>OZ035858.1:6122347-7402965 GCA_964034905.1 Itoplectis maculator | reverse complement strand
AACAAAGATCATTTTTTCCAAAACATCCAGGTCCGTTCAGAAGACAAGTCAAATTCGCGCATCTATGAAGTTGACGAATACTTTACAAAAACCTCGAATAAAGAGAACTGCCGCTACGCTTCGATTGATGTAAACCGTTTGGATATTCTTATAGAGATGGACTTGAAATTATGATATTTCAAAAATGACTCAGACTGCGTTCTGCAGTATATATTTTCTTTATAAGTTTGACAACCGCCGTAAGGTATCACTGTCGTGAGGCATTAATAGATAACTAGGTTTTTATATGAACGCCGGAATGATCGCAACAAAGTGAGTAATAATAAGAAGGATATCGGAGGATAACGAAATAAAAACAAATAATTTACGACCACGATTTAAATAAGTAAACTCTGTTTCGGAGATAGATTGATTATGCCAAAAATGTAAAAATTGAAATTCTATTTTTCTGTATATAAATCTAGTTATACACCTCTATAATACTGGACAGAATGTTCGTGTGTTGACGGATTCATAGTATCATCCATGAACATACATGACTCAATAGGTGGAACAATCAGTGTCGTGACCGTTCAGTTTCTGAGTAATCGGCGCAATGAACTGGAACGATGATCACGAAACATACGACTATATAAACATCCACTCAGCCTTCTAAGAGTCACTCTCCATATGCGTTTCGATGAGACAGCATCAGTATGGAATTTTTTAAGAAACTAATGATTGCTATTGGAGTGACTTCGTCTTCGATTAAGAAAGTCGACTTTAACGCGGATCTTCCTGTTGAGGTTGCTCAGCATCTGCTTCGAATGTTGGATACTCCATCGCTGATCAACGCATCTAGTGTTTCTCGACGTTGGTTTTCTTTGTGCAAAAGTGATAAACGATTGCGACAATCGGTTCATCATCATTTAAGAATCACTAAACACAAAATGGTACAGTTAATGGACAATTCGCGTAGATCAAACAAAACGCGTAATAAAAGTGACACAAACAAAAAGATTACATCACAAATTACTCGTCATACAGACGTCGCACCAACAAAGTTCATTTTTTCCAAAACATCCAGGTCCGTTCAGAAGACAAGTCAAATTCGCGCATCTATGAAGTTGACGAATACTTTACAAAAACCTCGAATAACGAAAACTGCTGCTACGCTTCGATTGATGTAAACCGTTTGGATATTCTTATAGAGATGGACTTGAAATTATGATATTTCAAAAATGACTCAGACTGTGTTCTGCAGTATATATTTTCTTTATAAGTTTGACAACCGCCGTAAGGTATCACTGTCGTGAGGCATTAATAGATAACTAGGTTTTTATATGAACGCAGGAATGATCGCCACAAAGTGAGCAATAATAAGAAAGATATCGGAGGATAACAAAATTAAAAAAAATAATTTACGACCACGATTTAAATAAGTAAACTCTGTTTCGGAGATAGATTGATTATGCCAAAAATGTAAAAAATTGAAATTCTATTTTTCTGTATATAAATCTACTAATACACCGCCATAATACTGGACAGAATGTTCGTGTGTTGACGGATTCATAGTATCATAGTATCATCCATGAACATACATGACTCAATAGGTGGAACAATCAGTGTCGTGACCGTTTAGTTTCTGAGTAATCGGCGCAATGAACTGGAACGATGATCACGAAACATACGACTATATAAACATCCACTCAGCCTTCTAAGAGTCACTCTCCATATGCGTTTCGATGAGACAGCATCAGTATGGAATTTTTTAAGAAACTAATGATTGCTATTGGAGTGACTTCGTCTTCGAGTAAGAAAGTCGACTTTAACGCGGATCTTCCTGTTGAGGTTGCTCAGCATCTGCTTCGAATGTTGGATACTCCATCGCTGATCAACGCATCTAGTGTTTCTCGACGTTGGTTTTCTTTGTGCAAAAGTGATAAACGATTGCGACTATCGGTTCATCATCATTTAAGAATCACTGAACACAAAATGGTACAGTTAATGGACAATTCGCGTAGATCAAACAAAACGCGTAATAAAAGTGACACAAACAAAAAGATTACATCACAAATTACTCGTCGTACAGACGTCGCACCAACAAAGTTCATTATTTCCAAAACATCCAGGTCCGTTCAGAAGACAAGACAAATTCGCGCATCTATAAAGTTGACGAATACTTTACAAAAACCTCGAATAACGAGAACTGCTGCTACGCTTCGATTAATGTAAACCGTTTGGATATTCTTATAGAGATGGACTTGAAATTATGATATTTCAAAAATGACTCAGACTGCGTTCTGCAGTATATATTTTCTTTATAAGTTTGACAACCGCCGTAAGGTATCACTGTCGTGAGGCATTAATAGATAACTAGGTTTATATATGAACGCCGGAATGATCGCCACAAAGTGAGCAATAATAAGAAAGATATCGGAGGATAACAAAATTAAAAAAAAAAATTTACGACCACGATTTGAATAAGTAAACTCTGTTTCGGAGATAGATTGATTATGCCAAAAATGTAAAAAATTGAAATTCTATTTTTCTGTATATAAATCTACTAATACACCGCCATAATACTGGACAGAATGTTCGTGTGTTGACGGATTCATAGTATCATAGTATCATCCATGAACATACATGACTCTATAGGTGGAACAATCAGTGTCGTGACCGTTTAGTTTCTGAGTAATCGGCGCAATGAACTGGAACGATGATCACGAAACATACGACTATATAAACATCCACTCAGCCTTCTAAGAGTCACTCTCCATATGCGTTTCGATGAGACAGCATCAGTATGGAATTTTTTAAGAAACTTATGATTGCTATTGGAGTGACTTCGTCTTCGAGTCAGAAAGTCGACTTTAACGCGGATCTTCCTGTTGAGGTTGCTCAGCATCTGCTTCGAATGTTGGATACTCCATCGCTGATCAACGCATCTAGTGTTTCTCGACGTTGGTTTTCTTTGTGCAAAAGTGATAAACGATTGCGACAATCGGTTCATCATCATTTAAGAATCACTAAACACAAAATGGTACAGTTAATGGACAATTCGCGTAGATCAAACAAAACGCGTAATAAAAGTGACACAAACAAAAAGATTACATCACAAATTACTCGTCATACAGACGTCGCACCAACAAAGTTCATTTTTTCCAAAACATCCAGGTCCGTTCAGAAGACAAGTCAAATTCGCGCATCTATGAAGTTGACGAATACTTTACAAAAACCTCGAATAACGAAAACTGCTGCTACGCTTCGATTGATGTAAACCGTTTGGATATTCTTATAGAGATGGACTTGAAATTATGATATTTCAAAAATGACTCAGACTGCGTTCTGCAGTATATATTTTCTTTATAAGTTTGACAACCGCCGTAAGGTATCACTGTCGTGAGGCATTAATAGATAACTAGGTTTTTATATGAACGCCGGAATGATCGCCACAAAGTGAGCAATAATAAGAAAGATATCGGAGGATAACAAAATTAAAAAAAATAATTTACGACCACGATTTAAATAAGTAAACTCTGTTTCGGAGAAAGATTGATTATGCCAAAAATGTAAAAAATTAAAATTCTATTTTTCTGTATATAAATCTACTAATACACCGCCATAATACTGGACAGAATGTTCGTGTGTTGACGGATTCATAGTATCATAGTATCATCCATGAACATACATGACTCAATAGGTGGAACAATCAGTGTCGTGACCGTTTAGTTTCTGAGTAATCGGCGCAATGAACTGGAACGATGATCACGAAACATACGACTATATAAACATCCACTCAGCCTTCTAAGAGTCACTCTCCATATGCGTTTCGATGAGACAGCATCAGTATGGAATTTTTTAAGAAACTAATGATTGCTATTGGAGTGACTTCGTCTTCGAGTAAGAAAGTCGACTTTAACGCGGATCTTCCTGTTGAGGTTGCTCAGCATCTGCTTCGAATGTTGGATACTCCATCGCTGATCAACGCATCTAGTGTTTCTCGACGTTGGTTTTCTTTGTGCAAAAGTGATAAACGATTGCGACAATCGGTTCATCATCATTTAAGAATCACTAAACACAAAATGGTACAGTTAATGGACAATTCGCGTAGATCAAACAAAACGCGTAATAAAAGTGACACAAACAAAAAGATTACATCACAAATTACTCGTCGTACAGACGTCGCACCAACAAAGTTCATTTTTTCCAAAACATCCAGGTCCGTTCAGAAGACAAGTCAAATTCGCGCATCTATGAAGTTGACGAATACTTTACAAAAACCTCGAATAACGAGAACTGCTGCTACGCTTCGATTGATGTAAACCGTTTGGATATTCTTATAGAGATGGACTTGAAATTATGATATTTCAAAAATGACTCAGACTGCGTTCTGCAGTATATATTTTTTTTATAAGTTTGACAACCGCCGTAAGGTATCACTGTCGTGAGGCATTAATAGATAACTAGGTTTTTATATGAACGCCGGAATGATCGCCACAAAGTGAGCAACAATAAGAAAGATATCGGAGGATAACAAATTTTAAAAAAATAATTTACGACCACGATTTAAATAAGTAAACTCTGTTTCGGAGATAGATTGATTATGCCAAAAATGTAAAAAATTGAAATTCTATTTTTCTGTATATAAATCTACTAATACACCGCCATAATACTGGACAGAATGTTCGTGTGTTGACGGATCCATAGTATCATAGTATCATCCATGAACATACATGACTCAATAGGTGGAACAATCAGTGTCGTGACCGTTCAGTTTCTGAGTAATCGGCGCAATGAACTGGAACGATGATCACGAAACATACGACTATATAAACATCCACTCAGCCTTCTAAGAGTCACTCTCCATATGCGTTTCGATGAGACAGCATCAGTATGGAATTTTTTAAGAAACTAATGATTGCTATTGGAGTGACTTCGTCTTCGAGTAAGAAAGTCGACTTTAACGCGGATCTTCCTGTTGAGGTTGCTCAGCATCTGCTTCGAATGTTGGATACTCCATCGCTGATCAACGCATCTAGTGTTTCTCGACGTTGGTTTTCTTTGTGCAAAAGTGATAAACGATCGCGACTATCGGTTCATCATCATTTAAGAATCACTGAACACAAAATGGTACAGTTAATGGACAATTCGCGTAGATCAAACAAAACGCGTAATAAAAGTGACACAAACAAAAAGATTACATCACAAATTACTCGTCGTACAGACGTCGCACCAACAAAGTTCATTATTTCCAAAACATCCAGGTCCGTTCAGAAGACAAGACAAATTCGCGCATCTATAAAGTTGACGAATACTTTACAAAAACCTCGAATAACGAGAACTGCTGCTACGCTTCGATTAATGTAAACCGTTTGGATATTCTTATAGAGATGGACTTGAAATTATGATATTTCAAAAATGACTCAGACTGCGTTCTGCAGTATATATTTTCTTTATAAGTTTGACAACCGCCGTAAGGTATCACTGTCGTGAGGCATTAATAGATAACTAGGTTTATATATGAACGCCGGAATGATCGCCACAAAGTGAGCAATAATAAGAAAGATATCGGAGGATAACAAAATTAAAAAAAAAAATTTACGACCACGATTTGAATAAGTAAACTCTGTTTCGGAGATAGATTGATTATGCCAAAAATGTAAAAAATTGAAATTCTATTTTTCTGTATATAAATCTACTAATACACCGCCATAATACTGGACAGAATGTTCGTGTGTTGACGGATTCATAGTATCATAGTATCATCCATGAACATACATGACTCAATAGGTGGAACAATCAGTGTCGTGACCGTTTAGTTTCCGAGTAATCGGCGCAATGAACTGGAACGATGATCACGAAACATACGTCTATATAAACATCCACTCAGCCTTCTAAGAGTCACTCTCCATATGCGTTTCGATGAGACAGCATCAGTATGGAATTTTTTAAGAAACTTATGATTGCTATTGGAGTGACTTCGTCTTCGAGTAAGAAAGTCGACTTTAACGCGGATCTTCCTGTTGAGGTTGCTCAGCATCTGCTTCGAATGTTGGATACTCCATCGCTGATCAACGCATCTAGTGTTTCTCGACGTTGGTTTTCTTTGTGCAAAGGTGATAAACGATTGCGACAATCGGTTCATCATCATTTAAGAATCACTAAACACAAAATGGTACAGTTAATGGACAATTCGCGTAGATCAAACAAAACGCGTAATAAAAGTGACACAAACAAAAAGATTACATCACAAATTACTCGTCATACAGACGTCGCACCAACAAAGTTCATTTTTTCCAAAACATCCAGGTCCGTTCAGAAGACAAGTCAAATTCGCGCATCTATGAAGTTGACGAATACTTTACAAAAACCTCGAATAACGAAAACTGCTGCTACGCTTCGATTGATGTAAACCGTTTGGATATTCTTATAGAGATGGACTTGAAATTATGATATTTCAAAAATGACTCAGACTGCGTTCTGCAGTATATATTTTCTTTATAAGTTTGACAACCGCCGTAAGGTATCACTGTCGTGAGGCATTAATAGATAACTAGGTTTTTATATGAACGCAGGAATGATCGCCACAAAGTGAGCAATAATAAGAAAGATATCGGAGGATAACAAAATTAAAAAAAATAATTTACGACCACGATTTAAATAAGTAAACTCTGTTTCGGAGATAGATTGATTATGCCAAAAATGTAAAAAATTGAAATTCTATTTTTCTGTATATAAATCTACTAATACACCGCCATAATACTGGACAGAATGTTCGTGTGTTGACGGATTCATAGTATCATAGTATCATCCATGAACATACATGACTCAATAGGTGGAACAATCAGTGTCGTGACCGTTTAGTTTCTGAGTAATCGGCGCAATGAACTGGAACGATGATCACGAAACATACGACTATATAAACATCCACTCAGCCTTCTAAGAGTCACTCTCCATATGCGTTTCGATGAGACAGCATCAGTATGGAATTTTTTAAGAAACTAATGATTGCTATTGGAGTGACTTCGTCTTCGAGTAAGAAAGTCGACTTTAACGCGGATCTTCCTGTTGAGGTTGCTCAGCATCTGCTTCGAATGTTGGATACTCCATCGCTGATCAACGCATCTAGTGTTTCTCGACGTTGGTTTTCTTTGTGCAAAAGTGATAAACGATTGCGACTATCGGTTCATCATCATTTAAGAATCACTGAACACAAAATGGTACAGTTAATGGACAATTCGCGTAGATCAAACAAAACGCGTAATAAAAGTGACACAAACAAAAAGATTACATCACAAATTACTCGTCGTACAGACGTCGCACCAACAAAGTTCATTATTTCCAAAACATCCAGGTCCGTTCAGAAGACAAGACAAATTCGCGCATCTATAAAGTTGACGAATACTTTACAAAAACCTCGAATAACGAGAACTGCTGCTACGCTTCGATTAATGTAAACCGTTTGGATATTCTTATAGAGATGGACTTGAAATTCTGATATTTCAAAAATGACTCAGACTGCGTTCTGCAGTATATATTTTCTTTATAAGTTTGACAACCGCCGTAAGGTATCACTGTCGTGAGGCATTAATAGATAACTAGGTTTATATATGAACGCCGGAATGATCGCCACAAAGTGAGCAATAATAAGAAAGATATCGGAGGATAACAAAATTAAAAAAAAAAATTTACGACCACGATTTGAATAAGTAAACTCTGTTTCGGAGATAGATTGATTATGCCAAAAATGTAAAAAATTGAAATTCTATTTTTCTGTATATAAATCTACTAATACACCGCCATAATACTGGACAGAATGTTCGTGTGTTGACGGATTCATAGTATCATAGTATCATCCATGAACATACATGACTCAATAGGTGGAACAATCAGTGTCGTGACCGTTTAGTTTCTGAGTAATCGGCGCAATGAACTGGAACGATGATCACGAAACATACGACTATATAAACATCCACTCAGCCTTCTAAGAGTCACTCTCCATATGCGTTTCGATGAGACAGCATCAGTATGGAATTTTTTAAGAAACTTATGATTGCTATTGGAGTGACTTCGTCTTCGAGTAAGAAAGTCGACTTTAACGCGGATCTTCCTGTTGAGGTTGCTCAGCATCTGCTTCGAATGTTGGATACTCCATCGCTGATCAACGCATCTAGTGTTTCTCGACGTTGGTTTTCTTTGTGCAAAAGTGATAAACGATTGCGACAATCGGTTCATCATCATTTAAGAATCACTAAACACAAAATGGTACAGTTAATGGACAATTCGCGTAGATCAAACAAAACGCGTAATAAAAGTGACACAAACAAAAAGATTACATCACAAATTACTCGTCATACAGACGTCGCACCAACAAAGTTCATTTTTTCCAAAACATCCAGGTCCGTTCAGAAGACAAGTCAAATTCGCGCATCTATGAAGTTGACGAATACTTTACAAAAACCTCGAATAACGAAAACTGCTGCTATGCTTCGATTGATGTAAACCGTTTGGATATTCTTATAGAGATGGACTTGAAATTATGATATTTCAAAAATGACTCAGACTGCGTTCTGCAGTATATATTTTCTTTATAAGTTTGACAACCGCCGTAAGGTATCACTGTCGTGAGGCATTAATAGATAACTAGGTTTTTATATGAACGCCGGAATGATCGCCACAAAGTGAGCAATAATAAGAAAGATATCGGAGGATAACAAAATTAAAAAAAATAATTTACGACCACGATTTAAATAAGTAAACTCTGTTTCGGAGATAGATTGATTATGCCAAAAATGTAAAAAATTGAAATTCTATTTTTCTGTATATAAATCTACTAATACACCGCCATAATACTGGACAGAATGTTCGTGTGTTGACGGATTCATAGTATCATAGTATCATCCATGAACATACATGACTCAATAGGTGGAACAATCAGTGTCGTGACCGTTTAGTTTCTGAGTAATCGGCGCAATGAACTGGAACGATGATCACGAAACATACGACTATATAAACATCCACTCAGCCTTCTAAGAGTCACTCTCCATATGCGTTTCGATGAGACAGCATCAGTATGGAATTTTTTAAGAAACTAATGATTGCTATTGGAGTGACTTCGTCTTCGAGTAAGAAAGTCGACTTTAACGCGGATCTTCCTGTTGAGGTTGCTCAGCATCTGCTTCGAATGTTGGATACTCCATCGCTGATCAACGCATCTAGTGTTTCTCGACGTTGGTTTTCTTTGTGCAAAAGTGATAAACGATTGCGACAATCGGTTCATCATCATTTAAGAATCACTAAACACAAAATGGTACAGTTAATGGACAATTCGCGTAGATCAAACAAAACGCGTAATAAAAGTGACACAAACAAAAAGATTACATCACAAATTACTCGTCGTACAGACGTCGCACCAACAAAGTTCATTTTTTCCAAAACATCCAGGTCCGTTCAGAAGACAAGTCAAATTCGCGCATCTATGAAGTTGACGAATACTTTACAAAAACCTCGAATAACGAGAACTGCTGCTACGCTTCGATTGATGTAAACCGTTTGGATATTCTTATAGAGATGGACTTGAAATTATGATATTTCAAAAATGACTCAGACTGCGTTCTGCAGTATATATTTTTTTTATAAGTTTGACAACCGCCGTAAGGTATCACTGTCGTGAGGCATTAATAGATAACTAGGTTTTTATATGAACGCCGGAATGATCGCCACAAAGTGAGCAACAATAAGAAAGATATCGGAGGATAACAAATTTTAAAAAAATAATTTACGACCACGATTTAAATAAGTAAACTCTGTTTCGGAGATAGATTGATTATGCCAAAAATGTAAAAAATTGAAATTCTATTTTTCTGTATATAAATCTACTAATACACCGCCATAATACTGGACAGAATGTTCGTGTGTTGACGGATCCATAGTATCATAGTATCATCCATGAACATACATGACTCAATAGGTGGAACAATCAGTGTCGTGACCGTTCAGTTTCTGAGTAATCGGCGCAATGAACTGGAACGATGATCACGAAACATACGACTATATAAACATCCACTCAGCCTTCTAAGAGTCACTCTCCATATGCGTTTCGATGAGACAGCATCAGTATGGAATTTTTTAAGAAACTAATGATTGCTATTGGAGTGACTTCGTCTTCGATTAAGAAAGTCGACTTTAACGCGGATCTTCCTGTTGAGGTTGCTCAGCATCTGCTTCGAATGTTGGATACTCCATCGCTGATCAACGCATCTAGTGTTTCTCGACGTTGATTTTCTTTGTGCAAAAGTGATAAACGATTGCGACAATCGGTTCATCATCATTTAAGAATCACTAAACACAAAATGGTACAGTTAATGGACAATTCGCGTAGATCAAACAAAACGCGTAATAAAAGTGACACAAACAAAAAGATTACATCACAAATTACTCGTCGTACAGACGTCGCACCAACAAAGTTCATTTTTTCCAAAACATCCAGGTCCGTTCAGAAGACAAGACAAATTCGCGCATCTATAAAGTTGACGAATACTTTACAAAAACCTCGAATAACGAGAACTGCTGCTACGCTTCGATTGATGTAAACCGTTTAGATAATCTTATAGAGATGGACTTGAAATTATGATATTTCAAAAATGACTCAGATTGCGGTCTGCAGTATATATTTTCTTTATAAGTTTGACAACCGCCGTAAGGTATCACTGTCGTCAGGCATTAATAGATAACTAGGTTTTTATATGAACGCCGGAATGATCGCCACAAAGTGAGTAATAATAAGAAGGATATCGGAAGATAACGAAATAAAAACAAATAATTTACGACCACGATTTAAATAAGTAAACTCTGTTTCGGAGATAGATTGATTATGCCAAAAATGTAAAAATTGAAATTCTATTTTTCTGTATTTAAATCTAGTTATACACCTCCATAATACTGGAAAGAATGTTCGTGTGTTGACGGATTCATAGTATCATCCATGAACATACATGACTCAATAGGTGGAACAATCAGTGTCGTGACCGTTCAGTTTCTGAGTAATCGGCGCAATGAACTGGAACGATGATCACGAAACATACGACTATATAAACATCCACTCAGCCTTCTAAGAGTCACTCTCCATATGCGTTTCGATGAGACAGCATCAGTATGGAATTTTTTAAGAAACTAATGATTGCTATTGGATTGACTTCGCCTTCGAGTAAGAAAGTCGACTTTATCGCGGATCTTCCTGTTGAGGTTGCTCAGCATCTGCTTCGAATGTTGGATACTCCATCGCTGATCAACGCATCTAGTGTTTCTCGACGTTGGTTTTCTTTGTGCAAAAGTGATAAACGATTGCGACTATCGGTTCATCATCATTTAAGAATCACTGAACACAAAATGGTACAGTTAATGGACAATTCGCGTAGATCAAACAAAACGCGTAATAAAAGTGACACAAACAAAAAGATTACATCACAAATTACTCGTCGTACAGACGTCGCACCAACAAAGTTCATTATTTCCAAAACATCCAGGTCCGTTCAGAAGACAAGACAAATTCGCGCATCTATAAAGTTGACGAATACTTTACAAAAACCTCGAATAACGAGAACTGCTGCTACGCTTCGATTAATGTAAACCGTTTGGATATTCTTATAGAGATGGACTTGAAATTATGATATTTCAAAAATGACTCAGACTGCGTTCTGCAGTATATATTTTCTTTATAAGTTTGACAACCGCCGTAAGGTATCACTGTCGTGAGGCATTAATAGATAACTAGGTTTATATATGAACGCCGGAATGATCGCCACAAAGTGAGCAATAATAAGAAAGATATCGGAGGATAACAAAATTAAAAAAAAAAATTTACGACCACGATTTGAATAAGTAAACTCTGTTTCGGAGATAGATTGATTATGCCAAAAATGTAAAAAATTGAAATTCTATTTTTCTGTATATAAATCTACTAATACACCGCCATAATACTGGACAGAATGTTCGTGTGTTGACGGATTCATAGTATCATAGTATCATCCATGAACATACATGACTCAATAGGTGGAACAATCAGTGTCGTGACCGTTTAGTTTCCGAGTAATCGGCGCAATGAACTGGAACGATGATCACGAAACATACGTCTATATAAACATCCACTCAGCCTTCTAAGAGTCACTCTCCATATGCGTTTCGATGAGACAGCATCAGTATGGAATTTTTTAAGAAACTTATGATTGCTATTGGAGTGACTTCGTCTTCGAGTAAGAAAGTCGACTTTAACGCGGATCTTCCTGTTGAGGTTGCTCAGCATCTGCTTCGAATGTTGGATACTCCATCGCTGATCAACGCATCTAGTGTTTCTCGACGTTGGTTTTCTTTGTGCAAAGGTGATAAACGATTGCGACAATCGGTTCATCATCATTTAAGAATCACTAAACACAAAATGGTACAGTTAATGGACAATTCGCGTAGATCAAACAAAACGCGTAATAAAAGTGACACAAACAAAAAGATTACATCACAAATTACTCGTCATACAGACGTCGCACCAACAAAGTTCATTTTTTCCAAAACATCCAGGTCCGTTCAGAAGACAAGTCAAATTCGCGCATCTATGAAGTTGACGAATACTTTACAAAAACCTCGAATAACGAAAACTGCTGCTACGCTTCGATTGATGTAAACCGTTTGGATATTCTTATAGAGATGGACTTGAAATTATGATATTTCAAAAATGACTCAGACTGCGTTCTGCAGTATATATTTTCTTTATAAGTTTGACAACCGCCGTAAGGTATCACTGTCGTGAGGCATTAATAGATAACTAGGTTTTTATATGAACGCAGGAATGATCGCCACAAAGTGAGCAATAATAAGAAAGATATCGGAGGATAACAAAATTAAAAAAAATAATTTACGACCACGATTTAAATAAGTAAACTCTGTTTCGGAGATAGATTGATTATGCCAAAAATGTAAAAAATTGAAATTCTATTTTTCTGTATATAAATCTACTAATACACCGCCATAATACTGGACAGAATGTTCGTGTGTTGACGGATTCATAGTATCATAGTATCATCCATGAACATACATGACTCAATAGGTGGAACAATCAGTGTCGTGACCGTTTAGTTTCTGAGTAATCGGCGCAATGAACTGGAACGATGATCACGAAACATACGACTATATAAACATCCACTCAGCCTTCTAAGAGTCACTCTCCATATGCGTTTCGATGAGACAGCATCAGTATGGAATTTTTTAAGAAACTAATGATTGCTATTGGAGTGACTTCGTCTTCGAGTAAGAAAGTCGACTTTAACGCGGATCTTCCTGTTGAGGTTGCTCAGCATCTGCTTCGAATGTTGGATACTCCATCGCTGATCAACGCATCTAGTGTTTCTCGACGTTGGTTTTCTTTGTGCAAAAGTGATAAACGATTGCGACTATCGGTTCATCATCATTTAAGAATCACTGAACACAAAATGGTACAGTTAATGGACAATTCGCGTAGATCAAACAAAACGCGTAATAAAAGTGACACAAACAAAAAGATTACATCACAAATTACTCGTCGTACAGACGTCGCACCAACAAAGTTCATTATTTCCAAAACATCCAGGTCCGTTCAGAAGACAAGACAAATTCGCGCATCTATAAAGTTGACGAATACTTTACAAAAACCTCGAATAACGAGAACTGCTGCTACGCTTCGATTAATGTAAACCGTTTGGATATTCTTATAGAGATGGACTTGAAATTCTGATATTTCAAAAATGACTCAGACTGCGTTCTGCAGTATATATTTTCTTTATAAGTTTGACAACCGCCGTAAGGTATCACTGTCGTGAGGCATTAATAGATAACTAGGTTTATATATGAACGCCGGAATGATCGCCACAAAGTGAGCAATAATAAGAAAGATATCGGAGGATAACAAAATTAAAAAAAAAAATTTACGACCACGATTTGAATAAGTAAACTCTGTTTCGGAGATAGATTGATTATGCCAAAAATGTAAAAAATTGAAATTCTATTTTTCTGTATATAAATCTACTAATACACCGCCATAATACTGGACAGAATGTTCGTGTGTTGACGGATTCATAGTATCATAGTATCATCCATGAACATACATGACTCAATAGGTGGAACAATCAGTGTCGTGACCGTTTAGTTTCTGAGTAATCGGCGCAATGAACTGGAACGATGATCACGAAACATACGACTATATAAACATCCACTCAGCCTTCTAAGAGTCACTCTCCATATGCGTTTCGATGAGACAGCATCAGTATGGAATTTTTTAAGAAACTTATGATTGCTATTGGAGTGACTTCGTCTTCGAGTAAGAAAGTCGACTTTAACGCGGATCTTCCTGTTGAGGTTGCTCAGCATCTGCTTCGAATGTTGGATACTCCATCGCTGATCAACGCATCTAGTGTTTCTCGACGTTGGTTTTCTTTGTGCAAAAGTGATAAACGATTGCGACAATCGGTTCATCATCATTTAAGAATCACTAAACACAAAATGGTACAGTTAATGGACAATTCGCGTAGATCAAACAAAACGCGTAATAAAAGTGACACAAACAAAAAGATTACATCACAAATTACTCGTCATACAGACGTCGCACCAACAAAGTTCATTTTTTCCAAAACATCCAGGTCCGTTCAGAAGACAAGTCAAATTCGCGCATCTATGAAGTTGACGAATACTTTACAAAAACCTCGAATAACGAAAACTGCTGCTATGCTTCGATTGATGTAAACCGTTTGGATATTCTTATAGAGATGGACTTGAAATTATGATATTTCAAAAATGACTCAGACTGCGTTCTGCAGTATATATTTTCTTTATAAGTTTGACAACCGCCGTAAGGTATCACTGTCGTGAGGCATTAATAGATAACTAGGTTTTTATATGAACGCCGGAATGATCGCCACAAAGTGAGCAATAATAAGAAAGATATCGGAGGATAACAAAATTAAAAAAAATAATTTACGACCACGATTTAAATAAGTAAACTCTGTTTCGGAGATAGATTGATTATGCCAAAAATGTAAAAAATTGAAATTCTATTTTTCTGTATATAAATCTACTAATACACCGCCATAATACTGGACAGAATGTTCGTGTGTTGACGGATTCATAGTATCATAGTATCATCCATGAACATACATGACTCAATAGGTGGAACAATCAGTGTCGTGACCGTTTAGTTTCTGAGTAATCGGCGCAATGAACTGGAACGATGATCACGAAACATACGACTATATAAACATCCACTCAGCCTTCTAAGAGTCACTCTCCATATGCGTTTCGATGAGACAGCATCAGTATGGAATTTTTTAAGAAACTAATGATTGCTATTGGAGTGACTTCGTCTTCGAGTAAGAAAGTCGACTTTAACGCGGATCTTCCTGTTGAGGTTGCTCAGCATCTGCTTCGAATGTTGGATACTCCATCGCTGATCAACGCATCTAGTGTTTCTCGACGTTGGTTTTCTTTGTGCAAAAGTGATAAACGATTGCGACAATCGGTTCATCATCATTTAAGAATCACTAAACACAAAATGGTACAGTTAATGGACAATTCGCGTAGATCAAACAAAACGCGTAATAAAAGTGACACAAACAAAAAGATTACATCACAAATTACTCGTCGTACAGACGTCGCACCAACAAAGTTCATTTTTTCCAAAACATCCAGGTCCGTTCAGAAGACAAGTCAAATTCGCGCATCTATGAAGTTGACGAATACTTTACAAAAACCTCGAATAACGAGAACTGCTGCTACGCTTCGATTGATGTAAACCGTTTGGATATTCTTATAGAGATGGACTTGAAATTATGATATTTCAAAAATGACTCAGACTGCGTTCTGCAGTATATATTTTTTTTATAAGTTTGACAACCGCCGTAAGGTATCACTGTCGTGAGGCATTAATAGATAACTAGGTTTTTATATGAACGCCGGAATGATCGCCACAAAGTGAGCAACAATAAGAAAGATATCGGAGGATAACAAATTTTAAAAAAATAATTTACGACCACGATTTAAATAAGTAAACTCTGTTTCGGAGATAGATTGATTATGCCAAAAATGTAAAAAATTGAAATTCTATTTTTCTGTATATAAATCTACTAATACACCGCCATAATACTGGACAGAATGTTCGTGTGTTGACGGATCCATAGTATCATAGTATCATCCATGAACATACATGACTCAATAGGTGGAACAATCAGTGTCGTGACCGTTCAGTTTCTGAGTAATCGGCGCAATGAACTGGAACGATGATCACGAAACATACGACTATATAAACATCCACTCAGCCTTCTAAGAGTCACTCTCCATATGCGTTTCGATGAGACAGCATCAGTATGGAATTTTTTAAGAAACTAATGATTGCTATTGGAGTGACTTCGTCTTCGATTAAGAAAGTCGACTTTAACGCGGATCTTCCTGTTGAGGTTGCTCAGCATCTGCTTCGAATGTTGGATACTCCATCGCTGATCAACGCATCTAGTGTTTCTCGACGTTGATTTTCTTTGTGCAAAAGTGATAAACGATTGCGACAATCGGTTCATCATCATTTAAGAATCACTAAACACAAAATGGTACAGTTAATGGACAATTCGCGTAGATCAAACAAAACGCGTAATAAAAGTGACACAAACAAAAAGATTACATCACAAATTACTCGTCGTACAGACGTCGCACCAACAAAGTTCATTTTTTCCAAAACATCCAGGTCCGTTCAGAAGACAAGACAAATTCGCGCATCTATAAAGTTGACGAATACTTTACAAAAACCTCGAATAACGAGAACTGCTGCTACGCTTCGATTGATGTAAACCGTTTAGATAATCTTATAGAGATGGACTTGAAATTATGATATTTCAAAAATGACTCAGATTGCGGTCTGCAGTATATATTTTCTTTATAAGTTTGACAACCGCCGTAAGGTATCACTGTCGTCAGGCATTAATAGATAACTAGGTTTTTATATGAACGCCGGAATGATCGCCACAAAGTGAGTAATAATAAGAAGGATATCGGAAGATAACGAAAAAAAAACAAATGATTTACGACCACGATTTAAATAAGTAAACTCTGTTTCGGAGATAGATTGATTATGCCAAAAATGTAAAAATTGAAATTCTATTTTTCTGTATTTAAATCTAGTTATACACCTCCATAATACTGGAAAGAATGTTCGTGTGTTGACGGATTCATAGTATCATCCATGAACATACATGACTCAATAGGTGGAACAATCAGTGTCGTGACCGTTCAGTTTCTGAGTAATCGGCGCAATGAACTGGAACGATGATCACGAAACATACGACTATATAAACATCCACTCAGCCTTCTAAGAGTCACTCTCCATATGCGTTTCGATGAGACAGCATCAGTATGGAATTTTTTAAGAAACTAATGATTGCTATTGGATTGACTTCGCCTTCGAGTAAGAAAGTCGACTTTATCGCGGATCTTCCTGTTGAGGTTGCTCAGCATCTGCTTCGAATGTTGGATACTGTATCGCTGATCAACGCATCTAGTGTTTCTCGACGTTGGTTTTCTTTGTGCAAAAGTGATAAACGATTGCGACAATCGGTTCATCATCATTTAAGAATCACTAAACACAAAATGGTACAGGTAATGGACAATTCGCGTAGATCAAACAAAACGCGTAATAAAAGTGACACAAACAAAAAGATTATATCACAAATTACTCGTCGTACAGACGTCGCACAAACAAAGATCATTTTTTCCAAAACATCCAGGTCCGTTCAGAAGACAAGTCAAATTCGCGCATCTATGAAGTTGACGAATACTTTACAAAAACCTCGAATAAAGAGAACTGCCGCTACGCTTCGATTGATGTAAACCGTTTGGATATTCTTATAGAGATGGACTTGAAATTATGATATTTCAAAAATGACTCAGACTGCGTTCTGCAGTATATATTTTCTTTATAAGTTTGACAACCGCCGTAAGGTATCACTGTCGTGAGGCATTAATAGATAACTAGGTTTTTATATGAACGCCGGAATGATCGCCACAAAGTGAGTAATAATAAGAAGGATATCGGAGGATAACGAAATAAAAACAAATAATTTACGACCACGATTTAAATAAGTAAACTCTGTTTCGGAGATAGATTGATTATGCAAAAAATGTAAAAATTGAAATTCTATTTTTCTGTATATAAATCTAGTTATACACCTCTATAATACTGGACAGAATGTTCGTGTGTTGACGGATTCATAGTATCATCCATGAACATACATGACTCAATAGGTGGAACAATCAGTGTCGTGACCGTTCAGTTTCTGAGTAATCGGCGCAATGAACTGGAACGATGATCACGAAACATACGACTATATAAACATCCACTCAGCCTTCTAAGAGTCACTCTCCATATGCGTTTCGATGAGACAGCATCAGTATGGAATTTTTTAAGAAACTAATGATTGCTATTGGAGTGACTTCGCCTTCGAGTAAGAAAGTCGACTTTATCGCGGATCTTCCTGTTGAGGTTGCTCAGCATCTGCTTCGAATGGTGGATACTGTATCGCTGATCAACGCATCTAGTGTTTCTCGACGTTGGTTTTCTTTGTGCAAAAGTGATAAACGATTGCGACAATCGGTTCATCATCATTTAAGAATCACTAAACACAAAATGGTACAGGTAATGGACAATTCGCGTAGATCAAACAAAACGCGTAATAAAAGTGACACAAACAAAAAGATTACATCACAAATTACTCGTCGTACAGACGTCGCACAAACAAAGTTCATTTTTTCCAAAACATCCAGGTCCGTTCAGAAGACAAGTCAAATTCGCGCATCTATGAAGTTGACGAATACTTTACAAAAACCTCGAATAACGAAAACTGCTGCTACGCTTCGATTGATGTAAACCGTTTGGATATTCTTATAGAGATGGACTTGAAATTATGATATTTCAAAAATGACTCAGACTGCGTTCTGCAGTATATATTTTCTTTATAAGTTTGACAACCGCCGTAAGGTATCACTGTCGTGAGGCATTAATAGATAACTAGGTTTTTATATGAACGCAGGAATGATCGCCACAAAGTGAGCAATAATAAGAAAGATATCGGAGGATAACAAAATTAAAAAAAATAATTTACGACCACGATTTAAATAAGTAAACTCTGTTTCGGAGATAGATTGATTATGCCAAAAATGTAAAAAATTGAAATTCTATTTTTCTGTATATAAATCTACTAATACACCGCCATAATACTGGACAGAATGTTCGTGTGTTGACGGATTCATAGTATCATAGTATCATCCATGAACATACATGACTCAATAGGTGGAACAATCAGTGTCGTGACCGTTTAGTTTCTGAGTAATCGGCGCAATGAACTGGAACGATGATCACGAAACATACGACTACATAAACATCCACTCAGCCTTCTAAGAGTCACTCTCCATATGCGTTTCGATGAGACAGCATCAGTATGGAATTTTTTAAGAAACTAATGATTGCTATTGGAGTGACTTCGTCTTCGAGTAAGAAAGTCGACTTTAACGCGGATCTTCCTGTTGAGGTTGCTCAGCATCTGCTTCGAATGTTGGATACTCCATCGCTGATCAACGCATCTAGTGTTTCTCGACGTTGGTTTTCTTTGTGCAAAAGTGATAAACGATTGCGACTATCGGTTCATCATCATTTAAGAATCACTGAACACAAAATGGTACAGTTAATGGACAATTCGCGTAGATCAAACAAAACGCGTAATAAAAGTGACACAAACAAAAAGATTACATCACAAATTACTCGTCGTACAGACGTCGCACCAACAAAGTTCATTATTTCCAAAACATCCAGGTCCGTTCAGAAGACAAGACAAATTCGCGCATCTATAAAGTTGACGAATACTTTACAAAAACCTCGAATAACGAGAACTGCTGCTACGCTTCGATTAATGTAAACCGTTTGGATATTCTTATAGAGATGGACTTGAAATTATGATATTTCAAAAATGACTCAGACTGCGTTCTGCAGTATATATTTTCTTTATAAGTTTGACAACCGGCGTAAGGTATCACTGTCGTGAGGCATTAATAGATAACTAGGTTTATATATGAACGCCGGAATGATCGCCACAAAGTGAGCAATAATAAGAAAGATATCGGAGGATAACAAAATAAAAAAAAAAAATTTACGACCACGATTTGAATAAGTAAACTCTGTTTCGGAGATAGATTGATTATGCCAAAAATGTAAAAAATTGAAATTCTATTTTTCTGTATATAAATCTACTAATACACCGCCATAATACTGGACAGAATGTTCGTGTGTTGACGGATTCATAGTATCATAGTATCATCCATGAACATACATGACTCAATAGGTGGAACAATCAGTGTCGTGACCGTTTAGTTTCTGAGTAATCGGCGCAATGAACTGGAACGATGATCACGAAACATACGACTATATAAACATCCACTCAGCCTTCTAAGAGTCACTCTCCATATGCGTTTCGATGAGACAGCATCAGTATGGAATTTTTTAAGAAACTTATGATTGCTATTGGAGTGACTTCGTCTTCGAGTAAGAAAGTCGACTTTAACGCGGATCTTCCTGTTGAGGTTGCTCAGCATCTGCTTCGAATGTTGGATACTCCATCGCTGATCAACGCATCTAGTGTTTCTCGACGTTGGTTTTCTTTGTGCAAAAGTGATAAACGATTGCGACAATCGGTTCATCATCATTTAAGAATCACTAAACACAAAATGGTACAGTTAATGGACAATTCGCGTAGATCAAACAAAACGCGTAATAAAAGTGACACAAACAAAAAGATTACATCACAAATTACTCGTCATACAGACGTCGCACCAACAAAGTTCATTTTTTCCAAAACATCCAGGTCCGTTCAGAAGACAAGTCAAATTCGCGCATCTATGAAGTTGACGAATACTTTACAAAAACCTCGAATAACGAAAACTGCTGCTACGCTTCGATTGATGTAAACCGTTTGGATATTCTTATAGAGATGGACTTGAAATTATGATATTTCAAAAATGACTCAGACTGCGTTCTGCAGTATATATTTTCTTTATAAGTTTGACAACCGCCGTAAGGTATCACTGTCGTGAGGCATTAATAGATAACTAGGTTTTTATATGAACGCCGGAATGATCGCCACAAAGTGAGCAATAATAAGAAAGATATCGGAGGATAACAAAATTAAAAAAAATAATTTACGACCACGATTTAAATAAGTAAACTCTGTTTCGGAGATAGATTGATTATGCCAAAAATGTAAAAAATTGAAATTCTATTTTTCTGTATATAAATCTACTAATACACCGCCATAATACTGGACAGAATGTTCGTGTGTTGACGGATTCATAGTATCATAGTATCATCCATGAACATACATGACTCAATAGGTGGAACAATCAGTGTCGTGACCGTTTAGTTTCTGAGTAATCGGCGCAATGAACTGGAACGATGATCACGAAACATACGACTATATAAACATCCACTCAGCCTTCTAAGAGTCACTCTCCATATGCGTTTCGATGAGACAGCATCAGTATGGAATTTTTTAAGAAACTAATGATTGCTATTGGAGTGACTTCGTCTTCGAGTAAGAAAGTCGACTTTAACGCGGATCTTCCTGTTGAGGTTGCTCAGCATCTGCTTCGAATGTTGGATACTCCATCGCTGATCAACGCATCTAGTGTTTCTCGACGTTGGTTTTCTTTGTGCAAAAGTGATAAACGATTGCGACAATCGGTTCATCATCATTTAAGAATCACTAAACACAAAATGGTACAGTTAATGGACAATTCGCGTAGATCAAACAAAACGCGTAATAAAAGTGACACAAACAAAAAGATTACATCACAAATTACTCGTCGTACAGACGTCGCACCAACAAAGTTCATTTTTTCCAAAACATCCAGGTCCGTTCAGAAGACAAGTCAAATTCGCGCATCTATGAAGTTGACGAATACTTTACAAAAACCTCGAATAACGAGAACTGCTGCTACGCTTCGATTGATGTAAACCGTTTGGATATTCTTATAGAGATGGACTTGAAATTATGATATTTCAAAAATGACTCAGACTGCGTTCTGCAGTATATATTTTTTTTATAAGTTTGACAACCGCCGTAAGGTATCACTGTCGTGAGGCATTAATAGATAACTAGGTTTTTATATGAACGCCGGAATGATCGCCACAAAGTGAGCAACAATAAGAAAGATATCGGAGGATAACAAATTTTAAAAAAATAATTTACGACCACGATTTAAATAAGTAAACTCTGTTTCGGAGATAGATTGATTATGCCAAAAATGTAAAAAATTGAAATTCTATTTTTCTGTATATAAATCTACTAATACACCGCCATAATACTGGACAGAATGTTCGTGTGTTGACGGATCCATAGTATCATAGTATCATCCATGAACATACATGACTCAATAGGTGGAACAATCAGTGTCGTGACCGTTCAGTTTCTGAGTAATCGGCGCAATGAACTGGAACGATGATCACGAAACATACGACTATATAAACATCCACTCAGCCTTCTAAGAGTCACTCTCCATATGCGTTTCGATGAGACAGCATCAGTATGGAATTTTTTAAGAAACTAATGATTGCTATTGGAGTGACTTCGTCTTCGATTAAGAAAGTCGACTTTAACGCGGATCTTCCTGTTGAGGTTGCTCAGCATCTGCTTCGAATGTTGGATACTCCATCGCTGATCAACGCATCTAGTGTTTCTCGACGTTGGTTTTCTTTGTGCAAAAGTGATAAACGATTGCGACAATCGGTTCATCATCATTTAAGAATCACTAAACACAAAATGGTACAGTTAATGGACAATTCGCGTAGATCAAACAAAACGCGTAATAAAAGTGACACAAACAAAAAGATTACATCACAAATTACTCGTCGTACAGACGTCGCACCAACAAAGTTCATTTTTTCCAAAACATCCAGGTCCGTTCAGAAGACAAGACAAATTCGCGCATCTATAAAGTTGACGAATACTTTACAAAAACCTCGAATAACGAGAACTGCTGCTACGCTTCGATTGATGTAAACCGTTTAGATAATCTTATAGAGATGGACTTGAAATTATGATATTTCAAAAATGACTCAGATTGCGGTCTGCAGTATATATTTTCTTTATAAGTTTGACAACCGCCGTATGGTATCACTGTCGTCAGGCATTAATAGATAACTAGGTTTTTATATGAACGCCGGAATGATCGCCACAAAGTGAGTAATAATAAGAAGGATATCGGAAGATAACGAAATAAAAACAAATAATTTACGACCACGATTTAAATAAGTAAACTCTGTTTCGGAGATAGATTGATTATGCCAAAAATGTAAAAATTGAAATTCTATTTTTCTGTATTTAAATCTAGTTATACACCTCCATAATACTGGAAAGAATGTTCGTGTGTTGACGGATTCATAGTATCATCCATGAACATACATGACTCAATAGGTGGAACAATCAGTGTCGTGACCGTTCAGTTTCTGAGTAATCGGCGCAATGAACTGGAACGATGATCACGAAACATACGACTATATAAACATCCACTCAGCCTTCTAAGAGTCACTCTCCATATGCGTTTCGATGAGACAGCATCAGTATGGAATTTTTTAAGAAACTAATGATTGCTATTGGAGTGACTTCGCCTTCGAGTAAGAAAGTCGACTTTATCGCGGATCTTCCTGTTGAGGTTGCTTAGCATCTGCTTCGAATGTTGGATACTGTATCGCTGATCAACGCATCTAGTGTTTCTCGACGTTGGTTTTCTTTGTGCAAAAGTGATAAACGATTGCGACAATCGGTTCATCATCATTTAAGAATCACTAAACACAAAATGGTACAGGTAATGGACAATTCGCGTAGATCAAACAAAACGCGTAATAAAAGTGACACGAACAAAAAGATTACATCACAAATTACTCGTCGTACAGACGTCGCACAAACAAAGATCATTTTTTCCAAAACATCCAGGTCCGTTCAGAAGACAAGTCAAATTCGCGCATCTATGAAGTTGACGAATACTTTACAAAAACCTCGAATAAAGAGAACTGCCGCTACGCTTCGATTGATGTAAACCGTTTGGATATTCTTATAGAGATGGACTTGAAATTATGATATTTCAAAAATGACTCAGACTGCGTTCTGCAGTATATATTTTCTTTATAAGTTTGACAACCGCCGTAAGGTATCACTGTCGTGAGGCATTAATAGATAACTAGGTTTTTATATGAACGCCGGAATGATCGCCACAAAGTGAGTAATAATAAGAAGGATATCGGAGGATAACGAAATAAAAACAAATAATTTACGACCACGATTTAAATAAGTAAACTCTGTTTCGGAGATAGATTGATTATGCCAAAAATGTAAAAATTGAAATTCTATTTTTCTGTATATAAATCTAGTTATACACCTCTATAATACTGGACAGAATGTTCGTGTGTTGACGGATTCATAGTATCATCCATGAACATACATGACTCAATAGGTGGAACAATCAGTGTCGTGACCGTTCAGTTTCTGAGTAATCGGCGCAATGAACTGGAACGATGATCACGAAACATACGACTATATAAACATCCACTCAGCCTTCTAAGAGTCACTCTCCATATGCGTTTCGATGAGACAGCATCAGTATGGAATTTTTTAAGAAACTAATGATTGCTATTGGAGTGACTTCGCCTTCGAGTAAGAAAGTCGACTTTATCGCGGATCTTCCTGTTGAGGTTGCTCAGCATCTGCTTCGAATGTTGGATACTGTATCGCTGATCAACGCATCTAGTGTTTCTCGACGTTGGTTTTCTTTGTGCAAAAGTGATAAACGATTGCGACAATCGGTTCATCATCATTTAAGAATCACTAAACACAAAATGGTACAGTTAATGGACAATTCGCGTAGATCAAACAAAACGCGTAATAAAAGTGACACAAACAAAAAGATTACATCACAAATTACTCGTCATACAGACGTCGCACCAACAAAGTTCATTATTTCCAAAACATCCAGGTCCGTTCAGAAGACAAGACAAATTCGCGCATCTATAAAGTTGACGAATACTTTACAAAAACCTCGAATAACGAGAACTGCTGCTACGCTTCGATTAATGTAAACCGTTTGGATATTCTTATAGAGATGGACTTGAAATTATGATATTTCAAAAATGACTCAGACTGCGTTCTGCAGTATATATTTTCTTTATAAGTTTGACAACCGCCGTAAGGTATCACTGTCGTGAGGCATTAATAGATAACTAGGTTTATATATGAACGCCGGAATGATCGCCACAAAGTGAGCAATAATAAGAAAGATATCGGAGGATAACAAAATTAAAAAAAAAAATTTACGACCACGATTTGAATAAGTAAACTCTGTTTCGGAGATAGATTGATTATGCCAAAAATGTAAAAAATTGAAATTCTATTTTTCTGTATATAAATCTACTAATACACCGCCATAATACTGGACAGAATGTTCGTGTGTTGACGGATTCATAGTATCATAGTATCATCCATGAACATACATGACTCAATAGGTGGAACAATCAGTGTCGTGACCGTTTAGTTTCTGAGTAATCGGCGCAATGAACTGGAACGATGATCACGAAACATACGACTATATAAACATCCACTCAGCCTTCTAAGAGTCACTCTCCATATGCGTTTCGATGAGACAGCATCAGTATGGAATTTTTTAAGAAACTTATGATTGCTATTGGAGTGACTTCGTCTTCGAGTAAGAAAGTCGACTTTAACGCGGATCTTCCTGTTGAGGTTGCTCAGCATCTGCTTCGAATGTTGGATACTCCATCGCTGATCAACGCATCTAGTGTTTCTCGACGTTGGTTTTCTTTGTGCAAAAGTGATAAACGATTGCGACAATCGGTTCATCATCATTTAAGAATCACTAAACACAAAATGGTACAGTTAATGGACAATTCGCGTAGATCAAACAAAACGCGTAATAAAAGTGACACAAACAAAAAGATTACATCACAAATTACTCGTCATACAGACGTCGCACCAACAAAGTTCATTTTTTCCAAAACATCCAGGTCCGTTCAGAAGACAAGTCAAATTCGCGCATCTATGAAGTTGACGAATACTTTACAAAAACCTCGAATAACGAAAACTGCTGCTACGCTTCGATTGATGTAAACCGTTTGGATATTCTTATAGAGATGGACTTGAAATTATGATATTTCAAAAATGACTCAGACTGCGTTCTGCAGTATATATTTTCTTTATAAGTTTGACAACCGCCGTAAGGTATCACTGCCGTGAGGCATTAATAGATAACTAGGTTTATATATGAACGCCGGAATGATCGCCACAAAGTGAGCAATAATAAGAAAGATATCGGAGGATAACAAAATTAAAAAAAAAAATTTACGACCACGATTTGAATAAGTAAACTCTGTTTCGGAGATAGATTGATTATGCCAAAAATGTAAAAAATTGAAATTCTATTTTTCTGTATATAAATCTACTAATACACCGCCATAATACTGGACAGAATGTTCGTGTGTTGACGGATTCATAGTATCATAGTATCATCCATGAACATACATGACTCAATAGGTGGAACAATCAGTGTCGTGACCGTTTAGTTTCTGAGTAATCGGCGCAATGAACTGGAACGATGATCACGAAACATACGACTATATAAACATCCACTCAGCCTTCTAAGAGTCACTCTCCATATGCGTTTCGATGAGACAGCATCAGTATGGAATTTTTTAAGAAACTAATGATTGCTATTGGAGTGACTTCGTCTTCGAGTAAGAAAGTCGACTTTAACGCGGATCTTCCTGTTGAGGTTGCTCAGCATCTGCTTCGAATGTTGGATACTCCATCGCTGATCAACGCATCTAGTGTTTCTCGACGTTTTTTTTCTTTGTGCAAAAGTGATAAACGATTGCGACAATCGGTTCATCATCATTTAAGAATCACTAAACACAAAATGGTACAGTTAATGGACAATTCGCGTAGATCAAACAAAACGCGTAATAAAAGTGACACAAACAAAAAGATTACATCACAAATTACTCGTCGTACAGACGTCGCACCAACAAAGTTCATTTTTTCCAAAACATCCAGGTCCGTTCAGAAGACAAGTCAAATTTGCGCATCTATGAAGTTGACGAATACTTTACAAAAACCTCGAATAACGAGAACTGCTGCTACGCTTCGATTGATGTAAACCGTTTGGATATTCTTATAGAGATGGACTTGAAATTATGATATTTCAAAAATGACTCAGACTGCGTTCTGCAGTATATATTTTTTTTATAAGTTTGACAACCGCCGTAAGGTATCACTGTCGTGAGGCATTAATAGATAACTAGGTTTATATATGAACGCCGGAATGATCGCCACAAAGTGAGCAATAATAAGAAAGATATCGGAGGATAACAAAATTAAAAAAAAAAATTTACGACCACGATTTGAATAAGTAAACTCTGTTTCGGAGATAGATTGATTATGCCAAAAATGTAAAAAATTGAAATTCTATTTTTCTGTATATAAATCTACTAATACACCGCCATAATACTGGACAGAATGTTCGTGTGTTGACGGATTCATAGTATCATAGTATCATCCATGAAGATACATGACTCAATAGGTGGAACAATCAGTGTCGTGACCGTTTAGTTTCTGAGTAATCGGCGCAATGAACTGGAACGATGATCACGAAACATACGACTATATAAACATCCACTCAGCCTTCTAAGAGTCACTCTCCATATGCGTTTCGATGAGACAGCATCAGTATGGAATTTTTTAAGAAACTTATGATTGCTATTGGAGTGACTTCGTCTTCGAGTAAGAAAGTCGACTTTAACGCGGATCTTCCTGTTGACGTTGCTCAGCATCTGCTTCGAATGTTGGATACTCCATCGCTGATCAACGCATCTAGTGTTTCTCGACGTTGGTTTTCTTTGTGCAAAAGTGATAAACGATTGCGACAATCGGTTCATCATCATTTAAGAATCACTAAACACAAAATGGTACAGTTAATGGACAATTCGCGTAGATCAAACAAAACGCGTAATAAAAGTGACACAAACAAAAAGATTACATCACAAATTACTCGTCATACAGACGTCGCACCAACAAAGTTCATTTTTTCCAAAACATCCAGGTCCGTTCAGAAGACAAGTCAAATTCGCGCATCTATGAAGTTGACGAATACTTTACAAAAACCTCGAATGACGAAAACTGCTGCTACGCTTCGATTGATGTAAACCGTTTGGATATTCTTATAGAGATGGACTTGAAATTATGATATTTCAAAAATGACTCAGACTGCGTTCTGCAGTATATATTTTCTTTATAAGTTTGACAACCGCCGTAAGGTATCACTGTCGTGAGGCATTAATAGATAACTAGGTTTTTATATGAACGCAGGAATGATCGCCACAAAGTGAGCAATAATAAGAAAGATATCGGAGGATAACAAAATTAAAAAAAATAATTTACGACCACGATTTAAATAAGTAAACTCTGTTTCGGAGATAGATTGATTATGCCAAAAATGTAAAAAATTGAAATTCTATTTTTCTGTATATAAATCTACTAATACACCGCCATAATACTGGACAGAATGTTCGTGTGTTGACGGATTCATAGTATCATAGTATCATCCATGAACATACATGACTCAATAGGTGGAACAATCAGTGTCGTGACCGTTTAGTTTCTGAGTAATCGGCGCAATGAACTGGAACGATGATCACGAAACATACGACTATATAAACATCCACTCAGCCTTCTAAGAGTCACTCTCCATATGCGTTTCGATGAGACAGCATCAGTATGGAATTTTTTAAGAAACTAATGATTGCTATTGGAGTGACTTCGTCTTCGAGTAAGAAAGTCGACTTTAACGCGGATCTTCCTGTTGAGGTTGCTCAGCATCTGCTTCGAATGTTGGATACTCCATCGCTGATCAACGCATCTAGTGTTTCTCGACGTTGGTTTTCTTTGTGCAAAAGTGATAAACGATTGCGACTATCGGTTCATCATCATTTAAGAATCACTGAACACAAAATGGTACAGTTAATGGACAATTCGCGTAGATCAAACAAAACGCGTAATAAAAGTGACACAAACAAAAAGATTACATCACAAATTACTCGTCATACAGACGTCGCACCAACAAAGTTCATTATTTCCAAAACATCCAGGTCCGTTCAGAAGACAAGACAAATTCGCGCATCTATAAAGTTGACGAATACTTTACAAAAACCTCGAATAACGAGAACTGCTGCTACGCTTCGATTAATGTAAACCGTTTGGATATTCTTATAGAGATGGACTTGAAATTATGATATTTCAAAAATGACTCAGACTGCGTTCTGCAGTATATATTTTCTTTATAAGTTTGACAACCGCCGTAAGGTATCACTGTCGTGAGGCATTAATAGATAACTAGGTTTATATATGAACGCCGGAATGATCGCCACAAAGTGAGCAATAATAAGAAGGATATCGGAGGATAACAAAATTAAAAAAAATAATTTACGACCACGATTTAAATAAGTAAACTCTGTTTCGGAGATAGATTGATTATGCCAAAAATGTAAAAAATTGAAATTCTATTTTTCTGTATATAAATCTACTAATACACCGCCATAATACTGGACAGAATGTTCGTGTGTTGACGGATCCATAGTATCATAGTATCATCCATGAACATACATGACTCAATAGGTGGAACAATCAGTGTCGTGACCGTTCAGTTTCTGAGTAATCGGCGCAATGAACTGGAACGATGATCACGAAACATACGACTATATAAACATCCACTCAGCCTTCTAAGAGTCACTCTCCATATGCGTTTCGATGAGACAGCATCAGTATGGAATTTTTTAAGAAACTAATGATTGCTATTGGAGTGACTTCGCCTTCGAGTAAGAAAGTCGACTTTATCGCGGATCTTCCTGTTGAGGTTGCTCAGCATCTGCTTCGAATGTTGGATACTGTATCGCTGATCAACGCATCTAGTGTTTCTCGACGTTGGTTTTCTTTGTGCAAAAGTGATAAACGATTGCGACAATCGGTTCATCATCATTTAAGAATCACTAAACACAAAATGGTACAGGTAATGGACAATTCGCGTAGATCAAACAAAACGCGTAATAAAAGTGACACAAACAAAAAGATTACATCACAAATTACTCGTCGTACAGACGTCGCACAAACAAAGACCATTTTTTCCAAAACATCCAGGTCCGTTCAGAAGACAAGTCAAATTCGCGCATCTATGAAGTTGACGAATACTTTACAAAAACCTCGAATAAAGAGAACTGCCGCTACGCTTCGATTGATGTAAACCGTTTGGATATTCTTATAGAGATGGACTTGAAATTATGATATTTCAAAAATGACTCAGACTGCGTTCTGCAGTATATATTTTCTTTATAAGTTTGACAACCGCCGTAAGGTATCACTGTCGTGAGGCATTAATAGATAACTAGGTTTTTATATGAACGCCGGAATGATCGCCACAAAGTGAGTAATAATAAGAAGGATATCGGAGGATAACGAAATAAAAACAAATAATTTACGACCACGATTTAAATAAGTAAACTCTGTTTCGGAGATAGATTGATTATGCCAAAAATGTAAAAAATTGAAATTCTATTTTTCTGTATATAAATCTACTAATACACCGCCATAATACTGGACAGAATGTTCGTGTGTTGACGGATTCATAGTATCATCCATGAACATACATGACTCAATAGGTGGAACAATCAGTGTCGTGACCGTTCAGTTTCTGAGTAATCGGCGCAATGAACTGGAACGATGATGACGAAACATACGACTATATAAACATCCACTCAGCCATCTAAGAGTCACTCTCCATATGCGTTTCGATGAGACAGCATCAGTATGGAATTTTTGAAGAAACTAATGATTGCTATTGGAGTGACTTCGTCTTCGAGTAAGAAAGTCGACTTTATCGCGGGTTTTCCTGTTGAGGTTGCTTAGCATCTGCTTCGAATGTTGGATACTGTATCGCTGATCAACGCATCTAGTGTTTCTCGACGTTGGTTTTCTTTGTGCAAAAGTGATAAACGATTGCGACAATCGGTTCATCATCATTTAAGAATCACTAAACAAAAAATGGTACAGTTAATGGACAATTCGCGTAGATAAAAAAAAACGCGTAATAAAAGAGACACAAACAAAAAGATTACATCACAAATTACTCGTCGTACAGACGTCGCACCAACAAAGTTCATTTTTTCCAAAACATCCAGGTCCGTTCAGAAGACAAGTCAAATTCGCGCATCTATGAAGTTGACGAATACTTTACAAAAACCTCGAATAAAGAGAACTGCCGCTACGCTTCGATTGATGTAAACCGTTTGGATATTCTTATAGAGATGGACTTGAAATTATGATATTTCAAAAATGACTCAGACTGCGTTCTGCAGTATATATTTTCTTTATAAGTTTGACAACCGCCGTAAGGTATCACTGTCGTGAGGCATTAATAGATAACTAGGTTTTTATATGAACGCCGGAATGATCGCCACAAAGTGAGCAATAATAAGAAAGATATCGGAGGATAACGAAATAAAAACAAATAATTTACGACCACGATTTAAATAAGTAAACTCTGTTTCGGAGATAGATTGATTATGCCAAAAATGTAAAAATTGAAATTCTATTTTTCTGTATATAAATCTAGTTATACACCTCTATAATACTGGACAGAATGTTCGTGTGTTGACGGATTCATAGTATCATCCATGAACATACATGACTCAATAGGTGGAACAATCAGTGTCGTGACCGTTCAGTTTCTGAGTAATCGGCGCAATGAACTGGAACGATGATCACGAAACATACGACTATATAAACATCCACTCAGCCTTCTAAGAGTCACTCTCCATATGCGTTTCGATGAGACAGCATCAGTATGGAATTTTTTAAGAAACTAATGATTGCTATTGGAGTGACTTCGCCTTCGAGTAAGAAAGTCGACTTTATCGCGGATCTTCCTGTTGAGGTTGCTCAGCATCTGCTTCGAATGTTGGATACTGTATCGCTGATCAACGCATCTAGTGTTTCTCGACGTTGGTTTTCTTTGTGCAAAAGTGATAAACGATTGCGACAATCGGTTCATCATCATTTAAGAATCACTAAACACAAAATGGTACAGGTAATGGACAATTCGCGTAGATCAAACAAAACGCGTAATAAAAGTGACACAAACAAAAAGATTACATCACAAATTACTCGTCGTACAGACGTCGCACAAACAAAGTTCATTTTTTCCAAAACATCCAGGTCCGTTCAGAAGACAAGTCAAATTCGCGCATCTATGAAGTTGACGAATACTTTACAAAAACCTCGAATAACGAAAACTGCTGCTACGCTTCGATTGATGTAAACCGTTTGGATATTCTTATAGAGATGGACTTGAAATTATGATATTTCAAAAATGACTCAGACTGCGTTCTGCAGTATATATTTTCTTTATAAGTTTGACAACCGCCGTAAGGTATCACTGTCGTGAGGCATTAATAGATAACTAGGTTTTTATATGAACGCAGGAATGATCGCCACAAAGTGAGCAATAATAAGAAAGATATCGGAGGATAACAAAATTAAAAAAAATAATTTACGACCACGATTTAAATAAGTAAACTCTGTTTCGGAGATAGATTGATTATGCCAAAAATGTAAAAAATTGAAATTCTATTTTTCTGTATATAAATCTACTAATACACCGCCATAATACTGGACAGAATGTTCGTGTGTTGACGGATTCATAGTATCATAGTATCATCCATGAACATACATGACTCAATAGGTGGAACAATCAGTGTCGTGACCGTTTAGTTTCTGAGTAATCGGCGCAATGAACTGGAACGATGATCACGAAACATACGACTATATAAACATCCACTCAGCCTTCTAAGAGTCACTCTCCATATGCGTTTCGATGAGACAGCATCAGTATGGAATTTTTTAAGAAACTAATGATTGCTATTGGAGTGACTTCGTCTTCGAGTAAGAAAGTCGACTTTAACGCGGATCTTCCTGTTGAGGTTGCTCAGCATCTGCTTCGAATGTTGGATACTCCATCGCTGATCAACGCATCTAGTGTTTCTCGACGTTGGTTTTCTTTGTGCAAAAGTGATAAACGATTGCGACTATCGGTTCATCATCATTTAAGAATCACTGAACACAAAATGGTACAGTTAATGGACAATTCGCGTAGATCAAACAAAACGCGTAATAAAAGTGACACAAACAAAAAGATTACATCACAAATTACTCGTCATACAGACGTCGCACCAACAAAGTTCATTATTTCCAAAACATCCAGGTCCGTTCAGAAGACAAGACAAATTCGCGCATCTATAAAGTTGACGAATACTTTACAAAAACCTCGAATAACGAGAACTGCTGCTACGCTTCGATTAATGTAAACCGTTTGGATATTCTTATAGAGATGGACTTGAAATTATGATATTTCAAAAATGACTCAGACTGCGTTCTGCAGTATATATTTTCTTTATAAGTTTGACAACCGCCGTAAGGTATCACTGTCGTGAGGCATTAATAGATAACTAGGTTTATATATGAACGCCGGAATGATCGCCACAAAGTGAGCAATAATAAGAAAGATATCGGAGGATAACAAAATTAAAAAAAAAAATTTACGACCACGATTTGAATAAGTAAACTCTGTTTCGGAGATAGATTGATTATGCCAAAAATGTAAAAAATTGAAATTCTATTTTTCTGTATATAAATCTACTAATACACCGCCATAATACTGGACAGAATGTTCGTGTGTTGACGGATCCATAGTATCATAGTATCATCCATGAACATACATGACTCAATAGGTGGAACAATCAGTGTCGTGACCGTTCAGTTTCTGAGTAATCGGCGCAATGAACTGGAACGATGATCACGAAACATACGACTATATAAACATCCACTCAGCCTTCTAAGAGTCACTCTCCATATGCGTTTCGATGAGACAGCATCAGTATGGAATTTTTTAAGAAACTAATGATTGCTATTGGAGTGACTTCGCCTTCGAGTAAGAAAGTCGACTTTATCGCGGATCTTCCTGTTGAGGTTGCTCAGCATCTGCTTCGAATGTTGGATACTGTATCGCTGATCAACGCATCTAGTGTTTCTCGACGTTGGTTTTCTTTGTGCAAAAGTGATAAACGATTGCGACAATCGGTTCATCATCATTTAAGAATCACTAAACACAAAATGGTACAGGTAATGGACAATTCGCGTAGATCAAACAAAACGCGTAATAAAAGTGACACAAACAAAAAGATTACATCACAAATTACTCGTCGTACAGACGTCGCACAAACAAAGATCATTTTTTCCAAAACATCCAGGTCCGTTCAGAAGACAAGTCAAATTCGCGCATCTATGAAGTTGACGAATACTTTACAAAAACCTCGAATAAAGAGAACTGCCGCTACGCTTCGATTGATGTAAACCGTTTGGATATTCTTATAGAGATGGACTTGAAATTATGATATTTCAAAAATGACTCAGACTGCGTTCTGCAGTATATATTTTCTTTATAAGTTTGACAACCGCCGTAAGGTATCACTGTCGTGAGGCATTAATAGATAACTAGGTTTTTATATGAACGCCGGAATGATCGCCACAAAGTGAGTAATAATAAGAAGGATATCGGAGGATAACGAAATAAAAACAAATAATTTACGACCACGATTTAAATAAGTAAACTCTGTTTCGGAGATAGATTGATTATGCCAAAAATGTAAAAAATTGAAATTCTATTTTTCTGTATATAAATCTACTAATACACCGCCATAATACTGGACAGAATGTTCGTGTGTTGACGGATTCATAGTATCATCCATGAACATACATGACTCAATAGGTGGAACAATCAGTGTCGTGACCGTTCAGTTTCTGAGTAATCGGCGCAATGAACTGGAACGATGATGACGAAACATACGACTATATAAACATCCACTCAGCCATCTAAGAGTCACTCTCCATATGCGTTTCGATGAGACAGCATCAGTATGGAATTTTTGAAGAAACTAATGATTGCTATTGGAGTGACTTCGTCTTCGAGTAAGAAAGTCGACTTTATCGCGGGTTTTCCTGTTGAGGTTGCTTAGCATCTGCTTCGAATGTTGGATACTGTATCGCTGATCAACGCATCTAGTGTTTCTCGACGTTGGTTTTCTTTGTGCAAAAGTGATAAACGATTGCGACAATCGGTTCATCATCATTTAAGAATCACTAAACAAAAAATGGTACAGTTAATGGACAATTCGCGTAGATAAAAAAAAACGCGTAATAAAAGAGACACAAACAAAAAGATTACATCACAAATTACTCGTCGTACAGACGTCGCACCAACAAAGTTCATTTTTTCCAAAACATCCAGGTCCGTTCAGAAGACAAGTCAAATTCGCGCATCTATGAAGTTGACGAATACTTTACAAAAACCTCGAATAAAGAGAACTGCCGCTACGCTTCGATTGATGTAAACCGTTTGGATATTCTTATAGAGATGGACTTGAAATTATGATATTTCAAAAATGACTCAGACTGCGTTCTGCAGTATATATTTTCTTTATAAGTTTGACAACCGCCGTAAGGTATCACTGTCGTGAGGCATTAATAGATAACTAGGTTTTTATATGAACGCCGGAATGATCGCCACAAAGTGAGCAATAATAAGAAAGATATCGGAGGATAACGAAATAAAAACAAATAATTTACGACCACGATTTAAATAAGTAAACTCTGTTTCGGAGATAGATTGATTATGCCAAAAATGTAAAAATTGAAATTCTATTTTTCTGTATATAAATCTAGTTATACACCTCTATAATACTGGACAGAATGTTCGTGTGTTGACGGATTCATAGTATCATCCATGAACATACATGACTCAATAGGTGGAACAATCAGTGTCGTGACCGTTCAGTTTCTGAGTAATCGGCGCAATGAACTGGAACGATGATCACGAAACATACGACTATATAAACATCCACTCAGCCTTCTAAGAGTCACTCTCCATATGCGTTTCGATGAGACAGCATCAGTATGGAATTTTTTAAGAAACTAATGATTGCTATTGGAGTGACTTCGCCTTCGAGTAAGAAAGTCGACTTTATCGCGGATCTTCCTGTTGAGGTTGCTCAGCATCTGCTTCGAATGTTGGATACTGTATCGCTGATCAACGCATCTAGTGTTTCTCGACGTTGGTTTTCTTTGTGCAAAAGTGATAAACGATTGCGACAATCGGTTCATCATCATTTAAGAATCACTAAACACAAAATGGTACAGGTAATGGACAATTCGCGTAGATCAAACAAAACGCGTAATAAAAGTGACACAAACAAAAAGATTACATCACAAATTACTCGTCGTACAGACGTCGCACAAACAAAGTTCATTTTTTCCAAAACATCCAGGTCCGTTCAGAAGACAAGTCAAATTCGCGCATCTATGAAGTTGACGAATACTTTACAAAAACCTCGAATAACGAAAACTGCTGCTACGCTTCGATTGATGTAAACCGTTTGGATATTCTTATAGAGATGGACTTGAAATTATGATATTTCAAAAATGACTCAGACTGCGTTCTGCAGTATATATTTTCTTTATAAGTTTGACAACCGCCGTAAGGTATCACTGTCGTGAGGCATTAATAGATAACTAGGTTTTTATATGAACGCAGGAATGATCGCCACAAAGTGAGCAATAATAAGAAAGATATCGGAGGATAACAAAATTAAAAAAAATAATTTACGACCACGATTTAAATAAGTAAACTCTGTTTCGGAGATAGATTGATTATGCCAAAAATGTAAAAAATTGAAATTCTATTTTTCTGTATATAAATCTACTAATACACCGCCATAATACTGGACAGAATGTTCGTGTGTTGACGGATTCATAGTATCATAGTATCATCCATGAACATACATGACTCAATAGGTGGAACAATCAGTGTCGTGACCGTTTAGTTTCTGAGTAATCGGCGCAATGAACTGGAACGATGATCACGAAACATACGACTATATAAACATCCACTCAGCCTTCTAAGAGTCACTCTCCATATGCGTTTCGATGAGACAGCATCAGTATGGAATTTTTTAAGAAACTAATGATTGCTATTGGAGTGACTTCGTCTTCGAGTAAGAAAGTCGACTTTAACGCGGATCTTCCTGTTGAGGTTGCTCAGCATCTGCTTCGAATGTTGGATACTCCATCGCTGATCAACGCATCTAGTGTTTCTCGACGTTGGTTTTCTTTGTGCAAAAGTGATAAACGATTGCGACTATCGGTTCATCATCATTTAAGAATCACTGAACACAAAATGGTACAGTTAATGGACAATTCGCGTAGATCAAACAAAACGCGTAATAAAAGTGACACAAACAAAAAGATTACATCACAAATTACTCGTCATACAGACGTCGCACCAACAAAGTTCATTATTTCCAAAACATCCAGGTCCGTTCAGAAGACAAGACAAATTCGCGCATCTATAAAGTTGACGAATACTTTACAAAAACCTCGAATAACGAGAACTGCTGCTACGCTTCGATTAATGTAAACCGTTTGGATATTCTTATAGAGATGGACTTGAAATTATGATATTTCAAAAATGACTCAGACTGCGTTCTGCAGTATATATTTTCTTTATAAGTTTGACAACCGCCGTAAGGTATCACTGTCGTGAGGCATTAATAGATAACTAGGTTTATATATGAACGCCGGAATGATCGCCACAAAGTGAGCAATAATAAGAAAGATATCGGAGGATAACAAAATTAAAAAAAAAAATTTACGACCACGATTTGAATAAGTAAACTCTGTTTCGGAGATAGATTGATTATGCCAAAAATGTAAAAAATTGAAATTCTATTTTTCTGTATATAAATCTACTAATACACCGCCATAATACTGGACAGAATGTTCGTGTGTTGACGGATTCATAGTATCATAGTATCATCCATGAACATACATGACTCAATAGGTGGAACAATCAGTGTCGTGACCGTTTAGTTTCTGAGTAATCGGCGCAATGAACTGGAACGATGATCACGAAACATACGACTATATAAACATCCACTCAGCCTTCTAAGAGTCACTCTCCATATGCGTTTCGATGAGACAGCATCAGTATGGAATTTTTTAAGAAACTTATGATTGCTATTGGAGTGACTTCGTCTTCGAGTAAGAAAGTCGACTTTAACGCGGATCTTCCTGTTGAGGTTGCTCAGCATCTGCTTCGAATGTTGGATACTCCATCGCTGATCAACGCATCTAGTGTTTCTCGACGTTGGTTTTCTTTGTGCAAAAGTGATAAACGATTGCGACAATCGGTTCATCATCATTTAAGAATCACTAAACACAAAATGGTGGACAATTCGCGTAGATCAAACAAAACGCGTAATAAAAGTGACACAAACAAAAAGATTACATCACAAATTACTCGTCGTACAGACGTCGCACCAACAAAGTTCATTATTTCCAAAACATCCAGGTCCGTTCAGAAGACAAGACAAATTCGCGCATCTATAAAGTTGACGAATACTTTACAAAAACCTCGAATAACGAGAACTGCTGCTACGCTTCGATTAATGTAAACCGTTTGGATATTCTTATAGAGATGGACTTGAAATTATGATATTTCAAAAATGACTCAGACTGCGTTCTGCAGTATATATTTTCTTTATAAGTTTGACAACCGCCGTAAGGTATCACTGTCGTGAGGCATTAATAGATAACTAGGTTTATATATGAACGCCGGAATGATCGCCACAAAGTGAGCAATAATAAGAAAGATATCGGAGGATAACAAAATTAAAAAAAAAAATTTACGACCACGATTTGAATAAGTAAACTCTGTTTCGGAGATAGATTGATTATGCCAAAAATGTAAAAAATTGAAATTCTATTTTTCTGTATATAAATCTACTAATACACCGCCATAATACTGGACAGAATGTTCGTGTGTTGACGGATTCATAGTATCATAGTATCATCCATGAACATACATGACTCAATAGGTGGAACAATCAGTGTCGTGACCGTTTAGTTTCTGAGTAATCGGCGCAATGAACTGGAACGATGATCACGAAACATACGACTATATAAACATCCACTCAGCCTTCTAAGAGTCACTCTCCATATGCGTTTCGATGAGACAGCATCAGTATGGAATTTTTTAAGAAACTTATGATTGCTATTGGAGTGACTTCGTCTTCGAGTAAGAAAGTCGACTTTAACGCGGATCTTCCTGTTGAGGTTGCTCAGCATCTGCTTCGAATGTTGGATACTCCATCGCTGATCAACGCATCTAGTGTTTCTCGACGTTGGTTTTCTTTGTGCAAAAGTGATAAACGATTGCGACAATCGGTTCATCATCATTTAAGAATCACTAAACACAAAATGGTACAGGTAATGGACAATTCGCGTAGATCAAACAAAACGCGTAATAAAAGTGACACAAACAAAAAGATTACATCACAAATTACTCGTCATACAGACGTCGCACCAACAAAGTTCATTTTTTCCAAAACATCCAGGTCCGTTCAGAAGACAAGTCAAATTCGCGCATCTATGAAGTTGACGAATACTTTACAAAAACCTCGAATAACGAAAACTGCTGCTACGCTTCGATTGATGTAAACCGTTTGGATATTCTTATAGAGATGGACTTGAAATTATGATATTTCAAAAATGACTCAGACTGCGTTCTGCAGTATATATTTTCTTTATAAGTTTGACAACCGCCGTAAGGTATCACTGTCGTGAGGCATTAATAGATAACTAGGTTTTTATATGAACGCCGGAATGATCGCCACAAAGTGAGCAATAATAAGAAGGATATCGGAGGATAACAAAATTAAAAAAAATAATTTACGACCACGATTTAAATAAGTAAACTCTGTTTCGGAGATAGATTGATTATGCCAAAAATGTAAAAAATTGAAATTCTATTTTTCTGTATATAAATCTACTAATACACCGCCATAATACTGGACAGAATGTTCGTGTGTTGACGGATCCATAGTATCATAGTATCATCCATGAACATACATGACTCAATAGGTGGAACAATCAGTGTCGTGACCGTTCAGTTTCTGAGTAATCGGCGCAATGAACTGGAACGATGATCACGAAACATACGACTATATAAACATCCACTCAGCCTTCTAAGAGTCACTCTCCATATGCGTTTCGATGAGACAGCATCAGTATGGAATTTTTTAAGAAACTAATGATTGCTATTGGAGTGACTTCGCCTTCGAGTAAGAAAGTCGACTTTATCGCGGATCTTCCTGTTGAGGTTGCTCAGCATCTGCTTCGAATGTTGGATACTGTATCGCTGATCAACGCATCTAGTGTTTCTCGACGTTGGTTTTCTTTGTGCAAAAGTGATAAACGATTGCGACAATCGGTTCATCATCATTTAAGAATCACTAAACACAAAATGGTACAGGTAATGGACAATTCGCGTAGATCAAACAAAACGCGTAATAAAAGTGACACAAACAAAAAGATTACATCACAAATTACTCGTCGTACAGACGTCGCACAAACAAAGTTCATTTTTTCCAAAACATCCAGGTCCGTTCAGAAGACAAGTCAAATTCGCGCATCTATGAAGTTGACGAATACTTTACAAAAACCTCGAATAACGAGAACTGCCGCTACGCTTCGATTGATGTAAACCGTTTGGATAATCTTATAGAGATGGACTTGAAATTATGATATTTTAAAAATGACTCAGACTGCGTTCTGCAGTATATATTTTCTTTATAAGTTTGACAACCGCCGTAAGGTATCACTGTCGTGAGGCATTAATAGATAACTAGATTTTTATATGAACGCCGGAATGATCGCCACAAAGTGAGCAATAATAAGAAGGATATCGGAGGATAACAAAATTAAAAAAAATAATTTACGACCACGATTTAAATAAGTAAACTCTGTTTCGGAGATAGATTGATTATGCCAAAAATGTAAAAAATTGAAATTCTATTTTTCTGTATATAAATCTACTAATACACCGCCATAATACTGGACAGAATGTTCGTGTGTTGACGGATCCATAGTATCATAGTATCATCCATGAACATACATGACTCAATAGGTGGAACAATCAGTGTCGTGACCGTTCAGTTTCTGAGTAATCGGCGCAATGAACTGGAACGATGATCACGAAACATACGACTATATAAACATCCACTCAGCCTTCTAAGAGTCACTCTCCATATGCGTTTCGATGAGACAGCATCAGTATGGAATTTTTTAAGAAACTAATGATTGCTATTGGAGTGACTTCGTCTTCGATTAAGAAAGTCGACTTTAACGCGGATCTTCCTGTTGAGGTTGCTCAGCATCTGCTTCGAATGTTGGATACTCCATCGCTGATCAACGCATCTAGTGTTTCTCGACGTTGGTTTTCTTTGTGCAAAAGTGATAAACGATTGCGACAATCGGTTCATCATCATTTAAGAATCACTAAACACAAAATGGTACAGTTAATGGACAATTCGCGTAGATCAAACAAAACGCGTAATAAAAGTGACACAAACAAAAAGATTACATCACAAATTACTCGTCATACAGACGTCGCACCAACAAAGTTCATTTTTTCCAAAACATCCAGGTCCGTTCAGAAGACAAGTCAAATTCGCGCATCTATGAAGTTGACGAATACTTTACAAAAACCTCGAATAACGAAAACTGCTGCTACGCTTCGATTGATGTAAACCGTTTGGATATTCTTATAGAGATGGACTTGAAATTATGATATTTCAAAAATGACTCAGACTGCGTTCTGCAGTATATATTTTCTTTATAAGTTTGACAACCGCCGTAAGGTATCACTGTCGTGAGGCATTAATAGATAACTAGGTTTTTATATGAACGCAGGAATGATCGCCACAAAGTGAGCAATAATAAGAAAGATATCGGAGGATAACAAAATTAAAAAAAATAATTTACGACCACGATTTAAATAAGTAAACTCTGTTTCGGAGATAGATTGATTATGCCAAAAATGTAAAAAATTGAAATTCTATTTTTCTGTATATAAATCTACTAATACACCGCCATAATACTGGACAGAATGTTCGTGTGTTGACGGATTCATAGTATCATAGTATCATCCATGAACATACATGACTCAATAGGTGGAACAATCAGTGTCGTGACCGTTTAGTTTCTGAGTAATCGGCGCAATGAACTGGAACGATGATCACGAAACATACGACTATATAAACATCCACTCAGCCTTCTAAGAGTCACTCTCCATATGCGTTTCGATGAGACAGCATCAGTATGGAATTTTTTAAGAAACTAATGATTGCTATTGGAGTGACTTCGTCTTCGAGTAAGAAAGTCGACTTTAACGCGGATCTTCCTGTTGAGGTTGCTCAGCATCTGCTTCGAATGTTGGATACTCCATCGCTGATCAACGCATCTAGTGTTTCTCGACGTTGGTTTTCTTTGTGCAAAAGTGATAAACGATTGCGACTATCGGTTCATCATCATTTAAGAATCACTGAACACAAAATGGTACAGTTAATGGACAATTCGCGTAGATCAAACAAAACGCGTAATAAAAGTGACACAAACAAAAAGATTACATCACAAATTACTCGTCGTACAGACGTCGCACCAACAAAGTTCATTATTTCCAAAACATCCAGGTCCGTTCAGAAGACAAGACAAATTCGCGCATCTATAAAGTTGACGAATACTTTACAAAAACCTCGAATAACGAGAACTGCTGCTACGCTTCGATTAATGTAAACCGTTTGGATATTCTTATAGAGATGGACTTGAAATTATGATATTTCAAAAATGACTCAGACTGCGTTCTGCAGTATATATTTTCTTTATAAGTTTGACAACCGCCGTAAGGTATCACTGTCGTGAGGCATTAATAGATAACTAGGTTTATATATGAACGCCGGAATGATCGCCACAAAGTGAGCAATAATAAGAAAGATATCGGAGGATAACAAAATTAAAAAAAAAAATTTACGACCACGATTTGAATAAGTAAACTCTGTTTCGGAGATAGATTGATTATGCCAAAAATGTAAAAAATTGAAATTCTATTTTTCTGTATATAAATCTACTAATACACCGCCATAATACTGGACAGAATGTTCGTGTGTTGACGGATTCATAGTATCATAGTATCATCCATGAACATACATGACTCAATAGGTGGAACAATCAGTGTCGTGACCGTTTAGTTTCTGAGTAATCGGCGCAATGAACTGGAACGATGATCACGAAACATACGACTATATAAACATCCACTCAGCCTTCTAAGAGTCACTCTCCATATGCGTTTCGATGAGACAGCATCAGTATGGAATTTTTTAAGAAACTTATGATTGCTATTGGAGTGACTTCGTCTTCGAGTAAGAAAGTCGACTTTAACGCGGATCTTCCTGTTGAGGTTGCTCAGCATCTGCTTCGAATGTTGGATACTCCATCGCTGATCAACGCATCTAGTGTTTCTCGACGTTGGTTTTCTTTGTGCAAAAGTGATAAACGATTGCGACAATCGGTTCATCATCATTTAAGAATCACTAAACACAAAATGGTACAGGTAATGGACAATTCGCGTAGATCAAACAAAACGCGTAATAAAAGTGACACAAACAAAAAGATTACATCACAAATTACTCGTCATACAGACGTCGCACCAACAAAGTTCATTTTTTCCAAAACATCCAGGTCCGTTCAGAAGACAAGTCAAATTCGCGCATCTATGAAGTTGACGAATACTTTACAAAAACCTCGAATAACGAAAACTGCTGCTACGCTTCGATTGATGTAAACCGTTTGGATATTCTTATAGAGATGGACTTGAAATTATGATATTTCAAAAATGACTCAGACTGCGTTCTGCAGTATATATTTTCTTTATAAGTTTGACAACCGCCGTAAGGTATCACTGTCGTGAGGCATTAATAGATAACTAGGTTTTTATATGAACGCCGGAATGATCGCCACAAAGTGAGCAATAATAAGAAAGATATCGGAGGATAACAAAATTAAAAAAAATAATTTACGACCACGATTTAAATAAGTAAACTCTGTTTCGGAGATAGATTGATTATGCCAAAAATGTAAAAAATTGAAATTCTATTTTTCTGTATATAAATCTACTAATACACCGCCATAATACTGGACAGAATGTTCGTGTGTTGACGGATTCATAGTATCATAGTATCATCCATGAACATACATGACTCAATAGGTGGAACAATCAGTGTCGTGACCGTTTAGTTTCTGAGTAATCGGCGCAATGAACTGGAACGATGATCACGAAACATACGACTATATAAACATCCACTCAGCCTTCTAAGAGTCACTCTCCACATGCGTTTCGATGAGACAGCATCAGTATGGAATTTTTTAAGAAACTAATGATTGCTATTGGAGTGACTTCGTCTTCGAGTAAGAAAGTCGACTTTAACGCGGATCTTCCTGTTGAGGTTGCTCAGCATCTGCTTCGAATGTTGGATACTCCATCGCTGATCAACGCATCTAGTGTTTCTCGACGTTGGTTTTCTTTGTGCAAAAGTGATAAACGATTGCGACAATCGGTTCATCATCATTTAAGAATCACTAAACACAAAATGGTACAGTTAATGGACAATTCGCGTAGATCAAACAAAACGCGTAATAAAAGTGACACAAACAAAAAGATTACATCACAAATTACTCGTCGTACAGACGTCGCACCAACAAAGTTCATTTTTTCCAAAACATCCAGGTCCGTTCAGAAGACAAGTCAAATTCGCGCATCTATGAAGTTGACGAATACTTTACAAAAACCTCGAATAACGAGAACTGCTGCTACGCTTCGATTGATGTAAACCGTTTGGATATTCTTATAGAGATGGACTTGAAATTATGATATTTCAAAAATGACTCAGACTGCGTTCTGCAGTATATATTTTTTTTATAAGTTTGACAACCGCCGTAAGGTATCACTGTCGTGAGGCATTAATAGATAACTAGGTTTTTATATGAACGCCGGAATGATCGCCACAAAGTGAGCAACAATAAGAAAGATATCGGAGGATAACAAATTTTAAAAAAATAATTTACGACCACGATTTAAATAAGTAAACTCTGTTTCGGAGATAGATTGATTATGCCAAAAATGTAAAAAATTGAAATTCTATTTTTCTGTATATAAATCTACTAATACACCGCCATAATACTGGACAGAATGTTCGTGTGTTGACGGATCCATAGTATCATAGTATCATCCATGAACATACATGACTCAATAGGTGGAACAATCAGTGTCGTGACCGTTCAGTTTCTGAGTAATCGGCGCAATGAACTGGAACGATGATCACGAAACATACGACTATATAAACATCCACTCAGCCTTCTAAGAGTCACTCTCCATATGCGTTTCGATGAGACAGCATCAGTATGGAATTTTTTAAGAAACTAATGATTGCTATTGGAGTGACTTCGTCTTCGATTAAGAAAGTCGACTTTAACGCGGATCTTCCTGTTGAGGTTGCTCAGCATCTGCTTCGAATGTTGGATACTCCATCGCTGATCAACGCATCTAGTGTTTCTCGACGTTGGTTTTCTTTGTGCAAAAGTGATAAACGATTGCGACAATCGGTTCATCATCATTTAAGAATCACTAAACACAAAATGGTACAGTTAATGGACAATTCGCGTAGATCAAACAAAACGCGTAATAAAAGTGACACAAACAAAAAGATTACATCACAAATTACTCGTCGTACAGACGTCGCACAAACAAAGATCATTTTTTCCAAAACATCCAGGTCCGTTCAGAAGACAAGTCAAATTCGCGCATCTATGAAGTTGACGAATACTTTACAAAAACCTCGAATAACGAAAACTGCTGCTACGCTTCGATTGATGTAAACCGTTTGGATATTCTTATAGAGATGGACTTGAAATTATGATATTTCAAAAATGACTCAGACTGCGTTCTGCAGTATATATTTTCTTTATAAGTTTGACAACCGCCGTAAGGTATCACTGTCGTGAGGCATTAATAGATAACTAGGTTTTTATATGAACGCAGGAATGATCGCCACAAAGTGAGCAATAATAAGAAAGATATCGGAGGATAACAAAATTAAAAAAAATAATTTACGACCACGATTTAAATAAGTAAACTCTGTTTCGGAGATAGATTGATTATGCCAAAAATGTAAAAAATTGAAATTCTATTTTTCTGTATATAAATCTACTAATACACCGCCATAATACTGGACAGAATGTTCGTGTGTTGACGGATTCATAGTATCATAGTATCATCCATGAACATACATGACTCAATAGGTGGAACAATCAGTGTCGTGACCGTTTAGTTTCTGAGTAATCGGCGCAATGAACTGGAACGATGATCACGAAACATACGACTATATAAACATCCACTCAGCCTTCTAAGAGTCACTCTCCATATGCGTTTCGATGAGACAGCATCAGTATGGAATTTTTTAAGAAACTAATGATTGCTATTGGAGTGACTTCGTCTTCGAGTAAGAAAGTCGACTTTAACGCGGATCTTCCTGTTGAGGTTGCTCAGCATCTGCTTCGAATGTTGGATACTCCATCGCTGATCAACGCATCTAGTGTTTCTCGACGTTGGTTTTCATTGTGCAAAAGTGATAAACGATTGCGACTATCGGTTCATCATCATTTAAGAATCACTGAACACAAAATGGTACAGTTAATGGACAATTCGCGTAGATCAAACAAAACGCGTAATAAAAGTGACACAAACAAAAAGATTACATCACAAATTACTCGTCGTACAGACGTCGCACCAACAAAGTTCATTATTTCCAAAACATCCAGGTCCGTTCAGAAGACAAGACAAATTCGCGCATCTATAAAGTTGACGAATACTTTACAAAAACCTCGAATAACGAGAACTGCTGCTACGCTTCGATTAATGTAAACCGTTTGGATATTCTTATAGAGATGGACTTGAAATTATGATATTTCAAAAATGACTCAGACTGCGTTCTGCAGTATATATTTTCTTTATAAGTTTGACAACCGCCGTAAGGTATCACTGTCGTGAGGCATTAATAGATAACTAGGTTTATATATGAACGCCGGAATGATCGCCACAAAGTGAGCAATAATAAGAAAGATATCGGAGGATAACAAAATTAAAAAAAAAAATTTACGACCACGATTTGAATAAGTAAACTCTGTTTCGGAGATAGATTGATTATGCCAAAAATGTAAAAAATTGAAATTCTATTTTTCTGTATATAAATCTACTAATACACCGCCATAATACTGGACAGAATGTTCGTGTGTTGACGGATTCATAGTATCATAGTATCATCCATGAACATACATGACTCAATAGGTGGAACAATCAGTGTCGTGACCGTTTAGTTTCTGAGTAATCGGCGCAATGAACTGGAACGATGATCACGAAACATACGACTATATAAACATCCACTCAGCCTTCTAAGAGTCACTCTCCATATGCGTTTCGATGAGACAGCATCAGTATGGAATTTTTTAAGAAACTTATGATTGCTATTGGAGTGACTTCGTCTTCGAGTAAGAAAGTCGACTTTAACGCGGATCTTCCTGTTGAGTTTGCTCAGCATCTGCTTCGAATGTTGGATACTCCATCGCTGATCAACGCATCTAGTGTTTCTCGACGTTGGTTTTCTTTGTGCAAAAGTGATAAACGATTGCGACAATCGGTTCATCATCATTTAAGAATCACTAAACACAAAATGGTACAGTTAATGGACAATTCGCGTAGATCAAACAAAACGCGTAATAAAAGTGACACAAACAAAAAGATTACATCACAAATTACTCGTCATACAGACGTCGCACCAACAAAGTTCATTTTTTCCAAAACATCCAGGTCCGTTCAGAAGACAAGTCAAATTCGCGCATCTATGAAGTTGACGAATACTTTACAAAAACCTCGAATAACGAAAACTGCTGCTACGCTTCGATTGATGTAAACCGTTTGGATATTCTTATAGAGATGGACTTGAAATTATGATATTTCAAAAATGACTCAGACTGCGTTCTGCAGTATATATTTTCTTTATAAGTTTGACAACCGCCGTAAGGTATCACTGTCGTGAGGCATTAATAGATAACTAGGTTTTTATATGAACGCAGGAATGATCGCCACAAAGTGAGCAATAATAAGAAAGATATCGGAGGATAACAAAATTAAAAAAAATAATTTACGACCACGATTTAAATAAGTAAACTCTGTTTCGGAGATAGATTGATTATGCCAAAAATGTAAAAAATTGAAATTCTATTTTTCTGTATATAAATCTACTAATACACCGCCATAATACTGGACAGAATGTTCGTGTGTTGACGGATTCATAGTATCATAGTATCATCCATGAACATACATGACTCAATAGGTGGAACAATCAGTGTCGTGACCGTTTAGTTTCTGAGTAATCGGCGCAATGAACTGGAACGATGATCACGAAACATACGACTATATAAACATCCACTCAGCCTTCTAAGAGTCACTCTCCATATGCGTTTCGATGAGACAGCATCAGTATGGAATTTTTTAAGAAACTAATGATTGCTATTGGAGTGACTTCGTCTTCGAGTAAGAAAGTCGACTTTAACGCGGATCTTCCTGTTGAGGTTGCTCAGCATCTGCTTCGAATGTTGGATACTCCATCGCTGATCAACGCATCTAGTGTTTCTCGACGTTGGTTTTCTTTGTGCAAAAGTGATAAACGATTGCGACTATCGGTTCATCATCATTTAAGAATCACTGAACACAAAATGGTACAGTTAATGGACAATTCGCGTAGATCAAACAAAACGCGTAATAAAAGTGACACAAACAAAAAGATTACATCACAAATTACTCGTCGTACAGACGTCGCACCAACAAAGTTCATTATTTCCAAAACATCCAGGTCCGTTCAGAAGACAAGACAAATTCGCGCATCTATAAAGTTGACGAATACTTTACAAAAACCTCGAATAACGAGAACTGCTGCTACGCTTCGATTCATGTAAACCGTTTGGATATTCTTATAGAGATGGACTTGAAATTATGATATTTCAAAAATGACTCAGACTGCGTTCTGCAGTATATATTTTCTTTATAAGTTTGACAACCGCCGTAAGGTATCACTGTCGTGAGGCATTAATAGATAACTAGGTTTATATATGAACGCCGGAATGATCGCCACAAAGTGAGCAATAATAAGAAAGATATCGGAGGATAACAAAATTAAAAAAAAAAATTTACGACCACGATTTGAATAAGTAAACTCTGTTTCGGAGATAGATTGATTATGCCAAAAATGTAAAAAATTGAAATTCTATTTTTCTGTATATAAATCTACTAATACACCGCCATAATACTGGACAGAATGTTCGTGTGTTGACGGATTCATAGTATCATAGTATCATCCATGAACATACATGACTCAATAGGTGGAACAATCAGTGTCGTGACCGTTTAGTTTCTGAGTAATCGGCGCAATGAACTGGAACGATGATCACGAAACATACGACTATATAAACATCCACTCAGCCTTCTAAGAGTCACTCTCCATATGCGTTTCGATGAGACAGCATCAGTATGGAATTTTTTAAGAAACTTATGATTGCTATTGGAGTGACTTCGTCTTCGAGTAAGAAAGTCGACTTTAACGCGGATCTTCCTGTTGAGGTTGCTCAGCATCTGCTTCGAATGTTGGATACTCCATCGCTGATCAACGCATCTAGTGTTTCTCGACGTTGGTTTTCTTTGTGCAAAAGTGATAAACGATTGCGACAATCGGTTCATCATCATTTAAGAATCACTAAACACAAAATGGTACAGGTAATGGACAATTCGCGTAGATCAAACAAAACGCGTAATAAAAGTGACACAAACAAAAAGATTACATCACAAATTACTCGTCATACAGACGTCGCACCAACAAAGTTCATTTTTTCCAAAACATCCAGGTCCGTTCAGAAGACAAGTCAAATTCGCGCATCTATGAAGTTGACGAATACTTTACAAAAACCTCGAATAACGAAAACTGCTGCTACGCTTCGATTGATGTAAACCGTTTGGATATTCTTATAGAGATGGACTTGAAATTATGATATTTCAAAAATGACTCAGACTGCGTTCTGCAGTATATATTTTCTTTATAAGTTTGACAACCGCCGTAAGGTATCACTGTCGTGAGGCATTAATAGATAACTAGGTTTTTATATGAACGCCGGAATGATCGCCACAAAGTGAGCAATAATAAGAAGGATATCGGAGGATAACAAAATTAAAAAAAATAATTTACGACCACGATTTAAATAAGTAAACTCTGTTTCGGAGATAGATTGATTATGCCAAAAATGTAAAAAATTGAAATTCTATTTTTCTGTATATAAATCTACTAATACACCGCCATAATACTGGACAGAATGTTCGTGTGTTGACGGATCCATAGTATCATAGTATCATCCATGAACATACATGACTCAATAGGTGGAACAATCAGTGTCGTGACCGTTCAGTTTCTGAGTAATCGGCGCAATGAACTGGAACGATGATCACGAAACATACGACTATATAAACATCCACTCAGCCTTCTAAGAGTCACTCTCCATATGCGTTTCGATGAGACAGCATCAGTATGGAATTTTTTAAGAAACTAATGATTGCTATTGGAGTGACTTCGCCTTCGAGTAAGAAAGTCGACTTTATCGCGGATCTTCCTGTTGAGGTTGCTCAGCATCTGCTTCGAATGTTGGATACTGTATCGCTGATCAACGCATCTAGTGTTTCTCGACGTTGGTTTTCTTTGTGCAAAAGTGATAAACGATTGCGACAATCGGTTCATCATCATTTAAGAATCACTAAACACAAAATGGTACAGGTAATGGACAATTCGCGTAGATCAAACAAAACGCGTAATAAAAGTGACACAAACAAAAAGATTACATCACAAATTACTCGTCGTACAGACGTCGCACAAACAAAGTTCATTTTTTCCAAAACATCCAGGTCCGTTCAGAAGACAAGTCAAATTCGCGCATCTATGAAGTTGACGAATACTTTACAAAAACCTCGAATAACGAGAACTGCCGCTACGCTTCGATTGATGTAAACCGTTTGGATAATCTTATAGAGATGGACTTGAAATTATGATATTTTAAAAATGACTCAGACTGCGTTCTGCAGTATATATTTTCTTTATAAGTTTGACAACCGCCGTAAGGTATCACTGTCGTGAGGCATTAATAGATAACTAGATTTTTATATGAACGCCGGAATGATCGCCACAAAGTGAGCAATAATAAGAAGGATATCGGAGGATAACAAAATTAAAAAAAATAATTTACGACCACGATTTAAATAAGTAAACTCTGTTTCGGAGATAGATTGATTATGCCAAAAATGTAAAAAATTGAAATTCTATTTTTCTGTATATAAATCTACTAATACACCGCCATAATACTGGACAGAATGTTCGTGTGTTGACGGATCCATAGTATCATAGTATCATCCATGAACATACATGACTCAATAGGTGGAACAATCAGTGTCGTGACCGTTCAGTTTCTGAGTAATCGGCGCAATGAACTGGAACGATGATCACGAAACATACGACTATATAAACATCCACTCAGCCTTCTAAGAGTCACTCTCCATATGCGTTTCGATGAGACAGCATCAGTATGGAATTTTTTAAGAAACTAATGATTGCTATTGGAGTGACTTCGTCTTCGATTAAGAAAGTCGACTTTAACGCGGATCTTCCTGTTGAGGTTGCTCAGCATCTGCTTCGAATGTTGGATACTCCATCGCTGATCAACGCATCTAGTGTTTCTCGACGTTGGTTTTCTTTGTGCAAAAGTGATAAACGATTGCGACAATCGGTTCATCATCATTTAAGAATCACTAAACACAAAATGGTACAGTTAATGGACAATTCGCGTAGATCAAACAAAACGCGTAATAAAAGTGACACAAACAAAAAGATTACATCACAAATTACTCGTCATACAGACGTCGCACCAACAAAGTTCATTTTTTCCAAAACATCCAGGTCCGTTCAGAAGACAAGTCAAATTCGCGCATCTATGAAGTTGACGAATACTTTACAAAAACCTCGAATAACGAAAACTGCTGCTACGCTTCGATTGATGTAAACCGTTTGGATATTCTTATAGAGATGGACTTGAAATTATGATATTTCAAAAATGACTCAGACTGCGTTCTGCAGTATATATTTTCTTTATAAGTTTGACAACCGCCGTAAGGTATCACTGTCGTGAGGCATTAATAGATAACTAGGTTTTTATATGAACGCAGGAATGATCGCCACAAAGTGAGCAATAATAAGAAAGATATCGGAGGATAACAAAATTAAAAAAAATAATTTACGACCACGATTTAAATAAGTAAACTCTGTTTCGGAGATAGATTGATTATGCCAAAAATGTAAAAAATTGAAATTCTATTTTTCTGTATATAAATCTACTAATACACCGCCATAATACTGGACAGAATGTTCGTGTGTTGACGGATTCATAGTATCATAGTATCATCCATGAACATACATGACTCAATAGGTGGAACAATCAGTGTCGTGACCGTTTAGTTTCTGAGTAATCGGCGCAATGAACTGGAACGATGATCACGAAACATACGACTATATAAACATCCACTCAGCCTTCTAAGAGTCACTCTCCATATGCGTTTCGATGAGACAGCATCAGTATGGAATTTTTTAAGAAACTAATGATTGCTATTGGAGTGACTTCGTCTTCGAGTAAGAAAGTCGACTTTAACGCGGATCTTCCTGTTGAGGTTGCTCAGCATCTGCTTCGAATGTTGGATACTCCATCGCTGATCAACGCATCTAGTGTTTCTCGACGTTGGTTTTCTTTGTGCAAAAGTGATAAACGATTGCGACTATCGGTTCATCATCATTTAAGAATCACTGAACACAAAATGGTACAGTTAATGGACAATTCGCGTAGATCAAACAAAACGCGTAATAAAAGTGACACAAACAAAAAGATTACATCACAAATTACTCGTCGTACAGACGTCGCACCAACAAAGTTCATTATTTCCAAAACATCCAGGTCCGTTCAGAAGACAAGACAAATTCGCGCATCTATAAAGTTGACGAATACTTTACAAAAACCTCGAATAACGAGAACTGCTGCTACGCTTCGATTAATGTAAACCGTTTGGATATTCTTATAGAGATGGACTTGAAATTATGATATTTCAAAAATGACTCAGACTGCGTTCTGCAGTATATATTTTCTTTATAAGTTTGACAACCGCCGTAAGGTATCACTGTCGTGAGGCATTAATAGATAACTAGGTTTATATATGAACGCCGGAATGATCGCCACAAAGTGAGCAATAATAAGAAAGATATCGGAGGATAACAAAATTAAAAAAAAAAATTTACGACCACGATTTGAATAAGTAAACTCTGTTTCGGAGATAGATTGATTATGCCAAAAATGTAAAAAATTGAAATTCTATTTTTCTGTATATAAATCTACTAATACACCGCCATAATACTGGACAGAATGTTCGTGTGTTGACGGATTCATAGTATCATAGTATCATCCATGAACATACATGACTCAATAGGTGGAACAATCAGTGTCGTGACCGTTTAGTTTCTGAGTAATCGGCGCAATGAACTGGAACGATGATCACGAAACATACGACTATATAAACATCCACTCAGCCTTCTAAGAGTCACTCTCCATATGCGTTTCGATGAGACAGCATCAGTATGGAATTTTTTAAGAAACTTATGATTGCTATTGGAGTGACTTCGTCTTCGAGTAAGAAAGTCGACTTTAACGCGGATCTTCCTGTTGAGGTTGCTCAGCATCTGCTTCGAATGTTGGATACTCCATCGCTGATCAACGCATCTAGTGTTTCTCGACGTTGGTTTTCTTTGTGCAAAAGTGATAAACGATTGCGACAATCGGTTCATCATCATTTAAGAATCACTAAACACAAAATGGTACAGGTAATGGACAATTCGCGTAGATCAAACAAAACGCGTAATAAAAGTGACACAAACAAAAAGATTACATCACAAATTACTCGTCATACAGACGTCGCACCAACAAAGTTCATTTTTTCCAAAACATCCAGGTCCGTTCAGAAGACAAGTCAAATTCGCGCATCTATGAAGTTGACGAATACTTTACAAAAACCTCGAATAACGAAAACTGCTGCTACGCTTCGATTGATGTAAACCGTTTGGATATTCTTATAGAGATGGACTTGAAATTATGATATTTCAAAAATGACTCAGACTGCGTTCTGCAGTATATATTTTTTTTATAAGTTTGACAACCGCCGTAAGGTATCACTGTCGTGAGGCATTAATAGATAACTAGGTTTTTATATGAACGCCGGAATGATCGCCACAAAGTGAGCAACAATAAGAAAGATATCGGAGGATAACAAATTTAAAAAAAATAATTTACGACCACGATTTAAATAAGTAAACTCTGTTTCGGAGATAGATTGATTATGCCAAAAATGTAAAAAATTGAAATTCTATTTTTCTGTATATAAATCTACTAATACACCGCCATAATACTGGACAGAATGTTCGTGTGTTGACGGATCCATAGTATCATAGTATCATCCATGAACATACATGACTCAATAGGTGGAACAATCAGTGTCGTGACCGTTCAGTTTCTGAGTAATCGGCGCAATGAACTGGAACGATGATCACGAAACATACGACTATATAAACATCCACTCAGCCTTCTAAGAGTCACTCTCCATATGCGTTTCGATGAGACAGCATCAGTATGGAATTTTTTAAGAAACTAATGATTGCTATTGGAGTGACTTCGTCTTCGATTAAGAAAGTCGACTTTAACGCGGATCTTCCTGTTGAGGTTGCTCAGCATCTGCTTCGAATGTTGGATACTCCATCGCTGATCAACGCATCTAGTGTTTCTCGACGTTGGTTTTCTTTGTGCAAAAGTGATAAACGATTGCGACAATCGGTTCATCATCATTTAAGAATCACTAAACACAAAATGGTACAGTTAATGGACAATTCGCGTAGATCAAACAAAACGCGTAATAAAAGTGACACAAACAAAAAGATTACATCACAAATTACTCGTCGTACAGACGTCGCACAAACAAAGATCATTTTTTCCAAAACATCCAGGTCCGTTCAGAAGACAAGTCAAATTCGCGCATCTATGAAGTTGACGAATACTTTACAAAAACCTCGAATAACGAAAACTGCTGCTACGCTTCGATTGATGTAAACCGTTTGGATATTCTTATAGAGATGGACTTGAAATTATGATATTTCAAAAATGACTCAGACTGCGTTCTGCAGTATATATTTTCTTTATAAGTTTGACAACCGCCGTAAGGTATCACTGTCGTGAGGCATTAATAGATAACTAGGTTTTTATATGAACGCAGGAATGATCGCCACAAAGTGAGCAATAATAAGAAAGATATCGGAGGATAACAAAATTAAAAAAAATAATTTACGACCACGATTTAAATAAGTAAACTCTGTTTCGGAGATAGATTGATTATGCCAAAAATGTAAAAAATTGAAATTCTATTTTTCTGTATATAAATCTACTAATACACCGCCATAATACTGGACAGAATGTTCGTGTGTTGACGGATTCATAGTATCATAGTATCATCCATGAACATACATGACTCAATAGGTGGAACAATCAGTGTCGTGACCGTTTAGTTTCTGAGTAATCGGCGCAATGAACTGGAACGATGATCACGAAACATACGACTATATAAACATCCACTCAGCCTTCTAAGAGTCACTCTCCATATGCGTTTCGATGAGACAGCATCAGTATGGAATTTGTTAAGAAACTAATGATTGCTATTGGAGTGACTTCGTCTTCGAGTAAGAAAGTCGACTTTAACGCGGATCTTCCTGTTGAGGTTGCTCAGCATCTGCTTCGAATGTTGGATACTCCATCGCTGATCAACGCATCTAGTGTTTCTCGACGTTGGTTTTCTTTGTGCAAAAGTGATAAACGATTGCGACTATCGGTTCATCATCATTTAAGAATCACTGAACACAAAATGGTACAGTTAATGGACAATTCGCGTAGATCAAACAAAACGCGTAATAAAAGTGACACAAACAAAAAGATTACATCACAAATTACTCGTCGTACAGACGTCGCACCAACAAAGTTCATTATTTCCAAAACATCCAGGTCCGTTCAGAAGACAAGACAAATTCGCGCATCTATAAAGTTGACGAATACTTTACAAAAACCTCGAATAACGAGAACTGCTGCTACGCTTCGATTAATGTAAACCGTTTGGATATTCTTATAGAGATGGACTTGAAATTATGATATTTCAAAAATGACTCAGACTGCGTTCTGCAGTATATATTTTCTTTATAAGTTTGACAACCGCCGTAAGGTATCACTGTCGTGAGGCATTAATAGATAACTAGGTTTATATATGAACGCCGGAATGATCGCCACAAAGTGAGCAATAATAAGAAAGATATCGGAGGATAACAAAATTAAAAAAAAAAATTTACGACCACGATTTGAATAAGTAAACTCTGTTTCGGAGATAGATTGATTATGCCAAAAATGTAAAAAATTGAAATTCTATTTTTCTGTATATAAATCTACTAATACACCGCCATAATACTGGACAGAATGTTCGTGTGTTGACGGATTCATAGTATCATAGTATCATCCATGAACATACATGACTCAATAGGTGGAACAATCAGTGTCGTGACCGTTTAGTTTCTGAGTAATCGGCGCAATGAACTGGAACGATGATCACGAAACATACGACTATATAAACATCCACTCAGCCTTCTAAGAGTCACTCTCCATATGCGTTTCGATGAGACAGCATCAGTATGGAATTTTTTAAGAAACTTATGATTGCTATTGGAGTGACTTCGTCTTCGAGTAAGAAAGTCGACTTTAACGCGGATCTTCCTGTTGAGGTTGCTCAGCATCTGCTTCGAATGTTGGATACTCCATCGCTGATCAACGCATCTAGTGTTTCTCGACGTTGGTTTTCTTTGTGCAAAAGTGATAAACGATTGCGACAATCGGTTCATCATCATTTAAGAATCACTAAACACAAAATGGTACAGTTAATGGACAATTCGCGTAGATCAAACAAAACGCGTAATAAAAGTGACACAAACAAAAAGATTACATCACAAATTACTCGTCATACAGACGTCGCACCAACAAAGTTCATTTTTTCCAAAACATCCAGGTCCGTTCAGAAGACAAGTCAAATTCGCGCATCTATGAAGTTGACGAATACTTTACAAAAACCTCGAATAACGAAAACTGCTGCTACGCTTCGATTGATGTAAACCGTTTGGATATTCTTATAGAGATGGACTTGAAATTATGATATTTCAAAAATGACTCAGACTGCGTTCTGCAGTATATATTTTCTTTATAAGTTTGACAACCGCCGTAAGGTATCACTGTCGTGAGGCATTAATAGATAACTAGGTTTTTATATGAACGCAGGAATGATCGCCACAAAGTGAGCAATAATAAGAAAGATATCGGAGGATAACAAAATTAAAAAAAATAATTTACGACCACGATTTAAATAAGTAAACTCTGTTTCGGAGATAGATTGATTATGCCAAAAATGTAAAAAATTGAAATTCTATTTTTCTGTATATAAATCTACTAATACACCGCCAAAATACTGGACAGAATGTTCGTGTGTTGACGGATTCATAGTATCATAGTATCATCCATGAACATACATGACTCAATAGGTGGAACAATCAGTGTCGTGACCGTTTAGTTTCTGAGTAATCGGCGCAATGAACTGGAACGATGATCACGAAACATACGACTATATAAACATCCACTCAGCCTTCTAAGAGTCACTCTCCATATGCGTTTCGATGAGACAGCATCAGTATGGAATTTTTTAAGAAACTTATGATTGCTATTGGAGTGACTTCGTCTTCGAGTAAGAAAGTCGACTTTAACGCGGATCTTCCTGTTGAGTTTGCTCAGCATCTGCTTCGAATGTTGGATACTCCATCGCTGATCAACGCATCTAGTGTTTCTCGACGTTGGTTTTCTTTGTGCAAAAGTGATAAACGATTGCGACAATCGGTTCATCATCATTTAAGAATCACTAAACACAAAATGGTACAGTTAATGGACAATTCGCGTAGATCAAACAAAACGCGTAATAAAAGTGACACAAACAAAAAGATTACATCACAAATTACTCGTCATACAGACGTCGCACCAACAAAGTTCATTTTTTCCAAAACATCCAGGTCCGTTCAGAAGACAAGTCAAATTCGCGCATCTATGAAGTTGACGAATACTTTACAAAAACCTCGAATAACGAAAACTGCTGCTACGCTTCGATTGATGTAAACCGTTTGGATATTCTTATAGAGATGGACTTGAAATTATGATATTTCAAAAATGACTCAGACTGCGTTCTGCAGTATATATTTTCTTTATAAGTTTGACAACCGCCGTAAGGTATCACTGTCGTGAGGCATTAATAGATAACTAGGTTTTTATATGAACGCAGGAATGATCGCCACAAAGTGAGCAATAATAAGAAAGATATCGGAGGATAACAAAATTAAAAAAAATAATTTACGACCACGATTTAAATAAGTAAACTCTGTTTCGGAGATAGATTGATTATGCCAAAAATGTAAAAAATTGAAATTCTATTTTTCTGTATATAAATCTACTAATACACCGCCATAATACTGAACAGAATGTTCGTGTGTTGACGGATTCATAGTATCATAGTATCATCCATGAACATACATGACTCAATAGGTGGAACAATCAGTGTCGTGACCGTTTAGTTTCTGAGTAATCGGCGCAATGAACTGGAACGATGATCACGAAACATACGACTATATAAACATCCACTCAGCCTTCTAAGAGTCACTCTCCATATGCGTTTCGATGAGACAGCATCAGTATGGAATTTTTTAAGAAACTAATGATTGCTATTGGAGTGACTTCGTCTTCGAGTAAGAAAGTCGACTTTAACGCGGATCTTCCTGTTGAGGTTGCTCAGCATCTGCTTCGAATGTTGGATACTCCATCGCTGATCAACGCATCTAGTGTTTCTCGACGTTGGTTTTCTTTGTGCAAAAGTGATAAACGATTGCGACTATCGGTTCATCATCATTTAAGAATCACTGAACACAAAATGGTACAGTTAATGGACAATTCGCGTAGATCAAACAAAACGCGTAATAAAAGTGACACAAACAAAAAGATTACATCACAAATTACTCGTCGTACAGACGTCGCACCAACAAAGTTCATTATTTCCAAAACATCCAGGTCCGTTCAGAAGACAAGACAAATTCGCGCATCTATAAAGTTGACGAATACTTTACAAAAACCTCGAATAACGAGAACTGCTGCTACGCTTCGATTCATGTAAACCGTTTGGATATTCTTATAGAGATGGACTTGAAATTATGATATTTCAAAAATGACTCAGACTGCGTTCTGCAGTATATATTTTCTTTATAAGTTTGACAACCGCCGTAAGGTATCACTGTCGTGAGGCATTAATAGATAACTAGGTTTATATATGAACGCCGGAATGATCGCCACAAAGTGAGCAATAATAAGAAAGATATCGGAGGATAACAAAATTAAAAAAAAAAATTTACGACCACGATTTGAATAAGTAAACTCTGTTTCGGAGATAGATTGATTATGCCAAAAATGTAAAAAATTGAAATTCTATTTTTCTGTATATAAATCTACTAATACACCGCCATAATACTGGACAGAATGTTCGTGTGTTGACGGATTCATAGTATCATAGTATCATCCATGAACATACATGACTCAATAGGTGGAACAATCAGTGTCGTGACCGTTTAGTTTCTGAGTAATCGGCGCAATGAACTGGAACGATGATCACGAAACATACGACTATATAAACATCCACTCAGCCTTCTAAGAGTCACTCTCCATATGCGTTTCGATGAGACAGCATCAGTATGGAATTTTTTAAGAAACTTATGATTGCTATTGGAGTGACTTCGTCTTCGAGTAAGAAAGTCGACTTTAACGCGGATCTTCCTGTTGAGGTTGCTCAGCATCTGCTTCGAATGTTGGATACTCCATCGCTGATCAACGCATCTAGTGTTTCTCGACGTTGGTTTTCTTTGTGCAAAAGTGATAAACGATTGCGACAATCGGTTCATCATCATTTAAGAATCACTAAACACAAAATGGTACAGTTAATGGACAATTCGCGTAGATCAAACAAAACGCGTAATAAAAGTGACACAAACAAAAAGATTACATCACAAATTACTCGTCATACAGACGTCGCACCAACAAAGTTCATTTTTTCCAAAACATCCAGGTCCGTTCAGAAGACAAGTCAAATTCGCGCATCTATGAAGTTGACGAATACTTTACAAAAACCTCGAATAACGAAAACTGCTGCTACGCTTCGATTGATGTAAACCGTTTGGATATTCTTATAGAGATGGACTTGAAATTATGATATTTCAAAAATGACTCAGACTGCGTTCTGCAGTATATATTTTCTTTATAAGTTTGACAACCGCCGTAAGGTATCACTGTCGTGAGGCATTAATAGATAACTAGGTTTTTATATGAACGCCGGAATGATCGCCACAAAGTGAGCAATAATAAGAAAGATATCGGAGGATAACAAAATTAAAAAAAATAATTTACGACCACGATTTAAATAAGTAAACTCTGTTTCGGAGATAGATTGATTATGCCAAAAATGTAAAAAATTGAAATTCTATTTTTCTGTATATAAATCTACTAATACACCGCCATAATACTGGACAGAATGTTCGTGTGTTGACGGATTCATAGTATCATAGTATCATCCATGAACATACATGACTCAATAGGTGGAACAATCAGTGTCGTGACCGTTTAGTTTCTGAGTAATCGGCGCAATGAACTGGAACGATGATCACGAAACATACGACTATATAAACATCCACTCAGCCTTCTAAGAGTCACTCTCCACATGCGTTTCGATGAGACAGCATCAGTATGGAATTTTTTAAGAAACTAATGATTGCTATTGGAGTGACTTCGTCTTCGAGTAAGAAAGTCGACTTTAACGCGGATCTTCCTGTTGAGGTTGCTCAGCATCTGCTTCGAATGTTGGATACTCCATCGCTGATCAACGCATCTAGTGTTTCTCGACGTTGGTTTTCTTTGTGCAAAAGTGATAAACGATTGCGACAATCGGTTCATCATCATTTAAGAATCACTAAACACAAAATGGTACAGTTAATGGACAATTCGCGTAGATCAAACAAAACGCGTAATAAAAGTGACACAAACAAAAAGATTACATCACAAATTACTCGTCGTACAGACGTCGCACCAACAAAGTTCATTTTTTCCAAAACATCCAGGTCCGTTCAGAAGACAAGTCAAATTCGCGCATCTATGAAGTTGACGAATACTTTACAAAAACCTCGAATAACGAGAACTGCTGCTACGCTTCGATTGATGTAAACCGTTTGGATATTCTTATAGAGATGGACTTGAAATTATGATATTTCAAAAATGACTCAGACTGCGTTCTGCAGTATATATTTTTTTTATAAGTTTGACAACCGCCGTAAGGTATCACTGTCGTGAGGCATTAATAGATAACTAGGTTTTTATATGAACGCCGGAATGATCGCCACAAAGTGAGCAACAATAAGAAAGATATCGGAGGATAACAAATTTTAAAAAAATAATTTACGACCACGATTTAAATAAGTAAACTCTGTTTCGGAGATAGATTGATTATGCCAAAAATGTAAAAAATTGAAATTCTATTTTTCTGTATATAAATCTACTAATACACCGCCATAATACTGGACAGAATGTTCGTGTGTTGACGGATCCATAGTATCATAGTATCATCCATGAACATACATGACTCAATAGGTGGAACAATCAGTGTCGTGACCGTTCAGTTTCTGAGTAATCGGCGCAATGAACTGGAACGATGATCACGAAACATACGACTATATAAACATCCACTCAGCCTTCTAAGAGTCACTCTCCATATGCGTTTCGATGAGACAGCATCAGTATGGAATTTTTTAAGAAACTAATGATTGCTATTGGAGTGACTTCGTCTTCGATTAAGAAAGTCGACTTTAACGCGGATCTTCCTGTTGAGGTTGCTCAGCATCTGCTTCGAATGTTGGATACTCCATCGCTGATCAACGCATCTAGTGTTTCTCGACGTTGGTTTTCTTTGTGCAAAAGTGATAAACGATTGCGACAATCGGTTCATCATCATTTAAGAATCACTAAACACAAAATGGTACAGTTAATGGACAATTCGCGTAGATCAAACAAAACGCGTAATAAAAGTGACACAAACAAAAAGATTACATCACAAATTACTCGTCGTACAGACGTCGCACAAACAAAGATCATTTTTTCCAAAACATCCAGGTCCGTTCAGAAGACAAGTCAAATTCGCGCATCTATGAAGTTGACGAATACTTTACAAAAACCTCGAATAACGAAAACTGCTGCTACGCTTCGATTGATGTAAACCGTTTGGATATTCTTATAGAGATGGACTTGAAATTATGATATTTCAAAAATGACTCAGACTGCGTTCTGCAGTATATATTTTCTTTATAAGTTTGACAACCGCCGTAAGGTATCACTGTCGTGAGGCATTAATAGATAACTAGGTTTTTATATGAACGCAGGAATGATCGCCACAAAGTGAGCAATAATAAGAAAGATATCGGAGGATAACAAAATTAAAAAAAATAATTTACGACCACGATTTAAATAAGTAAACTCTGTTTCGGAGATAGATTGATTATGCCAAAAATGTAAAAAATTGAAATTCTATTTTTCTGTATATAAATCTACTAATACACCGCCATAATACTGGACAGAATGTTCGTGTGTTGACGGATTCATAGTATCATAGTATCATCCATGAACATACATGACTCAATAGGTGGAACAATCAGTGTCGTGACCGTTTAGTTTCTGAGTAATCGGCGCAATGAACTGGAACGATGATCACGAAACATACGACTATATAAACATCCACTCAGCCTTCTAAGAGTCACTCTCCATATGCGTTTCGATGAGACAGCATCAGTATGGAATTTGTTAAGAAACTAATGATTGCTATTGGAGTGACTTCGTCTTCGAGTAAGAAAGTCGACTTTAACGCGGATCTTCCTGTTGAGGTTGCTCAGCATCTGCTTCGAATGTTGGATACTCCATCGCTGATCAACGCATCTAGTGTTTCTCGACGTTGGTTTTCTTTGTGCAAAAGTGATAAACGATTGCGACTATCGGTTCATCATCATTTAAGAATCACTGAACACAAAATGGTACAGTTAATGGACAATTCGCGTAGATCAAACAAAACGCGTAATAAAAGTGACACAAACAAAAAGATTACATCACAAATTACTCGTCGTACAGACGTCGCACCAACAAAGTTCATTATTTCCAAAACATCCAGGTCCGTTCAGAAGACAAGACAAATTCGCGCATCTATAAAGTTGACGAATACTTTACAAAAACCTCGAATAACGAGAACTGCTGCTACGCTTCGATTAATGTAAACCGTTTGGATATTCTTATAGAGATGGACTTGAAATTATGATATTTCAAAAATGACTCAGACTGCGTTCTGCAGTATATATTTTCTTTATAAGTTTGACAACCGCCGTAAGGTATCACTGTCGTGAGGCATTAATAGATAACTAGGTTTATATATGAACGCCGGAATGATCGCCACAAAGTGAGCAATAATAAGAAAGATATCGGAGGATAACAAAATTAAAAAAAAAAATTTACGACCACGATTTGAATAAGTAAACTCTGTTTCGGAGATAGATTGATTATGCCAAAAATGTAAAAAATTGAAATTCTATTTTTCTGTATATAAATCTACTAATACACCGCCATAATACTGGACAGAATGTTCGTGTGTTGACGGATTCATAGTATCATAGTATCATCCATGAACATACATGACTCAATAGGTGGAACAATCAGTGTCGTGACCGTTTAGTTTCTGAGTAATCGGCGCAATGAACTGGAACGATGATCACGAAACATACGACTATATAAACATCCACTCAGCCTTCTAAGAGTCACTCTCCATATGCGTTTCGATGAGACAGCATCAGTATGGAATTTTTTAAGAAACTTATGATTGCTATTGGAGTGACTTCGTCTTCGAGTAAGAAAGTCGACTTTAACGCGGATCTTCCTGTTGAGGTTGCTCAGCATCTGCTTCGAATGTTGGATACTCCATCGCTGATCAACGCATCTAGTGTTTCTCGACGTTGGTTTTCTTTGTGCAAAAGTGATAAACGATTGCGACAATCGGTTCATCATCATTTAAGAATCACTAAACACAAAATGGTACAGTTAATGGACAATTCGCGTAGATCAAACAAAACGCGTAATAAAAGTGACACAAACAAAAAGATTACATCACAAATTACTCGTCATACAGACGTCGCACCAACAAAGTTCATTTTTTCCAAAACATCCAGGTCCGTTCAGAAGACAAGTCAAATTCGCGCATCTATGAAGTTGACGAATACTTTACAAAAACCTCGAATAACGAAAACTGCTGCTACGCTTCGATTGATGTAAACCGTTTGGATATTCTTATAGAGATGGACTTGAAGTTATGATATTTCAAAAATGACTCAGACTGCGTTCTGCAGTATATATTTTCTTTATAAGTTTGACAACCGCCGTAAGGTATCACTGTCGTGAGGCATTAATAGATAACTAGGTTTTTATATGAACGCAGGAATGATCGCCACAAAGTGAGCAATAATAAGAAAGATATCGGAGGATAACAAAATTAAAAAAAATAATTTACGACCACGATTTAAATAAGTAAACTCTGTTTCGGAGATAGATTGATTATGCCAAAAATGTAAAAAATTGAAATTCTATTTTTCTGTATATAAATCTACTAATACACCGCCATAATACTGGACAGAATGTTCGTGTGTTGACGGATTCATAGTATCATAGTATCATCCATGAACATACATGACTCAATAGGTGGAACAATCAGTGTCGTGACCGTTTAGTTTCTGAGTAATCGGCGCAATGAACTGGAACGATGATCACGAAACATACGACTATATAAACATCCACTCAGCCTTCTAAGAGTCACTCTCCATATGCGTTTCGATGAGACAGCATCAGTATGGAATTTTTTAAGAAACTTATGATTGCTATTGGAGTGACTTCGTCTTCGAGTAAGAAAGTCGACTTTAACGCGGATCTTCCTGTTGAGTTTGCTCAGCATCTGCTTCGAATGTTGGATACTCCATCGCTGATCAACGCATCTAGTGTTTCTCGACGTTGGTTTTCTTTGTGCAAAAGTGATAAACGATTGCGACAATCGGTTCATCATCATTTAAGAATCACTAAACACAAAATGGTACAGTTAATGGACAATTCGCGTAGATCAAACAAAACGCGTAATAAAAGTGACACAAACAAAAAGATTACATCACAAATTACTAGTCGTACAGACGTCGCACAAACAAAGATCATTTTTTCCAAAACATCCAGGTCCGTTCAGAAGACAAGTCAAATTCGCGCATCTATGAAGTTGACGAATACTTTACAAAAACCTCGAATAACGAAAACTGCTGCTACGCTTCGATTGATGTAAACCGTTTGGATATTCTTATAGAGATGGACTTGAAATTATGATATTTCAAAAATGACTCAGACTGCGTTCTGCAGTATATATTTTCTTTATAAGTTTGACAACCGCCGTAAGGTATCACTGTCGTGAGGCATTAATAGATAACTAGGTTTTTATATGAACGCAGGAATGATCGCCACAAAGTGAGCAATAATAAGAAAGATATCGGAGGATAACAAAATTAAAAAAAATAATTTACGACCACGATTTAAATAAGTAAACTCTGTTTCGGAGATAGATTGATTATGCCAAAAATGTAAAAAATTGAAATTCTATTTTTCTGTATATAAATCTACTAATACACCGCCATAATACTGGACAGAATGTTCGTGTGTTGACGGATTCATAGTATCATAGTATCATCCATGAACATACATGACTCAATAGGTGGAACAATCAGTGTCGTGACCGTTTAGTTTCTGAGTAATCGGCGCAATGAACTGGAACGATGATCACGAAACATACGACTATATAAACATCCACTCAGCCTTCTAAGAGTCACTCTCCATATGCGTTTCGATGAGACAGCATCAGTATGGAATTTTTTAAGAAACTAATGATTGCTATTGGAGTGACTTCGTCTTCGAGTAAGAAAGTCGACTTTAACGCGGATCTTCCTGTTGAGGTTGCTCAGCATCTGCTTCGAATGTTGGATACTCCATCGCTGATCAACGCATCTAGTGTTTCTCGACGTTGGTTTTCTTTGTGCAAAAGTGATAAACGATTGCGACTATCGGTTCATCATCATTTAAGAATCACTGAACACAAAATGGTACAGTTAATGGACAATTCGCGTAGATCAAACAAAACGCGTAATAAAAGTGACACAAACAAAAAGATTACATCACAAATTACTCGTCGTACAGACGTCGCACCAACAAAGTTCATTATTTCCAAAACATCCAGGTCCGTTCAGAAGACAAGACAAATTCGCGCATCTATAAAGTTGACGAATACTTTACAAAAACCTCGAATAACGAGAACTGCTGCTACGCTTCGATTAATGTAAACCGTTTGGATATTCTTATAGAGATGGACTTGAAATTATGATATTTCAAAAATGACTCAGACTGCGTTCTGCAGTATATATTTTCTTTATAAGTTTGACAACCGCCGTAAGGTATCACTGTCGTGAGGCATTAATAGATAACTAGGTTTATATATGAACGCCGGAATGATCGCCACAAAGTGAGCAATAATAAGAAAGATATCGGAGGATAACAAAATTAAAAAAAAAATTTACGACCACGATTTGAATAAGTAAACTCTGTTTCGGAGATAGATTGATTATGCCAAAAATGTAAAAAATTGAAATTCTATTTTTCTGTATATAAATCTACTAATACACCGCCATAATACTGGACAGAATGTTCGTGTGTTGACGGATTCATAGTATCATAGTATCATCCATGAACATACATGACTCAATAGGTGGAACAATCAGTGTCGTGACCGTTTAGTTTCTGAGTAATCGGCGCAATGAACTGGAACGATGATCACGAAACATACGACTATATAAACATCCACTCAGCCTTCTAAGAGTCACTCTCCATATGCGTTTCGATGAGACAGCATCAGTATGGAATTTTTTAAGAAACTTATGATTGCTATTGGAGTGACTTCGTCTTCGAGTAAGAAAGTCGACTTTAACGCGGATCTTCCTGTTGAGGTTGCTCAGCATCTGCTTCGAATGTTGGATACTCCATCGCTGATCAACGCATCTAGTGTTTCTCGACGTTGGTTTTCTTTGTGCAAAAGTGATAAACGATTGCGACAATCGGTTCATCATCATTTAAGAATCACTAAACACAAAATGGTACAGTTAATGGACAATTCGCGTAGATCAAACAAAACGCGTAATAAAAGTGACACAAACAAAAAGATTACATCACAAATTACTCGTCATACAGACGTCGCACCAACAAAGTTCATTTTTTCCAAAACATCCAGGTCCGTTCAGAAGACAAGTCAAATTCGCGCATCTATGAAGTTGACGAATACTTTACAAAAACCTCGAATAACGAAAACTGCTGCTACGCTTCGATTGATGTAAACCGTTTGGATATTCTTATAGAGATGGACTTGAAATTATGATATTTCAAAAATGACTCAGACTGCGTTCTGCAGTATATATTTTCTTTATAAGTTTGACAACCGCCGTAAGGTATCACTGTCGTGAGGCATTAATAGATAACTAGGTTTTTATATGAACGCCGGAATGATCGCCACAAAGTGAGCAATAATAAGAAAGATATCGGAGGATAACAAAATTAAAAAAAATAATTTACGACCACGATTTAAATAAGTAAACTCTGTTTCGGAGATAGATTGATTATGCCAAAAATGTAAAAAATTGAAATTCTATTTTTCTGTATATAAATCTACTAATACACCGCCATAATACTGGACAGAATGTTCGTGTGTTGACGGATTCATAGTATCATAGTATCATCCATGAACATACATGACTCAATAGGTGGAACAATCAGTGTCGTGACCGTTTAGTTTCTGAGTAATCGGCGCAATGAACTGGAACGATGATCACGAAACATACGACTATATAAACATCCACTCAGCCATCTAAGAGTCACTCTCCATATGCGTTTCGATGAGACAGCATCAGTATGGAATTTTTGAAGAAACTAATGATTGCTATTGGAGTGACTTCGTCTTCGAGTAAGAAAGTCGACTTTATCGCGGGTTTTCCTGTTGAGGTTGCTCAGCATCTGCTTCGAATGTTGGATACTGTATCGCTGATCAACGCATCTAGTGTTTCTCGACGTTGGTTTTCTTTGTGCAAAAGTGATAAACGATTGCGACAATCGGTTCATCATCATTTAAGAATCACTAAACAAAAAATGGTACAGTTAATGGACAATTCGCGTAGATAAAAAAAAACGCGTAATAAAAGTGACACAAACAAAAAGATTACATCACAAATTACTCGTCGTACAGACGTCGCACCAACAAAGTTCATTTTTTCCAAAACATCCAGGTCCGTTCAGAAGACAAGTCAAATTCGCGCATCTATGAAGTTGACGAATACTTTACAAAAACCTCGAATAACGAGAACTGCTGCTACGCTTCGATTGATGTAAACCGTTTGGATATTCTTATAGAGATGGACTTGAAATTATGATATTTCAAAAATGACTCAGACTGCGTTCTGCAGTATATATTTTCTTTATAAGTTTGACAACCGCCGTAAGGTATCACTGTCGTGAGGCATTAATAGATAACTAGGTTTTTATATGAACGCCGGAATGATCGCCACAAAGTGAGCAATAATAAGAAGGATATCGGAGGATAACAAAATTAAAAAAAATAATTTACGACCACGATTTAAATAAGTAAACTCTGTTTCGGAGATAGATTGATTATGCAAAAAATGTAAAAAATTGAAATTCTATTTTTCTGTATATAAATCTACTAATACACCGCCATAATACTGGACAGAATGTTCGTGTGTTGACGGATTCATAGTATCATAGTATCATCCATGAACATACATGACTCAATAGGTGGAACAATCAGTGTCGTGACCGTTCAGTTTCTGAGTAATCGGCGCAATGAACTGGAACGATGATCACGAAACATACGACTATATAAACATCCACTCAGCCTTCTAAGAGTCACTCTCCATATGCGTTTCGATGAGACAGCATCAGTATGGAATTTTTTAAGAAACTAATGATTGCTATTGGAGTGACTTCGCCTTCGAGTAAGAAAGTCGACTTTATCGCGGATCTTCCTGTTGAGGTTGCTCAGCATCTGCTTCGAATGTTGGATACTGTATCGCTGATCAACGCATCTAGTGTTTCTCGACGTTGGTTTTCTTTGTGCAAAAGTGATAAACGATTGCGACAATCGGTTCATCATCATTTAAGAATCACTAAACACAAAATGGTACAGGTAATGGACAATTCGCGTAGATCAAACAAAACGCGTAATAAAAGTGACACAAACAAAAAGATTACATCACAAATTACTCGTCGTACAGACGTCGCACAAACAAAGTTCATTTTTTCCAAAACATCCAGGTCCGTTCAGAAGACAAGTCAAATTCGCGCATCTATGAAGTTGACGAATACTTTACAAAAACCTCGAATAACGAGAACTGCCGCTACGCTTCGATTGATGTAAACCGTTTGGATAATCTTATAGAGATGGACTTGAAATTATGATATTTTAAAAATGACTCAGACTGCGTTCTGCAGTATATATTTTCTTTATAAGTTTGACAACCGCCGTAAGGTATCACTGTCGTGAGGCATTAATAGATAACTAGATTTTTATATGAACGCCGGAATGATCGCCACAAAGTGAGCAATAATAAGAAGGATATCGGAGGATAACAAAATTAAAAAAAATAATTTACGACCACGATTTAAATTAGTAAACTCTGTTTCGGAGATTATGCCAAAAATGTAAAAAATTAAAATTCTATTTTTCTGTATATAAATCTACTAATACACCGCCATAATACTGGACAGAATGTTCGTGTGTTGACGGATTCATAGTATCATAGTATCATCCATGAACATACATGACTCAATAGGTGGAACAATCAGGGGCGTGACCGTTCAGTTTCTGAGTAGTCGGCGCAATGAACTGGAACAATGATCACGAAACATACGACTATATAAACATCCACTCAGCCATCTAAGAGTCACTCTCCATATGCGTTTTGATGAGACAGCATCAGTATGGAATTTTTTAAGAAACTAATGATTGCTATTGGAGTGACTTCGCCTTCGAGTAAGAAAGTCGACTTTATCGCGGATCTTCCTGTTGAGGTTGCTCAGCATCTGCTTCGAATGTTGGATACTCGATCGCTGATCAACGCATCTAGTGTTTCTCGACGTTGGTTTTCTTTGTGCAAAAGTGATAAACGATTGCGCCAATCGGTTCATCATCATTTAAGAATCACTAAACACAAAATGGTACAGGTAATGGACAATTCGCGTAGATCAAACAAAACGCGTAATAAAAGAGACACAAACAAAAAGATTACATCACAAATTACTCGTCGTACAGACGTCGCACAAACAAAGATCATTTTTTCCAAAACATCCAGGTCCGTTCAGAAGACAAGTCAAATTCGCGCATCTATGAAGTTGACGAATACTTTACAAAAACCTCGAATAAAGAGAACTGCCGCTACGCTTCGATTGATGTAAACCGTTTGGATATTCTTATAGAGATGGACTTGAAATTATGATATTTCAAAAATGACTCAGACTGCGTTCTGCAGTATATATTTTCTTTATAAGTTTGACAACCGCCGTAAGGTATCACTGTCGTGAGGCATTAATAGATAACTAGGTTTTTATATGAACGCCGGAATGATCGCCACAAAGTGAGTAATAATAAGAAGGATATCGGAGGATAACGAAATAAAAACAAATAATTTACGACCACGATTTAAATAAGTAAACTCTGTTTCGGAGATAGATTGATTATGCCAAAAATGTAAAAATTGAAATTCTATTTTTCTGTATATAAATCTAGTTATACACCTCTATAATACTGGACAGAATGTTCGTGTGTTGACGGATTCATAGTATCATCCATGAACATACATGACTCAATAGGTGGAACAATCAGTGTCGTGACCGTTCAGTTTCTGAGTAATCGGCGCAATGAACTGGAACGATGATCACGAAACATACGACTATATAAACATCCACTCAGCCATCTAAGAGTCACTCTCCATATGCGTTTCGATGAGACAGCATCAGTATGGAATTTTTGAAGAAACTAATGATTGCTATTGGAGTGACTTCGTCTTCGAGTAAGAAAGTCGACTTTATCGCGGGTTTTCCTGTTGAGGTTGCTCAGCATCTGCTTCGAATGTTGGATACTGTATCGCTGATCAACGCATCTAGTGTTTCTCGACGTTGGTTTTCTTTGTGCAAAAGTGATAAACGATTGCGACAATCGGTTCATCATCATTTAAGAATCACTAAACAAAAAATGGTACAGTTAATGGACAATTCGCGTAGATAAAAAAAAACGCGTAATAAAAGTGACACAAACAAAAAGATTACATCACAAATTACTCGTCGTACAGACGTCGCACCAACAAAGTTCATTTTTTCCAAAACATCCAGGTCCGTTCAGAAGACAAGTCAAATTCGCGCATCTATGAAGTTGACGAATACTTTACAAAAACCTCGAATAACGAGAACTGCTGCTACGCTTCGATTGATGTAAACCGTTTGGATATTCTTATAGAGATGGACTTGAAATTATGATATTTCAAAAATGACTCAGACTGCGTTCTGCAGTATATATTTTCTTTATAAGTTTGACAACCGCCGTAAGGTATCACTGTCGTGAGGCATTAATAGATAACTAGGTTTTTATATGAACGCCGGAATGATCGCCACAAAGTGAGCAATAATAAGAAGGATATCGGAGGATAACAAAATTAAAAAAAATAATTTACGACCACGATTTAAATAAGTAAACTCTGTTTCGGAGATAGATTGATTATGCAAAAAATGTAAAAAATTGAAATTCTATTTTTCTGTATATAAATCTACTAATACACCGCCATAATACTGGACAGAATGTTCGTGTGTTGACGGATTCATAGTATCATAGTATCATCCATGAACATACATGACTCAATAGGTGGAACAATCAGTGTCGTGACCGTTCAGTTTCTGAGTAATCGGCGCAATGAACTGGAACGATGATCACGAAACATACGACTATATAAACATCCACTCAGCCTTCTAAGAGTCACTCTCCATATGCGTTTCGATGAGACAGCATCAGTATGGAATTTTTTAAGAAACTAATGATTGCTATTGGAGTGACTTCGCCTTCGAGTAAGAAAGTCGACTTTATCGCGGATCTTCCTGTTGAGGTTGCTCAGCATCTGCTTCGAATGTTGGATACTGTATCGCTGATCAACGCATCTAGTGTTTCTCGACGTTGGTTTTCTTTGTGCAAAAGTGATAAACGATTGCGACAATCGGTTCATCATCATTTAAGAATCACTAAACACAAAATGGTACAGGTAATGGACAATTCGCGTAGATCAAACAAAACGCGTAATAAAAGTGACACAAACAAAAAGATTACATCACAAATTACTCGTCGTACAGACGTCGCACAAACAAAGTTCATTTTTTCCAAAACATCCAGGTCCGTTCAGAAGACAAGTCAAATTCGCGCATCTATGAAGTTGACGAATACTTTACAAAAACCTCGAATAACGAGAACTGCCGCTACGCTTCGATTGATGTAAACCGTTTGGATAATCTTATAGAGATGGACTTGAAATTATGATATTTTAAAAATGACTCAGACTGCGTTCTGCAGTATATATTTTCTTTATAAGTTTGACAACCGCCGTAAGGTATCACTGTCGTGAGGCATTAATAGATAACTAGATTTTTATATGAACGCCGGAATGATCGCCACAAAGTGAGCAATAATAAGAAGGATATCGGAGGATAACAAAATTAAAAAAAATAATTTACGACCACGATTTAAATTAGTAAACTCTGTTTCGGAGATTATGCCAAAAATGTAAAAAATTGAAATTCTATTTTTCTGTATATAAATCTACTAATACACCGCCATAATACTGGACAGAATGTTCGTGTGTTGACGGATTCATAGTATCATAGTATCATCCATGAACATACATGACTCAATAGGTGGAACAATCAGTGTCGTGACCGTTTAGTTTCTGAGTAATCGGCGCAATGAACTGGAACGATGATCACGAAACATACGACTATATAAACATCCACTCAGCCTTCTAAGAGTCACTCTCCATATGCGTTTCGATGAGACAGCATCAGTATGGAATTTTTTAAGAAACTTATGATTGCTATTGGAGTGACTTCGTCTTCGAGTAAGAAAGTCGACTTTAACGCGGATCTTCCTGTTGAGGTTGCTCAGCATCTGCTTCGAATGTTGGATACTCCATCGCTGATCAACGCATCTAGTGTTTCTCGACGTTGGTTTTCTTTGTGCAAAAGTGATAAACGATTGCGACAATCGGTTCATCATCATTTAAGAATCACTAAACACAAAATGGTACAGTTAATGGACAATTCGCGTAGATCAAACAAAACGCGTAATAAAAGTGACACAAACAAAAAGATTACATCACAAATTACTCGTCATACAGACGTCGCACCAACAAAGTTCATTTTTTCCAAAACATCCAGGTCCGTTCAGAAGACAAGTCAAATTCGCGCATCTATGAAGTTGACGAATACTTTACAAAAACCTCGAATAACGAAAACTGCTGCTACGCTTCGATTGATGTAAACCGTTTGGATATTCTTATAGAGATGGACTTGAAATTATGATATTTCAAAAATGACTCAGACTGCGTTCTGCAGTATATATTTTCTTTATAAGTTTGACAACCGCCGTAAGGTATCACTGTCGTGAGGCATTAATAGATAACTAGGTTTTTATATGAACGCCGGAATGATCGCCACAAAGTGAGCAATAATAAGAAAGATATCGGAGGATAACAAAATTAAAAAAAATAATTTACGACCACGATTTAAATAAGTAAACTCTGTTTCGGAGATAGATTGATTATGCCAAAAATGTAAAAAATTGAAATTCTATTTTTCTGTATATAAATCTACTAATACACCGCCATAATACTGGACAGAATGTTCGTGTGTTGACGGATTCATAGTATCATAGTATCATCCATGAACATACATGACTCAATAGGTGGAACAATCAGTGTCGTGACCGTTTAGTTTCTGAGTAATCGGCGCAATGAACTGGAACGATGATCACGAAACATACGACTATATAAACATCCACTCAGCCTTCTAAGAGTCACTCTCCACATGCGTTTCGATGAGACAGCATCAGTATGGAATTTTTTAAGAAACTAATGATTGCTATTGGAGTGACTTCGTCTTCGAGTAAGAAAGTCGACTTTAACGCGGATCTTCCTGTTGAGGTTGCTCAGCATCTGCTTCGAATGTTGGATACTCCATCGCTGATCAACGCATCTAGTGTTTCTCGACGTTGGTTTTCTTTGTGCAAAAGTGATAAACGATTGCGACAATCGGTTCATCATCATTTAAGAATCACTAAACACAAAATGGTACAGTTAATGGACAATTCGCGTAGATCAAACAAAACGCGTAATAAAAGTGACACAAACAAAAAGATTACATCACAAATTACTCGTCGTACAGACGTCGCACCAACAAAGTTCATTTTTTCCAAAACATCCAGGTCCGTTCAGAAGACAAGTCAAATTCGCGCATCTATGAAGTTGACGAATACTTTACAAAAACCTCGAATAACGAGAACTGCTGCTACGCTTCGATTGATGTAAACCGTTTGGATATTCTTATAGAGATGGACTTGAAATTATGATATTTCAAAAATGACTCAGACTGCGTTCTGCAGTATATATTTTTTTTATAAGTTTGACAACCGCCGTAAGGTATCACTGTCGTGAGGCATTAATAGATAACTAGGTTTTTATATGAACGCCGGAATGATCGCCACAAAGTGAGCAACAATAAGAAAGATATCGGAGGATAACAAATTTTAAAAAAATAATTTACGACCACGATTTAAATAAGTAAACTCTGTTTCGGAGATAGATTGATTATGCCAAAAATGTAAAAAATTGAAATTCTATTTTTCTGTATATAAATCTACTAATACACCGCCATAATACTGGACAGAATGTTCGTGTGTTGACGGATCCATAGTATCATAGTATCATCCATGAACATACATGACTCAATAGGTGGAACAATCAGTGTCGTGACCGTTCAGTTTCTGAGTAATCGGCGCAATGAACTGGAACGATGATCACGAAACATACGACTATATAAACATCCACTCAGCCTTCTAAGAGTCACTCTCCATATGCGTTTCGATGAGACAGCATCAGTATGGAATTTTTTAAGAAACTAATGATTGCTATTGGAGTGACTTCGTCTTCGATTAAGAAAGTCGACTTTAACGCGGATCTTCCTGTTGAGGTTGCTCAGCATCTGCTTCGAATGTTGGATACTCCATCGCTGATCAACGCATCTAGTGTTTCTCGACGTTGGTTTTCTTTGTGCAAAAGTGATAAACGATTGCGACAATCGGTTCATCATCATTTAAGAATCACTAAACACAAAATGGTACAGTTAATGGACAATTCGCGTAGATCAAACAAAACGCGTAATAAAAGTGACACAAACAAAAAGATTACATCACAAATTACTCGTCGTACAGACGTCGCACAAACAAAGATCATTTTTTCCAAAACATCCAGGTCCGTTCAGAAGACAAGTCAAATTCGCGCATCTATGAAGTTGACGAATACTTTACAAAAACCTCGAATAACGAAAACTGCTGCTACGCTTCGATTGATGTAAACCGTTTGGATATTCTTATAGAGATGGACTTGAAATTATGATATTTCAAAAATGACTCAGACTGCGTTCTGCAGTATATATTTTCTTTATAAGTTTGACAACCGCCGTAAGGTATCACTGTCGTGAGGCATTAATAGATAACTAGGTTTTTATATGAACGCAGGAATGATCGCCACAAAGTGAGCAATAATAAGAAAGATATCGGAGGATAACAAAATTAAAAAAAATAATTTACGACCACGATTTAAATAAGTAAACTCTGTTTCGGAGATAGATTGATTATGCCAAAAATGTAAAAAATTGAAATTCTATTTTTCTGTATATAAATCTACTAATACACCGCCATAATACTGGACAGAATGTTCGTGTGTTGACGGATTCATAGTATCATAGTATCATCCATGAACATACATGACTCAATAGGTGGAACAATCAGTGTCGTGACCGTTTAGTTTCTGAGTAATCGGCGCAATGAACTGGAACGATGATCACGAAACATACGACTATATAAACATCCACTCAGCCTTCTAAGAGTCACTCTCCATATGCGTTTCGATGAGACAGCATCAGTATGGAATTTGTTAAGAAACTAATGATTGCTATTGGAGTGACTTCGTCTTCGAGTAAGAAAGTCGACTTTAACGCGGATCTTCCTGTTGAGGTTGCTCAGCATCTGCTTCGAATGTTGGATACTCCATCGCTGATCAACGCATCTAGTGTTTCTCGACGTTGGTTTTCTTTGTGCAAAAGTGATAAACGATTGCGACTATCGGTTCATCATCATTTAAGAATCACTGAACACAAAATGGTACAGTTAATGGACAATTCGCGTAGATCAAACAAAACGCGTAATAAAAGTGACACAAACAAAAAGATTACATCACAAATTACTCGTCGTACAGACGTCGCACCAACAAAGTTCATTATTTCCAAAACATCCAGGTCCGTTCAGAAGACAAGACAAATTCGCGCATCTATAAAGTTGACGAATACTTTACAAAAACCTCGAATAACGAGAACTGCTGCTACGCTTCGATTAATGTAAACCGTTTGGATATTCTTATAGAGATGGACTTGAAATTATGATATTTCAAAAATGACTCAGACTGCGTTCTGCAGTATATATTTTCTTTATAAGTTTGACAACCGCCGTAAGGTATCACTGTCGTGAGGCATTAATAGATAACTAGGTTTATATATGAACGCCGGAATGATCGCCACAAAGTGAGCAATAATAAGAAAGATATCGGAGGATAACAAAATTAAAAAAAAAAATTTACGACCACGATTTGAATAAGTAAACTCTGTTTCGGAGATAGATTGATTATGCCAAAAATGTAAAAAATTGAAATTCTATTTTTCTGTATATAAATCTACTAATACACCGCCATAATACTGGACAGAATGTTCGTGTGTTGACGGATTCATAGTATCATAGTATCATCCATGAACATACATGACTCAATAGGTGGAACAATCAGTGTCGTGACCGTTTAGTTTCTGAGTAATCGGCGCAATGAACTGGAACGATGATCACGAAACATACGACTATATAAACATCCACTCAGCCTTCTAAGAGTCACTCTCCATATGCGTTTCGATGAGACAGCATCAGTATGGAATTTTTTAAGAAACTTATGATTGCTATTGGAGTGACTTCGTCTTCGAGTAAGAAAGTCGACTTTAACGCGGATCTTCCTGTTGAGGTTGCTCAGCATCTGCTTCGAATGTTGGATACTCCATCGCTGATCAACGCATCTAGTGTTTCTCGACGTTGGTTTTCTTTGTGCAAAAGTGATAAACGATTGCGACAATCGGTTCATCATCATTTAAGAATCACTAAACACAAAATGGTACAGTTAATGGACAATTCGCGTAGATCAAACAAAACGCGTAATAAAAGTGACACAAACAAAAAGATTACATCACAAATTACTCGTCATACAGACGTCGCACCAACAAAGTTCATTTTTTCCAAAACATCCAGGTCCGTTCAGAAGACAAGTCAAATTCGCGCATCTATGAAGTTGACGAATACTTTACAAAAACCTCGAATAACGAAAACTGCTGCTACGCTTCGATTGATGTAAACCGTTTGGATATTCTTATAGAGATGGACTTGAAATTATGATATTTCAAAAATGACTCAGACTGCGTTCTGCAGTATATATTTTCTTTATAAGTTTGACAACCGCCGTAAGGTATCACTGTCGTGAGGCATTAATAGATAACTAGGTTTTTATATGAACGCAGGAATGATCGCCACAAAGTGAGCAATAATAAGAAAGATATCGGAGGATAACAAAATTAAAAAAAATAATTTACGACCACGATTTAAATAAGTAAACTCTGTTTCGGAGATAGATTGATTATGCCAAAAATGTAAAAAATTGAAATTCTATTTTTCTGTATATAAATCTACTAATACACCGCCATAATACTGGACAGAATGTTCGTGTGTTGACGGATTCATAGTATCATAGTATCATCCATGAACATACATGACTCAATAGGTGGAACAATCAGTGTCGTGACCGTTTAGTTTCTGAGTAATCGGCGCAATGAACTGGAACGATGATCACGAAACATACGACTATATAAACATCCACTCAGCCTTCTAAGAGTCACTCTCCATATGCGTTTCGATGAGACAGCATCAGTATGGAATTTTTTAAGAAACTTATGATTGCTATTGGAGTGACTTCGTCTTCGAGTAAGAAAGTCGACTTTAACGCGGATCTTCCTGTTGAGTTTGCTCAGCATCTGCTTCGAATGTTGGATACTCCATCGCTGATCAACGCATCTAGTGTTTCTCGACGTTGGTTTTCTTTGTGCAAAAGTGATAAACGATTGCGACAATCGGTTCATCATCATTTAAGAATCACTAAACACAAAATGGTACAGTTAATGGACAATTCGCGTAGATCAAACAAAACGCGTAATAAAAGTGACACAAACAAAAAGATTACATCACAAATTACTAGTCGTACAGACGTCGCACAAACAAAGATCATTTTTTCCAAAACATCCAGGTCCGTTCAGAAGACAAGTCAAATTCGCGCATCTATGAAGTTGACGAATACTTTACAAAAACCTCGAATAACGAAAACTGCTGCTACGCTTCGATTGATGTAAACCGTTTGGATATTCTTATAGAGATGGACTTGAAATTATGATATTTCAAAAATGACTCAGACTGCGTTCTGCAGTATATATTTTCTTTATAAGTTTGACAACCGCCGTAAGGTATCACTGTCGTGAGGCATTAATAGATAACTAGGTTTTTATATGAACGCAGGAATGATCGCCACAAAGTGAGCAATAATAAGAAAGATATCGGAGGATAACAAAATTAAAAAAAATAATTTACGACCACGATTTAAATAAGTAAACTCTGTTTCGGAGATAGATTGATTATGCCAAAAATGTAAAAAATTGAAATTCTATTTTTCTGTATATAAATCTACTAATACACCGCCATAATACTGGACAGAATGTTCGTGTGTTGACGGATTCATAGTATCATAGTATCATCCATGAACATACATGACTCAATAGGTGGAACAATCAGTGTCGTGACCGTTTAGTTTCTGAGTAATCGGCGCAATGAACTGGAACGATGATCACGAAACATACGACTATATAAACATCCACTCAGCCTTCTAAGAGTCACTCTCCATATGCGTTTCGATGAGACAGCATCAGTATGGAATTTTTTAAGAAACTAATGATTGCTATTGGAGTGACTTCGTCTTCGAGTAAGAAAGTCGACTTTAACGCGGATCTTCCTGTTGAGGTTGCTCAGCATCTGCTTCGAATGTTGGATACTCCATCGCTGATCAACGCATCTAGTGTTTCTCGACGTTGGTTTTCTTTGTGCAAAAGTGATAAACGATTGCGACTATCGGTTCATCATCATTTAAGAATCACTGAACACAAAATGGTACAGTTAATGGACAATTCGCGTAGATCAAACAAAACGCGTAATAAAAGTGACACAAACAAAAAGATTACATCACAAATTACTCGTCGTACAGACGTCGCACCAACAAAGTTCATTATTTCCAAAACATCCAGGTCCGTTCAGAAGACAAGACAAATTCGCGCATCTATAAAGTTGACGAATACTTTACAAAAACCTCGAATAACGAGAACTGCTGCTACGCTTCGATTAATGTAAACCGTTTGGATATTCTTATAGAGATGGACTTGAAATTATGATATTTCAAAAATGACTCAGACTGCGTTCTGCAGTATATATTTTCTTTATAAGTTTGACAACCGCCGTAAGGTATCACTGTCGTGAGGCATTAATAGATAACTAGGTTTATATATGAACGCCGGAATGATCGCCACAAAGTGAGCAATAATAAGAAAGATATCGGAGGATAACAAAATTAAAAAAAAAATTTACGACCACGATTTGAATAAGTAAACTCTGTTTCGGAGATAGATTGATTATGCCAAAAATGTAAAAAATTGAAATTCTATTTTTCTGTATATAAATCTACTAATACACCGCCATAATACTGGACAGAATGTTCGTGTGTTGACGGATTCATAGTATCATAGTATCATCCATGAACATACATGACTCAATAGGTGGAACAATCAGTGTCGTGACCGTTTAGTTTCTGAGTAATCGGCGCAATGAACTGGAACGATGATCACGAAACATACGACTATATAAACATCCACTCAGCCTTCTAAGAGTCACTCTCCATATGCGTTTCGATGAGACAGCATCAGTATGGAATTTTTTAAGAAACTTATGATTGCTATTGGAGTGACTTCGTCTTCGAGTAAGAAAGTCGACTTTAACGCGGATCTTCCTGTTGAGGTTGCTCAGCATCTGCTTCGAATGTTGGATACTCCATCGCTGATCAACGCATCTAGTGTTTCTCGACGTTGGTTTTCTTTGTGCAAAAGTGATAAACGATTGCGACAATCGGTTCATCATCATTTAAGAATCACTAAACACAAAATGGTACAGTTAATGGACAATTCGCGTAGATCAAACAAAACGCGTAATAAAAGTGACACAAACAAAAAGATTACATCACAAATTACTCGTCATACAGACGTCGCACCAACAAAGTTCATTTTTTCCAAAACATCCAGGTCCGTTCAGAAGACAAGTCAAATTCGCGCATCTATGAAGTTGACGAATACTTTACAAAAACCTCGAATAACGAAAACTGCTGCTACGCTTCGATTGATGTAAACCGTTTGGATATTCTTATAGAGATGGACTTGAAATTATGATATTTCAAAAATGACTCAGACTGCGTTCTGCAGTATATATTTTCTTTATAAGTTTGACAACCGCCGTAAGGTATCACTGTCGTGAGGCATTAATAGATAACTAGGTTTTTATATGAACGCCGGAATGATCGCCACAAAGTGAGCAATAATAAGAAAGATATCGGAGGATAACAAAATTAAAAAAAATAATTTACGACCACGATTTAAATAAGTAAACTCTGTTTCGGAGATAGATTGATTATGCCAAAAATGTAAAAAATTGAAATTCTATTTTTCTGTATATAAATCTACTAATACACCGCCATAATACTGGACAGAATGTTCGTGTGTTGACGGATTCATAGTATCATAGTATCATCCATGAACATACATGACTCAATAGGTGGAACAATCAGTGTCGTGACCGTTTAGTTTCTGAGTAATCGGCGCAATGAACTGGAACGATGATCACGAAACATACGACTATATAAACATCCACTCAGCCATCTAAGAGTCACTCTCCATATGCGTTTCGATGAGACAGCATCAGTATGGAATTTTTGAAGAAACTAATGATTGCTATTGGAGTGACTTCGTCTTCGAGTAAGAAAGTCGACTTTATCGCGGGTTTTCCTGTTGAGGTTGCTCAGCATCTGCTTCGAATGTTGGATACTGTATCGCTGATCAACGCATCTAGTGTTTCTCGACGTTGGTTTTCTTTGTGCAAAAGTGATAAACGATTGCGACAATCGGTTCATCATCATTTAAGAATCACTAAACAAAAAATGGTACAGTTAATGGACAATTCGCGTAGATAAAAAAAAACGCGTAATAAAAGTGACACAAACAAAAAGATTACATCACAAATTACTCGTCGTACAGACGTCGCACCAACAAAGTTCATTTTTTCCAAAACATCCAGGTCCGTTCAGAAGACAAGTCAAATTCGCGCATCTATGAAGTTGACGAATACTTTACAAAAACCTCGAATAACGAGAACTGCTGCTACGCTTCGATTGATGTAAACCGTTTGGATATTCTTATAGAGATGGACTTGAAATTATGATATTTCAAAAATGACTCAGACTGCGTTCTGCAGTATATATTTTCTTTATAAGTTTGACAACCGCCGTAAGGTATCACTGTCGTGAGGCATTAATAGATAACTAGGTTTTTATATGAACGCCGGAATGATCGCCACAAAGTGAGCAATAATAAGAAGGATATCGGAGGATAACAAAATTAAAAAAAATAATTTACGACCACGATTTAAATAAGTAAACTCTGTTTCGGAGATAGATTGATTATGCAAAAAATGTAAAAAATTGAAATTCTATTTTTCTGTATATAAATCTACTAATACACCGCCATAATACTGGACAGAATGTTCGTGTGTTGACGGATTCATAGTATCATAGTATCATCCATGAACATACATGACTCAATAGGTGGAACAATCAGTGTCGTGACCGTTCAGTTTCTGAGTAATCGGCGCAATGAACTGGAACGATGATCACGAAACATACGACTATATAAACATCCACTCAGCCTTCTAAGAGTCACTCTCCATATGCGTTTCGATGAGACAGCATCAGTATGGAATTTTTTAAGAAACTAATGATTGCTATTGGAGTGACTTCGCCTTCGAGTAAGAAAGTCGACTTTATCGCGGATCTTCCTGTTGAGGTTGCTCAGCATCTGCTTCGAATGTTGGATACTGTATCGCTGATCAACGCATCTAGTGTTTCTCGACGTTGGTTTTCTTTGTGCAAAAGTGATAAACGATTGCGACAATCGGTTCATCATCATTTAAGAATCACTAAACACAAAATGGTACAGGTAATGGACAATTCGCGTAGATCAAACAAAACGCGTAATAAAAGTGACACAAACAAAAAGATTACATCACAAATTACTCGTCGTACAGACGTCGCACAAACAAAGTTCATTTTTTCCAAAACATCCAGGTCCGTTCAGAAGACAAGTCAAATTCGCGCATCTATGAAGTTGACGAATACTTTACAGAAACCTCGAATAACGAGAACTGCCGCTACGCTTCGATTGATGTAAACCGTTTGGATAATCTTATAGAGATGGACTTGAAATTATGATATTTTAAAAATGACTCAGACTGCGTTCTGCAGTATATATTTTCTTTATAAGTTTGACAACCGCCGTAAGGTATCACTGTCGTGAGGCATTAATAGATAACTAGATTTTTATATGAACGCCGGAATGATCGCCACAAAGTGAGCAATAATAAGAAGGATATCGGAGGATAACAAAATTAAAAAAAATAATTTACGACCACGATTTAAATTAGTAAACTCTGTTTCGGAGATTATGCCAAAAATGTAAAAAATTAAAATTCTATTTTTCTGTATATAAATCTACTAATACACCGCCATAATACTGGACAGAATGTTCGTGTGTTGACGGATTCATAGTATCATAGTATCATCCATGAACATACATGACTCAATAGGTGGAACAATCAGGGGCGTGACCGTTCAGTTTCTGAGTAGTCGGCGCAATGAACTGGAACAATGATCACGAAACATACGACTATATAAACATCCACTCAGCCATCTAAGAGTCACTCTCCATATGCGTTTTGATGAGACAGCATCAGTATGGAATTTTTTAAGAAACTAATGATTGCTATTGGAGTGACTTCGCCTTCGAGTAAGAAAGTCGACTTTATCGCGGATCTTCCTGTTGAGGTTGCTCAGCATCTGCTTCGAATGTTGGATACTCGATCGCTGATCAACGCATCTAGTGTTTCTCGACGTTGGTTTTCTTTGTGCAAAAGTGATAAACGATTGCGCCAATCGGTTCATCATCATTTAAGAATCACTAAACACAAAATGGTACAGGTAATGGACAATTCGCGTAGATCAAACAAAACGCGTAATAAAAGAGACACAAACAAAAAGATTACATCACAAATTACTCGTCGTACAGACGTCGCACAAACAAAGATCATTTTTTCCAAAACATCCAGGTCCGTTCAGAAGACAAGTCAAATTCGCGCATCTATGAAGTTGACGAATACTTTACAAAAACCTCGAATAAAGAGAACTGCCGCTACGCTTCGATTGATGTAAACCGTTTGGATATTCTTATAGAGATGGACTTGAAATTATGATATTTCAAAAATGACTCAGACTGCGTTCTGCAGTATATATTTTCTTTATAAGTTTGACAACCGCCGTAAGGTATCACTGTCGTGAGGCATTAATAGATAACTAGGTTTTTATATGAACGCCGGAATGATCGCCACAAAGTGAGTAATAATAAGAAGGATATCGGAGGATAACGAAATAAAAACAAATAATTTACGACCACGATTTAAATAAGTAAACTCTGTTTCGGAGATAGATTGATTATGCCAAAAATGTAAAAATTGAAATTCTATTTTTCTGTATATAAATCTAGTTATACACCTCTATAATACTGGACAGAATGTTCGTGTGTTGACGGATTCATAGTATCATCCATGAACATACATGACTCAATAGGTGGAACAATCAGTGTCGTGACCGTTCAGTTTCTGAGTAATCGGCGCAATGAACTGGAACGATGATCACGAAACATACGACTATATAAACATCCACTCAGCCATCTAAGAGTCACTCTCCATATGCGTTTCGATGAGACAGCATCAGTATGGAATTTTTGAAGAAACTAATGATTGCTATTGGAGTGACTTCGTCTTCGAGTAAGAAAGTCGACTTTATCGCGGGTTTTCCTGTTGAGGTTGCTCAGCATCTGCTTCGAATGTTGGATACTGTATCGCTGATCAACGCATCTAGTGTTTCTCGACGTTGGTTTTCTTTGTGCAAAAGTGATAAACGATTGCGACAATCGGTTCATCATCATTTAAGAATCACTAAACAAAAAATGGTACAGTTAATGGACAATTCGCGTAGATAAAAAAAAACGCGTAATAAAAGTGACACAAACAAAAAGATTACATCACAAATTACTCGTCGTACAGACGTCGCACCAACAAAGTTCATTTTTTCCAAAACATCCAGGTCCGTTCAGAAGACAAGTCAAATTCGCGCATCTATGAAGTTGACGAATACTTTACAAAAACCTCGAATAACGAGAACTGCTGCTACGCTTCGATTGATGTAAACCGTTTGGATATTCTTATAGAGATGGACTTGAAATTATGATATTTCAAAAATGACTCAGACTGCGTTCTGCAGTATATATTTTCTTTATAAGTTTGACAACCGCCGTAAGGTATCACTGTCGTGAGGCATTAATAGATAACTAGGTTTTTATATGAACGCCGGAATGATCGCCACAAAGTGAGCAATAATAAGAAGGATATCGGAGGATAACAAAATTAAAAAAAATAATTTACGACCACGATTTAAATAAGTAAACTCTGTTTCGGAGATAGATTGATTATGCAAAAAATGTAAAAAATTGAAATTCTATTTTTCTGTATATAAATCTACTAATACACCGCCATAATACTGGACAGAATGTTCGTGTGTTGACGGATTCATAGTATCATAGTATCATCCATGAACATACATGACTCAATAGGTGGAACAATCAGTGTCGTGACCGTTCAGTTTCTGAGTAATCGGCGCAATGAACTGGAACGATGATCACGAAACATACGACTATATAAACATCCACTCAGCCTTCTAAGAGTCACTCTCCATATGCGTTTCGATGAGACAGCATCAGTATGGATTTTTTTAAGAAACTAATGATTGCTATTGGAGTGACTTCGCCTTCGAGTAAGAAAGTCGACTTTATCGCGGATCTTCCTGTTGAGGTTGCTCAGCATCTGCTTCGAATGTTGGATACTGTATCGCTGATCAACGCATCTAGTGTTTCTCGACGTTGGTTTTCTTTGTGCAAAAGTGATAAACGATTGCGACAATCGGTTCATCATCATTTAAGAATCACTAAACACAAAATGGTACAGGTAATGGACAATTCGCGTAGATCAAACAAAACGCGTAATAAAAGTGACACAAACAAAAAGATTACATCACAAATTACTCGTCGTACAGACGTCGCACAAACAAAGTTCATTTTTTCCAAAACATCCAGGTCCGTTCAGAAGACAAGTCAAATTCGCGCATCTATGAAGTTGACGAATACTTTACAAAAACCTCGAATAACGAGAACTGCCGCTACGCTTCGATTGATGTAAACCGTTTGGATAATCTTATAGAGATGGACTTGAAATTATGATATTTTAAAAATGACTCAGACTGCGTTCTGCAGTATATATTTTCTTTATAAGTTTGACAACCGCCGTAAGGTATCACTGTCGTGAGGCATTAATAGATAACTAGATTTTTATATGAACGCCGGAATGATCGCCACAAAGTGAGCAATAATAAGAAGGATATCGGAGGATAACAAAATTAAAAAAAATAATTTACGACCACGATTTAAATTAGTAAACTCTGTTTCGGAGATTATGCCAAAAATGTAAAAAATTAAAATTCTATTTTTCTGTATATAAATCTACTAATACACCGCCATAATACTGGACAGAATGTTCGTGTGTTGACGGATTCATAGTATCATAGTATCATCCATGAACATACATGACTCAATAGGTGGAACAATCAGGGGCGTGACCGTTCAGTTTCTGAGTAGTCGGCGCAATGAACTGGAACAATGATCACGAAACATACGACTATATAAACATCCACTCAGCCATCTAAGAGTCACTCTCCATATGCGTTTTGATGAGACAGCATCAGTATGGAATTTTTTAAGAAACTAATGATTGCTATTGGAGTGACTTCGCCTTCGAGTAAGAAAGTCGACTTTATCGCGGATCTTCCTGTTGAGGTTGCTCAGCATCTGCTTCGAATGTTGGATACTCGATCGCTGATCAACGCATCTAGTGTTTCTCGACGTTGGTTTTCTTTGTGCAAAAGTGATAAACGATTGCGCCAATCGGTTCATCATCATTTAAGAATCACTAAACACAAAATGGTACAGGTAATGGACAATTCGCGTAGATCAAACAAAACGCGTAATAAAAGAGACACAAACAAAAAGATTACATCACAAATTACTCGTCGTACAGACGTCGCACAAACAAAGATCATTTTTTCCAAAACATCCAGGTCCGTTCAGAAGACAAGTCAAATTCGCGCATCTATGAAGTTGACGAATACTTTACAAAAACCTCGAATAAAGAGAACTGCCGCTACGCTTCGATTGATGTAAACCGTTTGGATATTCTTATAGAGATGGACTTGAAATTATGATATTTCAAAAATGACTCAGACTGCGTTCTGCAGTATATATTTTCTTTATAAGTTTGACAACCGCCGTAAGGTATCACTGTCGTGAGGCATTAATAGATAACTAGGTTTTTATATGAACGCCGGAATGATCGCCACAAAGTGAGTAATAATAAGAAGGATATCGGAGGATAACGAAATAAAAACAAATAATTTACGACCACGATTTAAATAAGTAAACTCTGTTTCGGAGATAGATTGATTATGCCAAAAATGTAAAAATTGAAATTCTATTTTTCTGTATATAAATCTAGTTATACACCTCTATAATACTGGACAGAATGTTCGTGTGTTGACGGATTCATAGTATCATCCATGAACATACATGACTCAATAGGTGGAACAATCAGTGTCGTGACCGTTCAGTTTCTGAGTAATCGGCGCAATGAACTGGAACGATGATCACGAAACATACGACTATATAAACATCCACTCAGCCATCTAAGAGTCACTCTCCATATGCGTTTCGATGAGACAGCATCAGTATGGAATTTTTGAAGAAACTAATGATTGCTATTGGAGTGACTTCGTCTTCGAGTAAGAAAGTCGACTTTATCGCGGGTTTTCCTGTTGAGGTTGCTCAGCATCTGCTTCGAATGTTGGATACTGTATCGCTGATCAACGCATCTAGTGTTTCTCGACGTTGGTTTTCTTTGTGCAAAAGTGATAAACGATTGCGACAATCGGTTCATCATCATTTAAGAATCACTAAACAAAAAATGGTACAGTTAATGGACAATTCGCGTAGATAAAAAAAAACGCGTAATAAAAGTGACACAAACAAAAAGATTACATCACAAATTACTCGTCGTACAGACGTCGCACCAACAAAGTTCATTTTTTCCAAAACATCCAGGTCCGTTCAGAAGACAAGTCAAATTCGCGCATCTATGAAGTTGACGAATACTTTACAAAAACCTCGAATAACGAGAACTGCTGCTACGCTTCGATTGATGTAAACCGTTTGGATATTCTTATAGAGATGGACTTGAAATTATGATATTTCAAAAATGACTCAGACTGCGTTCTGCAGTATATATTTTCTTTATAAGTTTGACAACCGCCGTAAGGTATCACTGTCGTGAGGCATTAATAGATAACTAGGTTTTTATATGAACGCCGGGATGATCGCCACAAAGTGAGCAATAATAAGAAGGATATCGGAGGATAACAAAATTAAAAAAAATAATTTACGACCACGATTTAAATAAGTAAACTCTGTTTCGGAGATAGATTGATTATGCAAAAAATGTAAAAAATTGAAATTCTATTTTTCTGTATATAAATCTACTAATACACCGCCATAATACTGGACAGAATGTTCGTGTGTTGACGGATTCATAGTATCATAGTATCATCCATGAACATACATGACTCAATAGGTGGAACAATCAGTGTCGTGACCGTTCAGTTTCTGAGTAATCGGCGCAATGAACTGGAACGATGATCACGAAACATACGACTATATAAACATCCACTCAGCCTTCTAAGAGTCACTCTCCATATGCGTTTCGATGAGACAGCATCAGTATGGAATTTTTTAAGAAACTAATGATTGCTATTGGAGTGACTTCGCCTTCGAGTAAGAAAGTCGACTTTATCGCGGATCTTCCTGTTGAGGTTGCTCAGCATCTGCTTCGAATGTTGGATACTGTATCGCTGATCAACGCATCTAGTGTTTCTCGACGTTGGTTTTCTTTGTGCAAAAGTGATAAACGATTGCGACTATCGGTTCATCATCATTTAAGAATCACTAAACACAAAATGGTACAGTTAATGGACAATTCGCGTAGATCAAACAAAACGCGTAAAAAAAGTGACACAAACAAAAAGATTACATCACAAATTACTCGTCGTACAGACGTCGCACCAACAAAGTTCATTTTTTCCAAAACATCCAGGTCCGTTCAGAAGACAAGTCAAATTCGCGCATCTATGAAGTTGAGGAATACTTTACAAAAACCTCGAATAACGAGAACTGCCGCTACGCTTCGATTGATGTAAACCGTTTGGATAATCTTATAGAGATGGACTTGAAATTATGATATTTTAAAAATGACTCAGACTGCGTTCTGCAGTATATATTTTCTTTATAAGTTTGACAACCGCCGTAAGGTATCACTGTCGTGAGGCATTAATAGATAACTAGATTTTTATATGAACGCCGGAATGATCGCCACAAAGTGAGCAATAATAAGAAGGATATCGGAGGATAACAAAATTAAAAAAAATAATTTACGACCACGATTTAAATTAGTAAACTCTGTTTCGGAGATTATGCCAAAAATGTAAAAAATTAAAATTCTATTTTTCTGAATATAAATCTACTAATACACCGCCATAATACTGGACAGAATGTTCGTGTGTTGACGGATTCATAGTATCATAGTATCATCCATGAACATACATGACTCCATAGGTGGAACAATCAGGGGCGTGACCGTTCAGTTTCTGAGTAGTCGGCGCAATGAACTGGAACAATGATCACGAAACATACGACTATATAAACATCCACTCAGCCATCTAAGAGTCACTCTCCATATGCGTTTTGATGAGACAGCATCAGTATGGAATTTTTTAAGAAACTAATGATTGCTATTGGAGTGACTTCGCCTTCGAGTAAGAAAGTCGACTTTATCGCGGATCTTCCTGTTGAGGTTGCTCAGCATCTGCTTCGAATGTTGGATACTCGATCGCTGATCAACGCATCTAGTGTTTCTCGACGTTGGTTTTCTTTGTGCAAAAGTGATAAACGATTGCGACAATCGGTTCATCATCATTTAAGAATCACTAAACACAAAATGGTACAGGTAATGGACAATTCGCGTAGATCAAACAAAACGCGTAATAAAAGAGACACAAACAAAAAGATTACATCACAAATTACTCGTCGTACAGACGTCGCACAAACAAAGTTCATTTTTTCCAAAACATCCAGGTCCGTTCAGAAGACAAGTCAAATTCGCGCATCTATGAAGTTGACGAATACTTTACAAAAACCTCGAATAAAGAGAACTGCCGCTACGCTTCGATTGATGTAAACCGTTTGGATATTCTTATAGAGATGGACTTGAAATTATGATATTTCAAAAATGACTCAGACTGCGTTCTGCAGTATATATTTTCTTTATAAGTTTGACAACCGCCGTAAGGTATCACTGTCGTGAGGCATTAATAGATAACTAGGTTTTTATATGAACGCCGGAATGATCGCCACAAAGTGAGCAATAATAAGAAGGATATCGGAGGATAACAAAATTAAAAAAAATAATTTACGACCACGATTTAAATAAGTAAACTCTGTTTCGGAGATAGATTGATTATGCCAAAAATGTAAAAAATTAAAATTCTATTTTTCTGTATATAAATCTACTAATACACCGCCATAATACTGGACAGAATGTTCGTGTGTTGACGGATTCATAGTATCATAGTATCATCCATGAACATACATGACTCAATAGGTGGAACAATCAGGGGCGTGACCGTTCAGTTTCTGAGTAGTCGGCGCAATGAACTGGAACAATGATCACGAAACATACGACTATATAAACATCCACTCAGCCATCTAAGAGTCACTCTCCATATGCGTTTTGATGAGACAGCATCAGTATGGAATTTTTTAAGAAACTAATGATTGCTATTGGAGTGACTTCGCCTTCGAGTAAGAAAGTCGACTTTATCGCGGATCTTCCTGTTGAGGTTGCTCAGCATCTGCTTCGAATGTTGGATACTCGATCGCTGATCAACGCATCTAGTGTTTCTCGACGTTGGTTTTCTTTGTGCAAAAGTGATAAACGATTGCGCCAATCGGTTCATCATCATTTAAGAATCACTAAACACAAAATGGTACAGGTAATGGACAATTCGCGTAGATCAAACAAAACGCGTAATAAAAGAGACACAAACAAAAAGATTACATCACAAATTACTCGTCGTACAGACGTCGCACAAACAAAGATCATTTTTTCCAAAACATCCAGGTCCGTTCAGAAGACAAGTCAAATTCGCGCATCTATGAAGTTGACGAATACTTTACAAAAACCTCGAATAAAGAGAACTGCCGCTACGCTTCGATTGATGTAAACCGTTTGGATATTCTTATAGAGATGGACTTGAAATTATGATATTTCAAAAATGACTCAGACTGCGTTCTGCAGTATATATTTTCTTTATAAGTTTGACAACCGCCGTAAGGTATCACTGTCGTGAGGCATTAATAGATAACTAGGTTTTTATATGAACGCCGGAATGATCGCCACAAAGTGAGTAATAATAAGAAGGATATCGGAGGATAACGAAATAAAAACAAATAATTTACGACCACGATTTAAATAAGTAAACTCTGTTTCGGAGATAGATTGATTATGCCAAAAATGTAAAAATTGAAATTCTATTTTTCTGTATATAAATCTAGTTATACACCTCTATAATACTGGACAGAATGTTCGTGTGTTGACGGATTCATAGTATCATCCATGAACATACATGACTCAATAGGTGGAACAATCAGTGTCGTGACCGTTCAGTTTCTGAGTAATCGGCGCAATGAACTGGAACGATGATCACGAAACATACGACTATATAAACATCCACTCAGCCATCTAAGAGTCACTCTCCATATGCGTTTCGATGAGACAGCATCAGTATGGAATTTTTGAAGAAACTAATGATTGCTATTGGAGTGACTTCGTCTTCGAGTAAGAAAGTCGACTTTATCGCGGGTTTTCCTGTTGAGGTTGCTCAGCATCTGCTTCGAATGTTGGATACTGTATCGCTGATCAACGCATCTAGTGTTTCTCGACGTTGGTTTTCTTTGTGCAAAAGTGATAAACGATTGCGACAATCGGTTCATCATCATTTAAGAATCACTAAACAAAAAATGGTACAGTTAATGGACAATTCGCGTAGATAAAAAAAAACGCGTAATAAAAGTGACACAAACAAAAAGATTACATCACAAATTACTCGTCGTACAGACGTCGCACCAACAAAGTTCATTTTTTCCAAAACATCCAGGTCCGTTCAGAAGACAAGTCAAATTCGCGCATCTATGAAGTTGACGAATACTTTACAAAAACCTCGAATAACGAGAACTGCTGCTACGCTTCGATTGATGTAAACCGTTTGGATATTCTTATAGAGATGGACTTGAAATTATGATATTTCAAAAATGACTCAGACTGCGTTCTGCAGTATATATTTTCTTTATAAGTTTGACAACCGCCGTAAGGTATCACTGTCGTGAGGCATTAATAGATAACTAGGTTTTTATATGAACGCCGGGATGATCGCCACAAAGTGAGCAATAATAAGAAGGATATCGGAGGATAACAAAATTAAAAAAAATAATTTACGACCACGATTTAAATAAGTAAACTCTGTTTCGGAGATAGATTGATTATGCAAAAAATGTAAAAAATTGAAATTCTATTTTTCTGTATATAAATCTACTAATACACCGCCATAATACTGGACAGAATGTTCGTGTGTTGACGGATTCATAGTATCATAGTATCATCCAAGAACATACATGACTCAATAGGTGGAACAATCAGTGTCGTGACCGTTCAGTTTCTGAGTAATCGGCGCAATGAACTGGAACGATGATCACGAAACATACGACTATATAAACATCCACTCAGCCTTCTAAGAGTCACTCTCCATATGCGTTTCGATGAGACAGCATCAGTATGGAATTTTTTAAGAAACTAATGATTGCTATTGGAGTGACTTCGCCTTCGAGTAAGAAAGTCGACTTTATCGCGGATCTTCCTGTTGAGGTTGCTCAGCATCTGCTTCGAATGTTGGATACTGTATCGCTGATCAACGCATCTAGTGTTTCTCGACGTTGGTTTTCTTTGTGCAAAAGTGATAAACGATTGCGACTATCGGTTCATCATCATTTAAGAATCACTAAACACAAAATGGTACAGTTAATGGACAATTCGCGTAGATCAAACAAAACGCGTAAAAAAAGTGACACAAACAAAAAGATTACATCACAAATTACTCGTCGTACAGACGTCGCACCAACAAAGTTCATTTTTTCCAAAACATCCAGGTCCGTTCAGAAGACAAGTCAAATTCGCGCATCTATGAAGTTGACGAATACTTTACAAAAACCTCGAATAACGAGAACTGCCGCTACGCTTCGATTGATGTAAACCGTTTGGATAATCTTATAGAGATGGACTTGAAATTATGATATTTTAAAAATGACTCAGACTGCGTTCTGCAGTATATATTTTCTTTATAAGTTTGACAACCGCCGTAAGGTATCACTGTCGTGAGGCATTAATAGATAACTAGATTTTTATATGAACGCCGGAATGATCGCCACAAAGTGAGCAATAATAAGAAGGATATCGGAGGATAACAAAATTAAAAAAAATAATTTACGACCACGATTTAAATTAGTAAACTCTGTTTCGGAGATTATGCCAAAAATGTAAAAAATTAAAATTCTATTTTTCTGAATATAAATCTACTAATACACCGCCATAATACTGGACAGAATGTTCGTGTGTTGACGGATTCATAGTATCATAGTATCATCCATGAACATACATGACTCCATAGGTGGAACAATCAGGGGCGTGACCGTTCAGTTTCTGAGTAGTCGGCGCAATGAACTGGAACAATGATCACGAAACATACGACTATATAAACATCCACTCAGCCATCTAAGAGTCACTCTCCATATGCGTTTTGATGAGACAGCATCAGTATGGAATTTTTTAAGAAACTAATGATTGCTATTGGAGTGACTTCGCCTTCGAGTAAGAAAGTCGACTTTATCGCGGATCTTCCTGTTGAGGTTGCTCAGCATCTGCTTCGAATGTTGGATACTCGATCGCTGATCAACGCATCTAGTGTTTCTCGACGTTGGTTTTCTTTGTGCAAAAGTGATAAACGATTGCGACAATCGGTTCATCATCATTTAAGAATCACTAAACACAAAATGGTACAGGTAATGGACAATTCGCGTAGATCAAACAAAACGCGTAATAAAAGAGACACAAACAAAAAGATTACATCACAAATTACTCGTCGTACAGACGTCGCACAAACAAAGTTCATTTTTTCCAAAACATCCAGGTCCGTTCAGAAGACAAGTCAAATTCGCGCATCTATGAAGTTGACGAATACTTTACAAAAACCTCGAATAAAGAGAACTGCCGCTACGCTTCGATTGATGTAAACCGTTTGGATATTCTTATAGAGATGGACTTGAAATTATGATATTTCAAAAATGACTCAGACTGCGTTCTGCAGTATATATTTTCTTTATAAGTTTGACAACCGCCGTAAGGTATCACTGTCGTGAGGCATTAATAGATAACTAGGTTTTTATATGAACGCCGGAATGATCGCCACAAAGTGAGTAATAATAAGAAGGATATCGGAGGATAACGAAATAAAAACAAATAATTTACGACCACGATTTAAATAAGTAAACTCTGTTTCGGAGATAGATTGATTATGCCAAAAATGTAAAAATTGAAATTCTATTTTTCTGTATATAAATCTAGTTATACACCTCTATAATACTGGACAGAATGTTCGTGTGTTGACGGATTCATAGTATCATCCATGAACATACATGACTCAATAGGTGGAACAATCAGTGTCGTGACCGTTCAGTTTCTGAGTAATCGGCGCAATGAACTGGAACGATGATCACGAAACATACGACTATATAAACATCCACTCAGCCATCTAAGAGTCACTCTCCATATGCGTTTCGATGAGACAGCATCAGTATGGAATTTTTGAAGAAACTAATGATTGCTATTGGAGTGACTTCGTCTTCGAGTAAGAAAGTCGACTTTATCGCGGGTTTTCCTGTTGAGGTTGCTCAGCATCTGCTTCGAATGTTGGATACTGTATCGCTGATCAACGCATCTAGTGTTTCTCGACGTTGGTTTTCTTTGTGCAAAAGTGATAAACGATTGCGACTATCGGTTCATCATCATTTAAGAATCACTAAACACAAAATGGTACAGTTAATGGACAATTCGCGTAGATCAAACAAAACGCGTAAAAAAAGTGACACAAACAAAAAGATTACATCACAAATTACTCGTCGTACAGACGTCGCACCAACAAAGTTCATTTTTTCCAAAACATCCAGGTCCGTTCAGAAGACAAGTCAAATTCGCGCATCTATGAAGTTGACGAATACTTTACAAAAACCTCGAATAACGAGAACTGCCGCTACGCTTCGATTGATGTAAACCGTTTGGATAATCTTATAGAGATGGACTTGAAATTATGATATTTTAAAAATGACTCAGACTGCGTTCTGCAGTATATATTTTCTTTATAAGTTTGACAACCGCCGTAAGGTATCACTGTCGTGAGGCATTAATAGATAACTAGATTTTTATATGAACGCCGGAATGATCGCCACAAAGTGAGCAATAATAAGAAGGATATCGGAGGATAACAAAATTAAAAAAAATAATTTACGACCACGATTTAAATTAGTAAACTCTGTTTCGGAGATTATGCCAAAAATGTAAAAAATTAAAATTCTATTTTTCTGAATATAAATCTACTAATACACCGCCATAATACTGGACAGAATGTTCGTGTGTTGACGGATTCATAGTATCATAGTATCATCCATGAACATACATGACTCCATAGGTGGAACAATCAGGGGCGTGACCGTTCAGTTTCTGAGTAGTCGGCGCAATGAACTGGAACAATGATCACGAAACATACGACTATATAAACATCCACTCAGCCATCTAAGAGTCACTCTCCATATGCGTTTTGATGAGACAGCATCAGTATGGAATTTTTTAAGAAACTAATGATTGCTATTGGAGTGACTTCGCCTTCGAGTAAGAAAGTCGACTTTATCGCGGATCTTCCTGTTGAGGTTGCTCAGCATCTGCTTCGAATGTTGGATACTCGATCGCTGATCAACGCATCTAGTGTTTCTCGACGTTGGTTTTCTTTGTGCAAAAGTGATAAACGATTGCGCCAATCGGTTCATCATCATTTAAGAATCACTAAACACAAAATGGTACAGGTAATGGACAATTCGCGTAGATCAAACAAAACGCGTAATAAAAGAGACACAAACAAAAAGATTACATCACAAATTACTCGTCGTACAGACGTCGCACAAACAAAGATCATTTTTTCCAAAACATCCAGGTCCGTTCAGAAGACAAGTCAAATTCGCGCATCTATGAAGTTGACGAATACTTTACAAAAACCTCGAATAAAGAGAACTGCCGCTACGCTTCGATTGATGTAAACCGTTTGGATATTCTTATAGAGATGGACTTGAAATTATGATATTTCAAAAATGACTCAGACTGCGTTCTGCAGTATATATTTTCTTTATAAGTTTGACAACCGCCGTAAGGTATCACTGTCGTGAGGCATTAATAGATAACTAGGTTTTTATATGAACGCCGGAATGATCGCCACAAAGTGAGTAATAATAAGAAGGATATCGGAGGATAACGAAATAAAAACAAATAATTTACGACCACGATTTAAATAAGTAAACTCTGTTTCGGAGATAGATTGATTATGCCAAAAATGTAAAAATTGAAATTCTATTTTTCTGTATATAAATCTAGTTATACACCTCTATAATACTGGACAGAATGTTCGTGTGTTGACGGATTCATAGTATCATCCATGAACATACATGACTCAATAGGTGGAACAATCAGTGTCGTGACCGTTCAGTTTCTGAGTAATCGGCGCAATGAACTGGAACGATGATCACGAAACATACGACTATATAAACATCCACTCAGCCATCTAAGAGTCACTCTCCATATGCGTTTCGATGAGACAGCATCAGTATGGAATTTTTGAAGAAACTAATGATTGCAATTGGAGTGACTTCGTCTTCGAGTAAGAAAGGCGACTTTATCGCGGGTTTTCCTGTTGAGGTTGCTCAGCATCTGCTTCGAATGTTGGATACTGTATCGCTGATCAACGCATCTAGTGTTTCTCGACGTTGGTTTTCTTTGTGCAAAAGTGATAAACGATTGCGACAATCGGTTCATCATCATTTAAGAATCACTAAACAAAAAATGGTACAGTTAATGGACAATTCGCGTAGATAAAAAAAAACGCGTAATAAAAGTGACACAAACAAAAAGATTACATCACAAATTACTCGTCGTACAGACGTCGCACCAACAAAGTTCATTTTTTCCAAAACATCCAGGTCCGTTCAGAAGACAAGTCAAATTCGCGCATCTATGAAGTTGACGAATACTTTACAAAAACCTCGAATAACGAGAACTGCTGCTACGCTTCGATTGATGTAAACCGTTTGGATATTCTTATAGAGATGGACTTGAAATTATGATATTTCAAAAATGACTCAGACTGCGTTCTGCAGTATATATTTTCTTTATAAGTTTGACAACCGCCGTAAGGTATCACTGTCGTGAGGCATTAATAGATAACTAGGTTTTTATATGAACGCCGGAATGATCGCCACAAAGTGAGCAATAATAAGAAGGATATCGGAGGATAACAAAATTAAAAAAAATAATTTACGACCACGATTTAAATAAGTAAACTCTGTTTCGGAGATAGATTGATTATGCAAAAAATGTAAAAAATTGAAATTCTATTTTTCTGTATATACATCTACTAATACACCGCCATAATACTGGACAGAATGTTCGTGTGTTGACGGATTCATAGTATCATAGTATCATCCATGAACATACATGACTCAATAGGTGGAACAATCAGTGTCGTGACCGTTCAGTTTCTGAGTAATCGGCGCAATAAACTGGAACGATGATCACGAAACATACGACTATATAAACATCCACTCAGCCTTCTAAGAGTCACTCTCCATATTCGTTTCGATGAGACAGCATCAGTATGGAATTTTTTAAGAAACTAATGATTGCTATTGGAGTGACTTCGCCTTCGAGTAAGAAAGTCGACTTTATCGCGGATCTTCCTGTTGAGGTTGCTCAGCATCTGCTTCGAATGTTGGATACTCGATCGCTGATCAACGCATCTAGTGTTTCTCGACGTTGGTTTTCTTTGTGCAAAAGTGATAAACGATTGCGCCAATCGGTTCATCATCATTTAAGAATCACTAAACACAAAATGGTACAGGTAATGGACAATTCGCGTAGATCAAACAAAACGCGTAATAAAAGAGACACAAACAAAAAGATTACATCACAAATTACTCGTCGTACAGACGTCGCACAAACAAAGATCATTTTTTCCAAAACATCCAGGTCCGTTCAGAAGACAAGTCAAATTCGCGCATCTATGAAGTTGACGAATACTTTACAAAAACCTCGAATAAAGAGAACTGCCGCTACGCTTCGATTGATGTAAACCGTTTGGATATTCTTATAGAGATGGACTTGAAATTATGATATTTCAAAAATGACTCAGACTGCGTTCTGCAGTATATATTTTCTTTATAAGTTTGACAACCGCCGTAAGGTATCACTGTCGTGAGGCATTAATAGATAACTAGGTTTTTATATGAACGCCGGAATGATCGCCACAAAGTGAGTAATAATAAGAAGGATATCGGAGGATAACGAAATAAAAACAAATAATTTACGACCACGATTTAAATAAGTAAACTCTGTTTCGGAGATAGATTGATTATGCCAAAAATGTAAAAATTGAAATTCTATTTTTCTGTATATAAATCTAGTTATACACCTCTATAATACTGGACAGAATGTTCGTGTGTTGACGGATTCATAGTATCATCCATGAACATACATGACTCAATAGGTGGAACAATCAGTGTCGTGACCGTTCAGTTTCTGAGTAATCGGCGCAATGAACTGGAACGATGATCACGAAACATACGACTATATAAACATCCACTCAGCCATCTAAGAGTCACTCTCCATATGCGTTTCGATGAGACAGCATCAGTATGGAATTTTTGAAGAAACTAATGATTGCTATTGGAGTGACTTCGTCTTCGAGTAAGAAAGTCGACTTTATCGCGGGTTTTCCTGTTGAGGTTGCTCAGCATCTGCTTCGAATGTTGGATACTGTATCGCTGATCAACGCATCTAGTGTTTCTCGACGTTGGTTTTCTTTGTGCAAAAGTGATAAACGATTGCGACAATCGGTTCATCATCATTTAAGAATCACTAAACAAAAAATGGTACAGTTAATGGACAATTCGCGTAGATAAAAAAAAACGCGTAATAAAAGTGACACAAACAAAAAGATTACATCACAAATTACTCGTCGTACAGACGTCGCACCAACAAAGTTCATTTTTTCCAAAACATCCAGGTCCGTTCAGAAGACAAGTCAAATTCGCGCATCTATGAAGTTGACGAATACTTTACAAAAACCTCGAATAACGAGAACTGCTGCTACGCTTCGATTGATGTAAACCGTTTGGATATTCTTATAGAGATGGACTTGAAATTATGATATTTCAAAAATGACTCAGACTGCGTTCTGCAGTATATATTTTCTTTATAAGTTTGACAACCGCCGTAAGGTATCACTGTCGTGAGGCATTAATAGATAACTAGGTTTTTATATGAACGCCGGAATGATCGCCACAAAGTGAGCAATAATAAGAAGGATATCGGAGGATAACAAAATTAAAAAAAATAATTTACGACCACGATTTAAATAAGTAAACTCTGTTTCGGAGATAGATTGATTATGCAAAAAATGTAAAAAATTGAAATTCTATTTTTCTGTATATAAATCTACTAATACACCGCCATAATACTGGACAGAATGTTCGTGTGTTGACGGATTCATAGTATCATAGTATCATCCATGAACATACATGACTCAATAGGTGGAACAATCAGTGTCGTGACCGTTCAGTTTCTGAGTAATCGGCGCAATGAACTGGAACGATGATCACGAAACATACGACTATATAAACATCCACTCAGCCTTCTAAGAGTCACTCTCCATATGCGTTTCGATGAGACAGCATCAGTATGGAATTTTTTAAGAAACTAATGATTGCTATTGGAGTGACTTCGCCTTCGAGTAAGAAAGTCGACTTTATCGCGGATCTTCCTGTTGAGGTTGCTCAGCATCTGCTTCGAATGTTGGATACTGTATCGCTGATCAACGCATCTAGTGTTTCTCGACGTTGGTTTTCTTTGTGCAAAAGTGATAAACGATTGCGACAATCGGTTCATCATCATTTAAGAATCACTAAACACAAAATGGTACAGGTAATGGACAATTCGCGTAGATCAAACAAAACGCGTAATAAAAGTGACACAAACAAAAAGATTACATCACAAATTACTCGTCGTACAGACGTCGCACAAACAAAGTTCATTTTTTCCAAAACATCCAGGTCCGTTCAGAAGACAAGTCAAATTCGCGCATCTATGAAGTTGACGAATACTTTACAAAAACCTCGAATAACGAGAACTGCCGCTACGCTTCGATTGATGTAAACCGTTTGGATAATCTTATAGAGATGGACTTGAAATTATGATATTTTAAAAATGACTCAGACTGCGTTCTGCAGTATATATTTTCTTTATAAGTTTGACAACCGCCGTAAGGTATCACTGTCGTGAGGCATTAATAGATAACTAGATTTTTATATGAACGCCGGAATGATCGCCACAAAGTGAGCAATAATAAGAAGGATATCGGAGGATAACAAAATTAAAAAAAATAATTTACGACCACGATTTAAATTAGTAAACTCTGTTTCGGAGATTATGCCAAAAATGTAAAAAATTAAAATTCTATTTTTCTGTATATAAATCTACTAATACACCGCCATAATACTGGACAGAATGTTCGTGTGTTGACGGATTCATAGTATCATAGTATCATCCATGAACATACATGACTCAATAGGTGGAACAATCAGGGGCGTGACCGTTCAGTTTCTGAGTAGTCGGCGCAATGAACTGGAACAATGATCACGAAACATACGACTATATAAACATCCACTCAGCCATCTAAGAGTCACTCTCCATATGCGTTTTGATGAGACAGCATCAGTATGGAATTTTTTAAGAAACTAATGATTGCTATTGGAGTGACTTCGCCTTCGAGTAAGAAAGTCGACTTTATCGCGGATCTTCCTGTTGAGGTTGCTCAGCATCTGCTTCGAATGTTGGATACTCGATCGCTGATCAACGCATCTAGTGTTTCTCGACGTTGGTTTTCTTTGTGCAAAAGTGATAAACGATTGCGCCAATCGGTTCATCATCATTTAAGAATCACTAAACACAAAATGGTACAGGTAATGGACAATTCGCGTAGATCAAACAAAACGCGTAATAAAAGAGACACAAACAAAAAGATTACATCACAAATTACTCGTCGTACAGACGTCGCACAAACAAAGATCATTTTTTCCAAAACATCCAGGTCCGTTCAGAAGACAAGTCAAATTCGCGCATCTATGAAGTTGACGAATACTTTACAAAAACCTCGAATAAAGAGAACTGCCGCTACGCTTCGATTGATGTAAACCGTTTGGATATTCTTATAGAGATGGACTTGAAATTATGATATTTCAAAAATGACTCAGACTGCGTTCTGCAGTATATATTTTCTTTATAAGTTTGACAACCGCCGTAAGGTATCACTGTCGTGAGGCATTAATAGATAACTAGGTTTTTATATGAACGCCGGAATGATCGCCACAAAGTGAGTAATAATAAGAAGGATATCGGAGGATAACGAAATAAAAACAAATAATTTACGACCACGATTTAAATAAGTAAACTCTGTTTCGGAGATAGATTGATTATGCCAAAAATGTAAAAATTGAAATTCTATTTTTCTGTATATAAATCTAGTTATACACCTCTATAATACTGGACAGAATGTTCGTGTGTTGACGGATTCATAGTATCATCCATGAACATACATGACTCAATAGGTGGAACAATCAGTGTCGTGACCGTTCAGTTTCTGAGTAATCGGCGCAATGAACTGGAACGATGATCACGAAACATACGACTATATAAACATCCACTCAGCCATCTAAGAGTCACTCTCCATATGCGTTTCGATGAGACAGCATCAGTATGGAATTTTTGAAGAAACTAATGATTGCTATTGGAGTGACTTCGTCTTCGAGTAAGAAAGTCGACTTTATCGCGGGTTTTCCTGTTGAGGTTGCTCAGCATCTGCTTCGAATGTTGGATACTGTATCGCTGATCAACGCATCTAGTGTTTCTCGACGTTGGTTTTCTTTGTGCAAAAGTGATAAACGATTGCGACAATCGGTTCATCATCATTTAAGAATCACTAAACAAAAAATGGTACAGTTAATGGACAATTCGCGTAGATAAAAAAAAACGCGTAATAAAAGTGACACAAACAAAAAGATTACATCACAAATTACTCGTCGTACAGACGTCGCACCAACAAAGTTCATTTTTTCCAAAACATCCAGGTCCGTTCAGAAGACAAGTCAAATTCGCGCATCTATGAAGTTGACGAATACTTTACAAAAACCTCGAATAACGAGAACTGCTGCTACGCTTCGATTGATGTAAACCGTTTGGATATTCTTATAGAGATGGACTTGAAATTATGATATTTCAAAAATGACTCAGACTGCGTTCTGCAGTATATATTTTCTTTATAAGTTTGACAACCGCCGTAAGGTATCACTGTCGTGAGGCATTAATAGATAACTAGGTTTTTATATGAACGCCGGGATGATCGCCACAAAGTGAGCAATAATAAGAAGGATATCGGAGGATAACAAAATTAAAAAAAATAATTTACGACCACGATTTAAATAAGTAAACTCTGTTTCGGAGATAGATTGATTATGCAAAAAATGTAAAAAATTGAAATTCTATTTTTCTGTATATAAATCTACTAATACACCGCCATAATACTGGACAGAATGTTCGTGTGTTGACGGATTCATAGTATCATAGTATCATCCATGAACATACATGACTCAATAGGTGGAACAATCAGTGTCGTGACCGTTCAGTTTCTGAGTAATCGGCGCAATGAACTGGAACGATGATCACGAAACATACGACTATATAAACATCCACTCAGCCTTCTAAGAGTCACTCTCCATATGCGTTTCGATGAGACAGCATCAGTATGGAATTTTTTAAGAAACTAATGATTGCTATTGGAGTGACTTCGCCTTCGAGTAAGAAAGTCGACTTTATCGCGGATCTTCCTGTTGAGGTTGCTCAGCATCTGCTTCGAATGTTGGATACTGTATCGCTGATCAACGCATCTAGTGTTTCTCGACGTTGGTTTTCTTTGTGCAAAAGTGATAAACGATTGCGACTATCGGTTCATCATCATTTAAGAATCACTAAACACAAAATGGTACAGTTAATGGACAATTCGCGTAGATCAAACAAAACGCGTAAAAAAAGTGACACAAACAAAAAGATTACATCACAAATTACTCGTCGTACAGACGTCGCACCAACAAAGTTCATTTTTTCCAAAACATCCAGGTCCGTTCAGAAGACAAGTCAAATTCGCGCATCTATGAAGTTGACGAATACTTTACAAAAACCTCGAATAACGAGAACTGCCGCTACGCTTCGATTGATGTAAACCGTTTGGATAATCTTATAGAGATGGACTTGAAATTATGATATTTTAAAAATGACTCAGACTGCGTTCTGCAGTATATATTTTCTTTATAAGTTTGACAACCGCCGTAAGGTATCACTGTCGTGAGGCATTAATAGATAACTAGATTTTTATATGAACGCCGGAATGATCGCCACAAAGTGAGCAATAATAAGAAGGATATCGGAGGATAACAAAATTAAAAAAAATAATTTACGACCACGATTTAAATTAGTAAACTCTGTTTCGGAGATTATGCCAAAAATGTAAAAAATTAAAATTCTATTTTTCTGAATATAAATCTACTAATACACCGCCATAATACTGGACAGAATGTTCGTGTGTTGACGGATTCATAGTATCATAGTATCATCCATGAACATACATGACTCCATAGGTGGAACAATCAGGGGCGTGACCGTTCAGTTTCTGAGTAGTCGGCGCAATGAACTGGAACAATGATCACGAAACATACGACTATATAAACATCCACTCAGCCATCTAAGAGTCACTCTCCATATGCGTTTTGATGAGACAGCATCAGTATGGAATTTTTTAAGAAACTAATGATTGCTATGGGAGTGACTTCGCCTTCGAGTAAGAAAGTCGACTTTATCGCGGATCTTCCTGTTGAGGTTGCTCAGCATCTGCTTCGAATGTTGGATACTCGATCGCTGATCAACGCATCTAGTGTTTCTCGACGTTGGTTTTCTTTGTGCAAAAGTGATAAACGATTGCGACAATCGGTTCATCATCATTTAAGAATCACTAAACACAAAATGGTACAGGTAATGGACAATTCGCGTAGATCAAACAAAACGCGTAATAAAAGAGACACAAACAAAAAGATTACATCACAAATTACTCGTCGTACAGACGTCGCACAAACAAAGTTCATTTTTTCCAAAACATCCAGGTCCGTTCAGAAGACAAGTCAAATTCGCGCATCTATGAAGTTGACGAATACTTTACAAAAACCTCGAATAAAGAGAACTGCCGCTACGCTTCGATTGATGTAAACCGTTTGGATATTCTTATAGAGATGGACTTGAAATTATGATATTTCAAAAATGACTCAGACTGCGTTCTGCAGTATATATTTTCTTTATAAGTTTGACAACCGCCGTAAGGTATCACTGTCGTGAGGCATTAATAGATAACTAGGTTTTTATATGAACGCCGGAATGATCGCCACAAAGTGAGCAATAATAAGAAGGATATCGGAGGATAACAAAATTAAAAAAAATAATTTACGACCACGATTTAAATAAGTAAACTCTGTTTCGGAGATAGATTGATTATGCCAAAAATGTAAAAAATTGAAATTCTATTTTTCTGTATATAAATCTACTAATACACCGCCATAATACTGGACAGAATGTTCATGTGTTGACGGATCCATAGTATCATAGTATCATCCATGAACATACATGACTCCATAGGTGGAACAATCAGGGGCGTGACCGTTCAGTTTCTGAGTAGTCGGCGCAATGAACTGGAACAATGATCACGAAACATACGACTATATAAACATCCACTCAGCCATCTAAGAGTCACTCTCCATATGCGTTTTGATGAGACAGCATCAGTATGGAATTTTTTAAGAAACTAATGATTGCTATTGGAGTGACTTCGCCTTCGAGTAAGAAAGTCGACTTTATCGCGGATCTTCCTGTTGAGGTTGCTCAGCATCTGCTTCGAATGTTGGATACTCGATCGCTGATCAACGCATCTAGTGTTTCTCGACGTTGGTTTTCTTTGTGCAAAAGTGATAAACGATTGCGACAATCGGTTCATCATCATTTAAGAATCACTAAACACAAAATGGTACAGGTAATGGACAATTCGCGTAGATCAAACAAAACGCGTAATAAAAGAGACACAAACAAAAAGATTACATCACAAATTACTCGTCGTACAGACGTCGCACAAACAAAGTTCATTTTTTCCAAAACATCCAGGTCCGTTCAGAAGACAAGTCAAATTCGCGCATCTATGAAGTTGACGAATACTTTACAAAAACCTCGAATAAAGAGAACTGCCGCTACGCTTCGATTGATGTAAACCGTTTGGATATTCTTATAGAGATGGACTTGAAATTATGATATTTCAAAAATGACTCAGACTGCGTTCTGCAGTATATATTTTCTTTATAAGTTTGACAACCGCCGTAAGGTATCACTGTCGTGAGGCATTAATAGATAACTAGGTTTTTATATGAACGCCGGAATGATCGCCACAAAGTGAGCAATAATAAGAAGGATATCGGAGGATAACAAAATTAAAAAAAATAATTTACGACCACGATTTAAATAAGTAAACTCTGTTTCGGAGATAGATTGATTATGCCAAAAATGTAAAAAATTGAAATTCTATTTTTCTGTATATAAATCTACTAATACACCGCCATAATACTGGACAGAATGTTCGTGTGTTGACGGATTCATAGTATCATAGTATCATCCATGAACATACATGACTCAATAGGTGGAACAATCAGTGTCGTGACCGTTCAGTTTCTGAGTAATCGGCGCAATGAACTGGAACGATGATCACGAAACATACGACTATATAAACATCCACTCAGCCTTCTAAGAGTCACTCTCCATATGCGTTTCGATGAGACAGCATCAGTATGGAATTTTTTAAGAAACTAATGATTGCTATTGGAGTGACTTCGCCTTCGAGTAAGAAAGTCGACTTTATCGCGGATCTTCCTGTTGAGGTTGCTCAGCATCTGCTTCGAATGTTGGATACTGTATCGCTGATCAACGCATCTAGTGTTTCTCGACGTTGGTTTTCTTTGTGCAAAAGTGATAAACGATTGCGACAATCGGTTCATCATCATTTAAGAATCACTAAACACAAAATGGTACAGGTAATGGACAATTCGCGTAGATCAAACAAAACGCGTAATAAAAGTGACACAAACAAAAAGATTACATCACAAATTACTCGTCGTACAGACGTCGCACAAACAAAGTTCATTTTTTCCAAAACATCCAGGTCCGTTCAGAAGACAAGTCAAATTCGCGCATCTATGAAGTTGACGAATACTTTACAAAAACCTCGAATAACGAGAACTGCCGCTACGCTTCGATTGATGTAAACCGTTTGGATAATCTTATAGAGATGGACTTGAAATTATGATATTTTAAAAATGACTCAGACTGCGTTCTGCAGTATATATTTTCTTTATAAGTTTGACAACCGCCGTAAGGTATCACTGTCGTGAGGCATTAATAGATAACTAGATTTTTATATGAACGCCGGAATGATCGCCACAAAGTGAGCAATAATAAGAAGGATATCGGAGGATAACAAAATTAAAAAAAATAATTTACGACCACGATTTAAATTAGTAAACTCTGTTTCGGAGATTATGCCAAAAATGTAAAAAATTAAAATTCTATTTTTCTGTATATAAATCTACTAATACACCGCCATAATACTGGACAGAATGTTCGTGTGTTGACGGATTCATAGTATCATAGTATCATCCATGAACATACATGACTCAATAGGTGGAACAATCAGGGGCGTGACCGTTCAGTTTCTGAGTAGTCGGCGCAATGAACTGGAACAATGATCACGAAACATACGACTATATAAACATCCACTCAGCCATCTAAGAGTCACTCTCCATATGCGTTTTGATGAGACAGCATCAGTATGGAATTTTTTAAGAAACTAATGATTGCTATTGGAGTGACTTCGCCTTCGAGTAAGAAAGTCGACTTTATCGCGGATCTTCCTGTTGAGGTTGCTCAGCATCTGCTTCGAATGTTGGATACTCGATCGCTGATCAACGCATCTAGTGTTTCTCGACGTTGGTTTTCTTTGTGCAAAAGTGATAAACGATTGCGCCAATCGGTTCATCATCATTTAAGAATCACTAAACACAAAATGGTACAGGTAATGGACAATTCGCGTAGATCAAACAAAACGCGTAATAAAAGAGACACAAACAAAAAGATTACATCACAAATTACTCGTCGTACAGACGTCGCACAAACAAAGATCATTTTTTCCAAAACATCCAGGTCCGTTCAGAAGACAAGTCAAATTCGCGCATCTATGAAGTTGACGAATACTTTACAAAAACCTCGAATAAAGAGAACTGCCGCTACGCTTCGATTGATGTAAACCGTTTGGATATTCTTATAGAGATGGACTTGAAATTATGATATTTCAAAAATGACTCAGACTGCGTTCTGCAGTATATATTTTCTTTATAAGTTTGACAACCGCCGTAAGGTATCACTGTCGTGAGGCATTAATAGATAACTAGGTTTTTATATGAACGCCGGAATGATCGCCACAAAGTGAGTAATAATAAGAAGGATATCGGAGGATAACGAAATAAAAACAAATAATTTACGACCACGATTTAAATAAGTAAACTCTGTTTCGGAGATAGATTGATTATGCCAAAAATGTAAAAATTGAAATTCTATTTTTCTGTATATAAATCTAGTTATACACCTCTATAATACTGGACAGAATGTTCGTGTGTTGACGGATTCATAGTATCATCCATGAACATACATGACTCAATAGGTGGAACAATCAGTGTCGTGACCGTTCAGTTTCTGAGTAATCGGCGCAATGAACTGGAACGATGATCACGAAACATACGACTATATAAACATCCACTCAGCCATCTAAGAGTCACTCTCCATATGCGTTTCGATGAGACAGCATCAGTATGGAATTTTTGAAGAAACTAATGATTGCTATTGGAGTGACTTCGTCTTCGAGTAAGAAAGTCGACTTTATCGCGGGTTTTCCTGTTGAGGTTGCTCAGCATCTGCTTCGAATGTTGGATACTGTATCGCTGATCAACGCATCTAGTGTTTCTCGACGTTGGTTTTCTTTGTGCAAAAGTGATAAACGATTGCGACAATCGGTTCATCATCATTTAAGAATCACTAAACAAAAAATGGTACAGTTAATGGACAATTCGCGTAGATAAAAAAAAACGCGTAATAAAAGTGACACAAACAAAAAGATTACATCACAAATTACTCGTCGTACAGACGTCGCACCAACAAAGTTCATTTTTTCCAAAACATCCAGGTCCGTTCAGAAGACAAGTCAAATTCGCGCATCTATGAAGTTGACGAATACTTTACAAAAACCTCGAATAACGAGAACTGCTGCTACGCTTCGATTGATGTAAACCGTTTGGATATTCTTATAGAGATGGACTTGAAATTATGATATTTCAAAAATGACTCAGACTGCGTTCTGCAGTATATATTTTCTTTATAAGTTTGACAACCGCCGTAAGGTATCACTGTCGTGAGGCATTAATAGATAACTAGGTTTTTATATGAACGCCGGGATGATCGCCACAAAGTGAGCAATAATAAGAAGGATATCGGAGGATAACAAAATTAAAAAAAATAATTTACGACCACGATTTAAATAAGTAAACTCTGTTTCGGAGATAGATTGATTATGCAAAAAATGTAAAAAATTGAAATTCTATTTTTCTGTATATAAATCTACTAATACACCGCCATAATACTGGACAGAATGTTCGTGTGTTGACGGATTCATAGTATCATAGTATCATCCATGAACATACATGACTCAATAGGTGGAACAATCAGTGTCGTGACCGTTCAGTTTCTGAGTAATCGGCGCAATGAACTGGAACGATGATCACGAAACATACGACTATATAAACATCCACTCAGCCTTCTAAGAGTCACTCTCCATATGCGTTTCGATGAGACAGCATCAGTATGGAATTTTTTAAGAAACTAATGATTGCTATTGGAGTGACTTCGCCTTCGAGTAAGAAAGTCGACTTTATCGCGGATCTTCCTGTTGAGGTTGCTCAGCATCTGCTTCGAATGTTGGATACTGTATCGCTGATCAACGCATCTAGTGTTTCTCGACGTTGGTTTTCTTTGTGCAAAAGTGATAAACGATTGCGACTATCGGTTCATCATCATTTAAGAATCACTAAACACAAAATGGTACAGTTAATGGACAATTCGCGTAGATCAAACAAAACGCGTAAAAAAAGTGACACAAACAAAAAGATTACATCACAAATTACTCGTCGTACAGACGTCGCACCAACAAAGTTCATTTTTTCCAAAACATCCAGGTCCGTTCAGAAGACAAGTCAAATTCGCGCATCTATGAAGTTGACGAATACTTTACAAAAACCTCGAATAACGAGAACTGCCGCTACGCTTCGATTGATGTAAACCGTTTGGATAATCTTATAGAGATGGACTTGAAATTATGATATTTTAAAAATGACTCAGACTGCGTTCTGCAGTATATATTTTCTTTATAAGTTTGACAACCGCCGTAAGGTATCACTGTCGTGAGGCATTAATAGATAACTAGATTTTTATATGAACGCCGGAATGATCGCCACAAAGTGAGCAATAATAAGAAGGATATCGGAGGATAACAAAATTAAAAAAAATAATTTACGACCACGATTTAAATTAGTAAACTCTGTTTCGGAGATTATGCCAAAAATGTAAAAAATTAAAATTCTATTTTTCTGAATATAAATCTACTAATACACCGCCATAATACTGGACAGAATGTTCGTGTGTTGACGGATTCATAGTATCATAGTATCATCCATGAACATACATGACTCCATAGGTGGAACAATCAGGGGCGTGACCGTTCAGTTTCTGAGTAGTCGGCGCAATGAACTGGAACAATGATCACGAAACATACGACTATATAAACATCCACTCAGCCATCTAAGAGTCACTCTCCATATGCGTTTTGATGAGACAGCATCAGTATGGAATTTTTTAAGAAACTAATGATTGCTATTGGAGTGACTTCGCCTTCGAGTAAGAAAGTCGACTTTATCGCGGATCTTCCTGTTGAGGTTGCTCAGCATCTGCTTCGAATGTTGGATACTCGATCGCTGATCAACGCATCTAGTGTTTCTCGACGTTGGTTTTCTTTGTGCAAAAGTGATAAACGATTGCGACAATCGGTTCATCATCATTTAAGAATCACTAAACACAAAATGGTACAGGTAATGGACAATTCGCGTAGATCAAACAAAACGCGTAATAAAAGAGACACAAACAAAAAGATTACATCACAAATTACTCGTCGTACAGACGTCGCACAAACAAAGTTCATTTTTTCCAAAACATCCAGGTCCGTTCAGAAGACAAGTCAAATTCGCGCATCTATGAAGTTGACGAATACTTTACAAAAACCTCGAATAAAGAGAACTGCCGCTACGCTTCGATTGATGTAAACCGTTTGGATATTCTTATAGAGATGGACTTGAAATTATGATATTTCAAAAATGACTCAGACTGCGTTCTGCAGTATATATTTTCTTTATAAGTTTGACAACCGCCGTAAGGTATCACTGTCGTGAGGCATTAATAGATAACTAGGTTTTTATATGAACGCCGGAATGATCGCCACAAAGTGAGCAATAATAAGAAGGATATCGGAGGATAACAAAATTAAAAAAAATAATTTACGACCACGATTTAAATAAGTAAACTCTGTTTCGGAGATAGATTGATTATGCAAAAAATGTAAAAAATTGAAATTCTATTTTTCTGTATATAAATCTACTAATACACCGCCATAATACTGGACAGAATGTTCGTGTGTTGACGGATTCATAGTATCATAGTATCATCCATGAACATACATGACTCAATAGGTGGAACAATCAGTGTCGTGACCGTTCAGTTTCTGAGTAATCGGCGCAATGAATTGGAACGATGATCACGAAACATACGACTATATAAACATCCACTCAGCCTTCTAAGAGTCACTCTCCATATGCGTTTCGATGAGACAGCATCAGTATGGAATTTTTTAAGAAACTAATGATTGCTATTGGAGTGACTTCGCCTTCGAGTAAGAAAGTCGACTTTATCGCGGATCTTCCTGTTGAGGTTGCTCAGCATCTGCTTCGAATGTTGGATACTGTATCGCTGATCAACGCATCTAGTGTTTCTCGACGTTGGTTTTCTTTGTGCAAAAGTGATAAACGATTGCGACAATCGGTTCATCATCATTTAAGAATCACTAAACACAAAATGGTACAGGTAATGGACAATTCGCGTAGATCAAACAAAACGCGTAATAAAAGTGACACAAACAAAAAGATTACATCACAAATTACTCGTCGTACAGACGTCGCACAAACAAAGTTCATTTTTTCCAAAACATCCAGGTCCGTTCAGAAGACAAGTCAAATTCGCGCATCTATGAAGTTGACGAATACTTTACAAAAACCTCGAATAACGAGAACTGCCGCTACGCTTCGATTGATGTAAACCGTTTGGATAATCTTATAGAGATGGACTTGAAATTATGATATTTTAAAAATGACTCAGACTGCGTTCTGCAGTATATATTTTCTTTATAAGTTTGACAACCGCCGTAAGGTATCACTGTCGTGAGGCATTAATAGATAACTAGATTTTTATATGAACGCCGGAATGATCGCCACAAAGTGAGCAATAATAAGAAGGATATCGGAGGATAACAAAATTAAAAAAAATAATTTACGACCACGATTTAAATTAGTAAACTCTGTTTCGGAGATTATGCCAAAAATGTAAAAAATTAAAATTCTATTTTTCTGTATATAAATCTACTAATACACCGCCATAATACTGGACAGAATGTTCGTGTGTTGACGGATTCATAGTATCATAGTATCATCCATGAACATACATGACTCAATAGGTGGAACAATCAGGGGCGTGACCGTTCAGTTTCTGAGTAGTCGGCGCAATGAACTGGAACAATGATCACGAAACATACGACTATATAAACATCCACTCAGCCATCTAAGAGTCACTCTCCATATGCGTTTTGATGAGACAGCATCAGTATGGAATTTTTTAAGAAACTAATGATTGCTATTGGAGTGACTTCGCCTTCGAGTAAGAAAGTCGACTTTATCGCGGATCTTCCTGTTGAGGTTGCTCAGCATCTGCTTCGAATGTTGGATACTCGATCGCTGATCAACGCATCTAGTGTTTCTCGACGTTGGTTTTCTTTGTGCAAAAGTGATAAACGATTGCGCCAATCGGTTCATCATCATTTAAGAATCACTAAACACAAAATGGTACAGGTAATGGACAATTCGCGTAGATCAAACAAAACGCGTAATAAAAGAGACACAAACAAAAAGATTACATCACAAATTACTCGTCGTACAGACGTCGCACAAAGATCATTTTTTCCAAAACATCCAGGTCCGTTCAGAAGACAAGTCAAATTCGCGCATCTATGAAGTTGACGAATACTTTACAAAAACCTCGAATAAAGAGAACTGCCGCTACGCTTCGATTGATGTAAACCGTTTGGATATTCTTATAGAGATGGACTTGAAATTATGATATTTCAAAAATGACTCAGACTGCGTTCTGCAGTATATATTTTCTTTATAAGTTTGACAACCGCCGTAAGGTATCACTGTCGTGAGGCATTAATAGATAACTAGGTTTTTATATGAACGCCGGAATGATCGCCACAAAGTGAGTAATAATAAGAAGGATATCGGAGGATAACGAAATAAAAACAAATAATTTACGACCACGATTTAAATAAGTAAACTCTGTTTCGGAGATAGATTGATTATGCCAAAAATGTAAAAATTGAAATTCTATTTTTCTGTATATAAATCTAGTTATACACCTCTATAATACTGGACAGAATGTTCGTGTGTTGACGGATTCATAGTATCATCCATGAACATACATGACTCAATAGGTGGAACAATCAGTGTCGTGACCGTTCAGTTTCTGAGTAATCGGCGCAATGAACTGGAACGATGATCACGAAACATACGACTATATAAACATCCACTCAGCCTTCTAAGAGTCACTCTCCATATGCGTTTCGATGAGACAGCATCAGTATGGAATTTTTTAAGAAACTAATGATTGCTATTGGAGTGACTTCGCCTTCGAGTAAGAAAGTCGACTTTATCGCGGATCTTCCTGTTGAGGTTGCTCAGCATCTGCTTCGAATGTTGGATACTGTATCGCTGATCAACGCATCTAGTGTTTCTCGACGTTGGTTTTCTTTGTGCAAAAGTGATAAACGATTGCGACTATCGGTTCATCATCATTTAAGAATCACTAAACACAAAATGGTACAGTTAATGGACAATTCGCGTAGATCAAACAAAACGCGTAAAAAAAGTGACACAAACAAAAAGATTACATCACAAATTACTCGTCGTACAGACGTCGCACCAACAAAGTTCATTTTTTCCAAAACATCCAGGTCCGTTCAGAAGACAAGTCAAATTCGCGCATCTATGAAGTTGACGAATACTTTACAAAAACCTCGAATAACGAGAACTGCCGCTACGCTTCGATTGATGTAAACCGTTTGGATAATCTTATAGAGATGGACTTGAAATTATGATATTTTAAAAATGACTCAGACTGCGTTCTGCAGTATATATTTTCTTTATAAGTTTGACAACCGCCGTAAGGTATCACTGTCGTGAGGCATTAATAGATAACTAGATTTTTATATGAACGCCGGAATGATCGCCACAAAGTGAGCAATAATAAGAAGGATATCGGAGGATAACAAAATTAAAAAAAATAATTTACGACCACGATTTAAATTAGTAAACTCTGTTTCGGAGATTATGCCAAAAATGTAAAAAATTAAAATTCTATTTTTCTGAATATAAATCTACTAATACACCGCCATAATACTGGACAGAATGTTCGTGTGTTGACGGATTCATAGTATCATAGTATCATCCATGAACATACATGACTCCATAGGTGGAACAATCAGGGGCGTGACCGTTCAGTTTCTGAGTAGTCGGCGCAATGAACTGGAACAATGATCACGAAACATACGACTATATAAACATCCACTCAGCCATCTAAGAGTCACTCTCCATATGCGTTTTGATGAGACAGCATCAGTATGGAATTTTTTAAGAAACTAATGATTGCTATTGGAGTGACTTCGCCTTCGAGTAAGAAAGTCGACTTTATCGCGGATCTTCCTGTTGAGGTTGCTCAGCATCTGCTTCGAATGTTGGATACTCGATCGCTGATCAACGCATCTAGTGTTTCTCGACGTTGGTTTTCTTTGTGCAAAAGTGATAAACGATTGCGACAATCGGTTCATCATCATTTAAGAATCACTAAACACAAAATGGTACAGGTAATGGACAATTCGCGTAGATCAAACAAAACGCGTAATAAAAGAGACACAAACAAAAAGATTACATCACAAATTACTCGTCGTACAGACGTCGCACAAACAAAGTTCATTTTTTCCAAAACATCCAGGTCCGTTCAGAAGACAAGTCAAATTCGCGCATCTATGAAGTTGACGAATACTTTACAAAAACCTCGAATAAAGAGAACTGCCGCTACGCTTCGATTGATGTAAACCGTTTGGATATTCTTATAGAGATGGACTTGAAATTATGATATTTCAAAAATGACTCAGACTGCGTTCTGCAGTATATATTTTCTTTATAAGTTTGACAACCGCCGTAAGGTATCACTGTCGTGAGGCATTAATAGATAACTAGGTTTTTATATGAACGCCGGAATGATCGCCACAAAGTGAGCAATAATAAGAAGGATATCGGAGGATAACAAAATTAAAAAAAATAATTTACGACCACGATTTAAATAAGTAAACTCTGTTTCGGAGATAGATTGATTATGCCAAAAATGTAAAAAATTGAAATTCTATTTTTCTGTATATAAATCTACTAATACACCGCCATAATACTGGACAGAATGTTCATGTGTTGACGGATCCATAGTATCATAGTATCATCCATGAACATACATGACTCCATAGGTGGAACAATCAGGGGCGTGACCGTTCAGTTTCTGAGTAGTCGGCGCAATGAACTGGAACAATGATCACGAAACATACGACTATATAAACATCCACTCAGCCATCTAAGAGTCACTCTCCATATGCGTTTTGATGAGACAGCATCAGTATGGAATTTTTTAAGAAACTAATGATTGCTATTGGAGTGACTTCGCCTTCGAGTAAGAAAGTCGACTTTATCGCGGATCTTCCTGTTGAGGTTGCTCAGCATCTGCTTCGAATGTTGGATACTCGATCGCTGATCAACGCATCTAGTGTTTCTCGACGTTGGTTTTCTTTGTGCAAAAGTGATAAACGATTGCGACAATCGGTTCATCATCATTTAAGAATCACTAAACACAAAATGGTACAGGTAATGGACAATTCGCGTAGATCAAACAAAACGCGTAATAAAAGAGACACAAACAAAAAGATTACATCACAAATTACTCGTCGTACAGACGTCGCACAAACAAAGTTCATTTTTTCCAAAACATCCAGGTCCGTTCAGAAGACAAGTCAAATTCGCGCATCTATGAAGTTGACGAATACTTTACAAAAACCTCGAATAAAGAGAACTGCCGCTACGCTTCGATTGATGTAAACCGTTTGGATATTCTTATAGAGATGGACTTGAAATTATGATATTTCAAAAATGACTCAGACTGCGTTCTGCAGTATATATTTTCTTTATAAGTTTGACAACCGCCGTAAGGTATCACTGTCGTGAGGCATTAATAGATAACTAGGTTTTTATATGAACGCCGGAATGATCGCCACAAAGTGAGCAATAATAAGAAGGATATCGGAGGATAACAAAATTAAAAAAAATAATTTACGACCACGATTTAAATAAGTAAACTCTGTTTCGGAGATAGATTGATTATGCCAAAAATGTAAAAAATTAAAATTCTATTTTTCTGTATATAAATCTACTAATACACCGCCATAATACTGGACAGAATGTTCGTGTGTTGACGGATTCATAGTATCATAGTATCATCCATGAACATACATGACTCAATAGGTGGAACAATCAGGGGCGTGACCGTTCAGTTTCTGAGTAGTCGGCGCAATGAACTGGAACAATGATCACGAAACATACGACTATATAAACATCCACTCAGCCATCTAAGAGTCACTCTCCATATGCGTTTTGATGAGACAGCATCAGTATGGAATTTTTTAAGAAACTAATGATTGCTATTGGAGTGACTTCGCCTTCGAGTAAGAAAGTCGACTTTATCGCGGATCTTCCTGTTGAGGTTGCTCAGCATCTGCTTCGAATGTTGGATACTCGATCGCTGATCAACGCATCTAGTGTTTCTCGACGTTGGTTTTCTTTGTGCAAAAGTGATAAACGATTGCGCCAATCGGTTCATCATCATTTAAGAATCACTAAACACAAAATGGTACAGGTAATGGACAATTCGCGTAGATCAAACAAAACGCGTAATAAAAGAGACACAAACAAAAAGATTACATCACAAATTACTCGTCGTACAGACGTCGCACAAACAAAGATCATTTTTTCCAAAACATCCAGGTCCGTTCAGAAGACAAGTCAAATTCGCGCATCTATGAAGTTGACGAATACTTTACAAAAACCTCGAATAAAGAGAACTGCCGCTACGCTTCGATTGATGTAAACCGTTTGGATATTCTTATAGAGATGGACTTGAAATTATGATATTTCAAAAATGACTCAGACTGCGTTCTGCAGTATATATTTTCTTTATAAGTTTGACAACCGCCGTAAGGTATCACTGTCGTGAGGCATTAATAGATAACTAGGTTTTTATATGAACGCCGGAATGATCGCCACAAAGTGAGTAATAATAAGAAGGATATCGGAGGATAACGAAATAAAAACAAATAATTTACGACCACGATTTAAATAAGTAAACTCTGTTTCGGAGATAGATTGATTATGCCAAAAATGTAAAAATTGAAATTCTATTTTTCTGTATATAAATCTAGTTATACACCTCTATAATACTGGACAGAATGTTCGTGTGTTGACGGATTCATAGTATCATCCATGAACATACATGACTCAATAGGTGGAACAATCAGTGTCGTGACCGTTCAGTTTCTGAGTAGTCGGCGCAATGAACTGGAACAATGATCACGAAACATACGACTATATAAACATCCACTCAGCCATCTAAGAGTCACTCTCCATATGCGTTTTGATGAGACAGCATCAGTATGGAATTTTTTAAGAAACTAATGATTGCTATTGGAGTGACTTCGCCTTCGAGTAAGAAAGTCGACTTTATCGCGGATCTTCCTGTTGAGGTTGCTCAGCATCTGCTTCGAATGTTGGATACTCGATCGCTGATCAACGCATCTAGTGTTTCTCGACGTTGGTTTTCTTTGTGCAAAAGTGATAAACGATTGCGACAATCGGTTCATCATCATTTAAGAATCACTAAACACAAAATGGTACAGGTAATGGACAATTCGCGTAGATCAAACAAAACGCGTAATAAAAGAGACACAAACAAAAAGATTACATCACAAATTACTCGTCGTACAGACGTCGCACAAACAAAGTTCATTTTTTCCAAAACATCCAGGTCCGTTCAGAAGACAAGTCAAATTCGCGCATCTATGAAGTTGACGAATACTTTACAAAAACCTCGAATAAAGAGAACTGCCGCTACGCTTCGATTGATGTAAACCGTTTGGATATTCTTATAGAGATGGACTTGAAATTATGATATTTCAAAAATGACTCAGACTGCGTTCTGCAGTATATATTTTCTTTATAAGTTTGACAACCGCCGTAAGGTATCACTGTCGTGAGGCATTAATAGATAACTAGGTTTTTATATGAACGCCGGAATGATCGCCACAAAGTGAGCAATAATAAGAAGGATATCGGAGGATAACAAAATTAAAAAAAATAATTTACGACCACGATTTAAATAAGTAAACTCTGTTTCGGAGATAGATTGATTATGCCAAAAATGTAAAAAATTAAAATTCTATTTTTCTGTATATAAATCTACTAATACACCGCCATAATACTGGACAGAATGTTCGTGTGTTGACGGATTCATAGTATCATAGTATCATCCATGAACATACATGACTCAATAGGTGGAACAATCAGGGGCGTGACCGTTCAGTTTCTGAGTAGTCGGCGCAATGAACTGGAACAATGATCACGAAACATACGACTATATAAACATCCACTCAGCCATCTAAGAGTCACTCTCCATATGCGTTTTGATGAGACAGCATCAGTATGGAATTTTTTAAGAAACTAATGATTGCTATTGGAGTGACTTCGCCTTCGAGTAAGAAAGTCGACTTTATCGCGGATCTTCCTGTTGAGGTTGCTCAGCATCTGCTTCGAATGTTGGATACTCGATCGCTGATCAACGCATCTAGTGTTTCTCGACGTTGGTTTTCTTTGTGCAAAAGTGATAAACGATTGCGCCAATCGGTTCATCATCATTTAAGAATCACTAAACACAAAATGGTACAGGTAATGGACAATTCGCGTAGATCAAACAAAACGCGTAATAAAAGAGACACAAACAAAAAGATTACATCACAAATTACTCGTCGTACAGACGTCGCACAAACAAAGATCATTTTTTCCAAAACATCCAGGTCCGTTCAGAAGACAAGTCAAATTCGCGCATCTATGAAGTTGACGAATACTTTACAAAAACCTCGAATAAAGAGAACTGCCGCTACGCTTCGATTGATGTAAACCGTTTGGATATTCTTATAGAGATGGACTTGAAATTATGATATTTCAAAAATGACTCAGACTGCGTTCTGCAGTATATATTTTCTTTATAAGTTTGACAACCGCCGTAAGGTATCACTGTCGTGAGGCATTAATAGATAACTAGGTTTTTATATGAACGCCGGAATGATCGCCACAAAGTGAGTAATAATAAGAAGGATATCGGAGGATAACGAAATAAAAACAAATAATTTACGACCACGATTTAAATAAGTAAACTCTGTTTCGGAGATAGATTGATTATGCCAAAAATGTAAAAATTGAAATTCTATTTTTCTGTATATAAATCTAGTTATACACCTCTATAATACTGGACAGAATGTTCGTGTGTTGACGGATTCATAGTATCATCCATGAACATACATGACTCAATAGGTGGAACAATCAGTGTCGTGACCGTTCAGTTTCTGAGTAATCGGCGCAATGAACTGGAACGATGATCACGAAACATACGACTATATAAACATCCACTCAGCCATCTAAGAGTCACTCTCCATATGCGTTTCGATGAGACAGCATCAGTATGGAATTTTTGAAGAAACTAATGATTGCTATTGGAGTGACTTCGTCTTCGAGTAAGAAAGTCGACTTTATCGCGGGTTTTCCTGTTGAGGTTGCTCAGCATCTGCTTCGAATGTTGGATACTGTATCGCTGATCAACGCATCTAGTGTTTCTCGACGTTGGTTTTCTTTGTGCAAAAGTGATAAACGATTGCGACAATCGGTTCATCATCATTTAAGAATCACTAAACAAAAAATGGTACAGTTAATGGACAATTCGCGTAGATAAAAAAAAACGCGTAATAAAAGTGACACAAACAAAAAGATTACATCACAAATTACTCGTCGTACAGACGTCGCACCAACAAAGTTCATTTTTTCCAAAACATCCAGGTCCGTTCAGAAGACAAGTCAAATTCGCGCATCTATGAAGTTGACGAATACTTTACAAAAACCTCGAATAACGAGAACTGCTGCTACGCTTCGATTGATGTAAACCGTTTGGATATTCTTATAGAGATGGACTTGAAATTATGATATTTCAAAAATGACTCAGACTGCGTTCTGCAGTATATATTTTCTTTATAAGTTTGACAACCGCCGTAAGGTATCACTGTCGTGAGGCATTAATAGATAACTAGGTTTTTATATGAACGCCGGGATGATCGCCACAAAGTGAGCAATAATAAGAAGGATATCGGAGGATAACAAAATTAAAAAAAATAATTTACGACCACGATTTAAATAAGTAAACTCTGTTTCGGAGATAGATTGATTATGCAAAAAATGTAAAAAATTGAAATTCTATTTTTCTGTATATAAATCTACTAATACACCGCCATAATACTGGACAGAATGTTCGTGTGTTGACGGATTCATAGTATCATAGTATCATCCATGAACATACATGACTCAATAGGTGGAACAATCAGTGTCGTGACCGTTCAGTTTCTGAGTAATCGGCGCAATGAACTGGAACGATGATCACGAAACATACGACTATATAAACATCCACTCAGCCTTCTAAGAGTCACTCTCCATATGCGTTTCGATGAGACAGCATCAGTATGGAATTTTTTAAGAAACTAATGATTGCTATTGGAGTGACTTCGCCTTCGAGTAAGAAAGTCGACTTTATCGCGGATCTTCCTGTTGAGGTTGCTCAGCATCTGCTTCGAATGTTGGATACTGTATCGCTGATCAACGCATCTAGTGTTTCTCGACGTTGGTTTTCTTTGTGCAAAAGTGATAAACGATTGCGACTATCGGTTCATCATCATTTAAGAATCACTAAACACAAAATGGTACAGTTAATGGACAATTCGCGTAGATCAAACAAAACGCGTAAAAAAAGTGACACAAACAAAAAGATTACATCACAAATTACTCGTCGTACAGACGTCGCACCAACAAAGTTCATTTTTTCCAAAACATCCAGGTCCGTTCAGAAGACAAGTCAAATTCGCGCATCTATGAAGTTGACGAATACTTTACAAAAACCTCGAATAACGAGAACTGCCGCTACGCTTCGATTGATGTAAACCGTTTGGATAATCTTATAGAGATGGACTTGAAATTATGATATTTTAAAAATGACTCAGACTGCGTTCTGCAGTATATATTTTCTTTATAAGTTTGACAACCGCCGTAAGGTATCACTGTCGTGAGGCATTAATAGATAACTAGATTTTTATATGAACGCCGGAATGATCGCCACAAAGTGAGCAATAATAAGAAGGATATCGGAGGATAACAAAATTAAAAAAAATAATTTACGACCACGATTTAAATTAGTAAACTCTGTTTCGGAGATTATGCCAAAAATGTAAAAAATTAAAATTCTATTTTTCTGAATATAAATCTACTAATACACCGCCATAATACTGGACAGAATGTTCGTGTGTTGACGGATTCATAGTATCATAGTATCATCCATGAACATACATGACTCCATAGGTGGAACAATCAGGGGCGTGACCGTTCAGTTTCTGAGTAGTCGGCGCAATGAACTGGAACAATGATCACGAAACATACGACTATATAAACATCCACTCAGCCATCTAAGAGTCACTCTCCATATGCGTTTTGATGAGACAGCATCAGTATGGAATTTTTTAAGAAACTAATGATTGCTATTGGAGTGACTTCGCCTTCGAGTAAGAAAGTCGACTTTATCGCGGATCTTCCTGTTGAGGTTGCTCAGCATCTGCTTCGAATGTTGGATACTCGATCGCTGATCAACGCATCTAGTGTTTCTCGACGTTGGTTTTCTTTGTGCAAAAGTGATAAACGATTGCGACAATCGGTTCATCATCATTTAAGAATCACTAAACACAAAATGGTACAGGTAATGGACAATTCGCGTAGATCAAACAAAACGCGTAATAAAAGAGACACAAACAAAAAGATTACATCACAAATTACTCGTCGTACAGACGTCGCACAAACAAAGTTCATTTTTTCCAAAACATCCAGGTCCGTTCAGAAGACAAGTCAAATTCGCGCATCTATGAAGTTGACGAATACTTTACAAAAACCTCGAATAAAGAGAACTGCCGCTACGCTTCGATTGATGTAAACCGTTTGGATATTCTTATAGAGATGGACTTGAAATTATGATATTTCAAAAATGACTCAGACTGCGTTCTGCAGTATATATTTTCTTTATAAGTTTGACAACCGCCGTAAGGTATCACTGTCGTGAGGCATTAATAGATAACTAGGTTTTTATATGAACGCCGGAATGATCGCCACAAAGTGAGCAATAATAAGAAGGATATCGGAGGATAACAAAATTAAAAAAAATAATTTACGACCACGATTTAAATAAGTAAACTCTGTTTCGGAGATAGATTGATTATGCCAAAAATGTAAAAAATTGAAATTCTATTTTTCTGTATATAAATCTACTAATACACCGCCATAATACTGGACAGAATGTTCATGTGTTGACGGATCCATAGTATCATAGTATCATCCATGAACATACATGACTCCATAGGTGGAACAATCAGGGGCGTGACCGTTCAGTTTCTGAGTAGTCGGCGCAATGAACTGGAACAATGATCACGAAACATACGACTATATAAACATCCACTCAGCCATCTAAGAGTCACTCTCCATATGCGTTTTGATGAGACAGCATCAGTATGGAATTTTTTAAGAAACTAATGATTGCTATTGGAGTGACTTCGCCTTCGAGTAAGAAAGTCGACTTTATCGCGGATCTTCCTGTTGAGGTTGCTCAGCATCTGCTTCGAATGTTGGATACTCGATCGCTGATCAACGCATCTAGTGTTTCTCGACGTTGGTTTTCTTTGTGCAAAAGTGATAAACGATTGCGACAATCGGTTCATCATCATTTAAGAATCACTAAACACAAAATGGTACAGGTAATGGACAATTCGCGTAGATCAAACAAAACGCGTAATAAAAGAGACACAAACAAAAAGATTACATCACAAATTACTCGTCGTACAGACGTCGCACAAACAAAGTTCATTTTTTCCAAAACATCCAGGTCCGTTCAGAAGACAAGTCAAATTCGCGCATCTATGAAGTTGACGAATACTTTACAAAAACCTCGAATAAAGAGAACTGCCGCTACGCTTCGATTGATGTAAACCGTTTGGATATTCTTATAGAGATGGACTTGAAATTATGATATTTCAAAAATGACTCAGACTGCGTTCTGCAGTATATATTTTCTTTATAAGTTTGACAACCGCCGTAAGGTATCACTGTCGTGAGGCATTAATAGATAACTAGGTTTTTATATGAACGCCGGAATGATCGCCACAAAGTGAGCAATAATAAGAAGGATATCGGAGGATAACAAAATTAAAAAAAATAATTTACGACCACGATTTAAATAAGTAAACTCTGTTTCGGAGATAGATTGATTATGCCAAAAATGTAAAAAATTGAAATTCTATTTTTCTGTATATAAATCTACTAATACACCGCCATAATACTGGACAGAATGTTCGTGTGTTGACGGATTCATAGTATCATAGTATCATCCATGAACATACATGACTCAATAGGTGGAACAATCAGTGTCGTGACCGTTCAGTTTCTGAGTAATCGGCGCAATGAACTGGAACGATGATCACGAAACATACGACTATATAAACATCCACTCAGCCTTCTAAGAGTCACTCTCCATATGCGTTTCGATGAGACAGCATCAGTATGGAATTTTTTAAGAAACTAATGATTGCTATTGGAGTGACTTCGCCTTCGAGTAAGAAAGTCGACTTTATCGCGGATCTTCCTGTTGAGGTTGCTCAGCATCTGCTTCGAATGTTGGATACTGTATCGCTGATCAACGCATCTAGTGTTTCTCGACGTTGGTTTTCTTTGTGCAAAAGTGATAAACGATTGCGACAATCGGTTCATCATCATTTAAGAATCACTAAACACAAAATGGTACAGGTAATGGACAATTCGCGTAGATCAAACAAAACGCGTAATAAAAGTGACACAAACAAAAAGATTACATCACAAATTACTCGTCGTACAGACGTCGCACAAACAAAGTTCATTTTTTCCAAAACATCCAGGTCCGTTCAGAAGACAAGTCAAATTCGCGCATCTATGAAGTTGACGAATACTTTACAAAAACCTCGAATAACGAGAACTGCCGCTACGCTTCGATTGATGTAAACCGTTTGGATAATCTTATAGAGATGGACTTGAAATTATGATATTTTAAAAATGACTCAGACTGCGTTCTGCAGTATATATTTTCTTTATAAGTTTGACAACCGCCGTAAGGTATCACTGTCGTGAGGCATTAATAGATAACTAGATTTTTATATGAACGCCGGAATGATCGCCACAAAGTGAGCAATAATAAGAAGGATATCGGAGGATAACAAAATTAAAAAAAATAATTTACGACCACGATTTAAATTAGTAAACTCTGTTTCGGAGATTATGCCAAAAATGTAAAAAATTAAAATTCTATTTTTCTGTATATAAATCTACTAATACACCGCCATAATACTGGACAGAATGTTCGTGTGTTGACGGATTCATAGTATCATAGTATCATCCATGAACATACATGACTCAATAGGTGGAACAATCAGGGGCGAGACCGTTCAGTTTCTGAGTAGTCGGCGCAATGAACTGGAACAATGATCACGAAACATACGACTATATAAACATCCACTCAGCCATCTAAGAGTCACTCTCCATATGCGTTTTGATGAGACAGCATCAGTATGGAATTTTTTAAGAAACTAATGATTGCTATTGGAGTGACTTCGCCTTCGAGTAAGAAAGTCGACTTTATCGCGGATCTTCCTGTTGAGGTTGCTCAGCATCTGCTTCGAATGTTGGATACTCGATCGCTGATCAACGCATCTAGTGTTTCTCGACGTTGGTTTTCTTTGTGCAAAAGTGATAAACGATTGCGCCAATCGGTTCATCATCATTTAAGAATCACTAAACACAAAATGGTACAGGTAATGGACAATTCGCGTAGATCAAACAAAACGCGTAATAAAAGAGACACAAACAAAAAGATTACATCACAAATTACTCGTCGTACAGACGTCGCACAAACAAAGATCATTTTTTCCAAAACATCCAGGTCCGTTCAGAAGACAAGTCAAATTCGCGCATCTATGAAGTTGACGAATACTTTACAAAAACCTCGAATAAAGAGAACTGCCGCTACGCTTCGATTGATGTAAACCGTTTGGATATTCTTATAGAGATGGACTTGAAATTATGATATTTCAAAAATGACTCAGACTGCGTTCTGCAGTATATATTTTCTTTATAAGTTTGACAACCGCCGTAAGGTATCACTGTCGTGAGGCATTAATAGATAACTAGGTTTTTATATGAACGCCGGAATGATCGCCACAAAGTGAGTAATAATAAGAAGGATATCGGAGGATAACGAAATAAAAACAAATAATTTACGACCACGATTTAAATAAGTAAACTCTGTTTCGGAGATAGATTGATTATGCCAAAAATGTAAAAATTGAAATTCTATTTTTCTGTATATAAATCTAGTTATACACCTCTATAATACTGGACAGAATGTTCGTGTGTTGACGGATTCATAGTATCATCCATGAACATACATGACTCAATAGGTGGAACAATCAGTGTCGTGACCGTTCAGTTTCTGAGTAATCGGCGCAATGAACTGGAACGATGATCACGAAACATACGACTATATAAACATCCACTCAGCCATCTAAGAGTCACTCTCCATATGCGTTTCGATGAGACAGCATCAGTATGGAATTTTTGAAGAAACTAATGATTGCTATTGGAGTGACTTCGTCTTCGAGTAAGAAAGTCGACTTTATCGCGGGTTTTCCTGTTGAGGTTGCTCAGCATCTGCTTCGAATGTTGGATACTGTATCGCTGATCAACGCATCTAGTGTTTCTCGACGTTGGTTTTCTTTGTGCAAAAGTGATAAACGATTGCGACAATCGGTTCATCATCATTTAAGAATCACTAAACAAAAAATGGTACAGTTAATGGACAATTCGCGTAGATAAAAAAAAACGCGTAATAAAAGTGACACAAACAAAAAGATTACATCACAAATTACTCGTCGTACAGACGTCGCACCAACAAAGTTCATTTTTTCCAAAACATCCAGGTCCGTTCAGAAGACAAGTCAAATTCGCGCATCTATGAAGTTGACGAATACGTTACAAAAACCTCGAATAACGAGAACTGCTGCTACGCTTCGATTGATGTAAACCGTTTGGATATTCTTATAGAGATGGACTTGAAATTATGATATTTCAAAAATGACTCAGACTGCGTTCTGCAGTATATATTTTCTTTATAAGTTTGACAACCGCCGTAAGGTATCACTGTCGTGAGGCATTAATAGATAACTAGGTTTTTATATGAACGCCGGAATGATCGCCACAAAGTGAGCAATAATAAGAAGGATATCGGAGGATAACAAAATTAAAAAAAATAATTTACGACCACGATTTAAATAAGTAAACTCTGTTTCGGAGATAGATTGATTATGCCAAAAATGTAAAAAATTGAAATTCTATTTTTCTGTATATAAATCTACTAATACACCGCCATAATACTGGACAGAATGTTCATGTGTTGACGGATCCATAGTATCATAGTATCATCCATGAACATACATGACTCCATAGGTGGAACAATCAGGGGCGTGACCGTTCAGTTTCTGAGTAGTCGGCGCAATGAACTGGAACAATGATCACGAAACATACGACTATATAAACATCCACTCAGCCATCTAAGAGTCACTCTCCATATGCGTTTTGATGAGACAGCATCAGTATGGAATTTTTTAAGAAACTAATGATTGCTATTGGAGTGACTTCGCCTTCGAGTAAGAAAGTCGACTTTATCGCGGATCTTCCTGTTGAGGTTGCTCAGCATCTGCTTCGAATGTTGGATACTCGATCGCTGATCAACGCATCTAGTGTTTCTCGACGTTGGTTTTCTTTGTGCAAAAGTGATAAACGATTGCGACAATCGGTTCATCATCATTTAAGAATCACTAAACACAAAATGGTACAGGTAATGGACAATTCGCGTAGATCAAACAAAACGCGTAATAAAAGAGACACAAACAAAAAGATTACATCACAAATTACTCGTCGTACAGACGTCGCACAAACAAAGTTCATTTTTTCCAAAACATCCAGGTCCGTTCAGAAGACAAGTCAAATTCGCGCATCTATGAAGTTGACGAATACTTTACAAAAACCTCGAATAAAGAGAACTGCCGCTACGCTTCGATTGATGTAAACCGTTTGGATATTCTTATAGAGATGGACTTGAAATTATGATATTTCAAAAATGACTCAGACTGCGTTCTGCAGTATATATTTTCTTTATAAGTTTGACAACCGCCGTAAGGTATCACTGTCGTGAGGCATTAATAGATAACTAGGTTTTTATATGAACGCCGGAATGATCGCCACAAAGTGAGCAATAATAAGAAGGATATCGGAGGATAACAAAATTAAAAAAAATAATTTACGACCACGATTTAAATAAGTAAACTCTGTTTCGGAGATAGATTGATTATGCCAAAAATGTAAAAAATTGAAATTCTATTTTTCTGTATATAAATCTACTAATACACCGCCATAATACTGGACAGAATGTTCGTGTGTTGACGGATTCATAGTATCATAGTATCATCCATGAACATACATGACTCAATAGGTGGAACAATCAGTGTCGTGACCGTTCAGTTTCTGAGTAATCGGCGCAATGAACTGGAACGATGATCACGAAACATACGACTATATAAACATCCACTCAGCCTTCTAAGAGTCACTCTCCATATGCGTTTCGATGAGACAGCATCAGTATGGAATTTTTTAAGAAACTAATGATTGCTATTGGAGTGACTTCGCCTTCGAGTAAGAAAGTCGACTTTATCGCGGATCTTCCTGTTGAGGTTGCTCAGCATCTGCTTCGAATGTTGGATACTGTATCGCTGATCAACGCATCTAGTGTTTCTCGACGTTGGTTTTCTTTGTGCAAAAGTGATAAACGATTGCGACAATCGGTTCATCATCATTTAAGAATCACTAAACACAAAATGGTACAGGTAATGGACAATTCGCGTAGATCAAACAAAACGCGTAATAAAAGTGACACAAACAAAAAGATTACATCACAAATTACTCGTCGTACAGACGTCGCACAAACAAAGTTCATTTTTTCCAAAACATCCAGGTCCGTTCAGAAGACAAGTCAAATTCGCGCATCTATGAAGTTGACGAATACTTTACAAAAACCTCGAATAACGAGAACTGCCGCTACGCTTCGATTGATGTAAACCGTTTGGATAATCTTATAGAGATGGACTTGAAATTATGATATTTTAAAAATGACTCAGACTGCGTTCTGCAGTATATATTTTCTTTATAAGTTTGACAACCGCCGTAAGGTATCACTGTCGTGAGGCATTAATAGATAACTAGATTTTTATATGAACGCCGGAATGATCGCCACAAAGTGAGCAATAATAAGAAGGATATCGGAGGATAACAAAATTAAAAAAAATAATTTACGACCACGATTTAAATTAGTAAACTCTGTTTCGGAGATTATGCCAAAAATGTAAAAAATTAAAATTCTATTTTTCTGTATATAAATCTACTAATACACCGCCATAATACTGGACAGAATGTTCGTGTGTTGACGGATTCATAGTATCATAGTATCATCCATGAACATACATGACTCAATAGGTGGAACAATCAGGGGCGTGACCGTTCAGTTTCTGAGTAGTCGGCGCAATGAACTGGAACAATGATCACGAAACATACGACTATATAAACATCCACTCAGCCATCTAAGAGTCACTCTCCATATGCGTTTTGATGAGACAGCATCAGTATGGAATTTTTTAAGAAACTAATGATTGCTATTGGAGTGACTTCGCCTTCGAGTAAGAAAGTCGACTTTATCGCGGATCTTCCTGTTGAGGTTGCTCAGCATCTGCTTCGAATGTTGGATACTCGATCGCTGATCAACGCATCTAGTGTTTCTCGACGTTGGTTTTCTTTGTGCAAAAGTGATAAACGATTGCGCCAATCGGTTCATCATCATTTAAGAATCACTAAACACAAAATGGTACAGGTAATGGACAATTCGCGTAGATCAAACAAAACGCGTAATAAAAGAGACACAAACAAAAAGATTACATCACAAATTACTCGTCGTACAGACGTCGCACAAACAAAGATCATTTTTTCCAAAACATCCAGGTCCGTTCAGAAGACAAGTCAAATTCGCGCATCTATGAAGTTGACGAATACTTTACAAAAACCTCGAATAAAGAGAACTGCCGCTACGCTTCGATTGATGTAAACCGTTTGGATATTCTTATAGAGATGGACTTGAAATTATGATATTTCAAAAATGACTCAGACTGCGTTCTGCAGTATATATTTTCTTTATAAGTTTGACAACCGCCGTAAGGTATCACTGTCGTGAGGCATTAATAGATAACTAGGTTTTTATATGAACGCCGGAATGATCGCCACAAAGTGAGTAATAATAAGAAGGATATCGGAGGATAACGAAATAAAAACAAATAATTTACGACCACGATTTAAATAAGTAAACTCTGTTTCGGAGATAGATTGATTATGCCAAAAATGTAAAAATTGAAATTCTATCTTTCTGTATATAAATCTAGTTATACACCTCTATAATACTGGACAGAATGTTCGTGTGTTGACGGATTCATAGTATCATCCATGAACATACATGACTCAATAGGTGGAACAATCAGTGTCGTGACCGTTCAGTTTCTGAGTAATCGGCGCAATGAACTGGAACGATGATCACGAAACATACGACTATATAAACATCCACTCAGCCATCTAAGAGTCACTCTCCATATGCGTTTCGATGAGACAGCATCAGTATGGAATTTTTGAAGAAACTAATGATTGCTATTGGAGTGACTTCGTCTTCGAGTAAGAAAGTCGACTTTATCGCGGGTTTTCCTGTTGAGGTTGCTCAGCATCTGCTTCGAATGTTGGATACTGTATCGCTGATCAACGCATCTAGTGTTTCTCGACGTTGGTTTTCTTTGTGCAAAAGTGATAAACGATTGCGACAATCGGTTCATCATCATTTAAGAATCACTAAACAAAAAATGGTACAGTTAATGGACAATTCGCGTAGATAAAAAAAAACGCGTAATAAAAGTGACACAAACAAAAAGATTACATCACAAATTACTCGTCGTACAGACGTCGCACCAACAAAGTTCATTTTTTCCAAAACATCCAGGTCCGTTCAGAAGACAAGTCAAATTCGCGCATCTATGAAGTTGACGAATACTTTACAAAAACCTCGAATAACGAGAACTGCTGCTACGCTTCGATTGATGTAAACCGTTTGGATATTCTTATAGAGATGGACTTGAAATTATGATATTTCAAAAATGACTCAGACTGCGTTCTGCAGTATATATTTTCTTTATAAGTTTGACAACCGCCGTAAGGTATCACTGTCGTGAGGCATTAATAGATAACTAGGTTTTTATATGAACGCCGGAATGATCGCCACAAAGTGAGCAATAATAAGAAGGATATCGGAGGATAACAAAATTAAAAAAAATAATTTACGACCACGATTTAAATAAGTAAACTCTGTTTCGGAGATAGATTGATTATGCAAAAAATGTAAAAAATTGAAATTCTATTTTTCTGTATATACATCTACTAATACACCGCCATAATACTGGACAGAATGTTCGTGTGTTGACGGATTCATAGTATCATAGTATCATCCATGAACATACATGACTCAATAGGTGGAACAATCAGTGTCGTGACCGTTCAGTTTCTGAGTAATCGGCGCAATAAACTGGAACGATGATCACGAAACATACGACTATATAAACATCCACTCAGCCTTCTAAGAGTCACTCTCCATATTCGTTTCGATGAGACAGCATCAGTATGGAATTTTTTAAGAAACTAATGATTGCTATTGGAGTGACTTCGCCTTCGAGTAAGAAAGTCGACTTTATCGCGGATCTTCCTGTTGAGGTTGCTCAGCATCTGCTTCGAATGTTGGATACTCGATCGCTGATCAACGCATCTAGTGTTTCTCGACGTTGGTTTTCTTTGTGCAAAAGTGATAAACGATTGCGCCAATCGGTTCATCATCATTTAAGAATCACTAAACACAAAATGGTACAGGTAATGGACAATTCGCGTAGATCAAACAAAACGCGTAATAAAAGAGACACAAACAAAAAGATTACATCACAAATTACTCGTCGTACAGACGTCGCACAAACAAAGATCATTTTTTCCAAAACATCCAGGTCCGTTCAGAAGACAAGTCAAATTCGCGCATCTATGAAGTTGACGAATACTTTACAAAAACCTCGAATAAAGAGAACTGCCGCTACGCTTCGATTGATGTAAACCGTTTGGATATTCTTATAGAGATGGACTTGAAATTATGATATTTCAAAAATGACTCAGACTGCGTTCTGCAGTATATATTTTCTTTATAAGTTTGACAACCGCCGTAAGGTATCACTGTCGTGAGGCATTAATAGATAACTAGGTTTTTATATGAACGCCGGAATGATCGCCACAAAGTGAGTAATAATAAGAAGGATATCGGAGGATAACGAAATAAAAACAAATAATTTACGACCACGATTTAAATAAGTAAACTCTGTTTCGGAGATAGATTGATTATGCCAAAAATGTAAAAATTGAAATTCTATTTTTCTGTATATAAATCTAGTTATACACCTCTATAATACTGGACAGAATGTTCGTGTGTTGACGGATTCATAGTATCATCCATGAACATACATGACTCAATAGGTGGAACAATCAGTGTCGTGACCGTTCAGTTTCTGAGTAATCGGCGCAATGAACTGGAACGATGATCACGAAACATACGACTATATAAACATCCACTCAGCCATCTAAGAGTCACTCTCCATATGCGTTTCGATGAGACAGCATCAGTATGGAATTTTTGAAGAAACTAATGATTGCTATTGGAGTGACTTCGTCTTCGAGTAAGAAAGTCGACTTTATCGCGGGTTTTCCTGTTGAGGTTGCTCAGCATCTGCTTCGAATGTTGGATACTGTATCGCTGATCAACGCATCTAGTGTTTCTCGACGTTGGTTTTCTTTGTGCAAAAGTGATAAACGATTGCGACAATCGGTTCATCATCATTTAAGAATCACTAAACAAAAAATGGTACAGTTAATGGACAATTCGCGTAGATAAAAAAAAACGCGTAATAAAAGTGACACAAACAAAAAGATTACATCACAAATTACTCGTCGTACAGACGTCGCACCAACAAAGTTCATTTTTTCCAAAACATCCAGGTCCGTTCAGAAGACAAGTCAAATTCGCGCATCTATGAAGTTGACGAATACTTTACAAAAACCTCGAATAACGAGAACTGCTGCTACGCTTCGATTGATGTAAACCGTTTGGATATTCTTATAGAGATGGACTTGAAATTATGATATTTCAAAAATGACTCAGACTGCGTTCTGCAGTATATATTTTCTTTATAAGTTTGACAACCGCCGTAAGGTATCACTGTCGTGAGGCATTAATAGATAACTAGGTTTTTATATGAACGCCGGAATGATCGCCACAAAGTGAGCAATAATAAGAAGGATATCGGAGGATAACAAAATTAAAAAAAATAATTTACGACCACGATTTAAATAAGTAAACTCTGTTTCGGAGATAGATTGATTATGCAAAAAATGTAAAAAATTGAAATTCTATTTTTCTGTATATAAATCTACTAATACACCGCCATAATACTGGACAGAATGTTCGTGTGTTGACGGATTCATAGTATCATAGTATCATCCATGAACATACATGACTCAATAGGTGGAACAATCAGTGTCGTGACCGTTCAGTTTCTGAGTAATCGGCGCAATGAACTGGAACGATGATCACGAAACATACGACTATATAAACATCCACTCAGCCTTCTAAGAGTCACTCTCCATATGCGTTTCGATGAGACAGCATCAGTATGGAATTTTTTAAGAAACTAATGATTGCTATTGGAGTGACTTCGCCTTCGAGTAAGAAAGTCGACTTTATCGCGGATCTTCCTGTTGAGGTTGCTCAGCATCTGCTTCGAATGTTGGATACTCGATCGCTGATCAACGCATCTAGTGTTTCTCGACGTTGGTTTTCTTTGTGCAAAAGTGATAAACGATTGCGCCAATCGGTTCATCATCATTTAAGAATCACTAAACACAAAATGGTACAGGTAATGGACAATTCGCGTAGATCAAACAAAACGCGTAATAAAAGAGACACAAACAAAAAGATTACATCACAAATTACTCGTCGTACAGACGTCGCACAAACAAAGATCATTTTTTCCAAAACATCCAGGTCCGTTCAGAAGACAAGTCAAATTCGCGCATCTATGAAGTTGACGAATACTTTACAAAAACCTCGAATAAAGAGAACTGCCGCTACGCTTCGATTGATGTAAACCGTTTGGATATTCTTATAGAGATGGACTTGAAATTATGATATTTCAAAAATGACTCAGACTGCGTTCTGCAGTATATATTTTCTTTATAAGTTTGACAACCGCCGTAAGGTATCACTGTCGTGAGGCATTAATAGATAACTAGGTTTTTATATGAACGCCGGAATGATCGCCACAAAGTGAGTAATAATAAGAAGGATATCGGAGGATAACGAAATAAAAACAAATAATTTACGACCACGATTTAAATAAGTAAACTCTGTTTCGGAGATAGATTGATTATGCCAAAAATGTAAAAATTGAAATTCTATTTTTCTGTATATAAATCTAGTTATACACCTCTATAATACTGGACAGAATGTTCGTGTGTTGACGGATTCATAGTATCATCCATGAACATACATGACTCAATAGGTGGAACAATCAGTGTCGTGACCGTTCAGTTTCTGAGTAATCGGCGCAATGAACTGGAACGATGATCACGAAACATACGACTATATAAACATCCACTCAGCCATCTAAGAGTCACTCTCCATATGCGTTTCGATGAGACAGCATCAGTATGGAATTTTTGAAGAAACTAATGATTGCTATTGGAGTGACTTCGTCTTCGAGTAAGAAAGTCGACTTTATCGCGGGTTTTCCTGTTGAGGTTGCTCAGCATCTGCTTCGAATGTTGGATACTGTATCGCTGATCAACGCATCTAGTGTTTCTCGACGTTGGTTTTCTTTGTGCAAAAGTGATAAACGATTGCGACAATCGGTTCATCATCATTTAAGAATCACTAAACAAAAAATGGTACAGTTAATGGACAATTCGCGTAGATAAAAAAAAACGCGTAATAAAAGTGACACAAACAAAAAGATTACATCACAAATTACTCGTCGTACAGACGTCGCACCAACAAAGTTCATTTTTTCCAAAACATCCAGGTCCGTTCAGAAGACAAGTCAAATTCGCGCATCTATGAAGTTGACGAATACTTTACAAAAACCTCGAATAACGAGAACTGCTGCTACGCTTCGATTGATGTAAACCGTTTGGATATTCTTATAGAGATGGACTTGAAATTATGATATTTCAAAAATGACTCAGACTGCGTTCTGCAGTATATATTTTCTTTATAAGTTTGACAACCGCCGTAAGGTATCACTGTCGTGAGGCATTAATAGATAACTAGGTTTTTATATGAACGCCGGAATGATCGCCACAAAGTGAGCAATAATAAGAAGGATATCGGAGGATAACAAAATTAAAAAAAATAATTTACGACCACGATTTAAATAAGTAAACTCTGTTTCGGAGATAGATTGATTATGCAAAAAATGTAAAAAATTGAAATTCTATTTTTCTGTATATAAATCTACTAATACACCGCCATAATACTGGACAGAATGTTCGTGTGTTGACGGATTCATAGTATCATAGTATCATCCATGAACATACATGACTCAATAGGTGGAACAATCAGTGTCGTGACCGTTCAGTTTCTGAGTAATCGGCGCAATGAACTGGAACGATGATCACGAAACATACGACTATATAAACATCCACTCAGCCTTCTAAGAGTCACTCTCCATATGCGTTTCGATGAGACAGCATCAGTATGGAATTTTTTAAGAAACTAATGATTGCTATTGGAGTGACTTCGCCTTCGAGTAAGAAAGTCGACTTTATCGCGGATCTTCCTGTTGAGGTTGCTCAGCATCTGCTTCGAATGTTGGATACTGTATCGCTGATCAACGCATCTAGTGTTTCTCGACGTTGGTTTTCTTTGTGCAAAAGTGATAAACGATTGCGACAATCGGTTCATCATCATTTAAGAATCACTAAACACAAAATGGTACAGGTAATGGACAATTCGCGTAGATCAAACAAAACGCGTAATAAAAGTGACACAAACAAAAAGATTACATCACAAATTACTCGTCGTACAGACGTCGCACAAACAAAGTTCATTTTTTCCAAAACATCCAGGTCCGTTCAGAAGACAAGTCAAATTCGCGCATCTATGAAGTTGACGAATACTTTACAAAAACCTCGAATAACGAGAACTGCCGCTACGCTTCGATTGATGTAAACCGTTTGGATAATCTTATAGAGATGGACTTGAAATTATGATATTTTAAAAATGACTCAGACTGCGTTCTGCAGTATATATTTTCTTTATAAGTTTGACAACCGCCGTAAGGTATCACTGTCGTGAGGCATTAATAGATAACTAGATTTTTATATGAACGCCGGAATGATCGCCACAAAGTGAGCAATAATAAGAAGGATATCGGAGGATAACAAAATTAAAAAAAATAATTTACGACCACGATTTAAATTAGTAAACTCTGTTTCGGAGATTATGCCAAAAATGTAAAAAATTAAAATTCTATTTTTCTGTATATAAATCTACTAATACACCGCCATAATACTGGACAGAATGTTCGTGTGTTGACGGATTCATAGTATCATAGTATCATCCATGAACATACATGACTCAATAGGTGGAACAATCAGGGGCGTGACCGTTCAGTTTCTGAGTAGTCGGCGCAATGAACTGGAACAATGATCACGAAACATACGACTATATAAACATCCACTCAGCCATCTAAGAGTCACTCTCCATATGCGTTTTGATGAGACAGCATCAGTATGGAATTTTTTAAGAAACTAATGATTGCTATTGGAGTGACTTCGCCTTCGAGTAAGAAAGTCGACTTTATCGCGGATCTTCCTGTTGAGGTTGCTCAGCATCTGCTTCGAATGTTGGATACTCGATCGCTGATCAACGCATCTAGTGTTTCTCGACGTTGGTTTTCTTTGTGCAAAAGTGATAAACGATTGCGCCAATCGGTTCATCATCATTTAAGAATCACTAAACACAAAATGGTACAGGTAATGGACAATTCGCGTAGATCAAACAAAACGCGTAATAAAAGAGACACAAACAAAAAGATTACATCACAAATTACTCGTCGTACAGACGTCGCACAAACAAAGATCATTTTTTCCAAAACATCCAGGTCCGTTCAGAAGACAAGTCAAATTCGCGCATCTATGAAGTTGACGAATACTTTACAAAAACCTCGAATAAAGAGAACTGCCGCTACGCTTCGATTGATGTAAACCGTTTGGATATTCTTATAGAGATGGACTTGAAATTATGATATTTCAAAAATGACTCAGACTGCGTTCTGCAGTATATATTTTCTTTATAAGTTTGACAACCGCCGTAAGGTATCACTGTCGTGAGGCATTAATAGATAACTAGGTTTTTATATGAACGCCGGAATGATCGCCACAAAGTGAGTAATAATAAGAAGGATATCGGAGGATAACGAAATAAAAACAAATAATTTACGACCACGATTTAAATAAGTAAACTCTGTTTCGGAGATAGATTGATTATGCCAAAAATGTAAAAATTGAAATTCTATTTTTCTGTATATAAATCTAGTTATACACCTCTATAATACTGGACAGAATGTTCGTGTGTTGACGGATTCATAGTATCATCCATGAACATACATGACTCAATAGGTGGAACAATCAGTGTCGTGACCGTTCAGTTTCTGAGTAATCGGCGCAATGAACTGGAACGATGATCACGAAACATACGACTATATAAACATCCACTCAGCCATCTAAGAGTCACTCTCCATATGCGTTTCGATGAGACAGCATCAGTATGGAATTTTTGAAGAAACTAATGATTGCTATTGGAGTGACTTCGTCTTCGAGTAAGAAAGTCGACTTTATCGCGGGTTTTCCTGTTGAGGTTGCTCAGCATCTGCTTCGAATGTTGGATACTGTATCGCTGATCAACGCATCTAGTGTTTCTCGACGTTGGTTTTCTTTGTGCAAAAGTGATAAACGATTGCGACAATCGGTTCATCATCATTTAAGAATCACTAAACAAAAAATGGTACAGTTAATGGACAATTCGCGTAGATAAAAAAAAACGCGTAATAAAAGTGACACAAACAAAAAGATTACATCACAAATTACTCGTCGTACAGACGTCGCACCAACAAAGTTCATTTTTTCCAAAACATCCAGGTCCGTTCAGAAGACAAGTCAAATTCGCGCATCTATGAAGTTGACGAATACTTTACAAAAACCTCGAATAACGAGAACTGCTGCTACGCTTCGATTGATGTAAACCGTTTGGATATTCTTATAGAGATGGACTTGAAATTATGATATTTCAAAAATGACTCAGACTGCGTTCTGCAGTATATATTTTCTTTATAAGTTTGACAACCGCCGTAAGGTATCACTGTCGTGAGGCATTAATAGATAACTAGGTTTTTATATGAACGCCGGAATGATCGCCACAAAGTGAGCAATAATAAGAAGGATATCGGAGGATAACAAAATTAAAAAAAATAATTTACGACCACGATTTAAATAAGTAAACTCTGTTTCGGAGATAGATTGATTATGCAAAAAATGTAAAAAATTGAAATTCTATTTTTCTGTATATACATCTACTAATACACCGCCATAATACTGGACAGAATGTTCGTGTGTTGACGGATTCATAGTATCATAGTATCATCCATGAACATACATGACTCAATAGGTGGAACAATCAGTGTCGTGACCGTTCAGTTTCTGAGTAATCGGCGCAATAAACTGGAACGATGATCACGAAACATACGACTATATAAACATCCACTCAGCCTTCTAAGAGTCACTCTCCATATTCGTTTCGATGAGACAGCATCAGTATGGAATTTTTTAAGAAACTAATGATTGCTATTGGAGTGACTTCGCCTTCGAGTAAGAAAGTTGACTTTATCGCGGATCTTCCTGTTGAGGTTGCTCAGCATCTGCTTCGAATGTTGGATACTCGATCGCTGATCAACGCATCTAGTGTTTCTCGACGTTGGTTTTCTTTGTGCAAAAGTGATAAACGATTGCGCCAATCGGTTCATCATCATTTAAGAATCACTAAACACAAAATGGTACAGGTAATGGACAATTCGCGTAGATCAAACAAAACGCGTAATAAAAGAGACACAAACAAAAAGATTACATCACAAATTACTCGTCGTACAGACGTCGCACAAACAAAGATCATTTTTTCCAAAACATCCAGGTCCGTTCAGAAGACAAGTCAAATTCGCGCATCTATGAAGTTGACGAATACTTTACAAAAACCTCGAATAAAGAGAACTGCCGCTACGCTTCGATTGATGTAAACCGTTTGGATATTCTTATAGAGATGGACTTGAAATTATGATATTTCAAAAATGACTCAGACTGCGTTCTGCAGTATATATTTTCTTTATAAGTTTGACAACCGCCGTAAGGTATCACTGTCGTGAGGCATTAATAGATAACTAGGTTTTTATATGAACGCCGGAATGATCGCCACAAAGTGAGTAATAATAAGAAGGATATCGGAGGATAACGAAATAAAAACAAATAATTTACGACCACGATTTAAATAAGTAAACTCTGTTTCGGAGATAGATTGATTATGCCAAAAATGTAAAAATTGAAATTCTATTTTTCTGTATATAAATCTAGTTATACACCTCTATAATACTGGACAGAATGTTCGTGTGTTGACGGATTCATAGTATCATCCATGAACATACATGACTCAATAGGTGGAACAATCAGTGTCGTGACCGTTCAGTTTCTGAGTAATCGGCGCAATGAACTGGAACGATGATCACGAAACATACGACTATATAAACATCCACTCAGCCATCTAAGAGTCACTCTCCATATGCGTTTCGATGAGACAGCATCAGTATGGAATTTTTGAAGAAACTAATGATTGCTATTGGAGTGACTTCGTCTTCGAGTAAGAAAGTCGACTTTATCGCGGGTTTTCCTGTTGAGGTTGCTCAGCATCTGCTTCGAATGTTGGATACTGTATCGCTGATCAACGCATCTAGTGTTTCTCGACGTTGGTTTTCTTTGTGCAAAAGTGATAAACGATTGCGACAATCGGTTCATCATCATTTAAGAATCACTAAACAAAAAATGGTACAGTTAATGGACAATTCGCGTAGATAAAAAAAAACGCGTAATAAAAGTGACACAAACAAAAAGATTACATCACAAATTACTCGTCGTACAGACGTCGCACCAACAAAGTTCATTTTTTCCAAAACATCCAGGTCCGTTCAGAAGACAAGTCAAATTCGCGCATCTATGAAGTTGACGAATACTTTACAAAAACCTCGAATAACGAGAACTGCTGCTACGCTTCGATTGATGTAAACCGTTTGGATATTCTTATAGAGATGGACTTGAAATTATGATATTTCAAAAATGACTCAGACTGCGTTCTGCAGTATATATTTTCTTTATAAGTTTGACAACCGCCGTAAGGTATCACTGTCGTGAGGCATTAATAGATAACTAGGTTTTTATATGAACGCCGGAATGATCGCCACAAAGTGAGCAATAATAAGAAGGATATCGGAGGATAACAAAATTAAAAAAAATAATTTACGACCACGATTTAAATAAGTAAACTCTGTTTCGGAGATAGATTGATTATGCAAAAAATGTAAAAAATTGAAATTCTATTTTTCTGTATATAAATCTACTAATACACCGCCATAATACTGGACAGAATGTTCGTGTGTTGACGGATTCATAGTATCATAGTATCATCCATGAACATACATGACTCAATAGGTGGAACAATCAGTGTCGTGACCGTTCAGTTTCTGAGTAATCGGCGCAATGAACTGGAACGATGATCACGAAACATACGACTATATAAACATCCACTCAGCCTTCTAAGAGTCACTCTCCATATGCGTTTCGATGAGACAGCATCAGTATGGAATTTTTTAAGAAACTAATGATTGCTATTGGAGTGACTTCGCCTTCGAGTAAGAAAGTCGACTTTATCGCGGATCTTCCTGTTGAGGTTGCTCAGCATCTGCTTCGAATGTTGGATACTGTATCGCTGATCAACGCATCTAGTGTTTCTCGACGTTGGTTTTCTTTGTGCAAAAGTGATAAACGATTGCGACAATCGGTTCATCATCATTTAAGAATCACTAAACACAAAATGGTACAGGTAATGGACAATTCGCGTAGATCAAACAAAACGCGTAATAAAAGTGACACAAACAAAAAGATTACATCACAAATTACTCGTCGTACAGACGTCGCACAAACAAAGTTCATTTTTTCCAAAACATCCAGGTCCGTTCAGAAGACAAGTCAAATTCGCGCATCTATGAAGTTGACGAATACTTTACAAAAACCTCGAATAACGAGAACTGCCGCTACGCTTCGATTGATGTAAACCGTTTGGATAATCTTATAGAGATGGACTTGAAATTATGATATTTTAAAAATGACTCAGACTGCGTTCTGCAGTATATATTTTCTTTATAAGTTTGACAACCGCCGTAAGGTATCACTGTCGTGAGGCATTAATAGATAACTAGATTTTTATATGAACGCCGGAATGATCGCCACAAAGTGAGCAATAATAAGAAGGATATCGGAGGATAACAAAATTAAAAAAAATAATTTACGACCACGATTTAAATTAGTAAACTCTGTTTCGGAGATTATGCCAAAAATGTAAAAAATTAAAATTCTATTTTTCTGTATAAAAATCTACTAATACACCGCCATAATACTGGACAGAATGTTCGTGTGTTGACGGATTCATAGTATCATAGTATCATCCATGAACATACATGACTCAATAGGTGGAACAATCAGGGGCGTGACCGTTCAGTTTCTGAGTAGTCGGCGCAATGAACTGGAACAATGATCACGAAACATACGACTATATAAACATCCACTCAGCCATCTAAGAGTCACTCTCCATATGCGTTTTGATGAGACAGCATCAGTATGGAATTTTTTAAGAAACTAATGATTGCTATTGGAGTGACTTCGCCTTCGAGTAAGAAAGTCGACTTTATCGCGGATCTTCCTGTTGAGGTTGCTCAGCATCTGCTTCGAATGTTGGATACTCGATCGCTGATCAACGCATCTAGTGTTTCTCGACGTTGGTTTTCTTTGTGCAAAAGTGATAAACGATTGCGACAATCGGTTCATCATCATTTAAGAATCACTAAACAAAAAATGGTACAGTTAATGGACAATTCGCGTAGATAAAAAAAAACGCGTAATAAAAGTGACACAAACAAAAAGATTACATCACAAATTACTCGTCGTACAGACGTCGCACCAACAAAGTTCATTTTTTCCAAAACATCCAGGTCCGTTCAGAAGACAAGTCAAATTCGCGCATCTATGAAGTTGACGAATACTTTACAAAAACCTCGAATAACGAGAACTGCTGCTACGCTTCGATTGATGTAAACCGTTTGGATATTCTTATAGAGATGGACTTGAAATTATGATATTTTAAAAATGACTCAGACTGCGTTCTGCAGTATATATTTTCTTTATAAGTTTGACAACCGCCGTAAGGTATCACTGTCGTGAGGCATTAATAGATAACTAGATTTTTATATGAACGCCGGAATGATCGCCACAAAGTGAGCAATAATAAGAAGGATATCGGAGGATAACAAAATTAAAAAAAATAATTTACGACCACGATTTAAATTAGTAAACTCTGTTTCGGAGATTATGCCAAAAATGTAAAAAATTAAAATTCTATTTTTCTGTATAAAAATCTACTAATACACCGCCATAATACTGGACAGAATGTTCGTGTGTTGACGGATTCATAGTATCATAGTATCATCCATGAACATACATGACTCAATAGGTGGAACAATCAGGGGCGTGACCGTTCAGTTTCTGAGTAGTCGGCGCAATGAACTGGAACAATGATCACGAAACATACGACTATATAAACATCCACTCAGCCATCTAAGAGTCACTCTCCATATGCGTTTTGATGAGACAGCATCAGTATGGAATTTTTTAAGAAACTAATGATTGCTATTGGAGTGACTTCGCCTTCGAGTAAGAAAGTCGACTTTATCGCGGATCTTCCTGTTGAGGTTGCTCAGCATCTGCTTCGAATGTTGGATACTCGATCGCTGATCAACGCATCTAGTGTTTCTCGACGTTGGTTTTCTTTGTGCAAAAGTGATAAACGATTGCGACAATCGGTTCATCATCATTTAAGAATCACTAAACAAAAAATGGTACAGTTAATGGACAATTCGCGTAGATAAAAAAAAACGCGTAATAAAAGTGACACAAACAAAAAGATTACATCACAAATTACTCGTCGTACAGACGTCGCACCAACAAAGTTCATTTTTTCCAAAACATCCAGGTCCGTTCAGAAGACAAGTCAAATTCGCGCATCTATGAAGTTGACGAATACTTTACAAAAACCTCGAATAACGAGAACTGCTGCTACGCTTCGATTGATGTAAACCGTTTGGATATTCTTATAGAGATGGACTTGAAATTATGATATTTCAAAAATGACTCAGACTGCGTTCTGCAGTATATATTTTCTTTATAAGTTTGACAACCGCCGTAAGGTATCACTGTCGTGAGGCATTAATAGATAACTAGGTTTTTATATGAACGCCGGGATGATCGCCACAAAGTGAGCAATAATAAGAAGGATATCGGAGGATAACAAAATTAAAAAAAATAATTTACGACCACGATTTAAATAAGTAAACTCTGTTTCGGAGATAGATTGATTATGCAAAAAATGTAAAAAATTGAAATTCTATTTTTCTGTATATAAATCTACTAATACACCGCCATAATACTGGACAGAATGTTCGTGTGTTGACGGATTCATAGTATCATAGTATCATCCATGAACATACATGACTCAATAGGTGGAACAATCAGTGTCGTGACCGTTCAGTTTCTGAGTAATCGGCGCAATGAACTGGAACGATGATCACGAAACATACGACTATATAAACATCCACTCAGCCTTCTAAGAGTCACTCTCCATATGCGTTTCGATGAGACAGCATCAGTATGGAATTTTTTAAGAAACTAATGATTGCTATTGGAGTGACTTCGCCTTCGAGTAAGAAAGTCGACTTTATCGCGGATCTTCCTGTTGAGGTTGCTCAGCATCTGCTTCGAATGTTGGATACTCGATCGCTGATCAACGCATCTAGTGTTTCTCGACGTTGGTTTTCTTTGTGCAAAAGTGATAAACGATTGCGACAATCGGTTCATCATCATTTAAGAATCACTAAACAAAAAATGGTACAGTTAATGGACAATTCGCGTAGATAAAAAAAAACGCGTAATAAAAGTGACACAAACAAAAAGATTACATCACAAATTACTCGTCGTACAGACGTCGCACCAACAAAGTTCATTTTTTCCAAAACATCCAGGTCCGTTCAGAAGACAAGTCAAATTCGCGCATCTATGAAGTTGACGAATACTTTACAAAAACCTCGAATAACGAGAACTGCTGCTACGCTTCGATTGATGTAAACCGTTTGGATATTCTTATAGAGATGGACTTGAAATTATGATATTTCAAAAATGACTCAGACTGCGTTCTGCAGTATATATTTTCTTTATAAGTTTGACAACCGCCGTAAGGTATCACTGTCGTGAGGCATTAATAGATAACTAGGTTTTTATATGAACGCCGGGATGATCGCCACAAAGTGAGCAATAATAAGAAGGATATCGGAGGATAACAAAATTAAAAAAAATAATTTACGACCACGATTTAAATAAGTAAACTCTGTTTCGGAGATAGATTGATTATGCAAAAAATGTAAAAAATTGAAATTCTATTTTTCTGTATATAAATCTACTAATACACCGCCATAATACTGGACAGAATGTTCGTGTGTTGACGGATTCATAGTATCATAGTATCATCCATGAACATACATGACTCAATAGGTGGAACAATCAGTGTCGTGACCGTTCAGTTTCTGAGTAATCGGCGCAATGAACTGGAACGATGATCACGAAACATACGACTATATAAACATCCACTCAGCCTTCTAAGAGTCACTCTCCATATGCGTTTCGATGAGACAGCATCAGTATGGAATTTTTTAAGAAACTAATGATTGCTATTGGAGTGACTTCGCCTTCGAGTAAGAAAGTCGACTTTATCGCGGATCTTCCTGTTGAGGTTGCTCAGCATCTGCTTCGAATGTTGGATACTGTATCGCTGATCAACGCATCTAGTGTTTCTCGACGTTGGTTTTCTTTGTGCAAAAGTGATAAACGATTGCGACAATCGGTTCATCATCATTTAAGAATCACTAAACACAAAATGGTACAGGTAATGGACAATTCGCGTAGATCAAACAAAACGCGTAATAAAAGTGACACAAACAAAAAGATTACATCACAAATTACTCGTCGTACAGACGTCGCACAAACAAAGTTCATTTTTTCCAAAACATCCAGGTCCGTTCAGAAGACAAGTCAAATTCGCGCATCTATGAAGTTGACGAATACTTTACAAAAACCTCGAATAACGAGAACTGCCGCTACGCTTCGATTGATGTAAACCGTTTGGATAATCTTATAGAGATGGACTTGAAATTATGATATTTTAAAAATGACTCAGACTGCGTTCTGCAGTATATATTTTCTTTATAAGTTTGACAACCGCCGTAAGGTATCACTGTCGTGAGGCATTAATAGATAACTAGATTTTTATATGAACGCCGGAATGATCGCCACAAAGTGAGCAATAATAAGAAGGATATCGGAGGATAACAAAATTAAAAAAAATAATTTACGACCACGATTTAAATTAGTAAACTCTGTTTCGGAGATTATGCCAAAAATGTAAAAAATTAAAATTCTATTTTTCTGTATAAAAATCTACTAATACACCGCCATAATACTGGACAGAATGTTCGTGTGTTGACGGATTCATAGTATCATAGTATCATCCATGAACATACATGACTCAATAGGTGGAACAATCAGGGGCGTGACCGTTCAGTTTCTGAGTAGTCGGCGCAATGAACTGGAACAATGATCACGAAACATACGACTATATAAACATCCACTCAGCCATCTAAGAGTCACTCTCCATATGCGTTTTGATGAGACAGCATCAGTATGGAATTTTTTAAGAAACTAATGATTGCTATTGGAGTGACTTCGCCTTCGAGTAAGAAAGTCGACTTTATCGCGGATCTTCCTGTTGAGGTTGCTCAGCATCTGCTTCGAATGTTGGATACTCGATCGCTGATCAACGCATCTAGTGTTTCTCGACGTTGGTTTTCTTTGTGCAAAAGTGATAAACGATTGCGCCAATCGGTTCATCATCATTTAAGAATCACTAAACACAAAATGGTACAGGTAATGGACAATTCGCGTAGATCAAACAAAACGCGTAATAAAAGAGACACAAACAAAAAGATTACATCACAAATTACTCGTCGTACAGACGTCGCACAAACAAAGATCATTTTTTCCAAAACATCCAGGTCCGTTCAGAAGACAAGTCAAATTCGCGCATCTATGAAGTTGACGAATACTTTACAAAAACCTCGAATAAAGAGAACTGCCGCTACGCTTCGATTGATGTAAACCGTTTGGATATTCTTATAGAGATGGACTTGAAATTATGATATTTCAAAAATGACTCAGACTGCGTTCTGCAGTATATATTTTCTTTATAAGTTTGACAACCGCCGTAAGGTATCACTGTCGTGAGGCATTAATAGATAACTAGGTTTTTATATGAACGCCGGAATGATCGCCACAAAGTGAGTAACAATAAGAAGGATATCGGAGGATAACGAAATAAAAACAAATAATTTACGACCACGATTTAAATAAGTAAACTCTGTTTCGGAGATAGATTGATTATGCCAAAAATGTAAAAATTGAAATTCTATTTTTCTGTATATAAATCTAGTTATACACCTCTATAATACTGGACAGAATGTTCGTGTGTTGACGGATTCATAGTATCATCCATGAACATACATGACTCAATAGGTGGAACAATCAGTGTCGTGACCGTTCAGTTTCTGAGTAATCGGCGCAATGAACTGGAACGATGATCACGAAACATACGACTATATAAACATCCACTCAGCCATCTAAGAGTCACTCTCCATATGCGTTTCGATGAGACAGCATCAGTATGGAATTTTTGAAGAAACTAATGATTGCTATTGGAGTGACTTCGTCTTCGAGTAAGAAAGTCGACTTTATCGCGGGTTTTCCTGTTGAGGTTGCTCAGCATCTGCTTCGAATGTTGGATACTGTATCGCTGATCAACGCATCTAGTGTTTCTCGACGTTGGTTTTCTTTGTGCAAAAGTGATAAACGATTGCGACAATCGGTTCATCATCATTTAAGAATCACTAAACAAAAAATGGTACAGTTAATGGACAATTCGCGTAGATAAAAAAAAACGCGTAATAAAAGTGACACAAACAAAAAGATTACATCACAAATTACTCGTCGTACAGACGTCGCACCAACAAAGTTCATTTTTTCCAAAACATCCAGGTCCGTTCAGAAGACAAGTCAAATTCGCGCATCTATGAAGTTGACGAATACTTTACAAAAACCTCGAATAACGAGAACTGCTGCTACGCTTCGATTGATGTAAACCGTTTGGATATTCTTATAGAGATGGACTTGAAATTATGATATTTCAAAAATGACTCAGACTGCGTTCTGCAGTATATATTTTCTTTATAAGTTTGACAACCGCCGTAAGGTATCACTGTCGTGAGGCATTAATAGATAACTAGGTTTTTATATGAACGCCGGGATGATCGCCACAAAGTGAGCAATAATAAGAAGGATATCGGAGGATAACAAAATTAAAAAAAATAATTTACGACCACGATTTAAATAAGTAAACTCTGTTTCGGAGATAGATTGATTATGCAAAAAATGTAAAAAATTGAAATTCTATTTTTCTGTATATAAATCTACTAATACACCGCCATAATACTGGACAGAATGTTCGTGTGTTGACGGATTCATAGTATCATAGTATCATCCATGAACATACATGACTCAATAGGTGGAACAATCAGTGTCGTGACCGTTCAGTTTCTGAGTAATCGGCGCAATGAACTGGAACGATGATCACGAAACATACGACTATATAAACATCCACTCAGCCTTCTAAGAGTCACTCTCCATATGCGTTTCGATGAGACAGCATCAGTATGGAATTTTTTAAGAAACTAATGATTGCTATTGGAGTGACTTCGCCTTCGAGTAAGAAAGTCGACTTTATCGCGGATCTTCCTGTTGAGGTTGCTCAGCATCTGCTTCGAATGTTGGATACTGTATCGCTGATCAACGCATCTAGTGTTTCTCGACGTTGGTTTTCTTTGTGCAAAAGTGATAAACGATTGCGACTATCGGTTCATCATCATTTAAGAATCACTAAACACAAAATGGTACAGTTAATGGACAATTCGCGTAGATCAAACAAAACGCGTAAAAAAAGTGACACAAACAAAAAGATTACATCACAAATTACTCGTCGTACAGACGTCGCACCAACAAAGTTCATTTTTTCCAAAACATCCAGGTCCGTTCAGAAGACAAGTCAAATTCGCGCATCTATGAAGTTGACGAATACTTTACAAAAACCTCGAATAACGAGAACTGCCGCTACGCTTCGATTGATGTAAACCGTTTGGATAATCTTATAGAGATGGACTTGAAATTATGATATTTTAAAAATGACTGAGACTGCGTTCTGCAGTATATATTTTCTTTATAAGTTTGACAACCGCCGTAAGGTATCACTGTCGTGAGGCATTAATAGATAACTAGATTTTTATATGAACGCCGGAATGATCGCCACAAAGTGAGCAATAATAAGAAGGATATCGGAGGATAACAAAATTAAAAAAAATAATTTACGACCACGATTTAAATTAGTAAACTCTGTTTCGGAGATTATGCCAAAAATGTAAAAAATTAAAATTCTATTTTTCTGAATATAAATCTACTAATACACCGCCATAATACTGGACAGAATGTTCGTGTGTTGACGGATTCATAGTATCATAGTATCATCCATGAACATACATGACTCCATAGGTGGAACAATCAGGGGCGTGACCGTTCAGTTTCTGAGTAGTCGGCGCAATGAACTGGAACAATGATCACGAAACATACGACTATATAAACATCCACTCAGCCATCTAAGAGTCACTCTCCATATGCGTTTTGATGAGACAGCATCAGTATGGAATTTTTTAAGAAACTAATGATTGCTATTGGAGTGACTTCGCCTTCGAGTAAGAAAGTCGACTTTATCGCGGATCTTCCTGTTGAGGTTGCTCAGCATCTGCTTCGAATGTTGGATACTCGATCGCTGATCAACGCATCTAGTGTTTCTCGACGTTGGTTTTCTTTGTGCAAAAGTGATAAACGATTGCGACAATCGGTTCATCATCATTTAAGAATCACTAAACACAAAATGGTACAGGTAATGGACAATTCGCGTAGATCAAACAAAACGCGTAATAAAAGAGACACAAACAAAAAGATTACATCACAAATTACTCGTCGTACAGACGTCGCACAAACAAAGTTCATTTTTTCCAAAACATCCAGGTCCGTTCAGAAGACAAGTCAAATTCGCGCATCTATGAAGTTGACGAATACTTTACAAAAACCTCGAATAAAGAGAACTGCCGCTACGCTTCGATTGATGTAAACCGTTTGGATATTCTTATAGAGATGGACTTGAAATTATGATATTTCAAAAATGACTCAGACTGCGTTCTGCAGTATATATTTTCTTTATAAGTTTGACAACCGCCGTAAGGTATCACTGTCGTGAGGCATTAATAGATAACTAGGTTTTTATATGAACGCCGGAATGATCGCCACAAAGTGAGCAATAATAAGAAGGATATCGGAGGATAACAAAATTAAAAAAAATAATTTACGACCACGATTTAAATAAGTAAACTCTGTTTCGGAGATAGATTGATTATGCCAAAAATGTAAAAAATTGAAATTCTATTTTTCTGTATATAAATCTACTAATACACCGCCATAATACTGGACAGAATGTTCATGTGTTGACGGATCCATAGTATCATAGTATCATCCATGAACATACATGACTCCATAGGTGGAACAATCAGGGGCGTGACCGTTCAGTTTCTGAGTAGTCGGCGCAATGAACTGGAACAATGATCACGAAACATACGACTATATAAACATCCACTCAGCCATCTAAGAGTCACTCTCCATATGCGTTTTGATGAGACAGCATCAGTATGGAATTTTTTAAGAAACTAATGATTGCTATTGGAGTGACTTCGCCTTCGAGTAAGAAAGTCGACTTTATCGCGGATCTTCCTGTTGAGGTTGCTCAGCATCTGCTTCGAATGTTGGATACTCGATCGCTGATCAACGCATCTAGTGTTTCTCGACGTTGGTTTTCTTTGTGCAAAAGTGATAAACGATTGCGACAATCGGTTCATCATCATTTAAGAATCACTAAACACAAAATGGTACAGGTAATGGACAATTCGCGTAGATCAAACAAAACCCGTAATAAAAGAGACACAAACAAAAAGATTACATCACAAATTACTCGTCGTACAGACGTCGCACAAACAAAGTTCATTTTTTCCAAAACATCCAGGTCCGTTCAGAAGACAAGTCAAATTCGCGCATCTATGAAGTTGACGAATACTTTACAAAAACCTCGAATAAAGAGAACTGCCGCTACGCTTCGATTGATGTAAACCGTTTGGATATTCTTATAGAGATGGACTTGAAATTATGATATTTCAAAAATGACTCAGACTGCGTTCTGCAGTATATATTTTCTTTATAAGTTTGACAACCGCCGTAAGGTATCACTGTCGTGAGGCATTAATAGATAACTAGGTTTTTATATGAACGCCGGAATGATCGCCACAAAGTGAGCAATAATAAGAAGGATATCGGAGGATAACAAAATTAAAAAAAATAATTTACGACCACGATTTAAATAAGTAAACTCTGTTTCGGAGATAGATTGATTATGCCAAAAATGTAAAAAATTGAAATTCTATTTTTCTGTATATAAATCTACTAATACACCGCCATAATACTGGACAGAATGTTCGTGTGTTGACGGATTCATAGTATCATAGTATCATCCATGAACATACATGACTCAATAGGTGGAACAATCAGTGTCGTGACCGTTCAGTTTCTGAGTAATCGGCGCAATGAACTGGAACGATGATCACGAAACATACGACTATATAAACATCCACTCAGCCTTCTAAGAGTCACTCTCCATATGCGTTTCGATGAGACAGCATCAGTATGGAATTTTTTAAGAAACTAATGATTGCTATTGGAGTGACTTCGCCTTCGAGTAAGAAAGTCGACTTTATCGCGGATCTTCCTGTTGAGGTTGCTCAGCATCTGCTTCGAATGTTGGATACTGTATCGCTGATCAACGCATCTAGTGTTTCTCGACGTTGGTTTTCTTTGTGCAAAAGTGATAAACGATTGCGACAATCGGTTCATCATCATTTAAGAATCACTAAACACAAAATGGTACAGGTAATGGACAATTCGCGTAGATCAAACAAAACGCGTAATAAAAGTGACACAAACAAAAAGATTACATCACAAATTACTCGTCGTACAGACGTCGCACAAACAAAGTTCATTTTTTCCAAAACATCCAGGTCCGTTCAGAAGACAAGTCAAATTCGCGCATCTATGAAGTTGACGAATACTTTACAAAAACCTCGAATAACGAGAACTGCCGCTACGCTTCGATTGATGTAAACCGTTTGGATAATCTTATAGAGATGGACTTGAAATTATGATATTTTAAAAATGACTCAGACTGCGTTCTGCAGTATATATTTTCTTTATAAGTTTGACAACCGCCGTAAGGTATCACTGTCGTGAGGCATTAATAGATAACTAGATTTTTATATGAACGCCGGAATGATCGCCACAAAGTGAGCAATAATAAGAAGGATATCGGAGGATAACAAAATTAAAAAAAATAATTTACGACCACGATTTAAATTAGTAAACTCTGTTTCGGAGATTATGCCAAAAATGTAAAAAATTAAAATTCTATTTTTCTGTATATAAATCTACTAATACACCGCCATAATACTGGACAGAATGTTCGTGTGTTGACGGATTCATAGTATCATAGTATCATCCATGAACATACATGACTCAATAGGTGGAACAATCAGGGGCGTGACCGTTCAGTTTCTGAGTAGTCGGCGCAATGAACTGGAACAATGATCACGAAACATACGACTATATAAACATCCACTCAGCCATCTAAGAGTCACTCTCCATATGCGTTTTGATGAGACAGCATCAGTATGGAATTTTTTAAGAAACTAATGATTGCTATTGGAGTGACTTCGCCTTCGAGTAAGAAAGTCGACTTTATCGCGGATCTTCCTGTTGAGGTTGCTCAGCATCTGCTTCGAATGTTGGATACTCGATCGCTGATCAACGCATCTAGTGTTTCTCGACGTTGGTTTTCTTTGTGCAAAAGTGATAAACGATTGCGCCAATCGGTTCATCATCATTTAAGAATCACTAAACACAAAATGGTACAGGTAATGGACAATTCGCGTAGATCAAACAAAACGCGTAATAAAAGAGACACAAACAAAAAGATTACATCACAAATTACTCGTCGTACAGACGTCGCACAAACAAAGATCATTTTTTCCAAAACATCCAGGTCCGTTCAGAAGACAAGTCAAATTCGCGCATCTATGAAGTTGACGAATACTTTACAAAAACCTCGAATAAAGAGAACTGCCGCTACGCTTCGATTGATGTAAACCGTTTGGATATTCTTATAGAGATGGACTTGAAATTATGATATTTCAAAAATGACTCAGACTGCGTTCTGCAGTATATATTTTCTTTATAAGTTTGACAACCGCCGTAAGGTATCACTGTCGTGAGGCATTAATAGATAACTAGGTTTTTATATGAACGCCGGAATGATCGCCACAAAGTGAGTAATAATAAGAAGGATATCGGAGGATAACGAAATAAAAACAAATAATTTACGACCACGATTTAAATAAGTAAACTCTGTTTCGGAGATAGATTGATTATGCCAAAAATGTAAAAATTGAAATTCTATTTTTCTGTATATAAATCTAGTTATACACCTCTATAATACTGGACAGAATGTTCGTGTGTTGACGGATTCATAGTATCATCCATGAACATACATGACTCAATAGGTGGAACAATCAGTGTCGTGACCGTTCAGTTTCTGAGTAATCGGCGCAATGAACTGGAACGATGATCACGAAACATACGACTATATAAACATCCACTCAGCCATCTAAGAGTCACTCTCCATATGCGTTTCGATGAGACAGCATCAGTATGGAATTTTTGAAGAAACTAATGATTGCTATTGGAGTGACTTCGTCTTCGAGTAAGAAAGTCGACTTTATCGCGGGTTTTCCTGTTGAGGTTGCTCAGCATCTGCTTCGAATGTTGGATACTGTATCGCTGATCAACGCATCTAGTGTTTCTCGACGTTGGTTTTCTTTGTGCAAAAGTGATAAACGATTGCGACAATCGGTTCATCATCATTTAAGAATCACTAAACAAAAAATGGTACAGTTAATGGACAATTCGCGTAGATAAAAAAAAACGCGTAATAAAAGTGACACAAACAAAAAGATTACATCACAAATTACTCGTCGTACAGACGTCGCACCAACAAAGTTCATTTTTTCCAAAACATCCAGGTCCGTTCAGAAGACAAGTCAAATTCGCGCATCTATGAAGTTGACGAATACTTTACAAAAACCTCGAATAACGAGAACTGCTGCTACGCTTCGATTGATGTAAACCGTTTGGATATTCTTATAGAGATGGACTTGAAATTATGATATTTCAAAAATGACTCAGACTGCGTTCTGCAGTATATATTTTCTTTATAAGTTTGACAACCGCCGTAAGGTATCACTGTCGTGAGGCATTAATAGATAACTAGGTTTTTATATGAACGCCGGAATGATCGCCACAAAGTGAGCAATAATAAGAAGGATATCGGAGGATAACAAAATTAAAAAAAATAATTTACGACCACGATTTAAATAAGTAAACTCTGTTTCGGAGATAGATTGATTATGCAAAAAATGTAAAAAATTGAAATTCTATTTTTCTGTATATACATCTACTAATACACCGCCATAATACTGGACAGAATGTTCGTGTGTTGACGGATTCATAGTATCATTGTTGTCGCACGATCGACGTTGGAGCGCGGATAGTGAGAGAAGTGGGGGAAGGCTTGGCTCGCGGGAAACTCAGGCCTCGCAGCGAGAGTGGTGGGGGAAGCCCGACGCGCGGGGAGAGAGGCCGCGCGACGAGAGAAGGAACGAGTCAGTCGCGTCGCAGCGAGCAGGGACAACAGTAGCGAGCGAGAGAGAGCGACGTGTGACGTCACGGCTTCGGCAACTCTCCTAATGTTTACGTCTTAAATAAACGGATCGTTTTTTTTGGATACGCAGCCTTTAATATTTTCTCGACAACACCTTCCCAACTTCCCAGAGGAGACATCGGGCAGAGCGAGCCGATCTGCCGACCGGGGGATACGAGCACCACGCAGGGTAACGTTCGCGAGAGAACGGAGGTTTGTGGGGGGCAACTCGAAAGAGAGCGAGTGAGCCGGGCGGCTTGCAAGAAAGCCAGGGTAGCTCGCGAACGGGCAGAGTGAGCCGGGGGGGCTCGCGAGAGAGCCGGGGTGGCTCGTGAGTGCTGTGGTGGTTCGCGAGAGAGCCAGGGTGGCTCGCGAGAGAGCCAGGGGTGGCTCGCGAGAGAACCAGGGGTGGCTCGCGAGAGAGCCAGGGGTGGCTCGCGAGAGAGCCAAGGTGGCTCGCGAGAGAGCCGGGGTAGCTCGCGAGTGAGCCGGGGCGGCTCGAGAGAGAGCGAGGGTAGCTCGTGAGTGAGCTGTGGCAGAGAGAGAGAGAGAGAGAGAGAGAGAGAGAGGGAGAGAGAGAGAGAGAGAGAGAGAGAGAGAGTAAAAATTGTCGTGCCGTACGCCGACTGGCCACCGGGCACAGCGTCTAGCGTAGCGAGGTTGGCACAAAAACTGGTCCTTCGAGCCGGATTATTTCGAATGTATATAGCTTATCATAACAACACCGGGACAAAGGCAGAGGAGCATTGGCTCGCTCTCGCGGGCAGCACCAGTTAGTGCGTACCTCGTGTTGCGACAGCATCGAGAGCTCCGCTATTGCCAATACGCGATCGTACGTTTTTCACAAGTAGTAAAATGGAAGCAAATTCTGATCACCGAGAGGATCCGGGGAATGTGCTCCCCGAGGAAGAAAATAATCAACCTCGTGCGAGACGAGAATCCCGTGAGGAGAATGGGAGCCTGAGGAGTAGAAGTCGGAGCCGCAGCAACGATTCGACGAGAAGTAGTCGGAGCCGACGAGAGCACGTAAATGCGAATGTGATTGTGAATCCGAATATCGCAAGTGAAGAAGGTGAGAATTGGAATCAAGTGGGCAGTGAAAACATCGGACGCGGTCGAGCGATGTCGAGCAGCTCGATGATTACCATTGATAGACTGGGCCAAACAAACAGCGTAAATACAGGCGAAATCACGGCGGGTGAACACCCACCCGTGGCGCACGGGCGCGAATCTGAAAATATGGTGAATAGCACCCCGATCCTCGGCGGTTTGGGGAGCCTCACGACCCGCAAGCGCCGTCTGGAGTTACAAGCAGCCGAAGAACGCTTAAAAATTCGAAAGACGATTCTTGCGGAACAAGAGAGAGCGTCGATCGAACTAGTAAACAAACGTCTCGAGTTGGAATTAGAAGAATTGAACGAGCTCGAAGCCGCAGGAGAGCAACAAATTGGAATTGATCGAGCGACGCAGCAAGAATTCGGACGACGCGAACGCGAGTCAGGTGGGAGGACATCAAGTAACGCGCGCGCGAATGACGGCGGCGAAACCTCGGGTATGCGAGAATTGACGCAAGCGTTAACTTCGGCCTTACAATTCTCGCAACGAAGCACGGAGGACGAGCGCGTGACCCACCGACTTGTGTCCAGACTTACTTCGTCAAAGGATTTGCCCTCCTTCGACGGTGACCCCATCGACTGGCCACGCTTCAAGAGAGCCTTCGAGTCCTCGACGCATCGCGGGGGTTACACGGAAGAAGAAAACTCCGCGCGGCTGTATCAGAGTCTGCGCAAGGATGCGAAGGACGCTGTAGCTGCCCTGATGATAACCTCCTGTAACGCGACACAAATAATGGAGGCACTGGAGTTGCGATTCGGCAACCCTGATCTGGTGGCGCAAAAGGTCGTTAAGGAACTGAGGAGACTGCCAAAAATGAATCTAGGTCGAGGAAATCTCGTCACCGTGGCGACGACAGTTCGCAACTGCGTGGCTGCTTTGGAGGCTATCGAACACATCGGATATCTACATAGCCCCGAACTAGCGACCGAAATTCTGGGGAAAATGTCGGAAAATTTAGTACATGGTTATAACCGATTTTACTCGGAGAATTTGTCACGACATGAACCGAGACTGGTTGTGCTGGCTAAGTTTCTCGTGCGGGAAGCGGACGTGGCGTGTAAAGCGGGCACTGTGGAACTAACTTCGAAGTGTCAACGACCGGAGCCTTCCGCGTCTACGTCGAGACGTACGAGCGAGTCACGTGGGTACGGCTACCCCCGATACGAGAAGTCGCTGACAACCACTGAAGATGCGAAAGGACACGCGCGATCGGGCCAAGCAGCCTTGAGCGAGGGCCGCCGTCGGTGTGGATTCTGTGGAGACACTCGCCATGCAATAACTCGGTGTGAAAGATTTGCGGGGCTGACGACGAGGAAGCGTTGGCAATGGGCAAAGGAGAGGGACACGTGCTTCAAGTGCCTCGGTACGGGTCACCGACGTGCGCAATGCACAGCGAGAGGTTGTTCACGACCTACCTGTCAGCGACCTCACCACGAGTTGCTCCATTCCGATAACACCGGTGACCCACCATCCACGGGAGCAAAAGACAACGCGACTCAGCTTCCCCGATCTACGACGGACACGCAGACGACAACGAATACCTGGACTACAGAAAAACAGCGAGTGTTATTGCAGGTTGTTCCTGTGACGCTGTCCGGCCCACGTGGAAACGTAAAAACATACGCGCTCCTGGATGGTGGCTCAACAGTCACGCTGGTCGACGCCGAGATTGCAAAAAAAATAGGCGCCACGGGAGAGAAGTCGCCCTTACATCTGGAAGGTGCGAACTTAATGACGTCGGTAGAACCTTCAAGCGCTCGCGTGGATCTGTTGGCAATCGATGACAACGAGCGCAAGCACGAGATTATGGGAGCTCGCACAGTGCGAAATCTACGTTTGCCCTGTCAGACGCTAAGTGAACGAGACGTTAAAGGTCATAAACACTTAGAAGCTGTGCAAATTCGTTGTTACTCAGAAGCGTCGCCCACCATACTCATCGGCCAAGACAACTGGCATCTGATAACCCCGATTGAAGTTCGAGGGGGCGAGTTACACGCTCCCGTAGCCTCGCGTACGCGACTCGGGTGGTCGATCCACGGATACGCCCCCGCTGCAACTAGACAGAACTGTCGAAGGAGGAGAGATGGACAGCGCGAAGTCGTCAACGCGATTACGAACCGAGAGGAACAGTCCGAAGACGCGCAACGTCCAGATAATGAATTTACCGACGCCGCTCTCTCAGCACTTGTCAAATCGAGTCTCACGCTAGAGGGTATGGGAGTCACATCGTTTAACCGCAAAAACTCGCAGATTGAACGCGCGGAAAGGATCATGGTCGATACTACGCAACGAAATGGCGAACGTTGGGAAACTGGACTACTCTGGAAGAATGATCACGTGTCTTTACCCGACAGTCGTTCGTACGCGTATCACCGACTCAAAGCGCTGGAAAAGAAGATGAATAAAGATCCCCTTTACGGTGAGACATACGCGAAACAAATTAAACACTTCGTCGATCAAGGGTACGCGAGGAAACTGGAGAGCCCCGAACACGCCGACAACAAACACGTGTGGTACCTACCTCATTTCGGAGTAATCAATAAAAATAAACCGGAGAAAATACGGATCGTTTTCGATGCAGCAGCGAGGGTCCAAGGTGTGTGCCTGAACGATCTTCTCTTGAGCGGCCCGGATTTGTTATGTTCGCTACCCGGAATCATAATGAAGTTTCGACAACGGAGGATCGCCTTCACAGCAGATATTCGGGAGATGTTCCTGCAAGTTAAAATACGCGAGGAAGACCGTTACGCGCAACTCTTTCTCTGGAGAGGCGGAGACACGAGCCGGGACGCAGAGACGTATTGTATGACGTCATTGATTTTTGGGGCCAAATCCTCCCCCGCTTCAGCGCAGTACGTTAAAAATCGAAACGCAGAAGACTTCGAGCTCGAGCACCCTCAAGCCGCACGAGCAGTAAGAAAAAAACATTACATGGACGACTACCTCGATAGCGTCGACACTGAAGACGAGGCTATTAAATTGATACGCGAAGTGACCGAGATACACAAAAACGGAGGTTTCGAATTACGTGGGTGGAAAAGTAACAGCCGACGAGTTGTAGCTGCGACGGATGGAGGAGTTCACGAGGAGGAGGACGTGCCTCTCACTCCAAAAGACGGTGTTGGCACCAGAGCGTTGGGATTGAAATGGCATCCCACAGACGACACCTTATCCTTTGCACTATCGACAGAAAAAATACCGGAGGACATCCGCGGTGGAACCGCACGACCGACGAAAAGACAAATGCTGAGCGTTATCATGTCAATTTTTGATCCGCTTGGATTCCTGGCCCCCTACACTGTGGGTAGCAAAGTACTCCTACAAAAAGTCTGGCGGGCGGGGACGGGCTGGGACGAGCGAATCGAGAACGCGCTATTCGGTCAATGGCAGCACTGGATACGAAAGCTGGCAGACGTTCCGCAGTGTGTAATACAGCGTTGTTACACTCCAAATTCGGGAATAACATCAGTAGAACTTCACGTCTTCTGCGATGCAAGCGAGCAAGCCATGGCTACCGTTGCATATTGGCGATTTCAAAAGGATGCGGATGAAACAGACGTGGCCTTTATAACGAGTAAAACTCGCGTAGCACCTCTGAAGATGCTGTCGATCCCGCGCATGGAACTACAAGCTGCCGTGATCGCGTGCCGTGTAGCCAAAATGATCACCGAAGAACACGAATTCCAGGTGTCGAGACGAGTATTCTGGACGGATTCCCGCGTCGTCTGGCATTGGGTCAGAGATGACGCCCGATCGTACAAAACCTGGGTAGCCAACCGCTTGGGGGAAATCGACGAGTCGACGGATACGAATGAATGGCGATGGATCCCGACGAAGCTAAACCCCGCGGACGACGCGACGAGATGTATGGGAACCATTCCGGCGCCGGATTCTCGCTGGTTACAAGGCCCTCATTTTTTGAGAGAAGATGAGTTGCGTTGGCCTCAAGCTGACGATGCCCCGATCGAATTCACGGGAGAAGAACGAGCGTCCGAAAGGGTGCACATCATCGCACAGCAGAATGTGTTGCCGCTTCCCGATTTAAAGCGCTTTTCTTCCTGGATACGACTTATTCGCACTACGGCTTGGATGCTTCTACTCCCGGACAAACTACTAAGAAAAACTGCGTTCCGGCCTGGCACGGAGCACTTGACCAAGGCCGAAATTCTATGGGCCCGCCAATCTCAGAAGGAAAGTTTTATGGCTGAATACCTCGCGTTGAAAAGTGGGTCGCCGATAGAAAAGGAAAGCCGACTGAGAGAACTGTGCCCGGTCCTGAGCAATGATGATGTCGTCAGGGTACAGGGACGCATCTCAGCCGTGGCTGGGGTGGATGAAGGTGCGAAATCACCCATTATCCTGGATGGGCATCATCCATACACCAAACTTCTGATTCTGCGCTACCATCAAACCGCGGGACATGGGAGTCCTGAGACAGTCCTCAATGAATTGCGGCAAAGGTATTGGATTGTCAACGCTCGGCGCGCGATCCGCACAGTCACCACGAGCTGCCGTTGGTGCAGAGTCCAAAAGGCGAAACCACAAATCCCCCGAATGGCAGAACTACCCGAGGCGAGGATGGCGCATCACTATCGCCCTTTTACCTTCAGCGGTGTCGATTATTTCGGGCCGATGTTCGTTACGGTAGGCCGAAGACACGAAAAAAGATGGGGCGTGTTATTCACCTGCCTCACGACAAGGGCCGTACACCTCGAAATAGCAACCACATTGACCACCGACTCGGCAATCATGGCATATCGACGCTTTGCGGCACGACGGGGCCAACCTACTGTCATTTATTCAGACAACGGGACTAACTTCAGAGGCGCTGAAGCCGAATTGAGAAGAGCGGTCAACGAACTCGACAAATCACAGTTGCACGATGAGGCGGCAAATCGAGGAGTAAAGTGGCACTTTATTCCACCGCACGCGCCTCATATGGGCGGAAGTTGGGAGCGGTTAATCAGATGTGTGAAGAACGCGTTGAAGACGACGTTGAAGGAGAGATTTCCCAGAGAAGAAGTACTCATGACACTCTTTGCAGAGGCTGAGCATTCGGTCAACAGCCGCCCGCTAACGCGAGTATCCTCGGATGTCCGTGATGCGGAGAGTCTTACCCCGAACCACTTTCTGCTCGGCTCGTCGTCGGGATTGCCGGCACTAGGACGCTTCGACATAGCCGATCAGACCAGTAGTCATAGGTGGCGCGTTAGTCAACGCCTAGCCGACATGTTCTGGAGCAGGTGGGTCCGTGAATACCTACCAACACTAATTCCGCGAAAGCGTTGGCACCAGGAGACTCGGCTGACCCGCGTTGGAGATGTGGTACTCATGGTCGAACCGTCGACACCTCGAAACGTCTGGCCGCGAGGTATAGTTTCTCGGCTGTTCCCGGGCGCCGACGGACGAGTGCGGGTGGTGGAAATCACTTGCGGCGGACGCACATTCAAAAGACCAGTGTCCAAGATCATCCCGTTAGAAGTCGTCGAGGAAGAAACGGAAGACGTCATCTCCCGTGTCGGGGGGGAGGATGTTGTCGCACGATCGACGTTGGAGCGCGGATAGTGAGAGAAGTGGGGGAAGGCTTGGCTCGCGGGAAACTCAGGCCTCGCAGCGAGAGTGGTGGGGGAAGCCCGACGCGCGGGGAGAGAGGCCGCGCGACGAGAGAAGGAACGAGTCAGTCGCGTCGCAGCGAGCAGGGACAACAGTAGCGAGCGAGAGAGAGCGACGTGTGACGTCACGGCTTCGGCAACTCTCCTAATGTTTACGTCTTAAATAAACGGATCGTTTTTTTTGGATACGCAGCCTTTAATATTTTCTCGACAACACCTTCCCAACTTCCCAGAGGAGACATCGGGCAGAGCGAGCCGATCTGCCGACCGGGGGATACGAGCACCACGCAGGGTAACGTTCGCGAGAGAACGGAGGTTTGTGGGGGGCAACTCGAAAGAGAGCGAGTGAGCCGGGCGGCTTGCAAGAAAGCCAGGGTAGCTCGCGAACGGGCAGAGTGAGCCGGGGGGGCTCGCGAGAGAGCCGGGGTGGCTCGTGAGTGCTGTGGTGGTTCGCGAGAGAGCCAGGGTGGCTCGCGAGAGAGCCAGGGGTGGCTCGCGAGAGAACCAGGGGTGGCTCGCGAGAGAGCCAGGGGTGGCTCGCGAGAGAGCCAAGGTGGCTCGCGAGAGAGCCGGGGTAGCTCGCGAGTGAGCCGGGGCGGCTCGAGAGAGAGCGAGGGTAGCTCGTGAGTGAGCTGTGGCAGAGAGAGAGAGAGAGAGAGAGAGAGAGAGAGGGAGAGAGAGAGAGAGAGAGAGAGAGAGAGAGTAAAAATTGTCGTGCCGTACGCCGACTGGCCACCGGGCACAGCGTCTAGCGTAGCGAGGTTGGCACAATCATAGTATCATCCATGAACATACATGACTCAATAGGTGGAACAATCAGTGTCGTGACCGTTCAGTTTCTGAGTAATCGGCGCAATAAACTGGAACGATGATCACGAAACATACGACTATATAAACATCCACTCAGCCTTCTAAGAGTCACTCTCCATATTCGTTTCGATGAGACAGCATCAGTATGGAATTTTTTAAGAAACTAATGATTGCTATTGGAGTGACTTCGCCTTCGAGTAAGAAAGTCGACTTTATCGCGGATCTTCCTGTTGAGGTTGCTCAGCATCTGCTTCGAATGTTGGATACTCGATCGCTGATCAACGCATCTAGTGTTTCTCGACGTTGGTTTTCTTTGTGCAAAAGTGATAAACGATTGCGCCAATCGGTTCATCATCATTTAAGAATCACTAAACACAAAATGGTACAGGTAATGGACAATTCGCGTAGATCAAACAAAACGCGTAATAAAAGAGACACAAACAAAAAGATTACATCACAAATTACTCGTCGTACAGACGTCGCACAAACAAAGATCATTTTTTCCAAAACATCCAGGTCCGTTCAGAAGACAAGTCAAATTCGCGCATCTATGAAGTTGACGAATACTTTACAAAAACCTCGAATAAAGAGAACTGCCGCTACGCTTCGATTGATGTAAACCGTTTGGATATTCTTATAGAGATGGACTTGAAATTATGATATTTCAAAAATGACTCAGACTGCGTTCTGCAGTATATATTTTCTTTATAAGTTTGACAACCGCCGTAAGGTATCACTGTCGTGAGGCATTAATAGATAACTAGGTTTTTATATGAACGCCGGAATGATCGCCACAAAGTGAGTAATAATAAGAAGGATATCGGAGGATAACGAAATAAAAACAAATAATTTACGACCACGATTTAAATAAGTAAACTCTGTTTCGGAGATAGATTGATTATGCCAAAAATGTAAAAATTGAAATTCTATTTTTCTGTATATAAATCTAGTTATACACCTCTATAATACTGGACAGAATGTTCGTGTGTTGACGGATTCATAGTATCATAGTATCATCCATGAACATACATGACTCAATAGGTGGAACAATCAGTGTCGTGACCGTTCAGTTTCTGAGTAATCGGCGCAATGAACTGGAACGATGATCACGAAACATACGACTATATAAACATCCACTCAGCCTTCTAAGAGTCACTCTCCATATGCGTTTCGATGAGACAGCATCAGTATGGAATTTTTTAAGAAACTAATGATTGCTATTGGAGTGACTTCGCCTTCGAGTAAGAAAGTCGACTTTATCGCGGATCTTCCTGTTGAGGTTGCTCAGCATCTGCTTCGAATGTTGGATACTGTATCGCTGATCAACGCATCTAGTGTTTCTCGACGTTGGTTTTCTTTGTGCAAAAGTGATAAACGATTGCGACAATCGGTTCATCATCATTTAAGAATCACTAAACACAAAATGGTACAGGTAATGGACAATTCGCGTAGATCAAACAAAACGCGTAATAAAAGTGACACAAACAAAAAGATTACATCACAAATTACTCGTCGTACAGACGTCGCACAAACAAAGTTCATTTTTTCCAAAACATCCAGGTCCGTTCAGAAGACAAGTCAAATTCGCGCATCTATGAAGTTGACGAATACTTTACAAAAACCTCGAATAACGAGAACTGCCGCTACGCTTCGATTGATGTAAACCGTTTGGATAATCTTATAGAGATGGACTTGAAATTATGATATTTTAAAAATGACTCAGACTGCGTTCTGCAGTATATATTTTCTTTATAAGTTTGACAACCGCCGTAAGGTATCACTGTCGTGAGGCATTAATAGATAACTAGATTTTTATATGAACGCCGGAATGATCGCCACAAAGTGAGCAATAATAAGAAGGATATCGGAGGATAACAAAATTAAAAAAAATAATTTACGACCACGATTTAAATTAGTAAACTCTGTTTCGGAGATTATGCCAAAAATGTAAAAAATTAAAATTCTATTTTTCTGTATATAAATCTACTAATACACCGCCATAATACTGGACAGAATGTTCGTGTGTTGACGGATTCATAGTATCATAGTATCATCCATGAACATACATGACTCAATAGGTGGAACAATCAGGGGCGTGACCGTTCAGTTTCTGAGTAGTCGGCGCAATGAACTGGAACAATGATCACGAAACATACGACTATATAAACATCCACTCAGCCATCTAAGAGTCACTCTCCATATGCGTTTTGATGAGACAGCATCAGTATGGAATTTTTTAAGAAACTAATGATTGCTATTGGAGTGACTTCGCCTTCGAGTAAGAAAGTCGACTTTATCGCGGATCTTCCTGTTGAGGTTGCTCAGCATCTGCTTCGAATGTTGGATACTCGATCGCTGATCAACGCATCTAGTGTTTCTCGACGTTGGTTTTCTTTGTGCAAAAGTGATAAACGATTGCGCCAATCGGTTCATCATCATTTAAGAATCACTAAACACAAAATGGTACAGGTAATGGACAATTCGCGTAGATCAAACAAAACGCGTAATAAAAGAGACACAAACAAAAAGATTACATCACAAATTACTCGTCGTACAGACGTCGCACAAACAAAGATCATTTTTTCCAAAACATCCAGGTCCGTTCAGAAGACAAGTCAAATTCGCGCATCTATGAAGTTGACGAATACTTTACAAAAACCTCGAATAAAGAGAACTGCCGCTACGCTTCGATTGATGTAAACCGTTTGGATATTCTTATAGAGATGGACTTGAAATTATGATATTTCAAAAATGACTCAGACTGCGTTCTGCAGTATATATTTTCTTTATAAGTTTGACAACCGCCGTAAGGTATCACTGTCGTGAGGCATTAATAGATAACTAGGTTTTTATATGAACGCCGGAATGATCGCCACAAAGTGAGTAATAATAAGAAGGATATCGGAGGATAACGAAATAAAAACAAATAATTTACGACCACGATTTAAATAAGTAAACTCTGTTTCGGAGATAGATTGATTATGCCAAAAATGTAAAAATTGAAATTCTATTTTTCTGTATATAAATCTAGTTATACACCTCTATAATACTGGACAGAATGTTCGTGTGTTGACGGATTCATAGTATCATCCATGAACATACATGACTCAATAGGTGGAACAATCAGTGTCGTGACCGTTCAGTTTCTGAGTAATCGGCGCAATGAACTGGAACGATGATCACGAAACATACGACTATATAAACATCCACTCAGCCATCTAAGAGTCACTCTCCATATGCGTTTCGATGAGACAGCATCAGTATGGAATTTTTGAAGAAACTAATGATTGCTATTGGAGTGACTTCGTCTTCGAGTAAGAAAGTCGACTTTATCGCGGGTTTTCCTGTTGAGGTTGCTCAGCATCTGCTTCGAATGTTGGATACTGTATCGCTGATCAACGCATCTAGTGTTTCTCGACGTTGGTTTTCTTTGTGCAAAAGTGATAAACGATTGCGACAATCGGTTCATCATCATTTAAGAATCACTAAACAAAAAATGGTACAGTTAATGGACAATTCGCGTAGATAAAAAAAAACGCGTAATAAAAGTGACACAAACAAAAAGATTACATCACAAATTACTCGTCGTACAGACGTCGCACCAACAAAGTTCATTTTTTCCAAAACATCCAGGTCCGTTCAGAAGACAAGTCAAATTCGCGCATCTATGAAGTTGACGAATACTTTACAAAAACCTCGAATAACGAGAACTGCTGCTACGCTTCGATTGATGTAAACCGTTTGGATATTCTTATAGAGATGGACTTGAAATTATGATATTTCAAAAATGACTCAGACTGCGTTCTGCAGTATATATTTTCTTTATAAGTTTGACAACCGCCGTAAGGTATCACTGTCGTGAGGCATTAATAGATAACTAGGTTTTTATATGAACGCCGGAATGATCGCCACAAAGTGAGCAATAATAAGAAGGATATCGGAGGATAACAAAATTAAAAAAAATAATTTACGACCACGATTTAAATAAGTAAACTCTGTTTCGGAGATAGATTGATTATGCAAAAAATGTAAAAAATTGAAATTCTATTTTTCTGTATATACATCTACTAATACACCGCCATAATACTGGACAGAATGTTCGTGTGTTGACGGATTCATAGTATCATAGTATCATCCATGAACATACATGACTCAATAGGTGGAACAATCAGTGTCGTGACCGTTCAGTTTCTGAGTAATCGGCGCAATAAACTGGAACGATGATCACGAAACATACGACTATATAAACATCCACTCAGCCTTCTAAGAGTCACTCTCCATATTCGTTTCGATGAGACAGCATCAGTATGGAATTTTTTAAGAAACTAATGATTGCTATTGGAGTGACTTCGCCTTCGAGTAAGAAAGTCGACTTTATCGCGGATCTTCCTGTTGAGGTTGCTCAGCATCTGCTTCGAATGTTGGATACTCGATCGCTGATCAACGCATCTAGTGTTTCTCGACGTTGGTTTTCTTTGTGCAAAAGTGATAAACGATTGCGCCAATCGGTTCATCATCATTTAAGAATCACTAAACACAAAATGGTACAGGTAATGGACAATTCGCGTAGATCAAACAAAACGCGTAATAAAAGAGACACAAACAAAAAGATTACATCACAAATTACTCGTCGTACAGACGTCGCACAAACAAAGATCATTTTTTCCAAAACATCCAGGTCCGTTCAGAAGACAAGTCAAATTCGCGCATCTATGAAGTTGACGAATACTTTACAAAAACCTCGAATAAAGAGAACTGCCGCTACGCTTCGATTGATGTAAACCGTTTGGATATTCTTATAGAGATGGACTTGAAATTATGATATTTCAAAAATGACTCAGACTGCGTTCTGCAGTATATATTTTCTTTATAAGTTTGACAACCGCCGTAAGGTATCACTGTCGTGAGGCATTAATAGATAACTAGGTTTTTATATGAACGCCGGAATGATCGCCACAAAGTGAGTAATAATAAGAAGGATATCGGAGGATAACGAAATAAAAACAAATAATTTACGACCACGATTTAAATAAGTAAACTCTGTTTCGGAGATAGATTGATTATGCCAAAAATGTAAAAATTGAAATTCTATTTTTCTGTATATAAATCTAGTTATACACCTCTATAATACTGGACAGAATGTTCGTGTGTTGACGGATTCATAGTATCATCCATGAACATACATGACTCAATAGGTGGAACAATCAGTGTCGTGACCGTTCAGTTTCTGAGTAATCGGCGCAATGAACTGGAACGATGATCACGAAACATACGACTATATAAACATCCACTCAGCCATCTAAGAGTCACTCTCCATATGCGTTTCGATGAGACAGCATCAGTATGGAATTTTTGAAGAAACTAATGATTGCTATTGGAGTGACTTCGTCTTCGAGTAAGAAAGTCGACTTTATCGCGGGTTTTCCTGTTGAGGTTGCTCAGCATCTGCTTCGAATGTTGGATACTGTATCGCTGATCAACGCATCTAGTGTTTCTCGACGTTGGTTTTCTTTGTGCAAAAGTGATAAACGATTGCGACAATCGGTTCATCATCATTTAAGAATCACTAAACAAAAAATGGTACAGTTAATGGACAATTCGCGTAGATAAAAAAAAACGCGTAATAAAAGTGACACAAACAAAAAGATTACATCACAAATTACTCGTCGTACAGACGTCGCACCAACAAAGTTCATTTTTTCCAAAACATCCAGGTCCGTTCAGAAGACAAGTCAAATTCGCGCATCTATGAAGTTGACGAATACTTTACAAAAACCTCGAATAACGAGAACTGCTGCTACGCTTCGATTGATGTAAACCGTTTGGATATTCTTATAGAGATGGACTTGAAATTATGATATTTCAAAAATGACTCAGACTGCGTTCTGCAGTATATATTTTCTTTATAAGTTTGACAACCGCCGTAAGGTATCACTGTCGTGAGGCATTAATAGATAACTAGGTTTTTATATGAACGCCGGAATGATCGCCACAAAGTGAGCAATAATAAGAAGGATATCGGAGGATAACAAAATTAAAAAAAATAATTTACGACCACGATTTAAATAAGTAAACTCTGTTTCGGAGATAGATTGATTATGCAAAAAATGTAAAAAATTGAAATTCTATTTTTCTGTATATAAATCTACTAATACACCGCCATAATACTGGACAGAATGTTCGTGTGTTGACGGATTCATAGTATCATAGTATCATCCATGAACATACATGACTCAATAGGTGGAACAATCAGTGTCGTGACCGTTCAGTTTCTGAGTAATCGGCGCAATGAACTGGAACGATGATCACGAAACATACGACTATATAAACATCCACTCAGCCTTCTAAGAGTCACTCTCCATATGCGTTTCGATGAGACAGCATCAGTATGGAATTTTTTAAGAAACTAATGATTGCTATTGGAGTGACTTCGCCTTCGAGTAAGAAAGTCGACTTTATCGCGGATCTTCCTGTTGAGGTTGCTCAGCATCTGCTTCGAATGTTGGATACTGTATCGCTGATCAACGCATCTAGTGTTTCTCGACGTTGGTTTTCTTTGTGCAAAAGTGATAAACGATTGCGACAATCGGTTCATCATCATTTAAGAATCACTAAACACAAAATGGTACAGGTAATGGACAATTCGCGTAGATCAAACAAAACGCGTAATAAAAGTGACACAAACAAAAAGATTACATCACAAATTACTCGTCGTACAGACGTCGCACAAACAAAGTTCATTTTTTCCAAAACATCCAGGTCCGTTCAGAAGACAAGTCAAATTCGCGCATCTATGAAGTTGACGAATACTTTACAAAAACCTCGAATAACGAGAACTGCCGCTACGCTTCGATTGATGTAAACCGTTTGGATAATCTTATAGAGATGGACTTGAAATTATGATATTTTAAAAATGACTCAGACTGCGTTCTGCAGTATATATTTTCTTTATAAGTTTGACAACCGCCGTAAGGTATCACTGTCGTGAGGCATTAATAGATAACTAGATTTTTATATGAACGCCGGAATGATCGCCACAAAGTGAGCAATAATAAGAAGGATATCGGAGGATAACAAAATTAAAAAAAATAATTTACGACCACGATTTAAATTAGTAAACTCTGTTTCGGAGATTATGCCAAAAATGTAAAAAATTAAAATTCTATTTTTCTGTATAAAAATCTACTAATACACCGCCATAATACTGGACAGAATGTTCGTGTGTTGACGGATTCATAGTATCATAGTATCATCCATGAACATACATGACTCAATAGGTGGAACAATCAGGGGCGTGACCGTTCAGTTTCTGAGTAGTCGGCGCAATGAACTGGAACAATGATCACGAAACATACGACTATATAAACATCCACTCAGCCATCTAAGAGTCACTCTCCATATGCGTTTTGATGAGACAGCATCAGTATGGAATTTTTTAAGAAACTAATGATTGCTATTGGAGTGACTTCGCCTTCGAGTAAGAAAGTCGACTTTATCGCGGATCTTCCTGTTGAGGTTGCTCAGCATCTGCTTCGAATGTTGGATACTCGATCGCTGATCAACGCATCTAGTGTTTCTCGACGTTGGTTTTCTTTGTGCAAAAGTGATAAACGATTGCGACAATCGGTTCATCATCATTTAAGAATCACTAAACAAAAAATGGTACAGTTAATGGACAATTCGCGTAGATAAAAAAAAACGCGTAATAAAAGTGACACAAACAAAAAGATTACATCACAAATTACTCGTCGTACAGACGTCGCACCAACAAAGTTCATTTTTTCCAAAACATCCAGGTCCGTTCAGAAGACAAGTCAAATTCGCGCATCTATGAAGTTGACGAATACTTTACAAAAACCTCGAATAACGAGAACTGCTGCTACGCTTCGATTGATGTAAACCGTTTGGATATTCTTATAGAGATGGACTTGAAATTATGATATTTTAAAAATGACTCAGACTGCGTTCTGCAGTATATATTTTCTTTATAAGTTTGACAACCGCCGTAAGGTATCACTGTCGTGAGGCATTAATAGATAACTAGATTTTTATATGAACGCCGGAATGATCGCCACAAAGTGAGCAATAATAAGAAGGATATCGGAGGATAACAAAATTAAAAAAAATAATTTACGACCACGATTTAAATTAGTAAACTCTGTTTCGGAGATTATGCCAAAAATGTAAAAAATTAAAATTCTATTTTTCTGTATAAAAATCTACTAATACACCGCCATAATACTGGACAGAATGTTCGTGTGTTGACGGATTCATAGTATCATAGTATCATCCATGAACATACATGACTCAATAGGTGGAACAATCAGGGGCGTGACCGTTCAGTTTCTGAGTAGTCGGCGCAATGAACTGGAACAATGATCACGAAACATACGACTATATAAACATCCACTCAGCCATCTAAGAGTCACTCTCCATATGCGTTTTGATGAGACAGCATCAGTATGGAATTTTTTAAGAAACTAATGATTGCTATTGGAGTGACTTCGCCTTCGAGTAAGAAAGTCGACTTTATCGCGGATCTTCCTGTTGAGGTTGCTCAGCATCTGCTTCGAATGTTGGATACTCGATCGCTGATCAACGCATCTAGTGTTTCTCGACGTTGGTTTTCTTTGTGCAAAAGTGATAAACGATTGCGACAATCGGTTCATCATCATTTAAGAATCACTAAACAAAAAATGGTACAGTTAATGGACAATTCGCGTAGATAAAAAAAAACGCGTAATAAAAGTGACACAAACAAAAAGATTACATCACAAATTACTCGTCGTACAGACGTCGCACCAACAAAGTTCATTTTTTCCAAAACATCCAGGTCCGTTCAGAAGACAAGTCAAATTCGCGCATCTATGAAGTTGACGAATACTTTACAAAAACCTCGAATAACGAGAACTGCTGCTACGCTTCGATTGATGTAAACCGTTTGGATATTCTTATAGAGATGGACTTGAAATTATGATATTTCAAAAATGACTCAGACTGCGTTCTGCAGTATATATTTTCTTTATAAGTTTGACAACCGCCGTAAGGTATCACTGTCGTGAGGCATTAATAGATAACTAGGTTTTTATATGAACGCCGGGATGATCGCCACAAAGTGAGCAATAATAAGAAGGATATCGGAGGATAACAAAATTAAAAAAAATAATTTACGACCACGATTTAAATAAGTAAACTCTGTTTCGGAGATAGATTGATTATGCAAAAAATGTAAAAAATTGAAATTCTATTTTTCTGTATATAAATCTACTAATACACCGCCATAATACTGGACAGAATGTTCGTGTGTTGACGGATTCATAGTATCATAGTATCATCCATGAACATACATGACTCAATAGGTGGAACAATCAGTGTCGTGACCGTTCAGTTTCTGAGTAATCGGCGCAATGAACTGGAACGATGATCACGAAACATACGACTATATAAACATCCACTCAGCCTTCTAAGAGTCACTCTCCATATGCGTTTCGATGAGACAGCATCAGTATGGAATTTTTTAAGAAACTAATGATTGCTATTGGAGTGACTTCGCCTTCGAGTAAGAAAGTCGACTTTATCGCGGATCTTCCTGTTGAGGTTGCTCAGCATCTGCTTCGAATGTTGGATACTGTATCGCTGATCAACGCATCTAGTGTTTCTCGACGTTGGTTTTCTTTGTGCAAAAGTGATAAACGATTGCGACAATCGGTTCATCATCATTTAAGAATCACTAAACACAAAATGGTACAGGTAATGGACAATTCGCGTAGATCAAACAAAACGCGTAATAAAAGTGACACAAACAAAAAGATTACATCACAAATTACTCGTCGTACAGACGTCGCACAAACAAAGTTCATTTTTTCCAAAACATCCAGGTCCGTTCAGAAGACAAGTCAAATTCGCGCATCTATGAAGTTGACGAATACTTTACAAAAACCTCGAATAACGAGAACTGCCGCTACGCTTCGATTGATGTAAACCGTTTGGATAATCTTATAGAGATGGACTTGAAATTATGATATTTTAAAAATGACTCAGACTGCGTTCTGCAGTATATATTTTCTTTATAAGTTTGACAACCGCCGTAAGGTATCACTGTCGTGAGGCATTAATAGATAACTAGATTTTTATATGAACGCCGGAATGATCGCCACAAAGTGAGCAATAATAAGAAGGATATCGGAGGATAACAAAATTAAAAAAAATAATTTACGACCACGATTTAAATTAGTAAACTCTGTTTCGGAGATTATGCCAAAAATGTAAAAAATTAAAATTCTATTTTTCTGTATAAAAATCTACTAATACACCGCCATAATACTGGACAGAATGTTCGTGTGTTGACGGATTCATAGTATCATAGTATCATCCATGAACATACATGACTCAATAGGTGGAACAATCAGGGGCGTGACCGTTCAGTTTCTGAGTAGTCGGCGCAATGAACTGGAACAATGATCACGAAACATACGACTATATAAACATCCACTCAGCCATCTAAGAGTCACTCTCCATATGCGTTTTGATGAGACAGCATCAGTATGGAATTTTTTAAGAAACTAATGATTGCTATTGGAGTGACTTCGCCTTCGAGTAAGAAAGTCGACTTTATCGCGGATCTTCCTGTTGAGGTTGCTCAGCATCTGCTTCGAATGTTGGATACTCGATCGCTGATCAACGCATCTAGTGTTTCTCGACGTTGGTTTTCTTTGTGCAAAAGTGATAAACGATTGCGCCAATCGGTTCATCATCATTTAAGAATCACTAAACACAAAATGGTACAGGTAATGGACAATTCGCGTAGATCAAACAAAACGCGTAATAAAAGAGACACAAACAAAAAGATTACATCACAAATTACTCGTCGTACAGACGTCGCACAAACAAAGATCATTTTTTCCAAAACATCCAGGTCCGTTCAGAAGACAAGTCAAATTCGCGCATCTATGAAGTTGACGAATACTTTACAAAAACCTCGAATAAAGAGAACTGCCGCTACGCTTCGATTGATGTAAACCGTTTGGATATTCTTATAGAGATGGACTTGAAATTATGATATTTCAAAAATGACTCAGACTGCGTTCTGCAGTATATATTTTCTTTATAAGTTTGACAACCGCCGTAAGGTATCACTGTCGTGAGGCATTAATAGATAACTAGGTTTTTATATGAACGCCGGAATGATCGCCACAAAGTGAGTAACAATAAGAAGGATATCGGAGGATAACGAAATAAAAACAAATAATTTACGACCACGATTTAAATAAGTAAACTCTGTTTCGGAGATAGATTGATTATGCCAAAAATGTAAAAATTGAAATTCTATTTTTCTGTATATAAATCTAGTTATACACCTCTATAATACTGGACAGAATGTTCGTGTGTTGACGGATTCATAGTATCATCCATGAACATACATGACTCAATAGGTGGAACAATCAGTGTCGTGACCGTTCAGTTTCTGAGTAATCGGCGCAATGAACTGGAACGATGATCACGAAACATACGACTATATAAACATCCACTCAGCCATCTAAGAGTCACTCTCCATATGCGTTTCGATGAGACAGCATCAGTATGGAATTTTTGAAGAAACTAATGATTGCTATTGGAGTGACTTCGTCTTCGAGTAAGAAAGTCGACTTTATCGCGGGTTTTCCTGTTGAGGTTGCTCAGCATCTGCTTCGAATGTTGGATACTGTATCGCTGATCAACGCATCTAGTGTTTCTCGACGTTGGTTTTCTTTGTGCAAAAGTGATAAACGATTGCGACAATCGGTTCATCATCATTTAAGAATCACTAAACAAAAAATGGTACAGTTAATGGACAATTCGCGTAGATAAAAAAAAACGCGTAATAAAAGTGACACAAACAAAAAGATTACATCACAAATTACTCGTCGTACAGACGTCGCACCAACAAAGTTCATTTTTTCCAAAACATCCAGGTCCGTTCAGAAGACAAGTCAAATTCGCGCATCTATGAAGTTGACGAATACTTTACAAAAACCTCGAATAACGAGAACTGCTGCTACGCTTCGATTGATGTAAACCGTTTGGATATTCTTATAGAGATGGACTTGAAATTATGATATTTCAAAAATGACTCAGACTGCGTTCTGCAGTATATATTTTCTTTATAAGTTTGACAACCGCCGTAAGGTATCACTGTCGTGAGGCATTAATAGATAACTAGGTTTTTATATGAACGCCGGGATGATCGCCACAAAGTGAGCAATAATAAGAAGGATATCGGAGGATAACAAAATTAAAAAAAATAATTTACGACCACGATTTAAATAAGTAAACTCTGTTTCGGAGATAGATTGATTATGCAAAAAATGTAAAAAATTGAAATTCTATTTTTCTGTATATAAATCTACTAATACACCGCCATAATACTGGACAGAATGTTCGTGTGTTGACGGATTCATAGTATCATAGTATCATCCATGAACATACATGACTCAATAGGTGGAACAATCAGTGTCGTGACCGTTCAGTTTCTGAGTAATCGGCGCAATGAACTGGAACGATGATCACGAAACATACGACTATATAAACATCCACTCAGCCTTCTAAGAGTCACTCTCCATATGCGTTTCGATGAGACAGCATCAGTATGGAATTTTTTAAGAAACTAATGATTGCTATTGGAGTGACTTCGCCTTCGAGTAAGAAAGTCGACTTTATCGCGGATCTTCCTGTTGAGGTTGCTCAGCATCTGCTTCGAATGTTGGATACTGTATCGCTGATCAACGCATCTAGTGTTTCTCGACGTTGGTTTTCTTTGTGCAAAAGTGATAAACGATTGCGACTATCGGTTCATCATCATTTAAGAATCACTAAACACAAAATGGTACAGTTAATGGACAATTCGCGTAGATCAAACAAAACGCGTAAAAAAAGTGACACAAACAAAAAGATTACATCACAAATTACTCGTCGTACAGACGTCGCACCAACAAAGTTCATTTTTTCCAAAACATCCAGGTCCGTTCAGAAGACAAGTCAAATTCGCGCATCTATGAAGTTGACGAATACTTTACAAAAACCTCGAATAACGAGAACTGCCGCTACGCTTCGATTGATGTAAACCGTTTGGATAATCTTATAGAGATGGACTTGAAATTATGATATTTTAAAAATGACTGAGACTGCGTTCTGCAGTATATATTTTCTTTATAAGTTTGACAACCGCCGTAAGGTATCACTGTCGTGAGGCATTAATAGATAACTAGATTTTTATATGAACGCCGGAATGATCGCCACAAAGTGAGCAATAATAAGAAGGATATCGGAGGATAACAAAATTAAAAAAAATAATTTACGACCACGATTTAAATTAGTAAACTCTGTTTCGGAGATTATGCCAAAAATGTAAAAAATTAAAATTCTATTTTTCTGAATATAAATCTACTAATACACCGCCATAATACTGGACAGAATGTTCGTGTGTTGACGGATTCATAGTATCATAGTATCATCCATGAACATACATGACTCCATAGGTGGAACAATCAGGGGCGTGACCGTTCAGTTTCTGAGTAGTCGGCGCAATGAACTGGAACAATGATCACGAAACATACGACTATATAAACATCCACTCAGCCATCTAAGAGTCACTCTCCATATGCGTTTTGATGAGACAGCATCAGTATGGAATTTTTTAAGAAACTAATGATTGCTATTGGAGTGACTTCGCCTTCGAGTAAGAAAGTCGACTTTATCGCGGATCTTCCTGTTGAGGTTGCTCAGCATCTGCTTCGAATGTTGGATACTCGATCGCTGATCAACGCATCTAGTGTTTCTCGACGTTGGTTTTCTTTGTGCAAAAGTGATAAACGATTGCGACAATCGGTTCATCATCATTTAAGAATCACTAAACACAAAATGGTACAGGTAATGGACAATTCGCGTAGATCAAACAAAACGCGTAATAAAAGAGACACAAACAAAAAGATTACATCACAAATTACTCGTCGTACAGACGTCGCACAAACAAAGTTCATTTTTTCCAAAACATCCAGGTCCGTTCAGAAGACAAGTCAAATTCGCGCATCTATGAAGTTGACGAATACTTTACAAAAACCTCGAATAAAGAGAACTGCCGCTACGCTTCGATTGATGTAAACCGTTTGGATATTCTTATAGAGATGGACTTGAAATTATGATATTTCAAAAATGACTCAGACTGCGTTCTGCAGTATATATTTTCTTTATAAGTTTGACAACCGCCGTAAGGTATCACTGTCGTGAGGCATTAATAGATAACTAGGTTTTTATATGAACGCCGGAATGATCGCCACAAAGTGAGCAATAATAAGAAGGATATCGGAGGATAACAAAATTAAAAAAAATAATTTACGACCACGATTTAAATAAGTAAACTCTGTTTCGGAGATAGATTGATTATGCCAAAAATGTAAAAAATTGAAATTCTATTTTTCTGTATATAAATCTACTAATACACCGCCATAATACTGGACAGAATGTTCATGTGTTGACGGATCCATAGTATCATAGTATCATCCATGAACATACATGACTCCATAGGTGGAACAATCAGGGGCGTGACCGTTCAGTTTCTGAGTAGTCGGCGCAATGAACTGGAACAATGATCACGAAACATACGACTATATAAACATCCACTCAGCCATCTAAGAGTCACTCTCCATATGCGTTTTGATGAGACAGCATCAGTATGGAATTTTTTAAGAAACTAATGATTGCTATTGGAGTGACTTCGCCTTCGAGTAAGAAAGTCGACTTTATCGCGGATCTTCCTGTTGAGGTTGCTCAGCATCTGCTTCGAATGTTGGATACTCGATCGCTGATCAACGCATCTAGTGTTTCTCGACGTTGGTTTTCTTTGTGCAAAAGTGATAAACGATTGCGACAATCGGTTCATCATCATTTAAGAATCACTAAACACAAAATGGTACAGGTAATGGACAATTCGCGTAGATCAAACAAAACCCGTAATAAAAGAGACACAAACAAAAAGATTACATCACAAATTACTCGTCGTACAGACGTCGCACAAACAAAGTTCATTTTTTCCAAAACATCCAGGTCCGTTCAGAAGACAAGTCAAATTCGCGCATCTATGAAGTTGACGAATACTTTACAAAAACCTCGAATAAAGAGAACTGCCGCTACGCTTCGATTGATGTAAACCGTTTGGATATTCTTATAGAGATGGACTTGAAATTATGATATTTCAAAAATGACTCAGACTGCGTTCTGCAGTATATATTTTCTTTATAAGTTTGACAACCGCCGTAAGGTATCACTGTCGTGAGGCATTAATAGATAACTAGGTTTTTATATGAACGCCGGAATGATCGCCACAAAGTGAGCAATAATAAGAAGGATATCGGAGGATAACAAAATTAAAAAAAATAATTTACGACCACGATTTAAATAAGTAAACTCTGTTTCGGAGATAGATTGATTATGCCAAAAATGTAAAAAATTGAAATTCTATTTTTCTGTATATAAATCTACTAATACACCGCCATAATACTGGACAGAATGTTCGTGTGTTGACGGATTCATAGTATCATAGTATCATCCATGAACATACATGACTCAATAGGTGGAACAATCAGTGTCGTGACCGTTCAGTTTCTGAGTAATCGGCGCAATGAACTGGAACGATGATCACGAAACATACGACTATATAAACATCCACTCAGCCTTCTAAGAGTCACTCTCCATATGCGTTTCGATGAGACAGCATCAGTATGGAATTTTTTAAGAAACTAATGATTGCTATTGGAGTGACTTCGCCTTCGAGTAAGAAAGTCGACTTTATCGCGGATCTTCCTGTTGAGGTTGCTCAGCATCTGCTTCGAATGTTGGATACTGTATCGCTGATCAACGCATCTAGTGTTTCTCGACGTTGGTTTTCTTTGTGCAAAAGTGATAAACGATTGCGACAATCGGTTCATCATCATTTAAGAATCACTAAACACAAAATGGTACAGGTAATGGACAATTCGCGTAGATCAAACAAAACGCGTAATAAAAGTGACACAAACAAAAAGATTACATCACAAATTACTCGTCGTACAGACGTCGCACAAACAAAGTTCATTTTTTCCAAAACATCCAGGTCCGTTCAGAAGACAAGTCAAATTCGCGCATCTATGAAGTTGACGAATACTTTACAAAAACCTCGAATAACGAGAACTGCCGCTACGCTTCGATTGATGTAAACCGTTTGGATAATCTTATAGAGATGGACTTGAAATTATGATATTTTAAAAATGACTCAGACTGCGTTCTGCAGTATATATTTTCTTTATAAGTTTGACAACCGCCGTAAGGTATCACTGTCGTGAGGCATTAATAGATAACTAGATTTTTATATGAACGCCGGAATGATCGCCACAAAGTGAGCAATAATAAGAAGGATATCGGAGGATAACAAAATTAAAAAAAATAATTTACGACCACGATTTAAATTAGTAAACTCTGTTTCGGAGATTATGCCAAAAATGTAAAAAATTAAAATTCTATTTTTCTGTATATAAATCTACTAATACACCGCCATAATACTGGACAGAATGTTCGTGTGTTGACGGATTCATAGTATCATAGTATCATCCATGAACATACATGACTCAATAGGTGGAACAATCAGGGGCGTGACCGTTCAGTTTCTGAGTAGTCGGCGCAATGAACTGGAACAATGATCACGAAACATACGACTATATAAACATCCACTCAGCCATCTAAGAGTCACTCTCCATATGCGTTTTGATGAGACAGCATCAGTATGGAATTTTTTAAGAAACTAATGATTGCTATTGGAGTGACTTCGCCTTCGAGTAAGAAAGTCGACTTTATCGCGGATCTTCCTGTTGAGGTTGCTCAGCATCTGCTTCGAATGTTGGATACTCGATCGCTGATCAACGCATCTAGTGTTTCTCGACGTTGGTTTTCTTTGTGCAAAAGTGATAAACGATTGCGCCAATCGGTTCATCATCATTTAAGAATCACTAAACACAAAATGGTACAGGTAATGGACAATTCGCGTAGATCAAACAAAACGCGTAATAAAAGAGACACAAACAAAAAGATTACATCACAAATTACTCGTCGTACAGACGTCGCACAAACAAAGATCATTTTTTCCAAAACATCCAGGTCCGTTCAGAAGACAAGTCAAATTCGCGCATCTATGAAGTTGACGAATACTTTACAAAAACCTCGAATAAAGAGAACTGCCGCTACGCTTCGATTGATGTAAACCGTTTGGATATTCTTATAGAGATGGACTTGAAATTATGATATTTCAAAAATGACTCAGACTGCGTTCTGCAGTATATATTTTCTTTATAAGTTTGACAACCGCCGTAAGGTATCACTGTCGTGAGGCATTAATAGATAACTAGGTTTTTATATGAACGCCGGAATGATCGCCACAAAGTGAGTAATAATAAGAAGGATATCGGAGGATAACGAAATAAAAACAAATAATTTACGACCACGATTTAAATAAGTAAACTCTGTTTCGGAGATAGATTGATTATGCCAAAAATGTAAAAATTGAAATTCTATTTTTCTGTATATAAATCTAGTTATACACCTCTATAATACTGGACAGAATGTTCGTGTGTTGACGGATTCATAGTATCATCCATGAACATACATGACTCAATAGGTGGAACAATCAGTGTCGTGACCGTTCAGTTTCTGAGTAATCGGCGCAATGAACTGGAACGATGATCACGAAACATACGACTATATAAACATCCACTCAGCCATCTAAGAGTCACTCTCCATATGCGTTTCGATGAGACAGCATCAGTATGGAATTTTTGAAGAAACTAATGATTGCTATTGGAGTGACTTCGTCTTCGAGTAAGAAAGTCGACTTTATCGCGGGTTTTCCTGTTGAGGTTGCTCAGCATCTGCTTCGAATGTTGGATACTGTATCGCTGATCAACGCATCTAGTGTTTCTCGACGTTGGTTTTCTTTGTGCAAAAGTGATAAACGATTGCGACAATCGGTTCATCATCATTTAAGAATCACTAAACAAAAAATGGTACAGTTAATGGACAATTCGCGTAGATAAAAAAAAACGCGTAATAAAAGTGACACAAACAAAAAGATTACATCACAAATTACTCGTCGTACAGACGTCGCACCAACAAAGTTCATTTTTTCCAAAACATCCAGGTCCGTTCAGAAGACAAGTCAAATTCGCGCATCTATGAAGTTGACGAATACTTTACAAAAACCTCGAATAACGAGAACTGCTGCTACGCTTCGATTGATGTAAACCGTTTGGATATTCTTATAGAGATGGACTTGAAATTATGATATTTCAAAAATGACTCAGACTGCGTTCTGCAGTATATATTTTCTTTATAAGTTTGACAACCGCCGTAAGGTATCACTGTCGTGAGGCATTAATAGATAACTAGGTTTTTATATGAACGCCGGAATGATCGCCACAAAGTGAGCAATAATAAGAAGGATATCGGAGGATAACAAAATTAAAAAAAATAATTTACGACCACGATTTAAATAAGTAAACTCTGTTTCGGAGATAGATTGATTATGCAAAAAATGTAAAAAATTGAAATTCTATTTTTCTGTATATACATCTACTAATACACCGCCATAATACTGGACAGAATGTTCGTGTGTTGACGGATTCATAGTATCATAGTATCATCCATGAACATACATGACTCAATAGGTGGAACAATCAGTGTCGTGACCGTTCAGTTTCTGAGTAATCGGCGCAATGAACTGGAACGATGATCACGAAACATACGACTATATAAACATCCACTCAGCCTTCTAAGAGTCACTCTCCATATTCGTTTCGATGAGACAGCATCAGTATGGAATTTTTTAAGAAACTAATGATTGCTATTGGAGTGACTTCGCCTTCGAGTAAGAAAGTCGACTTTATCGCGGATCTTCCTGTTGAGGTTGCTCAGCATCTGCTTCGAATGTTGGATACTGTATCGCTGATCAACGCATCTAGTGTTTCTCGACGTTGGTTTTCTTTGTGCAAAAGTGATAAACGATTGCGACTATCGGTTCATCATCATTTAAGAATCACTAAACACAAAATGGTACAGTTAATGGACAATTCGCGTAGATCAAACAAAACGCGTAAAAAAAGTGACACAAACAAAAAGATTACATCGCAAATTACTCGTCGTACAGACGTCGCACCAACAAAGTTCATTTTTTCCAAAACATCCAGGTCCGTTCAGAAGACAAGTCAAATTCGCGCATCTATGAAGTTGACGAATACTTTACAAAAACCTCGAATAACGAGAACTGCCGCTACGCTTCGATTGATGTAAACCGTTTGGATAATCTTATAGAGATGGACTTGAAATTATGATATTTTAAAAATGACTCAGACTGCGTTCTGCAGTATATATTTTCTTTATAAGTTTGACAACCGCCGTAAGGTATCACTGTCGTGAGGCATTAATAGATAACTAGATTTTTATATGAACGCCGGAATGATCGCCACAAAGTGAGCAATAATAAGAAGGATATCGGAGGATAACAAAATTAAAAAAAATAATTTACGACCACGATTTAAATTAGTAAACTCTGTTTCGGAGATTATGCCAAAAATGTAAAAAATTAAAATTCTATTTTTCTGTATATAAATCTACTAATACACCGCCATAATACTGGACAGAATGTTCGTGTGTTGACGGATTCATAGTATCATAGTATCATCCATGAACATACATGACTCCATAGGTGGAACAATCAGGGGCGTGACCGTTCAGTTTCTGAGTAGTCGGCGCAATGAACTGGAACAATGATCACGAAACATACGACTATATAAACATCCACTCAGCCATCTAAGAGTCACTCTCCATATGCGTTTTGATGAGACAGCATCAGTATGGAATTTTTTAAGAAACTAATGATTGCTATTGGAGTGACTTCGCCTTCGAGTAAGAAAGTCGACTTTATCGCGGATCTTCCTGTTGAGGTTGCTCAGCATCTGCTTCGAATGTTGGATACTCGATCGCTGATCAACGCATCTAGTGTTTCTCGACGTTGGTTTTCTTTGTGCAAAAGTGATAAACGATTGCGACAATCGGTTCATCATCATTTAAGAATCACTAAACACAAAATGGTACAGGTAATGGACAATTCGCGTAGATCAAACAAAACGCGTAATAAAAGAGACACAAACAAAAAGATTACATCACAAATTACTCGTCGTACAGACGTCGCACAAACAAAGTTCATTTTTTCCAAAACATCCAGGTCCGTTCAGAAGACAAGTCAAATTGGCGCATCTATGAAGTTGACGAATACTTTACAAAAACCTCGAATAAAGAGAACTGCCGCTACGCTTCGATTGATGTAAACCGTTTGGATATTCTTATAGAGATGGACTTGAAATTATGATATTTCAAAAATGACTCAGACTGCGTTCTGCAGTATATATTTTCTTTATAAGTTTGACAACCGCCGTAAGGTATCACTGTCGTGAGGCATTAATAGATAACTAGGTTTTTATATGAACGCCGGAATGATCGCCACAAAGTGAGCAATAATAAGAAGGATATCGGAGGATAACAAAATTAAAAAAAATAATTTACGACCACGATTTAAATAAGTAAACTCTGTTTCGGAGATAGATTGATTATGCCAAAAATGTAAAAAATTGAAATTCTATTTTTCTGTATATAAATCTACTAATACACCGCCATAATACTGGACAGAATGTTCGTGTGTTGACGGATCCATAGTATCATAGTATCATCCATGAACATACATGACTCCATAGGTGGAACAATCAGGGGCGTGACCGTTCAGTTTCTGAGTAGTCGGCGCAATGAACTGGAACAATGATCACGAAACATACGACTATATAAACATCCACTCAGCCATCTAAGAGTCACTCTCCATATGCGTTTTGATGAGACAGCATCAGTATGGAATTTTTTAAGAAACTAATGATTGCTATTGGAGTGACTTCGCCTTCGAGTAAGAAAGTCGACTTTATCGCGGATCTTCCTGTTGAGGTTGCTCAGCATCTGCTTCGAATGTTGGATACTCGATCGCTGATCAACGCATCTAGTGTTTCTCGACGTTGGTTTTCTTTGTGCAAAAGTGATAAACGATTGCGACAATCGGTTCATCATCATTTAAGAATCACTAAACACAAAATGGTACAGGTAATGGACAATTCGCGTAGATCAAACAAAACGCGTAATAAAAGAGACACAAACAAAAAGATTACATCACAAATTACTCGTCGTACAGACGTCGCACAAACAAAGTTCATTTTTTCCAAAACATCCAGGTCCGTTCAGAAGACAAGTCAAATTCGCGCATCTATGAAGTTGACGAATACTTTACAAAAACCTCGAATAAAGAGAACTGCCGCTACGCTTCGATTGATGTAAACCGTTTGGATATTCTTATAGAGATGGACTTGAAATTATGATATTTCAAAAATGACTCAGACTGCGTTCTGCAGTATATATTTTCTTTATAAGTTTGACAACCGCCGTAAGGTATCACTGTCGTGAGGCATTAATAGATAACTAGGTTTTTATATGAACGCCGGAATGATCGCCACAAAGTGAGCAATAATAAGAAGGATATCGGAGGATAACAAAATTAAAAAAAATAATTTACGACCACGATTTAAATAAGTAAACTCTGTTTCGGAGATAGATTGATTATGCCAAAAATGTAAAAAATTGAAATTCTATTTTTCTGTATATAAATCTACTAATACACCGCCATAATACTGGACAGAATGTTCGTGTGTTGACGGATCCATAGTATCATAGTATCATCCATGAACATACATGACTCAATAGGTGGAACAATCAGTGTCGTGACCGTTCAGTTTCTGAGTAATCGGCGCAATGAACTGGAACGATGATCACGAAACATACGACTATATAAACATCCACTCAGCCTTCTAAGAGTCACTCTCCATATGCGTTTCGATGAGACAGCATCAGTATGGAATTTTTTAAGAAACTAATGATTGCTATTGGAGTGACTTCGCCTTCGAGTAAGAAAGTCGACTTTATCGCGGATCTTCCTGTTGAGGTTGCTCAGCATCTGCTTCGAATGTTGGATACTGTATCGCTGATCAACGCATCTAGTGTTTCTCGACGTTGGTTTTCTTTGTGCAAAAGTGATAAACGATTGCGACAATCGGTTCATCATCATTTAAGAATCACTAAACACAAAATGGTACAGGTAATGGACAATTCGCGTAGATCAAACAAAACGCGTAATAAAAGTGACACAAACAAAAAGATTACATCACAAATTACTCGTCGTACAGACGTCGCACAAACAAAGTTCATTTTTTCCAAAACATCCAGGTCCGTTCAGAAGACAAGTCAAATTCGCGCATCTATGAAGTTGACGAATACTTTACAAAAACCTCGAATAACGAGAACTGCCGCTACGCTTCGATTGATGTAAACCGTTTGGATAATCTTATAGAGATGGACTTGAAATTATGATATTTTAAAAATGACTCAGACTGCGTTCTGCAGTATATATTTTCTTTATAAGTTTGACAACCGCCGTAAGGTATCACTGTCGTGAGGCATTAATAGATAACTAGATTTTTATATGAACGCCGGAATGATCGCCACAAAGTGAGCAATAATAAGAAGGATATCGGAGGATAACAAAATTAAAAAAAATAATTTACGACCACGATTTAAATTAGTAAACTCTGTTTCGGAGATTATGCCAAAAATGTAAAAAATTAAAATTCTATTTTTCTGTATATAAATCTACTAATACACCGCCATAATACTGGACAGAATGTTCGTGTGTTGACGGATTCATAGTATCATAGTATCATCCATGAACATACATGACTCAATAGGTGGAACAATCAGGGGCGTGACCGTTCAGTTTCTGAGTAGTCGGCGCAATGAACTGGAACAATGATCACGAAACATACGACTATATAAACATCCACTCAGCCATCTAAGAGTCACTCTCCATATGCGTTTTGATGAGACAGCATCAGTATGGAATTTTTTAAGAAACTAATGATTGCTATTGGAGTGACTTCGCCTTCGAGTAAGAAAGTCGACTTTATCGCGGATCTTCCTGTTGAGGTTGCTCAGCATCTGCTTCGAATGTTGGATACTCGATCGCTGATCAACGCATCTAGTGTTTCTCGACGTTGGTTTTCTTTGTGCAAAAGTGATAAACGATTGCGACTATCGGTTCATCATCATTTAAGAATCACTAAACACAAAATGGTACAGTTAATGGACAATTCGCGTAGATCAAACAAAACGCGTAATAAAAGTGACACAAACAAAAAGATTACATCACAAATTACTCGTCGTACAGACGTCGCACCAACAAAGTTCATTTTTTCCAAAACATCCAGGTCCGTTCAGAAGACAAGACAAATTCGCGCATCTATAAAGTTGACGAATACTTTACAAAAACCTCGAATAACGAGAACTGCTGCTACGCTTCGATTGATGTAAACCGTTTGGATAATCTTATAGAGATGGACTTGAAATTATGATATTTCAAAAATGACTCAGATTGCGTTCTGCAGTATATATTTTCTTTATAAGTTTGACAACCGCCGTAAGGTATCACTATCGTGAGGCATTAATAGATAACTAGGTTTTTATATGAACGCCGGAATGATCGCCACAAAGTGAGCAATAATAAGAAGGATATCGGAGGATAACAAAATAAAAAAAAATAATTTACGACCACGATTTAAATAAGTAAACTCTGTTTCGGAGATAGATTGATTATGCCAAAAATTCAAAAAATTGAAATTCTATTTTTCTGTATATAAATCTACTAATACACCGCCATAATACTGGACAGAATGTTCGTGTGTTGACGGATTCATAGTATCATAGTATCATCCATGAACATACATGACTCAATAGGTGGAACAATCCTTCGTACTTCCAGGCGATGGGACTGAACGAGCAACAACAGTAAATTTTCATCAAAATAATAAAAATAAATGCGATGCCGTCCCCGAAGTCAAATTTTGTCGTGCAGTAACTATATTTTGTATGTCTCTACAAATAAGCCTAAATTGTAAGAATTAAAAAAATAATGTCGATATAATTTTCCTGTCAAAGTTTGCTACGTTTCATAACTCACAGACTTGTTGTGAATTTATATTTATAGAGGTGAAGCACCGAGTGGCCTATTTATATGTTGCCTGTTGCAACATAATTTAACAAATGCCTTCATACAATAAAACCACAGTACAATTTTGTAAAATATTATTTCGCCGACTAATTTGAGCTGGAAAATGACTGAATTTATTGTTAGCGGCGGTCGGTAAAAAAAGTACGCAGTTTCGTAGTTTACAAAATTCGTTGTTATTGTATTACAAATATGTCTCAAGTTGCACACGAATATCAATATAGGCGCATCGGCGTACTTCTTACCGAACAGTCGGTAAGAAAATCTACTCCGGAATGCCTCCTTAAGGCGATGCTGGAGTAGTTTTTTTATGGTATCTGCAGTAAATGAATTTTTTCGTTTAGCTGTAAATGCAAATATGCGCGAAATTCGTTCATTACAGTTTTTATTACCGCAGTCGGTATTTCAAATACCCTTAAAAAAACATCGAAAGTCGAAATATCGAAAATTTAAATTAACCAGTTTTCAAGCGTTCTGATTGGTCGGCGATGGGTTTGCTAGACGTTGTCGCTAGCCAATACAAAAATATGACAATATTGTCGCAGTCAAACGGATGCAAAATTCTTCTCCTCCCTCTGAGTAAATTCACAGCGCCAACGAAGGCTGTAATATTTGTTTAAAGCTCTTTTACTGCGTCGAGCGAACGCATCAAACAGTCGCGTCGGCGTATCTCGAGCGAAAGTAGAAAATGAAAGCATGTGCGTTGCTGATCGCGGATTGCGGAGCGGATCACGAAATCGAAATTACTGATTCGCGTATATATTGCCCACCGCATCATCGTACGAAGGCGGCACTGAAAAGCAAAAAGAAAATATATCACGTTCGTATTCTGTTTTCGCAAATTACGCGAATCAGTTCCCAAGCGAAAAACCTCGAAAAACTCACATTTTTCCAGTAATCCAGTCGCGCTATTCGCGTCCGACGAATTCGCGTTGCCAGGAAGACTCTGAGACGCGTTGTATCGGTCCCCCGAACTTTCTGAACCCCGTTCGCCAGATGGCCCAGTAATTGCTACCGAATTCTGCACATTTTGAACGCCTTGTTTAGTTCCGATAACGATCGGGTAACACTTGGTCGTTGTGCAGTTACTGAAAAAAAATCGCAACAATTTGTATTAATTCACCAATAAATCGCTAATGAAACGCAATGGAAATTTATGGTATCATCACAGTTTGATCCCCCCCCCCCCCCCCTCTTTGATTTTTTTTTCGCAAATTAAAACACTGATGGAGAAAACTAAATGATTTAACAAAAATTTTATTGTTTATTGTTTAACATTGTTTTCATTTATCGAAAATACCGGAGAAAAAAATTTCGAATTCGAATTTCGATTTAAAAATTGGAGACAATGTTTATAACCGCGTATACTGTTGGAAAATGCAACGAAAAATCGATTATTTAAAAATGTCAAGCTGTGATGATCCCTTATGTGTGATCTGACCAAAAACACGAAAGCAAATATACCAGTTGAAGTTCGGCGAGACGTGGTTGGCGGTGATAGAGACTCTGATCTGATATTCGATGTCTATGAGTCGACAGTAGATCATCTCGGAATAAGGCAACCGAGGAACTATCAGGCTCGCTTCGGCTTGATCCCTTTTACTGAACGGACCGGTTTGTTCGACGGTCTCGACAATTTCTGAATACGATTTCTTGTCCGTACGAGGAAATTGCGAATGGAAAGTTGTTTTCTAGGAAAAAAAATTCTTTATTATAACCAATTAAATATTACTTTAACTATTAATTAAATGTTATTTTATTATGTTCTAATACGTCGATGTCTCGCCGAATTGTTTTCCAGCTCCCGAATCTCACCTGTTCCAATTCAAGCAATATTTTCGACACGTTAACCCTCGTCGCTCTGTTGCTTATGTTAGCGATAACTTTTATAGGTTCTCCAATGGCGTAGCCATTGGTTGGCAGGAAAATACCGACTCGAACGCACCGCGAGTTGAAACAGGAGAAGCAACAGTAGGAGTCGTATTCCTCGTCGTCGATCGCAGTCTGAATATGACAATAAACCAAATTAATAATTGAGGGAGGATTTGCTTGTTTCTCGAAAAAATGTACGGCATTTTTGGAAAATCCTGGTAAAAAAAACTATATAATGTATCGATGCGAAATGTGGCATGGTGTTTTATCTGTATTTTGTGCATACAAAAAAAATCCAATTTTGTTGGAAAATACGCCTTTTTTTTACTAGAAATCCCCAAAAATGTCGTAATTTTTTGCGAGAAACAAGAAAATCTCCCCTTAACGCGGCAACGATATTTGGAAATTCGTGTGCGGTGAATTTTTTTTCTGGAAAGAATGGACTGAGGTAAAAAAAAAGAAAAAAAAATTACCATTGGAGTCCGACACTGGCTTAGGTCGTAAGGTGTATGAACGATGAATGTTTTCGACACCCCGGGACTGAATTTCCCTCGCTCCATTATAGCCTCGATCGCGTAGCTGATGCTCGCGTCCGAGGTGTCGAAGCTGCTCGGTATATTGAGCGGAAGGAAAAATTGGAATGGGAAGACGTGAGATCCCGCCGCGATCTCTTCGTCTTGGCCGTCTAAAACGTGCATCAATGTTGCATTGCTACTTTTTGTGGCGATTATGCCCAATTTCGTGGAAAACCGCTTTGGACAAAATTTTGGTAAAATTTTGCCAATTATTACCGACTCCTCCCAGCACGTAGATCTGCATTTTGACGTAGTCCTCTTTCCCGGTAAATTCCGTCGCGGTTCCACCATTCTCGCTTTCATCGGTCCACTTCACGTCTCCTACGCCCTTGATTTTCACTTTGAGACCTGCAACGTTAATGAAGGGGTTACACCTTAGAATAAGAGCTTATTCTGACCATAAAAAAATCACGAAAATCTGCTATTTTTCGGGGGGGGGGGGCGTCAAACTTTGATGATCCCAAAAAAATCAAATATACAGGAGGTGCTCGAGAGATTGATTTCGCATGATAATACTTAAAAAATGTTATTAACAAATTGATGAAAAAAAAAATTGTTTAACAAATTCCCCGTTTACCAAACTTTTTTTTTATGAAAATGATTTGTTAATTTGTCTGCATGCGTATGAATTTTTTCAGAATTTTTTGCACTTTTTGAAAATTGTGTTTTTTTTTTTTTAATAATGTTCGAGCTGTATCTGTGAATCTACTTGAACAATAGTGCGGAAACTTCTTGAGTGTAACAGGTGGTTCTATGACAGACACATATCCAAAATTCAGGAATTTTCAAAATTCGAGAAAATTTCGAATTTTTTTTAATTAAATTTTTGTTCAGTAAAAAAATGTATAATAAGAATTACGATAATGATAATTTCTTAAACAAAGTATAGTGATTCGGTAAAACGACGGTAAAGTTACCGGTCACTTTACCGCATCACCAATCGAGCCACCAGTTGCAATTCCGGTGCATCAAAACGTTTCTGCGTATGCGCGGCATCGAGTGCGCACGTACCAATGCCAGGAATCCGAATACATATATACATCATATCCGCATTGGTGTGCGTAATGTTTACGACCGGCCGGCGCCTCGGCATTTGGCAGCTGTGACCTTCAGACCGTTTACACCCATCCCAACAATGAAACGCCGCAAAAAAATCGATAAAAAAAAATAATCTCAACGATCCATCGGATACCCAATTGATTGGGTATCCAAAACAAAAATTACCTTGTGTACTTTCGGGCGCGGCGAGATCAACAATAACGCGTCCAGCGATGACTTCACCGGGCGCGAATGTGAGATCCGGCTTGTCCAGCTGGATTTCAAACTTTTGGAATCCCATCGCCATGTTGTCAGAATTAAATATTGTCCAAAGGTTTGCAGAGCTATTATTCTGTTTCACCGTAAATCTGTCTGCAGTCAGTACAGAAGATCTCGGGGATTCACACGTAGCGACTACGAAGCTCGCACTGTAATTCGCAACACGAGGAACGAAGGAGACGCGATTGACAAAAGGAAAAAAATGAAGATGACGTCAATGATACACCGGTGGGAACTCTGACGATGTCGGTAATGTAGGGTTCTGTGCACCTACTTTTTTGGAATTATTTTTGGAATTTTGAAACACAAAAAGCTTAGGCTCCTCCTGCCATCATTTTCTACGTCTGTTTCAAATTTGCAGCTTTTGGTGTTTCGAAATTCCAAAAAAATTCCAAAAAAATAGGTTTACAGAACCTTACATTATCGACATTGTCGGAGTTCCCACCGATGTATCACTGCCTCGTAACTGGGTCAGAAACTGGCGTTCAAACGTGTTTTCAACCTGGTGGGGGGAAAAATGTATATTCTCCCATGCTGATAGGAGGCTAACCTAAACATGAATATATTAAGATAACAGCGAGTATATTTTACGACCGTCGGCATCGCGTATCAATAGTAGTCGAATAATCGTGCTTCACAGTAGTCGAGCATCGCAGTGCGATTGTCGGTAACGATCGTCTTCCACCCTGGTGAAAATATTTCTCTGACAATTTATATCTAAAAAACTCTAACTTGTATGTTTCAGAGAAATATTTTCACCAGGAAAAAAATAACAATTCTAAGCCCAAAATAAAAATGATAAAATATTTTCTGTCCACATTATTTCGTATTTATTTCCAGATCCAAGTCCACAAAAAGATGTTATCCACGTGCTGGAAAAGCAGAGGGTTGAACCGTCGCAACGCCAGAGCCATAAGCGACTTCGTCAAGGTCGTCGAGGTCGGACCTCGCGATGGTCTGCAGAACGAGCCAAAAATTCTCCCGTCTTCCACGAAGATATCGCTGATAAATCGTCTCTCGTCGACGGGACTCAAGGCCGTCGAGGTGACGAGTTTCGTGTCGCCGAAATGGATTCCGCAGATGGGTGACAACGCCGAGATTTTCCGTGGCATCGACAAGAAACCCGGAGTCGATTATCCGGTTCTGGTGCCGAACTTGAAGGGCCTGAAGAGCGCGCTGGAAGTCGGCGTCCGCGAAATCGCGATTTTCGGCGCGGCGTCCGAGGCATTCTCGCAGAAGAATATCAATTGCTCGATCAAAGAGAGCATCGAGAGATTCGCATCCGTCGTCGAAGTCGCCAAACAAAAGGGCACAAAAATCCGGGGTTACGTGTCTTGCATTGCCGGATGTCCTTACGAAGGCGACGTGAAACCGTCGGTCGTGGCGAATCTCAGCGCGGCTCTTTTGGATCTTGGCTGCTACGAAGTCTCATTGGGCGACACGATCGGCGTTGGTACTCCGAAAAAAATAGCCGATGTTCTCCGGGAAATTCGACATGTTTCTCGAGGCGGCGAGATGACCGAATTTGCCGTTCATTGTCACAACACCTACGGTCAAGCACTGGCGAACGTCTACGCGAGCCTGGAATCCGACGTGCGAATCTTCGACTCGTCCGTCGCGGGTCTCGGCGGTTGTCCCTACGCCGCCGGTGCGTCGGGAAACGTCGCCACGGAAGATCTTCTCTACCTGCTCCACGGACAAGGATTCAGCACTGGGGTAGATCTCGACGAGATGATCGCGATCGGCGACTGGATAAGCAAGGAACTCAAGCGGGAGAACCAGTCGAAAGTCGGGGTGGCGATGCTCTCGCGACGCCGAAAATAAACAAACATTGCAGTTATAGAATTTAAGGAAGTTGGAGCGCTCCACACCAGTCAAAAGAGTGCTGATTTTTTAAAATAATTTATACACAGTTTTAAGCACCTGTCCATTATTTTTAATGGTGTAATTGCCAGGTTTTTTCGTGACCAGGGAAGAATTTAATTGCAATGGATATGCATAAATATTAACCGATTTACGCAAACTTTTGAAAACGTAATTTTCATTCAGTTTTTTCAAAGTATAAATCGTGTTTTTTGTTCGATTTTGATTTATCGCAGCTCATTCTCCAACCTCCTTCGCGGACATTCCACTACTTATCTTAAAACACCCAATGTACAGATGTTTTATTTTTTTACGATTATGTACGCGTGTATCAATTAATACATTTATTTTTTATATTTTTATTCACGATAAGCATTCACTCGGTATTCAATATAAAATTATATTCGCAGGCAAATCTGCAGATTCGTACACGATTTTTTTTTTCAATTTCTTCTTTCCCCCCGCCCTTCGAGCGAATACGTCGCCTAATGGAATAATACAGTAGATATAAATATGATTTTTTACACTCGGATATCCGCGCTCTTCCTAAACCTGTCCATCCAAATCTTTTATTGCTATCTTTTCGTTTGAGCGACACTCAAATCAGTTGATGCTTTTTGCTCTTTTTCCGAAGCTTTTTAGGCCCTCGCGCTGCCATGTAATTTCATTTACTTTCGCTTCGAGACTGCGAATACAAGCGACAGTTAAGGCAGTTCTAGCGTGCAACAGTGCTCAATCTCCGAAAAAGTAAAAATTAAGATAGAATTTCGAACACTTCTTGATGGGATAAAAATCTGAAAAAAATCAAGTGTATAGGAAGTGCTCAAGAGATATAGCACCGTTGCACGCTAGAACTACCTTAATGAACGAAGAATAATGTATATATGTACCGAATTGTATATGAAAAACGTTAAAGCAGGTGCAACCGAGACGGTGGTTGGCTGTGTTACGATATATTGGAGAGTTCTTGGAGAATAGCTTGAGTGTCGAGTGCGTTGAGATCGATCGAGGCTCGCGTGTCGACCACGACGCCCGATACCATTTCTTCGAAGAAAGCCGTGTGATTCGGCTTTTCCGAGTATCTTTCGTACTGATCCAAATTATCTTGCAGCTTCAGAGTAAGAGTATCGTAGTTTTGGATTATAACAGCCAGTATCTGTTGCTCGGTGGGCGTGGAGAGACTCTCGCTCGCCAGCCACGCCGCAATCTTTGGTGGAAAGTGATTCACGATGTCTCGCATGTTCACCAGACAATTCGTCAACTTGAGCGCGTGTTCCTTGTACTCGTAGGACTCGCTGGTGGAATACCTGAGAGCTGTGCGTAAAAATATTCCACTATGTTATCGCAATGAAATTAATGTGTTATCAAGCAAAATGTCCGAGCGAAATGTCCGAGTGGCCGGAGAAAAAAAAGGCCGGGGAAAAAAAGGCCCCCACACACAAACATGCAATTTAAACGCAGCCATTTTTCCCTGTCATTTTTCCCTCGGCCATTTTTTCCTAGATTCCATGCAACCCTGATGAAAATATTTCTCTGAAAATTTCTGAAAAATTCTCTGACAATCTCTGAACATACTTTATATGAGGAAAAAAAAAATCTAAAAATGTTCAGAAAACACTTTGAAATTTTCTGATAAATTATAACTGTTAGAATTTTACGGAGACATGCCGAGATTTTCTGCATCTACCAGAGAAACATTGAAAAAATTGTTTGAAAATCTCTGAAAATCACTGAAACATTGAAATTAGAGTTTTTTTTTAGATAAATTGTCAGAGAAATATTTTCACCAGGTAAATAATTGAAAAAATTAATTTCAGCTGTACCCATAGCATTGAGATTCGTGAAAATCAGCCGCATTCTTATGATCTCGTAGAAGAGTTCGTCGTAGCTGCTCGGCGCCGACAGAAACGTATCGCCGTACGTTATGAACAGATTCAGAATATTCACGACCTGTATGGCCAACGGGAATATATTCATTTTCTTCACGAGATGATTCTCGTGAGTCGTGAGGAACTTGAGCAGATTAATCAAGGCCGTCCAGAGATCCTTCCATTGGTACGCAAGTCTGACCCGGCAGCGTTTCTGATAGCACAACAATCGCTGCAACACCCCGACGCACTGGTGATAAAGCTCGAGAGGGAATTTCTTCATCATGTGCGAGGTCATGAACTCCACGAGGAGATCTGAAAGACATGTCGAAAGTTCGTAATCCTTATTATGAAGAATGTTCTCGGGCCGAGATAAAATGTTTGAGATTTTCCCCATGTTGACAACGAAAAATTTAAAGTGAATTGAAAAATTTGAAAAACTTCATGTGTAATCAGGAAAATAAACGAATCATTTTATCGAAACATAACTTATTTTAATTTATCATAATTTATTTTTCATTAATTTGTTAATAACATTTTGAAATTATTATTATACAAAACTAATATTTTCAATGCCTTTAAGACGCATGATTTTCTTCACATTTTTATATTATCGAAAAGTGTCTGCAATTACCTCTCATTTTTCCAAAACTTATACGAACTCGACGCAAGGCGTCGCACGTAAAATTGATATTGAATAACTAAATTTGATTCACAACTCGAATAGTTTCGTTGATTCGCGAAGTCTCTTACCGAGAAGCGTAGCTGCCAGGGGCTGAGTCGGTGCGACCTTGTCCAGTAATTTTCTGTGATGCATCGGCACTCGATGCAACTGCACTCTGAACGCCAGATTCGCGTCGTGCATCAGACTATTGGCGTACTGATCCTCGGCGATGCAGCTCAGTATGAGAAAGCACAGCTTTACGTTATTCAGTATCGCCTCCGTTCTGATGACTTGCATCACTATGGAACAATACTGCAAAAATGTAGCGAGGAGATTGAACGGTTGGGCCATAACGTCCGGTGGCTGAGATCCCGGCGCCACAGCATTCGGACCCAGCGTGTTGTTCGGCGAGGGTGGAGCACTCGTGTCGCTTTGGGTGTAGGCCAGTGTCGTGACGAAATTTCGATTGAGATGCGTCGCTTCGTAGAGCGCGAGAAGCAACGCGTTGTTGGCACGTATTTGTTGAGTGTTGGCCTCCTCCTCGCCGACGAACATTCCGACGATGCTCGTTAACGAGGACAACCAGGAAGCTTGTACTTCTGCGGACAAATTAATGATTTTTTTTACCGATCCGCAACTCTAAGAATCTGTGCTGTTTGAGCTGTTTAACGCACCTGCTTTCTGTTGGACGAAAAGCCTACAGAAATCCGTCAATGAGCTCGATATCACTTGGCCGTATCCGTTGAGCGCAAGTTCATCGTCGAGTATCGATAATTTCACGATATACGGATTCGCACTCTCGTGCTTACGATAATTGACTAGAAGCGTCAGTAGCAACACCGCGTCGTGTCCGTGACGATTTCTCGCTGCCGTGTCTCTCAATAACTGTAGAAGTCGAAGAGAATCTCAGTGATAAAGTAACCCTCAATCCATGAAAGGGGGTCATATCTGCCCGGGCAAAAATGCCAGGCAACGCGTTTGTTCCGCGCATTTCTTGATATTTGTTAAAAAAATATATATTAAAAATAACAATATCCGAAAAACTTCTGTTCGTCCTTCAAAAGTACATTCTAAGGATAAACCATGAATTTTTACAGATTCGTTTATCAATAATTGTGGGTGTGGTAGCGCGCAGACGAAAATTACCCCCTTCATGGATTGAGTGTGCCGAAAAACCCTTCATGGATTGGGGGTTAAATGATAAGTATTTGAATTAAAGTATATTGGGTAATTTACTGACCTGTACCAGTGATTCGAAAACGCCATTGATCATTACATATTCCAGTAATGCGTTTTGACTGACGTTATCCGTACCCGTTACGATAATTAGCAACAGTTTTAAGCATAACGCTTTGAGACTGTCCGGATATTCGCCTGAAAAATATCAACGTTTCGATAAATGCAATTATATTCATTTTGTTATTTGCTTTGAATTTGTTTTTTTCTGACGAATTACCCGTTAAGAAATTGTTGCAGTGCTGCATCAACGTGGTCATTCGTTGCTCCGCTGAGTTGAAGCCGACTAGAATGTCTATTAGATTGAAGCCGCAGTCGCCCTGACTAGCTTTTTTGTACATGGACTGAATGACCGCGGCCAACGTTTGGAGTGCGTAAACCACGCGGAAGGGATGCTCGTCGACCAGGGTGTCCACGCAGTGGCAAACCAGAGAATTCAAATTTTCTCTGCTGGCGTTCAATTGCTCCGTATTCATACGCAGTATTTCGCTCTCTATGTGCGGAACCTTGCAAAAGTAGAAAATTATTGTACTAGCGGAATCCTATTCGTAAGCGCGATTGTCTTCTTTTTTTATGGACCTGATGTTTCTGACACGTGTCTTTTGTAAAATGATGATAATGAATAGAAAAATTTGTAGTCAAGCCTCAACGTGTGAATGCCGAGGCTGATGATTAGTAAAGGGCCGAAGTGATCTAAAATGCCTTTTACGACCATTTCGCACGATGGTGGTCGGTAAATTTCTGTCAAAAATAATCGAGGTAACATTCGGACACTTTTTGTCAACCATAACCCATTTCAACCCACAACAACCATAACTCATCAACCATAACGAATCATAACTCATTTTTTATCATCCAATCCCCTTACGTTTTTTTTTTAGAAGTTACCATCGTGGGAAGTTACGAAATATTACGGGCGAGTCTGCTGGTTTCAAGTACAATGCCTGAAGTACCGAATTCAAACCAGCGAAGCATGGTTCAATTTCATGAACAAGTATATGCCTGGTAGACTGAGAAACGAGGCTGAACAAGACGATAAATGCAGTGCGGGAAAGGGAAAGCAGGTTCAACGCAGCGGAAAGATGTCTGCGGGAAGCAAGGATTCTTCCCTTGCCAATGAATTGCTCGCCAAAATACCCAAAAGTACTTTCTTGAAGGAAAAACTGGAAAAACTCCTGGCGGACAGAAAGAAAGCAAAAGAAGAACAATCTTCGCAAGCTAAATCTGAAGTAATCCATACAAAGTCAGGAAAAGATGCAACGAAACCGAGTGCTTCAAAATCGAAACAACAGAAGTAGCGACAAGAACTCACCATGGGCTTAATGAGAAATAATTCATTCCAAAAATTGGGGTGGGCCAGTGTCAGGTCCTCCCCTTTGAAGAAGCTCTCGTAAATTGGCACGAGCTTTCCTTTGTGCTGGCGCTTGGAGCCAGAGCCGCTCCTCTTGCGCATCGCCATTGTCGCTTCTACGCTCTACTGGTTTTCTCTCATATCTCAAACCTGAAATGAATTTGAATTGATTAACATTGATTTCGCACATCTTGCTTTCTATGAAATAAAATAGGGTAAAGTCACCGGAGCATGAATGATTAAGCAGAACGATTTGTTTATCATGAATTTTTATAAAAATCAATACTTTCAAATTGTTAACGAAAATGTTAACAGTTGACCCGAATGTCAAAACATGAGAAACAGCTGAAAAAAAATCTCATATGTTTGGATTTTTGGCTTTTACTATTTATTTTTATATATTTTGTGAAGAAAATACGAAATTTTTTTTAGCTGTTTTTTTATGTTTTGATATTCTGGTCAACCATTAACATTTTCACAAACAATTCACCCAACGTAAAAAAAAAAAATCTACACCAAAAATCTGAGATTTCACCGTCCAAAATGTTCTTAAATACAAAAACCCATCCTACGTATTTACTGGTGTTATTGGTCTTTTGGTTTTAAGTATTTGTTTTTATATATTTTACGATGAAAATACGAGATTTCTTTTTAGCTGTTTCTCATGTTTTGATATTCTGGTAAATCGTAAAAATTTTCGCGAACGATTCACCCTGCGTAAAAAAAAATAAATTCAATACCAAAAATCCGAGATTATGCCGTCCGAAATGTTCTCAAATTCAAAAACCCATTCTACGTAAATTGCGTTGTGTACTTTGCGCGAAACGAGGTTAGATCCGATCGTCTTCGCGAATAACACGGCAAATGCGTCTTTACGTACCTATAACAGAGAAATATATTGAAAACGCGATGTAAGGTGTCCCCGGAGGCGAGTGTCGTCCTATTCTAAGTGCCGAGTTGAGTTAGTAAAATAGCTGATTGACGGACGGTGCTACCGCAACAATAATCCTACGAGGAATGACAGGGCGGCCATTGTGAAATTGTGAAAGCACACAACAAAGCTCGGTGAGGATCGCGGTTCGGTTTGGCGAATTGTTTGTTCGAAACGAATCAATTTTTCGAATCGTTTCAAATTATATTCCAATGAATTGATCCAGCCATAAATTGTGTCGGGTAAAAGTACTGGTTTTGGCCACTTTTTGGTCCGTTTGTGGCCACCGACTTCGAAAGGACAGAATTATTTATAATGTTGAAAAGAATCAAAATTGTATAGATAATGTTGTTAATTTGGAACTAAATTTATTATCAATTCAGTGAATTTTGGTCCGAAAAGATCGATCCAAAAATCGATTAAGTGGTGTCAAAAAGATCGATCTTTTGACTAATCGATTTAAAAAAAAACGACAACCCTATAATAGCGGCGCATGTTGCCACAGCGAAAAGCGAATTCGAACGTGCACAGCGAACACAAGTCGCTATTGTTGTGTGCGTTGTGTGCCGCCGGCTGGGTCCGACTTGTGTACACAACTAAGAACGCAGCTCCGGCGATATCGATGTCATTATAGCGTCATTAGTCCATACAGTCGGTCGCGGGGTCACAACGCAGCGTTGGATTCGAAAAATGTTGCGAAACGCGGAGAAGCAACGCGATGCTCCGAAACATTTCGTTTATTGTATCTGCCGTTACCCGGCTGAGTCTGGTCATCGTCGTCGGCGTCGTCGTCTCGAGTTGCTGTGACTTAGCCAGTAGCCAGTAAGACAATCGATATCGACTGGATCGACACGTGCGGCGAAAACATGTCGTGGCGATCGAAGACACGGATTCTCGTCGCCGGAGGCTGCGGACGTCGACAATGGTACGTACAGTTATTATTATTGTTACTGTTATTGTTCATGTTGTTGTTATTGTCATTGTTAATGTTGCTGTTATTGTTATTGTTATTCTTACGGAGACTATAGGCAGCAGGAAATTTCCAACTTTTTCATTTTTTTTTTCTTTCGTATTCTTATACTACACTGTTAAAAATGTTCGTGAATTTACATAACTGGAAATTTGATTCATCAGCTGATTGTATTAAATTTAATAGACGTGTATAATAAAATTCCAAATTTTGATACTCAATTTCTTACCTTTAATATTAAATTTGCTAATTTTTATTGGGTTGAGCAGAAAATACTGTAGGTTTAATGGTAGGAATTTGAATTTTTTCATCGGACAAATTGCTGCGAAAACTTTTAACGATCACTGAATTTTGAGTATATCTGTTTTCATGGGATGGCGCAATGCTTTGACGTTATGGCAATTTGAATTTTTTAAAATATATTTAAAAATGCATATTTTTAATATACTTCGGATTAATTTGGAGAAATTTATGTAAATGTCTTGCTTTGCGCAATGTATTCCGTAGAATCAATAAATAATTTTTGCCATGTTTACAGGTCCCAAAGAAGTGTCGTTGCAAGTGATGACAACAAATTCTGCTGCAATGGCTACTCGACGAGTGAAAAAGAACACAATCAGGGAAGAAACCATTGGAAGAATTCGTACAAAACGCGAGTCACAGGAGCATTGGTGGCTCTGTCGACCGTCGGTGCTGGTTGCTATTTCTTCAAATCGAAGATGTGGAAGGTTCACGCTCTCCAAACAAAAGCAGAGATCCCAGGGGAATTCAGGAAGAACCTCAGGACCTACACAGCTGAAGAAGTGGGAAAGCACGACAACGCGGCGACCGGAATTTGGATAACGTACAAACGCGGAGTCTACGACATAACGGATTTCGTGCCGAAACATCCGGGCGGTTCCAGCAAGATCATGATGGCCGCCGGAAGTTCCATAGAACCGTTTTGGCAAATTTTCGCCAATCACAATTCCAGCGATATTTACGCGCTGCTGGAGTCAATGCGAATCGGAAATATCGAGGAGACGAGCGCCGAGGTGGCACCTGCGGATTTGACCGATCCGTATCAGCACGAACCGAAGAGGCACAGAGCTCTGAAAATTAATGGACCAAAACCATTCTGCGCCGAGCCGCCGCCGTCGCTATTGGTTGAGACCTTCTTGACACCAGCGTGAGTGGCAAACGAATTATTTTTAATCCGAAAAACCTGTGGATTTTATTGTTGAACATTATTTATTTATTTATTTATCATTTATTGAAATAAACCCGAAATAAATTATTGTTAAATATTTTCCAGAGAGCTGTTTTACGTCCGAAACCATTTGCCAGTGCCGAACGTCGAGATGGAAGATTACGAGCTCGAGATCGCCATCGAAGACGACACGAAGAAGACTCTCGACTATGAGGCGATTAAAAAATATCCCAAGTGCACCATCACGAGTGCGATAATGTGCGGAGGAAATCGTCGCTCGGAAATGGCGGAGGCGAAACCACTGAGAGGATTGAGCTGGGGCGTCGGCGCCGTGGGAAACGCGACGTGGAGCGGAGCTCGATTGTGCGACGTTCTCAGAGATTTGAACATAAACGAGGATGACTGGGATCACGTACAGGTGAATATTACGCGAAATAATAATTAAGGTACTCTTCGCGTGCGGTAACATAAAATATCGTTAAATACTCGTGCGAAACACTTTTTCTGACTTATGTGATTGAAAGTTGTTTTGCACTTGTATCAAAATATATTTCAGCACCTTCCATGTGATTGATTTTTTTCAGAATTTTATCTTATCGAGAACACTTCGTAAATTCTGTTTAATTCTCCCTTGAACTTATACGGCGTCGAACAAGACGGAAGGACTACCTTATCTTTTTTTTTTTTTTAATTAGTAAATCAATGAAATTTCCTTCAGTTCGAAGGTTTGGATCTGGATCCGTCCGGTGTTCCGTACGGCGCGAGCATTCCCATCAGCAAAGCTCTCGATCCACGAGGCGACGTGATTTTGGCTTACGAGATGAACGGCCAACCAATCCCGCTGGATCACGGATACCCCATTCGCGCTATTGTACCCGGTGTCGTTGGTGCGAGAAACGTCAAGTGGCTCGCGAAAATTGTTATCTCGAAAGAGGAAAGCACGTCGCAATTTCAGCGCGGCGATTACAAGGGCTTCTCGCCGGGTGTCGATTGGGATACCGTGGACTTCTCGAAAGCGCCGGCCATTCAAGAAATGCCGGTGATCTCCGCGATTTGCACCCCAGAAAGAGGCGAAAAGGTGACAGTCAAGGACGGCAAAATTCCAGTAAAAGGTAAACCAGGGGTGTGCGAATATTCGAAATTTTCGAATAATTTGATCCGAATCGAATAGTAATATTTGATTCGAAACTTTGAATCGAATATTCAAACATTCGAATCGGATATTCTTATCTTTGAATACTCGACTGTTTTGAATATTCGATTCAAATGTTCGAATATTCGATTGAAATGTTCTAATGGTTTAAAAAAAAACTAATGGTTTTCAGTGCAGATTATTTTTTTTGCTATTAGAACAATTATACGAAAAATGATTGCTCCTTGAACTTTTTGTTTCAGGCTACGCGTGGTCGGGTGGCGGTAAAAAAATAATCAGAGTCGACGTGACGGTCGATGGCGGTGAAACGTGGCACATTGCGAATCTGGACGCGCAGGATACAACGGCTAAAGAAGGTCGTCACTGGGGATGGACCTTGTGGAGCGTGCAGATACCCGTAGATACGAAGAACAGTGAAGTTGAAATTTGGGCGAAAGCCGTGGACTCGGCGTACAATGTGCAACCGGAGAGCTTCAAAAATATTTGGAACTTGCGAGGTTTTCTCTGCAACGCTTATCACAGAGTCAAAGTAACGCTGGAAAAACAATGAAGATACGCAGTCGTTGCCAATATTGGTGCAGCTCCATTAGTAATAAATTTTACATTGTAAATAAATGTTACACCAATCTATTTACAACATTTTTTGTTAACAAATTTGTACGTAAATTTGCGTTGTAGAAACGCAAATTTCAATATGCGAATCAATATGCGAAATCAAAATGCGAATTTTCAAGATCTTTTAAATCAATATGCGAATTTTCAAGATCTTTTTAACGACGCCTCCCTTTTTACGCGAGAACTCTCGCTTCTTGCTCTTCTTCTGGCAACAGACTATCAGGGTTCTCGAAAAAAGCCTTCAGCTGCTCCAGAGTCAAATTTATCTGCCGCGAATTGTTTTGATCGTGAAGTTCGAAGAGCGGTGTCGACTCCGTTGCACTTTTGCCGATTACTATTAAATACGGATAGCCCGTTCTTCTGCAGTCGATTACTCTCCTGCCGATTGTCAAGTCGACTCTGTCATCGATTATCGTGTCCACGTTCAATGTTTGCAGAATTCCGTATATCTTCTCGGCGTACGGGGTCGCACTGTCCTCTCGACTCTTTTCCTGAAATGAGATGTCGAGAATGATCAAATAATCAAATTGGAGTACATACATAGAAAGTATGGTATAAGAAACGAAATGGATATGTTACCTTTGGCGGAATGATGCACGCAGTGTAAGGCGCCAAATGCTTTGGCCACCTCAGCTCCTCCTCTTTCGACAAAGTTTCCACGGCCGTGGCTATCAATCTCGTTAACCCGAGACCAAAGCAGCCCATCATCAATGGTTTTGGCTTAGCTTTGTCTAGGTAAACTGCTTGCAATGGCTCTGAATATCTCGTGCCCAGAAGAAAGGTGTGACCGATCTTGAATCAATAAAAAATATTAATTAGTTTCACTGTAGAAACAAAAAATAAACTCAATGTTTCGATAATTTTTACCTCTACTGCTTGGTGTTTCATTAGAGCGCCGTTGCATTTGTCGCAAGAATTCGCATTGTACATATTCGAGTTTATGTGAAAACCGCAGGAACGACACGACAAAACGACGTCCTCGCCGATGTCGGACAAATAATGATACTCGTGTGACAACGATCCTCCCATCATTCCGGTGTCGCCCACGGCTATAATGTCACCAGGATTAGTCGAACTTCCGGTTGATGATATATGATATCTCAATGACCATTTTGTTCCCTCATAGAGGAAGCTTTGTTTTCATGAAATTTTCAAATTTAAAAAAAGTTAAAATTTTTGCTCTAACTTCAGCAAAAGTTTATAATGTAAGACAGAACTTTGTACTCAATGGAAAAAAAGATGCAAAGTAAAACTTTGCACATTGTTTCCTCTTTAATTTTTATTTGTCGCAATGCTTCCTCTATGAAAAAGCGAAAAAGTAATAAAGGATTTTTCATGGAGGTGGCAGCATCCTTTTGTAACGAACATACCTATTGTGTATTCTATACCAATGTGTCGAAAAATATTCTCGTAAGCTTCGCGAACATTTTCATACGTTTTTTGAGCGTTCTCCAGACTCGTATCGAACGTGTACAAATCTTTCATGATGAATTCTCTGCCTCTGAACAAACCCAGCCTGGGCTTCATTTCGTCTCTCCACTTGTTGGAGATTTGGTAGAGCATCAGAGGCGTTTTTGTCTGCGACACATGTCCCACACTGGCGACAAGATCGGTTATCGCTTCTTCATACGTCTGGAAAAATTTTTTGGATCTGTGAGATAAAACGATTACCGGTGATAGATAATAAGAAATTGATGTTTGGCATTTGCCGGATCAGGACCTACGGGACTCAGAATAAAGACATTCTTGTGCCTGTCTTTAACGGTGAAGAGTTCCGACTGGACATCCTGGAGTCTGTTTGACTTTTCCCACAACGAAGCGCTGGTTAAATTTGGAAGAAGCAACTTCTGAGCTCCTAGTTTGTCCATCTCGTTGTCCACGATGTTTACAAGTTTTTGAAGAACCCTCAAGCCCAGAGGCATCAGAGTGTACATTCCGGTGTTGGCTTGTCTAATTATACCCATGTCCTGCATCAACTACAAAAAACGATTACTCACAATTATTACAATTACTTATTATTGTGATTACAATTGTTTTAATCACAAGTGCATTATAAATTTTCACAGGTTAATCTGGAGAATTATGGCAATGTACTTACAACAGAATTATGACAACGTACTTACAAAAGAAGGAGAATTATAGCAACGTAAACAATTACTCACAATTATTACAATTACTTATTATTGTGATTACAATTGTTTTAATCACAAGTGCGTTAAAAACCCCCACAGGTTAATCAGGGGAATCGTGGCAACGTACTTTGTAACTCTTCGACGTGTTGTCAGCTTTGGGCTCTGCGCCCTTTGGTAATACTTTTATCGGTTGAAATAACCGAGACACTCGGTTAATGTTGGGTATCATTTTGTTGGTCATTTTTACTCGTATTCGAAATAAGCCGACACGATCGGCTGCCAAATAACAATCGTTCCGCGGCGTGAAATATTCGGTAGCCGAGAGATCACCGACTCGCTTGAGAATTTTCGTGTGAAACGAGCGGATCGATAAAGTAGAAAACTGCAAGTTCGACGGTTGGACATTGCGAGGAAACGAGTGAGCGTTTGCTGCGTGTGGCTCGCGACTTTTGAACGTTTGAAATTCTATCTTTCCTTTTTCAGTGCGAGCGTTGAATTATTTATACGGATACTACGAAGGATCAAAATATCTGATTAGATACATTTTTTTGTGATTATTTATTTTTATCTTAGGTAAGCAATTCAGTAAGCGGATCTTTCGTCTCTTTTCATAAATTCACACCAAAGCTGAACGGGTGCTTCAAGTACCCGGTACTTGCGGAGTATTTTCGAAGTACAGCACTTGAAGTACAAAGTACTTCAAAAATATAAACCCCACTTGCCAAACTTTTTTTTCATATGAAAATGATTGGTTAATTTTTCTGCATGCGCATGCATTTTTTCAGAATTTTTTGTAACTTTTGAAAATTGTGTTCTTTTAATTATTTTTTTCTGAGTACTTCCACTAGGCATGATTCTCGATAAAAAAAAAAACACGTACAAACGTACAAAGTACTACAAGTACTTTGTACTTTGTACGTCAAGTACTTTCTGGTACTTTGCCCAGCTCTGATTCACACACGGATCCTCCGCGCCGAAGGTTCGTCGACGCCGTCGAAGCTTCAGCGCAATCTCGATCCGGTCCTGCCCTTTATTGATACAATTCAATTGAAACAGGGACGTCGACCTTTCGCCCGTCGACTGGGAGGTGCGCGCATGGGAATAAAACGAAATGCCAGTCGAGAAACGGCCCATCCTACAAAGTCGCATGCCTATAGAGTGTATAGCGAAGTTGTGTAGCTAGAGCTACTACACAACCTCGCCTCGCCCAATCTTGACGATAGCTCCGCGACTACACCTGAGCTAGGGTTGCCGGGTCGCTTAACCCTGTTCATATACAGGGTTGAGCGAACAGGATTAAGCAGCCGAAACTTCATTACTTTTGGCCTTGTTAACGTTGTTTGCTTAACCCTGTATATAAACATTGTTTGCTTAACCCTGTATATGTATATAAACAGGGTTAAGCAAACAGGATTAAGCAGCCGGAACTTCATAACTTTTGACCCTGTTAACCCTGTCTGCTTAAGCCTGTTTACTTACTTTTAGGACACCCCGTATAATAACAAATAAAGAAATGTGAGTCGATCTGGAACTGAATTTATCAATTCAGTGGATTAATCGGTCCGAAAAGATCGATCCAAAAATCGACTAATTAGTGACAAAAAGAACGATCTTTGGATTAATCGGTTAAAAAACGGCGACCCTACACCTGACACTCGGCACAACACGAAGCTGCAACCGGATGTGCGGCAAGACCTTCGGACGAGATTCGTATCGTCCGATGGATCTCATAAGCATCATCGGAAATCTTTTTTTAGTTGCTGACAATGAAAACAATAGGAAAACAAATCCATCGACGTATGCTAAACGACTGGGAAACCCCGCGAGACCTACGCGGCATTCCCGACCAGCGGCGCGGCGCCTACGGATCGAGATGTATCGACGACGACGATATAGAATCGCGCGGCTTGTTCCGGCAACGTCATTGACTACACAACATTTCTGATGATTTATGTTGTCATTTCTGACAACTTTTCTGAATGAGTTCTGATTTAAAAAAATCGGAACTCACTTAACTAATGTGGAGCTGTATAACATTCTTAAGGTTTAATCCTAATAGTGTTTATTCTATTTTTAGTTTTTTTTTTTACTACCATGTACCTAATTTTAATGAACAAATTTATAATAATATATATATATATATATCTCGAGAGCGTTACACACGACTTATGCAGCCGAAGTCTCGGGCGAGAGGAGAGCTATAACACTGTACATGTATACAAGTCGCGCGGCGCGCAGCTCACGTCGGTGTGGTCGAGCGCGTTATACGGACGAGAGAGACTCGTGAGAATACAGCGAGAACCGCTATAAAACAAGAAGCCCATCGGTTCGTGTAATCACATGCTACGAAGCGTTTAGCCGGTGCACGTCTCACGGACCGGTCAATTCTCTCTGTCGAAGAGTCACGATTTATCGAGCCGCAATTTCGACTTCAGTGATTTTCGAGTGAACGAAAAATTCGAACGTGCTTCTGACAAGTGCAACGAAAAAGTTTGTGCCACGAAGATCGACCACATTTTTTTATTTGGTAAGAACAATTGTGTTAGCTACTTTTTATTTTTTTTTTCTAATTAAAAATTCATTTTCCGTTACAATTTTATGATTTTTTTAGTATGCTCACTTTCAAATTTTTTATACAAAGCAGAGCTGGGCAAAGTACCGGAAAGTACTTGAAGTACAAAGATCAAAGTACTATAAGTACTTTAAATAAAATAAAGGGTAAAGATTTTAGTAGCTGAAAAAAAAATACTAATGTTCGCTACAATACTGAAAGAAATAGTGGAAAAAATGAATAAAAGATGTAATGCATAAAGAAAGTAATGCATTAATTATTTCTTCATTTTTTTCACAATTCTTTTGTAAACTTGACAGTTGTAAGAAACTTATGTGCAAATTTGAAAATAATCGGATTATTTTACCCCCCCCCCCCCCCCCCCCGCCCTCAAAAAAAAAACATCAGTAATTGCCGAGACATTTTTGCGGTTATCAATTTATCGCGACGATATTCAAAGACGTAATTTCGCCGACGGAGAAGTTGTTGTCGACCGAACGGACATTCGTTATCGCGCAATTAACAATGACCGCGACGAGTTGCCGAAGGACGCGGGATGCAAATACTTCCGGATCATCGGAGCGAGAACCCGTCTCGTTCCGTGATTAGCTGTCGCGATTCGAGTCGCGAATTATCGTTAGTGGTGAAACATCTGCAGTATTGAAGCATTCTTCATCAACTGGGCCACTTTTTTCGTTTGAACTCCCGGATGACAGAAAAAAGTGTCCAAGTTGATAAAGAATGCCTCTATTATGAAATATGCTGTCAGACTGTATATACATATTTTGTTCCCGTGACTTTGAGAATTAGAGAACAAAGGCAGCGAGTGACGAATAGTTGCTGAGAACAAAAAGGATCGAATTCCGCGCGTTGATTAATTCCGTCTCATATCTGCGTTCGTCATATTCGAGCTGTACGGATAGCGGAAATTGCTCAGCAGAAACACAGCGCAAACGAGGTTTTGCCTCCCCTATTTGGGAATCAAAGCGCTGCTGACGTGTTTCGCCACATAAATTCCTGATACACACGTCGACTGGATTTCATTTTAGAAATTTCAATCGGAAGAAAGGAGCAGGCACAAAGATGTTCAAATCGGTCGTGACGATCGCTGTTATCGCCGCTGTCGTCAGTGAAATTAGTGGACGAACGACGAGCAGCAGGCCACCTTACGTCGAGTGTCAGAGCAGCTCGGAATGCATGCCGGGTCACTGTTGCACAATTGGTGAGCGAACAATCGTCCGAGATGTCAATAACGACTTGTTGATCCGACTAATTGTCCTCCTTGTTTTTACTAATTTACTTATTTGATGGCCCAAAAAAATAATTTCATGAGTCCATCGATCCATCAGGCTTGTTGATCCAACTATACTCCTTGGTCCAATCAATTAGGAAATTCTAATTGATTGTGAAAAAATCAATCAATCATAAATAACAATAATAATAATAGTAATAAAAATAATTAACATTCTTGTTAATCCAACGGTACTCATTAATAATTAATTCAACTAACTCATTGGCCCAACCAATCAGGAAATTATAATTGACTGAGAAAAAAAAATTATCTAAAAAAAAAGACAACCCTACCGAGATTATGGAACTAGTCCAGGTTCCAACAAATTCAGTATCCTTGTTAATCCAACTATACTCATAAATCATTGATCATCGGTAAAGAATTTAAATAAATCATTAAAAATTATTTAAAAAAAAAATAATAATACCATGATTATGGAACTGTTCCAGGTCCCTACAGATTCAGCATCCCGCAGTGCCAGCCCATGCAGGAAGAGGGCGGAGTGTGCAGACCGACCGGTGCAACAACGCTGAACTCGACTCTGATCTATCCGGATGGCAGTCAAGTCCAGCTGAGCGAAGTTCACTACATCTTCTGTCCCTGCATCTACGGTCTCAGCTGCGACAGCGAGGAAGGTATCTGCCGGGACGCCAGTCAGCAACGAGGCTTCAATCACTTGCTGGGCGAGGCGAGTACGCAGGACGATTGATCTAGCCTGGAAAAAAACAACAACAAAAAAATTAGAGAAAGCGAAAAAATTCGATATTTCGGCTGCGTAGAAACGAAATTTAGTCATGTGAAAAAAAAAAAAGAAAAAATGAGATATATCCAAATTTAACTTGAAAAGCGTTGTGTTGCGTAATGTTTCGTAGGAAGATTTATTTTTGGATACATTTCTCGTTTTTTCCATGGGGGTCACCTCGACGGACACGAGAGAAGAGACATTTTGATAACAGTTTGTCGGGCGTTCCGGCAATCTGCGAGGATTCGTGTCGCCCGATGATTTTGCCTATACTGTGCGATACGAGCGCGAAAAACAGATGCGCGCGCGGTGCGCGAAACGCGGCTCGCGAAGCAGTTTGCGCTGCGATCTCCGATAGCGCGTAGGAAGATTATTTATTGTAGCGCGTGTTGCGAGTCATACGTTCGCGTCTGTCGCCTCATTTTCACCCTTCGACGACTCGCGTGAGATTCTCTGACGTCAATATACACTCCGAAGCGCGTTGCGTATCGCGTATGGCTCTTTATTCCGCTGCAAATGCATTCGATTCGCTCGCCCGCCGGTTCACACGATAAACTTTTCATTCATAACCGATTGCGAATATTTACGAGATCGCGGCTGTCCGTGACTTTGTCTTCGACGTACCAAAGCGATTTAACACAATTTATATACAGGGTGTCCCAAAAGTTTTGATGTTCCGGCTGCTTAACCCTATTCGCTTAACGATATATATGAACAGGGTTAACCAGCCGGAACTTCATAACTTTCGGCCTTGTTGACCCTGTTCGCTTAACCCTGTATATGAACCGGGGGCAGTCGGAACTTTATCATTTTTGGCCCTGTTAACCTTGTTCGCTTAACCCTGTATATGAACAGGGTTAAGCTTAACCGGGTTAATGGAACAGGGTTAAGCGTAACCGGGTTAAGGGAACAGGGTTAAGCGTAACCGGGTTAAGGGAACAGGGTTAAGCTTAACCGGGTTAAAGGAACAGGGTTAAACTGCTGGAACTTCATAACATTTCGCCCTGTTAACCCTGTTCGCTTAACCCTGTTTGTATACAAGAGTTAAGCAGCCGAAACTTTATAATTTTTGGCCTTGTTAACCTTGTTCGCTTACCCCTGTATATGACGAATTTGTTATTATCGTAACATTAATATTATTTTTCCAATTTTCAAAGATTCGTCGAATGTCTCACGGCGAATAAGAGAATTCGTTTCACGCGTATCTATATCATTCGGGGTCCGTCGAACTCCGGGACTGTCGGGCGAGTTTTTTTTTCAAACGAAATAACGATAGCACCGTTAGGACCAATCACACGCATCGCCGGCGAACTTGGTCGAGAATTCGACTTTAATTCGAGAAGATGAACAGTGACGCATCGAACGGTATAATACACACGAATATATACATGGCACGAATATATATCTATATGTTACAGTGCGGAACGAAACGTCGGACAAGTTTCTCGATCCGTTATCTCGTCACACTTGTTATTGATAGAGAGCGAGAAACTGGGTTCGAGGGTGAGAACAGCTATGCGCGGAAGATAGACGCGGCCGTTCAGCAATTAATCAGAAATTCGCACTCACAGGCAAAATCAGCGAGACTCTTAATTATAATGATAGTCGTATCGACGGAATTATTAATTGCCGCGGCAACCGGTAATTAATAAATTGCAACACCGCGGCGCGCGAAGAATTTCGTTGCAGTTGTCGACGAGTCGTTAAATGGCCGCTGAGAACTTTTCGGGGGCTTTGACGAGTTGACGCGCGTCGCTGCTCCTCTCATTGGGCGATTGCGACATGGCGATGATATACCCGCGCGCATCCTAAGCTACGCGTGGTGTAATCTTGCCGGGTTCCGGGAATGCCGATCGACATGCGAGACGAGGATGTCGCAAGCCGAGGGGCGACGCGCGAACGGATACGCTTTAATATTCCCCGGAATTACTTTCGTTATTCATTTCTTTTTTTTTTTTTTATTTCGTTTACTTCACGTGTCCGTGAAATCTTCCGTCGCGCGGGTGGAAACTGTCGGAGAGTCGGCGGCGACGTGGGACTCGTCACGTTTATTTTTTTTTTTATGAACGAGCGATTATATAATAATTAGGAGATTTCTTATAATGTGTTATGTGTGTATAATAGCAGTCGTAGATTTAGATAGAAACCTAAGACGCGAATTTGTTTCCACTGTATTTGTAGCTGAAGAATAAACGATATTTATTTACTATTATTTATTATTATTTATTTCATTATTTATTGAATGTCCATTTTGCAAGAGATGTGGGATTCACTTGCTTTCCCGTTACCCGCCAGAAACAAGTTATTCGGGAAATGCAACCCGACTCCTCGTTTTATGGTCGCGAATGCAAATGCAGTTTACGGCTTTGATGGTAAGTTCGCTTACGGTTTTCAGATCCCACGCAAATTAATATCAGAAACATGTATTTCCGAGTTTTTTTTTATAAAAATGATTGTCAATGATTGTTGTTGATTGATGATCATCAGAAACGTGTCAAGGTGTGTACATTTTTCGAGCATTTCTTATCACTGCAACGCGAACCGTTTCCTCCCTTTGACATTGTTATTATATTCAGGAGCAGAGGACCGGCAAAATCGCGTTGGCATCGAACGGAGCCGACATTGACCGTCGAGCAATGCTTCTGTCGCAAATCTCAACCGCAGCAAAAACCCGAAACGCAGCGGTGGTGCCACCTGTTAGGACATGTGAAACATCTGCACTGAGCTCAGTCGGTATAAAAAACTGTAATAAACACTGTAATTATTTTTACGCATATTTGAATTTACAGCAAAAAACCGGAAATTTTCCGCTTTAGTAAAAAAGTATACGATTTTTTTCTTTAAAAACACTATATATATAGTACTAAAGCGGAAATTTGAAATATCTTGGAAACTAAAGCAGTTAGGGCCATAGTTCATATGAGCTTTTTTGCTCTCCGCAAATAGTCGTACTACCAGAAAGGAGCGTCAAATATTGACGCCCCGGAAATCGTAATCTCGTTACCGCATTACCCAAAGCTTCGCCGGTCCCGCCACAGAGAACACCTGCCACCTCATCTTCGCCGCGGTCCGCGCGTTCCGTCGTTCCCCGTGTTTCAATGTTTACGTGACGTGGGTCGCGCCGATTGCGGACGCGATCGCACGAAGACACCGTAGGCGCCCAGCATTACGCGTAAACGCGCCGGGTGGTAAACCCGTCTTTATCGCAGAAACAACCGAAAAACCCGTATTTGTTTCTCATTTCCCGGCTGCGGCTCGACAAGAAAAACGCCGTCACGATGTTGCAGGGCGTCTTCGACGATGTCAAACGCATGAACAAGCGTCAGGTAATTATACTCCAGTCGGAAAAGTGAAAAATTCGCCGTGTCGCGTCGACGATTGACATATGTTGTGCGGCTCGAAACGCAAACGAATTAATGCTCCTCGTTCGGTTTTTCAGTTCCTTTATCAGGTACTGAGCTTCGGCATGATCGTCTCGTCGGCTCTGATGATATGGAAAGGTCTGGTCGTCGTTACGCGTAGCGAAAGTCCCATCGTCGTTGTCCTCAGGTACGACATAACCTGCAAACCTCGGACGAGTATCGGTGGCTATCAGTGGATACCGACGTTTTTCTAGTTTTTGGAGACATAACGCCGCGGCGGCAAAATATTTAAAAAAAAAAGTCCCATGACAAAATATCGCTGTGAACAAATGTCGCATTTTCAATTAAAAAGGGAAAAGTGTTAATGGTACATTATGATACTATTGCGATGAAACTTTTTCGAGGCGAGTGTGAGTTTGCAGCTCAAGGGAAAGGCGAGTGCTGTAATCATACGAGATCAGAAAAAGTTTCTTGCGCGAGTGTTGTATATAATTTTATGTCGCTCTGTGCATAAAATGTGGTTTCACGCACGCTTGAAACTGTTAAACTACTTTTTCTTGCATCGTGACATAAAATATCCTTCGATACTTGTGCAAAACTTTTTTTTGCACATGTATCGAAATATACTATTATGCCACTAGTGCATGAAGTAGGCACTTCACGCACGGAGCGATATAAAATTCCTTATCAAAGCGAAAAATTTCTGCTTTAGTACCATACATAGTGTTTTTAAATGAAAAACCATTAAAATTTATTACTAAAGCAGACCAACATCAGTAAAGAGTAGAGAGGAGAGGACATACGTAAAAGCCTATACGGCATACGTATAGGAACCATCCTTACTGAAGTTGGACATTTTCAAATAGAACTTGGGATATTTTGTTTTGTTTTGCGATATTCTTTTGCCAGGCATTATGCCGGGATATTTGGTCGCTAAGGAGTTTTATCGTGCTGTCGATTTTGAAGAATAATCAAGGATTTAATGCAATTTAATGTGAGCTTTTTTCACATTTCAGCGGGAGCATGGAGCCTGCGTTTCACAGGGGAGATTTGTTGTTTTTAACCAATTATCAAGATGAGCCAGTGCGAGTGGGAGAAATCGTCGTTTTTAAAGTGGAGGGTCGAGACATTCCTATCGTCCACAGAGTACTTAAGTTGCACGAAAAGTGAGTATCAATTTTAAAAAGTATGTTTTTAGAAGTAACGAACAGCTGAACATCTCTGGTGTTTGAATGAAAATGTTCAATGACGCCAAATGTTTTTGTTGCAGGGGCGACGCGAATCGCACCATCAAGTTTGTCACGAAAGGCGACAACAACTCGGTCGACGACAGAGGTCTGTACGCTCCGAATCAGCTGTGGCTCACGGACAAGGATATCGTCGGCAGAGCCCGAGGTTTCCTTCCTTACGTCGGAATGGTCACCATTTACATGAACGAATATCCCAAGTTGAAATGCGCCGTTTTAGCGTGTCTCGGGATGTACGTACTAGTGCACAGAGAGTGAGAGCAGTTTTTTGTTATCAACCACTTCCGTTATAGACTGTCTCTTAATTTTTTCGTCATCGAAAAAAAGCAACAACAAAAACAATCGCAGAGCCAGTACCATCGCCGCTCATTTGCTACACATGTGTGTAAATACGCATATACATGTAATAATTATAGTTGTAAAATTGTACCCTCACGCAACTTTACGACTATGTGTCGATTAAAGGAAAAAAAAATCATGTGAATTTCTCGAAGCTGTCGATGAGAAGATTCAGCGTTAAGACGAAGGAACTCGCGCATTCGGCGATTTGGCCGGAACGCCGGACATTGATGCACGTTGTAATTAATTGTTTACCTGCGGATCCTCAACCGATCTTAACGGTGTCACGTAGAAAACACTTCATTGTTTGAGGATAATATTTTTCTATGGACTTGTGAACGAATGATTTCGGATTTCCGTCTAACTGACCGTCTAGTTCCGTGTAGCGCGTATAATCCACATTTTTTCGTTTGCAGTACACACGTTCGATCGAAGAATCTAAGAATGTTTGAACGAAGGTCGATCGGACTTTCCAATGTCTATCCATGTGCTCCTGTTACTCGTTAAGATCTCATTTTGGATTCATTTGATTTCCGTAACTCGATATTTAATAAAAATGATATACAACATCGTACGTACTTCGAAGTTCATTCTTCTTGTTTTGGTACTACCTTAACCCCTTCAGCGGCAATGACGCCATATGGCGCATGCATTTCCCGATTATTATCCAATTATTTTCCGATCGGCTTGATTGATTTTCGTGAAATTTGGTACTCGGGGGCTTTAAGGGTCGCTGATTACGAATCCGAACTCAAAATTTAGAAACAAAAAATAGCAGACTCAATATAAGAGATACAAAATGTGCGCACGATTTCGTCTGCCGCTTAAGGGGTTAAGGGGGGAAATACATAGAAACGACGACAAATTTCGGGATTTTCTTCCAACGAAACTACTTGACCAATCGTTGTGGAATTTGTAGGGCATTTTATTGTACATTGGAAGTTATGAAAAGGTACCGGAGACTTTGACTTTTCTTTACCTGAAACTTTAAACGCTTTTACTCAGAACTACATTTTCGAAATTGGCGGGCGCGATAAAAAAAACTATTCATCCGATTCATATCAAACGAAAGGTTTTTAGATACATAATTGCAAACCCTCGTTGATAAATCTCCGGATAAATGCAAAAAATGCAAAAAATTAAAAAAATGCAAAAATGCAAAAAAATTATTCTAAATTTTTGTTTATTTGAATTGGGAGGTTCATAATAAAATATCCAAAAAATTTCAAAACAATTGGTCGAGTGGTTTCGTTGGAAAAGAAATCCTAAAATTTGTCGTCGTTTCTATGTATTCCCCCCCTTAATATGTTAATTACAAATTTTAAGTATTTTCAGCTGAACGACCGAACGTGGAAATCCCGATGTGCGACCTCCGTACGGATAATGCGATTTCGTGGTCAGATGTGCAGCTTACAGTGCATTAACGTAATAGACACTATTGCTATTGATCTTAATCTCTAAATGGAGATCCCGCGTCGCGCATTATGCTTTACCGCCAGTGTTCTATTCGTCATGGAACAGGCGTACCGTCAGTTTCCGCGCAGCTGGCGATTTCTTCGCCGCATAATATCAAAAAATGAGCGTCTATCAAGCTCTGCAGGCTTCGCGAATTCTTCCGCGACTTATGAGCGCCGCGCCGTACAATCTCACATTGACGAGCATTAAATTTTCTCGGCTCGGGCAGATCTGGACGCTGCTCCAATTGCCGATAATCGCGTTGCTCCTCTACCTCAATCGCAGCACCGTGGCGCAAATATGCGAATTTAGTGACGTTAAAAGCTTTCTCCTTTCATTGTGCACCTGGATGCAATATTTTCTCGCATTGTACAGCATCTTGTTGGACGGTTTTTGTCAGAAATCCATCGTCAAAATGGTCCAATCCATGGATGCTTATGACAAAAAGTCCGGGTACATCCGCGACGCGAACGGCAGGCGGGAAAACAGGCGCGTTCGATTTTGGAGCTTCGTTTATTCCGTACTCCTGATTTTATTGACAGTCGCACGAATCTTGGTTTGGGACATTCAGGGTGTGGATGCGCCCGGTGAGCTATCCATCATGCAAATCGACAACTCGATTAATATGGTAAACATGAGGCATTTTTTTATCAACTGGGCCACTTTTTTCCGCCAATCTCTCCAGCATATTTTTTTTAAGGGGGGACACATTTTTAGGAGCGTGAAAAATAGGTATTTCTCGGGAATTTTTTTAGAGGGGATAAAATAATCCGATCATTTTCAAATTTGGACATGAGTTTATTATAACTGTCAAGTTGAAAAAAAAGATTTTTTTTTGGGATCACCAACAAAATGGCGGCGTTATTAAGGGTTTTCGGACATCGTTTCATGTCAAAATTACTATTATGTAATGATGAGACTCAGGAGAATTTCTTCAGTTTGCAGTTTACGCGACTCTTCTGGGGCTGAGATTTCGTCACCTGAATTCGATGGTGGAGCAAGATCGCGGCGTCAAAGTGCAGGCTCCAGGATCCGAGAACGTCGGGAATCCTGAATACGTGCGGCTGCTGTACACGAGTCTCCTGGCGATTGGGGAACAACTGAACGACCACTACGCAGCCCGATTGTTCTTTTGGTCGGCGTTTAAAACCCTCGTGTTGGTCGGACGATTTTATTACATGTTCACCGTCGAAGTGACGGCGATGTTCGTCGTTGCCACGATCATCAAGATGGTCCCGGAGGTCCTGGGATTATTCTGCTTCTGTTTGCCTTGCCAATTCGCCATCGAGGAAGTAAGACACCAGAGTAGAATTGTCCCGCGACGTATTAATGTTTCATTTATTTAGGCCAACAGGACACCTGCAGTTCTGCTGGAGACGAATATTCGGCATACTGCTCTGATCGATCGAGGACGAAAGGTTTCAGCATTGTTATTTGCATAGATTTTCGAATCTCTGATGATTTGGTCCCTCGTGGATGTAAAGTAGAACTTTGCACATTGCTTCCTCATTCATTTTCTTTTTTGCAATGCTTCCTCGATGAGGAAGCCAAAAATAATAAAGGAACTTCCTCGTAGAGGTGGCTTTGTGAAAAATGAAAATTAATAAGGAAGCAATGTGCAAAGTTCTACTTTACATCCTTTTTTAACATTTTTTTTCAGGAAATATTTACAATGAGCTTGTACATGGGTCTGCGACCCTTTGAATTCTCGGCACTGGGATTCTTCAATGTAGATGTTACTCTCATTTTTTCGGTAAGGTTACCAAGTGACGCGTTCTTTATTTCTCTGCATGACGAGTACATTTTTGTTGCAGGTCATCACTGTAGCAGTTTCGTATCTCATTCTGTCTCTCCAAACGGGCGCTTCATAAGCATTTTCGATTTCGATTCGAGGGTTATCGAAATGTCGTCACGTTATAAGTGAAGTCAAGTTGTACGAAAACTAATTGGTTAGTATAACGAAAAGAATTTGTATTTTTTTAACAAGCGAGAAAGCAGATAAGACGCACTTAAACGTGTATTCCGATTAATTATAAGTGCGAGAGTGATTATTATACGGTCAAGCGTTATCACAAATGCGATTATTTTTATCGTACGACTGTCGCTGTAGATAAAATCGCAACTTTCTATTTAAAACATCTCACGTTTTAACAACAAGAATGATATACATGATTTTTAATTGAATTCAAAAAAGTGGAGTAACGATTCGATAAGATACTTATTTAAATTTACCGATTAACGATGTAAAATAGCCTTGAGCGGGTAAAATGAGCCATCGGCGGACAGAATAAAAATAAAGTAAATAAATTATGCCACGTATCCGGCGTAATTTTGTCGATAATGATATAAACGCCCCCGATTAGATTGCTTATCGGGGCAATACGCGAATCCACGTGTCTTTGGGAGTCGTAATTATTCCAGGCAAAGTGTCCTCCAGTTTCGTGGGTTGTCCGTCGACGAAGTCGAAATTGAAGTTTTGGACCAGCGCAGCGAAATGCGCGAAGAGAATGTAGCGGGCGAAAGTCTCGCCGGCGCAGACACGACGTCCTGTTGATTTTAATATTAAATTTCATTTTTTAATATATATATATATATTAAATTATATATTAAATATGTCATCGGTGGAAAATGATTCTCCTTCTGAAATTTATTGCACTTACCAAATCCAAAGGGAAACGTGTGGTCCTTGCCGAGATGCAGTCCGTCCTCGGTGAGGAATCTTTCCGGTCGACAGTTTTCCGGATCGCCCCACAGATCCGGATCGTTGTGCATGCCAGCCAAATTAGTCACGATGCCAGTGTCAGCGGGCACGTCGTATCCCATCAGGGTGGTTGCCTCGGTCGCCCTGTGAGCTACGCTCAACGGTGTCAACGTTTCCATTCTCATGACTTCGCGCATCGTCGCCTCGGTATAAGGCAAACTGCGATTATCAATCGACGCGTTAATTTAGCACGTGAAAGAAAAAATACAACTCGAGAGTATACAATTTTTTTTATCTGTAAAGAGATGGACTAACTTGATTCTGTCGTTCCACGCGGGAAGGCGACTTTTGCCGACCACCTCGTCGATCTCTCGCTGAACTTTTCGCAGGACTTCGGGATGGTGCATCACTCGCTTGATCATGTGCGTGATGACACTGGGCACTGCCGACAGAGCCGGAAATATCACATCGACGACGACCAACAGAAGTTGCTCCTCCGAAAAGCCATCGGTCAGGCCGGCCTCCTTCAATTTTTTCAGATACACGTCGATGAAACCCTTCGCTTCATTTTCGTCATCGGGCAAAGTCCTTCGCTTGTCCACAAATGCCTGAGGAAAATGGGATATTATGGTTTTTATTATTTCATTTTTTTTTGTCGGCTTTCATAATTATCGAATCTGTAGAAATTTGCGAGAATTTATCAGCTTCATCCTGGCTGCAGCGACGATCGGGTTAAACTGATAAGATTAATCTTATCAGATTAATCTGTTGCTCAACACGATCGGATTATTATTCTCAATTATATTCTAATAATTCAATACATTTGATATGATTTTCATTATTTTTTTCAAAATAGCTTTCATCAATGTATTAAATTTAAAATGTGTTGTTTTGTGAATTAAAAAAAATTGTTTCGTACTTTCACGAAGTCGGACATCCCGTAGCTTCCCTTCAAGATACCCTTGAACCCGAAACCATCCCCGAAGAATCTCAACCAGGGAGTCTGCGAGATCGCACCACCCGCAGTGTCGCCGCTCCGTTGGAAAAGCATCGCGTACGCGCACAATTTTCGCAAAATTTCGTGATCCTCGCGTTCGTATGTTTCGCCGGACATAACGAACCAAATGGGATTGGCGGACGAGGGGAACAGAACGTTCGGGAAAAAGGCTTTGCCATCATTTGCCACGGCCTGATTTTTGGACAGAATAATCACAGAAATAATTATTACAAGATGTTGACGTTTTTTTGTTGAGACCTCCTCTATTAAAAAATGCATTGAATACCTTTTCGAAGTCATTGCGCGGCCCGTTCCTCAGTAAATCCACGAGTATCGCCACTTCGCTCGCTATCACATCCTCTAATTTCTCGTGGCGACGACCAAAACCAAAGTCTCGCATCGTTCGGAGCGCAAATCTTCGCTGGGTCAGCCACTCGGTGTCGTCGTTGAAAAAAATTCCTAAATTAAATTTCAAATATTAGAGGGAGGTTAAATAGGTCAAGAAACTGTTGCAAAAAATTCTGTCTATTTAATTGCGAGCGTCAATCAAAATGATATGAAATGTGTTGATAACCATAACGCAATTCTGCTTGAAGCAACAAAGGATTTCCCGCTATGAAGACTTTTAACTTTTTTTTTACTGAAGCTCGTCTGCTGTCAGAGATTAAACCGCGTTTCATCATTTGTATTACTTGCAACGCATAATAATAGCAATAATTGAGTAATGAAGAATAAATACGGAGTTATTTCACAAGCATAATAGCCTGGGAAGGAAGATATCAATTTTTCTTTTTAAGGGCATATGTGGAACACCGTCCGCTGAAAATCTTTGGATGTGCGGTTTGTCGCGACTTATGAACGGATCGAAGTGAAAAGTCATGAAATACAGTCGCCAGTAATGTGAATCTCGTGAAAGAATTAGTCAGAATTGTGATTATAAAAAAAAAAAAAAAAAAAAAAAAGAGCGATTACCCTCATATTTTTTTGTGGAGGAAAATATAAATAGTTGGCGCGCAGTTTAGGCTTACCTAATTTCTTCCCGAAGGCTCTTGCTCTCACAACGTGAACGTCGTGCAACCTGCCGTCGAATTCCTTCCTCGTGAGGACTTCTTTGATGCCCTCATAATCGCTCACCACTATCGTGTACCCAGGTCCCATGTAGAAGCTTATTATCTTCGATTTGTATTTCTTCACGTAGTGAATTAAAGTTTTATAGGGAAACGTGTAATCGCCCCACAAAAGAAACCAATAGGCGCCCCATATTGGCAGAGACGGAGGACCTGCAAAAATTATCGTGTTTGTGGAATAAGTATCAAAGCTAAAAAGACTGTAAGGACGTTACAAAACTATATTTTGTAATAGTGTCGAGATTTAATCTACTCGACACAAAAATAGAAAAATATTTTATCATTGAAATTCGTTTATTTTCATTTATTTTGCTTCCTCATAAAGGAAGTTTTGTATTAATGAAATAACAATTTTTCAAGATTTTCATGCCAGTATGCTTAGAAGTTTCCAAAACGTCGAGAAAAGTGGTTTAGAAAAAATGTCCGTATGTGTGAAATTTAAAGAGGAAGCAATGTGCAAAGTTCTACTTTGCGTCCTTTGTTAATTACCCGGCGGCGCTTTTCCTGGCTTCCTCGTTAATGAAGAATATATCGTATACACTGATAATAGAATAATTGATATACAGAGAATGAGCGACATGTTTGTAACGCCGCAAGCGGCGAGACTGAGGCTGAGCACGGGGCCACTCATCGACGCGTCCCACGTCTTTGTAGCGAATTCAAAAGTCCGGCAATCGATCCGCTATACTCAGATACATTCTTATCAATGATAAGTCAGCCCCGAGCTGGCGAAGGATATAAACGTCTTGCAGTCGCAATGTCCAGATAATCATTTTTTCCGGTGGTCAAGAGACCCAAACATAGACGAGAGACCAAACGTTTATATCTGTATGTTAATATAACACATTTTACGACTGATATAAGTTTGTCTTTAATCTTTCCTTCGAAATATCTTTTCCATAAAAAATGAACAAGTGGAATAAGCAGCATTGTGTATCATTGCAACATTTGTTTTTTAAAACACAATGTTCGATATTCCTGAATAAATCCATCTTCATATCACACGTGCCGACGGTATCTTTAAGTGAACTCAAACCCCACAAACAGCTCTTTGGTGCTCCGATACTGTATTCAAAATTATTATTATTATAAACGATTTATATTATAAAATCGTTTCGTTTACTTCAATACGTTCCGAGTACTCTATATTCTACAGTGAGTCCATGTTGCATTTTACCCTAACGACCAGACTCACTCGGTGATAACCCTAGCGGATCATAAGAACCTGAAAATAACTGAAAAGTGACCAGGCACTATGGAAGAAAAAATAACGCCAAAATAACACAGAAGTAACTTAGCGACCGTTGGGTAACTACAAAGTGACTCCAGTTAAGGATGATATTTAACTCCACACAAGTCAAATGAGTGCTGACGTTAAAAAATAATGTTTGCATAGTTTTAAGTAGTTGTTGATCATTTTGAATGAAGAAAAGAATTTGTGTGTGTGTTTTTTTTTAATAAGCGAGAGGCAGATAAGACGTACTTAACGCTGCTTTGAGTTTCACCGCCCACCGCGAAGGATTTCCGGTAATCAACCCCTTGATTTCCTCTTTTAAACATATCTTAGGCCAACTTCCTTCCTCCATCTTCTCTATATCTATTACGTGGCCCTCCTCCTCGGTTTCCGCCTCCATACTTCTACTCCCCGAGAGTCGCGCGATTATTACGGTCAAACGGTATCGTAGATACGATTATTTTTATCGTACGATTGTCGCTGTAGATGAAATCGCAACTTTCTATTTAAAACATCTCACGTCTTAACAACAAGAATGATATATATGATTTTTAATTGAGTTAAAAAACGTGGAGTAACGATTCAAAAAGATACATAGTTAAATTAACCGATTAACGATGTAAAACAGCCTTGACAGGACAAAATGAACCATCGGCGGACAGAATAAAAATAAAATAAATAAATTATGCCGCGCATCCGGCGTAACTTTGTCGGTAATGATATAAATACCCGCGATTAGATTGCTTATCGGGGCAATACGCGAATCCATGTTTCTTTGGGAGTAGTGCTTATTCCAGGCAAGACGTCCTCCAGTTTCGTGGGTTGTCCGTCGACAAATTCGAAATTGAAATTTTGGACCAGTGCAGTGAAATGCGCGAAGGTAATGAAGCGGGCAAAAGTCTCGCCGGCGCACACACGACGTCCTGTTGATTTTTAAGAATTTATTATTTTTACAGAAAATGAAATATTAAATTAAATATTAAATCAAATATTAAATTAGATATTAAAATATATATTGAATATGTCATAGGTGGAAAATGATTTGCCTTCTGAAATTTATTGCACTTACCAAATCCAAAGGGAAACGTGTGGTCCTTGCTGAGACGCAGTCCGTCCTCGGTGAGAAATCTTTCCGGTCGACAATTTTCCGGATCGCCCCACAGATCCGGATCGTTGTGCATGCCAGCCAAATTAGTGACGATTCCAGTGTCGACGGGTACGTCGTATCCCATCAGGGTGGTCGCTTCGGTAGCCCTGTGAGCCACGCTCAACGGTGTCAACGTTTCCATTCTCATGACTTCGCGCATCGTCGCCTCGGTATAAGGCAAACTGCGATTATAAATCGACGGGTTAATTTAGCACGTGAAAGAAAAAATACAACTCGAGAGTATACCATTTTTTTGTAAAGAGATCGACTAACTTGATTCTGTCGTTCCACTCGGGAAGGCGACTTTTACCGACCACCTCGTCGATCTCTCGCTGAACTTTTCGCAGAACTTCGGGATGGTGCATCACTCGCTTGATTATGTGCGTGATGACACTCGGCACCGCCGACAGAGCCGGGAATATCACATCGACGACGACTATCAGAAGTTGCTCCTCTGAAAAGCTATCGGTCAGCCCGGCCTCCTTTAATTTTTTCAGGTACTCGTCGATAAAACCTTTCGCTTCATTTTCGTCGTCGCGCAAAGTCCTTCGCTTGTCCACAAACGCCTGAGGAAAATGGAATATCATCGTTTTTTTATTTGTTCATTTCTTTTTTCTTTGTCGACTTTCATAATTATCGAATCTGTAACAATTCGCGAGAGTTTATCAGCTTAATCCTGACTGCAGCGACGATCGGATTAATCTGATACGATTAATCTTATCAGATTAATTTGTTGCTCAACATGATCGGATTATTAATATCAATTATATTCTAATAATGTAATACTTTTATATGATTTTCATTATTTTTTAAAACAGCTTTCATCAATGTAAATTAAAATTTGTTCTGTGGATGTTTTTTTTTAACCGCCCTTAGTCTTGTTGCATACTTTCACGAAGTCGGAAATCCCGTAGGTTCCCTTCAGGAGACCCTTGAACCCGAAGCCATCCCCGAAGAATCTCAACCATGGAGTCTGCGAGATCGCACCACCCGCAGTGTCGCCGCTCCTCTGGAAAAGCATGGCGTATGGGCACAATTTTCGCAAAATTTCGTGATCCTCGCGTTCGTACGTTTCACCGGACATGACGAACCAAATGGGATTGGCGGACGAGGGGAATAGAACGTTTGGGAAAAACGCTTTGCCATCATTTGCCACGGCCTGAATTATGGACAGAAAAATCACAGAAATAACTATTACAAGATGTTGAAGGTTTTTTTTTGAGACCTCCTCTATTACAAAAATGCATTAAATACCTTTTCGAAGTCATTGCGCGGCCCATTCCTCAGTAAATCCACGAGTATCGCAACTTCGCTCGCTATCACACCCTCCAATTTCTCGTGGCGACGACCAAAACCAAAGTCTCGCATCGTTCGGAGCGCAAATCTTCGCTGGGTCAGCCACTCGGTGTCGTCGTTAAAAAAAATGCCTAAATTAAATTTCAAATATTAGAGGGACATTGAATGGGTCAGGAAATGGTTGCTTAAAATACTGTCATTTTGATTGCGAGCGTCAATCAAAATGACATGAAACGTGTTGATAACCAAAACACAATTCTGATTGTAGCAACACAGGATTTCCCGCTAGGAAGACTTTTATCTTTTTTTTATTGAAGCTCGGCTGCTGTCGGAGATTATACTGCGTTTCATCGATTGTATTACTTGCAACGCATAATAATAATAATAACAAAAAAAAGTTATGAAGAATAAATAAGCATTTTTCTTTTCAAGATCTTTTTAAGTTTTTTTTTTGTCTTTAAGGAGACATTTTTTTTTTTTTTTTTAAGAATAAGATATAAATTGTTTGCGCGCAGTTTAGGCTTACCTAATTTCTTCCCGAAGGCTCTCGCTCTTAAAACATGAACCTCGTGAAACCTGCCATCGAATTCCTTCCTCGTGAGCACTTCTTTGATGCCTTCATAATCGCTCACCACTATCGTGTACGTGGATCCCATATAGAGGCTTAGTATTTTCGATTTGTATTTCTTCGCGTAATTTATCAACGTTTTATGGGGAAACGTATAGTCGCCCCACAATAGAAACCAATAGGCGCCCCATATTGGCAGTGACGGAGGACCTGAAGAAATCAACGAGTCAAAAGGATGATGACTATCGAAACGTTGAAAGTCGACTATATTTTTTAAAAGTTTAATTTTACTTTTTTATTTTTAAAAAGATTCATACTATTTTTTTTTATTTTTATTTATTTACGGACACAAAAAATATTTGACACAAAAAAGGAAAAATATTTTTTCATCGAAATTCGTTAATTTTCATTTATTAAAAAACACGGTGGTTTATCCCTCTTTTAAAAAGTTCATGAGGAAGCATTGTTAGCAGTTAATTCGTGCTGTGATTGGCCGAGACTCTCAGACCGAGTAATGTTTTCAGGATTGCTTTAAATACCCGGTGGCGCTTTTCCTGGCTTCCGCGTTAATGAAGAATATATCGTATACACTGATAATAGAATAACTGTTATACAGAGAATGAGCGACATGTTTGTAACGCCACACGCGGCGAGACAGAAACGGATCACGGGGCCACTGATCGACGCGTCCCACGGCTTTGCAGCGAATTCAAAATCCGTCAATCAATCCGCCGTACTCGGATACGTTCTTATCAATGATAAGTCAGCCCTGAGCGGGTAAAGGATATAAACATCTTGCAATCGCAATGTCCAGATAATCATTTTTTCCGGGGCTCGAGAGACCCAGATATGACCGAGGGACGAATCGTCCCCCGTTGTACGTTATATCTGTACGTTAATACATTTTAAGAATGATATAAGTTTATCTTCAATCTTTCCTTCAAAATATCTTTTCCTTACCAAATGACCCTCGTGCCGTTTGTGAAAAAAGCAGCATTGTATATCGCATCATTTGTTTCTTTAAATAAACTGTTTGATATTCCTGAAGAAAAATATTCCCCCTTTAAGAAATGTAAGCCACGATTCACAATAGTTACACTTTATTGTTCAAGTACAATATAAATAAAATCTTTTCGTTTACTTAAATACGACCCTCGATCGAGCCGTTCCAAATAGTCTATATTCTACAGTGAGTCTATGTTGCATTTTACCCTAACGACCAGATTCACTCGGTGATAAGTTTCTCCAAAGAAGAGACTTGCTTTTCTTCTTCTTTTTTTTTTCTCAATTGCAATACTTGGTATCACCAAAACACGCCAGGTGAACGCTATTCTTTATTACGGATCGCATGCGATCGTCGCGCATTATAGCAGCGCCCACAGTCGGCGTTAGCTTGTAAAGCAGATAAATACAAATCTCGAGGGACTGCGTTATTTCTTTGTCAAAAATCGGCGTCTCCGTCAGATCGAAGTGGAGTTTGAGAAACGCCGAGTACAGCATTGAGCTGTGCGCTGAAACTCGAAGTTGAAACATCGAGAGAAACTTCTCTGCGGCCTGGGGAAAAAAAATGTAATGTATATCTGAAGAAATTTCATTGCACACTAATTAGACGTATGCACGAATATTCACCTGCAACGTCGCTTTCAGTGTTCTCAGATCTGTGTGATTTCCACAGTATTCAACAAGCACTCTGGTCAATCGCTCGCACCATTTGGCACAGTTGACGTTCGTCAACAGTTGAGGCAAACTCGTCATGTAAGCGTGACGAAGTTCCAAGTTCATCTCACATTCCATATTGTCCAATAACGTTGCTATTACATCGTCTCTCTTCGTCCACTGCGAAAGAATTGTTCGATTGTACATTAATAATAATCATAATAATAATAGTAATTTATTGAGCATTTTGAAGAGAAATACATTCCTCTGATATTTCATTTACACCTTTCCATAACCTTTAGAATTTAAGAAAAATCGATTTTTTTCACATGTTTCAAAAGTCTGATACCCAAAGAATATAGTAACCAAAGGAAAACGCGAAAAAAAATTCCTTTTTAAACTAGACAGTTATAATAAATTCATATCCAAATTTGAAAATGATCAAATTATTTTATCCCCTGTAAAAAAGTTCCCGAAAAATACCTATTTTTCACGCTCCTAAAGGTATTTCTCCCCTTAAATGCGATGCATTGCTGTCGCGCTCAATACATAAGAGATTTTAAAAGTGCCTTAAGCACTTGTCCGCAATCTAAGCTTTTATTTACAAAAAATCTTTAGCATCACGTGCAATCTAAAAAAATGAAACTGATTAAGTACCAGATATCTCACCTCGAAACTGTTGACAGAATTGCTGCAGAATTCCATTGTCGTCAGTGCACTAGCGAGGCACTCGTACAAAGGAATTACGTATCGCACTTCTCGTTCATGAGTCAGGCGCTCGAGTGCGTCGCATATTACATCGGCGTAACCATTTTCCATCAACTCTGCTTTCTACGGAAGAAAGTAAACAAGTTATCACCAGATAAAATAAATTGCAGAAACAATTCTGCTTTGCATGGAAACTGGGAGCTGCGCTTACCATAAAACAATGCTGAAGAATCCGGTGAATACATTCCAGTCCTACGAGTCTATTATCAGGCACAAAGTCGTCAAAGATTATCAGAGCCGTGGGAAGTACATCGCCGATGCGTCTCGCCAATTCGGGTTCCTGAACCTGTCGCAAAAGCCATTTGTAGCAGGAAACTGCGGCTGGATACGTTTTCCAAGTGTCCTTCATTAATTTGGGCCTCAATGTCAATAGAGCCACTCCGAATTTGTCATCCGGTCCTGTCATCATCCGACTCGTGTCGTCGCATTTGAACAGGCCACAAAGAATCCTCAGTATTTCTTTGCCGACGACTACACATTCCGCGTTGTTCCACAGACTCTTCTCGCTCTGCTCGCCAACCAGCACCAAAGTGTGAATAGCGAATTGCCTGATTATTTCGCTCTCCCGATCGATCTCCACTCCTTCCGCCACGTTTCTCTCAAGGAGTCGCAGCAGTGTCAGGATATCCAACAATTTTCTGTTGATCGTCATTCTGTATTCCCTGAAGTCTTTTTCCTCGCAGGGTCGCATCGCTCCCGCAGACTTTTGGGGAACGTACGCTCGCTGCACCGACTCTATGCATTTCTGCCAGAGCGTCTCGTCAGTCGCGCCGCCCGAAATCTTCAGCTCCTCGAGCTCTCCGACCAAATTGTCCATTTTTTATTTTTCTCTTCGATCGACGATTGATGCGAATTACGAATTAAAAAAATCCGCCTTGTGTCTCACGTTCAAAGGAGACTTTGTCCATTTTTCGCGAAGACGCAGATGCAAAAATCTCGACCAGTTGCAGTTTGTTTCTGGCTTTTTTTTGTGCAATGTTTTTAAATGTTTCTTTGAAAATAGATCGACTACGAATTACGAATTATAGAAATCTGCCGTGTGTCTCACAAAGGAGACTTTGTCCATTTTTCGCGAAGACGCAGATGCAAAAATCTCGACCAGTTGCAGTTTGTTTCTGGTTTTTTTTATAAGCAATGTTTTTCGACGTTCCTTTGAAAATGTACGCCTGGTTGACGATTTGCTTGCGAATATTCGCGAGAAGATTCGGATGAGTTTCGTGCTCTGACCTGGATCTCCGGCTGCGGAGATGAAGGATCGCGATGCCTATTGCGCCGGTTCGACGACTATGGCGAGACGAAAGCGACGATATCCGCGTTCGGATCTTCGGCGGAATCAGTGCGTCGTATTTATCGAGTTGTCGCGCAGAATAAGAGACGTATACGACAATTAAAAACCGGGTGTCATGTCCAACCTAACTTGCGACGTCGCGACGTCGAAGCGCCGCTGTGCCAATCGGGAGCTTTGCGGCGAAAACCCCGTGACTCTCAACCTCTCAAACCGTGATTTCAAGCGCATTTTTCGATTTTTTTTGTACTTCGATTCTAACGCAGGTGCAAATATTCATTTTACTAGGAACAATGACGTTGGAGAAATCTTGCCGTTTTTTAACAAAATTTTCGATTTTACGAAGTTTTAAAACCCTATCCGATGGGAAATTTCCCGCTGATTCCAAATATGATCGGTTCTTGCCCGAAAAATGAAAAATCGAGGAGAAAAACGCGAAAAACGATTTTTCACTTTTTCCCAATTTTTGCACTTTACTAAAATCGGTGTAATTTTTCTTTGGATCAATACAATCGGGATTTTATTTTTGCATTCGAACGAAGACTCTTCAACGAAGAGAATGCCGCCAGGCGGAACGCGATGTCTCGATCGAAATTTAGATTTTTTGCAGATCTTTAAAGTTGACCCTCAAAAATCGCAAATTTTTAGAAGGGGTACCCCTTGCGTTTTTTGCGAAAAAGGAAAATTCGAATTCGTACAGTCTGAAAACCCTATCCGATGGGAAATTTTCTGCTGATTTCGAAAAGCACCGGGTTTTTTTCCAAAAAATAGAAAATTCGAGGAGAAAAACGCAAAAAACGATTGTTTTTCTCACAAATTGCCAAATTTCGCGATATTAAACATTGAACTGCCGTTGTTTCCCAACGACGAATCAAAGGCCGAATAAATCGACAACGGGAAGAGACACGTTTATTTTTCAGTTATTCCTATCCCACAAGCAATGATATCACTTATGGAAAGAGGTCGATCATTTTATTCACTTCAGTATACAGAATTATATACACATTATGAGAGCAAAATAACGTTGAGACGTCAAAGACTATATCTACGGGCTACCCTAGCGGATGCGATACTCGGTAGATGCGGAATAAACTAGTCGACTACGTGCAGTTTGGATATTATTGTGATTTGCGCGCGGCACCTATTAGTATTATTATTATTATTGTTATAGATGCCGGCGCTGTATACGTAACTCGGCGTCGAGTCTCTTTTGATATCGATGCGCTGTTTATGCGATGCATCACTTTGAATCCGCTAAGGTACGACGGTCTGAAACTTTCGAGAATCCCGGATAACATCAATCGGAACCGACACGATAAGATTACTCGAAAGTTACGCAGATCCTATTCCCTAGATATGATCCAGTGCTACCGTAAAAATGTTCAACATGTTCACAGCCAGTTTTTGAAGGTTTCTTAAGTAATCAATCGCCACGCAATTATTACATTGTTTTTAAGGTAGTGGGAGCGCTCAACGGTGCTCAATCTCCGAAAAAGTGAAAATTAAGTTAGAATTTCGGACATTTCTGCATAGGACAAAAATCTGAAAAAAAAAATCAAGTATATAGAAGGTGTTTAAAATATTGATTTAGCATCGTAATACTTCCAAAATGTTATTAACAAATTGATGAAAAAAAAATTGTTTAACAAATCCCCTGTTTACCAAACTTTTTTTCACAGGAAAATGATTTGTTAATTGCTGTGCATGCGTATGAATTTTTTCAGAATTTTTCGTAACTTTTGAAATGAATGATCAAAATAACGAATGGTTTAAATAGCAAATTCCGTAATGATGACCATTTTAGATTCAGACGTTGAATAGTTTTTAATTCGCTATTTTAGCCAGTCGCTTGTTTGGTTATTCGCTGTTTTGACCACCACCCGATTTTTTTTCAGATTTTTATCCCATCAAGAAGTGTCCGAAATTCTATCTCAATTTTCACTTTTCAGAGATTGAGCACCGTTGCGCGCTCCCACTACCTTAATTCGCTCGCAGGCGAAGCATCTGTAAACGTGGCGATCGGTAGCCCTTTCAACGAGCTACGCCGACAACTAACAGTTGCCCCTGGTAAATCTTATAGCAACACGTTCGTAAAAAGGCTTTTTTATCCCCTAAAACGTTCGCAATCTCAATCGTCTAAGACCTACGAATCCTCGGATGAATCTAAAAAGTCTGTCGAGCCCAGGAATGAGAAAAACTGAATTTTCTAATGTAAAACATTGCACGATTGAATAGAAATCTCGTTTTACCCACGGCTGACTCTTCGTGTAATTATAATTATAAAAATGCACGAATTGATTGAATCAATTGCGATTTTCCGTGAAAAATCTAATATATTTCCGACATTATGAGAACGACGAGGGAAGACCATCCGGAGAAGGGATGACTGCCTTTACCTTCGCCGTACTCGTCGCCGTAATTTTCCCAAACGTATCCCGTACGTTTGTACTGACCGATCATATTCTTGATCAAATTCTCCCGCAAATCAACGTAAATCTTCTTCGCCCTCGACTGATAAGGCCCCTCGACCGCCGCGTAATGATGCAAAGCTCGCAGAGTCAGATAATTCAGATTAATCCAGATAGCGCCTCTCCAGTAAGGCGCGTCGTGTTCCGTGTTGCGTTCCATGTAAAGCGGCGAGGTTTTCGCGAGCGAGCGTAATCCGTACTTCGTCCAGAGAAGCTCGGGATTCACGATATCCTGGAGAATCTTGTCCAGCTGCGGCGAGTCCGGATCGACGATTTCCAGGATGAACGGAAACAGGGAAACGTAGCCAAAAGCGGAATCCACGTATTTGAGGCTCGGATCCTCGAGAACAAATCGGATCTTCTCCGAGGAAGGCGCGTGCGATCTCGGCGGTGCGGTCGGTCGTCGCAATTCGACTTTATCCGTGTGCAAACCGAAATCCGAGTAACTCTGGGTATTCGGCGACCAATGAAGCTTGTTCAGCAGCTCGTTATCGCGAAGGTAGCCGTGAGTGTTGCGATACTTTTCCGCGGGTTGATGAAGTATCTCCGCGAGTCTCGCCATAACTCCGGCGGCGAAGCCGATCCAGCATCGAAGGTCCACGTGTCGCTCGTCGATGTTCGGATGCGAGGCTCGCGGATAATCGTCCAGACCGGAAGTCAGCGTTTTGGGATTAAGCTCGCGATTCGTGGTCGAATCGCGGCCGCGCCACCTGTGACATAGAGAATTAGAGATTTTTTTTAAGCCCAGATAGCTCGTAGAGAATTAGAGATGTGAGCGCAAAATATGACCGTTAATCCCGCTTTTAAAAAGTTCATGAGTAACGGAAAGCATTGTTAGCAAACTATTTGTGCTGTCATTGGCTGGGACTCTCAGACCGAGTCCAGGTTCATTTGTCCTTGATAACTTTGACAGTTCCGTCAAATATCGTATTATTTTTTAATCCACTAAAAAAAGGCTTGCAACCGGTGTTTTCAGGGGTAGAATATTCGACTTGAGAACGATGGTATAGGTTAAAAGTCGATATTTTGAAAAAATAAATTTCGTGACCCCGATTTGGGCGGTTTTCGGCCCGGCGGCCAGATCTACGATTTCTGACAAGCAAAACGACTTTTTTTTTTTTTTTTTTTTTTTTTTTTTTTTTCAAAAGTAACTCAACAAGGGATTTTTAGTTGCGATTCACTTTTAAAGCTTTATAAGAGCGCAGCAGCGCAAAAGTATCTCGGGCACGCGCGCCAGCGCGTGTGATTAGCCTAGTGTAGAAAAAAAAGACTGAGAAATGAATGTGAAAAAATGCACATCTCTACCTGTAAGTTCCCGGCGAATCGCCGGCCTGGGTCGTGTTGAACCACTCGAACCAAGCCTGAAGCCGCGGATAGAGCTTGTCGAGGAGTTTGTAGTGTTTCAGTAGCAACTCGTCCTCACGATGCTCCAGGATGAAATTCAACGTGAGAAAGAACGTCGGCGGATTGGCGTTCGTGTTGACCTGAGTGACGAATTCCTCGGGAACTTTGGCGAGAGCCTCCTGGCCGAGAATCATCTCGCGGGGAATCCAACCCTCGACGTTCATGAGGTCGAACCAGTGGCTCATGATGTCCATCTCGATGTCGAGGTCCCAGGCCGAGAGGAGGAGCCCGTGGAAGCCCTCGTCCCACAAGAATCCTCGGGGAAAGAAGCTGCGACTCGGGACGGCCGTGTAGAGCGGAGCTTTCCAATATGGAACCGGTGTCTTCGTGTAGACGCTCTGAACCTGCGGGTGACACGACATAATATAACAGAACAAATTATCACAATACGAAATAATCACAATGACAAATTATCATTTTGAAGAGTATCACAATATTTGAGATACTTGAACTGTTTGACTGGAGTTTCTGTTCTTACGATTTCCGCGCCTAATATATTATATGTTATATAAGATATTAGGCACTTATATATTATCATGTATTATTATATACACTTAATTAGGTCTATATTATATAATATATAATGTATTATATGTGCTTAGTGTGTGTTGTGTGATTTTTGTTTTTGTTAATCCAGAGTCCTATTACGTCGAAAAGAGTGTATAAAATCTAATATGCGAGTGATATAATCTATGTAATAAAATTGAATTCATTGTAATATGTGTAGTAATTTTATTTATGAATTTGGCGTTGGCGATATTCAATCGTTGTGGTCTTTTGTCATTGTGACGTTTCATTAGTGTGATATTTTGTCCGTGTGATAATTTGTTTTGTTTTGTCTGTGATATTTTGTCGCGTTATATAACGATCATAGAACCGAACCTGCGACGTCCCGTAGAAATAGCCGATGGAACCGATCATGTTGGAAAATGCCATTTTCGCGAAATCCACCGCCTCCTCGTTGTATCCTTTGGACCTCAGCTTGAAGATTCTCTCGAATTTTGCGTCGAATTGGTGCTGCTGATCGGCCAGCAACTCGTCATAGACTTTGCCGACGAGCTTTTCCGTTCTGTCGACGAAGCTTCCGGACTCGAAGTTTATCTCGAACTCGAAGGGGATCTTCGCGGTCAGCTGAGTCACCACGAAATTCGGCTCCATCTTCTTGCCGTCCTGATTGAGGGGCAGTTGCTCGCCGGGTAGAATAATGTGTTTTTTTGGGGATCCACGGTGCGAGGCGACGCGAAGATTGTGAAGAACCGTTTCCTTGAGAATGTGGAGACCCGGGGCGACGGTCGCGAGGTAAGAATTCTCCTCGACGAAGCCTTTCGTCGGGTTCAGGCTTATCCTGAAGGAACCAAGGCCGCGGGTGTATCCCTCCATTCCCGAGAGCTTGTGCTCGTCGCTCACGCTCGCTTTTATCCGGCCGTGAGACTTTTCCTCGATCGCCGTGTAGAAAAGCAGGGAAATATCCTCGCCGTTTCGGTTCGGATTTTCCGAGGTGACGCTGATTCTCGTGGACCAGTCGCCGCCGTTGCTGCCGCCCAATTTCTTCAGGAATGTCGTGCGAAGGACGACGCCACCATCGACGATTTCTTGGGTACCGAAGTTACGGCCGTCGTGCTCCAACCAAGCGTAACGATCCAGGCGGTCGCCTTGCTCGCACCAATGGCGAAAACCTTCGCCTCCTTGCCACAGATACTGCGGGAAGTACCACATCAAGCCGGTGACCAGCGAGTGAGGGTCACGGGTTTTGAGACCGAAGTAGGCACCCGGCCTGTACGAACCCCAGAAACGATCCGGCTCGTTTAGGTCCGCCACCGTCACCAGCTGTAAAAGTATTTATTTATTTATTTATTTATTTATTTACCAAGAGATCCGTCAGCGTCTCGACGCTAAGTAAAATTAATACCAGAATAAAAGTTTTTGTTTTTTGTTTAAAAAAATGATTTGTTTTTTTTTGCAAAAAAATGTCTTGCTTCCATTGAAAAAATTATGACTTCAACATCACTCGAAAGTAGATGAAAAATGAAAAAGTGAATGTCCTTAAGAATTTTTTGATAAAATGAATGTCCCTAATATTTTTGTATCTCATCAGCAATATTTTTAGTAATATAGTGATATTGAAAAAAAAGTGTAAATCCTGATCAGCGTCCTTTAAAAATCTGAAAAAAATCACAGACACCCATCTCAAATGGTACAACAAAATGCTGAATTAAAAAAAAAATCTGGGAGGTCAGCCAAAAAAAAGTGGCCCAGTTGATAAAGAATGCCTCATATGTACAACAGTGATCTAGCAATTTTATCAGCTTGCACTCAGGATTTTGTCACAATTTTGGTAACAATCATGGGAAAGTCTTCAGCTGCAGATGGATTTGTGATTCATGAACGGTTGATGAAAGGTTGATTTTATAAATAAATAAATACATAACATCTCAGACCCTGGAGAATAATTCGCAAGATTCTAAAGGAAGATTCTAACAGTTACGTTAACGATCGCAATACCTTTTCCACATCGTATGGCGTGTTGACCCTGGTTTCCAGGTAACCCTTGTAACTGAACCAGGCGGCGATGCCGATGCAGGCGGCGGTGAGAATGCTCTTCAGCACCGGCAGCTTCACCGTGGTTTCCTCTATGCTATCCGTGTCTCTGGCAATTTTGGATCTCGATCTCGCCGGTCTCTCGTGAACTTTCTGCTTCGCCATTTTCAAAAATTTCAATTTTTGTATCTCATCGGCAATTACGTGAAAATTAGCATCCCGTCTGTCAGCCGTGACGTTAAAATCGAGGAAACCTGATCGGTTGATAAGGCGACTCGATGTGTCCGCCGGTCGAAACTCAACCACGAGCGTCGAGATAAGAAGATGCGGCTAAAAATATTCGCGCTTTATCGAGAAAACGGTTTTGTCCATCTGGAAGCGAAAATTCCGTGAACCGAGAAACTGACGGACCGGCACTGCTTAGAGGTTATGTTGTCAGACTCTTCAATCAAAGTTTTGTTTTATATTATTATGATTATTATGGCTTTGACTTGTAATATTTTGTTTTTCACCGGTAAATCGTTTAGGAAAGGAGGGAATTCACGAGCCTTCGGCCTAACGAGTCGTTTTTAATAATCGAATCCGGCTACACAACGAGACGGATGCAGCGGAAGGAAATGCGGGTTCAACGCCACCACTGAGCCAACTAAATTTTTCAGCTGACGTGACACACAGGGTAATCCGACCCAGTGAATGACCGCTTTTCGCACGTTCACGTGCATACAAAAACGGGTCACTCACTGGGACTTGTCGCCTGCTTAATTTTTCAGCCAAACGTTTTTCTGTTAAAAAACGCAAGAGTCAACAAATTTGCGATTTTTCAGGGTCGACTTTTAAATTCTGCGAAAAATTGAAAAATCGCGATATCGCGTTTCGCGTTGCGGCATTCTCTTCGTTGCAGGGTTTTCTTTCGAATGAAAAGAGAAAATCCAGATTCCGTTTATCCTGAGAAAAATTACATCGATGTTAGCGAAGTGCCAAAACTCGAAAAAAGTGAAAAATCATTTTTCGAGTTTTTCTCCTCGAATTTTCGATTTTTCGGACAAACAACCGTGATTTTTTTAATAAAATTCGCAGTACGTGGCTTAATGAATAATCTCCGATTTGTTTAACATTTTTTAATTTATTTATTCAATAGTGCGTATATCACAAATAAGGGTAGGACTCGTGTGCGAATACCGTATCAGCCGAATATACATATATTCCTAGTGTGTGTCTGTGTATATAGTAATTGGATTGCAATTGCAACTATTTAACAATTTTGAGTGTTGTGCAAAATTGTCGGCTCGCGATTATCTCCTCGTGGTTCGACGAATGCGCGAGCTTCTTTTTCTTTCAATAGTTTTTTTAATTATTTTCGCAAAACGTATATTCGCACAGATCCGAAATAAAGCATCGAACGACTATTACATCGTATATAATCACGACTGGGGAAGAGCTCGCACATTTTTCTACTATCTATGGGTATCGGTCTTGGTTTTTTTTTTCTCTAATCCGTTATTAATTCATATTGGGTATGCGGCGAATCACCATATAGTAGAATTCGTACACGTAGTTTATTATTGTTATACCGATGTAACGACAGAGAGTCGATGTGTGAATTATTTTTATTGAATGCGTCGTGTGAATGTGTTTTTTTCCCATTTTCCTAATTTTTCTCCCTCAAATTTGTGTCTCACTCAGCGATCCTTACGCTATTCGAACAGTCAGTTCGTTTATTATTTTCTTATCACGTATAATTGTGTCTTTTCTTCTTTTTGTTTTTTGTTTTGCAGAGCTGGGCAATGCTTCAAGTACCCGGGTACTTGTGAAGTAATGGAAGTACAGTACTCGAAGTACAAAGTACTTCAACAAATATTTGAAGTACTGTAATTAAATGTTCAAGTACATGTTCTCTACTTCAAGTATATGTACTTACAAATTCAAGTAGTGTACCGTATTTGAAGAACTTTCTTAAGTACTAAGTTCCAAGTATTTTTTAATATTTCATATATTTGCGTGGCGACTTCGTCTGCGCAAGATCAGCCGTCGCTCCATCCGTCTGCGCAGGCGCAAACGCCGACTCGATCGGTGGTGTTGAAGAGTTTTTCGAAAACGAACACGAAGTTGGAATAGTTTTTAACAATCTGTCAAATGTAGCAACTGTTTTTCGAATTTAACGTGAAAATAAATGAATAATTTCTACCGTCAATGCCTTTTGAAAAATGAATTTGTAATCCTCTAAAAAGTTGGTGAGTAACGTGGTAAGGTTGTCGAATTATACGAACTGTGTTTCGTCGTGAAACGGGACAATCTTCAGTCGTATCGGTCGGCCTGTTTTGCGAAATACATAATAAATAAAATATATGTACTATAGTTTACGAAATGTAGCTGAAAAAAAAGAATTTGGTACTTGGTACTTGATTCTTGACGTACTTCAAGTACTGAGTACTTCAAGTATTTATGATTTTTGGTACTTCAAATGCACGAGTACTTCCAGTACTTATAGTAATTTGCCCAGCTGTGTTGTTTTGTTTGAATTTCCACTTTGAATCGAAATCATTACATTTGTATATCGTATGCTTTATATATACAATATATTCCGGACGCTTCGCTCGTCGAAAAAAAAAAACAATCATTGTCGAAGCGAAAAACGCAGAGCTTACTTCGTCGAGGCGAGAAACATTCGTTCGTCGTCCGACGAACTTTGTGAGATTGAAAAGTAAAAACGGTGCGATAAGAATGAATTTGTCTTACGAATTATTGAAACTTAGGTCCATTCCAATCGTTGTACGCGTGACGAGCACATTGTTCGCCTCTCGAAATGCCGTCCATTTTCGTTGATCGATTAAACGAGAGCCGTTTCCGTTGATACAATTAACGAAGAATGCAACAAATTTATTTACATAGGAATTTCGCAATTCTGATCGTTGCCGTTCGGCTCAGTTACTCTTTCTTCCCCCCATCAACATTAAACCATCAATATCATAACATTTTTTTTACACATTTATTCTTATCTTTAGTTTTATGAGTTTCGTGTGCATAGCTTTGCATTTTTTTTTTTCGAGCGACAGGTTCAAAGAGGAATTAGTTATGCACGCGTTTTTTTCTGATTTTTCTTTTCAAGTCAATTGTTCATTTTATCGATAACCGTCATCTTCAACGTTTCATCCTTGAGCCACACAAATTCCACTATTTAAGACCGTACGTTTATCTACTTTATTGAGTTTCAAGCCACCTACCAGGGCGACGATATATCAACCCTTACTTCCTTCATTTTGAATCTGATATTTTTGATTTTTTCGTGAAAAGAAACTGTTCTCCAGCAAATGTCGAATTATTATTTTTATCATCAAAAGGAAATTTAAAGTAAAGGTAAAAATATCGTCGCTCCTTCGCCTATAGATACAAGTGCTCTAAGAAAATAGGTCCTAAGGAAAAAATAGGTGAAATTTTCGTCAAACGAACAAAAGTTAAATAGAAAAAAAAACAAGAGTCGTAGTTTGATGAAATTTAATTCGGAGCCAGTGATTCGCTAGCTTTAATGTAAAATTTGTAAACATTATTAGCACAGATAACTAACAACGATTAAAGCTATATTCTGTTTTAAATAAATAACAAATTCACTAACTATATGTATATCTATATATATATATATATATTTGTTTTGTTTTTAAATATATTTATATATACGTTGCTCTAAGAGACTAAGCTGTCGCTTCGCTAGTCTTCGTCTTCTCGAGGCTCCAGGCCTTTTTTATTCGTTTCGTTTTACTCGCGGTAACGTCTAAATTATGCGATTACCTTGACTCTCGATCTCGTTCCCTACCTTCTCGACGCTAATTAAATCTTACTTGTCCGTATGATTACGATAAGCTAATACGCTTTTACCATTACCTTATCTCTTTTTTTATGCATCGATCTGATTTAAAATGTGAATTGAAAGTAAAAAAAATCTATCTTTATTATTCTTATAGAAGCCTCGCCGAAATGTTCGCTAAAATCTCGAACTTCTAAGCGCGTGCCTGGTTATCGAGTCTATCTACGCCTCCTTTTCTCGGCTGTGATCTTCGGGTCTGCAATTATTCCCGTCTTTTTAAGGTAGTTCTGTCGCTTCACGCTCACTTCACATAAATTTCCGAAAAATGAGAGCGAATTGCAAACACTGCTTAACGATATAAAAATTTCATAAAAATCATGCATATTATAGGTGCTGAAAGATAAACTTGGCATTATAATTACACTAATATGTTATTAACGAATTGATGAAAAATAAAATTGTTTAACAAATCTTCCGACAATCCAATTTTGTTGTTTCGATGAAAATGATTGGTTCATTTTTCTGCGCTTTTAATAGGCATGATTTTTTTCAGATTTTTATGTTATCGAGAAGGGATTGCAATTCCCTCTCGTTTTTCGAAATCTTATGCGAAGTGAGACTACAAGCGACAGAACTACCTTAAGTCCTAGAATGTATCTTTTTTCTTTTATATGCTGCTCGTGTGTGTATACATATCGAAAAGACGATTGTGATCGTGTTACCTTAAAATTCATTCTACGACTCCCTATTTTTTTTCTCCGCAACTAATCGTATTGTGTGTATAATCGATTATTTAATTATCCTGCTTTATCGTTTATTAATCTGTATACGATTTTTTTCTCTTCTTGCTGCTTTTTATTTTTCTTCTTCCGTACCGGTGAAGCGGTCAGCGATGCGCGAAGCGCGGTCAATCCGTCTCTACGTTATAAAATTATCGACGTTAGCAAGTTTTATCCGAGTACCCGTGTGCCTTGATCATGCTTCACTAGCAAAGCGCTATTTTATCTCTCGTGCTGTGATTTTTATTTTTTGTGGTTTTTATTTATCATGTTTTATCATTAATTTTCTCTTTTGCTCTGCTTAATCCTCTCAGCGACTCCTTCGACGAATCGTAAAAACAATTTGATGCAGTGGAATGGAACGTTTCGCCAATTTTCCGTTCTCCTTAACCAGCCTCTCGTTTTAATACATTGCGCAAATGATTATCGATTTCTTGTTCTCGTTATTGTGGCTATTATAATCTCTGTTTTATAAAGAATAATCGATAGATCAAACGTTCGATAGAAAAACTTTTTTATGGGAAACGTCAAAAGAAGAATAAAGTAGCTTTAATGAAAATGCTGGACACTTTGTGTGTCGCGATTCGTGCAAAGAGCGACCAGCGCCCACCAAGGATCTAAGATCGGAACTCTGTCGAGGAAAAGCGACTGGCCTTCTGCTTTGTTTCAAGATTGTTAAAAAATCTGTAAGCTTCACGATCTTACAAAAACCATTTATTCCCCCCGAAGCTGCGATTGTTTTATCTTAGTTGAAATTTGCTTGGAGAAAAAGATCTGGTATTTCTCCGATCTGGTCGCAGATTTACCATTATTGTAATTTAAACGCATTTCCAAAAGTTCGTTAACCCCAAAATCGCTCCGATAACTCAGCTTCGATGGCTTTATGCTTGAACCCGATATTCTTATTAATCCCCCCTTAAACCATTACTTACATAAGAAGATCGACGATATCTCAACGCAATTGAGCAGACGAATCAGCACATTTTGGTAATACGTATCTCTGCGACGTTTATTTCCGTCACGTTGCAATTAAATCTCCGCTTGATCGAAGAGTCGCGAAAAATTCGCGTTGTGCGTCGGTAAACGCAGGTGTTTTCTTTCGCGGACTCTCCGATTGGAAAATTCTCGGCGTTTATGACGAACGTGACGAGGAAACATCAGAGACGCGTAAAACCGTGGTCATATTCTGGCAAGCGACGAGTCGCTTACAAGTTAATGTTAATATGCTGATTTGACTGGCCAGTTGCGTTGATTACGGTTCATTTTCTCAAACTATCCTTGCTACTGGCGCGGCTGGTGGACGCGGTGCTTGATTCTCCGGGTCCGCCGGTGCCGCCGGTGTCGCCGTTGATGCTCGAACCCGCCAGCGATGCTGTCGGCGTCACCGGCGCCGAGCGTCGTCGCACCTTCGTCAGGGCTTTGTCCAGTCTTTGGATGAACGCGTCTACGTCCGGCCTCTTCATCCCCAGTGCCGCCGCGGCTGTCAGATATGGTATTGGATAATTGCTGTTGTGTGCACCCCAGCCTGAAAATACGTATTGTGCAATTTAATAACGAGCCACTTGGTACCACAGCAGTTGTAAATCACCATGGATTCGTGAAATATTGTCGTCGTCGACACGATTCGTAACAACAGTACAATTTATTTTGTAATTATGAGTTTATAATAATAATGTGTAGTGATCTCTCTTTTAAAAAGTTCATGATTAACGGAAAGGATTGTTAGCAAACTATTCGAGCTGTGATTGGCTGGGACTCTCAGGCCGAGTCCAAGTTCATTAGTCCTTGATAACTTTGACAGTTCTGTCAAATATCGTATTTTTTTTAATCCACTAAAAAAGGTTGATAGCAGTGTTTTCAGGGCTAGGATATGCGACTTGAGAACGATGGTATAGGTTAGAAGTCGATATTTTGAAAAAATAATTTTCGTGACCCCGATTTGGGCGGTTTTCGGCCCGGCGGCCAGATCTACGATTTCTGACAAACTGTTCGGCCAAAAACTTTTTTTTTTCAAAATCAACTAAAAAAGGGTTGTAACCAGTGTTTTCAGGGGTAGAATATGCGACTTAAGAACGATGGTATAGGTCAGAAGTCGATATTTTGAAAAAATAATTTTTGTGACCCCGATTTTGGCGGTTTTCGGCCCGGCGGCCAGATCTACGATTTCTGACAAACTGTTCGGCCAAAAACTTTTTTTTTTCAAAATCAACTAAAAAATGGTTGTAACCAGTGTTTTCAGGGGTAGAATATGCGACTTAAGAACGATGGTATAGGTCAGAAGTCGATATTTTGAAAAAATAATTTTTGTGACCCCGATTTTGGCGGTTTTCGGCCCGGCGGCCAGATCTACGATTTCTGACAAACTGTTCGGCCAAAAACTTTTTTTTTTCAAAATCAACTAAAAAATGGTTGTAACCAGTGTTTTCAGGGGTAGAATGTGCGACTTAAGAACGATGGTATAGGTCAGAAGTCGATATTTTGAAAAAATAATTTTTGTGACCCCGATTTTGGCGGTTTTCGGCCCGGCGGCCAGATCTACGATTTCTGACAAACTGTTTGGCCAAAAACTTTTTTTTTTCAAAATCAACTAAAAAAGGGTTGTAACCAGTGTTTTCAGGGGTAGAATGTGCGACTTGAGAACGATGGTATAGGTTAGAAGTCGATATTTTGAAAAAATAATTTTCGTGACCCCGATTTGGGCGGTTTTCGGCCCGGCGGCCAGATCTACGATTTCTGACAAACTGTTCGGCCAAAAACTTTTTTTTTTCAAAATCAACTAAAAAAGGGTTGTAACCAGTGTTTTCAGGGGTAGAATATGCGACTTGAGAACGATGGTATAGATTAAAAGTCGATATTTTGAAAAATAAATTTCGTGACCCCGATTTGGGCAGTTTTCGGCCCGGCGGCCAGATCTACGATTTCTGACAAGCCAAACGCCAAGTTTTTTTTTTTAATCAACCGAACAAGGGTTTTATAGTTGCAATTTACCCTTTTAAAGCTTTATAAAAGCGCAGCAGCGTAAAGGTATCTCTGGCACGCGCGCCAGCGCGTGTGATTAGCCTAGTTTACCTATAAAATAGAGTATGCAATTTATTGGTCCTGGGATATTGAATCCCCTAACGACCAGAGTTTTACAGAAAAGCAGTTACAGCTGACAGAGCGAGTACAGATTCGCATACAGAAAACACAAATTAGCAAATGAGGCAATAGAAAAATAATTACGATGAAAGGTAAGCTCAGCGGATCAAATGGCACATAGCAAAGTACAGAGAAAAGCAGAGTTAAACGTGCAGAAAATGCGTAAAATGCGATATGACGAAATCAAATGATCGAAAAAAGAGTGCGAATGAAAGAGTGAAATCATAATTACAAAACAAATTGTACTGTAAACTATATCTCATGAATTAAGGAAGTTGGAGCGCTCCTTACTAGTCAAAACAGTGCTGATTTTTTTAATAATTTATACACAGTTTTAAGCACCTGTCGATAAATCACCATAAACTATACCCAATTTATTCCTAAAACTTGTGTAAACGATTTTGAAAAATTAACACTCATTTGACTAGTGCGTAGCGCTCCATCCTCCTTAATGGGGATTTACAACGCTGCTCGGTAGCCACAAATGACGATTCCACCATTTCGTGACCAAGTACACTGAGGAAAAACGATACAAGTTAAAACATGCAGACTGCTTCCTCCAGACTGTCGACATTCGACACTTTCATCGGGATCACATCGGGATGAGTGACGGAAGGAGGAAGAGATTTTTCGGGATAAAACAATGAATCTGAACCTTCGAACTTGTGTGATACTATGTGTTTGACGTCCGTGGTGGTGATGACCCGGGAGCCGCTGACATTTCGGAGAAACAGCATCGAGCCGAGCATCGTGACCTGCTTGTGATCGTGCTGATGGCTGAGACACTGAAGCGTCATTCCCATGGATATGGGATTTCCTTTGGTGTCGAGGAGCCTCTCGCCGTGGCGGGTCGCGAGCTTTCCCAGCTCTTCCTTCAAATAAGCGTACATCTCCTTGCGCTGGGCTATCAGCTGCTTGTAGCCCGTCATTCCCAGGCTCAACAGCGTTATCATCACGTCCATTGTCGAACTCGCGTTCGCACGTCCGGGATACATCTTCGAGATTCGATCCAGCAAGTTTTTGTCGAACGAACCGATGACCGCGCCGCCCACCGGTACCAAGAAATTCTTGTCGGTGCTCTGAACGAACGCGTCCACTCGACCTTTTCTCGACGCCTCTTGGATGAGATGCATACATCTGGTGCTCTGCAAGCTGCGTAAAAAACATATCGAAAATTTTCGATTTTGCAGGGACGACTTTAAAATTCTGCGGAAAATTGAAAAATCGAGATATCCCATTTTGCTTTGCGGTATTCTCTTGGTTGAAGGGTTTTTTTTTTCGATCGCAAAAAGAAAATCCAGATTCCATTGATCCAAAGAAAAATTACACCGATTTTAGTGAAGTGACGAAATTGGAACAAAGTGAAAAATTATTTTTCGCGTTTTTCTCCTCGAATTTTCGATTAATAACGGGTAAAGTTAATTCGGTGAAAAAAGAACATATTTTCAGGAATTTTTTTAGACGACACAAGCAATGCTGGTTTGTTCTACCGATTAATAATCTTTTTCAAATTGTTGGTTCAGATCAAATTTGCGGCCGCATTCGTGGTCACCGTATGGGACCTTTTTTTTCACCGGTACTGTCGATAAATAAAAACATTGTTAAACAAGGAACAAATAAATCAATTTAAAAAAAATTGTATTCTCTATCGGTGTTTTAATTCGTAAAAAAAAATTAGATCGATTAGCTTATTCAGACCGTAAATTAAAAAACAGCAAAAATATGCTATTTTTCGGCCGGTCACAATGTGATGATCCCTTAAACGAGCAGGGTCAATGGTTGAACGGACTCAGGCGTTAATCAGGGGTTACTTACCCGTACGCATTATTGACCAAATGTGGAATATTGTATTGGGTACAGAGTGCAGCGATAGAGTCTACGGAATCGCACGCTCTTGGAGCGAAGCAGCTCGTAGTGGTGAGAACACAAGCGACGCTCTCGCCGAGCGCGGCCATCTGAGACTCCAACCTCTGCATATCCGTTTTCAATTCGTCGCCGACGATCTGCATCTCGATAACCACGGGCTCGAGGCCCGCGGTTATTATCGACTTGAAGCTCGACTTCTGATCGATCCTCGGCCACAGCACGTACTTGGCACGCGGTCGATCCTGCTTCAGCGTCAACATACAGAGCACCAGACTCATTCCCGTCGCCATAGGCGATAGAAAACATCCCGCTATGCTCTTCACACCTGCGGGGCAATCGACATTTTATCACCATCGTCATTTTGCCCAATCAATTTTTAAGGGGGGAAATACATAGACATTTTTTCAATGAAAAAAATTTTATTTCACGAATCGATTCCCTGAAAATTGTATAGCGATAAGATGAATAATATTCATCCGATTCATAAAAACCAAAGGGTTTTAGATACATAATTGCAAACCCTCGTCGATGAACCACCATTTTCAATTTAAAAAAAATGTACAGTAATTTTTTGCATAAAAATGTCCGGTGAAAATTCGACCTTTTTTTCGGAGTGCCGACATTATTACAATATTAAATAAAAAAAAAATCTTTATTGGTTCATCGACAGCGTACTTTCATAAAGAATGTAATGGTTTTTGAAATCTTCGTTTCAGATTAAAAAAAAAACTACAGCTCCCAACGTTTTACATCACGCAGAAAATTCGGTGAGCAACAATTGGCTGCAGTAGACTAATAAACAATTATTATCGATAAAAAAATATATATTTTCCATACCTTCTAATGTACAATAAAATACTCTAATTGTAAAACGATTGATCGAGTAATTTCGTTGGGAAAAAATCCCGAAATTTGTCGTCTTTTTCGGCCATTTCTATGTATTTCCCCCCTTAAGGTTCTTTTCGAAAAATAACAAATTTCTCACCCATATACCGGATGACTTCGAGCACCAGAGCATTCGTCAATTTATACATGAGGCTGCTTCCGGCGGCTTTCGGTTGAACTTCCTCGAGATCCCCGGATCTTCCGATTCCGTGGCCCATCCGGAAGTGGCGTCTCGCGACGATGCTCGACACAATGCGAGACTCGCGTTCGCCGACGCTGCAATTCGAGGGAAAGTTGTTGCTGTCCATTTGCGAAAGATCCGACAGAAAGGCCTCGATCGTCGCGTCGTCCCAGCCTTCTTCTGGCCATTTTCGCTGTGATAACAGAAATTATAAATCGTCAGAATTAAAACGTTGTAAAAACAAAAATGTTATTTTTTTTATTTGTTTATTAATTAGGCATGGTGGTAATAAAAAACCAAAAACAGAATGAACACTATTACAACTAAAAAACTAGCTGAAGAGAACTAAGGCCTATTGTGGCACATGCGAACATTCATTTTTTTTATTTTGTTAGGGGAGTTTGAAGCATTTATGCTGATTTTTTTTTCTATTCATTGAATAGAAAATAAAATATCTCTCAGGGTGGAAATTATCATGCATGTTTTTTTTGTTTATATATAAAGGGGCACTAGTGCCTTGGACGGATAACTCTGCATCAACGCAAAAATTGTTATTAAACAAGGTAAACCCATAGATGTTCACTCACATGCTCGATAAAGTGTCGAATGAGATTTTCCCTCGTTTTCTTGGCGTTCAAACCCTGCTGAACATAGGTCGACGGTATGAGCCTTTCGGCCAAGCTGAACGCCTGATTGTTCATCTTGCCCAAAGTATTGTTGACCTCTTGGACCACAATTCAGATCAAATCAGTCTCGGCCCTTCAGTGCACCATTTTTCTCCCCCTGGATTGTTACTGTTCAACAATTATTGCAGCCCTTCGACGTACATCGTCGGCTAGATTCTGAGTATCCGAGAGATTGAGAAAGGAATCGTTAGTACAGGACAAAGTCTCTTACCCTAAACAATTAGTACGATAATGGTGAAATAACGGAACAAAAAATGCTGTGAAGTTTGAAAAAAATCATACGTTTTATTCAACCAAAAGAACCACTACAGTAACGGATGGGCAAACTGAGAAGTGCACATAATAACTATTAATCTATCTATCGATCAAATTCATCCACACAGTGTAAATGTAAATATAAAAGAGCAACGTTATACGAAACACAGGCGAGAGTCTTCCCGAGTGATTTACTGATTCATCGACGCAGTGTAAATCGTAACACCACAAACAAGGCGACGTCTGATCATCCGTGGCTAAAGTCTAAACACGCAACGATAATGACAACAAAAGAACAACGTTATACGAAAACACAGGCGAGGGGCTTCCCGAGTGATTTACTGATTCGCGCGACGGCGACGAGCCCCACAGTCTCCTCGCTCTCGCCAGGTAGAAGGTGCAGCTTAGAGGTTATGTCACTCGTTTCTTTTCTCTCCGAACCGAATCAAACGTTCCAAAGCATCCGCGAGGGTCAACCGTCGATCTTACGTCTGCAAGCGGACCCGAAAAATCGCGATGACAACAAAAACAGCGGCGCTCTTCCGCTTCGCAGAGACTAATCGCTTCGGAGCAGTTCGACGGACTCGACTGCTCCGAGAGTACGTCGCCTCGTCTCCCGCCAGGCGCGCCGAAGGTCCCACCGAATTAGAGGTTATGTCCGTTATGTCACACCGTTCGAAATTCAAAGCAAATCGAAGCTTTCGAAATCCAAGGCAGCACAAAACTTAAAGTTATCCAAATATTAACAATCGGGTATCCAACGTCCGGATAAAAGATATCTCAAAGTTATCAGGTGTCCAAAAGTTAACTTTTGGACGTTTGATACCTATGATGTTGAAGTTTGCATCGTTAGAATGCAACGATTTTTTTTTAGTTATTCTAATAATTGTAAAATGATTCTAGCGATTCTAAAAAGTTATTATAAAGATCAATCGTTATAATTACTTTTTATACCCAGTGCGATCCTTTGGAGTTCATTAGAATATGTTTTCGTTAAATTTTCGTTGCTTTCCGACACTGCAAACTTCAACATAATGGATACCTTATAATTATCATTCGGATGGACACGGGACACCCGATTGTCATCATTTGGATAACTCGAAGTTTTGTGCTGCCTGGGTGACCCTCGCGGATGAAGAGGATCCACGAAAGAAGAGAGACAAGGATGGAGAGTGGTCAACCGTCAATCACCGAGGGCCGAGGGACAAAAAAAAAATACACCACGAGAGTCGAGGCGTCGAGCTTTCGAAAATTAGACACCAGGATCAGTCTTTCACCCGTCGCGATCTCGGTACAAACTCGCCGCGCGCAACTAGAACAAAAATTATATTTTCCCTCGACGACCGCCGTTCTCGCCGTTTTAGTAAAAGTGGGTTGGGCCGCGCGCGCGGATTTCAGTCAGCTGATTCGCGCGGGGGGCGGCCGCGGTTTCCGCGATCGTCTCGCGGCTGCTGCTGCTGCTGCTGCTGCTGGCTCCTGTTTTTTATTTTTATTTTTATGGTGCCCGGCGTCCTGGTGACGCGGTCACGACGTCGTCGTCGACGTCCGCCAAAGCCACGCGAAACGCTACTCGTCGGCGGATTTGGAGGTTATGGCGCGATGCGCCTCTCGAGGTCAACCTAAATCGGATTAATTTTACGCAATACGAACTCTCGTAATTGCGAACGCAGAGACGATACGACTCGGAGGCCCACCGAGCGCGCGGCTCGACGAGATCCGCACAACCCGCACTCTGCTGCTGCTGCTGCTGGCCCCGCGCCACCCGCACCACCCTCCCCCCTCGCGTCGACGACGACCGGTTGTCTCGCTCGTCCTGTAAACGCCTCGAGCGACGATGAACGTCGCGTACGCGTGGAGCGTCGCGAGACTCGCGAAGTTTCGGCTTTTACCACGATTTTCGGTCCACGGTATTCACCGACGACCGACGGACGGTCCACGTACGGCGCTACGAACGTACGCGAACGTCGTCCCCCCCGAGGCGACGACCAGTGCTCCGCGTGTTGTTCGCGCTTCGACCATCCGGCAGGTGCAACCGTATTTAGCAACTTTTTTTTCCCCCCGTTTCTGTATTTGTTGGCTCTTAGGTGTGTTTTTTTGAAATTCCAATCACAACACCCGTAACCCTTGTTAATGTCGCACGCTTTCCTTTCTTAATTCTATGACCGCTGGTGTCGATTTTATTTCGTGTTATGTCGGATTGTTATTCGGTTTTGGTTCAAGTGTGAAGAATATTTTGTGTGCTACTGGTACGCGTTTGTTTTGTTTCGATGACTCGATTTAAAACGTCTATGAAAAAGAAACAAAAATAATAAAAAATGATTGGACGTTTCTGGAAAAGAATTTCACTTTTTCGGCGCGTTTTTGTATAGACATTTTTAATCGAAGCAAAAGAGATAAAATAGTTTCGTATTTCGTGCTAAAATCGACGTTATTTTTTATTTAGTTTGCAATTGTTAGAGGTTACTCTAAATTATTCTTAACAATATGATACAATTGCAAACTAAACAGACTGCAAACTAAATAGAAAATAACGTCGATTTTAGCGCGAATCACGAAACTAATCTCATTTGCTTCGATTTAAAATGTTCTTAGTTTTCGGAAATATTCTCATTTTGCAGCGAATTGATCGAACGATCCCTGTCGGCATTGCCACGCGCCAGTAGATATATAGCTTGTCCGCTATCTTATTGTGACAATCCCTATGAGCGCGACAGTGCGTAGAAGGTTGCACGAGTGTCGTATATCACGTAGCTCGTGCATTAATTCGCTAGATATGTTCAACAATGACGTCACCGGCGGTGCGCGGAACGAGTGGCGTTATTGACTCTCGAGGCTCGTTGATTGATGTCCGCACTGTCGCCGAATCGTTCGATCTACACAGCCTCATTATTATATAAATCGTATTTCGCGTTTGACACTTGCAGCGAAGGTCGACGCGTCACTCCGACGTCGCTTTGTTCTTTATGCACCGATTGTCCTTTAAACGACACACGAGCGCTAATTTTTGGCGCTCGGTAAAAAAGACCGGTAAAAAACCGGCAAAACAATTAAAACCATTTTGGTAAAAAAAAAAAATCGTTCAAATTTCATGCGTCACGAGACCCGAGTGTACGCGCACACAGGTCATTCAAACGTTTTCCCGCCCACGCGGGATTCGCGCGTCTGCGCATGCGCGTCCCGCTTGGCCGCGTCTCGTCCTAGTTCGCCGAATCGACCTCAGTTCGCGCTAGCTGCGCCGTTTCGCCGCTGTTTAGCGCCGCCACTGCGACTCGTCGTGGGGGCCTCCGCGCCGCATTGGCTCTCGATGACAGCCCGGTCGCCGATTAGAAGTTGATTGTTCACCGAACGCACGACGTGCGAACGGCTCCTCCACTCCGCAGCGATAACACTTTGCACTCACTCGGCGAAAAAAAAAAAACCACGACGTCACGAGTCGCGCGGCTGCGGAAAAAATAATCGCTCTTATTTCCGCGACACGCGAACGTATCGAGGCGATTTAGAAAAAAAAAATCCGTTTTACCGGGCGAACCAAAAAACACGTCACCGGGGCGTCTCGTGTCGCTCGCATCACGTCTGGCATTTTGGTTGCACGAATATCCTCCATCCTATAACTACTATATATAGGTACGTTTCCGTGACCCGACGTATTAAGAGGTTTGCCAACAAATTACAACGTCCAATCATCGGGGTTTTCCGGTTCATTCACGAATTCACCGTTCATCCGTCGCATTCGTCGAGATTGTAGTAAAACAGTTTTCTACGTGTATCGATATATATATATGTGTGTGTATATATGTATACGAAGTGCGGAGTGCATTGTCCTCTATTACTAACCAAGTAAAAACATCTCGCGGCTCGATAATAATAGAACCCTAGGACGAATATTCGAGATTTTTTGCGTTTTGAACAGTTTTGATTCAACTCGAGGTTTTTTTTCTTGATTTGTTTGCGGGCCGACAGCTGATCATGGAACTGGAGAATTGTCATCCCGAGCAGGTGAACTCGGAGACATCGTCGCCGCATCACGAGGATCCAAGCGGACATAAAAAATGGTACCGGCAGGCCAGTCAGAGGTTCGTGACATTTTTATTTTTTATTTTCTCTCCACGCTTTAAGGGATCATCACAGTGCTATTTTCGCTATTTTCTTTACGGTTAGAATAAGCTAATCGATCTGATTTTTTTTTTACAAATTGAAGCACTGATAGAGAATACAAAATTATTATTTTTTTATTGTTTGACCTTGTTTATTTGTTTATTGTTTAACCTTGTTTTTATGTATCGAACGCACCGGTGAAAAAAAGGTCCCATATGGTGACCACGATTGCGACCGCAAATTTGATCTGATCGAAAAATTTCAAAAAGATTATTAATCGGTAGGACAGCCGCTATCCGCCTATGGAGGTTTTTTTGTTTTGTTTTTTTTTTTATTTGAAAAAATGGCGGCGTTTTGAACGAAAAGTATCGATTTTAGCCTATTTTTTTGACAGTTTTTCGTACAAAAAATAGGAAGATTTGGAAAAATGAAGAAAAAAAGCTTCCATAGGCGGATGAAGAATGATGCAAAGAATATTCTGTCAAAAGGGATAGCTCGAAAACTCTTCCTGTGAGAGTGGTCACCGTTTTGAAAAACACCATTCCGAGAAAAAGGCGTGTAAAGTTTGGAATATTATTTAATAAGACCAAAAAAACGATTTTTTTTTAGTTTTGAAACCAACCTAACCCCTTAAGCGAGAAGATCGGATTGGAGAGGAGTTAGCGCGAGCGATTCGCGGAGAGAGAGAAAGAGAGAAAAAATAATGTTATCGCGAACAGACAAACAATATTCGAGGGTCAAGTCCGGGGCTGCAGTTGCGGCTTGCGTTCGGCCCACGCGACACGAGCGAAATTTTCGGAAAATTGACGCAGCTGCGGCAAAAACGTGGGCGAGCTCTATAACGGCGCCGGGAGTCACCGCCCGGTGGTCCGGGTCGCGGGCTCTTCGCGCTGTTATATCTCGTTTGCAAACTAGTCGCCGCTCGGCTCTTCGCCTCTCACCGCGCGGAAATAAATACATACATACTGCAAACTAAATATAAATCGCACGAGGAACAGAGACGAATTAAGAACGCCGAAACGCTTCGTACACCAGAAGCGTGTCTTTCATTTTTTTGGGAATTTTTTTTATCAATTTTTGTTTTATTTAAAAACTGCGTTTGAATTTACCGATCTTACTGGAAAACGCTCGAGCGTCTTTAGGATAGTATACGCGCAATGAAGTTTGAGGGAAAATGAGATATCATTACGAACAGATCTCGTTGAGATAAGATTCTGATAAAAATCAAGCATATGGAAGGTGCTGAGAAGATTATTTTGGCACAATAATAATTGAATGATCTTATTAATAAATTACTGAAATAAATAATTTTGCAACAAGTTACCCGGCAACCTAATTCCTTTTTGTTACGAAAATGATTTGTTTATTTTTTTGAATGCGTATGAATTTTTTCAGAATTTTGTGTGATTTTTTTAAATTGCGTTTTTTCAGGTATAAAATTTAACCCTAGAACTCATGACTTATTTTCGCAATCTACATGCGTATTCAGAAAAATGAACAAATTTTGTTCATAACAAAAAAAAATTAGGTTGCCGGATAATTTGTTGAACTATTACTTATTCAGGTAATTTATTAATAACATTTTTCAATTATTATTGTGGAAAAATAATCTTCTCAGTACCTTTAACATGCTTGATTTTTTTCAGAATTTTATCTCATCGAGAACTGTTCCTAATCCTGTCTAAATTCCCCTCGAACTTATGTGACGTCAGCCATTGCGCGCATACTACCTTAAAAACGCCGAAACGCTTCGTACTTTTTTATGAAATTGCTTTTTTTCTCAATTTTTCGTCATCGCGACATCTGTGTAAAATTCAAAAACTGCGTTTGAATTAACCGATGCCACTGCTGGCGGAAAGTGCTCGAGCCTCTTTAAGTTCGATTACAGGCTCGTTCTCGCATGTCGTCCGACTGGCTTATTGCGAAATACGTGCGAGAACGTGCAGCGCCGATGATGAAACAGCGTGGGAGGTGCTCGACCTCGCGCGAGATAACGGACGAGACTGGCTCGATGTATATTTCACGGCTGTGAATACATATCCCCGTCCTTTTTGTTTTTCGACAAAACACTTATCGTGTTTTGTCTCTAAAGTCGCGTGCGTTCGCGTCGAATGTTTTTTCGTGGGACCCCCACGAATAACGCGTGATACACCCGAGTTTCGACACTGTAGAACAAAAAATTGATAACATCCGCAACAGTACGGCTAATTCCTATCGCAGCATCCAGAATTTTCTATCAATAGGGAATTATCATTTATAGTCACCGAATGAAAATCCATTTTTATTTTCATTATCTACTGATTTGGCGATGCGACAATTTTTCAAGCTTTTTCTCCTGTAACATCAGGAACCCGAGATGGATTTGAAGGCTCGTTTTTTGAGCTAAGGATGACCCCCTTAAAAACCATATCGCACCTTAAAATAAATAATAGAAGTAAATATATGCGACTTACGGTTGCGTCAACCAATTGTCTTTTCCGCGAAGTTCGCAACAGCTCAATAATAGAATTTCGCGTTAACACTTGGAAAGATTTTTTTTCGTTGGCTCTTCGTAAACAGGAACTTCAGGGTCTCGGCGCGCGAGATACGTCAACATATGTGGCACGACGCAGCAGCACGACGTGAAAACAAGCGAACACTGATAGCATTCGCATGCCCCAACAGCTGTCGCAATATGCTCGGGGCGAGGAATTTCCATCCTCATTGATTATTCATCGTTCGGCCCCCCCGCGATGTTCTCCACTGCTCTGGTAGAAAATTTGTAGCGTTATTTAAGGCTCAAGTCAGGCACTAGCTAGGCCTCGGTCGGGGCCATGTTGGTCTGGCCAGAGCCTGGACCTGCTTCATGCTTTTGCCGAGCATTGTCCGCAATTTTTTTTTTTTTTTTTTTTGTTTTTTTTTCCCTATGACGAAAAACCTTTCCTTTGTTCCCTCCTTGTATTCTCCTCTTTTTGGCTCGAGTGCCGTCGCCGAGCAGGAATTCTCTGGATGGCGCGACGCAATCGTTTCCAGAGTTTGACCCTCGTCGATACGCAGCCTCCTTATCGCTGAACTGTTTTCGTCAGTATTTCGCATTATTTTTCTCCGTCCCGAGCGGCGATCGACGGCTATCGTCATTCGCGAAGTAACGTTCGATTCGGCCGGTCGTAATATTATTCAGATTTTTCGTTCAGCGAGAAAACCGTGGATCGAACTTCAGCTCAGTGGGCTGTAAATTCGAATTTCGTGTAATTAGAGTCAGCTGCCTCTGCGTATCAAGTGTAACGTCGGAGTTTCCCTCGTTTAAATCCGGAAAATGAGCGGAAGGAATGTGGATCTGATAGTCACTCCGCCCAACAACCACGGTAATATTGTGGCAACCGACGACGAAGGGAATATTAATGAACTCGGCTCGCGCGCATTATCGGAAATATCGATCCGTACACCCAGCCCGTTATCGCCCGGAGAAGCAATCAAAATTCTTATCTCAGTCCGCCCGCAATCTACGCTATCGCGATTTTTTTTCTTATCTGTTTTTTGACAAAAATAAAACTCTAATCGACGGGGATGTAGATTCAAATTATCCATATGATAACGCGATAAGTGCTGCGAGGTTTTCGGTTCCTGGTTCAGAATATTATTAAATATATCTCATGAAAAAAAGTTTCTTTTTTAATTTTTAAATTAAATTAAATAAAAATATATAATTTATATTTTTAATTACATGCAATCAAATTTTCATCGCGAATTATAATATCACGAAATAGCAGAATACAATTTTCCTACAAAAGACGCGCAGCTCCACTTTTTTTTTTATTACTCAACCGACATTCGACTTATTCATTCACGATCGGTAATTCCGACAATGCAAAGGAAGACGCGAGGCCGAGGTGAATAAATCACGAGGAAAGAGCCCGGAGAGCTTATATCGTGACCGACCTTCTTTTGTTTCTATCGTCGAACTGCAGTGGGCAGAGGGCGCTTGCCGAAAGACGAGAATCCGGAGGAAGGACTTCAGCGAGCGATGGAGAGTCTCGCGCTTCAATTGCCGGCGGGAATGATGGGTCTCAAGAGAAACGATCGAAGCGAGCACGACTTCGACAGCTATAACGAAGGCGTGCACGCCCTTCGCACGGACAAACGAGAACTGGGACACAGGTACAACTGCTGCTGCTGCACACAAACAGAAATCACTCAGTCACACAAAGCTCGAACCGAAAGTCCATTAACCTCAATGCGGTCCGTGTTCATTCACAAATGTGTCAGCCATTGTGCGGGTCTGCTTTGCATCGCAGAATTGAAACACACAACTCTTCTAGAATGTTGACGGCGTTACAGGCTCCTGGCCAGGGCCGCGGCATCCTTGTCCGGGCCTGATCAGGACCTGGTTTGGGCCTAATGTATATTTGCAGATTAATTTACGTTACACTCGGTGCTAGTCAGGCCCTGGTCAGACCCGTGTCATCCCTGTCCGGGCCTGGTTTGGGCCGAATGTAACGAAAATATTATTCGGCTTGAGTGGGGCCCTGTCGAGGCCCAGGCCAGGCAGCATGGCCCCGACCAGGCCCTAGCCAGTTCCTGAATCCGCCCTCTCGAAAAAGCTCTGGCATCGAGTCAGAGCGTCAAGTCGGAAAAAGCACAAAAAACGAATGCAAAGTTAATCGGGTCACGGCCGCGAAAGCTGGTCTTGGGCTGGATTGTCCATGACACTGGATTCTCGACGTCGCAGTTCCGACGCGCTAATAGCTGGCGATAAAACTCGCGTTGTATTTCCCAGCATCCCTCTGGCGTTGTACCAGAAAATCCGCGCCTCCTTTTGCTCTCGGTACGCGGCGCCGTGTAGCTGCGTTCACGTTGTCCACGGTCACGGTCGCGCCAATCTGGCCGAATCGCGGTTCTCAGCGCGCAGCTTCTGGCGCAGAGGCGACGCACACGTGTGCGACGCGTTTCGCTGTACGCGACACATTTTTCCATCCTCCGCACTTCCCGGGACATTATCGATGTCCTGGCCGTTCGCCAGCGATGAAAACACGAGCATTCCGAGGATCTTCCGAGGTATTATTAATTTTCTAATTACCCAAAGTGCACTTTGGGCGCGCGTAGTGCGCTTTGGGATTAGAGCTACGCTCTAATTCATAATAATAATCTTCGGAGCGACGGTGTAAATCATCGTCGGAGATGAGCGACGACAAATTCGAAGGAATTGGCGGCTTTTTCGGGTGAATTTATTTTCGATCAACCAGGCTGAATCGAGTTTATCCATGTGGAGAAAATAATTCATTCGTAGAACGAAATTGCCGGGTCTTTTTTTTAAGGGGTAACACCACTGTATTAGCAGCCTAAAAAACGCGATTCCGATCATCGATCACGCGACACCAGATTGTGGAGAGGCAGAACGGATCTTTTGTGTTTACGTTTCTGATCTTTGACAATCCTTATCGAACGTCGATAGGCATCGCGTGAACCTGCGATGGACACAAACAACCGAACGCCGGACGACGGAAAATTTTTGGATCTCTTCTTTGTCTCCAGTTTCGACTGCCACTTTGCAGCTCGGGTTGCGGGATTGTTTGAAACGAATCAATTTTTCGAATCGATTCGATTTATACCCCAATGAAACCCCGTTCGCTTAACCCTATATAGAAACAGGGTTAGACGTTCAGGGTTACGCAGCCGGAACTTCATAGTTTTTGGCCCTGTTAAACCTGTTCACTTAATCCTGTACATAAACAGGGTTAAGCAGCCGGAACTTCATTTCTTTCGGGACAACCTGTGTAAAAACAAATAAAGAAATGTGGATCGATCTGGAACTGAATTTATCAATTCGGTGAATTAATCGGTCCGAAAAGATCGATCCAAAAATCGCTAATTTGTGAAAAAAGATCGATCTTTCGATTAATCGATTAAAAAACGGCAACCCTATTTTCAGCCCGCAAATCGGACGTTCCGTCGCACTTATTGCGGTTCGACGACAATCGACGACGCTGGAAAGTGTCGATCTAACGTTTCGTCGCTGGAAACGCGATACGACTTTGATGTCGTCATTAATGTTCCATCCGACCTCGACGACGGGCAACTCGATATAACGAGATTAGAATGAGAAAAAAATTAGATTTGGATCTGGTTCTCGTAATAGACGTTCGGTTGAGTTTCACGTTCTCACTTCAGTTGCCGCTCGACTGAAGTAAGAAGACACGATTATTTCTATAGAACGCTCACAGCACAATTTTATTGTGGGGGATGAATGACGAGTTTTATTCTCGGAAGGATAGACAGACACGTTGCGACTTCCTGCTATCATCTCGGTCAATTGAAAGTGATTGCGAGCGGCGGTACAAGATACTATGTTACGGTTTACTGCGCGTCGTTCGGACTATAAACGAAGCCGACCGGCAGGCCTGACGGTTAAACCAACAATCATCGGTCAGACTGCGCGTTTTCGCCTCCGACGATATCATTGAAGTTTTTTTTACTAGGAACAATGACGAAAAAAAATGATCAAATCGATCATTTTTTTTTCGTAAAGTTTGAAAACCCGATCCGCCGATTCCGAAAAGCACAAGCCCAAAAAATCAATAATTCGAGGAGAAAAACGCGAAAAATGGTTTTTCACTTTTTTTTTTTTAATGTTGTCACTTCACTAAAATCGATGTAATTTTCCTTTGAATCAATGGAATCTGGATTTTCTTTTTGCGTTGAAAAGAAAACCCTTCAACGAAAAGAATGCCACAAGGCGTAATGCAAAATCTCGATTTTTCAATTTTTCGCAGAATTTTAAAGTCGACTCAAAAATCGCAAATTTTTCGAGGCGTGAAATTATCGATTTCGCAAAGTCTGAAAACCTTATCCGATGGCAAATTTACCACTTATTCCGAAGCGTACCGGTGTTTGTAAAAAAAAAAAAAAATAGAAAATTCGAGGAGATAAACGCAAAAAAATATGGCTACGTTGGCCTGAGGGGAGGGAAAAAGTCGATGGCGACGAAAAGTTTCGCGTGTGGGCCACTTCTGGAATATCTTCGGCCGACCTTCCATTTATTATTAGATTCTTTTACGCGTTACGCGTGTCATCCGTATATTCCACCCTGCGAATCTCGAAAATACGAGGCGCAGTAGTCGCGTGTTTTTACGACAAAAATATGTTTTTACGTCGAACGACCTGCATTGCCTCAAAAACACTCTAAAAAACCCTAAAAAAAACACACACAAAAAAGCACAAAATTGTGCAACGAATTTTCCGTCGTATTTATAGCCGACGACAAATTGGCAGGAAATCATGGCCAGATAGACGAATTAATTAGTCGATGTAGCGCGTGCGCACGCGCGCTCGCTGGTCATCGGATGGACAACGACGAGTGGTCTCCGTGTGCGGCTTTCATTCACACGGACACGTTCGACCGAACGACCGACGGCATTTATCAATGTGGCCGTCGGCCGAGCCGACGTGCGACGCACTCGCCGAGGTGGCGACAAGCCCGTTGGGAAAATAAATATCGCTCAATTAGACGATAAAATACGACGAACGTGGAAAATATAACAGGCCGACGAAGAGAATCTTGAACGTCGCGCGAGCGACCCAACGACCTATTCCCTTTAAGCCATCGCGTGTCGACGGACACGCTACGCTCTGCGTATATATACAGGGTGATTCAGAATGGTTTTATCAGCCGTTCAGGAATGATAATTTGCCACCTCGGGAACAAAGTTACTTAAGGGGGGAACCCCACATTAGGAGTTTCAAAAAATCGGATTTTTTTATTGCATATATCGTTAGCTTAACTATCTAAAAATACGCTCTCGAAATTTCAAAGCAAAATTCGATTTTTTCTAGATTTTGTGGGGATAGAATCGAGCTCTTTATTATATGTAATTTCAAATTAAAAAAAAAAATACGTGCTTTCAGCATAGGAGGTATGTATTGAGGTCAGAATACATATTTCTGGCCGTAAAAAAAAAGTTTTTTTTTTATACACCCCAATATTCATGCTATTTATACCATAATATAGTAGAGTATTTATTAATGAATAAATAAATAAATATTGCGAATTACAAAAAATGGCTAAGTAACTTTGTTCCCGAGGCGGTAAATTATCATTCCTCAACGACTGATAAAACCATTCTGAATCACCCTGTATTTTATATACATATATATACAGCGTTATATAGTAGCATGTATAGAGCTTTGCAGCGTTCTATTCCGCATTCGAGTCTCTCGCTTCGTCTCGCTCGCTCCACTTGGGCTTGTCACGTTTGCGCGCTAATTGGTCACGAAAATGCTGCTGCTGCCGCTGTGGCCTCGCGAATTTCAAGCCCGCGCCTGTTACTTACAATCGCCGCGTCCTCACGCCAAGTTTCGAAAATATCTTCACCTTCGTATTCCAGAATACCGCGCGTATCGCGAAAAGTGTTGGTAGCGTTTCGCGCGAGCGCGTGAATAAACTCGGTGATTCACTTGATTCACTCGGGCAAATACCAGACCTGCGATTTTATTGTCGCCGCGACAATGGGACATGCGAGGATGCAGCGATTCGCTGACCTGACGAGCGATGAGCAATTTGTTTCACGCTGCAGCGGATTCTTCTCTGTTGTTGACGTCTTTTTTTTTCTTTTTTTTTTTTTATATTTTTCCTCGAGACAGAGAGAGAAACGTCGTGCGTGATTCTGGAGAATCATGAAAATTTCCGTTCTCCGCGCGAGCGGTGAGTCATCGTCACCTGTGCCTGAGTCTCACGTCGATTCCTCTCGCAGACCGTGGAGCTTCGGATCTCATTAAGAAGAAATGAATAAATAAGAAATTATTTGGTACTTCTGGTGGAAGCGATCGGTGAGACTGCAATTAAGGTTGGAGAGCAATTGAGATTACAATTAAAAATAATTAAAATTACATTGCAACACTTGTATGCGATATACATTTCGGAGTGGTTCGTTGTCCGGCGAATGGCACACAGTTATTCGTCCGATAAGTTTTTTTATAAGGGAGATTTATTCAGACAAAGTCCCTTTTAGACACGAACCGCTCCCATATCACGCAGATGGCCCTAACGCGCACACGAAATGATTTTTTTTTGCATGCTATAAAAAATGGCTCGCATCGAGTCCTCTTCATCCCACAATTATGAATTGACCCGCGGAGGGTCGGCAGTTGAATGTCAATTGGTTGTGATTCGCAGGGGGAGCGAAAGAGCGAGGATAATCCTGTTAAAAGGTCCGAAGGGTAAAGTCACCGGTGAATGAACAGTATACTCATGATGAACGATTTGTTTATCATGAGTTTTTATAAAATGCAATATTTTCAAATTGTTTGATAAAATTATATTATTATGACGACTTGGCTGAACATTATATTCTTAATTTGTTTATTTTTTAGCTATCTACTGTGATTATTTTGCCACAGAAGCTTATTTTCGACTAAAATTGCAGGTTCGATTGACCCGTTTTATTTACTGGCGTTTTTCGATTTATGCCTTTTACTATTTATGTTTTAAGATTTTGCGATGAAAATACGAGATTTTTTAGCCGTTACACACGTTTTGACATTCTGGTCAACCGTTAAAATTTTCGCAAACAATTCGAAAGCATTGCTATTTATAAAAACTCATGATAAACAAATTGTTCTGCTTAACCGCTTATTCACTGGTGAGTTTACGCTAGTTGCTCATGAACACTCGAAGAGCTTTTGTTCATTCATTGGTTACCGTTCAATTACTGGTGCATTCCCCCTATCTGCTGCTCGATCTGCTGTCTCGCGTGGGTATATATAACAACGTGTGTAGAATGTCTGAGTGTAGCGCAGAATAAATGCCAAGTACATACGAAGATAATGGCGCATAGGAAGCGGCGCGCGCCTGATTTTCGAGGAGGGCGAGTATCGAAGGTCTGGGATATCGCGAATTTCAGCGTTTCGATACACAGACTTATTAGCGTCGTACCCGGCGCCGAGCGGACCAGTAGACGTTCGACCATCGAACGGAGCAGACACACAAAGCGACGAGAGACGCGAACACTTCGCGTTGCCCGAGACTTCGAGGAACGCAAGTTTTTTTTTCCGAACGAATCTACTACGCTCCGCTTCTCGGCTATTTACGGTACAGCCACCGACGTCACAGCTGACAATTCCCGCCGGTTGAGTTGTGTCACTGACCCGCGAACGCCTCTCTTTCCTCGACTAGACGAATTTTTTTATTTTCTGACGTAAACGTGTCCGGCAAATAAAACCAATCGTAAAATAAATCGTAGATCGCGACAACAAAAATTAAACAGTGAAGCAATTTGATATAAGAAAAAATTGTGAAGGAGAGACAATAATTGTTTGCAGTGTTTTATCGAATTAAAAGTGCCCTAATCGTTGCACAGGAAAATCATTATCATCGGTTGATAAGAAAAAGGCTTGCTATAAAAAAAATCCATATTGTGAAAAAAATTGTAAACGAGAGGAAATAATTGTTTGCAGTGTTTGAAACGTTATTTCGAATTCAAAGTGTCCTAAGAAAATCATTGCACAGGAAAATTATTATCATCGGTTGATAAGAAAAAGGCTTGCTATAATGAAAATAAAAAAATGTGCAAGTGCACCCTGAATCGAAAGAAGCTGAATGTTGTGGTCGATAAGTCGATTGATTAATTCGTCGACCAACGCTACGACTGAACGGCCGCAGTTTTCATTCAGTTACACAAGATTGCGTGTCGCGCTTCCGCGTCACGACCCATCGACCCGATAACGCGACTACGGTGTCTCTCCTGCTTCCCGCCGGCTGCGAATATCCACCCCGACGGAACGCCGACCAATCGCCGGCTGCGAGGCGACGCAGCCTTTGGTTGGATCAGCCGGGAGTGAGAAACCCAGCTCGGTGCACTGGTTTCTCGGTTCTCCGCCGCTGCGAATGCCTGTTAATACGCTAATAAGTTGTGTTCGGGCCGAGAGGTGCGCGCATTGTCAGAAAAGGCTTAACGCCGGTGAAGCTCTAGTCTCAAGCCCTACGCGGCGTTGCGACTGTGTCGTCGTTGTGCGTCACGAACGGATTATACACTCTGACTCTATTGGACAGTGCGCGCGGCCGGCGCAGCTGATCGCTCGGATATGCCGCACGTTTCACCTTGTGCGAAACCACGTGCGTCAACACTCAACCGACGTCGCACTTGTTCCCCCTTTAGATAAATATTTTCCGCGTTTCATTCGCAGTTGGGATACAGATTTATGAAAGATTTATGAAAGATTTATGAAAAGGAGGAAAACGCACTCGAATATTCGAAGAGATTGTCTTCCAATCACTGACCTTGACACTCGTTGAAGATTGAGGTAGGTCTTCCGTGTTGTCTGACGCCGCATAAGTTCGAGGGAGAATTAGATAAAATTTGCGTTTTACGGCGAAAAAAAAAGTTCGATTTTACGAAGTTTTAAAACAATATCCGATGGGAAATTTCCCGCTGATTCCAAATATGATCGGTTTTTGTCCGAAAAATAAAAAATTTGAGGAGAAAAACGCGAAAAACGATTTTTCACTTTTTCTCAATTTTGGCACTTTACTAAAATCGGCGCAATTTTTCTTTGGATCAATATAACCGGGATTTTCTTTTGGCATTCGAAAGTAAACTCTTCAACGAAGAGAATGCCGCCAGGCGGAACGCGATATCTCGATTTTTCGATTTTTTGCCGATTTTTAAAGTTAACCCTCAAAAATCGCAAATTCGCGTTTTTTGCGAAAAAACATTTTTCGTATTCGCCAAGTTTAAAATCCTTATCCGATGGCAAATTTCCCGCTGATTCCAAAAACGACAGGTGTTTGCCCGAAAAATCGAAAATTCGAGGAGAAAAACGCGAAAAACGATTTTTTTTTCTGACAAAATGCAAAATTTCGCGATATTAAACAGCAAACTGCTGCCGGTTTCCCAACAACCAATCAGATGCGGAATAAATTGACAACAATGGTTGCTCACGAACTTTCGGAATTCTATCTTAATTTTCACTGTTTCGGAGAATGAGTACCGTTGCACGCTAGAACGACCTTTAATCACGGCGAAGGCTGACTAACGTTAATTCGAAGAAGCAAACGATTATCGCATTTTTAGGCTCATCGATTAGTCAGTTGTTCTTGGAAAGAGAGACGTCATGTCGTTTCGTCACTACTACTCAACCGGTGCATCGCGTCGACTTAGAGTAGCTTGAAAAGTGAAAGTATTCGACATTTTTCTTATGATAAACATTTCTCGTTAATCACTTTTCGAGCCTCTCGATCGACGAGGCGCGAGGCTCCAACTATGTTTCTCATTGAATCTTCGCTTCAGCAGCGATTCCAGTGTTTGATATACTTTGCGACACGATAAGAGGCACCGAGCCGACGCTAGCGGCGGGTGACTGCAGTGCGGAAGCGAGGAATCCGCGTTACGTGTGTCTGACACAGGCGGAGGATAACACTGCGCCACGTGAAGTCGGCTCGGCGACTTGGATGGTCGCTTTTGTTTGTTGAAACGAATAAGCAAAGTGCGCGCGGCGCGTTTACGACGATGTGGCTGAAGGACATGAACGATGAGGCTCTGTCCGCGAGCGAATTTGTTAATCCACTGAATCATCAGCGTTGCGCACCCAACGAGTAAGTTTTCCCGTACGAATTATCCTGCAATTTTGTTGGTTATTGGAAAAATCGAAAAGGACAGAAGTATGGAAGGTGCTTGTGTTTAGTGCGGATGGTCTGACGAATTTTCGAAGAGAGAAAAATATTTTCGTCATCACCGGGATTCGAGCCCGGAAACTTCGGATTACTAAGTAAGAGCGCTAACCACTGCGCCAATATTTTTTTAACAGTGGGGCGCTACTCAAATGAGTGTTAATTTTGAAAAATCGTTTACACAAGTTTTATGAATTAATTGGCTATAGTTTATGGTGATTTGTATAAAAATATATGTTCTTGATCAGGGAAAAATTTAATTGCATCGGATTTTCAGAAATATTAATTGATTTACGCAAAAATTTGAAAAGGTAATCTTCATTCAGTTTTTTCGAAGAATAAACCGTGTTTTTATTTGTTGAAGTTGAAGTAACTTTCGTAGTCTGTTTTTTTATCGGTCGTACCAATTAAAAAAAAATAAAACGTGTTGAAATAATAAAGGCGTCATTTCGTCCGACGAAAAAAATGAAGCAACAAATATATCGATACGGACAGCTGTGTCGATATGTTGTGTTGCAAATCCTGAAATGCCGAAAACAAGATACCAGGAGACCAAAAAAAATACAAAACAGACGTTTTGTTTTCGACACGAGAAGTCTGGTGACTGTAATTTACCAGGTCGTCGAACGTTTGGCAATTTCGACAAACAAAAATTTCGCGATTTGATTAATGGGTCGGTAATAAGACTTCTGAACGAGCGACGATAACATATTATGCGTCGGCGCAACGAAGCACCGAGGCGTAGACAACGACGGCTCAACGATTGCCGAGTTATCGTAAGCTGAGAATGTATTTTAATCGCATCTGTAATTGCAGTCGACATTCGAGATGATAAGCACGCACATGGCGATAACAATCGCGTTGTGAATTACGGGCGTCATTCCGATGGTAATCGATAAAAAAAGTGGTGGAATCCATTAGTATTATTATTATTATTATTGTTATTATTATTTTTACTTCGGAAATTATGTCTTTAATTTTCGAAGCAAATTTAATAATATTTTGGGATTTTGTTACTCACCCGCATTTTTTTCCCTGTTGCAGAATATTCGTCAACCGGAGTCTCCACTTGGAGAACATCAAGTTCTATGGATTCGACATGGATTATACCCTGGCAGGTGGGCGGAAATTTAATCCTCGGAATTTCATAGTTACTAACTAATTGAGCGAAAAGAAAATGTTGAACGAATCCCCAGCCTAGCAAACCTTTATTTCAAACAAAAATGACCTGTTAATCCCTTTGCATACGTACGAATACCTTTAGCATTTTTTTTACTTTTTTGAAAATGTCATTTTTCGAATTTTGTTTACTGTGAAAAATGTGTGAAAATTCTTGAATTTTGGATATGTGTTGGTCGCAGTTGGCGATCGATAAATAATAACGTGTTCGAGATTAAACTCCCAATTAAATTGCCGCAGAATACAAATCCCCGCAGTACGAGCAGCTCGGCTTCAATCTCTTGAAGGATCGATTGGTCTCCCTGGGATACCCCTGCGAGATTCAGGCTTTCGAGTACGATCCGAGCTTCCCGGTTCGAGGACTCTGGTTCGACACGCTCTACGGAAATCTCCTGAAAGTCGACGCTTACGGTAACATCCTCGTTTGCGTCCACGGATTCGAATTCTTGAAGCAGTGAGTATGACAGACAAATGTATATTTTTTATCATGTTGAAGTTTGCATCCATAACAGCCGTTTTCTCGCACTAGTATCCCAATCTACTATAACAAATTAATGAAACATTTTTTTAATCGCTAGAACTACCTTAATAATAAATGTATGTGTGATGGATTGTTAACTAAATATCGCATTTTCAGTTCTCAAGTCTACGAGCTGTACCCCAACAAATTTTTGCAACTGGACGAGTCGCGAGTTTACGTGCTGAACACGCTGTTCAATCTGCCGGAGACGTATTTGCTGGCGTGCCTCATCGATTTCTTCACGAATTCGCCGCAGTACACGCGCGAGAAGACGGGCGTCAAGGAGGGCGAACTGACTATGAGCTTCAAGAGCATTTTCCAAGACGTGAGAAACGCGGTCGACTGGATTCACATACAGGGCGATCTCAAGACGAAAACAGTCGAGAGGGTCGACGAGTACGTGAAGAAGGACGACAGGCTGCCCATGTTCCTCACGAGGATACGGGAAAGCGGGGCCAAAGTATTTCTCCTCACCAACAGCGACTACGTGTTCACGGACAAGATCATGACCTATCTCTTCGATTTTCCCCACGGCGCCAGGGTACAATATATTTTCACACAAACTAATCTCGTTATCTCCACGATTATTCAGTCGTTTTATCGACCTCTTTTTTCTTTATCTTTCAGCCCGACGAGCCTCACAGGAACTGGAAGACTTACTTCGACGTGATTGTCGTCGACGCAACGAAGCCGCTTTTCTTCGGTGAGGGTACAATCTTGAGGCAGGTCAACACCAAAACAGGTGCCTTGAAATTGGGGACGCACAAAGGGCCCCTTCACACAGGTACGATTAGAACTTTGAGACATCGTTCTGTCATCAAATATATTGTATTTATTTTTATTTGTTTATATTTAATATACATATATGGGGCAATCCATATATGTATACTTTGTTCAATACTAAAACTTTCTAGCTAATAGCCGAAGTGGGCAAGATATTTCTTCTTATCGTTTTTAAGCTTTTTTGATTAAGTAATCATTTTTTCACCATTTTTTTTAATAAAAAAAGTTTAAAAACTATAAGAAGAAAGATCTTGACCACTTTGGCTATCAGCTAGAAAATCTTGATATTCAACAAAGTATTTTTCAGAATTCTTTCTGATTAAAACATAATAGCATTCGATATGTCACTTCAAAAATATTTTAAAAAGTTGCCACAGAAAAAAGAAATGTTGTGCATTTGAGGATCTAAGTAAGCCTACAAAAAATTACGTGTCAAATAAGAGAGATCGAGGTCAAATCCAGGTCGAAACGCGGTGAATTGCCTCATATATATATGTATATTTTAATTTCATCAATAAAAAAATAAATATAATCTGTTAAATATAATATATTCTGCTATGTAATGTATCATATTTATTTATGACATTTTTATGATGGTTTCCACTTGTCAGGCGAGGTGTACTCCGGAGGTTCCTGCGACGTATTCACCGAGATGATTGGCGCTAAGGGCAAAGACGTTCTGTACATAGGAGATCATATTTTCGGTGATATCTTGAAGAGCAAAAAGATTCGGGGCTGGAGAACATTTTTGATAGTTCCCGAACTGGTGCAAGAACTTCACGTCTGGACGGACAAGTGTCAGCTCTTCGCTGAACTTCAGAGTCTCGACGTTATGCTAGGCGAAATGTACAAGTACGTAACTCGCAAATTTTCACATGTTTTTTGTTTCTATTTTTTATCTATATTCTGGTATCAATATCCTGATCCTCTTTATGAATTGTTACAGAAATTTAGACAGCAGCACCAAAGAAAAGCCTGATATCTCGAAGCTTCGGGCGTCCATAAGAGACGTGACACACAAAATGGACTTGGCTTACGGAATGATGGGGTCGCTGTTTCGAAGCGGCAGCCGGCAAACTTTCTTTAGCAGCCAAGTCGTTAGATACGCCGATCTTTACGCGGCGACTTTCCTCAATCTCATCTACTATCCGTTCTCGTACATGTTCCGAGCTCCTGCGATGCTGGTGAGTTGAACGAAGATTTCGCTGCAGAATTATCCAAGTTAGACGACAAATTCCACGTGAAAATTTGCGCGAATTCGATTAAAATTTACATAATGCTTTCAATGTAAATCGAAAATCCGGCGGAATAATTTGCATGTCGCGTGACTGACGTGCGGGCCGGGATTTGTACGCGCTGTAAATATGCCCTTCGACCTTGGGTCCGCGTTACATACGTTGATTGCTTGACGCGGCTGCTCTGGTTTGCAGATGCCTCACGAAAGTACTGTAGCTCACGAGCAAAGGTTCGTTATGGAAACCCCGATGATCAGCAGAACGCGCACTTTCAAGCTGATGGACGAAGAGGAGGAACAACACCGGCTGGCCGCCGTGAGTACTATTCTTCTACTCTTAAGAGCGTTACGCACTAATTAAATGAGTGTTAGTTTTTAAAAATCGTTTACACAAGTTTTATGAATCAATTGGCTATAGTTCATGGTGATTTAAAAATATATGTTCTTGACCAGGGAAAAATTTAAGTGCAACGGATTTGCATAAATATTAACCGATTTACGCAAACCTTAGAAAAGGTAATTTTTATTCAGTTTTTTTATTTTCAAAGAAAAAACTGATTGAAAATTGCCTTTTCAAAAGGTTGCGTAAATCGGTTAATATTTTTGGAAATCTATTGCAATTAAATTTTTCCCAGGTGAAGAACATACTAGGTAATACAAATCCCCATTCAAAATAATCAACAGATGCTTAAAACGATGAATAAACTGTTTTTGAAAATCCGCACTCATTTGACTATTGTGGAGCTGTATAACATCCTTCAAGGAAACGCAACTTGCTGCACCAATTTCCATGGCGCGCACTCCGCACTCCAAGCTCCTCTGAGCTCAGTTTTGGAATTTTTTAGTTTGCCTTGCGCCAAAATTTGCAGAGAGAATCGTAGAATATGGAAAAAAAACAAAAAATAAAAAAAATTCTCGCTCTAGTCTCCTTAAAAAAACGAAAACGTACCGAATAAACGTCTCGTAATGACCGATTTTATTTATTTCTCTCGATTAACAGAAAACTCTGGAGGTGGAGACAGCAAACACAAATAATCAAATACCTCACGCCCGACCGGAAACTCCGCGCAACGTGACACACACACACGACGAGGATTGCAGCGACGAGGACAGCGACTCCCAGAAACACGCCAACAGTCAGCGAGCGTGTTCCGGCAACTGTCCGGGCAAATGATCCCACAGACTTGCGCCTCGATGCTACGTTGATTATGTTCCCGTTTGAATGTCCTTCGTTAAAAAAACGCCGGGTCAAGGCCGAATGCGATGCGGATTTTTAACGATATCCGACGTTTCGCTCCAAGAGCGGTGACGTTCGGCATTTTTAATTGTTATCCGCTTTTAAAACCCCCCAACGGGCATTCCTTTTATTTTTGTTGATAAAAAAGAACAATAGTATATTATTTGACAAGGGACAGAAAGTTGACGATTGAGATGAGTGAAAAGTTCACCGTAAAAATACGTAAAAATTGTAAGAATTTCTAACTTTTAAAGTTGTTCGTTAAAAAATCATTTAATCCTAATCTGGGACAAACAACCCACTTTCCAAAATATGTATTAGAAGTTATAGGTTGTCGCATTAAGAAAAAAAGGCGTATGTTGACTCGTGCGTGTTTTTCCCAATCTTGTTTCTGATGGCTTATTAAATCGCCATAATTAAATTACGGAGGCTTCAAATTTATGAAAAAAAAAATTGGCATGACGACATCAGTGGCCAACGGACATGCTGTCTTTTGAATTAAATAAATGATAAAATAGTATAACGATTATTAAGTTTCGGCGAATTAAAAGTGATTATAAGATGTAACGATGAAATCAATGTCCACCGGACGGTTCCTCCTTTGGGAGGGGAAGCTCTCGATTAATTTTTAAACGCCAATGTCACCCGATTACAGGAAAAGTACAACGAACATCAGAGTCGCAGTTGGCGTTACAATTGTCCCTGCTGATCACAGCTTCTATCTGTTCTTTATCGGTCAGCCTTTGTGTATATACGCGTAACATAGATATACGTTGTGTACATATATAACGAAGCGGTGAGACATGGTTTCGATTTCGTTGGAGGAGTCAGCAACGCAATTAAGGCATTCCGAGAGATGCAGTCCCAGAAAATGTGGGACTGTATCGCTCCGCTCGGAACAGAGATGTCAGCTATTCGTTACTTCTAAGAACATACTTTTTTAAAATTGATCCTATTATTTGCTTATTATTAACAGTTTATTAAAGGTGGCATATACTTTCTATAGTTCAATATTTTTACTTTATAGAAAATCCTTAAGAGACATTTCTGGCAATAAATTTCATGAAAAAAATAACGATCGCTATTTTCATCGCTATTCGTTACATTTACTTTTTACATATTTTTTCATTAAATTCAAGACAAAAAATGTGTTTTAAGGATTTTATGTGAAGTTAAAACATCGAGTTACATAACGCGTAGGCTACCTTTGCAAATCTTTTAATAATAAGCAAATTATAGGATAAATAAAGAAAAGTGTGTATTTTAAAACGACCAGCTGACGTCTCTGGCTCGGACTACCTTAAAAAAAGAAAAAAAAGTCACGGATTTTCAGTTGTAAAAGACGAATTTCTCATTATTCCACGTTGAAATACTCGTTGCTCTCGGCTCCGGCCAAAAAAGTAAATATAATACATAGCCAGCAACTCTTTATCGTCGCACAAGTGATCGGCGTGGTTCGAAAGATGCCTGATTTCACTATTGTACAATACTCTACGAGATAGATCTAAAGCTCATGTAATATACTGTTTTGTATTCGGTCGTAGATAGAAATTATACACGTACGTACGGTTAGAAAATGTTTCTTACAAAGTAAAGAGTAACCGCGAGTAAGTCTAGAGTAGAAGATATATCTATAAATTCATATTGTATATTTAAAAAAAAAAGTGAGCATTTCGAGTGAAACATTTTTGCATAGTAGGCTAGTCTTTTTACATGAAAATTTCCGTAGTGTCAGAGGTTCACGTATACGAACGGTTAGCGAGACTTAAACGACGAAGCTCAAGTGTCTTTCTTAATACCTTCGAGGACAACCGATTTTTAAGCGTTTCTTCTGGACTATTTATTCATTTTTCCCGATCGCAGGAGTCGCATGTGTAGTCTCCGGAAAAAAACCCCACGTTCTGTCCGTAATTTCTGCGCGAGGGACGAATAAAATGAAATGCGTTCGCGTCGAATTCCCACTGTTACGATATCCCGAGTATACACTGTATAGAAATTCGTTTTATTTTGAATAAACTAATACATATGTTACAATGCATCAGCCGTGTTTCTGTGCTTCAGGTCTACAGGAAGAGATCCGCCAGATACTCCTCGAATTCTTCTTCCCTAGACTTTTCCAGCCCTTCCGCGGGTTTGCTCTTCCAGACCTCGGTCTCGTCGGTTTTTGCTTTGGATTCCTCAGTGGGTTCTGCGTCGCTTTCAGGCTCGACCTTTACCTCCACGGCAGCCTCGCAGGAACCGGAGGCTTTGTCCAGATTTTCGGCGGAATCCTTTCCCAATCTTTTCAGCTGTTTTTTCCTCTTCACCTCTCGTTTCTGGGATTTGTAGTTCAACTTTGTGGAACATTCCGGGCAGAGTCCTGATGAGAATTCGGCAGATATTTTTGTAACATTTTGAGATACGATGAAACTGTTAGTAAATTAATTAAGAATGAATATTTGCCATCGCTTACTCAGCTTCACCAAGGCATTCTTCTTTTCGCCATGCTCCTCGTACCCAAAATTAACTTCCCAGGTTCTGAGGCCTTCCTTGATTTGGCATTTTTTACTGGCGCATTCGAACTGGCCCTTTCCCACCACTACTTCCTGTTCCGTTCTCCATCTCAGTGCCACCTGGATATTATCATTTTACAATTACTTCCATAATTGGTAATCTGCCACAAATCTCAATGATGTAGAAGTTTGCATCGTTGGAATGCAATGAAGAAAAAACAGTAAATATTATGCAACAGAATGCAATGGAAAAAAAGTAAAAATTCTAACGATTCTAAAATGATTCTAGCGATTGTATAAAGTTATTATATGTTATAATAACTTTTTATACCCAATATGATCCTTTGGGGTTGTTACAATAATTTTTTTTTCTTTTTCATTTTTGTAGCTTTCCAACGATGCAAACTTTGACACAACAAATGACGTCCCGCGAACCTTGTTGTATTTGTAGTACGTCAGGTCGCATATGCAATATTCCTTGAACAATTTGTCATAGTATTTCTTGGCGAGTCTGGACGCCCACGTGTCGGGTACGTCTTTCTCGTCCTCCCAGAGAAATTTGTGATTTTCCCTGATGACATCGTAGTCCGTCTTGTCCCGAGACCTCGAAACATCAAGAGCTCGTTGCGATGAGACGTGCTAGGACATTTTCGACATTCGTCGATAACAGCCGCCGCGTTATCAGTATTCGAGGAGCCGCGCGACGACGGGGCTGTGCATATCGGCCGAACGTAAATTCTGTTAGTGTTGGGAATGTAGTATCTGTCGTGACATACGTGTCTCGTTGCAGCGAGAGCGCCGAACCTCCTCGGACCTCGAAATAATCGTTTATCAATTTCTTGTGACGATCATACGCCGACAGATAAGCGTACGCTGGAAACATCCCAATTGTCAATCTTTAACGCGCGGTGAGTGATAGTAATCGCAATTTTGCATGCCGATTCTTGGCAACAAATCTGCCGACACGTTAGACAGACGCTGTTTTGGTTCAAACTGCAGAGTCAAAGTTTAGCAGAATAGAAGACGAGTCATCTGGGCTTATAAAAAGCGCCGTCTCTAGAGTCACACGAAATGTGACTGTAGCGACAGTCGTGTCGGTAAGACAAGACGGGCGCTGAAAGCACCAGCGAAAAATGCTTTGTACTTGTCCACTCATTGATAAGGTAGCAATCGTATCGACCACAGAGGTCGCTCTTTCGCCCGTGTGCGCATGTGTCGGAAATTCAAACTTCGTGCGTCCTGACGTTTCACTCGCCGGGCGGGCGCCGGTTATACTCTTCTCCTCGCCGAATCATTCCTCCGTCCGTTCGCCGCGACGAATCATCAAACAATTAATTTGCGAAAAATCAGGTCAGTATTTTACCACATACAGAAACAAAATGCAAAGTAATCGAACATGTTCCGCAGTATTTATGTGTGGAAATGTGTGTTTTTTCCCTGTCAGATTTTCAGCATCAGCACCGAGTCTGAAGCTGAGAATTCCGCTCGTCTCGACCTCCAAGTTCTCCGCAAAGTCAACGTCGACATGGAAAATTACTCCATCCTTCTGAGTTCGGTGATATCGCACCGCGAGAAAACAATGGAAAATCTCGCGTCGATAGAGCTCGTCGTGTTTCGAGGTTAGACTGAGTTTTTTTTTCATTTGATGTCCGCTGAAGGTCGTAAAGTAGAATTCTTCTACTGCAGGCAGGCTAGCCATTTTTATTTTCATGGAAACCATTAGGGCTTTTTTTTCACATCAATAACTAATTTCCAAAGAATATAAACCTCAATGCAGGTGAAAATGACGAAAATAAAAAATTTGGCAGGCGTTTGAATTTTTTTTCTCTTTTTTCGGCATGACGTACCGGAATTGTAAAGGCACAGTGCCGGATTTTGCACTCTGTGCCATCGGAGTGCCGTCACAATGCCGTCACATTCGGTCGCACATAACTGCAATGTACCTTAGCCTTGCCATGCATGTCGCCACCATGCCGACATATTTCTATTTGGGAAATGCATGTTTCCTCTTTCAAATTTTCAGAAACCGACAATTCCGCTCGTCTCGACCTCAAAGTTTTCCGCAAAGTCAATGCTGAGCTGGAGCATTTGAAAAGAAAACAAGGAAGAGAAAGATTCGGCTAGCACTATAAGAAAATGGCAAGTCGAAAGAGCATCATGCATCCTCGAGTCGAGGAGTTGGGAGGCATGTCGCCTACCAACTCCCGTTTTTCTCCGAGTCGCTCAGCTGGCGGCGAACATCTTTGACTTTCGCGAGGTGCAAACCGCGAGGCAGACGGAAAATTTCGAGAACTCGCACTTCCGTGAGGACATTGGACTTCAGTGGGCGGTTCCGTTGCACTGAAAGTTTCATCGGCCGTCGAGGCATCCCGCGGGAAGCGGGATTGTCGGGCAGGAGCCGATAAGACGGAAGAAGGATAATTAGGGTGACAGACGAGACGATCGCCGTGGCGAACGAGAAACTGCGGAAACCCACGGAAACCGCGGTGACACTGCAGGCGAGAAACGCGAGCGCCGGTTCGTCCGAGGAAAAACTCACGCAACCGGAGTATATGCATTACAAAGACGAGCAGTTTTGCAAGTTTTATCTGTCCGCCAATTTGAAGAAATTTCCGCAGCGGAACGAGGCGAATCTGACCGAAATGCCGGTCGAAGTCGGCGATTACGATCACGACAACGAGCTCGACAGGATACGTTTGGCTGAAGGACTCCGGTCGATAGCCTATTGGCAATGCGTGTATGGTTAATAACCATGGTTATACTATTGAAAAAAAAGTACAAGAAAAAAAATCAGTAAACGTATTTTTAATAAAAATCTTTTTCTACTGATACTACTAAGATACGTGGTACATTTTTGTAAATTATTTGAAATTTTGCGGACTAATTGTAGGTACATTTTTATTCAACAATGATAGGTTTTACAGATGATACTTGCTAAATAATTTAGAACTCCGCGTGGAAAGGGTAGTGCGGATGATTTACGAACCTGCAAAAGATAAGCTTATTATGAGACATGTTTTTTATACAGTTTTTTTTTCGTCGTCGATTGCTCTAAAAATTAATACTGACTGTTGAGCGGCGCAAACGCGATATCCGCAGTCGAGTTTGCCGATAGTCGCGATCTCTTCGGGTGTGAGCTTGAAATCGAAGATATCGATGTTCTGACGGATCCGCTCGGTGGTAACGGATTTGGGTATCGGAATCGTTCCAATATCCACCTGCAACCCAAAAAATCGATATGTTTTTCATCTACAACGAAAAATACCCATACAGTTTTTCAACTGTAGTGGAAAATATCTATATGATTTTCATCCACGGCGGAGAATATTCATAGAACTTTGTCGCGGATGATTATATTCCGAGTATTATTTTTGCATCTTATTTTGTCGTTGGATATGTTTGCCAAGATATTATGACGCGGATAGAAGGACGGGGTATCGCATTTTCCGTACCAGAAATCTGAGAGTCACTTGGGCGGTCGTTTTTCCGTACTTGTCCGCAATTTTTTGAACGATCTCATTCTCGCCGATGTGTTTGTTGTCGGTGCAGTCGGTTCTCCAGTTGTAACCGGGAGCGCCGAGCGGGCTGTACGCCATTGTCTCGATTCCCTTCTTCTTGCAGTAAGCTCGCAGTTTTTTTTGCTGCAGCTTCAAGTGACACTCGATCTCATTCATAACGGGTTTGACCTTCGCTACGGCGAGAATGCGATCGATTTGCGCGGCATTGAAGTTGCTGAGGCCGATGCTCTTGACGAGGCCGAGTTTCACGCACTCTTCCATCGCTTTCCACGTATCGACGTAGTCCACGTCGCTTATCACGCCTTTCCCCTTATCGTCCACCGGCCAAATTCCCTCGGCGCTTTCCTAAAAACAAAAAGTATTTTGTATTTTGTATTTCAAGTATTTTCGAATATTTTGCCCAGCTCTAGTGAATTATATACGATTTGCATACCGGGTATCCCATTGGCCAGTGCATCAAATATAAATCGATGTAATCCAGTCCCAGATTTTTCAGCGACTCCTTGCAACTTGCCACCACGGTTTTCGGATCGTGTTTATTATTCCACAGCTGCAATAATTCGAGAATAAATTACACTTTGGTCTTCATATTACGAAAATTCGTTTTTCACGCCTTATCAGATTTTTTCTCTCGCGATTTCCCACGGCTCGGAAATCACGGGAGAAAAAATCGAGAGTCCTCTAGCTGATAAAACATATTTTTATACGCGTCCGCAGCAGGAAATTAAATTTGCGTCCAACTTCCTGGATGTCGCCGCTCAATTCGACTCCTCGTGAGTTTTCGAGAATACGAAAATTCAATTTTTCGAGCGAGATTTCCGTGTCTGATGCGAAAATACAACAGATCCAGTGACGACGTTTTTTCTCTCCTGCAACTGCGCAGTATTCGCTCACCTTCGTAACGATGTAAATGTCCTCGCGTTTGACGACACCTTGGGCAATTTTTGCTCTAACTCCCGCGCCAACGTGACCCTCGGATTGGTAGACGAGAGCAGTGTCGAATAGTCGATAGCCGGCGTCAATTGCGTCTTGAACGGCATCGCTTATGCTGCGCCTTTTTTCCTGGACGATAAGTTCAAATCGTTGAATCAATTTCATATCGGAATCCCTTTTTTTAAATGTTCATGAGTAACGGAAAGCATTGTCATCGTTTTATTCGTGGTGTGATAAATTAATTTTAATTAAGCGCTTAGTTTAGTTTTTTCGGTTAGGTTTAATTTTTAGTTGATTTTGAATAATCGTTGTATTTCGGCCAATTATTATTTCTATTCTCACCTCGACTTCGAAGGTTCCGAGACCGAAACACGGAATTTTCTGGCCATCGCCGAGTGTTATTGTCGGTGCTGTCATCTTCGCGTCTGTTGGATGAGTGAAAAATTTGTCCTGGACGCTACGAACGTCCGCAATTTCGCTCACGCGGTTAGCGACTGACCAGCCAGTTAGCCCCCCCCCCCATCGCGACGATCGAGACTCCCCCCTCCGTACCCCCCTCCCCGTGGACCGTCCGTCGGCAGATCACTCAATATAGCGATGTTTCTGCTATAACCTGAACGATAACGTTATCGCGCACCGAGAAAAAAAAATCACGTGTTGCTTGTCGCTCGTAGAAACGTTGAAACCGGTGATAGAGACCAATATTCATGTTATGTAACCTTGGAGTCTGGGAATAACCGCGTCGAAAACAAATAGAACGGAACGAGACAGTCTACCGATTTGTTTTTTTTTAACGCTTAGTCAGCTATTTTTTATCCGGAAGAAAAGTCGCATGAATATTTAGAGATAACACACGATGATACGTAATAAAAGTGTTATTCTCTCAATTTTCGCAAACAACATGTTTTTCAATGATTGCATTTTCTGTGAATTTTTCTTTTTTGGTCTAATAAAAGGATATTGAGAAGGTCAAGAAATTACAACAATTTTATAAAAATTGTTTTATTTTTTTTAATTTGAGTTTTCGAGAAATATTTTTGGTGGCGACTCGAATTTCGCGTTGAATTAGAACGTGCAGATATTCGTGTGAACAAAACGACTAGAAACTACGAGGAAAAATCCCTTTCCACAGCCGCCCTTTTTATTCCGTTTGCAAGTCGGCAACCAGTTTCTTCAACATTTCCACCCCGTCGCCATTGGCGGTTCTGTAACCGGGCGCTGAACTTTTCACTCTTTCGGCCCACTTGTCGACGTTCTCGTACTTTGCCACCTCGAAGCCACAGGCCTGCAATTAATTGCAATAAATTAATTAAAATCAGTAGATATAATAAACTCATTTTTTTAAATGAATTTTCTTAAAAACTAAAAACATACCTCCGCCGTCGTGACCGTCGCTATCAGCGCCAAATCAGCTATCGTCATATTTCGTCCTGTCACATAGTCCTGATTCTCGAGATACTGGTTCAGAACATCGAAGGCGCCCTCGATTTTCGGGTATAATTCCGCATTGTATTCGGCCGCGCCTCGAAACACAACTGGGAACTGGAAACAAGGAATTGTAATATTTTCTTAAAAAAAAATTTGCTATTTTTGAGAGTCGAGTTTAAATTTCTGTGAAAAAGGAGTTTCTTTCGAACGCAAAAGGAAAATCCAGATTCCATTGATCCAAAGGTATGTACATCGATTTTAATGAAGTGACAAAATTCGAAAAGTGTGAAATATCATTTTTCGCTTTTTTTCCTAATTACAAAATTTGTTTTCCTAGTTACAAAAATACGAAAACACCATAACGGTTCGCTTACGTAATATTGCGAAACGCTCTTGTAGACCGTTCCAATGTCAAAGTGTAGACGTTGATTAACCAAAGCCCGAGCGGCGGGAGACGTGGGATAAAGTCGCTCGTTATTTCCATACTGGTCCACCAGGTATGACATTATGGCTCGACTAAAAGCAATTAATTAGTCGCCCTCGCGTTAGAAAAAATTGCCATACACTCGTTACTAATTAATTAATAAATATACTGCAACAGCGACAAAAAAAAAGGAAAATTAAGTCCGCGAGATAATGCTGCAATGGCAAATGGGACGTCGGGTACCTCTCGGTGAGTTTGTAATCACCGTCGACGAGGACGGGCACGAGCTTTTGCGGGTTTAACTGAAATAAAGCAAAAAAAATTGTTAGCCTCCCCCCGCAGCAATCGAGTTAATTAAGGGGGGAACCCGCGTTAGGAGGCTCTTTTTCACTGGTTTCTACGATTTTTTTTTGGGTGGGAGGTAATTATTAGAATTTAATCAAATTTGGCCATCATATTATTCATATTTTAAACTATTTTTGTGAATTTTTTTACAATAATTTCACGGTTGTCATTTTGAAAATGACAACGGTTTATTCTTTAAAAAAACGGAACGAAAAGTACCTTTTCGAAAGTTTACGTAAATCGGTTAATATTTTTGCAAATCGATTGCAATTGAATTGTTCCCAGGTCAAGAACATATCTGACAATACAAATCACTATAAAAAAAATCAATAGATGCTTAAAACATATGTTTACATTATTTTAAAAAACAGCACTCATTTGACTAGTCTGGAGCTGTATAACATCCTTAAACCGCAACCGTGACGAAAATTCCAGTGCGTTATATACCTGCTCATATTCGGGTGTGAGATTCTCTCCTTCGAATATGTCGACGTTCTTATAATTCAGAGTCACTCCGATAGCCTCGGCAGCGAGCATCACTGCCCGGCAACACGCGCTTATCGGATAATAATAAAAATCGAGCGACATAATGAAATCGTTTATTTTGTTTTCAATTAATTTGGACCGTTCAATTATTCGAGAGGCAGTGGAAAAATAAATTACAACAATTTTTTTAAGTCTGGTACAGACGAAAAAAAAAGTTGAAAGAAAAAATGAACTCTGTTGCGGCGACGATGACGGTACCGTAGATTTTTTGTTTGTTTTTTTGTTTATTGTGTCCGTTCGATTAATCGTTTCGAGAGGGAAAAAATTACAAACAATCGTTTTAAAGTCCGAAGGAAAAGAAATTGCAGGAAAAAAATTAACTGCGTTGCGACGACGCCACGCGACCGGCTTTGGGGTTGAGGCGCCGCGTCCGCACTGCGAGTCCGTATCGATGTGCACTAAAGTCTGGTACCGAAAGGCCATGGTCTCGGGCAGTCGATACCGGGTGTATTTCCAGCGCCGAAGCTTCGTTCCCACGCGACGTCGAACCCATGATTCGCGTTTCTACCTTCTAAAACCGATAAACAATAACGTAATTACCAAGCATGATCCATTTGTGTCGGCAAAAAAAAAAAAGAAAAACCGAACTCAAAAACAGCTCAGAGGTCGAGCGAGTCCCGTGACGATCGATAACGATGACGTTGCCGCCGAGCGCCGAGGAGCAAAAAGCTCGATAGAGGGTTTAAGGGGGGTTACCGTCTAAAAGGTTGTTTTTTAAAGTCATTTTTAGGAATTAATTTTACGAAAACTATCAGACCTATTGATGTTTCTGATGCATAATAAGACATGTGTCAAACAACACAAATTTTTACGAAATACTTTATCGAAATCTATACGAGTTATTCAGGGCCGTGGCGTGAGATGCTCGTCAAGCGTAATAAAGAATAAAGAAGAACCATAAAATATATGTACACATAAATACACAAAAAAAATTAAAAATTGAAAAAGCTCTTAATCTTGGAATACTCCTCAGCTGAAGGACCTCGGTCGATGGCCCATTGATAATACTACATAGTTATAAAATAATATTGGAGAAAAAAAATACTGTATATATTGTATTGTCAATAAACTACCTTTGCTACTATTACTAATCTCTTAAAATTACTTAAAAATTACTTAAAAAAACAAGCTTTTAGATGTTAATCACGCCTTCAATCCTCCGACGAGGTAAAGAGCCAACAGGTTTGTTCTTTCCCGCTGCTTCGCCGGGTACGCCGCTGTTAACGTCGCGATCGATCGGCGCGCGAAGCAACCAGTGACCTCCGTCACTAACGCCATCTGTCGCTCATTGCGTCAGTCACTTTTCTTAGTACGCATATTAACCCCAGATAAATTACCTACAGAGTAAAAAAATACTTTTTTCAAACCGTTTTTTTACCGACATGGAACCGATTTTTTTTAAATTTCCTGCGTGCCCAGAATCAGCGGTGGTCTCTCTTGGTACACGGGTCGAAAGTGGTTTCCGAAGCAAAATGATCGCCGAATGCGGTTGCAGTCGGAGGGGGTCGCTGCGGAATTACCGTTCGCCGAATGGTTGCGGTTTGCGGTTCGTTCGAACCGGTCCGGGACGATGTTTAAAAACTGTTGAATTCCGGTCGCAGCGATGGCTTAATTTCCTTCTGGGTTGAGCGGAAAACGAATGGAAAGTCCTGTTTTTTTCTTTTTTTTTTCAAGGGTGCAACGCTTTTTACTCTCGTGTACAGTGTACAGTGTACTTGTACAGTGTAGCCTCCCGTAATCCCAGTGTAGCTAACGTTACGCGATGACGTCTGACGTTAGCCGAGTGACGAGCCAATTAGACGCGAGAAATGGTCCGGAATCTGCGTCTCTCTTTTTGCTACGTTAAAAAAAATAAAACGAGTGTCGACAGATTCTACTATACCCTAACTATATAGATTCGTAAATTCGCCTCCGTAATTGTAATCCATAAAAATAATATCTCGCTCTACGATGGGCAAGATTAAGGTGTGGTTATACAGGGTAAAGCAGCCATTCCAATTTTCATCCGAAATTATTAGGGTTTTTTTTTTACATTAATAACTAATTTCCTAAGAATATGAATCTCAATGCAAGTGAAAATGACGAAAATTAAAAATTTGGCAGGCGTGTGAATTTTTTTTCTCATTTTTCACCATTTTTTCATAAATTATGCACAAAAAACACTCTTAGAAATATGATATGATCCCCGATGTTGGTTGATCGACTTTGTAATTGCATAAAGAATAATACTGCCAATTTTCATAATGATCGGTTCATTACTTTTTGCAGCAGGATGCCCGCAGAGGCGAAAAAAGAGTCTGTAGCTTATACACGACGAGCACTCGGTTCTATCGTAACAAAATCTAAGGAAAATCGAATTTTGCTTTGAAATTTTGACAGCGTATTCTTAGATAGTTAAGGTAACGATATATGCAATAAAAAAATCAGATTCTTTGAAACTCCTAATGCGGGTTCCCCTCTTCTCAACAACTTTGTTGATGTGAGTTGTCAAGAGCGGAATGTAAAAGGTTGAAGAGACCACACATTAATCAATAAATAATATGTCGCTTTACCGACGACGTCATTGAAGCTCCGACGGATAGGACGCAGTTTGCTGGTATATTTGTCATGCAAACGCGATCGTAATTGCACGTCGCACCGTCTATTTCGAGACACGAGCCATAATACTGTCTTGGCTCATAATCCTGCCGAGTCATTCGCCGCTGCGCGAGAGAATATAATTTCATTGTAGTTATCGCGGCGATAAGCGCGGGTAATTGCAGCTCGTTGCTGGTCGGTCGTTGGTTCGGCCCGCAAATCAGCACTCAACGTCGACCGAGGCGTAAACTCAGTCACCTCGAGCTCATTGTCAATCGACCGGGTGGGGGCGTAACGCGTAACTCGTCGAGAGCGCGCTTCGTGTCTGTTAAAATCCTTATCGGACACCCTGAATCGCCTGGAGTTTATCTGCCACCACATCCAGGACACGATGTATAATTGCGGGGAAGTGACTCAGGTCTCTGCCGTTCCGGAATCTCAAGCACGTCTTGGTACTTGTGAAAAATGGTTTTTCGCTGCACTCGGAAAAATATATGGACTCTGCCTTACAAATAATTCACTGAGGCGACTCATAAAAAAAAAATGATAAGTTAATTCAGCAGGATTTACATTATTTTGCATTTTCGTGAATTTTTCAGTGTTTTTGATAAAAAAGCTGGAATAAGGTTGATAAATTATTGCCATGTCGAAGCAATCTTTTTTGTTATCGGGAACGGAGTGACTTGTGTTGTTTATTTAAAAAATTAAGATATCAAGAAGTAATTTTAAGGAACATTTTTGTGTTGCATTTTCGTGAGATTTTCAGTTTCTTTTATATTACGTCTGGAACAGGTTGATCAATAGTTGCCATGTCGAAGCAATCCTTTTTATATCGGAAACGGAGTGATTTATTTTATTTATTTAAAAAATCAAGAAATCCAGAATTCATTTTAAGGAGCGTTTTGTTCGCCAGAACATTTTTATCTCTTCGCAAAAAAATTGCAGATAATCGGTGCCCACGTTAAAAAGTTTCGTCGAGTGGTTTGAGGAGCAGGCAAAGTGAGAATTACTCGAGGCTCTTCGGATCCCTCAGGAAGCACTTTATTTCGATAATGGGAGAACACGTGACTCCTCACAACTTTTTTTGCATTAGGAATAATAAAAATCGTGGTAAAATTACATCTTGGTCCATCATCGGCGCGATTTTACCGATATTGGCACGAAAAAGTCTTCACTTCTTGGCCAACTTGTCGACCAGCTCCTGAAAAGCTTTGAGTCCGGCTCCGTTCGTCTCCTCGTACTTCGGCGCTTCGGCCTTTATCCTCGCCGACCACTTGGTGACGTTCTTGTAGGGACTGAGGTCGAATTTCATTAGCTGTAAAAAGTATAAAAGCAAATAATTTTTGAGATTGAGGAAGGGGGGGGGGGGGGAGTGTGGAAAGAGCCACGAAGAAAAAAGTCAAAGTCGTAAAAATTGCGGTTCGATTTACCTCGTAGTTCGAGACGGTCGTAATCGCCGCGAGATCGGCGATGGTTAAGTGCTTTCCGGCTACGTAGTTCTCGCCCTCGAGGAACTTGTCGAGGAATCCGAGGGCCTGCTTGATCTTCTCGAGTTTGGCCGGGTCCCTCGGGACTCCGGCGAAGATCTCCGGATACTGGAAGAAAAATATTGGTTACCGATGGTTTATCTCACAGAAAAAATGACCATTGGATACGGGAGATTGTATAATTTTTTATTTTTTATTTTTTATACCCTAGTCGGTCTGACAAGGTCGAGCCTTTTCCACTTTTAAGACCATCGCTTTATTTCCCAAGCAAAAGATTTCAACAGAAAACGCGACGAGTACTCAAAAAAAAGGATGCAAAGAAGAACACTTTGCACATTGCTTCCTCTTTTCGCAAAGCCACCTCCATGAGGAAGTTCCTTTATTAGTTTTGGATTCCTCATAGAGGAAGCATTGCAAAAAATTAATGATAAACCAATGTGCTATGTTCTACTTTGCATCCTTTTTTTATTTTATTTTTTGCCTTCATCGGTCTGACAAGTTCGAGCCTTTTCTACTTTCAAGACCTTCGCTTTACTTCCCAAGCAAAAGATTTCAACAGAAACCGCGACGAGTACTAAACAAAAAAAAAAAAAACAAATCACGTCGGTCGAGATTCAGTTTTGTCCGGAGCCTCGCGGTTTCCGTCCGTTTCCGTCCATTCCCTTCTGTTTCTATGCGACCCTTTCAGTGTTCATTGAGAAAAGAGCGTGGGCCATGATCGGTGGAACATTGGGCGACGCGACCAGTAGCGTGGGCGACGCCGTTAGTCGCACTGGGTGTTAACAGATGGTAGTGCAACCGCATCTGGTGCGCGGAACGAGTCTCGAAACGAGAGCAAGAAAATGTCCGGGGATGATAATCAAAAAAAGCTCCGCGAAGCTCCGGAAAATAGCGACGAAGTTGTCGTGTAAAATCCTCGTTGAAAGTAGCTGGTACGTGTTGTATATTATAGAAAAGAAAAGAAAAAACTAGAAAAAACTTACGTAATACTCGGCGAAGGCCGTGTAGAGACTTCCAAGGTCGAAGTAGAGTCTCTGATTCACGACGGCGCGAGCCTTCGGCTCCTTGGGATACAGCGAGTCGTTCTTGCCGTATTGCTCAACCAGATAACCCATAATCGCTCGACTGTGAACAGTCATCGATGGTCAATTCGCTTCTTGTTCAATCGCAATAATTTTTATTATTATTATTTCGTAGTGTTATTATTATATTAATGATTAGATAAATCGCAATAATTCTTATTATTGTGTTAAATAATTTAAATTAAATAAATAATTATGTTAATGATTCTTATTATTGTTATTTCGTATTATTCTTATATTAATAATTAGAACGTTCTGAATTATTGTGATGGTCGTAAGTAGAAAAAGCTCACCTCTCCCACAGGCAAAAACCATTGTCGTCCATGGTGGGGACTGTGTGTTGGGGATTCAGCTGAAATGGATTTTTTTGAGAATCAGTATTGTCGCATCTTTGACGATTTCCTCGCGTATTGTGAATTCTTTTGGAGTAAAAACCTTGAGAAATTCCGGCTTGAGATGTTCGCCGCTCATAAGATCCGTGAGCTTGAGATTGAGATCAACTCCGACCGCAGCTGCAGCGAGTCGGACCGCCCGGCACGGGGCGCTTCCCGGGACGTAGTAAAGATCGATCGGCATTTTGTGGAATTCTGAAATTTTTCATAATGGGCTATTAAAACTTTTCACGTTGGGTTTCCACATCCTCCTATTTTCTGCCTCGATTAAACGCTGCTGTTTTTTAAAACTATAATCGAGAGAATATTACAGATAATTATGAAGCACAAAAATAATTTTTTTTTATTACAATAATTTTTAAATGCATTTTAATACATTGGCATATTCCGGCCAAATATATATGTTTTTTTAATTTTGAAATTCGGTCCATCAGATATTATCCCAGTTTACGTCCCTTTTTCGACGAAACTTCACAGTGCCAATTTATCAATGCGAAAAGAGTAAATAATACGGCTAAAACCTTCGTTTTACGATTGCATAATTGCCGGGTAACATTGTCGCGTGTAACGAGTTGATTAAATTAATCGCTTGACCGTGACACGTCGCGATACGCGTTAATCGATTATTTTCCGCGGCGGCGAGGCTGAAAGCATTAACGATAATTACAAAACTTTCGCGCCGCAATTTCACATTTGAAAAGACAATCGTTTTGTAATCCATTTGTGTCTCGTTGAATTCGATACGTGACACTACAATTGGCTGTTGATACCTGTTGACTCGAGGCAAACTTGCACCTTGCGCATTTTTATTTTAAATACATATATAACCGAACGTTATCCTTATTTCCGTGATATTCGAGAATCGGCGGCTTTATTCCTAGTCGACACTTGAATCATTATTATTATTTTACTATTTATAGTCACTAAAACGTCTCGTGTAGGTAAATATCGCGTCTTCGGCCTCGTTTATCTCACTCCGTAAATAAAAAACGCAATAAAAAAACACGGCATTTTTTCCGAGTCTTCAAAACATAAACACAAAGCCGCTCGATAAAATCGTCTTTCGCGTGTTTAAGAAAGAAAAAGAAAAAAAAAAAAAATCGTCCTTGACAACAAAGTTGCACTCGGTTCAAACGTAGTTCGACCGGCGCCTCTCGCATCGCGATTTATTTTCAGCACACACGTCGCCGGGTTCCATAGATCCACGCGTAATAATTAATAAAAACACTCGCGAAGTTAATAATTCGGATACTTTGCTGCTGTCGCTTTGACAGTCGGCGGATACTCGTCGATGGTAATGAATTCGTGATGCCCGCGGAGTTTGGTTACCTTGAAAGCGCGCGACTTTGCTGCGCGAGTAAATGGTAGCTGTTTAACCGAGCGGCGAGCTGTCGAGTCCCTTTTATAAACGCGGCTACGTAGCGGCGCTCCCGCCGCCTGACCCACGCGACTCGACGGGAGGCGATGATTCGAAGTCAACAGTGGCGCGCAACCTCCGTGGTTCTCATGAATTTGTTTAATAATAATAATAATAATAATAAGGATAATGATAATGATAATGATAATGACAGACAAGAATGTGCCAAGCTAACTTGTACCACGCGGCATTGAAATAGAAAAATCTGCTAAGGAGGAATAATGGGAAGGAGTGATTATGCTCTGTCACGGTGACCAAGAATCGAACGAAAGTTTCGTTAACCTCGTCATCGGGAAGGACTATGACTGGACCGTGACTGGATAAAATTGCGTCAGATTAACGGGACACGAATAAAAATATATATATATATACATATATATATTGTTTTTATTAAAATTGTTTTTTTTTGTTTGAAGAATCAAATGAGAGTTTCGTTAATGTCGTTTCGTTACTGGATAAAATTGCGTCACGTTAACGGAAGACGAGAATTTCGTTAACCTCGTCATCGGAAAGGACCATGACTGGACCATGACTGGACCATGACTCGATCATGACTGGAAAAAATTGGGTCAGATTAACAGGAGACGATTAAAAAGATTTTTGTATTATCGATATTGCGATGCGTACAAAATTAGTTCTGTACTCGATATCATCGCCTGGCCTGATAAAACGGATAAAATTTCGTGAATCCCCCATTGGCAACGCGATAAAAAATTATCTCCGGGAGAACTTTCACATTGGTTACATAATTCGAAGTCAAATATTTTGTTAACCTGGATGACAATCGCGTTTGTTCCGTCGAGGTCGATAAAAATCGTCGATAACATTGAGGAAAGTGCAGGGAAAAAAATGTACGATAAAAAAATGTACGTGCTGCGTATAAGGGCCGAGGCGTTCGTTAGCAAGTGAAAGCAACCGCAACGGCAGCAGCAGCAGCAGCAGCAGCAGCAGCAGCAGCAGCAGCAGCAGCAGCCTTGGAACACATAGACGCAGATCGGACGTTAATTATGGTACCTTGACCGTTCAGCCGGTCCCGTTCGAGCTGAATTCCCGCGCCGATCTCTCATTCCCGACAACTTTTCACTCCGGCCGCGCGTTGCATGTCCGTCCGAACGTCGAAGCCGCCGGCGACCGCTCGTCATCTCGATAAAAGGGCACGAGTCTCGAAAGGGCACGAATTTCGCAAATTCTCTCTCGCGACGTATGATTTTTTATACGTAAAAAAAAAAATGCAACGCGATTCGCCGCACATTTTTCAGGCAAACTACCGTATTATGTACCTTTGTTAGAAACAAAGGTTTGTCGATATTACTTTTTTTTTATTTTATTTTTTTATTTTTTTATTTTTTTTCCTCGATTCATTGTTACCAGCCGCAGGCGGAATGACGGGCGGCTCGGCGAAACGGGCGAACGTACATAACGCGACTCGCGTAACAACTATATTTTTCCTATTTTTGTTTCGATTTTTTTTTGTTTTTTTCAAAATCTACCAGCGAAATAAATAGCTGTTCAAGTGACAAAAGAAAAGAATTACTCAAACAAACGAATAAGAAGTTCCACTTAAAATTTCGAACCCTAGTCAGGCCCTGGACAGGCCCTGTCTGGGCCTGGTTTGGGCCAAATGTAACTCTGTGACATCCACAGCTAACAAATGTCTCATCTCATCGACTCGCGATTGGCACTGATTTCAATCCGCAATTTCGTCGCTCTTTGGATTCCGTTTTCACTTCCCTCGGTTGGATTCTTTTTTTTTCCACCGCTTCGTTATAGTTTGCTTTGTATCGGGATTATCGATTAGCAGACGTTTCCAGACAAAGCTCGTGGTTCTTGGTGTGGGGAGGGGGAAGGGGGGAGGGGGATACCGTGTATTATACAATACCGGGTCATATTCTCCGTTTCGACGTTCTGCGAGTTCCGCGACGGTGCGGAAGCGATGCTCTCGTATAGTCAGGTCCATTACTCGGGGAACGACCGGGAGCAGCGGCTCGAGTCCCGTCCCGCTTGGCCCGAGAGTGATGCCCGACAATTACCACGGCGGCGGCTCCTGCGATTCTCGGCCGCCGATATCGTTGAGCGATTTCGCAATCCAAAGCCATTCGCAAGATTGCCCAACAATGACTGGGCGGATATTCAAGGTGAACCGACCGAACAAAAGGAAACGCGGAAAAATAACGCCGGGATAAGCGAGGCTCTCGTCGCGTCTGGACGCGGGTTAAGAGATAAGAGATAGGATACTTATTAGGAGAGACAAGAGTCTGGATCGGACGCGAGAAGCGTCGGAAATGCGAAAAGAGAGCGTGGGAATTAATTCAGAAACAAGCCCCCGATCCCCTCTTAGCATTCCGAGCGACGAATAATTTCATCTCCTTAACGGCGAGACGTCGTGTCTTTTTTTTTCGACGGGAATAAAAGCGTCTTTTATAAAAATGCTTCGCCGCTGTCGCAGCGGCAAATGCAGCTAATAAAACAAATGGGCGAGCGGGTAAAAAGGAAATGCAAAAGGGGAGTCGAACGAAATTTTAAGTGGAACTTCTTATTCGTCTGTTTGAGTAATTCTTTTCTTTTGTCACTTGAACAGCTATTTTCTTTCGTTGGAACATTTAAAAAATAAAAAAAAAACAATCGAAACAAAAATAGGAAAAATAAAGTTGTTACGCGAGTCGAATAGGTGAGACATTTGTTTGCTGTGGATGTCGCAGCTCTTGGTAATTACATTTGGCCCAAACCAGGCCCTGGTCAGGCTCAGACAGGGCCGGTCCAGGGTCTGACCAGGGCCCGACTAGCGTCGAGTATAACGTTATAGATATTCTACCAGAAAGCAGAGCGAACAATTTAACTGGGCCAATTCAATTGGACTCTTGCATCGATAATTTCGCATCATAAAAAGTGTCAAATATTATTCGCGAAGATTTGCATTTTTTTCTTTTTTTATTCGCGGATGTTTATATCGAAATATCGAAATACGATTGGCCGGGACCGGGACCGAAGTTCGCACGATGTTGTAAACAAGTCCGGATTAGTGTCCGCTCTGACAGAAGCGACGCGCGGCGGTGGCAACGCCGCTCGGTACCCTCGTAACTTATGAAACATATAAACGAGTGAATTGAGTTAAAAAGTTAGCGGAGGGTTCGGGAACTCCGACGCCGGTGAATTTTCGTCGTGAAAAGGGTCTCTTAGGGTTGCGTTTGACCGCGAACATCATTGGGGGGGCGGCTTTAAAGAGCGTTTCAGCGTTTCGCGCGAGGAACATAAATACCACTAAAAGGCCGTCACTTGTTTGCCATTAAAGTTGGAACGAGGGTTAATGCGTTAATTTCCGACTCGTAGCTATAACAGATTTCCCGTGTTTTTTTTATCACTAGGCTAAGCACACGCGATACCATTGCGCTGCTGCGCTCTTATAAAGCTTTAAAACGGTAAATGGCAACTAAAAAACAGCTCCACATTAGTCAAATGAGTGCTAACTTTAAAAAATAATCTTTGCATAGTTTTAAGTATCTGTTGATTATTTTGAATGGCCATTTGTATTGCCAGGTATGTTCTTAACCTGGGAAAAATTCAATTGCAACGGATTTGCATAAATATTAACCGATTGACGCAAACTTTTGAAAAGGTAATTTTTATTCTGTTTTTTCAAAGAATAAACCGCTTTATCGGTAAAAATCTTGACAGAGTAAAAAAAAATAAGTTTTTACATTTTTAATGAAATTTCTTCGCATCAAATTCTTATCGGTTCGTCGCAGTGCGAATTTCATTCCTGTCGTTTCCGTCGCTCGAATACTTCGTCGCTGCTTCCGTTGCTTCGGACTCCGAAAAAAAGCGCCAACCATACTCGGAGCTGCCGGTACAAACTCGAGGCGCCGCGCTGCGGAGTTTCCAGGATGTGGATGCGCGCCGCGCGGATCAGGTGGTCGCGGTGGAGGGGGGAGGGACGAGGGTGACCATTATCCTTCGATCTGCTCGGCTTCCACCGGGCGCACCGGGTCACACACGGAATTCTTGGCAGAGCTGAACATTATTGAAATTACTCGGTCGTATTTCGTTACCCTCGGCCGATCGATCTTTTTCCATTACCGGCGCGCGGCGCAAAGTGAAGTTGTAACTTCGAACGGCGAACATGCGAAGCGATTCACATTCGAAGGCTTCGCTGCAATTTCACAGCCAAAGACAAATCAACGTATCTAAACATTTTTTTTTGCAAACACTTTTTAGCATTATTATTTTTATTATTTGTATTTTTTATTATTTTTATTATTTATTATTTTTATTATTTATTATTATTTATTATTTCTATGATTAAAATCAACTTTTCCAGACTACGCCAAAAAATGTATTTAATTGTAACACAAAGTTTTCCGAAATTCTCTTTCGCACTGACAATGAAGCTCCGAAAAAAAAAAAAAAAAAATTGTTGCCTTCGCAGTTTGCGTCGAAAGTTGCCCGTGGAGATTACCGTGGCGATGAATCGAGGGAAAGTGCTGAAAGTTGGGCAGATGGAAGAAAAGTCCCCCCCGCCCCCCCGGCCCTTCCTTCCAAGGAAATAAACGATCTTTATTTGCAGTTGTACAACTATAGTTGAATACTGGGCGACTATATAGATATATGTATATAGATATAACACAACGAGGACCAGGATAGAATAAGAGGGACGCTGGGTCAGGCCTGAATTTCAACGACTTTCTGGCGTTGACAGTGCAGCAGTCGGCGGCGGCCGCGGGGGGCAAGACACATGCGTTACGTAGGGTACGTGCACCGAGGCCACAATAATGGCTCGACGCTCGAGCAGCCGGCAGCGCACGTCTGACTCGCGGGGGTTCCAGCTTAGCGCGGGACAAAAATGAGAAGAACGTCGTCGCTGTCTGCGACAGGATAACAGCACGTCTCAACCGCGCCGCAACGATGCCTCTATGACACCATGAAATATGGTTCAGCGTCAACACGGAGACCCTTCAGCCCGGTCGCCGCCGCCGTCGCCGTCGCCGACGCCGCTCGGGCGAATCACAAGCAGCGCGCGCAACATAATGTAGACATAATGTTATAACATTCGCAACGTTATCATCGTTATCTCATAACATCTGGAATATACGATTTTTGCCGTGAAATAAAAATCTATCGGAAAACAATTTTGTCGAATATGATTTGCGAAAGCGGGACGAAAAAAGTAAAATAAAATAAATAAAAAATCGCCGATTGGTAAATGATCACGTTTCGATGGACCAATCGCACCGTTATCTGATATTTGGAATATGATTCTTTGGCGAAATAAAAATCTACGGCGGAAACGCAATTTTCCGCCGACGATTTTTATTTCGCCTCTTTTTATCAGACTGGATGTGATTTGCGAAAAGCGGAGAAAAAAAAAACCGGAGACTGCGTACTGTGTACTATATTTATTGTACAACACTTAAGCGCTCGTCGATCAGCTTTTGGTTAAAAGTTCGGATACGAACCTATCACTTAGCCAACGTTATCTTGAAATATCGGGAATGTGATTTTTCCATCAAATGAAAAAGGAAATTAAAAGAGATTGCATATCCTGCGTACAATTTAATCTGAGGATTTTGCTAGTAAATTAATACGTCGGCTATTGTCAGTGTTCGGCGGATCATTTTCCTCGAGTTACAATGGCATGAATCTAAGAGGATTCAATTTTGGCTCGATACCATTCGCCGATCTGTCCGGACGTGTTGATAAAATCGTCGTAGCCATATTTTTCGAACTCGGTTTTGCAACGCTCGTACCACGCGATCACGTTGTCGTATCGAGCGACGTCAAAGCCGAATACCTGCAATAAAAATTGTAATATTATTGAGCCAACATAAAAAAAGCTATTTGTAATATAGTCAAATGGTTGCATTGTGACGAGCCTACATTGCTTATAAGAGGACGAATCGAATGAGAGAAAAGCAAAGCTGACTTTGGCGCAGTAGTTAGCGTTGAGTCTTTGAAAGACACTGCCTTAGAGTGTCAAATGTTTAACTTGTTCAAAATAAAATACTTAAAAAAAGTGGTTAGAGCTCTTGCTCAGTAATCCGAAGGTGCCGGGTTCGAATCCTGGTGATGACAAAAATATTTTTCTCTCTTTGGTAATTCGTTAAACCATTCGCACTTGAACACAAACACCTTCCATACTCTCCTTCTGATTGTTAAGACATAATAATAAAAAAAGACATAAGCAGATAAAAGAAATAAATAAAATAAATAAGCGGAGCGCAACGAAGTGCATCGTAAATTCGCAACTATTCGAAACGCAGGGCAGAATAACAAACCTCAGCCATGGTGACGCTGACGAGAATGCTGAAGTCGGCAATAGTCAAATCTTCGCCGGCAGCGTAAGCGTTGTCCTCGAGAAAGACGTTGAGTATCTCGAAGGACTTCTCGACTGCCTGCAAGTTTTCCTCCTGAACGGCGTCCTCCATGCTGAACGCGACGAGAAACTGTGCGATTCCACGCAGATACGGTTTTTCCCCGACGTTGATGCGGAAATTCCGAGAAGTCGGGTATTAATCCCGTGGAATTCCGGCTCGCGACGCCAAATATGCCGCGCGTATGCGAAATATACTCGTCAACTCACCCAACACCTGAATACGCTGCTGTACAAAGTTCCAATGTCGAAGAACAGTCGCTGATCGACGATCCCCTTTTTCTGCGGATCGCGGGGGTAGAAATTGTCGTTCTTTGCGTATTTGTTGACCAGATAACCCATTATCGGTCGACTGCAATGGACAAATATTTTCAAATATTTTTGCAATTATTAAAAAAAAAAATACCAACTATTTTATTAGAATAGAAAAATTCTTTAAGTTATTGATATTTTACAAGCCTCAGGGTTTTTTCAAATAGAGAAAAAAGCAGGCAAGCGCCAAAACAGAATAGGAAATGCCAAATTCATTTTTTTTCTCTATCCTGAATATTCGTTTTTTTACGCGCCGTCGGTTATGGGCATTGATTTTCTATGTATTTGACACCGGCTTTATAGCTCCTGTTGACTGACGAAATAAAAAAAAAAATACCAACGAAGTTCAGAAATAAACCAGCCTGACATTTGCAGCGTATTATTTTTTTGCTGCAACAATAGCCGCAAGTTTAGCACAAAGACCGTTGTGCGGTCCGATCGTACTAACCTTTCCGACAATATAAACCCATTGTCGTCCAGCGTCGGTATCGTGTGTTGCGGATTTATCTGCATATGTCGACGCGTATGGAAAAAAAATTGGAACAATAAATGTGGGTTGGCGCGAATAAACGTGACCATTCGTCGAAGCTGGCGTGAAATGGCATTTTCCGCTTGGACGCGATTTTACCGCGAGACAAAAATTGTACCTTCGTGAATTCGGGCTTCAGATGTTCGCCCTTTAACACGTCCATCGTCTTGAGATTCAGATGAACGCCGAGAGCTTTGGCGAGCATCATCACCATCCGACAGGGCGGACTCATCGGCAAGTAGTAAAAGTCTATCGTCATTTTCGATCCTCGTTCGTCAGATTTTTTTTTTTTATATTTTCAATCTACGACCTGTGTATTTTATTTGGGTGGAAATAAATACCAAAATAAATTAGAAGCGTCTAAACTAGATTTTTAAATTACAAATCAAACGAATTCATTTAATTGGACGATCATAAAAAATAATAATTGATGGCTCGTGTTGATTAAATCAGCGCCGACAAATTGACTTCCAAATAACGGGTTTCTTCTTGGAAACGAATAATAGATATTTTTATTTGATAAAAAAAATAATTCGGGCGAGGGATGACCATTTAAGGGGTCACACCACGGTAATGGCCACTGAAGACCCCTTAATCAGTCGCCCCGAAGCAATTACGTCCCCAGGTCATGGTATTTTTTTACCACATTTATTGAGATGGTGAAAAATGAAAAACGTCAAAGTGCTCGCTACGCTGATACTGTGCAGTCGTTTAAACGCACTTACGCTCGGAACGACACGAAACACGTTCGAATCGTTCAGTGAACGCGCACTCGTCGATCCAAAAGCGCGGGATTTTCCCAAGATTTATTTATCCCAACGCACCACCCGAAAGTACAGACGCGCCGACAGCGACGTAACCGATGAAATATACAGTTTGCCGTCGGTGTGACCGAACACGGGGTGGGGGGGAGTGTCGTCTATAGAGGCGCGAACGCGTTCGCCAAACACCTGCAACAGTGAGAATAAGGGGGACAAAAAGAAGAATAACGATGGAAACGTAGAGAGAACGCGGGCGGCGCGAGTGAGAATGTCCGATGAATGAAACGCGCGCGCATTGTTTGGAATGGATAGCGAGTGAGCGAGCGAGCGAGCGACGGGGAGAGGCTAAGCGATATTTAGAAAGAGAGGGAAGGACGAACACAGCAACGTTCGGAACGAGAGGGAAACGGCGGCCGAGAGAGAGGGCGCGATGTTTGGAGGGAGGTAGAGAGGGAAGAGCGGAAGCAGCGACGTTTACAAAGAGAGGGGGAAACGGCGGCCGAGAGAGAGAAAGAGCGATGTTTGGAGGGAGAAAGAGAGGGAAGAACGGAGACGATGTTTGAAAAGAGAGAGAGAAACGGTGGCCGAGAGAGAGAGAAAGAGGGAGAGAGAGAGCGATGTTTGGAGGGAGAAAGAGAGGGAAGGATGAAGACAGCGACGTTCCCGACTAGAAAATCTGTAGCGTTACATCCGGCCCAAATCATGCCCTGCTCAGGCCCTGACCTGGCTAATATGGCCCTTACCAGGCCCTGATCAGGGCCGGATGTAATGCAACAGAGTTTCTATTCGGGTTCGGAAAGAGAGGGAAACGGCAGCCGAGAGAGAGAGAGAAAGCGATGTTTGGATCGAGAAGGAGAGGAAAGGACGGAGACAACGACGTTTGAAAAGTGAGGGAAACGGCAGCCGAGAGAGAGAGCGAAAGCGATGTTTGGATCGAGAAGGAGAGGAAAGGACGGAGACAACGACGTTTGAAAAGTGAGGGAAACGGCAGCCGAGAGAGAGAGCGATGTTTGGAGGGCGAAAGAGAGGGAAGGGCGAAAGAGAGAGAAAGAGACACACGGTACAAGCGGCGACTACAGTCAAAGCCGGATGGTTCGCGGTACATCGAGAGTAACCATGACGATAGTGGCAAACATTGAAGCTAAAGGCTGCAGCGCGTCGCCTCGTTGTGCGTGTCGCGAGTCTAGCATCGAATGGGGTAACAAAAAAATGACCGCGCAGCGGCAGCGCCGTCTATACAGGAGGTTCGAACGGCGCGGCTATTGCAGCGAGAGACACGTGAGGAGAGTGAGTGACTTGGAAACATCGATATTACGTACGTCGCCGTCCATCGAGTGATTCGAGGCAGGAAAAAGAGTGGGGAGAGAGAGAGAAAGAGAACGGGAGAAAAAAGTGGGAGTGAGAGAGAAAGAGGGAAAAACGTGGGAGTGACAGAGAAAGAGAGAAGGAGTGGGAGGAAAAGAGACAGACGAATGAATCGTCGGAGCAAAATCGAAATGAGCTTTTCGACGAATCGACTGAAAATAATTAAAGAGCCTCGGAAAATCGAATATATCGCCCACCTATTCTCTCCTCTCGATTTTCGCCGCGCTTAATCATATCTCGCTGCGAACTTCGCTGGTTATTATAACTGGGTATTAACGTGTCGTGCGATACAACGAGTCACGTGGTTATGCGGCCGCTGCAACGTGTATAAATTTTAATATAAAACCCTAAATCACCTGGTCATCCTCCGGGGTTGATACTCGTGTGTATTACGTGTATCGTCGTGTAATATATATATGTGTGTATATGTACCGGGTATAATTGAATGCGGAAGCTGATGCTATTTATACATCGCGTTGACCGACCGACGGAGCGTTTCGGTTGGGTTTCCATGTAACGCGTTTAATTCATAAATGACCATGAAAACGAACGGCCGCTCGTTTCTGTCTCTGTCCCTCTTCCTCTCGTTTCCCTCCCCTCTTGTTCTGTCTCTGTTGATAACACGCGTGGGCTTGTTTATTAATTCGAACAATAAACGCTGGGTTGCATCCTCTTCGTTTAATAGATTCGCTTTGTGCAGTTGAGGCAAGAAAAAACTGCGGTACTTTGGTGAATCGAAACGATTTGCCTTGGTTTTGTGTGGACAGAAGGGATGTATCTGTCTTGCTATTTGCCGTCACTAGGGCGGCGACACTCTAGTCGCGCAGTCGAAGTTCGGTCGAAAAAAGGGTGGGGGGAGGGGGTTCGCAAAAAAAATGCGGGTACACCTTGGAAAAAATTGCGATTTTTGAGGGTCGACTTTAAAATTCTGCGAAAAATTGAAAAAAAGGAAAATCTAGATTCCATTCATCCAAAGAAAAATTACATCGATTTTAGTGAAGTGACAAATTTCGAAAAAAGTATGAAAAATCATTTCCCGCGTTTTTCTCTTCGAATTTTCGATTTTGCGGGCAAACACGCGTGATTTTTGGAATCAGTGGAAAATTTGTAATCGTATAGGGTTTTGAAACTTTGCGAAATCAAGAATTCTGTTTTTCGCAAAAAAAATCGCTAATTACAAAAATTTGCAATTTTGAAGGGTCAACTTAACATTTCTGCGAAAAATTGACAAATCGAGATATTCCGTTCGCCTTGCGGCATTCTCTTCGTCGAAGGGTTTTCTTTCGAACGCAAAAGGAAAATCCAGATTCCATTGATTCAAAGAAAAATTACATCGATTTTAGTAAAGTGACAAAATTCGAAAAAAGGGAAAAATCATTTCTCGCGTTTTTCTCCTCGAATTTCGATTTTTCGGGCAAACAGCCGTAATTTTTGGGTATGAGCGGAACATTTTCCACCGAATACGGTTGTCAAACTTTGTGAAATACATTTTTTTTTTTTTTTCGCAAAAAACGCTAATTTATCAGAGGACGACGAGACTGAGGCACTTTGAGAACAGGTGGCGCGAGTTTGCGTCCGCCCGCGTATAGACGGCGGATACACAGATAGAAAATCGATGGAGGTGCGGCGCGGACGAGCGAACAGGTGGCGGCACGAGCCGCATCTACTTTGCTTTTGTTAATATTTCATTAATCCCGGCGCGCCACTCGACCGTCGAGCGCGCGCTTTTCTCGCCGCGCACAAACTTATTGACCCTTTGTCAGTGGGCATTTATTGAGCGACGATAAAAATTGACTTAACAGAGCGCTGAGAGCGCCACAGACTTTGGAGAGGACGTAGCCCGAGGCGCGGCGGTGTCGACTGGCTCGAGGCTGGAGGCACCCGCGTGCGGTGCGTGTTTACTGGCCGCACCTCGCGTCTATTGACGGTCGGTAAGGCCTCGGGCGAGGCTACGTCGCACGTTCCTCCCCATACGTGCGGAATATGCTGAAACTCTGGCGCGTCGAGACACCTCTTTCCCTCGCATTCCCGCCTCTTCCCCTCGGCCCTGACCCAGCTTTTTGAACTTCAGCGTACCGATTTTACGCACTCTCTTCGCGCGCAAAAAATATTTCCTCCTTACAACATAGAGTCACTCATTGCTAATCCATTAGCATGCTTAAGGTAGTCCTGCCGCTTTAGCATTTATTCAGCATCTGATTGGTCGTTGGGAAATCGGCAGCAGTTTGATGTTTAATATCGCGAGATTTGGGCGGTTTTCGGCTTGGCGGCCCTACGATTTCTGACAAACTGTTCGACCAACATTTTTTTTTTCAAAATCAACTAAAAAAGGGTTGTAACCAGTGTTTTCAGGGGTAGAATATGCGACTTCAGAACGATGGTATAGGTTAGAAGTCGATATTTTGAAAAAATAAATTTCGTGACCCCGATTTGGGCGGTTTTCGGCCTGGCGGCCAGATCTACGATTTCTGACAAACTGTTAGACCAAATTTTTTTTTTTCAAAATCAACTAAAAAAGGATTGTAATCGGTGTTTTCAGGGGTAGAATATGCGGCTTGAGAACGATGGTATAAGTTAGAAGTCGATATTTTGAAAAAACTAATTTCGTGACCCCGATTTGGCAGTTTGCCAGAAAAAAAATCGTTTTTCGCTTTTTTCTCCTCGAATTTTTAATTTTTCAGCCAAACACCGGTCGTTTTTGGAATCAGCGGGAAATCTGCCATCGTACAGGGTTTTTAAACTTGCCGAAATCAACAATTTTTCTTTTCGCCAAAAAAACGGCAAGGGGTACCAAGTTTCCCCAACGCATGCGAAAAGTCCCGTCCATAGACTAGTCCATGATTCATTTACCAGCGTCATCAACGTTTCATCGTCCTGTCCACATTGAGTCCACCCACTTTTCTCCGTTTACCAACCAAACAGCGCATCTTTCCAGGGTTCAAACGCAGCGCGAGCCTCGCGATGACTTATGCAGCCCGTTTGCCGGTTCCACGTGGCTTCGAGTGATGTTGACGAACTTAGCACAGTCGCAGTTGTGCATTAGCCACCCCCCTTCACGTTGTGTGCACAGCGTCACAGAGCGTGTGTGCGGTTAGTTCGTCGGCATCACCCGAAGCCCGCCACGGTATATCGGACACCTCGTCTGTTTCCGCTGCAATAATCATCCATAGTGCAACACGCGGGGAGACCAGCGCGAGTTCCGCGGCACCACAAAAGCGCGAGCGTTAACCACCGTCACCAAGTTGGCCGCAAACATCCACATAGCGGCAAATTATTTAGGCACGTCTGCCAGTCGTCCCGGTGTGTGCTCGGCGATGTGAGAAGCTCTGCAATATACACGAAACGCGAGCTGATGTTGTGCCTGCATCCCATGATGCCGCACGATGCTACCCTCGTTCATCTATTCAGACCAAAGTAGCTTTCCGCAAGACGAAAACTCGGTTTAGCTTTGAAAAATACCATTTACTCCAATTTAATCCAATCCGGTGGATGCAACGTCCCTGACATGTCAACAGCTGGAACAAAGAAAGCGTTGAGCTTGATGTCATCTCCACCCCCTTCTCCCAATACCATTCCCCTTCCTTCTCCAACGAACCCCCTCCACATTCACATCCTGGTTGCACTCAAATGACTTCCCCATGGCCCACCAATTATGCCAAACACAATCGATCAATGAAGCCACCCGGTCAACTCAACTCGGTTTACCTTGAAAAATCCTGTTTAATCAAATTTAGTACAATCCGGTGAATACAACGTTCCTGGCATGTGAACAGCTGGAACTAAGAAAGCGTTGAGCTTAATTTCATCTCCACCCCCTTCGCCCAATACCATCCCCTTTCCTTCCCCAACCAACCCCCTCTACATTCACATCCTGGCTGCACTCAAATGACCTCCCCATGTCCAGCCAATTATGCCAAACACAATCGATCAATGAAGCCACCCACTCAACTCAACATGCATATCCCAATGTAACAAGACCCCATCGACACCCCAACAAGAAACCCGGCCAGAGGACTCAGGGGGTGTCGACTGTTCGACTCGCTGCCGAAAAAAAGGATGCTGGGCTGTTTATACCCACACGACGATACGTCGGCCGATACGTTGGTGAAAATGAATGCGTTGCCTGGGGATGAAGGCGGTCGGGCCCGGCTCGGTCACGGATTTTCCACGTCCGCACCGTGTAGGTTATATGGCGGGGGTTGTGCTATCGCGATGGAACGGCAGGAGACTCGGATACAGGAGACTCGGAACCGGGCACGATACGTGTGTACTGGCTTTGCCGCACCTGCACATAGGTACCAAACCTACCCACCTACCTACCTCTCGCTATATGTATATATTATACGATGCAGCAGCAGAAGCAGCAGCAGCAGCAGCAGCTTCACCCTTCCACCTTATTCGCTATATAACCCACTGTATACTGCCTGCGACATACCCCAACAGTATACATAGGCATACAGGGTGTCCCAAAAGTTATGCAGTTCCGGTTGCTTAACCCTGTTCACATACAGAGTTAAGCGAACCGGGTCAACAGGGCCAAAAGGTATGAAGTCCTCGCAACTTAACCCTGTTCGGTTAAGCCTGTTCACATACAGGGTTAAACGAACAGGGTCAAGAGGGCTAAAAGTTATGAAGTCCTGGCTGCTGAACGGTTCGCTTCACCCTGTTAATTTTCAGCACGTATAATATGCAGGATTTTTTTCAGATTTTTATATTATCAAAGTGTGCTGGCAATTACCTCTCATTTTTCGAAAACTTATGCGAAGTGAGCGTGAAGCGATAGTAATACCCAAAGCGAACAGGATTAGACGGCCGGAAATTCATAAGTTTTGAGACACCCTATATGTACATACGTAGGCACGTATGTATATGCCGCTTGTATATGTATATAGAGCGTATGTATCGTCAACTTGGATTCAATAAAGAGACGGCCGGGGATCCGGTTCCTGAGACGGCAACATTGACTCCGGGCATCCCCGCAGCCCAGCTGAGCGCTCTCCCACGATAAAAATAAATGCGTTTGTTCATACGGCGAGCTCGCAATGCTCTCTCTTCGTTTCCTTTCCTTTCTTGCGGGCGGCTTTATCTCTCTCTCTCTCTTTCTCTCTCTCTCTCTCACTCTTAGTGTCCCGGGTTTGTCGTGCCCAGTCTTCGACTTGGTCTTGGTCCGTGGCAGCCTATCTTTCTAACTCGTCGGTTCGGCTTCGAGGAAATTCTATTTTGCAGCCTGTAGACAAGATCGGCATCACACTTGGATATCGTAGGATGCACTGACACGAGGTTATGTTAGGTTGGGTGTGTACACACCTACACAGTACGTTGCTCTTTATTCACTTTTTGAATCCCTTTTCAGGTCCTAGAGGACCAACGTCCGACGTCCGAGTCTCTATGTCTGTTTATCTCTTTTTCTTTTTTCCTGCTATGACTTTCTCACTTTATAGGAGAGCGACAGACTCTCTTCTTCCCTTCAAGCTGAACCTACACTTATCGCTGTGACCCGCGCGCCAACGTAGCAAACGCTTTTGGCCAGTCCTCGAAAAAACTTTTTCCCTGAGAGCCACCCAAGACGCTTCTCCCCCCCCCCCCCCCCCTCCCTCACCCTTGGCGCCGGCGACAAAGGAGCATAACCGTCTCCTAACCTTTGCCAAAGCCTGGACCAGCTCGGGCTTTTTCTTACGCCAAGGAGGAACAAGCACCGCGAAAACACGAATCGCTTTTTCGGGAGGATCGCGAAACATTCTTTTGTACGGATCTGTCGTAGATGATAAATCACTTTTGGCTGATTGTCACACGTGTCTGGAATTTCGGGGATTACTCGAATTCTTTTTGCTGCCAATTTCGTTGGAAATCTAACTACATTTTTCCCCGGGAAAATCATCGTAGAAATAATTTCGCTAATGCATCAAAAAAGCTCGGACACTCGACGATATTTAATGTTTTTGTCAAGCCTAAAAAGTTTTATATCGATAAACAGAACAGTATTTAAAAAAAAAAAAAATAAAATAAAAACAAAGTAGACAGACCCCTTAATTCAATTCCTCGCCGTACATTTCCGGCGTTATCAATTCATTTTTTTTTCTTCCCGTCTCGCCGTTGTTAATGGGCCGCGCGCGCCGTGCGAGCGAATAAACACAGACGTATAATCATGCGCCGGGTCTCGCTGTGTGCGCGGTTTTTCATTTCTGCACATTGCGACTGTTTGTATTGACAAAATCAATCGCGAGTCAATACAATAAAATGCCGGGCGTGTCGTCGGGAGTGTCGAGCGGTGGCGGATTATTCGGGCATAGATTTCTCGGTGCTTTTGCCCGGCCGGCGGGAAGCTTCGCTATGTACCGGCAGCGGCGCTTAGCATTCGTCGATGGTGTAAACCGCACAGCGAGGGAAAACCGCGCGCGTTCCCTGAGCCAACACGCGTGCGATTTTACAGGTCCGTGGCCCTACGCTGTATATAGGACACCCATTCACCTTGAATAGATCCATATATACATGCTCACGTATATACAGGGTGTTCCAAAAGTTATGAAGTTCCGGCTGCTTAACCCTGTTCACATACAGGGTTAAGCGAACAGAGTTAACAGGGCTAAAGGTTATGACCTTATCAACCCTTGGAACAGGGTTAACCTTGTTTATGAAGTTCCGGCTGCTCAACCCTGTTTTCTTAACCCTACGTATGAACAGGGTTAAGCAGCTGGAACTTCACAACTTTTCGCCTTGTTACCTCTGTTCGTTTAACCCTGTGTATAAACAGGGTAAAGCGAATAGGGTTAAGCAGGCGGATCTTCATAACTTTTGGCCCTGTTACCCCTGTTCGTTTAATGTCGCATATTAACAGGGTTAAGTGAACCATGTTTATGAACCGGGTTAAGCGAACAGGGTTAAGCAGCTGGAACTTCATAACTTTTGGGACACTCTGTATATACATACATATAGATACATATATACATACATACATACGTATATACCATTCGCACATATATATACACGCATGCATACATGTATAGATATACAGAGTACGCGGCTGTACCGAACTTTTCCTATGCACGTCCACGACGTGTTTGCCCTCAATTTGCAAGCGAGAGCCACCGCAGCTATGTAATGGACTACAAACAACGAAATCGCGCACCGTTTCGCGCTCCGCTAGGTACGCGGTACGGATTGAACGCGCGGAGGCGTCGCGAGAGAGCGATGCGCGCTTTCGTACCCGGCTATGAATTTGTACAGCACCACGGCCGGGTACTAGTACGTAGTACTACGAACGAAATAACCTCCGAAGCAGCAATGTGCGTGTGTACGGCCCATGAAAGCCGCCAATGCCGCGCGTATAGCAAACGCGCGCGGCAAGTTTCGTTCGCAATGCAATACTTGATGGTTTTCTGTTGCGGAGCCGGAAGATTATTATTGCCGTGGATCCGGCGAACGACTTATCGTTTGATTCGTATGCATTAATAATTTTTTTTAAGCAAATAAGCAAATGGGTCTGGTTGTTAGGTTAGAAGAATTTTAAACCATAAACAAATCAATAAAAAAAAAATCAATTTGTATTCTGTATCAGTGCTTTAATATGTAACAAAAAATTAGATGGATTAACTTATTCTAACCATAAAAAAAATAACGAAAATATGCTATTTTTCGGGGAGTCACACTGTGATGATCGCTTAAGCAACCTTTCGACGACCGTCATTGCGAGGCACTTTCCCGGTGCGTTTCGCTTGAACAAAATACCGGCCAGCTTTTTCACGCTCGTAAAGGTCGGCCTCAAGGTTATTGCGTAACCGCGACAGGCGAGAGAAAACTTAACCAGCGTCACGGGGCTTAAAAAGAAAGAATCGAAGTTACTAGGGAGGAACAGTTTCCCGGGCTGTGCAAAAAATGTGCCAGGCAAGCAAATAAAAAAACGCCTTTGCCGTCGCTTCATTTGCCAGCCCGAAAATAATCCTTTTCCACGCGAGAGGACAATAATTATTTTTCCTTGAACTTCGTAGAGTTACACATTTTTTTTTGTTTTGATTCTTTACTTTATCATTGGACGATGGAGCAGCGCATCTGTCGGTTATTATTATCATTATTGTCACTATTATTATTATTATTATCCTTATTATTGTTATTTCATTGACGTCTTTTGCATTATCGAGACCAAGCTACGAGGAGGAGGAAAACTGGTCCACATCCTACTAAAATGTCCAATCTACAGCGCACTAAGAAGTCACTATCTAACACCGAAATTTCAGGCCGACCGGAGTGATGAGGAAAATATTATACAATTATTCTTAAAGTCGAATGAACTGACAGCGATGACGGCGATACATAATTACATGTCTAATGTTATTAAGCTAAGAGCGAATATATTTAACGTCTAATAGGGAGATCCGTTTTACCTCTCAAACTAAGTAAATTAAGTAACCTTAAGCAATGTCTCTGTTATTCCAACTTTTATTTCAAAACGACTGTGACCGAACACGACTTATTCATGCTTTTTATATATACATCTGTTTTTTTTTTTAATCTTTATATACTGTACAACAAACAGTATATGCATTCATGGTGTACCCTTGCGCCATGAATGTATATTCTTATATATCCAATAAACTTACATACATTATCGGGATCAACGCAAAAAGCTTAGCGAAAGGGAGAGTGAGAGAGAGAATGGTGTGTGTGTGTGTGTGTATGTGTGTGTGACGCTGTGCGAGAAGCTTTTTCAGCTCGCCGCTCGAGGCTCTTTGTGAGTGGCGATGTTTTCCGTGCACTTTAGCCCAGGTCGCGGTTCGCGTGCCGCAAGGGCCGCGCCGGCGATTCATCGGCTCCCTATCGGCGAATCAGAGTGTAGAATTGACCGCGCGAGGCCGCCGATCCATGTATCTCCGAGTGGCTGGGGTGTTCGGGCCAGGTTCGAAATGCATGCCGCTCGCTCTACTGTGTATTCGATAATATAGTAGGCACAACCGGCCGGTACAATATTACTGTAGGTAAAGCTAACTCCGCGCGAATACACGCTGGTAAATCAAGGGAAAAACCGGGCCGCCTCAGTTCGATTATCGATAAAGCACCGGCCACCCCCCCCCCCCCCCCTTTTCCCCCGCTGGTCGTATCCAATTTATTAGCATCGCCGACATGAATAATTTTGTTCTATCGATTTAAATATATATTTAACCAATGTTGCGGCATGATATTCGACGCGTGGGGCGCTCCTTTGAAAAGTGCTGCTCGTGTCGTCGCATGAGTTTTTTTGTTTCTTTGGTTTTCTTTTCATGTTCTTTTGCCTTCTGCAAGTTCATCTGGACGTCCAGAATTTATTATTAATATCGATTATATATACAAAAATCTCGATTATTCTAGACGGCGGCAGCGGCAGCGGCGGCGAGATCTTTTTATATTATTTATTTATTATTTATGTATTATTTATTTATCATTTATTTAATATTTATTTATTATTCATTAATTTATTTTGACGTTTGAAACGTTTAGAATTTATTATTTTAGGCTGTGGAACGTGGGCGAAAAATGGAAAACTTTTCCTAGTTTGTACAGTCGGCAGCAGTGCAGATTTTTTTTTAGTGAATTTTTAGAGGTTCGTGCGATTCTTTCGTGATTCGAGGCAAATTCATTGATTTTTTTTTCTTTTTTTTTTCATTTAATCGAAACGAATACTCAATTTGTACGGCGTCTGAAATGTCCTTTTTAATTTGCGAGCGTTGAAAGCAAATACGCGGAATATCGACGCGAAGCCCGCGTCGAGCGCGTTCTGGCAGGGATCTCAATTTTTTTATAATTATCGGCTGTGAACAAAAATATTTTTTCTTTCCACGCCGGCGACCGAGGAGCTCGATTAATTGTTGCTTGATTGATTGCGGCCGCGCGTGGATAAAAAATGAATGGGAAAAAAAGTTGGAATTGAAAAAAACGATTTTTTTTAATAAAAAAAATACAGGTTTTCCGCCGAAAAAGAGTCTCGAAATTGTCTGAAAAAAAATGTCATGAATGGACCACTTAACTTTTCGTGGAAAAAAAAAAAAAAAAAAAAAAAAAAATAGATGTGTACTTAGGTTCCAAGAGAGACAAAAAAAAGAAATACGATATATTTACGCGGGGGCATCGCAACGTTATAAATAACTGGTCTACTCGTGACCACTCGGTGGTCCATTCACGAAACAACCCTTCATCTCTGGCGGTAAAAGAGTTATGATAACGAGCCTCGCGGGCACGTTCCGAAGGGTAAAGTCTACTCTTGCCACGCGCAAAGCTTCATCAACGTACGTTTAATAGTCGCCGAGATACGACCAGTTTGAAGAGGTCTGATGAAAAAGAATTTTTTTCTCTATTTCCATCAAACATTCGACTCAGACGTAAAGGGGGTGTCTTTGACTTTTGGATCCGACGATGCGTGAGTGGGATTTTTCTTACGTCCATATTTTTATGGACCCAAAAGAAAATTCTTTTGACATTTGTCATTTAAGGTAGTCCTTGCGCCTGGTGTTGAGTTCGCATAAGTTTTCGAAAAATGAGCGAAAATTGCAGACAATAATAATTGAAAAAATGTTATTAACAAATTACTAAAATAAATAATTGTTCAGAAAAATACCCGGTAACCTCATTTTTTCTGTTATGAAAGTGATCTTTTCATTTTTCTGCATACGTTTCAGCACTTTTTTCAGAATTTTGTGTGATGTTTGAAAGCCGCGTTTTTTAAATGTTAAAATAAAAAATCAGAGAAAATTCGGAAAAAATACAGAAAAATAAAAAAAATCATTTTTATAAAAAAATATGAGGGTGTCGGGTGTTTTGTTGAACAATTATTTATTTTAGTAATTCGTTAATAACATTTTTCAAATTATTGTCCAAAGCTTACGTATGCTTGAATTATTTTATATGCTTGATTTTTCTTTTCAGATTTTTATCTCATCGAGAACTGTTCATCGTAATTCTCTCTCAAACTCCCTCGAACTTATGCGACGTCAGTTGATGTGCTCATACTCCCTTAAAAGGTAACGGAAAACTGTCTTCCAAAAATTCTGAAAAATTCTGCAAAAATTCTGGACCACCTTCCAATGATCCAGCGGCATCGGCGAACCGCAATTTTCCCGAGAGCTCAACAATGCAACCGGCGAAGAAAAAATCGCGAGCAGCAGACAATCGTAAGTTGCCGCCCTGCGAGTGCGGCAGAGGAAAAATCGGAGTGACACTGTCGATGCGTCGGAGTATTGATGGGACGCGAGGTGTGCGAGATGCTGGTATATAGTCTCGGCGTTGGTGGAGGCGGCTAAGAGGGAAGAAGGGAGCCGCGATCGAAGAAAACGCGCGGGGGGGAGAGTGAGAGACACTTGATTCCTGGTTAATAAAACGTTACGGGAGACATAAAGTGATACGATGATATATCAGTATACGCAGCGTCACCACCCTCCGCCCCCCCCCCCTCCCGCCCCTCCGGCGTGCGCGCGTGACGCCTCAGCTTGCGCGCCGCTCTCGGTTCTTCCACCTCGCGCTCGCCGCTGGCCCGTATTGCAGCGCGAGAGTTTAAATCGGCGGGAGAAGAGACGAGGAGACGAAAGGGTGAGAGAGAGAGTGAGAAAGAGGGGAGAGGACGAGAGAAAGAAAAAGAGAGACGGAGAGTGAGAAAGAGAGAAAGAGGGGGAGAGGACGAGAGAAAGAAAGAGAGACGGAGGGTGAGAGAGAAAGAGGGGAGAGGACGAGAGAAAGAGAGAGACGGAGAGTGAGAGTGAGAAAGAGGGGAGAGGACGAGAGAAAGAGAGAGACGGAGGGTGAGAGAGAAAGAGGGGAGAGGACGAGAGAAAGAGAGAGAGACGGAGAGAAAGAGTGAGAAAGAGGGGAGAGGACGAGAGAAAGAGAGAGACGGAGAGTGAGAGAGAACGAGGGGAGAGGACGAGAGAAAGAGAGGGAGGGAGGGTGGGAGGAGGGAGGGAGGGAGAACCCCAGAGAGGGTAATGGGTTGAAGAGGATCGGGGGAAACGGCGCAGCCGCGAAGCCGCTCGCTTCCCTGTTCAACCCCACCGACATTCTCCGGCAAACCCGACGGCGACTGAGTTGACTTGTGCGCGGCGCGCAGACCGTCCTCTCAGTCCGTTTATCGTCGCGATACCGCGACGTACGAACCCGGCTCCCGGGAAAATCTTTCCTCTCGTTCGCCTCGTTTGAGGCTTTCGCTTCGTTCGTCCGAGTTCGCGGCCCATAAGTTTCCATCGACGAAACATAAAACATAATTTAAAAAAAAAATAATAAAAACTTCGGAAAGCCGACATAATTTGAAAAAAAAAAAATAATAATAAAAATTAAAAAAAAAATAAATCGGAGACGATCGTTGACGATATCCGAAAATCAAAGTGACGGATAATTAACGCGAATATTTGCCACCTGTGAAAAAATTCGGGACGAGGTGTCGTATTTATGTATTAAATACTTGGACTTCCGGTTTGAGGCTGGAAACGAATAATTGGGGGATAATCGTGGAGATTAATTGCAGGCTGTTAATTGGTTGGTGCGCTGAGTACGATTTAATTTAAGAGTGTCGGGGACCACATAAGTGTTGACAGTGCGGATGATAGGAGGAAAGACGTAGAGGCTGAGACCGGGACTCTGCGATTTTTTTTTTCGACGAGGTGGGTCGGGGACCAGCTGCAGCTGTCGATCGGGAAGAAGAAATACGTTTTTCCGGACAGAGGACAAAAAAGGACAAGGGAAGAGGGAGGCGGCAGTCTCGATCCGGGATGCGTTGATACCACTCGGACATGCTGTAAATTATCGTTCGCCAGAAAGTGCGGGTGGGTATCTCGCGAGTTCCGCAAATTCACGTATGTATCAGCCAATCAGAATCAGACGGATATAATCAAGGTCAAAGTTTTGGCACAATGAAAATTGGTCCGTTCGTGGATGTTTCGAAACGCTCGTGTGTAAAAAAAAGGACAGAAAGAATTGCTTGAAAAAAAATTTTCCGGTGAAGCGCGAATCAAATAATCGAACACAATCGTGAAAAAAACAAATCCTTTTTGGTCTCCCGAAAAAACTCTCTCGCAAAAAAAATACGCCTCAGTATTCCTAAAAAATACAGACCCGGTACGGGTTATTATTTTTTTTTTATTTCCAACGACGGTGACACAGTTTTTCTTGTTTTTCTTTGAGGCCACATTCGACGGTGTCCCGACGCTTTTTTCGGGACACACGAAGAGAGTCCGGGCGTGTGTTTTTTTTCCCTCTTTTTCCCTCCTTTTGACGGGTATCCGAGTTAATGACCCGGAATTCGCGGGGCTTCCCCCTCGGCTCTCGGTTCGACGAGGAAGCCCGAAGGGTGCGAGAGAGAAAGAGAGAGGCAGATATAGAACGAGAGGGAAAGAGCCGGGGACACAAATCTGCATATCTCCCGGTTCACCGTTATCTCTTCCTCATTCTCCGGGCGCCCTTTATCTCAACCCTCTGTTGTCCCCCAGGAGTCCCTGGCCCTTCGGGGATTTCGTTCCTCGTCGATTCGCGACGCTTCGATCGCGAAGTGTGTGCTCATCTCGTTGGACAAACTGCCAAAGTGTCGGTATATCGAGGAGGGGTGGGGGGTTGAAGGGCGGTGAGGGGTGGAAGGGAGGAAGGAGTGGGGGGGGGGGGGAGGTGAAGGATAAAGGAAAAGGATACTCATCTCGTTGGACAAACTGCCAAAGTGTCGGTATATTTAGGACGGGTGGGGGATGAGGGGCGGAAGGGAAGGGAAGGGAGACGAGGGGGAGGCAGGTAAAGGATAAAGTTGGAGAGGTAAAAACGTGGGGTGGCTGGTGGTGCCAACCCCCTCGTCCCAACCCCCTCGACGTGGGGTTGAAACGTTCGAGGCGGGAGAATCCGAGAATCGGCTAAGCATTTAGAGTGACAGTGGAGCAAAAAAAAAAGTCGCCGGGTTCGAGTGGCGGAAAAACGAACGCGTCGCAACATTGATAAACAAATCGTTTTTCCCGAAGATCCACAATCAGTGAGATGCATTCATTCAACGTGTTTCCAGCCGGAATTAAAGTCGGCCATTAGACGCGATTTACTGTAAACTAGTTCCGGAGTATTTTTTTTTTCAGCTGCTATTTACGGGAACCGATATCCCTTTTCTCTTCCGGTGCTTATTTAGGGTTGAATATTTTTGCTCGAGAATTGCATTTCCTTATGTGAACGGGATTCCGGGTCTTGGGGCGCAAATCTTTGACCGCTTAATTGACCGACCGAATTGTCGTGTCACCGAGTCGGGACTCTCCTCTGAAATTTGCAGGAAGTTTGACCTACCTTAATACGACTCGTGCGGAAGTTTCCTGGCCGAAAGGAATTTGCAGGATAAGGAGATTTAGTGCACTGCAAGTTGCAGCGGTTGGTTGGTGTATTCTGAATTATAGAATATTCATTAACAAAATTAGAAACATTTTTTGCTACAAGTCAAACATTTCCAAAACATCTGTACACTGTACAAAGATTTGCTCCAAAATTCATGGACCGGTACAGGACATTTTTATGCATAACCAAATTATGGTTTCATAAATTAAAAACACGTGATAAGGTTATAACAAAATGTGCCACGGATCCAATCACATCAACCCTCTCGTCTGACGTGTCAATTGAATGCGGTAGTTTCAACTCAGTCGCCAGATTCGGCGAAACGGCTGAGCACGTAGAGCGTGATGGTGGGGCAAAAAAAACTGAGGGTTGAGAGGCGAAAAGAGAACGAAAATCCGGTCGACTCGTATTCATGCAGCAACGCAACGACAGTCCAACCCTCTCCCTTACAACCCTCACGTTTTTTTGCCTTCTCGCTTCACTCGTTACCTTAATTTCCTACCTTCTCTCTCTCATTCTCTTTCGTTCACACACGCGTTTCTGTTTCCTGGGCGCAATCACCTCCGGGGGTGTCTGCCTCTCATCCCCCCCCCCTCCCCCCGTCCCAACATTCGCTCTGTGCCTCGGTCTCGGCTGCTCCTGGCACGGCTCCTTTAACGACTCCGGCCTCCACCGAGTCCGGGCGTGCGAATGACGTGGCAAAGTATAACACCCCGGGATAGGGAAGCATTATGCCCCGACACTTATCCACATTATGCGCGAAGCTTTTATCGTCCCATCCCCCCATCGCGCGATGCCGTTCTCGAGTCTTTTCCCCGTTCCATCGCCGTTTTCCATGACGACAGTCCCGCATCGTCCTAGTCTTCCTGGTCGTCCGCGTCGTCGTCGACGTCGTCACCGTTAGCCGAGTTTACGTTGGTGGGACGAGCCGACCATGGACCAGGTTCACATTCATCCCCCCGAAGCGTTCAACTCAACCGCCTTCCCTCCACTCGACCGCGGGAACCTCTCAGTGAAACCCTGGAATTAACTCGACGTGTCGTTCGCCCAATTCGCCTGGCGATTACGGTCATTCGAAGGCTTCATTAAATATGTCGCGGATATAAAATTAGACATACCGATCAAACTATCCATGACGACAGTCATTCGAAGCCTCCATTAAATATGTCGCGGATATAAAATTAAACATATACCGATCGGACTATCCATGACGACAGTCATTCGAAGCCTCCATTAAATATGTCGCGGGTATAAAATTAGACATACCGATAGGACTATTCATGACGACAGTTCCGCATCGTCCTAGTCTTCCTGGTCGTCCGCGTCGGCGTCGACGTCGTCACCGTAAGTCGAGTCTACGTTGGTGGGTCGAGCTGACCGTGGACCGGGTTCACATTCATCCCCCCGAAGCGTTCAACCCCCCTTAACCCTCTCCCCTCCACTCGACCGTGGGAACCTCTCAGTGAAACCCTGGAATTAACTCGACGCGTCGTTCGCCAAATTCGCTTGGCGATTACGGTCATTCGAAGGCTCCATTAAATACGTCGCGGATATAAAATTAGACGTAAATCGGACTATCAGGCCATCAGGGGCTGTGCTGCCTGGCCGGTCAGCCGGAAACGGCCGGAAAGGTGAATGGTCCGTTTTTAGACGGACCTACGATGCGATGAATCCCCAAGTGGGATTCACCCCGAAATCGTCGAGAGGTGCGACCGGACGCGCCCACGGCTTTTCATCGTCGGATATACGTGAAATTGGGCGAGAGGGTGCGATAAATGTCATTGAGTCTCGGGGAATCAATACTCGAAAATCTTCGCACGTATTGTATCCACGCAAATCGTATTTTCAATTAGCCAGGTTACAAAAATGTAGACTTGGGAAGTGAAGTTAGGAAATGTGGGAAATTGGTCAAGTTGATCGAATTTTATTCATTGAACAGTCGATTGTCTGTTCAAACGATAGTTGTCTAACTTCATAAGCTCATACACTTTGTTCCATAGCAGCCTTATATGACCTCCCCAGTCATACAATAATGGCAAATCAATGGGTTTATATTGGCTCCTGCGGTAATCGATCCCATGTCCTGAAAGGGGTGCTCCAAGTGTTGAACTCTTTTGAAGCAGCAGCACCTGCAGAAACTTGGCGGGTCAGCCAAACGTCGAAAGTGACCTTTGAAAAATGTAGACTTGGGAAGTGGAGTTGGGAAATGTGGGAAATTGGTCAAGTTGACCGAATTTTATTCATTCGAATAGTCGACCGACTGTTCAAACGATAGTTGTCTAACTTCATAAGTTGATACAGTTTGTTCTATAGAAGCCATATGAACTCCCCCAGCCATAAAAAATGGCTAATCAATGGGTTTCAATTGGCTCTCGTGGTAATCGATCCCATGTCCTAAGTACTATTGGCAACCAACGTGCGAGACGGGGGGTGCTCCAAGCGTTGGACTGCGTATGAAACAGCAGCACCTGGGGAAACCAGGCGGGTCAGCCAAAGGTCGAAAGTGACCACGAGGCTCTTGAGCTACGGCCTTGTAGCGAAAGCAGCTTCATTGTACGTATATCCATCGCCCGACGTGACCAGAAGGTCGTTACAAGTTTTGGACAGCCCCGCAACGAACTCTGGCACCGTTCATAGTCGATTTATTCCATACACCCTCGGTACACACACATACACACGGCTCGATTTAACGCGATTGGGTTGGTTAACGACCGCGAGAACCGATACCACCCCCCTCCCTCCCCCCATCGCCAGTCTTCATCGTTACACTTTGCGCTTCGTTCCCTCCGCGCTCTTTCGCTCTCTACACACAAAACCCAACAGCCGGGAGCTTAATGCTTTTTCAATGGCCTCCGAAAAAGCCATCGGCATATTTGAGTATCCATTTTCTCAGCTCCTGATCCAATTTTTACCTGATTACCTGCATCCCGGAAATTGATCGACGACGCATTTAAGGCATTCCATATGAGTTCCGTCACCCCAAAAGATTTTTTTACGAAGGCATTTTCTTTTACGGGATGGCTACACTTTTAATACTTGGCGTGACATTTTTGTTTTAAAAAAACATTTTTCGGTTTAGTGAATGAATCTACTACTAAAAAGTGCGTAATTCGCGCCAACGTGACCATTGTTGTCGGTATAACTCGGCCTCTGATTGGTCGAGGTCCGTGACGACCGACAGTTTTTGTTTAACAGCGCGAGATTTGACAGTTTGTCGTGATTTGGGCGGTTTTCGGCCCGGCGGCCAGATCTACGATTTCTGACAAACTGTTCGGCAAAAATTTTTTTTTTTTTCAAAATCAACTAAAAAAGGGTTGTAACCAGTGTTTTCAGGGGTAGAATATGCGACTTGAGAATGATGGTATAGGTTAAAAGTCGATATTTTGAAAAAATAAATTTCGTGACCCCGATTTGGGCGGTTTTCGGCCCGGCGGCCAGATCTACGATTTCTGTCAAACTGTTCGGCCAAAATTTTTTTTTTTCAAAATCACCTAAAAAAGGGTCGTAACCAGTGTTTTCAGGGGTAGAATATACGACTTGAGAATGATGGTATAGGTTAAAAGTCGATATTTTGAAAAAATAAATTTCGTGACCCCGATTTGGGCGGTTTTCGGCCCGGCGGCCAGATCTACGATTTCTGTCAAACTGTTCGGCCAAAAATTTTTTTTTTCAAAATCAACTAAAAAAGGGTCGTAACCAGTGTTTTCAGGGGTAGAATATGCGACTTGAGAATGATGGTATAGGTTAAAAGTCGATATTTTGAAAAAATAAATTTCGTGACCCCGATTTGGGCGGTTTTCGGCCCGGCGGCCAGATCTACGATTTCTGTCAAACTGTTCGGCCAAAATTTTTTTTTTTTCAAAATCACCTAAAAAAGGGTCGTAACCAGTGTTTTCAGGGGTAGAATATACGACTTGAGAATGATGGTATAGGTTAAAAGTCGATATTTTGAAAAAATAAATTTCGTGACCCCGATTTGGGCGGTTTTCGGCCCGGCGGCCAGATCTACGATTTCTGTCAAACTGTTCGGCCAAAAATTTTTTTTTTCAAAATCAACTAAAAAAGGGTCGTAACCAGTGTTTTCAGGGGTAGAATATGCGACTTGAGAATGATGGTATAGGTTAAAAGTCGATATTTTGAAAAAATAAATTTCGTGACCCCGATTTGGGCGGTTTTCGGCCCGGCGGCCAGATCTACGATTTCTGTCAAACTGTTCGGCCAAAAATTTTTTTTTTCAAAATCACCTAAAAAAGGGTCGTAACCAGTGTTTTCAGAGGTAGAATATGCGGCATGAGAATGATGGTATAGGTTAAAAGTCGATATTTTGAAAAAATAAATTTCGTGACCCCGATTTGGGCGGTTTTCGGCCCGGCGGCCAGATCTAAAATTTCTGACAAACTGTTCGACAACATTTTTTTTTTTTTTAAATCAACTAAACAAGGGTTTTTAGTTGCAATTTACCCTTTTAAAGGTTTATAAGAGCGCAGCAGCGCAAAGTTATCTCAGGCACGCGCGCAAGCACGTGTGATTAGCCTAGTTTTTCTAGTACACCTAAACACTTCAAATTCGGTACTTTTCTTTAGATTATATAATTCTTTGATCTCACTGAATGACATCATTTTTTTGCGAGTTGAAAAAATTCGGGTGTCTGAATTCGTATGGAATGCCTTATTTATAAATGTTTCAGTCCTTCTTACGTTTTTGTTATCAAAAGTATACAAAATGTAAATTCCGATTCCGCTGCATGTTTCCCGAAGGACAGAAGAATATTTCATGCTTACGACGATAAATAACATCGAGCCTCACTGACTTATGACGCTCGTAGCTATTTGCACACCGTGTCTACGTAACTTCATCCGTTTTTCCAGATAACGCGAATTTTTTCCCCGGTGTTTCTATTTTTTATTACCCCCGTTGCGTATAATTAAAGTCAAGAAACGTCAACGAATCGCTGTTGCGCTCTTTGGAGTCTCCATTTCGAGTCTTCCGGGCGCAATGTATAAGTATAATACACTCAGCCGTCCCTCTCTGTCTCTCACGTTTTTTTTCGTCCGACATAAGTTATTCCGGCAATTCAATTTCCTTTATTCTCCCCGGGCTGTATTTTTTATTTCGCGTTCTATTTTTCCCTCGGACGTTATTTGTCTACTTTACCTTGTTTTTTGGTTTTTTTGTTCAATCATTCTATGCAGCAGCTCTTCTCTCTTCCCCGTCGGTATTTTTGCTTTACTTGTTGCTCTGGCTGACTCTCTTTCTCTGCTGCTGCTGCTGCCGGCGGAGCCTGGACAGATTTATGTTCAGCTCGCGTTTTGTATCGCGTGCGGGCTACGTGCATAGTATGTATATTATCCTTCATCCTTCTTTTTTTCGTATCCTCTGCAGAACTCACCCTTTTCTGAAAAAAAAAGTGTATCCATCGCGAATCTGTTGGGGTAGGTAGGAAGCAGACCATTTTGCGCTGCTGCAGTTTTGCGTTGTTGGCCTACAAACATTGTTCCGGGCGTTTTGAGCCGTTGGATTAGAACAGATTAGAGGGGATGCTCTTGTGACTATATTCCGGGCATTGGAAGCTCTCCGGCCAACTGTACCTTGGTAGCAGCGCCGGGTGGGGTAGTCCACCAACGCAGTGAGGAGGAGGCTGCTTGGCGCGAGAACTGCAGCCATTAAGCTTGTTCAAAGTACAAGTTTTTGATGACTTCCGGCATTTCCTGTCTCGCATCCACCGCAATGTCCCACACGCCTCCTCGTGTGGAGCCCTGGATTGGGCCCAGGGTTGGTGTATGAAAATCAAGCCTGTTACTAAATTGGAGGCGCGACGAGTTTTGATCCTGATAAGCCACATTTATGACGACAATGTATACGGCTCCGGGTGAAATCCTGGCTACTTTGTGACGATGGCAAAACTGTACTACTGCCAAGTTTCGGGTCAGCACAGAATATTAGCTTTTTTTTTTAACTGAGAATCGGTAAAGTAGAAACCATTGTTCCAGCATTGAAATAATGTTCATCGAGACAAAATTGGTTTACGAAAAAAATCCAGAGCCGGGCAATATTTCAAGTACCTGCTACTTGCGACGTACAGGAAGTTCAGTACTTGTATTTCAACTACTGACTACTTGAATTACCGAGTAATTGAAGTACTCGGTACCTTCAGTATTCAAGATTCTTGGTACTTGAAATACACGAGTATTTGAAGTACTTGCAATACTTTGTACTTCGTACTTCAGGTACTTTGTCCAGCTCTGAAAAAATCTAATTACAACATTACAGAACAAAGGTAAATATTATTTGAAAAAAATGATGATAAATGAAGAAATCGGGGGATTAAGAGGCGGGCGAAATAATGAGAAAGCAATCTGCTAAGTAGAACTTTGCACATTGCTTCCCTCATTATTCTCCACTTTCGAAAAAGCTGCCTCTACGATGCAGAGCGTTATCGATCGACTTTTGGCTTCATTACGGAGGAAGCCTCCGTTTTAAAGTTTGTTCGACGAGACGCGGGGGAAGCTGCAGAAAATATGCGATACCCATTTTTGAATCTCGGGCGCGCACGAAAAAGGAAACGCTGAGGGATGCCGGAGCCAAGCCCCGGCTCGTCGTCCTCATTCCGATCCGTCTTGCCCCGCGCGCAGCACCCGAAGCATCGAGCAAGTGGAGTCACGTTACGAACTCGTAAATTGCCGCTTGACTCGGGTCGTGCCAATTAAGTAGAGGTTTCGAATTTTCAGACAAACTACCTGAAGGGCTACGCAACAAAATTCCATAGGTTTCCTGCGTCGATGTTGTGCAGATAAAAAAAAAATCAGTGGCAAAGGGATCAGATCGACCTACTTGGCCCCGGTCTCTCTGCACCGAAGGTAACAGGAACCCAACGTTCTCCTCGAATTTTCTACTTTTTGGACATGCACCGGTGCTTTTCGTAAACAACGGAAAATTTGCCATCGAATACCTCTGAGAAGGGTACCCTTCGAAAAATTTGCGATTTTTTTGGTCGATTTATAACTCTGCGAAAAATTGAAAAATCGAGATATCGCGTTCCGCCTTTCGGAATTCTGTTCGTTGACGGATTTTCTTTCGAGCGCAAAAAGAAAATCCGGATTTCATACATCCAAAGAAAAATTACATTGATTTTAGTGAAGTGACAAAATTCAAAAACGGGAAAAATCATTTTTCGCGTTTTTCTCCTCGAATTTTCGATTTTTTGGGCTAACAACCATTAAGAAGAGGTTTCGAATTTTCAGAAAAAGAATTTGAAGGGCCCCAAAAACAAATCCATACGTTTCCTGCATACATTTTGTGCATAAAAAAAATCAGTGGCAAAGGGAGTAGTGCCACCCACTAGACCCCGGTCTCCCTGCACTTCGGTTAACACTTAGACCAAAAATGTTAATCCTCATGCAGACTCGTTCGTACAACACAGAAATGCGTGTTAACTTTGATTGCCGCGCGAAAATGTTCTCCGCGCGAGAATCTTTCGTGTCTGTGTGCGGCGCGCTTGCATCATTTGCATAAATAGTAGAGCATGCAGAGAGGAACGCACGTACTTACTTATGGTGTGTGGCGCACTAGGAGGTGGTGAGTAGATAACGAAAATTTTGCGGATTTTCACGTCAAGTGCGGGAATGGCCCGAGGGAAACCGCGCGCTGCTGCTGCTGCGCGTCTCGAGTTGAGGAGGAAAAACACGAGCAGCGAGAGCAGCTCAGGTGGAGAGAGAGAAAGAGAGGGAGGAGTTTTCCTCTCTCTCAGAAAAAACGAGTGGAACGAGGACAGACGAGAAACGAATGAGATCTCGCTCAGAGCTGATTCATGAGATGCACTGGGTTCTCTCTCTCTCTCCCCCCCCCCTCTCCCCCCGCTCCCCCAACCCCTCTCGCTCTCTCTCTCCAAAGTATGTCTATCTATATATCTGTCTGTCTCTCTCTTCGCGCCCGAGCGTCAGAGCAGTCGTGGCGCATCTTTTCACCCTCCGGGCCACCCCCCCCCCCCCCGCCCCTCTTTGTCACTTCGTATTCTTCCTCCCACTCCGTTACTCTATCTACTTCTCTGTCGTCTTCAAGATTCTCGTGATGTATAACCGCGGAGAATAGCCGATAAAGTTTTACAAATTCCTCGTGGCTCCATGAATTATAAGATTCCCCCGCGAGTCCGAAGATATCAGAATTTATGTACGCTCAGTGCCCGCCGCTGGGCTGCTTCGCGGTTTACTAGTTATGCGATGCGCATTACTTTCGCGTAATCATATAACTGGTATTCCCGGAATCTATATCAGCCGGAATTCCGAGCGACGTATCAGAGTCGAAGAGGAGATTGGGAACTAACCTGCAACTTTTTTTTTCCGTCGCCGTAATACATTTCGTTTTTAATATATTTTTTTATTTGTTTTTGTTTTTGCATATGAAATTTATTATTTGTTTTCGCTTATTTTTAACGCTCCGTCGCGGATGTTTATTTAGAGTCCGACATTTTTTTATTTAGCTCGCCGCCCAACGCAAAAATTGCATTGTTAACGCTTCGCAAATCCTGCGAGATATCGAGCATGTCTAACAATTCTATTGTACTGCATTGTTCAATTCGTGTCCCACTCGAACCTGCTTCGAACCTACTCGACGAGTTTTTTACTCGCGTTATTGCCAATGACCCCCGATACTTCGATGTACACCGAAGCTGAAAATTAGTCGAAAAAATATTCGTAGGATCAAAAATCCCGCTGCAACACAAACTGAAGTGGCTCCAACCTAAAAGCTCAGGGATTTTATCTCATCAAAAGTCAACCGGGGAAGCGAATAAAATTGCACTGCCCTCCAGCTATTTGAGATACAATGATACACACATTTTTTTTAGCAAGAAAATAAAATGAAAGATCGTATCTGTTTAATCATACATTAAAACGTGTGCTGATACGATATTTCCTGTTTCCAAAAAAAGTTTAATGCTCCAAGTTTATCGCGAGTTTGATAGAACCATCGCTTGCACAAAGTTTCAAGCGATCGCATCAAAAATATTAATTGCACATATCTATACATATACTCATACATTTTGATAGTGTTGACTGTGACTGTTTCATCAGTCGAACGACCGGACAACCTGTTGTCGGGTCGCCGCTTTTTCATTAACGACCGCTGCAGCTGCCAGACGTCGATCATCAATTTTTTTTTTACGAATAGCTTATTAGCGTCGCCTGGTCGGTGGATTAACTCTGGGATTGCGGTGGTCAGTGTTTTACTAAAGGTCTGGACCGATCGATTAAACTGTTAAAAAAGCCCAATGTAATATGGTCCATCCCCGGAACGACGCGGAAAATGTCGAGATAACTCTCCAAAAATAGTGTTGGTTTTTCTCTAGTTAAAAAAAATCACCTCGCAGTCTGAGTCTTTTTTCGGCCAACGAAAGAGGCGCGACCATTAATTACGACTGACGAGTCCTCACCGTTCGCGTTTGGCACCGAAAACCGGGAATGCACTCTGCCGCGTCGAAACCTCCTTCTTTGTTATTAGCGAACGGTGCGTAGGATCCGTAAACGGGTCAGTTGACCTCAGCTCGCGCGCAGTTCTCTCTGCAGTTCCACTTTGAATGCAGCCGCGCGTGCAGCGTTAGCGAGCTGTGTCTGTAGGCTCTCGTATTTGCATTCCGCGCTGTGAGAGTTCAACTGCAGTCATATTCGGAGGTGGCCGGGGTCAGTTGGGCCGGTGACAAGTAGAGGGGTAGGTCATTTGAAAAATTGCCGCACGTCCAAAGGCAAAATTCCTCAAAAGTTGACAGAATTCTTCCAACGAGACGTTTTGCAAATCGTAGCTGTCGACGTCGATCTGATTTCCATTTTCATCGAATAAACGATAATCATAGCATAATGTTCACACACCGCCCATTGGACGCTGCAATGTACTATCTACTCGATATTGGTTAATTAGTCCCGTACACTGACTCCCAAATGAAGGCTTCGTCGGGTGTTACGTACGTCCGATACGACAAATGGACGGTGGCGAAATTGCACCGCAGGACGACGACCTGCTGCAGCAGCAGCAGCAGCGGCAGCAGGAGCAGCAGCAGCAGCAGTGGCGTCAGCGACGTGTCCTCAATGTCACTTTCCCTGTGTCTCCTGCGATCGACTGCAGACGTTAAATCCCGCTGGTGGGAATTGACGTTAGCTTTAAACACGAAAAGACGTCACTATAAATAAAAAAATACTCCATATAACAAAACAATGACCACATAAAAATGTTCCTGACTCATTAATACTAAAATTATTCCTAACATATTAGAATTGATCCAAACCAGTTCCAGAATTGGATTCTCAATCTGGGCAAAATCCTGTTCCAGAATTGGTTTCTCAATCTGGGCAAAATCCTCTTCCATTTCTGTCACCCTATAACCTTTGACACTTCGCAACCTTTGACTGGTCCAATGACAGTCAAAGGTGCCGTCATCGTTGGTCTGACGTTCAACGTCGACGAGTGAAGGATAATCTTGACGTCATAAGCGGACTCCGCTTGTTGCAACGCCTATATATATACATATATCCACACCCATATATATAGCCCACGTATTCGATATTGGTTAATTAGTCCACCCACCCCCACTAACGAAACCCCAGTCCGTGTGTGTGCCAGTCGGTCCCGATACGACAAATGGACAGTGTCGAAATAGCATTACAGGACGAGTCGATGGCAGCAGCACCAGCAGCAGTGGCATCGTCGCGCCGAGCGCTATCTCACTTTCCCTGCGCGTCTCTTGCACTCGATTGTAGACTCGAAATCCCGGGTGGGAATTAACGTTCGACGACCGCGGGTGCGATAGCCGGCGACACCGCGGACGGCGATGATGGTGGTGGTGGCTTTGGCGGGGGGAGGGGGGGCAGCGCCCCACTGATGGTGGGGTTTGGGGTGGGGCCCCCACCCCAGCGCCCCACCAGGAGGGCAGGCAACTGGAGGAGGACGCAGCGCGTCAGAAACTCGATTCCACGAAATTCGCAGCCACCAGTCGGTCCCTCACCGCCCGTGCCAAAAGCTTGCTCAACGGGAAGAAGATTCTCAAACAGTGGTTGGTGTGTGCAGCGCCCACCCCGCGTCCGCTTGGCCATTCCACCGCGTTTCGTACACTGCGAGGCTGCAGTGTGGATGCCGCTTTGCTGCGCTCCCACAGCAAACGAGAGGGAGCAGCGCGGCGGTAGCATCGCGAGCCCCACGGAGAAAGAGGGGGAGGAGTTTATATGCCCGGCGCGTGGTTTATACTGGATGCTTTATGCCGAAGGCTTTATACTGGATGCTTTGTACTTGCTGCTTGGTCTCGCATAAACCGACTGTTGCGGCTAGTATAACCCGCTGCCGGACCATCGCGCCGCTTCCTAATGCTGTACATGTGTAGATTGCTGTTAGCTACTACCCTTCACTTTTTGTTGATGGGAATCCGTCGATTCGCGTAATTTGAATGCTGCTTGGCTAGTCGAGATTACGGCTGCAGCGATTGCGGCGATGACCTTGGGTGAATTGCGAGTGGAAAGCAGGTTTTGGGATGTGGGGGTGTTCTTTTTACACTTTTTTGGGCTAAGGCTAGAAAATTGTATTTATTATTAAAAGAGAAGGGTATTATTATTATTCTTTAGAGAAGGGTTACTGTACATAGCGAATTTGTGAAACTTGCACTAAAAGTTCTGCCTGACGATGAGTGTCTTTCATGGAGACTTTGTAATTGACATAAGAAGCCTATGCGTCTTATTGACTTAAGTCCTAATGGACTCTAACTCCAGGTTTTCCATGAGATGTGGAATTAACAATGAATATAGACTCTCAACAGAGTTTTGCCTGACTTACGGTGTTGTAACTTTAACTTCAAAGTCTATTGCTGAAGTTCGAATCCGTCCCAGGAGGATGACGTGATATTAACGAGGAGCCCTGGATTTTTATCGATGGAATTACGATTTATTGTCAGAGCGATTGACAGGGATTCTCGCCATCTTCGTTTGTATCCGAAGTACCTCGTGTACTACAAGCTCCGACGATAAATCCCTGTAGATCGTTAAGTGGACTATTTTTGTTTTGCTGGAAATGCACGTTACACCCGACAGACGTTAATGGAAACATCAACCCTTTAGGACGTCAGAGGGAATGAAGATAAATTGAGCTCTCTCTGTTTAATTTTCATCCCCCTTAGAACTCAGATCTTTATCGTTCTATAAATGACGTGGAATACGTCTTAGATTACATTTGCCCTGATGTAATCCTCCCCCCCCCCCACCCTTTAACCTACTTACATTCGCTTTTGACGAAGCTTTTAATTAATCTACCTTCAACACTAGTCACAAACCCAACAACAAAAACCCAATAAATCGTCCTCCCATATGTAGGACAAATGGTGTCGTATGGCCCTAATTTTCATCTCCCTTAGAACTAAGATCTTTATTGTTTAATAAATGACGTGGAATACGTCTTAGATTACATTTGCCCTGATGTAATCCTTCCCCCCCACCCTTTAACCTACTTGCATTCGCTTCCAACGAAGCTTTTAATAAATCTGCCTTCAGCACTAGTCACAAACCCAACAACAAAAACCCAATAAATCGTCCTCCAATATGCAGGACAAATGGCGTATCGTGTTTGGTGGGGTGTCGTATGGCCAATGGAGGCTCAACAACTCCGCGGCTTTGGCGCCGAGCGATAATGCCCGGACCTGCCTCGTATCGAGCCGCAGAATGGACCGCGGGCAAACTTGGCCGAACCGGTTCGGCCTGCGAATCGGTTATCGTTTTCCCCCGAAGCAGAATGGTTCCGAGAGGTACGAGCAGACGGCCCCGTTCCGGTGTCCGCGGAGGAAACTCGATTCGACCGATTCCCCAGCGCCTATAAACGATATCCAGCCGCGGGGTTGATAGTTTCGGCTCTGGATCCGTGTAACTCGAGCGAACGGGGCTGAACATCGCCTCACCACGTCGAACCAAACGTAGTCGGTGGGGTTTGGGGAAAAGGAGTTTCCAAGGAAATCCAAATACTAAACGCCTCGGTTTACCCTATGCCGAGGCTTTCGCCCAACTCCAGCTCCACGTCTACCGTAGTCCCGCTTGTGGTGTACCTATGCGTGAGTCCATGTGGTGGTGTCTATGTGTACAGTGAACTTTCTCTAACTCGATGCTTTCCGGATTGTACTTCACAGTTGCTTCTGCACCAGAAAGAGTTGCCTAGTCGAGAACTTACCCTCACTGTTCCACTATTCCCGGGAAATGGTTAGGTTACGTCAGCACTTTGAGCATGTTGTACGTCATACTCATGGATTTATACATCAGTTGCACGTTCTTCGGTCTGAAATTTGCAATGCTTATTCCCAACGTGACTCCAGGCATCAACGTTTTGTTTTTACCTGCGATTATGCAACGAACAACGATAAAATACGAAAAGTTTCCAGCATCTCCCAATGATCGTCATATTTTCAACTGTTGTCATATGAAACCCATCAGTGCGATTCCAAACGAAAAATCACGCACGTGTCGCACTTCAGTGACCGATTGACGCTTGATATTGTCGACTCAATGTCTCTATCGACGAATAACGCTTCGAGCTGTCAATAGAAGTTGCGTCCTATTTCCAAGCGTCCTATCACCAAGCGATTATAGACCTTTCATTCAAAACTTTTGACGTCCGATCAATATGACTCTGTACCAGAACAAACAAACAGACTTCCACCATCAATACTTTCCTTCCCGGGGCCCTGATTGGTAATTACGAACCAGGAAACATGAAATTAGCGAGACTTCACTGTAGATACATAAAGTTACCTATACACTGTAATACTGTGGCGATGTAAGGAAGCGAACAAGGCGTCCTACTACGGGAAGTCAATATCGGAGATTCAAGGTTCTACTCCTCTCCCTTCCTCTCCTTCCCTCATCCTTCCACCCTCTCACCATGATCTTACACCACCCTCGCTCCTATCGTACTTTAAGCTCTCACCCTTCTGCCCAGATACGACACACAGGTATATATAGGACGCCACTCCGCAGTTGATAGTTGGGGGAGCAACTTGGCTCTGCTAATAGCCGAGAAATAGCGCAGGTGCGTTAATGCGCGGGGGGTAGTTGGGCCTCGGCGATTGTGTTCCAGCTTTGCTTGCCTTGCTACGACGGCTGAATCGGTTTATAGTTCCATGTCTCGTGTATATATACTATATGCACTCCAGTGTAAACGTTATAATACAACAGGTACTACCAGACTGTTACAGTGTGCGTATAACCGCTATAGGCACTACATCACTACAATGGTGGTGGTAGTAATTCCAGTAGCGACCGCAGTGGCAGTGTGTAACGAAGACCGGGGCTAAATGGGGTAAGTAGGGAAATGACGTCGTTAGGGGAGCTTTGCGGAAGCTTATTTTTGTCGCTCCTGAGGACGACGAAGGCAGAGGCGGTTTTATACCAGGGAAATGGAAGTGCCTGGGGGCATTGGGATATTTTCGAGGGCCGAGTCACCTTGCGCAGATTTATCTGACTACCCGAGTATCCCAAATATCCGGACAATTTCGGTCCATCTCGCGTCACAAATTTTCAACGTCGGGAAATGCGAGATATTCGCTTATTCGGGACTGTCGCGCGTAACCGAATAAGTCCTACATCCAAGGTCCCACATCTTGAGAGGGACGTCAGAGACATTTTTTCCCTTCCGAAACGTCGACTATTTAAACTGAATATATTTTATGAAAAATTCCTTACCACTAAAAGTACTATAAGCAAAGTACTATAAATACTTTGTACTTCAAATACTTTCTGGTGGAAAGTACTATAAGTACTTTGTACTTTGCCAAGCTCTGATTACACTTTGTACTTTGTACTTCAAGTACTTTATGGAGGAAAGTACTGTAAGTACTTTGTACTTTGTACTTCAAGTACTTTCTGGTACTTTGCCCAGCTTTGATTTGACCCCGGTCACCGTCAGGTCCACCACATTCAGAACTGTTGCATAGTAACAGTGCAGGGTAAACGCGTATACATCAACGGAGTGACTGAGATATTATTGGCGGTGGACGTCGAAGGGCCCGGGGAGAAGGGAAGACAGTGATCGAATCGACTGAACACGTAATCGAAGGGACGGGCGAACGAGCGAGTAAACGAGGGACCGGAGAGCATCGGATGGTCCTTGTGACACTAAACAGCCGAAACAATATATCCCCAACGGATCTATTGAATCTCGGTGGCGATGGTAACCGGGGCGACGACTGAGACGCCGACGACAAAAGACGGACGGAACAAGGGTGCCTCCAGGGGTCGAAGCGAGATCTCGGCTATGTTAGCTTCGAATGCGGAACGACCACATCGATTCTGTGTCGAGTTGAGCTCGATGTCGAATCTCGAAGTCGATCTGTTGATTTTCCAAAAAATACCATCTTCTGGTCCACAGTATCGTTGTCAAGTAGCAGTAACGTAGAATTTATTCGAACCTGAAAAATAAATCCTTCGAGGATCATGAAAATAGTGGGAAAAATAGAAGGGCCGGCCACAAATTCACTTGGGATGTCATCGTTGAGCTGCTTTCCCACGCCCGCAACGACGCGATAAAATGTTACGGCGAAAAAGCTCGCAAAGTTGAACGATGCGGGCTGACATGGACCGAGTTACAGTGGAAAATGTTCTGAAAAAATGTTGTCGACCCTTTTCAAGGTGATTTCTAAAACAAGTCGAAGTCGAGGTTTTAAAATAGAAAAATTCTCAAAAAATCATTTGGCCCACACGTAAAGCTGGCCGGAATCCATTTTTTAAACAGGGGTTGGATGACCTCTGGCACCTCTCGCCCATTGCACGTCGCTTTCGAAAAAAAGTCGAGGTCGAGGTTTATAAAAAATATATATTTCTCAAAAAATGATTTGGCCCACATGAGAAGCAGTCCGGAATCCATTTTTTACATAGGGGTTGGATGACCTTTGACACCTCTCGTCCATTGGGCGTCGCTTTCGTCGCAGCTCCGGCGAAGCTTCACCGTCGCTTCGCTATATCCGAGCCCTCAATGTCGTTCTTCAATCCTTCCCCGTTGTGTACACCGCCCACCCCTTTTTTCCCGGCGTGTCATCCACCCCCCACCCCTTCCCCGCCGTCGACAGACACTCGACGCCGCGCGCACCAATCCCAACGTAATTGCGGATTTAAGTTTCAATATATTTAACCTCCGTATATACTATCGACCCCCCTCCCTCCACTTCCCCGCGTCGTTTCACCCCGAGCTGTCTTTGGCCTCTTCCTCGTGTCTCCTCCTGTTTCATTCACGAAGTCTATTGGAAAACGTTCGATGCGCCTTATTCCGTCGTTACACGTTCGTACAGAATTATAAACGAAGGGGATGACGGGGAAGGGGGGAGGGTGGAAGCCCCCCCCCCCCTTCCCCTTCGCCTCCCGAGCGAACGATCAGTCTTTATGAGAGACGAACCGCGAGCGGCGAGTTACGCGAACGCCGAGGATCGCAAATGCGATGAAATTCAAATACCCACTTCTGCGCAGGTTTCCAACAACCCCTGGCAAAATGATTCGCGATTACCTGATGCTGCTCTCCTGGTTGTGCGCGGTCCACGGTCGTACCGGCAAGTATTATACTTCATACTGCACTGTGAAATAATAATAATATTAATAATTTTTAATTTAATTTAATTTTTTAACGGATTTCTCCTTCCATTTTACAAATATTTGGCTGTGAAGCCACAGCATGAAAATTCCAGGTTATACAAACAATTAAAAGTACATGAACTATCTTAATAATTAATTAAGAGCCTATTACATACAATTCCGTGATTAACTTAATATCACAATAGTACGTTTGCCTTCATTCAATAATAACAATATTAATAATAATTATTATTATATCTGTTATTTTATTGACGTTTGATGTAATTGACTTTTTGAGAAACATGAAATAAGATATTTTTTAAATTGGACTTTGGCTTTGTAAGCTTCCTCAATGAGGAAGCGAAAAAATTATTAAAAATTCCAATGAAGCTCAATAATAAAAAAAATCTTTTGCATCAGTCCTAAAGACTCAGAAGACACGATTTATCTTAACCCTACCAAAAATCCTTGTGTTGCAGGTTACTTCTGGCACATTACCGACATTCACTACGACCCGAGTTACTCGGCGCCGGGGAACACGATCAATAGTAAGTTTCCAGGCAATTCGCTTCAGCATATATTATGAATATTAATCCGCGGTATTAAAGTGGCCTCTCGCGCTCCGAAGCCTCTTTATCTTTCCGCGTATTGGTTGCGATGGCGGGGGGGGGGGCAAAGCAGGATAATAGCCCGAGAAGGAACACTTCGGTCTTCTCGTCCCGCCGAGAGCCCGCTGGTAATGTATTTTCTCTCCATGGGCGCCCAGGACTTAACACTCTCGGCAATCCCATTAATACTGCAATACACCTCGGTACCTTGGCGGTGGTGGCGCTGAACCCTTTCAAGGCTTACGGAGTACAGTGTACTATTGGCGGGAGAAACTCCCGGCCAAGTCCCTTGGCATTTACTCGGCTATATCCGAATGTACCTCCGCAACGTCTGCGCACGGAGAAACAAACAAACACACACGTAAACATAGACACAGACAGACGTACAAACAAACAAACGCAAACCCAGCCGCATACGCAGACTCGACCTAAGCCGTTGCGCACGCTTGATATGCATGTAAGTAGGTATTCCTACGAACGTGAGACCGACATTTATGCTCGCTCGCTTGGATCGATCTTTTTGGACCGATTAAGGAGGTTGGCTGCAATAGTCCAAAGAGTGCTGATTTTTTAAATAATTTATACACAGTTTTAAGCACCTGTCGATTATTTTTAAAGGTGATTCGTATTGCCAGGTATTTACTTGACCAGGGAAAAATTCGATTGCAACGAATTTGCATAAATGTTAACCGATTTACGCAAACTTTTGAAAAGATAATTTTTATTCAGAGAAAAAAAATCGATTTTCGGTAGATCGGTATTATGGTACACAATTTATGCCTGGATCGATTCATTGGGGTATAATTCGAATCGATTCGAAAAATTGATTCGTTTCGAACAAACGAGCGCTTTCACCGAACCATAAGTTTGCTTGATATGCATGTAAGTAGGCATACTTACTAACGTGAGACCGACATTTATGCGCGCTGCTCTCCTCGGAGGGAGCAGCGTGAAATCGTATGGCGTTTTTCCATTTGCCTCGCGCGCCGTGTGTAAAAGTGTCGGCAGTGGGGAAGAAAGGAAAATATAGGGTTCGCGTCGCTGGAACTATTTCTCACTCGCCGCGAAGGAGAGAAGGAAGCCCGGCGGACGAAAGGGAAGAGTAAAGGGGTCGCCGCTGAATCCTACGTAATGTGGTCCTGCACTTCGGGTCTTTTGTGCTCGCGGCCAGCAGGCGATTATATACCGCACACACCCAGAAAAAAGATTTATTTAAATTGAACAAAATATGTTAAATTTAAATAAATTTGTTTATTTATATATGAACCTAATAGACTTTTGTTTATTTCAAACAAATTTATTTCTTAAAAAAAATTGTTTTGTTTTAATAAATGTTTTTCTTTACTGCATGAAATTATTTGTTTGTTTTTAACTTATAATTTATTTGTTTTCAAATTATAATTCTTTTGTTTTAAATCTACTATTTATTATCTATAATAAAATCATTTTTTTGAAAATATGTGGTTACGGTTTAAAAAAATATAAAAACGAGGTTTCTGTAGATGAAATAGACATTTATTTAAACAATTTTTTTATAAAGCATATGGTACAGCAAAACGGTTATTTAAAATCTTTCGTAAATGCATTGTTGTCGTGTCCTGCAGATCTAATAATGACATTTGTCGCACATGAGGGCGTTCGGGATTCGATTCATTAATTATCGCCGACCGGTGGGATCAAATCTCGAAGATCCTCAGGAGTTATTTCTACCAATTCACCGATGCCGATCTTGTTTCCTGCACCGCAGAAAAAATTAATTAACAGTGGGGACACCTCATCAAAGCTCGTGAACAATCTCGATAATACCTCGTTCGGTGCCGGCCGGCATGACCGAGATGATGATATGTATGATCGAGATTGTTCACGAGCTCCGATGAGGTGTCCCCACTGTTAATTTATTTTTTCTGCGGTGCAGGAAACAAGATCGGCATCGGTGAATTGGTAGAAATAACTCCTGAGGATCTTCGAGATTTAATCGCACCGGTCGGCGATAATTAATGAATCAAATCCCGAACGCCCTCATGTGCGACAAATGTCAATATTAGATCTGCAGGACACGACCACTGACACGTTGCACTGTCCGTTCCTCTCTCGACACTGTCGCGACGCGGTCTCTCCAAGTCCCGCCAATAGTACTGTCTACCACAGCGAGGGGGCAGTCGAAGCCAACATTTCTTTGCCGCAACCAAACGATTTCTTTGCCGTGAATAAATGAATTATTTGATTGAAATAACGGATTTGTTAAAAAAGCCCAGTCAAGTAAATGGTTATTAGCAACTAACAAACGGTTATTTAAAGCAAATAATATTTCCTTTCTTTCAAAGATAACTGTTAAAAAGCGTACCAAATAAATTTATTTTTTCATTTGAAAGAAACATCGTTATTAAATTGAAATATATTTAAATTTTTGTTGACTAAAAATTTCTTTAATTTAAAGAAATAATTGCCAAGTATACTTTTTTATTCATTTTGAACAAATCTTTTTTCTGGGTGCAGTGTTACTTCCATTCGCGGCCGAATCGGGATACCCGAACCGCAGCCTGATATTCTATGTGTGTGTGTGCGTGTACAGGGTGACCCAAAAGTTATCATATTTCGGCTCCTTAACTCTGTTCGGTTAAGGTGGGACCCGACATTAGGAGGCTCATTTTCACTGGTTTTTTAGGATTTTTTTTTGGTGGGAAGTATTTATAGGAATTCAATAAAATTTGGCCATCATGTTATTCATATTTGAACTACTTTTGCGATTTTTTTAAAATAATTCCACCTGTTAACCCTGTTCGCTTAACTCTGTATATAAACAGGGTTAAGCGAACAGGGTTAGGCATCAGGAATTTCATCACGTTTGGCCCCGTTAACCCTGTTCGCTTAACCCTGTATATGAACAGGGTTAAGCAGCCGGGACTTCATAACTTTTGGGACACTCTGTATACAAAGTGTACTGCATAAAGTATATTATACATGTAGATGTGACGTAAATGTTGGAGTGGAAGGAGAGCGGCAAGTGGGCACGAGAAATGCAGCAACGCGGCGAACGGAAGGAGGGGGCGGAGGGGGGAAAGTGTTATAATGAGAAGAAAGTATGTTTAGCGGAATCTTCTTTTGTAATTTCCTTTTCAGGCGATATTAGTCATGGAAATTGAAATGTTCCGCGTTTTCAAGTGTAGGGACCGAAGCTGAGCTTGTTATCCCCCCGACCTAGCAGCCCTTCATTGTGATGACTCTAACTAGCAGACATTTTCCGCTGCAAAAGAAAATTCTCTTTTTCTCTTCGAGCTTTCCTGCAGCTCCGACTCTGTACTTACCCGCTCGGGGAGAATGGAAATGCCTGAAAAGTCCGCGAGAGCTGTAAAAATATTATGGGTTTTTTGTTGCTGACAATAACAGTTTTGCCCTGTTCGTAACGATAATTATGTGCTACGTGTATCGCCACGAGTGTCGAGTGTCGCAATCCGGTAAGGTTCGCTTGTAAAATTTGTACTTTCTACATATTTATGAAGCTGTACTTACGCATCGAGCTCCCAGTGACAATGAACGTGTTGAAGTGGAATCCATAAATCTGTAAAAGGCTTTGATAAATGAGATTCATTTGACCTGCTAAACGAGATGATAATAATTAATTAATCCGTATGGAATTTATGGAATTTGTAATAAAGTTACTAATTAAAATTCACTCGCCACATTTTTTAATCACGAAAAAAATTAATTTTTGTTGCTGCCCATTTTGGTCTTATTGCAACGAGGCAAAATCAGCATCTCGTCTCCAAAAAACCACCTCATATCCAGATTTTCCTCCTCCAACCGATCGAACGTCAAACACCGGCGCCCGGAGTGCGTTGGTGCAAACGAGCGCTTTCTCCGAACCATAAGTTTGTTGAACTGACAAATTTAATCGCCCGGAGCGTGTCAGTTGGCAGGAGCGTCAAAGCCCTTTTTACTGAACTGCATAGTTGGGTATCTATCTCGTTAATCGTGAAGCGTCCTTTATCGCGAGATGGGTGCCTTATAGTGGAATAAAATACCAGAGGAAACAAACTTGTATTATAAAAGTACCACAGCCATCGTTGGGGTAGGTCGGGGAGGGGGTGGGTAGTGCATGACGTCTCTATATATATATAAAAAAAATATATACACGGGTAATCTCGTGACTCCAGGCGGAATAATATAAAAGGCTCATATTCGTGTGACTATACGTGCAGCGACGCTCGCGGGTTGCACCTGCACACAAAAAACACACACAGACACAAAACACATAGACAGGAAAATACGGTCGAGACGTGTATATGGTATATTCCCGTGTTTCAGAATGTTGGAACGCGCGAGGGAGCGTGGAGAACGGGCGCCTCAGGCCGGACAGAAGAGCTGCCGGTATTTTCGGTGACTATAGCTGCGATTCACCGTGGGCGCTGATCGAATCAGCGGCGAAAGCTATGAAATCAAAACACAGCGAGGGAATCGAATTCGTGCTGTGGACCGGGTATGCTTCTCGCGCACGCGAGACAAATACTGTCAGCCGCACAAAACGCACACCCACGTGTCGCTTCTAGACAATAATCTATATGTTGTATACCTGTGTTGTATAGCACATATGGGGCAATCCTTACCAACTCGACCAACGGCAAAACCTTACCTTCCTCAATATGGTTAGCGATTTTTTATCTTATTCTTCGACAAAAAAATGCATGTAGCAATTTTTTACTCTCGACTGAAAAAGGAGGTTATTTAATGTCAGAATTTTCTTTATCAATTTTTTTAATATTTATATATATTGCTAAACAAAAAATGTCTCCTATAAAAATCTGAAGAAAATCTGAAAGATACTACGACAAAAAAAGACATTTTTGGTCGACAAACGAGACTGCAACAACATTTTTTCTGATTGTTTCAGATTGTTTTTCTTTTTCAAATTTTTTTATTCGGGCGTATTTTGTTTAGCTTTAAATATTAATAATAAAAAAATCCGAAGAAATGTTTTCATCCATTTTTTTTTGTCGAAGAATAACATAAAACGAGCCAGGTTGGGGAAGGCGAGGTTTCATCGTTGGTCGAGTTGACATGAATTGCCCCATATGTGCTGGCTCTGCCAATCGCGGGGTATATGTGAGTTTATATATATTTCTATCGCTCATCCCTCGCTTTCGCTCACCTTTAAAAAAAATTGTTGTTATAGTTCTCTATATACTATACATATATGTATATATCTTGCTCTATCGCTCATCCATATCCCTCGCTTTCGCACACCTTTAAAAAAATTGTAGTTATAGTTCTCTATACAATAGAACCCGGCGAGAGAAACACCGGAGGCACGTTCGACGCTCGCGAACCCTGCGAATCCCCGGTGTAAGTCCCGTCGAGACCCGGGCACGTTGGCACACTTTTAGTTTGGAATTGAGGCAACAACACAAAAATTGAGTTGATGATACGCAATAAAAATACCGGCATTGTTGGCCCTGCGAACGATTGTTTATGACTCGTGCAGTTTTCCGACTTCACGCGAGCAGCCGCAGCACACGGGAGCTGTTTGCGGCTGGTAGTAAATCCAGAGGCGGTGAGGTGGTTGCTATCTGCCGATATATAAGGTCACGTTCGAACAGCCAAGGCGCGAGGAATGCACAAAACTGTTGTCGAAGGAGAACAACATTTATTTAGAAAACGATGTGGCTATTCTCACCCTTTTTCGTGGATCGTGGATCGTGTCCCTTAGGTTAATTTTTGGCATTCTTTTTTCGTGTTTTTTTTTGTTTTTTTTTTTTCATTATACGAACGCGGACATTTTCCGCTTTAATAAAGAATTTTAAAGATCCACGGAAAAAGGGTGCGAATAGCCATTGTTTAGAAAAACGCGAAAACTGATCTTTCACTTTTTTCAAATTTTGTCATTTCACTAAAATCGATGTAATTTTTCTTTGGGTCGACGGAATCTGGATTTTCTTTTTGCGTTCGAAAGAAAACCCTTCAATAAAGGGAATGCTGTAACGCGGAACAAAGCGGAACGCGATATCTCGATTTTTCAATTTTTCGCAGAATTTTAAAGTAGACCCCCAAAAATTACAAATTTTTTGCGAGAAAAACGCGACATTTTTTTTTGCCCTCGCACCGCCAAAAAGTTGCGTGCGGATCGGATTTTCAACGTCGTGTGGCCCACGCTGGGGCCATATACATATATACATACATATATGTATATACAGAGTTACGTAATAAAAAGTATCCCGACAACTGGCGAAAATTCGTGGTTCGCGAAAGCGCGCGCGACTTGGCTCGAGCTTTCTCCGTCACGCCAGTTCGGCCGCAGAGCCGCGCTTAGTACATATATCCCTCTATATATACTATATATGTATATATCCACGTACGTGTAATGGTCTCGATGCCGTGCGGAAACTTTTATCGAGCTATCCTTCGGCTTAGCACGCACGTCGTGAAATGTCCCAGTGATCGGCCAGGCGCCAGTAATCTTGGCAATGCGGTTTAAGGGCATGTGAAACACTGAGCGCCGAAAATCTTCGGAGTAGCGGTTTGTCGCGAATTATGAACGGATCGAAGTGAAAATTGAAATGCAGACGCCAGTCATGTGAATCTCATGAATGAATTAGTCAGAATTTTGATTTTCGAACAAAAAATCGAACAATCGATTACCCCCAGTATTTTTTTCTTTAAAAATCAAAATTCTGACTAATTTATTCACGATATTCCCATTACTGGCGTCTGTATTTCAATGTTTACTTCGATCCGTTCATAATTCGCAACAAAGCGCTGTTCCAAACTTTGGAGGTGCGCGTCGGTATTTCACATTGCCTTAACTCTAGCGAAATCCACAATGAAATAACGCGACCGTGACGATCACTGGTTGGGCGGCCAATGACCGGGCGCGATCGCTGGCACGAAGCAACAGCGGCGGCGGCGGCGGAAGGGCTCGAGGGAAAAGCCGCGCGGCAGTTCGCCGGCATCGACGGCGGCGGCGGCGGCGTCGACGGACAAAAAGGTTATTCCTATACCGTGGCGAAGGATTAGAGAGAGACGGAGATATAGACAGAAAGAGAGGGAGAGTTTCCGCCGAATCGTTTAATCAAATATGTAGGATGAAATCGTCAGGTAACAGACTCGAATAATAGAACTGCCTTCCTTTTCCTTCCTTCCGCCTATTCAACGTTCTACACGCTGTTACATGGGATCTCTATTCCCAACCGCGAGCTTTTTACTCTCTCACCTTATTTTTTTCTTTCTATTTCTCTCACTCTTTTTTTATTCGCTCTCTCTCTCTCTCTCTTTTGTTAAGGGGGTATCCCTGTACAGATGAACAAAAATAGACGGGAACTTCGGGATTTTTTTTTAAACTATACAACTTCGGGAATGTTTTTTGAATAAACTATAATAGTACTTTATATCACTCGGTGCGAGAAACTCGTTTTCACGCACGATTCGCGTGCGTGTAACCTCGTTTTCGCGCCTTGTGAAGTAAAATTGTGTACGAAACTCGTGCGAGACACTTTTTCTCAACTCGTGTGATTGCAACACTCGCCTTCGGCTCGTGCTGCAAACTCACACTCGTGAGAAAAAGTTTCATCGCACTCGTATCGTAATATACTATTGCGATACAAGGACGAGATAGCGATCATTATACGCAGGTTGGGAAGTTGACCGTAAGTTGATTTTTCGAAAATTCTGCAGTGGCATAACCCCTTAATCCTCTCTCCTCTCTCACTCTCTATTTCTATTTCTCTCGCTCTCTTACTCCCTCGCCCACTCTTCCTTTCCCTTCCGTTGTCCCTCGACGACAATTGGCTTATCGCTAATTGCGTTTGCATTAATTTCCGGCAACGGCTTCGCGCCCTCCTCATGGTGCACCGACGTAAACGCTCAGCGCGCGAATTTCTTTAACTGCACACTGTATTTTTTCCTTTTCCTCTCTCTTCTCCTCCCCTTCCCCTCTTCAGTCGTCTACGCCGTGTCGTTAGCTCTCAGTTGCCATTTACGGTTGTCATGGAAAAAAAAAGTGTCCTCCACCAGGTCGCGCGGCTGACAGTTCACGGGGGGGGGGGGGGGGGGGGGGGGGGGCAGTAACGACATTGGTTTTACGAAGCGAATAAAATGTTTCATGTTTTCGAAAGAGAAATAAACTCACGTTATTTGCTTTAAAGTCAATGAAAGCTGCAAATTACGCCGGATATTCGGCGTTATGACGTTTGTGATGAGAACGTTTGAGTTCCCAGCGACAACGGAAAAGCTTATGTGGGGTTTATCAAGCGATAAACGATGCAAAGCAACCGGAGAAAAAAACGAAAAGAAAAACGGGTTGTTTACATTCGCTTTTACCTCAATCACCGCTTTTATCCTGTTTCCGCATTTATTTTATTATTATTTTATTAAATTATACAAAATCGAAGCTGATTACAATTACCACAATTATAATCAAGGTAGTTCTGTCGCTTCACGCTCATTTCGTATAAGTTTTCGAAAAATGAGAGCTGCTACTAATCACATAAGAGTGTTAATGGTTGTCACGTTTTCATCGCAATCGTCGAACGCGGCGTCGAAAAAAACATATGTGTGAAAACTGATCCGTTGCACAAGTCGTAATTGCATGAACGTCGTCAATTAGGACGTCGAACCCGACTGCCGCCGTTTCGCTCGCGCTGCTCGTTCGAAATCTTCCGTGATCTCTCCGCGGTTCGTGTCGCGCTTTTTTCTTTTCTCACCGTTTTCGCCGAAGCGAACTTTCGATTACCCCAATTAGTAGTTACAAACGGCGCCGTTGGCACATTCGCTAACTTCTGATCGCTGATACAAAGTCTCGTGTTGCACCTGCGGAGCAAAGTAAAGTCCATGACGGCTGCTGCTGTCGGTGTTTTTCTCGCCCGAGACGTTTTCACGCAGCAGTGAAAATCACTGTAATAAACGCGAGTGTGTTGACTCAACACGCTCGCGTTGTGGTCGATGAACCAAACGTTTGGTTCGAAGGAAAAAAAAGCTGAGGTCTCGGATGTTTTAAGGGGATACGATGTCTGTCGCTCTCGCTCGCTAACCTCACTTTGTGGTTTTTCGATATTCCCGAAAAAAACGGCGACAAGCTTCGAGGAGCTTAGCCCAATCCTGCCAAGTACTCCAAGCTCTCCGTGGCCATCATATAGGACCTTTTTTCACCGGTACTTTCGATAAATAAAAACAATGTCAAACAATAAACAAATCAATAAAAAAAATCATTTTGTATTTTCTATCAGTGCTTTAATTTGTAAAAAAAAATCAGATTGATTGCTTATTCTAACCAAAAAAAACGTAGTGAAAATATGTTATTTTTCGGGGGGGGGGGGGGGGGGGGAGGTTACACTGTGATGATCCCTTAACGCGTGTCAAAAGCGTCCATAGGTGTAATATGTGTAATGTGCGCGACATTTGCCTGAATCACTCGTCGTCAGAGCGTCGCAACAGGACAGCAGTGCGAACTGTCTCAGTTTCGTCGTTCTCTGATGTTTCTCGTCGCATCGTGCGCTGATGTTTCTCTCCGGCTCTCGTTGCACTAATCCGCAAAGTACTTTATAAGCGTATAACCAGTATATATATAACACGTATCATGAGGCTCGCAGCAGCTGCAGCAGCGACTCGTCGCTGCTGTTGCCGTCGTCAACTATGCGCGCATGACTCGAGGTGCACGATCCAGGGTGCAACGCAACACGAGTACATATTCCACTCGCTACACTCGCCGTGCATAACCCGATTACACAGATTCCGGAAATGTCACGCAGCCTTCTCCCCGCTTCGAACGCGTTCATATCCCTCCTCCACGTGTGATTCTCTCTTACTTGTTGCAGCGACGCGTTGTCCCACAGCGCCGAGATGAGCAAAGAGCTGCGTCATCAGTGCCTGAAGAACCTCACGGATCTGCTGTCGCACACGTTCACCGGACATTTCGTTTTTCCGGCTCTCGGCCACGAGGACGTCGGTCTCGACTTCAATCAGACCGCCGGACTGTGGAAGCAGTGGTTACCCTCCGAGGCTCTGCAAACGTTTGAAAAAAGTTCGTACAATTCTCCATTCTACGTTTTGTACTCGCGGACTAAAAATCGTTGCACGAACAGACGACGCGGTGGATGAATAATTGTTTTTTTATAGGACACAAACGTGTTTCGGGTTTTTTTAATAGTTGCAACAGCTTTTTCCATCACTGTTGTCGTCCATTAAATATATTATTTCCATTTGGCGAAGAGGATCAGTCAAACTTTTTTACATTTTGTACTATCAAGGGTGAGGCTCAAAATAGTGAATGACGAAAATAGCGAATTTAAAAATAAGGAACGTCTGAATCTAGAATAGCCATCATTATGAAATTTGCTATTTTGGTAATTCGCTATTTTAACCACCACCTTATCAAGTCTATAGATAAAGTAATTTTTTTACTTATCAAAACGAGACAGAGTCGACCTATGAATATTTTGCACACATTCCCCCCGGACGAGAATTGTATGCTCAGCATTTTCTCGAGTCGGAAGGCGAAAGAAAAACTCGACGAAAGTAAAAAAAAAGAGAAAAAAAGAAAAATTGAACTTCGAAATGAACTTCCGCTGATAGACATAGATTACGCCGGGAGAGTTTGGACAAAGCCAATATGTAAGTATACTAAAGTGTGTACGTTACCGTTCACGTGTTCCGCGTAATTGGAGTCTCAGTCCGGGCAAAGAAAAAAAAAAGAACTATTTACGTGCGCAGCGAGGAACTCGACGCCTGACTATGCACAAGTCGAAGGGTGGCGAGTGGCGACTCTTACCCCCCTCCTTCCATTTCCCAGGTGTTGGAAAACGAGGGAAAGAGATGCTAGAAGAAGAAAAAGTGAGGGGAGTCCAAGAGAGGTTAGGCAGAATGTGGAGAAGTAGCCAACGCGTTTTCGCCCCAGGCGAGAAAAAAAACCGAAACAAGTAGATGGAGAAAAACGGGTTATACTTAATTCGCGAAGCATAAATCCGAAAGTTTTCTTGGCTCGGGGTGCGAAAGTTTTCACTAGGAAATACGGTGTTCGTGGGGGGGAGGGAGGAGGGATGGAGGCAGCGGAAGGCGTCGGAAGGCGTCGGAAGGCGTCGTAGGGCGGATGAAGAGGGTAGGGGAGGGGGTAGGAGGTGAGAAAACAGAGCAGAGGGCAACGAGGGACGTAAACGCGTTGAGCGAAATGAGGACTTATGGCCAGCGGCGTCGGTGGCGCTGCTCCTCTCCGCGTCTCGCAGACTCGGCGGCTGCGCTGCGACTGCAACGGCCGCTTCCCCCTCCACCGCGCGCCGCCGCCGCGCCCCACTCCCGCCGCGGCCAATGGACGCGCCGCACGGCAAGCGAGCCGTATTCTAAATCTCGTACCTTTATATTTGCCAACTTTTTTTTTTCCTCGGCGGTGTCGGTGAACACGAGGCTCGCTGCCTGGAAAATCGTACGAAAGGAGCTGGGCTCACGAAGAGAGAGTAAACACGGAGATATATGGCGACGGGGATGGGATAGATATAAAGATGTAACGAGTCGGGTGGGTGGGGTGGGGGTTTTAACCCGAGAGGAGAGTAAAAGCAAACAGGGTTATAGTGTGAGTGTCGAGGGGTTCAATCTCGCTGTCTCACTCGGTCGCTCTTGTCTCGCCTGGGGTCTCTTTTTTTGCTGCCCCTTTTTTGTTGGCCCCTCAGTGTCTCAGTCTCGCCTTCGCGCTCATCCAGCGATGGAATCGGAAGTAGCGTAATTCGAGCGATCACGAAAGGGTCGCCGGTGAATAGATGGTGGAGGGGCGATGAGGAGAAGGAGGAGGAGGAGGAGGGTGGACGGCTACTCGTAAAAGCGAGTGTGTAATACACACGAGTCAGGTGCCGCGTATCAGTTCGTACAATTCGCGATGCTGATACACCGCAGCTGTTTTAGTTCGCGATGCTCCTTTTGTCCGCCGCCGTCGGGGAAATTCGTGCTTGTTAACTATTGATTTTCACGAATATTAATTTGTCTTATTTTCATTTAACAATAATAATAATATAAATTGAATATAAATTGAATTGGGATTTTCATTGAAGAGGGTTTGCAATTATGTATCTAAAAACCTTTGGTTTATGTGAATCGGATGAATAGTTTTTTTTTATCGCGCCCGCCAATATCGAAAATGTAGTTTTAAGTAAGTTGCAATTAAATACTCTAAAAATGTCAAAACAATTGGTCGAGTAGTTTCTTTGGAAAAAAATCGCGAAATTTGTCGCCGGTTCTTATGTATTTCCTCCCTTAATTGTCTTGTCTCCCCAGTCGGCCTGCTACGGATGCTTCTTGTGTCTGCCACCGTCGACGAAATTCGTGCTTCTTAACTATTGATATTTACGAATATTAATTTGTCTCATTTTGACTTAATAAATGGAAAGGTTGTAAGTCCAATATTGATTAATGTTCAACCCCAAAAAAAATCAACATGCAACTTCTCGTTCCCTCTCACATAATTCGAACTTTAATTGTCTTGTCTCGCCGGTCGGCCTGTGCGTCATGTCATGTCGTGCACACCTTTCATTTTCGTCCGCGTGGCGATGGGATCGGAAGTGGCGTAATTCGCGCGATCACGAAAGGGTCGCGAGAGGCTTGCGAAAGACGCGTGGGCAATATACACAAGTTGGAAGAAGGGGGGGGGGGGGTGGCTCGTGCAGTCGAGTTGGTGGATATACAATACAGTGTAATAGAGCCGGCCGGTAACTCGCGAACTTATCAAGGCCAAAACACAGGGTAAGCAAGAGGCCTTCGACACTGCAATACTTTGGGCTTGATTAAGTACCCACCTAGCGCAGATGGATAATTCTGCGCATGAGTCGTGTATACCTGTAGCTTCGAAGGGGTGGAAGGGTGTGTCGGGGAGGGAAGGGGATGAGAAAGGGGGAGGGAATGGAAGGGGAACGGGAGAAGGAGGAGGGGTCGAGGGGGTCGAATGGCGTGTTTTAAGAGAATACGACGTCTGTCTCCCTCGCTCCTAACCTCACTTTTTGGTTTTCCGATTCTCCCAAAAAAACGGCGACAAGTTTCGAGGATCCAGAAGCTTAGCCCAATACTGCCGGAATTTCCTACTAGTAATCCAAATTTCGTTGCGATTCGATGCCCCATTTCGATGAAAATTAGCTTAGAATATTGAATAGCTTTCGTGTATACCTGTAGCTTCGAAGGGGCGGCGGAGGGGGATGAGGAGTGAAGGGGATGGGCAAGGGGGAAGAAGGAGGGGGAGGGAAAGGAAGGCGAAGGGGATGGAAAGGGTTGAGGGGGTTGAGTGGGTCGAATGGCGTGCGTGCGATTAATCCATTGCACCCCTCTTACCATCCGTTACCACCCACTTTCTGTTGCAGCCGGTTTCTACACCATCGAGCAGACGTCCGAAAATTACAGGATTATATTTCTCAACACGAATTTGTGGCTCGAGGCCGCGACCGGAGTGGACAATCGGGTCCACAATCAGCAGCGCTCGGGCAGCGGCATCGGCGCCGCGGGAGTCGGTGGAGGCTCCACCGGCAACGATAACTCCGACGATCCCCTAGGACAGTGGCTGTGGTTCGAGACGACCCTGCGAACTGCTCGGAGAAAAAAAGAGACGGTGAGTCGATTTTACGAAAGTTTCTGGTTGGATATCTCTCCGGATTTTCCCATTCGTTCTCGTTAGTCTAGGGGAGGAGGGTAATTACAATTTTATCGCGAAGGTCGTTGCATCGAGTCAATGTATTCATCGTTGGTTACAAGATAATTTCTGACATCCAATAAACTCGGGTTAATTCATCTTTACAATTTTATCGCGAAGGTCGTTGCATCACGTCAATGTATTCATCGTTAGTTACAAGATAATTTCTGACATCCAATAAACTCGGGTTAATTCGTCTTTTAGACGAGTCATAAACGTCAGTGGCAACGTTCAGTCCTAACTATTATGGACACTGGTCGGTATCATCGTAAATTTGCCGGCGCACAGCGAGCGTCTTTAGCGTTGGATTGGCTGCAGCTATTCGTTGGGTCGTTCGTGCAAAACGAGGAGGTGCATTTTCAGCCCAGTGCTTACGGATTGTGGCTGGCTGGGACGCTGCTTCTGCATTGCAAAGCTCAGTCCAGCCGCTGCTGCTGCTCATTCCCTCTTCCTTTATCTTCGTATTTCCCCCCTCCCCCTCCCCTCAGGCAGGGCGAAGTTTTCATCCCGCGAGGTGCGGCCTCGGAGACTCTCCGCTTCCTCTTTGGATTATTAGCGAACCCTACTTTATTATTATTCGCGAGGCAACCGTGAATAATAACGAGAGGGTTGAGGGCGGCTCGAAAGGGAATGGATTTTTTTTTTAAAGTCCGCCAACTGCAGCTACGACGTTTTTTCGTGTCCCCGGAACCCGAGTCCGCGGTTCTATTTTATTACAGAAAAAAAATGTGGATCGACCTCATCTTTGGGATCAATTTTTTTTTCAATAATTTTTTTAACACTCAGAAAATTCGACAAAATTAGAGATAAATCAACAGCAGCGACGGTGGACGTCGCGGAATTCTTACGTGTTGCCCGTGGCAACAGTTCAGGGTGGAAACCCAGGTGAGACCTGCAATCGCAATAATCTTTTACAGCGAGACCATATAATGCTCGTATTTGCCGGTGTTAAAGTTTGTGTCTCAATACAGAAGTGTCGATATCGAACCCAGCGGCGAGTTTGATCATCTTGAGAGACGCAATGTAAATGTTTACGATCCTGGAATCTTTTATCGTGGCACTTGAGACGAGGAAAAAAAAATAAAAATGGAAATTCAACGTTGGCTGTATTTCTTTGCAAAAAAAATGTTCAATTTCGCAAAGTTTGAAAACTCTATCCGATGTACGCAAAGTTTAAAAACTCTATCCGAAGTAGAAAATACGACAAGAAAAACGCAAAAAAAAAAAAATCTCAAACCTATTTTTCCCCATAATCGTGACCCCAAAAATAAATCCCACTTTTAAAAACCCTATCCGATGGAAAATTTCTCACTGATTCCGAAAAGCACCGCTATTTATCCGCAAAGTAGAAAATTCGACAAGGAAAACGCAAAAAACAAAAAATCTCAAACCTATTTTTCCTCAAAATCGTGACCTCAAAAATAAATCCCACTTTTAATTAGAGCTCGCGTCGTCGTCCTCCGAAGCCGCGGTGCACTTTGACTGGGTGAACACAGAGACGCGGGCAACACGAGCTTTGTATACTTGGCACGCGACTCGTCTCTTGAATATATTTCGCCGAGTATAAGATGGAGTGTGCAGCGCGCACGGGTCTGCTCTCAGTGTACACACCGCCCCTCTCGTTGTGATGGAAGCGCACGAGTGCAGCTTCTGGAATTTTGCTTTGAATCGAGACCGTCAAATTACATAAAGGGGTCTTTGATCTTTGGCAATCGATTTATGGGTCACGTGTCTCGCCGCGATGGTCAAGCTTTCCGCCAATAATCTATACATATGTAATACGTGCTGCATGACCCTTCAGCGACTATAGTAAAACTCGGGTTGGGCCTGGAGAACGGTTCGCCGGATTCTATTCAAAGACGCTTCGGTACCTTTGGTACACCTTTGGTACCTGCGATATCCTTGTCGCTCGCGTCTCTCCTTTCAATTTCACCTCCATATTTTCGCCCTGGACCAGGTTCTCAGCCCTCGACCTCAGCCCTCAAAGTCCACCTTTCCACGTAACCCTTTACCTTTCCCCAAAGTAATTATACAGGCTTCACGCTTCGGAAATTCGTCTGTTGCAATTAGCAGAATTAATTCGTGTTATTATTCCTAAGTTTTTTTTTTCACCGGGTTAACCCAAGGGTTAGCCTGAGGTTAATTCACCGATTCGGAAATTCGTCTTCTGCAATTAGCAGAATTAATTCGTGTTATTATTCCTAAGTTTTCTTACCAAATTCCCTTGTTACGTCTACGATCTTCAAACGGATCTACACTCGGACCAGACGGAGTCGCGCAAAGACAATCGGACCGTGGGAAACGAATTTCTCCCTGCGGTGGAAACTGGAAACGCAAGAGCAACGCAGCGCAAATATTTGTCACAAATATTTATGGAAATACCAATACCAATTTATGGAACCAATTTTCGAAGATCAAAGACTTCAATTTCGACAATAATTTTCATGATTTCTAGCAGACCCATTACTTGAAGTACTGAGTACTTCAAGGTATGAATACTGACGACTTGAAGTACCGAGTACTTAAGGGCGAAACCCACATTAGGAGGCTCATTTTCACTGGTTTTTTAGCTTTTTTTTTTGGGTGGGAAGTATTTATTAGAGTTTAACGAAATTTGGCCATCGTATTAGTAATATTTCGAACTACTTTTGTGCATTCTTTAAAAATAATTTCACGGAAAAATAACAGCTTTCGAACTGTCTTTTTGATACATATTTCGACAGAAATATGTATCAAAACAGAATACATAATTTGAAATAAACAAATGTAGACAATTCCCACAAGTCTGAAGACCAAAGTTCGATAATAAATTGCGTCGACAATAAGAGTGATGACAAGTTGAATAAAGTATGAAATTCGCTCGTTAAAAATCAACGTGAAAAAAGAACAAGTTCAATGAAAAAGTGAAAAAAGAACAAGTGACTTTTGACGAGACACGTAAAAAAAATATAGAACCGGGAAGCGGTTGTAGATGACGCTGAGGACGCTACCACCGCATATGCCGAGTTTTCCGCATTATTGACGGGCTGCACCGGTCGGCCGACCTCTCGGGAAATATCAAGGGGATTCCGAAGCTAATTTGATGGTCCGCATCGCGTGCCGAGCCGCATAACGAATCGACTGACGTAATAATTCGAGCCGAGCAGCGCGCATTGCCGCGATAAAGGAAGAGGACGAGAAGCGAATGGTATTTCGAACTCGGGGTGAGAGCCGAATCTCCACAGAGGCCCGGGTTTCCCGTCGGCAAAGCCGCGTCGTATCGCGTGGCCGGAGATTTTCGCTCACGTTGGTCCCCCGGCCCAGATGTTGCCGCTCGAATCAATGACGGACCAGCGGCCACCGAGTCCGCTTAACACGACACGAAAATTTTCCCAACTTCGTTGACGCTGCCAGCAACGACGTAAATACGTAATAACTACATTATCGACGCATGAGTTTATCATTCTGCTTATTAAGGGGCGAAAGACTTTTGGAGCGTGAAAAATAAGTATTTTTCGGGAATTTTTTTGGAGGGGATAAAATAATCCGATCATTTTCAAATTTGGACATAAGTTTATTATAACTGTCAAGTTCAAAAAAGATTTTTTTTGGGATCACCAACAAAATGGCGGACACCTGTTTTCCTCGACATCGAAAAGTGCTGCAGATGTCACTCTTTTCATATTTCGATTGCATCATATTTTCGAAATATGTAAAAAAAAACGTTTTTTTGGAAATTAAACCAAAAAACCCTTAACCCTTAATCGACTTCTGGAATTTTTTATAATCCGCGGAGTTGTCCTGGCAAAATTGATGAACTTTGACTATAAAAATATATTCCGTTGAAAAAAGAAACATTCACCCAGATTTTCTGACATCTCGCGAATACCTCAGCGCGGTTTCCCCGAATACCTGCGCGAATACATAATTCACAATTCGCTGAGAATTCGCGAGTACCTGAATTTTTCCGCGAAAATATTCCGCGAGACTATTCTCGCTCTCAGACGTTATTAGATTCCAGATTCTTTCCTCAATCGCAGATTTTTGCGGATGAACTGTTTCTATTCCGGCGAAACGAAGTCAAATAATGTTTGGGCTTCGAAAATTTGATTATTCTCTGGAATAGAAAATTATCCCAATTAAGGGCATGGTAAGGTAAATCCCTGGAAAACCCTTTCGGGTAAAAATTTGAGAGAAGTACATTTACGTCATTAGTATCAATGTCCAAAAAGAACTCACTGAGAAAAAAGACTAGACCAATATACTGTCTATTGTGAAAAAAGTTTTGAAATAAACTGATGAGAACAAAGCTTTCTCTATGATGAAACGACCCCATGACTATGGCGATCAGAGACAGTAACCCAACCCCTGATGTACACTTACCACCCCCTTTCCCCACAAAAAAGAAAATAATTCGCCCAGTTCATTCTGACCGTGTCTATGACTCCTTCAGAATTTCCGGTTGCGGCGAGAGACGAGGGCCAAGCCTGGGCGTGGTTTTGGGCCACCGCGTGATTTATGACTTGCCGATAAAATCGAACGGTTTCTAATTCGGCTAAGAGTAGAGGGTGGAGGGTGAAGGGTGAAGTACGTACTGCTCGCCCTTATCCCTTCGCTCCTCCCTCACTTTCACTCTCTCCCTCTCTCTCGCTCCGGCTACTCTCGTCGATGCGTTCGCGTGCATAATCCAGCGCAGTAGATTCAGGCAGCTACGAGGGTTGCTCGCGAGTCGGTTATTCGGGGTGGGGGGGATGAATCTGAGGGGTAGCATAGGTACGTGGCATCGGGCGATAAATTTTCCCATCCGAGTGGGAGTTCTTATTCAGGACGACGAAGGACCCATTCGTCTTGCAGCGGAGGAGGCATCGAGGTCAGAGGCTCCGTCTATCCACCCCTCACCCCCTCGCACTCCCTCCCATCACTTCGATCCTCTCTCATCGAATCATCTCGCGCGCCTTCTGCGCCGAACTGTCGGCAACTCTGACCGAAAGCTCCTATATCCGCCGCCTTTCACCCCCTGAAACCGGTAGCAGCGGGGGGGGGGGGGGGGGGGTTGAGAGAGCGTCCACCCCCTCATTTCTCATCATATAGATTCATCTGTTTTCACTTCTTTTTTTTTTACTCGCCAGTTTCCAATCCGGACAGAAAACTAGAAACTAAAAACAGAGGAATAAAAAAATTGCATTAGCATTGCTCGGATTCTCATTTTCCCGTTCGGATGGACGGAATAAAAAAAAAAATGAAATCGCATTAACGCGAAAACTCGTATCGATATGAGAAAGTTTGGTGCAAAGGGACGAATAATTTGATTGATCAGAGGATATCGTCTGTTGGATATAACGCGCGGAGAGGCGAACGCGGATATGAGGAGTTTCCTGCCGAGGGCTCGTGTATGAAGCTCGAACTTTTTTAAAACGTCGATGCAAAAAATCGGAAAAAATCCCTACACGTGGCACAACAATGTTGTCAATCATAGAATAAATTCGGAGAGGGTCGGGAAAAAATTGTCGATGAACAGACGTACGGAACTTTTACGAAAATACAATTCGAAATTCACGAATTTCAGTCGGGTTCGACTGAACTAAACTACAACTAAAATCGGATAGAAAAAAATAATGTTATTTTTTTAGTAAAAAAAACATCGGTGCAAAAGCTCTCATCAGCCTAATAAAAATTCGTTTTGAAAATCGTCGGTGAACAGACACACGAAACTTTTTAACGAAAATAATTTGACTGAACTACAAACAAAACCTGACGACAAAAATAGTGTTTTTTTTTGTAATTAAAGAAATAAATAATCGATGTAGAAATTCACATCAGCCTAAGAAAGTCCAACGAAAAAAAAAAAAAAAATGGAATTGATTGACCAGACGATTTCGCGCCGTCGGTGGAAAATCGTTGGCTTCTCGTTCGATTTTTGCCGCGTAGTTCGCGGTACACAAGCTCGGTTAATGGCAGACGAGTACATCCGGGTCTATAGAACTATGTGGAGCGGGGGTGGCCCACCCTTCCCCTATCCCCCTGAAAACGTCCCCGTCGCCAACGGGGGGTTGAACATTGGTTCGCGCAGTCAGCCAATGCAATTAACGGAGGTCGCCAATAATACAATTACAAATTACGAATCGTTCGTGCGCGTCAGCACGAAAAGAGATCAATCAGCGATCCTATTGTCGCCTCATCGAGGCTTCGCTTTCGCTAGTTCACTCCCCCACTCGAATACTGGTACCAACCCCCTTCCACTGCACTCCCCTCCCCTACACCCCGAATATACTGGTAGCGCTCGCCCCCCCCCCCTCCCCTCCCACTGCACCTCCTGAGCCCTCCTCCCCCCGAATACTGATACCGTTTATCCCCCTCTCCCCTTCTCACCCTTGTCAATGTTTTCTCTCCGTCCGCCAGATTCACCGACGTCGCAACGTATCTTTCTTTTTTACTCGCCACTCGAATACTGGTACCAAGCCCCTCACCCCTCCCACTGCCCCCCTTCCCACCGAACACTGATACCAACCCCCGACTCCCCTCCCACTGCAGTTCCCTCTCCCACCCCCGGAATATATACTGGTACTACTCGCGTTCTCCTCTCCTCTTCCACTGCACCCCCTGACCACCCCCCCCCCCCCCCCCGAATACCGGTAGCGAACCCCTCTCAGGAAAACAATGTTCAGCCAAAAAATGCGCAAAATAATTGCAGCTGCAGTTATAATTTCTCGTCGTGCGTCAGAAATAGCAGATCACGTCGCACGTCGCTGTCAATAGTAATAATAATAATAATAATAATACTTCCCATTCGAATACTGATACCAACCCTCTGTCAACTAAAAAAATGTGCAAAAAAGGAAATTGCCGCTGTAGATATAATTTCTCGTCGTGCGTCAGAAATTGCAGACCGTGTCGCGCACCGCTTTTAATAATAATAATAATCGAGGGCCGGGAGACGAAAATTCCAAATCCGTTGTATCGATATCCGCGAAACACGTAGAAACGCAAAGGTCGCCGACTATTTCCAGTCGTCTCGTCTCGGTGCCGTCAATAATTTTTCGGATTGATGAAACACCGCGCAGAGCGCGGCGTCTCGCTCGCTCCAACCCGACACGTCACGCGATCAGCGTTACAAGTTTCGACGACAGCGGCGGCGCGGGCTTCCGGCGTCGCCGCGGCGACAGCCGACAGGAACAATAGCCAATATCGGGGCCCGCACTCGAACGCCCGTCAAACTGGAACGAGAAGGAGTGTCAGCTATATATATGTGTATATATTGTATATACAATGCACACGCGACTCCGAGCAGGATTACTAGTCAGAGGTTTTCGTGCCCCGAGCTGGAATAGCGCAACGCGAATAGTTGCCGTGTAGGACGTAGCATTTTGCGTTTCCTCCTCCGGCGCTAAATATTGGTGCGGTGGGACGCACCAATATCATTACACGATCCGTAGTGATAGTGAAAGAGAAAGAAACGTCGTGACGTCGATGAGGGTGCAGTGGGAGGGGAGGGGGGGGGGGGGGAGATCGAGTGGCACCAGTATTTGGGTGGAGAGGGGGTGGGGTGGTCACAGTTCTATGTCTCAATAACACAACGTTAATTCAACACACAACAGTTTAACCCACGTCTATCCAACATGCTGAAGCCCAATATGCTGTATCCATTCACATTCGTTTTTTTTATTGCAACACTTGTAACTATTCATTTTCATCATACTAAAGCGGAAACTTTACTACTTATACTAAAATTTCCGCTTTAGTAGTGTTTTTATCTTACTAAAGCCGAATTTTTTTAGTATACATAGGGTTGACGTACCGTTTTTGGCCACCTTAGGACCAATTGTAGCCATCACATTCAAAGGAAGAAAACAACACATTTAAAGGCATAAAAAATATCGAGTAGATCAATCGCTCTATTTATATGAATTTTTTTGGAACATCAACAACATTTTTTAATATGTTGACACTTATTAATGTATTATATGAGTTTCCATTGTAATTCAAGGCTTTTGGTATACAAACTTGGTGTATAGAATTTCATGGACGCGAGGGATCGAAAATTGAAGAAGTTTGCGAAATATTTCGGAAATTCGCAAGTGCAGTTCGAGCGTTTTGTAATTTTATCGCAGTCGCGGTGTTTAATTTCGGTGCATTATTTGATAATTAACATTTTGGGTAACGCAAACTCGCCCAACATTTTCAATACACCATTTCGCTCCTCCATTTCGGTCTGCCGAACTCGCGGCAACTCGAGAAAGTTCGAGGGAGAAGCTAAATCACGACTAGGCTAATAAACATAGATATGATGCGGTGTAATAAATGTTTACGACGCGAATCGTAAAATTTAGGTGTATCATCTTTTACCCGGAGCCATAATCCTCGGACCATCTCGCATGTTCGTGGTCCATTGGCCGTCTAATGGGGTGCATCAAGGTGCCCTTTGCACGTAAATTGAAACTTCAAGCGGGTCGTGTCGCGTATAAAAATAACGAGATATCTGTGATGGAAAGTTATCCAGAATTTTCCAACGTCAAGGTTTCATCTTTTTTTCAAAATACAATGCAAAAATGAAAAGCAAAAAGTTTCTGCGACCGAAAATTATCCGGTATTTTTTCTACGTAACATTTTCTTAATTTGTTCCAAAATAAATGTTCGCGATGCAGAGATAAAAAAATTAATGTTACCCCAAACACTTCCAGTATTTTTATTCCCTGTTTATTCCTCGCGATATATAACCGTCAATTTTAATCACGTTGACGGGGTCGGTCGACTATTTTAACGCGTCGCCGGAAAACGACTCGTTTCGAGGATGAATAGAGCAATCGTAGCCCATTCCTTAACCCTTGAACCTCTCCATCTCGCTCAGCACTCTCACTGTATTCCTCAGTCTGTATTCCCACCCTCTTCCCCTCCCCCTCCCTCAACCCCCTTCAATCCTTCCATTTCTATCATTTAGACTTGATACGCTGTCTCGGCGTTCCTTATTTAGCTCCCGAGTTCCATTTGCCTCTCCGTTAGCCGGAGGGAGTAGAGTCTCGTCGCCACCCCTTCGCCGTCGCGTTGAGAGCAGAGCAGCCAGGGGGACTTCGGCTGCACCTCGAATTACCCGTGTAATTGAAATTGATTATGCCGAAAGCCCTGTCCTTTCTCGAGGAACCATCCAACTGGCCCCGAGTGCCGAGTCTCGTGGAGACACCCTTTGTACGTGTATTACCTCAAAGTTTGATGACGCCAGTCGCACATCCACCGAAACATAGACACAGACGCAAAACACACTCCTCAACACACACACAACAGACACAAAACACATCCCCTTAAACCTCACAGACACAAAACGCAACCCTCAACACATACAGACGCAAAACACATCCCCTTAAGGTACTTCTAGAGCGCAACGGTGCTCAATCTCCGAAAAAGTGAAAATTGAGATAGCATTTCGGACGCTTCTTGCTGGGATAAAAATCTGAAAAAAATCAAGTATATAGGAGGTGCTTAAGAGATTGATTTGGCATAATAATAATTCCAAAATGATATTAACAAATTGATGCGGAGATTGAGCACCGTTGCGCACTAGAACTACCTTAACACTCACAGACACAAAACACATACCTCAACACACACACATAGATACGAAACAGCCCTCAACACTCACACATAGATACAAAACACATCCCTCAACACCAACAGATAGTTGTGGTCTCTGCCTGTCTCTCTCTCTCTCTCTCTTTCTCATCTAAACGCATCTATCTATCCATCCCTCTCTCTCTCTCCGTCTATCCTACCTGGGCTCACGGCGGTGCCGGTCCAGTTCACCCCTACATCGTGACGCCAGGTCGCACTTTGGGTCTTACGTCGGAATAGATTGCGAGACAGCGAGGCAGAGCGAAACTTGAGGCTAAGGTCCGAGAGGGGTTTGGGTTTATCCCCTGTAGTCCAAGTTATGATGAGTATAATAGCATTGCCCAAATCCCCACTCGGAATATCACCGGTCGTTGCTACGTATAAGACAATAACGTACGATCGCGCGTTTCAAGTCCAATTGGCCCGAGGCGACACATTCGCGGGGACATTCCAGGTCAGAAGCGAAGGATCTGACCTGGAAGGAAGGAGGAAGCAAGGAGGGTCACGTGGCGGCATCGCCGGGGTTTTGGGTCACCAAATTACAACAAATGTTCGTATTTTGTTGGCTTTGCAGATGCGATTTTTTTTTACGTTTAAGGGGGCGTCATTAGTCGCGTTGCAATTCTTCGATGCATCGACTAGTGTAAATTAGTATTAAGGATGTTATATAGCTCCACACTAGTCAAATGAGTGTTGACTTTAAAAAATAATTTATGCATAATTTTAAGCATCTGTTGATTATTTTTTGGTGATTTGTAATGTAAAATAAAGGTATGTTCTTGACCACGGAATGGATTAAATAATCAGCAGATGCTTAAAACTATCTATACATTATTTTTTTCAATAAGCACTCATTTGAATAGTGTGGAGCTGGATAACATCCTTAATATCGTAGTAGCCGTTCAAATTACCCGAACTATGTGTTTGTTAGTTCTAATAACTAATTTGTGCGTTTGCTGATAAGGGGATAATAGCGGTTGCAGGAAACCATTCGAGTGGGATTTCTAAGTAGGATTTGCCCGAATCCCACTCAGAATATTACTGCACAAACGATAATTATGCGCGTTCCTGCGTTTCTCTGTTTACAGAATAGCATCAAATCAACAGACTCCATAATTCTACTGTTGCAAAATAGATCCCTTTTTTAAATCACACAGACAGTTAACAAAATAAAGGGATTTATTTATTTATTTATTTATTTATTTATTTATTTGTTTATTTAGAATCACACAGGTCGATTTTTCCAAAATTCTACAGTGGCATAACCCCTTAAAAGAGTGATTCAATTCAAATGCTGCCCTCACCTCTGCTTTAATAATATCATTTCAATACTAAATCTGTATCCCAGGCGAAATGTCATCGCGTGATGTATATCGCCCCGAAAATCTAACCTGGCGATAAATGGTTGAATAACTCTATCCCGGGGTCTTGCAATTTGTGTGACCGACAGGTATACGTTGTGGGCCACACACCGCCGGGCGTGCAGGAACGCGACGGCGGCGCGAGAGTGATGAGCGGCCAGCACAACTCGAGATACCTGAAGCTCGTGCGCGAGTACTCGGACATAATAGCCGGGCAGTTCTTCGGGCACTGGCACTCGGACACATTTCGCACGATCTACAGCGACGGAGGTATGGAAACCAAACCCCACAGCATAGCTTTAAACTTATACGCCCCGGCAATATTCCCCAGCACATAGTGTATTATTGTTCAATCTGCCGGATATTAGTCAAGAACGTGTAAATTTCTGCTCCGGGTCGGTCCGGGGTTTCAGTCCGGGTGGGTTTGATGCATAGCTCGGCCGGTGCCCCGCGTCCGGTAATTCGCGCGGACGGTGGAAATTTGATTTGCGGTCGTTGCGCGTTTAACGAGCCTCCGGCCAATAGACTAACTCGTCATTTCTGCACATTGAAACGCTTGCCGATCACGTACACGGTATATCCCGTAGGCGTGCCAGTATCGTGGATCATGATGGCACCGAGCGTCACGCCCGGGAGACCAGGTGGACCGAACAACCCTGGACTGCGGCTTTACAAGTTCGAAACGAGCACGGGAAAGGTACGTTCGACATTGATACTCCTGGCTTTGGACTTGACTATACATAGTCAAGACCAAATGCTGGGTTTGGACTTGATTATACACTGGAATTTTTCATAGCGTACACCCTCGTAGCGTACATTGGGAAACGTATCAGCGCTGTGATTTGACGATTTCGCGAGAGAGAGTGAGAGGCACTAACGTTTCGCGTGCCTGATTGGCTCTTCACTTAGCGTACGTGTCCCCGCATTATGTACGCTATGAGAGGTTCCACTGTAAATAGTCAAATAAAAATGACTATATATAGTCAAGTCTACATGCTGGATTATAACCTTAAGAGGATGTGATACTTCGCTCGGAACATTCGTCGTCCAATGTTAAATGCCCCATAAGTCTGTCTCTCCAGAAGCTTGGGCCAATTCTGCCATCATTTCCTAAAAAAATATTGAATAAGAAAAACTAATAATTAATAATTAGAATATCTATTTATTATCCGACCGTAAGACATAAACGCGGTTTGTCGCTGCGCCGAAAATAGCGTAACACGATTTGACGTTCCAAATAGAAAGCGAGTATCGAAATATCGAAGTTACATTTAACCCTCTTAGCCCAAAGAGAAATGTTGTATCGACGATTGTGTTGTATCGACGATTGTGTAATTGTAATCACTCGTGAATTATTTCTGCGACAAAACAGATTCTCGATTACACGCAATTCTACCTCGATCTATCGAAAGCCAACGAAGACGGCAGCGCGAACTGGGCGACCGAGTACTCGCTCCTCGACTATTACGAGCTCGACGAGATAACACCCCACAGTCTTCACGATCTCGCCGACCGATTTACCCAGACCGACGACAATGCATTTGTGAGGTAAGTGCCAGGTCGCTATTATTATAAATCTCACTCAGAGCGAAATAAGTTTTGCAGACGAGACTCGGGGCAAACGGGGCAGCTGAGATGATAACGCGCTTAGAACGTTTCGTGCCCCAGTTAAATAATAAAATCGCCGGTTTATCTGAACTGACGAATATTCCAATGATCCGGTATTTTTAGGTTCGACTAATTGACCCGAAAATGGCGTGAAAATGTTTTTCCCTTCTTTTTATTAGAAATTAGGATTCAATTTTTTTAATCTAAAAATGTATTAGCAAAAAAAAATATTTGCATAAATTAATTGTCGAGTCATGTACGAAAATCTGCGGCCACGAATCCGAAAACAATTTATCGAAAAGATAGATACGAGCTGGAAACTTAAAATCGATTTGCCTGTTTAATCCGACGGTTGCGATAAGTAAACAATGTTACCTGCTGCGCGAAATTGCATATTCATAGTCCTCGAATACAGCAGTAATCGTATAATCGCCGGTGTACGTTTTACGTTCTACACTTGAAATAATTAGCTATATTCGTATTATATGAGACTATCACCCAATACGATTTAACAGCTACATTAGATTTACCAGTCAACATTAATTAAAGCGTTTTGTACTAAAATACTCATCTTGACTTGTTTACCCACTTATAATATATGTTCTGACGCTGATGAAAGATTAAAGGTGAGGGAGAAAAAGAAAGATTCACCAAAGCGTCACAATAATAGGTTGAAAAAAAAAAAAAAAAAAAAAAAAAAATCGAATCAGATATGAAAATCTCTGCTATTATTCGCGAACCTGCTGCAGCCGGTGATATCGGTAAATGTCCAATAAAGCGAATGCAGATATTTCGGTCGCCCCGTTTGGCCCCGGTCATCCCACGTATAATCTATTTATTCTGCACTCTCTGACGTTATAAAAATATAAAAGCGGAAGAGAAATCACAGGGAAGCCCGAAACTGTCGGATTGGTGTTCAGTTTTTTTTGTCTTTTACAAAAAAAAAATATATATATATATGGATATCGCAATTATTCGTCAAACTCTCGTTTTGTGTCACGTAGATATTACGCCGCGAATGCAGTGTCCCTGCCGCGCGAGCTTGAGGAGATTTGGGGCTGCGGAGCGCTGAGCGGTGCCTGCGCGCTTCGCCACTACTGCGCCGTGACTCGCGTCAATCCTGACTCTTACGACAACTGCGTCGCGTCCTACGCTTACGCGTTGGCGACCGCTTGCTCGCCGACGGTTCATTTTTACCTCGCGCCTTATCTCCTCCTGGCCCTCATGTCGCTCCTTCGAAGTCGGTAGACACAATTGTCACCCTCCAGCCCCACCCATTCCCTGCACCCTGTCATCCCCCCTCGCGAGTCCCTTAACCCTAGTAGAAAATCTACGGCGTTACACTCGGCCCTAGTCAGGCCCTGGTCAGGGTCGTGTCATCCCTGCTCGGGCCTGATTAGGGCCTGCCTTGGGCCGAATGTAACAGAACGCTACAGATTTTCTACCGGGGAATAAAATAACAGCAAAAAGTCATCTTGATGATAGTAAAAAAAAAGATGTCGTTTTATTGCCAACGATTCGTCCCGAGCGAAAGCAGCGATACAGAGACAAAGTGTGTGTTGTGGCTAAGAGTAATTATTGTCATAACGATAATAATAATAATTTGATACGCGGCCGAGGACTTAGATAGAGAAGAGGACGAGGAATAATAAGGAATGATATTATTATTATTAATGGAGCGAAAAAAAAATAATGCCTCGTGATAGATTCGGTCTGTCCATTTGATAATCGGTGCTGTTTTATTCAGAGTGTGTTTAGGTGCTGCTTTTTATTCTTACTGTGACGTAAGTTATCGGATAAATTGCTGTTCGGATGATGGTATTTTTACATCCTTCGACTCTAATACCAAATCCTCTTCTCAAATGAAAAATCATCCTGTCTTGTGATCATCCCCGTCCCCCTTTTGATGCCTCCGCGATGCATGAAAGTTTCGCGTTGTACAAATTATCGGTATTTATTTCCTCTGTTTATCGTCCACCCGTTGAAAAAAAATTGAGCCGTAAAGTATCTCACGGAGGAAAAAAAACGATGACCTGTCATTCTCGCTCGTAACGACCCCAACCCCTGAATCCCGTGTGCATAATAACATACGAAAAAAAAAAAAAAAAAATGTCTCGACGTCGTGAATTGCTCGTTGCGAGCTAAATATTAACCAACTATCGAGGACCATCGACCGTACGCTAATATCTGAGCTGATAGTATACCGACTGTATATTATTAAGCGAGAAAAAGGAGAACAGGACAGAAAAAGTGAAAGCGAACGCGCGTCCGACTTTGTCGTCGAGTACAGCGCGTTTTCATATGCTATAAATAAATAAAAAATGTCGGTAGGATCCATATTACATATGTGACCTAATCGTCAGTCGCGGTTATATCGGTGTGTGCCCTAGTATACGTCTATACTTTATGTACCTATGAATGTTTAAATGATGATGATGATGATGATGATGATGATGACGATGTTGATGATTAATATTATTATTGTGACGAATGCTGATTACGATGTGAAGCGCGCCCGTTTACTTGCATGTTTGTCGATTGATTAAACATAAACCCAGGTTTGCCTGTCTGCCCCTTCCAAGTTCGTTATCGACCCTTTGACCCTTTGTGAATTATACATCTGGTAGTAGTAGTCTGTAGGATTCCGAGATTTTATCCCTTGTATTAACCCCTTAAACGGTATCGACGGAAACTAATTAATTTGTGTACTTTAAATGAAAAATAAATTAGTCAAATTATTTTAACGCTGTGTCATTTTTTGTTATTTTTTACAGTAATAACAAAAACATGTATTATCTTGTCGTGATACCATCGACACAGTAAAAACTGCCCTAACATTTTTGAACTTTAAACAAAAAAAAAGTTCGTCGACATTTTTTCATTTTTTTAATTTCAACAATTTTTTTATTCTGTACGCAGAAGTTAAATTTCACCGCTTAAGGGGTTAATATAGTTGTTTCATGCACCATCGAGGGTGCGCAGTGAACCCCCTAGACCAATAGAGAGGGCAGGGAAAAACCGGTGATCCGGTTGAAAAAGGTTTTTCCACACGATTTCAGACACGCAGTTGTGTTGCGCCCGGCGGTTAACGGATGGGGGAGCCGAGTGCGTCTGACTAAACAGTGTAGTAACCACTGGCAACATGTTCGCTCGATTTAACTTATCGCGGATTTAACGAGGCTTGAAAGGAAGCGCAGCATTTCAACGACGCAAAAAGGAAGAGACTTTCAGGAATTCCCACGAATTACAGCGTCTTTCCACATTCCTGGGTGACGATTAATTAAAGGGCGTAGTTACACACAAATTCTCAACCAAAAGTTTCAGTCGATTACAGCTGTAAAGTTCATCGAGACAGAACAGTGACTGAAAAAAAAAAAAATCAACGTAACAAATTAATATATTTTATTTTATAAAAATCTGTGAAATCTGTGCAGAGCTTAAAAGTTAAAACAATTAAAAAACCGCATCCTTTTCCCTTTTGAGATTAGATAGAAATGTCCTAGAAATGTCAATAGATATCATCCCGACGATCATCCCAACCGTACTCCCTCCCTCTCGCTCTTATTTCCGCGTTGCTAATTTTTAACTGTTATTAGCCGTAAGCTTCGACGATGATCATGAAGGAATTGTAAAATGTTGAAAAAGAAAAAAAAATGCAACAGATGCGTATGAAAGAATGATGAGGAAGTGTGAAAGAAAAATATCATTGTGTAAAGATCGCGAATCCCATGCTGTTCGTCATTCGTCATCCGACGCATTATTTCATAATTAAATTAAATAATAAAAATATACGATAAACTTGTATAAAAATTGTCATTTATTTCATACAACCCTTTGCCGCTTTCGTGGTCCCCTTTACAATAAATTTTCTTTTTAATTTTTAATTTACAGATGATTTACATGTTCACCGAATTATTTGCTGAAAATGAAATAATAAAAGTAGATTCGAAAAACTGCTGGTCTATCGAAGTGTCATTTATCGGAAAGTGTCTCTTCGCGAATTTTGATGGTCCCGTCTGTAATTAAGTGCATATACCGTGCCATATACAGTACAGCCCCACGTAGGACTGTATAGCTGCTATATTGCAAGCAGTAAAAGCACAGTAGTGCATCCAGGAGTGCTATCAGAGAGCTTTTTTTCTTTCATGTCACTATCCACCCCCGCTGCAAAAGTCCACGTTCGTCTCCGTACTTTCGCCTCCCCACCCCTTTCCCCTCACCCCCCTCGCAAGCTCTCACTCGATTCTCGTTACTTTTCTCCATTTCTTCGATTTAACGAGCGATTCCTTCGCGGTTGAGAGTTGCCCGGGCCACGGGAGTTCCGCACTCACTCGCGGAACTTGAACTACTCCACAAGAAGCTCCACTTTCATCCAGGTGGCCCTCGAGTTCCGGGCGTCATTGCACTCGATTCCGAACCCCAGGAATATACCACAAACAAGGTAAGAGCTTTTTTATCCACTCGGACCCCGCGCGTGTTGTTATACTACTCAGCAGCTTAGTAGAACCTGGCGAGGCTGCTGGCGACAAAAGTGGGCGGGAAGCGGCACCCTTCTCGCATTCGCAGCCTTCAATTCCATCTAATAATAGGAACATCAGATATCTCGACGATTATTATCACTTTGCGGGGCGTTTTTTCTCCCTCTACTTTTTATTTAAGAGTCCGTCGGACAGATTATAACTTACTTTCAGTTTTTAATTGGAAACGTAGATCACGTTTTATGCTGGAAACATTGAACTGTACTAATCACCATTTTCAAGAAAGTGTCGTATATGTTATATCATATAATAATAATGGTAATATTATTTTTCGAAAAATTAATTCACTTTTAAAACTCAGTGAAGTTCAAAATTCCCGAATTGAAAATAATTCGTAATTCCTATTAGCTGGCTACAAATGCCATCAGGAATCCTTTGTCGCTGTTGCATACGCGCGTAACGCGATTGTCGGCGAAACGAAGCAAAATTCCACGGACTCGGCACAAACAATGCGATTGGACGAACAATGAAGCCATCCGATAATCAGGCATAAATACTGGGTAAACGGTAAAGTGATGTTGCTGGTTATTTTTTGATGATGGAAACAAATTGACGACGCACATCTGTCGAATAACGGACTGTCCGGTGATGTGTCAATGCGAGTGATCTCAGGGTCCGGTGTACTCCGGTGTATGGTGAGAATACGCGCTGGGTCTGCATGTCGACACTCTGTCAGCAGCAGACGTGCTCCTGCTGAGTGGACGCGCAGCGGTGGATTTACTCCTGCCCACAAAGCTCATTGGCAACATGTGGAGCACCCTCAATGAACAATTTTCCACATTAGCCATCTGCACTGAAAAAAAGAAATTGTTGATCTCAACGAAATTGTAGTTGACTCAACTTCTCCGTGAGGGTATATTAGGGTGTGTCAAAAAAAAAGAACATATATTTTTTTTTACGACAAAAGTATGTATTTTGACCTCAATACACACCTCCCATGCATAAAACGCGCCTAATTTTTTTATTTGAAATTTCATGTAATAAAAAGACCTCGATTGAGGTACCTCTAAACATTATTTGCCAGCGAATTCCTTTGGCACAGTCGATTGTTAGGTCAACCCTCGAGTTCAAGCCATGAAGACCAAAGAAAAGTGCGATAACGAGAAGTAAAAATCAGAAAACGAAAAAATGGGTATTTCTCGGGTTATCCAGGAAAATTTGAAAAATCGGAAGATTATTGCACTTTCGAGTCAGTTTGTCAAACTCCCGGCGAGGTTGAGACCATTTTTTCAGTGTGTTATTAAAATAAAATAAAAAATGCCTACTGTCCGAAAAAATTCGTGTCAAAGCTTGGGCATGTCCAAGCCATCCATCCAAGCTTGGTACCCAATTAAAAAAAATCCTTCACTCACCATTTCATTTTTAAGCACGTATTTTGTCCTTGCAAAGCACATTGACACCAAACACTAAAACCAGCTGCATTGAAACCGTCTGTCGATTTTAATACCAGGAATTTTTAACAGTCCAATCACTTTATCCTGGATCCCTACCCTACCCTACCCTACCCCAACCCAGGGAGAAGTGGGGTGGTGAAGATCGAACGTGCATGGATTATAGAGTAGGCAGCACAGTTGATACCCACATTGCGGGTTCCGCGCGCGGATATATTACGGGAGCTGCACGCGGCTGGGCAAACGTCGGGCGCGAAGGCTTCGCCGCACCGGTTCGCTCGAGCTCGGACCGGTCTCCCCGGCGCAATCCGGCGCGTCAGCCAATCCGGACGGCGCGGTAGTATAAGCCACCTCGCACCCAGTGTCCCGGTGTTACGAGGTGCAACGGTCCGGGTGTTCGCAACGTGCGAACAGAAACGATCACAGCCCGCGGGGGTCTCAGCTGGTGCAGTCGGTGAGCAAGCTTGGTAACGCGCATGAAAATGTGTTAAGCGAATGGGGAATAAAAATTGGCGCCAGGCGCGTCGAACGCTACGTTGAATATAAGGAAACGTTATAACCAATTCAGCAATCTTCGATGTGCGAAGATATATAAGCGCGAAATAAAAGAGAGAAAAGTCGACGCGACGGTGAACACGAATTGGAAGTGTCCATCGATCGACTCGAAGGCGGAGACACGAAATTTCACGTCGAATATCGCCGAGTTTCAGTCAATTGCACTCGGAGAAATGATTTGTTTGTGGCAAATAAAAATTTAAAGGAAGAAATCAATTATCCGGTTTACTTTGTGTAGGCTGAATGTTTGAATCAGAGCTAGGCAGTACTTCAAGTATGCGGTACTTGCGAAATACTCAAAGTACCGTACACGAAGTACAAAGTCCTTAAAAAATACTTAAATTACTGCACTTCCATTTTCAAGTACATGCCCTGTACTTCAAGTATTTGTACTTAAAATGTCAAGCACATGTCATGTACTTCAAGTATTTGTACTTAAGGGATCATCTTTGTGTGAAATTTTTTTTAAATCGATTTTTTTTTAATGTACTTGAAAACTTGTCAAGTATTTGATACTTGACACTTAACACTTGACGTACTTGAAGTTCTGAGTTCTCCAAGTAATGAGTACTTCAAGTACTGTCTATTCTAAGTATCGAGAACTTGAGGTACCTGGTACTTCCAGTATTCATGATTTTTGGTACTTCAAACACACGAGTACTTAACGTACTTATAGCACTTTGTTCTTTGTACTTCAAGTACTTTCCGATACTTTGCCCAGTTATGGTTTGAATACTGCTGTAATTTTTTGTACTTACAGGTTTCTTCCACTCTCGATATAATAGTAAATAAATAAATAAATAATAATAATAATAATACTAATAATATTGGCAACCAATCGAATCACGAATAAAACGATGATAATAAATTTCTTTCCATTTACGTCACTCGACGAAACACTGTTCATATTTATTTCACACCCCTTATCAATCTTAGCTGCACTGCACTACTCACCTTCAATTGTGTTCCGCGCGTCAGTCTCGGTGTTCAGGTTTCATTCAACCCCGGCGAAGGAGCAGCAAAGCGACGGGCAACCTGGCGCGAAGATGGACAGGAAAAAGTAGTTTTGTCACTTTTTCAGTGCACTCAAGAGGTTGCAGTCTGTATGTCTATATATATATGTACATACACACGTGTACACCTGGTCGTTGTGAGCGAAAGAAGCTCGAGAGTGTCACTCCAGCGATTAGTATGTAGGTAAGAAGAGGAAGAAGAAGAAGAGGAAGAAGGAGAAGAAGGAGAAGACTCCCTTCTTGCCGGACGACGATGATAAGGAGAAAACGCGAGACGAGACGAGGATACACGTGGCATTAAACTTAAGCTCTATGTGCACTTCAAAGCTGGTCCTTACGCTTCCCCATTCGTCTTGGGAATATATCGTCATACGCGCTACCGAACCGTCGCCTGGGTGCAACGTACCCTACCCGACGACTTCTGAAGTCTGACTGAGGCCAACGATCGCGAGGGAATTTATAATGCGCGCACTTAAATTCCAACCATGTACCGACGGAGCCTGATGCATAGTTTATCGTGTGTAACTTTACACCGAATAATGAAGTAAGAAATATCGCCTTAACAACCCCTGCCTTCAATCTTTAAGAACTCCAAGGAACCTGGACAAAAAAAATTCCAGGTCACATCAACAGGTTTGGCTGCATTGGTCTGTCAATTGTGATTGCCGCCACATACAGTTGGCTAGGTCAGGATGTTGACAACCCATCTTTTCCCTTTCACAGTCTAAAAGAAACCATCTTCTAAACCCAAAAAAAATCCTCTGATGTCACCAAAAGTCTTAACTCTTCGTCGGCTGTTCGTGCGATCGGTGGCTTTTTCTACATTTCATCACAGAGAGAGAAAGCAATGGTAATGCACCTCAACGTCGGGAGGGGCGGAGGGGCGTAGAGGGGAGAGGGAGCGGGTTGAGAGCTGTGACCGACGCGTGAGTCGCAGTGAAGAAGCGACGTCAAGGACGATAAGTGTGACTGGCGAGGGAAGAGGGGCTGAAGGGGTGAAAGGGATGACTGAGGGTGGGTGGGGGGAGGGTGAGGAAAGGGCAAAGAGAGATTGCATGCACGGGGAATGAGCGGACGGGGTGGGAGGCTGTGTCGCGCATACGTTAACAGAAGCCGCGCGTCGTAGCCGTGACAAATGCCGCGTTCCTATGTACCAGGGGGTTGGGGGGTGGGGGGTGAAAAGCTACTGCGAGATCTACACGAGTGTCGGCGCCCCAAGTGCAACTTGCAGGGTGAGCGGCCTGTCTAGGCGCGAGCAACAAAGCATCCTTTGGCTCGAGCTATTTATGAATGCTCCCCGATAACTCAGGAGGGGTTGTCGGGGGTCGTCCGGGGGGGTCGCGCCGTTACCATTCGCAGCCCTCATCCGTTTTGAGCTCCGCGGACTATCCTTCTCTCATTCGGAACTCGTTCGCGCTTCGTGTTCTTCTCGCGACGCTTTTTCACCTGCTTCGCCACATTCTCGTCGCCACATGTCACCCCCACCTGTCACCTTTGGTCTCATCGCGAGCAATGAATTTTGAATTGAATTAGAATTTATTTTCCTTCGCATCTTTACGCTTATCATTGAGCCCTGCCTTATGATTAGCAACGATCATAGTGAATGGTTGCTATGGTAAACCCCTTCGCTCCGACCCTCGGGAATCCTGGTACCCCGGGGACTCTCATCTCCCGAGAATCCCCTTAACCCCTAGGGACGCATCCGCGTCTCGAGACATTCCATCCCTCGGGACCTTTCTTATCCCTCGGGATACCCCTTCATCCTTGCGAATCTCAGGATGTGCTGGGATGATCCACGTTTGCATGGGGCCATTCGACCCCGGTTTCAATGATTTTCGAAGAATATTTTGAAGCCACAATCGAGGGCTCGGTACTCGCAGGGCTTAAGCCCATGCCAACCCTTTTCAAATTTTCCCAAATGATTTACCCCAAACTGGCGCATGTGGGTTATCACGCGCTAGGGAAAGCCCGGAAACTCCGGTTATTATTACCGTTATCATTATCACTATCAGTATATTACAGGTGTTCATTGGCCCGAGCCACGAATCCCCGGAGGCTCCGATGTTATAGAATATCCTGTACATAGGCGCAATGTAAATAGGGATACACACCTCAACTACATCCAAAGAGCCGTTCTTTGCGTCGTTGTAATAAAGTTATAAGTACCGTTAGTTCCGGTCCCTCGAACCCTACAATAGTGCATAATAGTTGATGCTGCATTTGCCCTCCCCCCTCAACCTCTCACCCCACTCCTCCTCCAATAGGGCGCGGTGTCCGCAAGCAGAGAGAAGTTGCGGACCGTACAGATTCAGTGGCTTTAAACTTCTCTTCGTCGATTTATGTCGAAATAGTCGGAATAGTTCGGGGAGCCAAGTGGGTGGTGGGCGGCGATGGTGGTATCAGATGGTACAGAATCGGGACGGCGCGAGACTGGGAAGTGGGGGTGGGCGTGGGTGGCAGGGAGGGGCAAGGGGTGGGGGAAGAGTCAGAACCCAGTGGTTTCTCGGAGCGAAGAAGAGAAGAGACTCGCCTACTCGGCACCCAACTGGATGGACCGCTGTTTATTGCATACCGATATGCCAACCACCCAAACAGCCGACCTACCCCAACCCAAACCCGGAACTACTCGGTGAATTGCACGCATTTCGTTGTGGCAGAAATACTCACCTCTCTGGCTTTCTCTCTCTCAGTCTCGTCGTACGAATCCAACGAACCGCACAGACCTTCATAATTCTTCATCACCGGAAGAAAGACATTACGGGGAGAAAGCACATTAGGATTTTCAAAAAATTCGATTTTTTTTTGCAGTGGACATCAGTGCGTAACGTTGTTATTTTTGGGCGCAATTATTAAAAAAAAAATCACAAAAGTTCGAAATATAAATAACATGATGTCTAATTTTTATTATATTCTAATAATTACTTCACACCAAAAAAAAATCCTAAAAAATCAAAGAAAATGCGCCTCCTAACGTGGGTTCCCCCCTTAACGAGATAGACACTCAAGTGATTTTAGATTCATCGCTCGCTTTGTCAAATGTTCGTTGGCTCGACAAACCCAATAACATCACGACGCTTCATTGAATGAAAGGACGGAAGAGGACACGAGAGACGACAGAGGCAGAGACAGAGGAACAGCATGCGGATTATTAATGAAATGCTCTTCTGAGAAATTTTCTTTTGAAATCCGGTAAATAAAATATCGCCAGGAATTTCGAATTTATACAACAATGCGTCGACCGTGTAAAAAATAAAAAAGATAAATAAAATAAAGAAATAATAAATCACATAATAATAATAGTAATAATAAATAAGTAAAATAAAATTATGGTGGGTTCTCGACGCTCCATTGTGAACCGATTCTCGTCGACTCCCCTGGAAATCAGCGAACCGACCAACGAGCCGAAACTACTCGGTGAATTGCGCGGATTTCTCTGCGGCTGAAATCCCCCTGTTTTTCCGTCTCTCTCTCGTCGGAATCGCTGAGCCCGAACCTCAAAATTCTCGATAGTCATAAGAAAGCCAGGCAGGTTTCGCACTCAAGTGATTTTGGATTCACGCTTCCTGCGCTCAAATATACTCGACTGAGGCTCGGCGACGACGACACCGGATCTGTAAAATACTTGATTAGTTAAAAGCTCCTTCCAGGCACGAGAAGACAGACAGACGGACGGACGGACAGACAGACGTTGCTGGAAGCGCGGGATATTAATGAAATTCTCTCCTGGGGTTCAGCAGCTCGTCGGGCCGAAGAAAAAGCCTGGTAAGAGAGACAGACGAAGAGAGGATGATAAATACTGAAAAGCCAAGTCGAAATCACTGCGCGCAGGGGTTTGAACATTCCCGACCGGAAAGTCAATCCCCGAGGTACTGACAGCTCCGAGCTTCGCCGGCGCAAAGAGCGAAACCGAGCGTGAAAAAAAAATTGAGGGGGGTGAAGAAAGAAAGAGAAAAAATAGAGGGGGGGTTGAGAGAAAGAGAGAGAAAGAAAATAAAGGGGGTTGATAGAAAGAGAGAGAGAGAGAGAGATTCAACATAAGCAAGGGTGAAAAAAAGAAAGACAACTCTCTGGGATTCGCATATTGGAGTTGGAATGTACGTCATCGCGCTTACATTTTAATTTAGTTAATTAAAGGCCCCTGTGTGTATACCGGCTCTCCCATCACCCTCAGTCTCTACAATTTCATTTTCAGTTCTCGCGCTCTCTGATCCTTCAGCGCGTTCGCCGGATGCACGTCTCGCGTACTTCATTATCGCGCGTCATTTTCACGAAGTTCCGTGAAAATCTCAGGCTGACTAAGCCCTCGGATCGAATTGCGGGAAATTGTGTAATGGAGGAAAAAGCAAAAGTCGAGTGAAGGTGTAAGCGCAGTTTTGTCGGGATTTTGCGCCACATGTAATAATAAAATGTGCAGGTCTGATGCTGGAATTGGAGCGTCGAAAATGTCTGATTATCATTGGGGCAAAATTAATCTCGGATTTAGGTCCCTGAAACGTTGCGACTTTTCACTGGGAGGATAGGAAAAAAATTTTAATGATTGTAATGACCGACTGGTTAATTAATTTTTTTTGTACAGGTAAAAAAAAATTGAAAGTAGCTAATAAAAAGATTCGGGAACAAAAAAATATTCTCACGGAGTCTTGAAAAATAAACGAGGAAAAAATTCGGTCGAATGTTTGAACAACTTTTCTGGCCGTGATACGAGGGGCCAACGATGAAAATATAGTGAAATCTGAGAGCTTTTTTAGTGGGTTCATACATATTGTTGTGCACACGTGCTCACAATTACACACGAGTACGATACGCGAGCGACTGTGCCCTGCATATTAAATAGAGTCTGAATAAAGAGCTGTTGTGTTTGGAACGTACTCGACGCTGACTCTCAGGCTCTCAGCCTCTTAGCCACCTTCTCGCGAAAAGTCAGTTCGGGCGCTTAACTCTTTAATTGCTGAGACCCTTCAGGGTAAAAAAAATGTTCTTAAATGCCGGCCATTTTCGTAGATTTTTATCCTCTATTGAAAAGTTCATGAGCAACCATCGTTGTCGATTTAGGGTACAAGTATCGTTTTTGCCATCTTAGTACCCTTTGCGGCCATCAACTTGTTCCATTTGTGGCCATGCTTATTACACGTAAATGACGGTGATGACCCCAAATGGTGGCTTTGCACATTACTTATTTGAGCACTGCATATTTAGTGTAAAATTTGCTTCGATTCGAGTAAAATTATGTTATTTATTAATTTGAATAGATTGATAGTATGATGATTTAATATATTATATGGGGCATTCCATATCAAACCGACAAGGCCGTGACCGTCGAACTCGCATTAAAAAATTTGGTTAAAAAATGTTGAAAAAAATCATGACTGTTATTTTGAGTCAGAAGAATCCCTCTTTTAAAAAGTTCATGAGTAACGGAAACCATTGTTAGCAAACTATTCGATCTGTGATTGTCTGGAACTCCCAGACCGAGTCCAAGTTCATTTGTCCTTGATAACTTCGAGAGTTTTGTCAAATATCGTATTTTTTAAAATCAACTAAAAAAAGGTTGTAACCAGTGTTTTCAGGGCTAGAATATGCGACTTGGGAACGATGGTATAGGTTAGAAGTCGATATTTTGAAAAAATAATTTTCGTGACCCCGATTTGGGCGGTTTTCGGCCCGGCGGCCAGATCTACGATTTCTGACAGACTGTTCGGCCAAACATTTTTTTTTTCAAAATCAATTAAAAAAGGGTTGTACCCAGTGTTTTCAGGGGTAGAATATGTGACTTAAGAACGATGGTATAGGTTAGAAGTCGATATTTTGAAAAAATAATTTTCGTGACCCCGATTTGGGCGGTTTTCGGCCCGGCGGCCAGATCTACGATTTCTGACAGACTGTTCGGCCAAACATTTTTTTTTTCAAAATCAATTAAAAAAGGGTTGTACCCAGTGTTTTCAGGGGTAGAATATGTGACTTGAGAACGATGGTATAGGTTAGAAGTCGATATTTTGAAAAAATAATTTTCGTGACCCCGATTTGGGCGGTTTTCGGCCCGGCGGCCAGATCTACGATTTCTGACAAACTGTTCGGCCAAAAATTTTTTTTTTTCAAAATCAACTAAAAAAGGGTTGTAACCAGTGTTTTTAGGGGTAGAATATGTGACTTAAGAACGATGGTATAGGTTAGAAGTCGATATTTTGAAAAAATAATTTTCGTGACCCCGATTTGGGCGGTTTTCGGCCCGGCGGCCAGATCTACGATTTCTGACAAACTGTTCGGCCAAAAATTTTTTTATTTTCAAAATCAACTAAAAAAGGGTTGTAACCAGTGTTTTTAGGGGTAGAATATGCGACTTGAGAACGATGGTATAGGTTAGAAGTCGATATTTTGAAAAAATAATTTTCGTGACCCCGATTTGGGCGGTTTTCGGCCCTGCGGCCAGATCTACGATTTCTGACAAACTGTTCGGCCAAAAATGTTTTTTTCAAAATCAACTAAAAAAGGGTTGTAACCAGTGTTTTCAGGGGTAGAATATGCGACTTGAGAACGATGGTATAGGTTAGAAGTCGATATTTAAAAAAAATAAATTCCGTGACCCCGATTTAGGCGGTTTTCGGCCCGGCGGCCAGATCTAGGATTTGAGACAAGCAAAACGACATTTTTTTTTTTTAATTAACTAAACAAGGGTTTTTTAGTTGCGATTTACCCTTTTACAGCTTTATAAGAGCGCAGCAGCGCAAAGGTATCTCGGGCACGCGCGCCAGCGCGTGTGATAAGCCTAGTCATTCAAAAAATTATGAACCAATTCCGCGGGGTCGAGGGTCATGGCCGAGTCGATTTGGCATTCATCCAATGAAAAAATGACATCGATTTTAGTGAAGTGACAAAATTCAAAAAAAGTAAAAAAAAATCATTTTTCACTTTCACAACTAAAACACGACGTCCACAGGATTATTAACGTGTAATATATGGAATGTTTGCCTCGCAAGATTTCTTCTCAATGTTCTTAAAGGCTATGCCAACTCTTCAAAACATTAACATTCAGATGACCCCTTAAGAAAATTCGAGTGAACCCCTAAGAATAATTGTTTGCAGATTTCTCCTTGGCATATAATTTTCGAAAAAAAAAAAAAAAAAAAAAAAAAAAAAAAAAAAAAAAAAAAAAAAAAAAAAAAAAAAAAAAAAAAAAAAAAAACGTATTTCGTTGGTATTCATTGGACTGTGCGTTCAGACGAGAATTTCCAAGTCCAACGGGTATCACGGCGCCGAGCGCGAAAAGAGGCAAAAGAGAGGGCATCAAAGTTACAGAAAGGAATATCCCGTCGAGTGCAGCCCCCCTAAACCAATGTGGATTACCACCGGGGCTATGGAATTTCGCGGCTGGATGTAGACCGAGAGAAGAACGTGAATGGAATTAGCAGACACTGCCTGGGCTCCAACTGGTCCGCAGGCTCTCGCTGCTAGCCTCTCGTTTGCAACATAGTCGCTCGCCTCCTCGCCCCCCGCGCTCAGTCAATTCCCTCATTGTCCTTCTTTCTCTATTATCCCTGCTTTGTGTCGTTCCTGGGCTCTTTGGCTATCTCTCTTCCCATCTCCGTCTGGTCCTTTCAGTGATACGAACCCCCCCGCCGGTCGTCAGCCCGGGGCCTGGTCCGACTTATCGGCTTCTCGACAGATGAATCCATACAGTTATTCCGTTCGCCTGCAATTGGACGCAGCCGATTAGCTGTAGTATTTTGCGTTGACATTGAGAGTTTCACTCGTCACACGAATTTAATTTTTATTCATGTTTTCTATTTTCAATGTATGTAAATGCATGTACCGTTCCTTCTACATTTTGTTTTTTTTTTTCTGTATGTCATTTACTCTTCTGCCTTTATTACTAGTGCTTAACAAGGGCTTGTCCCGTCTATAGTCAATAAAAAAATAAAAAAATAAATAGTACATTTTATAATGAGACTGCAATTTAATTTAACGCATCTGGAGGCACGTGTGTGTTAAGCAATTGCCTTCGCGAGACATAGACAAACGGTCCAGCGCGTTTGCTCCAACAACAACAACAACGGCAGCAGCAGCAGCAGCAGCAGCAGCAGGGGTTGCATATTGACGCGAAAGCCGGAACGACATTTTCGGAAGCTGCCAACGCACAACATTAAACGCAAATGCATAGCCTCGGGCTTGTGTGTCAGGCTGGAGATACTGCGCTCAGGAGACCGGGGCTAAATGGGTCATGTGGTGCCAAATGTCTGTGCTGGGCAAAAATAAAAATGCTATGTCGATACAAATTTACCTGCAGTTATTTTTCATACAATTAAAAGTTTGTTATTATCAGCGTAAGAAATCAATTAATCGGGATGAATTGCACTTTTTTATTATTTTTTATTATTTTATTAACAGCAACGAGAATTGAGAAGCGCCGCCGCCGAGTAAGCTAATAAACGAGAGGATTCCGGTGAGACCGCATAATTTTTTAATTATTGTTGACTTCTGATTATAATTTTGTGCCCGTTACATCATAATTGGCAATAAAGGTACATAGCATTAATATTAATAACCGCGTCAACGTCGACGTATGAAGCGTGGGTTCCCTGTGTGTTGTGGAATTTCGTAATTTTGGCTAACAATTCACGTGGTGTGTCAAAATGACGTGAGAAGGGTCATTATTTTTCAATATTAATTTTTTGTAATGTCAAAATAATCCTTTTGAATTTTCTTCCTCGCTTTTACCTTCAACTTTCGCTGCATAGGAGCTACGCAAAACTCCCTGTATCCTTGTTACAATGACAAACAAATCGTAGTCCGCCTGGTTCATCGAACTGAAATACGAGGATTAAAATAAAAATACTAACGTTAGACGGAAAACATGATTTATATCTTGTGCTTTATACACAGGAAGGAAAAGCCGGAAAAAGAGAAGGTGGGGTGAAAGGCTACGAGAGACGAGAGTAAAGAAATAAAATTATGGAGTCCATACGTTAAAGGATAAAAAAGTTTTAATACCGCCTTCACTCCCCGTGGGCCACTATATTTCCATGAACTTATTGCGTGTCCTCGCCCACGGTTTCATCCTCCCTCTTTCTCTCTCCCTCTCTCTCTCTCTCTCTCTCTTTCTCTCTCCATCTCTCGCTCATTCCGGCTCCTCCTCTACATCTGTTATGCCTGTCCTTTGTGGCTCGTGTATATGTTTGCGCATGAAACTCTGCTTTTTGCGGGACACATGTTGCCTGATGTATTCGCAAGCTAAAACTTATTTGCCCAGGAGAATCGGCTGCGATATATTTCATCATATGCTCTGTTACAGACAGTCGACGCTAGATGCCGCGACTTAATTAGTGGGGATGCCAGTGGTCGTCGGCAGCCTTGCAGCATGATCAAGAGACCCCCATGAAGGGGAGAAAAAAATCCCATCGAACAGCCCTTTGCGTTAGAAATAACTCGATTTCTCATCGCGGTTGGAATTCCAATGGCATCCAATGGCATTCGATGTCCCCAGAGTGGATACGTGGATCCAGGATAGTTGCAATTAATTTTATGATTTCTCCTTATGTTCTATTTTTCCATCCAGGTATTGTAACCGGGGACGTAAAACTGTGCGTAGTACATGCGATGGCACTCAACCGCATACACCAGACATATGGGTATGTATATGCATATAGTTGATCAAACGATTTACAACGGACCCTCCGGGGAACGAGGTACAGTGGCATCTCTTGCGTAGTTGTTATGCATAGCGCAGTGAGCATATAGGATGTGTAGTTGGAGGCCGCAAAATTCCTTCACGGTCTGGCAACGGTAACGATGGTACGAAATTGATGCAGGTATCCAGTTCACACGTACGATCATCACTGATCTTGCGTTGCTGTAGTTACGGATTAGGATTCAAATTGAATCCCCATATAAATATTTCCAACCAGCATTACACATCACATGAACTGGTTAATATCCGATGACGTGTTTGCGCTTTCATAAAAATGCTCTACAAAAAGATATATCTACATGGGACGCTATCAACATTTTTTTTAGACATCCGGTAAGCTGAAACAAATTTTTTTCATACATGTTGCAAATCCTTCTCGCCCACAAATCTTGTGTTGCTTTGTGAAAAGCCACGTCCATGACGGTTAGTGTCTATCAACGCTGGAACGTCAAATCGGAGCTTAAACGAAAATAAAAAAAATAGAGATGAAAAAAGTGGTGGGACGAGTAGGTGAAAAAGCGAAACTCGTTGGTCCCATTGGAACGGAAATTTGGACGTTGGTATATCGGTCCGAGCTATCTCTAGTTGGGCGAGTACACGCCGGGCGGGTTCAGAGGCGAAGCGGGGCTGCTGTAAAAGCGAAGGGGGATAGGGAGTTGCCGCCGCCGCCTGCTGAACCGAAGCTTCGAAATGCTCGCGCAGAGCCCGAGAGATAGCCCGACGGCAGCCTCGGGGTAGCTGACGGTGGTTCAGTTCCGTGTAAACAGTTACGAGGTCGCGAGAAACGAGTGGAGGAAATGACTTTTAGCCCGGGGAGTTCTCGAGGATACTCTCGCGGCCGCCGTTTAATGGGTCGGTGTGCTGCGAGCGAGTATCTACCCGGCACTTGCGCCCGGCTCACGGCAACAGAGCAACAGAGATGACGGTGGGGTGTCCTTAAAGAGTGGGTGAAAATCCATAGGGTTATCAATAAGGCATCGCTACTTTCCTTCGTCAGTTGACGTCGTCTCCTCGCGTCTTCATACAAATGACCGCTGGGTTTATACAAATTACAATGAAGCAGATAAGTCCTGCTATGCATATTCAAGGTCGAATTTGCTTTAATGCGCCCTCGGCGCGAATCCCTTCGCACTGATCATGGGACATCTGCATGGGTGGCAGCTACGAGTCGTGTCAACTTCGGAACATCGTCAACTCCGCTAGGCTAGTTTTTTTTTTCTATGAAAATTACATTTTGCTTCATTCGCGACGAAGCAAAATTCCGAAATTCCAAAATTCATAAGTTCCATAATTCTAAATTCCAAAATTAAATAATTCCAAAATACCAAATTGAAAAATTTCAAATTCCAACATTTTTAGTTCAAAAATTCCAAAATTCTAAACAAGGAAACTATTTATATTCTAGTAAAGGACGTTAAAGGGTTAACCCAATTTACTTTTGTCCAGAAACGTCAGGCAACCTTGACGTTTCTTTGGAGAGTTTGTCGACCATATTGCATCAAGCGGGTTAAACGGGTTATCCGCATTCAGACAATGATAGCGCGCGCGCGCGCACGCTGCTGCGTCCACTATGAACTAGTGCGCGACTGATGGCGGCGCGAACGCGAGCAACAGTGCTAACTGCGATCCGCGTCCAAGCTCGGCAAGCTCACGCCGAACCACCCTGCGCTCGAAGTGCATGAATATGTAAATGGTCGTCGCACGGGTGGCGGCGGCAAGTTTGGCGGAGAGAGCGAACGAGCGGCGGCATACGTTATCCACTTGGCTGCCTATGAAGCCTGATATCGTACCCCGGACGTAATAATTAGTAATCATTTAAGCGTCCATCCGTGGAAAATCGTATCACTCATCCCCGATTTCCGTTATCGCGGTTCTCATCCGTTCACTTGGACCCAGTGTTTAAGCCCTTGGATATTACTTCCACATCTGTAGTTATGACACGTAAAAGCACAGAAAATGAAGGTTCTTTATTTTTGTTTCATATATATACACGAAAAAAGGGTTGGATCAACGCCGCTTGCTTACACGTCCATCAAACCTTAAGGATTTTTTTCTAGGTTATGATATGCAGTAAGTCATTTTTCCCCAGACCCTTTTCTTCACTCGAATAAAAGTGGATGCATCGATGGAGCTACCAACCCCATCCGAGACTCGTCGTTGTCGTTGTTGCTGTGCACGTCTGTCATCAACGCCGCTTGTTTACACGTCCATCAAACCTTCAGGATTTTTTTCTAGGTTATGTTATGTAGTCAGTCATTTTTCCCCAGACCCTTCTCTTCACTCGAATAAAAGTGGATGCATCGATGGAGCTACCAGCCCCATCCGGGACTCGTCGTTGTCGTTGTTGCTGTGCACGTATGCCATCTCTCCCCCAACCCTTCCACCACCCTTCATCCCCTGCACTTGCAGTCATTATTTTTCCCCTTTTTTCTGGCTCTTCGGCGCTGTTGTTGTAGTTCCAGGCCAGACCGCGAAAACCCTCTCGTATTCGGTCAAACGTTTAACTCGCCTGGCAGAGATAAACGCCGGCCCTGACAGGGATTGAAGTCATTAGTCGTCGGGTGCAAGGGTGGCACGTAGGAGTAGGTGAACGGGAGAGATGGAAGGCGCACCACTAGATCGCTCTCTCACTCGATTCAGCTCAACCCCCCACCCCCACCTCCTACCCACCCCTACCACCCATCGTCCCACTGTCCCGAGCCCTGAAGCGATTGTCAAGCCCACTTATCACGGGCAACGGATAAAAAGGGCGGCCAGGATTGTCCAACCAACCTCGCTGTACACGGTCCCCGCGCGACCCCTTCTGACCGGTCCACCAACTTGTGTACCCAGAGTGCACCAGCCAGCCTCCCCCGTGCCATAGCTCTTCCCGTGTTGAACTGGCCCCGGGGGTTGTTGAAAACTCCGGAACGTTATCCGCTTTTTTTATTCCACGAATCGATAAGCGTTCCACGCGAAATGAACTCTATCAACATTATTTTTTTATCGATCGGATAATAATCGTTTCAATTCGTCGAGGCACATCCGGGGGACAAATGTCCATATAATTGAACCCGATGTTCAATGATCAATATCTATCGTATCACGTAATCTCAGTCAGCTCGACGCTGATTACACGTTACGTGTATAAACACCGAGCAAATGTTATCCGATCCTTTGCGAGCCGATTGGGAATCCATGTGAAAACTAAGCGAAAATTAAACCTTGGGTTAAACAAAGAAAAAAAAACCACTAGAAGCGTCGTCGGCCTTTCCTGTCTCTTCTCAAAAATGTATAATCGATTGAATCGAACTCGATAAGCAATGATTAACATTCAACGATATCTGAATGTAATCTGTATTAATATCTCCGTCTCCCGACGCCGATTATACGTCACGGCCGCGTGCGCACACACACTGTGCAAACGTAATGTTATTATACTTTCGTCGTCGGTGGAGCTTGATGGAAATTCATAGAAATTAGAACGTGGAATTCTGGGAATGAAAGCAAACATGGAGGAAGCCGTGAAAGCCCTCGGTAAACGGCAGGTGAGGAGGAAGACGGTACGGAGGACTGAGGGAAGAGGAAGGGTAGGCAGTGGCAGAGACAGGGGGCAGAGCGAATTGAGAGAGGACAGGTAGGAACGAAACACGCCACGTGAATCTCGCGAATGGAAAAGGCGACACGTAGGCCGGATAGCAACGCTCGTTTGCTCATGGCCCCGCGAGAGACGCTGGTGTGCAACACCCAAGCGTCACCTGCGCCCAATACAAAGACGACTGTGCCAAAGGCACCTTTGTATATGGATATACAGCGTGTCCCAAAAGATATGAAGATCTGGCTGTTTCACCCTGTTCGCTTTATCCTATATATGAACAGCGTTAAGCCAACAGGGTTAAACAGCCGGAATTTCATAAATGTTGGCCTTGTTAACCTTGTTTGCTCCTGTATGAACAGAGTTATGCAGCCGGAACTTCATAACTTTTGGCCCTACTAACCCTGTTCGCTTAACCCTTTATATGGACAGGGTTAAGCGAACAGGTTTAAGCAGCCGAAACATCAAAACTTTTGGGACACCCTGTATACGTATGTCTGTGTATACACGACGACGATGAACCCTCTACCAACACGGGGACCACGGTTTGTAATTCTATTATTATCTTTACATGAGCACGTACCTCATCCGCGTATCACGTACTGCGCCTTGCGCTGTCTAAACCCTTCGCTTTTCTTGCAACCGCAGCATCAGCCGGAATGGCGGTCGTGTGCGGAGATGCAGCTGCCTTACACACCGTGAACCGGTGCGGAGGCTGAACCAAAAGGGCATTGCGCTTTATCCGACTCTCCGGGCCGCGTCCCTCCGTTCATCCTCTTCCTCGCTTGTTCCTTCGTCTATTCTTCTCTCTCCCGTCCTCTCCTCGGTCGCTCGGCCTGCGCGCGGCCTCCACGACGCGACGTGATAAACAGATCTTATTTACGGAAGCATCTGCAGTCTCTACCAGCGCGCAGTTGTTACACGATTTCCCCGAGCTGTCGGTTATACCGTCACCCGAGACACAATGCGAAGCCCAAGTATGATTCATTCTTTTTTTCACGGTTTTTTTTTTATATCGCTGCGATTCAGTCATTTTAATTGGAGACGAGACACGGGTATAAAATGTACGCGGTGGAAACATGACTTTACATTTTTGTACTTTTAATGAAATTTTATTGTCCACGAACGTCCATTGAATTTATTTGTTCAAAATGTACAAAACAGGTTTTTACGCTTGCAGGAAGAAAAAAATTGTTTGAAAAATACAACAGTTTTGGTTAAAAAATGTGTCGAAGTTATAAATTTCTTGGTACGATAAAAACTTTATTTAATCGGTAATTATATCATATTTATTCTATTGCACGTACCAGCAACGCCATTTGCAATGATTAATTACTAATTAGCGAGTGACACGTGCAACATGGCAGTGATATACATTACGGATTATGATTAGAAATATTCATTAGGTATCACGTGGTCGCCGTCCGCCCGATCAGACAATCAGTGAATCAGTTGCAACGTCGGCGAGGTTAAATAGATATTTTAGAAAAACCGGTCTGCGTAAAATAAGCGACCTGCCTCGGTTTCCAAGGCATCGGCCGCCGCCCGCCGGAAGCCGCGGCAGCAGGTCGAGACAGGAGGATTCCGGAGTAGTCGGGGGAAAGTAATATCGGCCGTCCCGTGGGAGGGACAGACGGCAATTTATACATACTTTTTAAAAGGAGAATAGAGACGCGACAGAGTCAACGGATATATACGATGTCACTATGTAGGGAAAACCAAAAGCGTCTCGGCTCTATGTCGCCGCGCGCTCGTTTGTGCGACCGAGTATACAGGGTGCCTCAAAAGTAGTGAAGTTTCAGGTGTCCCTACGATTGTGTCATACGGAGATAATGGAATGATCCAGCTTATCATCTTATCTATTCCTGAACTATTGCAAGTTCAACGCTTGAACTTCTTAAGGGGTGTCTGGTTTAGCTACCAGCTTGATACCCAGGGTCATCCGGAAGTTCGCAACTTTAGGACGCCTTGTACGAAGGTGATGCATACGTGATATAGGCTCTAAACGGTACCAAGATAACACAACGTGCTCAATGGCTATAACTATACGGTAGGTCAGAATATGGAATGATCCAACTTGTCGTCTTATCTATTTCTGAGTTATTGCGAATTGATCGTTCGAACTTCGTGAGTGTGTCTGGTTTGACCACCAGTTCGACAACCAGGGTCATTCGGAAGTTCGTAATTTTTGGGACGCCTTGTACAAAGGTGATGCATACATGATATAGTCTCTACACGATGCCAAGATAACACAACGCGCTGAATGGCTATAACTATACGGTAGGTCAGATACCACCGTATTCTTGACTCTATACCGGAAACAATGCGAATCCAGCGGCTCGTGACTAATCGAATCCGGAAATACATATGCCAATCGTCTGTCACGCTGCGCTACTGCTGCTGCTGGGCTGGTATTGCGCGGCCGTCTGCTTCGTGGGCGACTAGAGCAACGTCAGTCGGAGGCACATCCCTTCCGTTACAGTCTGCGCCTTCTCGGTTTGCCTTCGACCCCGTCGCCCAGACGAGTTTGTTGCGAATTTCCCCGCGAGCAATCGTGTCCCCGAGCTACGGTCGCGGCGGTTGTGAGGTTGAACGCCGTGAGACGCTTCGCTATTACACAAGCCTCAAAGTGTTTTCATCTTCCTACGTCAACTCTGACAACGTCCAGTAAAGTTCAATTTACAAGTATCACGAATTTGTAGGTCAGTTTTATTCCACTGAAGTTTCAAATATTCCTGCGCATAACGCTGCGATGTATACAAAAGATACGACGAACCGGCTTTCCAACCATCGATCTCACTTACCGCAACTACCTCAAGCGTATATTGACAAATGTGAATCGTATATCTTACAATAATGTAACAGTCCCAAGACGGGTATCGAGGAGACACGTGCGAAGATAAATTGTCGGTTTGTTACCGCAAGAAAATAAACCCGGAAATGAGAAATCTGGTATTGGTTGGTCGTCCCCCGCTGCTAACTGGCTCCGCTATGACGCTAGAATAGAGCGTAGTCATTGGTTCCGCGCAACTATAGGTAGAAAAATGAGGAAACCACTCGAGAGGGCGGCAAGTTCGCGGAATCCAGTATTGACAGCTGGGAATAATTGGATTCAAGGCTTATGAAAACGGAGGGCGTAAATATCCTCAAATGGTTCGAAGCTGAGAACCGTCGTCATGAAACCACTTGAAGAAAAGAGCTCGAACTTGTATTGATCATTGTTCTTATTAAAAAGAAGAATTATTAACATGTGCAACTCTAATTTCTCATAAAGCTGTTTTATTAGTCCGTAGTATGATATCACAGAGGTGAAGCACTGATTGCTATGTAAAGCAGTGAGCATACCCAACGAGGGCTAATAATTTAGTAGTTGCTTGACTCGTGTTAATATTTACAACGATCCCTCCTACGTCGTAGGAAGGATCGCTATTTACAACGAGTTCCGCGCACCTCAAGTTACTTACCATTTCCGGTCTGTTATTTCACTATATCACACACATGACTCCAAGTCCACCATTAATTGCACCACAGGCTTGCACTCACTCTAACCACTTTTTCTCCTGTTGCGTAAAACCAGGGTCCACCTTGAGGCTATCGCCAAGCCACGAACCCGGCAAGAACTATTTCTTTTTAAAATAAACACACACTCGAAAGAGGTTAAACCACCTTTGGGCGCGAGAACAAACGACACTACGCTCTCGCCGCCCTTACCTCCATAATGTGCAGTCGTCGAGTCGTAATACCCAACAACCGGCTCACACGCGCCGTTGTAGTACCTCTACGTGTGAGGCTGCTGCTGCTGCTGCGGGTGCCGATGCGGCGAGGTTTTACGAGAAAGGTAAATCGTTTTTCAAGAATCACTTGAGAAGGCGGAGAAGCACGTGTGCCATACGTTACGTATTTACTATATGGTATATATAGGTGGCGCGCTTGTGGCAGCGCCACCGGAATTTCGCCGAGCGAACATGGCTGACAGGGGGGTTAGGTGTACGCAGAAGAGGGTGGCAGGTGGGGTGGGGAGGGGGAGTCGTGTAGCGAGAGAGAGAGAGAGAGAGAGAGAGAGAGAGAGAGAGAGAGAGAAAGAGAGAGAACCACTGGCCGAGCTACGTTGGTCGCTGCACCGTTGCTGCACGTTCTATTTGTCGTCCGCCTGTTTGCTGATCGCCCAGCGCCGCGTGTATGCTTCGCTTTGCACGTTCGTTACGTACACCCACGGATTAGCTCCCGCTTTCCGAGTTTCGTTAGTACTCGTCCCGCTCCGCTGCTGCTTTCCCCCACCACCGGCGCGTCCTCTACGTGTCCTTGTCCACGTCCCGCGCCACTTTCTTCGCTCTCGTCGTTCGCTTTTGTTATTTGTCATCTTTCGCCGTCGTTGTTTGACATCGGGATTGCGTTGGCAGGTTAGCGAAGCCCCTCTCCGATGAAGTCCGCCACCGCCGACGGTGGCAATCGAGGCGTGCGCGCAGAGCGTCGAGAGGCCACGGAGCGAAAAATCTCCCTCGCACGCGCCTTTTCGCGAAAAATAAACAGACTGTGAAAAAGGGCTTGTAGACATAGTGAGAAAAAGCGGGATGATGAGGGGGAGGAGGAGAGGGAGAGAGCGAATCGCGTGGCTCATCGCAGTGATGCGAAATGACCGTCATTTTGAGTTCGCGTCAGTTACGCGTCACTTAACCGTCACGTGACCGTCACGTGACGTCATTTTCGTTTCACATAATTTTCCATGCGAAAATGACGGTCTATTTTACTTTCCTCATCTGACAAGACAAGCCTGACAGGGACTTCTATCTAATAGATGGAAAATTATCATCACGATTGTTTCGGTAATTTTTTTCGGTCGCAACATTTATAGATTTGATGACATCTGTAAAATTCATTGTTTTCGTCGTCGATTGTTTGAGTCCATGGACGTCCATATAGATGGGAAATGACCGTCACGATTTTTTTGGTCATTTTTTCGGTCACCATTTTTTCGAAATGGCCGCGGTGTTTATAGTGCGTGCGCATGCGCAGATATGATATCGGGCGCTCGGTCATTTTCGCCATTTTTGCACCCGTCATGTGACGGTTCTACGACGGTCACGTGACGGTCACACGACCGTCACGTTACGGCTTCACATCACTGGGCTCACGAGAGCTTCGGTTCACCTCTCCCGGGTATATCCGAAGTTCCGATTAGTCCGGCTAAGAAATATACTCGGATACGTGTATAGACTTTTATAATGCTACACCCGCTCCAGATCGCCGACGTTCTCGCGCCAACTTGCGCACACACACCGGGGGCTTTTAATTATTATTCGCGGGCTATATGCATTCCTCGTAGCGTGTTGCTTCCGTCACGCGAACCGTCGATCTTCCCGCGCAACGGTCACGTTACAGAACGACGAAGTGTGTGCTGCTGTTATATGCTTTTGTTTATGAACGACGCCGGGGCCAATCGGGGCAGGCGATGATAAACGTATGATTGGAGTTGGATAGACCACGAAAAAAAAAATTAGGTATGCTGCGGATGTTTTCAGTTTATTTCAAAAATTTTTCACGTATAGTTAGTGTACAGTTTTTACTCGGAAAGGTTTTTTTGGGTGATTGAATAGACTACAGAAAAAAAATTATCTGCAAATACAGTGTTTATTTGCTCGGTGAGAGTCAACAGCAAGCGCGAAAAATGAACAGCGCTCGAATTAATGGACCGAGGTTAATCTCACCGCAAGCGCTTGAGTATCTTCGTCGCTGGGATCCGGCACGTACGCTCGCTTCGAGCTCTGTTGTCATACTAACCTCTTGTTTTTGCCCCGGCGCTCCGACGTCACGTGATCACCAGCGGCTCGGGCCGCGCGCGGCGACCGTTGCGTCCACTTCGTGAAATCTCGGCGCTCGGCTCGCTTACGACGAAAACACAAAGGACGAGCGGAGCACTACTCAACGTACACAAATTTCAAAGTTTGCTACCGGAGTCGGCCAATAACTAAGTCCCCACGAGAGTGTGACCACGTAATTTGGTGTTCCTTACTTCTGAACGTAATTTCATATCCTGGTGGAAAATTTACGGCGTTACACTCGGCGCTAGTCAGGCCTTGGTCAGGGCCGCGTCATCCCTGTCCGGGCCTGATCAGTGCCTGTTCCGAATGTAACACTTACAGAAAATACAATGCCTTAGACTCGGCGCTATCCAGGCCCTGGTCAGGGCCGTGCTATCCCTGCCCGGGCCTGATCAGTGCCTGGCTTGGGCTGAATGTAACAGAATACTACAGATTTTCTACCAGGGTACATCAGGATATAAAACGTAAGGTTTCTGATATTCGTTTAATCAGATTGAACTGCTGCACTTCAAAAACAGAAATCCGTACATTAATTACACGTTAATTTAGTACGCACACCGATAAATAAATGCTTCGGGGAAAATGTTCTTAGCAGTTTCCTCGAAGAGGTGACGCGTTTCGCCCCGGTCTCCGTTGCCAACTGCAGTGTGTACAGTCGAGGTGTACTTACGCTCCGCACGGTATGCCCCGACCGTGCGATATATAGTCGCCCCAGCAGTACGGCAAATAGCAGGTGCTGTGCAATTTCGTTTAAAGCGACGCGCACGCCGAGAGACTTTGTCGTGTACACATAAAGTTGGGTACCGCAGCGGCTATACGAAAGCTCACGGCACCCCGCAAGTTAACCTGCTGTGATAGGGTTAATGCGCGGTGTCAGGAGTATCGGGGGGTTGGAGTGCGGCGACGGGGAGGAAGCGAGAGAGAACACATTTATTGGTATTCCAGGGGAAAAGCTCTGAGAGCACGAAACACGCTTGAGTGAGTAAAAAATTGCTTAATACACGGAGAGAAGAATCGGGTACTCATTACCCGATTTAGTATAGTGAACTCGGTTTATTCTGCGTATCTGGTGTCTATTTCTATATTTTCCTCTCGATTACTAGACCCTGCTTTACCGCGTGCTGCACGACTTATCGGAGTCGTTACTACATTTTGATCTTTGAATCGTATTATAAAGAAACCAAATATCATAAGAATATATACACGTAAAAGTGTCACGACTACATGTCAAAATTTAGGAATGTTCGCAACTTTCAGCGAACTTCTAGTGAATACGATTCGCAATATATGAACGAAAACATTTCTTCCCCCTAAACCTCCCTACAACTGATATTCATTTTGAACATTTTTCCGTTTGATTTCTAATGCCTACATAAAAAATAAACCAAATATTTTTGGAGGCATCAAACCTTCGGCCTACGTCATCATTTTGAAATCATTTTGTATATTCATGAGTCGCGGAGCGTTTGAATTTAACACAAAATCACAGAATATATTCGCTGAAAAATCTAGTCCAGGAAATTTGCATTCATGATTTCGCGTTTCTGAAAATCCGTGTGTTAATATTTCTCTCAGATGCGAAGACGTCTTGTGATACGATTAATGCATGTCGCCAGGATTTGAGGACATCTTTGACTGGTGCCTGCATTAACGGCGAAACCGAATAAGCGAATATGGAGGACACCTCTTCATCATGCAAAATTTGGGACGTAAGACACTCGACAAGGTGGATCCAACATCAGCTCACGTCTGTGCAGTTGAAATATCCTCGTCGCTCGACGCCACACATCGACAGCCCGAAAATCTCGCACACATGCGAATTCGAGGCACGTTGCGATTTTCAAATTGAGTGTTTCCGGGACAGTCGACGAATATCGCGAGACACTGCTAGACGCTTACGAAGCGCTACACTGAATAGGAGACAATTTCGAAGCGAGAGAAAAGTCCCTGCCTCAATCATCGTCCTTCGCAGCGATAAGTTTTCCTGCAATTTGCATCTATCGACTTTCGCAGCTGCGCGTTTCTTTCATCACTGTCCTTCCTTTATCGCTTCATTCCTGCAACTGGTATCGGCTCAATTTGTCTCTAATTCTTGAAACATTTCGTTCTGTTCTGTTTGCAACAGTTTCCATTAATTATTTTTTCCCTTGCGGAAAAATAATTAATGCTTGGATATTTCAGCAGATACCTAACCGGCCTACAATTATTAAGTATGTTCAGCAAAATATTTTTTAACCTCGGAATAATTTTCGAATCAAGTGAAATGCATTTTCCAGCTTCATTTCCCAGACGAAATCGCGTTCCACTTCCCTGAGCCTGACTTTCTGTTTGACTGTTTTTTTTGTTCACCCTCGAATTTACATGTATTCAATGGGGGGGTGACTTATAGAACCCGCTGATGGCTTCTGCTCGTCCCACGTTTATTCCTTTTCCCCGTCGCTTCGCTTCGCTCCATTTCGTCATTTCGTCACAAGGAGCGCGGGGGGAGAGGAACGACGATCGATATATCCTTACACGCGCGTTACACGAGAAACGATATGCTCAACAATTCAATCGTATGCATCGCGCTTCGTTGACCAGTGGGGGGGGGGGGGGGGGGGGGGGGGGGGCATTGTGGAATATGGTCGACGGCGCGGTTGGGTATGAAAAATCAATTCGGAGAGGCAGACTGGTCGAGTGGGCCCTGAAACGATGGCCGGGCGCCGGACGACGACGCGCCGCGTCGTCCTCTGGCACTCACTTGCTCTCTGACGTCTTTTTTCGTTTTTCCCTCCCCCGTTCGGCTTCTCCGAGTGAGCAACCGGCTAGTATGAATTTTTAACGGCTCGGTGGACCGTGCAAGAACACGAGTTCGAAAGAAGGGGAGCCAAGGGGGATGGGGTGGCGGGAAGGTGAGGGGGGGGGTGGGAGGTGGGCGGGGACGTCGAGGGTTGGGGAGGAGGCAGAGAGGAACCACAGTGGCGGTAAGGGTATTAAAATTGAAAAGTCGCGCTAGTCTCTCAGCCAGAGCCCCGTAGCTGGTCCAGCGAGCGAGCGAGGGCTGCAAATCTGTTGTATACCAAGGGAAACCTCGTCGCTGTATAGAAATAGAGCACCGAGGGGGAAGTTGAGCGTTTTACTTTTTCGCCGTTCGCGAAAACGTTTTATACAACTTCGCCGGGACACGCTATAGGTATGCGATGGTACGGATGCGATAGTGTGGAGTGTGTAGTATGGATAGTGGCCCCGACTACTATCCTAGTATACATATGTATGAATCTTGGGCACTCTAAATCTGTACTTCCTGCAGACAGGGATTCCCCTGGACGTAGACTCGCACTGTTGTTCTATGGATATTGAAGAGTCAATGTTTTTAGCCAGGCCAATGCTTTAAGCTCCTGAGGGTCGATGTTTTTAGTTCTTGTAAAACTGTTCTTGTAAAACTGGCTCGTGCTGGGGGGTCAATGTTTTTAGTTCTTGTAAAACTGTTTCCAGCTGAGGATCAATGTTTTCAGTTTCTTCAAAACTGTCTCCTTCCGAGGGTTAATTTTTTTCGCCTATATTTCCCTTCGGGGATTCCCCTGTAGACCGTGAACGTTAAACACACAGAGTTAACACGTTATTTTTTTTTACCCTCCCCCCGTGACTCCATGGAGACAGCTCCTTGGGCTTCATCAACACGACTCAGTGATCTATAGCGTTAATACCGTAGGCGACGTGTATCTTGTGCTTCGTACGCGCGTCACATTCTTCTTGCCAATTGGGCCGAAAGAGGCGAGGCTAAACAGTCGGAGAACGGCAGAAGCACCGACAAACAATGGCGGCGGTTATACGGTTTTAGGTGCGCGCTCTCGACTGGACGACTCGGGGATCGGCGATTTACAAGATACATGGACGGCTGTTAGCCTCCTAACGAGGGTTTAAGCTTCACCTGAGCGATGTCACTCGTTAGCGACGACTACTTACACGCCCATGCGACGACTACTGCATGGGCCTTCCACATCCTCACCCCCCTTCGACCTCCCCCACCTCCTCGACCCCTTGTTCGCTCTGCCGCCACACGGAGACCACCTTTCTACCTTCGCCCATTTGCTGGTGCAATTCCGATATCCCAGTTGCACCACCCGCACGGTGCTTTTTCCTCTTTCCGTCCTCCTACGGTGACTCTCCCCCCTCTTCATACGTGACCGCCGTTCCAGGTTCGCGATCCATCGTCATTTATCCCGGAAACTTGTCCTGATACCGCCGAGCTGAATTGTTCTTCGTCCACCTTACGTTCTCTTTTTTCACACCTCGACTCGCAGTCGAGGTTTTCGCAGTAGTGTTGAAAAATATCGAGACATTTTCGGTGATACTTTGGGTCACAAATTCGTTTATTATTATTATTGTTATTATTATTTGTTTTATCATCATCATCATCATTATTATTATTATCTATTTTCTGAATTCATTACATTTTATGAACAGATACGACAGACACGACTTGCACCTAATTTGCAGTATTTGAATTCGATTGAGTTAGATAAATGCAGTCGGACGATTTTCGGGTCATAGGATAGCCGCATGCTTCGTGCCGCCGGTGCGAATAACGAGCAGCTTGTGTACTCTCGCTAATTCGAATTTCGCTGTAATTCAAATCATTTCCCATTGCTGTCATTAGATGCGCGAATTACAATGCGCAGGAGCGATTAGAAATATTTAGCGTCGATGTGATCAGTGCGAAACGCTTCGGCCTCCTTTGGTATACATGTATTCTGATTAATTGGGCTTTGATTTTAAGCTAGATTATATTCCCGCTGTTTGCGAAAAAACAAAGTCGTTTGCCCAAAAAATAAAAAAATCGACGGGTGCGGAAAACCCGGTGCGGAAAACGAGCATCTTACGCATGCTAAAACGTCCCGAAAAGTCGAGTTTTCCGCACGTTATTTAAAAAATAACCTACTTTCCGCACTTGATAGCAAATGTGAATTTTTTTTTATAACAGCGATTTTTTTTTGCCGAGCGCCAGTCGAACGGCGTGCGGCCTCCATTGACGCAGAAAGCAGCCGTTTCCCTGCCGTTCACCGGATCTGACGTTAATTGGTCGACGTGCACCGTCTCGAGCCAAAAACGGTTTTTGTTCAACATTGGAAATTACTCTTGTTACCAGCAAATAAATGAAGAATCAAATTGGGTGAATCGATCGGCTGATTAAAAAATATATTTGCTGACCAATGGCAAATGGTGCTATATATTTTTTTTGTAACATCGATTTTTTTTGCTTGCCCAGCGAAAAATATCATCGCTGCAGCGAAATCTGCTCGCTCTCCCTATGTGTGTGTTTAAGCCACCGCGCGGAACCTGCGCAAACGGGATATATTGATTTATCGCAAAACAATCGACGCGTTTAAGCGGCCGGTGGGTAACGACGCGGGGACAGATGTCGTCGTTGAACCACTTAACGAAAAACGCTTGAAATAGTTAAAAATAAAACTTTTTTTTTCTACTGTGTTTAATCGCTCCTCGAGACTCTTCGATAGGTTTATATCCGGATGGCAAAAAACTGAGACAAAAAAATAACAGAAAAACAGAGGAATCCATATCAATTTTCGCGTTTTTCACGTCGAATTTTCTATTTTTCGGAAAAAACTTTGGAAAAATTTGCGATTTTTGAGGGTCGACTTTAAAATTCTGCGAAAAATCGAGATATCGCGTTCCGACTTGCGGCAGTCTCTTCGTTGGAGGGTTTTCTTTCGAACGCAAAAAGAAAATCCAGATTCCATTGATCCAAAAAAAATTACGTCGGTTTTAGTGAAGTGAGAGAATTCGGAAAAAGTAAAGAATATATTTTCTAATCAGCCGATCGATTCGCCCAATTTGATTTGTTACTTGTTTGGTAACAAGAGTAATTTTCAATGTTGATCTAAAACCATTTTTGGCCCGAGACGATTCACGTCGTCAATTAACGTCAGATCCGGTGAACGGCAGGGAAACGGCCGCTTCCTGCGTCAATGGAAGCCGCATGCCATTCCTTCCGTTCGATATTCCTATACTTAATAGTCTCGTCGTTCTCATCGCTCGGCTGCGCGCCGCGCAGGAGCCGATGAAGACCGCGAGTGCCGCCGGTGGGACGCGAGCGCCCGCACACTTATAGTCACCGATAATTTAATTAATTAACAACGGCGCTCACCATCCGCCGATTAATTAAGTTTCGTAGCGATTACCTTGGGGCCCGTCCGCTGCGCCGGCAGTTCGATCCTCATCGGCACAATTTCTCCGCGTGGCTTCGCCCGTTTCCTCCTTCCAACGACTCTCTGACTCTTTTCCGGTCGGATTTTCCGTCTCTGTCACTTGAGTTCCTTAGCCTCGAGCCGCACGGGTCATTTCTGTCTCAGTCGGACGATTTTCGGATCATAGGATAGCCGCATGCTTCGCGTCATCGGTACGAATAACGAGCAGCTTGCGTACTCTCGCTAATTTGAATTTCGCTGTGATTCAAATCATTTTCCATCGCTGTCATTAAATGCACGAATTACAATGCGAAGGAGCGATTAGAAATATTTAGCGTCGTTGTGATCAGTGCGAAACGCTTCAGCCTCCTTTGGTACATGTGTTTTGATTAATTGGGATTTAATTTTAAGCTAAATTATATTCCTGCTGTGTGCGAAAAACAACGTCGTTTGCCCGAAAAATCGAAAATTCGAGGAGAAAAATGCGAAAAATGATTTTTCACTGTTTCCGAATTTTGTCACTTCATTAAAATCGATGTAATTTTTGTTTGGATCGATGGAATCTAGATTTTCTTTTTGCGTTCGAAATAAAAATTTTTAACGAAGAGAATGCCGCAAGGCGGAACGCGATATTTCGATTTTTTTATTTTTTGCAGAATTTTAAAGTCGACCCTCAAAAATCGAAAATTTTTCCAAGGGTTTTTTTCCGAAAAATAGAAAATACGACGTATTTTTCCGTCTCTGTCACTGGAGTTCCTTAGCCTCGAGCCGCACGGGTCATTTCTGTCGCTCTGTCTTTCGGTCTCTCGGGCTCCTTTCCGTCAAACCGCCCGGGTCATTTCGAGGAAACGAGCCGAAGTGTCGCAGCACAGCTACACGTAATAATACTCAATAGCACAACCGTCCGAACCTCTCCTCTCAATCGTTTCTATCTGCGACTCCCCATCGACGGTCCCGGATATACGGAAGTATTACAAAGGTTCACCAAGGACCTGAGCTATTGTTACCACGAAGAAAGGAAACAAGTGCCCGAAGCTCACTTTTCACCCTCTCGCACTTTCGTCGCGGTATATCGGCTCGATTGTATTTACTGCTGAATCGCAGTCAGAAACGTGAAAGAAAAAGGGAACAGGTAAGTAGTTTAGAAATCCAGTGTTTCAATTTTTGTTTTACTTTTTGCTTTCTCTCACTGCGATTGACTTTTGTGATCGCTCTTGTAGAACGAGACTAATAAACATTGTGATTTTTTCGATAAAATTAATTGTGGAAAAGTTGTGCGAGCAGTTGCATGATTTCTTGCCACGATTTTTATTCTGAAAACAGTTTACAGATGATATTTTTTTTTGTCAGACTTGGCCACTAAAGGGTTAATTATTAAATGTTGTCATGAATTATGGACCCTCAAGTCAGTATCGACGAAAATAAATGTCCTGTAAAAGTATGCAAAAGGCTCATTTGAAATGCCACACACATTCTGAAAGTTGCGTTGATTTTCCAGTCTCATCAATGATCCGCAGCGGTGGAATAAATGAGTGGCATAAATCATCAAACGTATGAACTGAGCAACCGAATCGATACGAGTGTGAATGAGGAATAATTAACCCTGGACCACCGACTCTATTCTTTCCGTCTCAATTCTGCCGATTCTCAATTCTCAATTCTCGAATTAATGGTTAAAATCGTGATACGAATATCGCACCCGACTGTTATCGCCATTTCTGGTGCATCAAGTATGAATCCAACTGCTGGCATAATCCACTTTTTCCCAATTTATTAATTCGTTTCAGCTTTCCAATTTAAATTTATGAAAAATTAATGAAGCACACTATTAATGAGCAGGTGTCCTACACGGAGAGAAGGGTCTGATAAATTTTACCATATATCTAGTAAAAAGTACCATTATTTTCTGGCACAGGGTAGTCACGACGCCATCTATCAAGAAGTACGGGAACTTTGAGAATTTTTACCACGAAATATGGTAAAAATGTTCATATATATGGTAAAAATTCTCGTAGTTCTCGTACTTAACGTTAGATGGCGGCTGTGGCAGCCAATTACCAGGCGCATTGGTCATTTTCACTAGATCCATTGGTAAATTTTATCAGATCCTTCTCTCCGTGTATAATTTTTTCGAATTCATCGGTGTGGCCGCTGAGGGTTAATTATCAGGTATCCCATGATTTTTTCTAATTCATGGCAATATCCATTTTCGGTTGAAGGTGTCGAAGTCTCGACACCTTCGACATGTACCCACGTGCCAACTCGCCCCGGGCAGCTTCATCGCCATAAAAGTATCATCGGCGCGGTTTTTTTACGCTCCCCCCCCCCCCTCTCCCCCCTCCCCATTTTATCCCGGTCAATGTTACTTTTTCGCGCTCCGCTCGGCCGCCGCGAACGGTCCACGACCTTCCTCAACGATCAATCCGGCTGTCTATGCGCGGAACGAAGTGGACGCTGCTGCCTTCGCAGGGATGCTCCGGCTGTTTTCCGGATCGTGAACGCGCTCGTCCAAAGTTTCCTAAGCACAGAGAGAAAGAGAGAGAGGGACAGACAGAGATGCAACTCAAGTGACGAGAAAGAGAGAGAAGAAGGATAATAAAAAGGAAACGGTGTACTTCGATGGGACAGGGTAATTCAATTAAAAGGGCCCCGGGTCGGATTGGGTTGGGTCGCGGGTTCAAGAACGAAAAGCGGAGCGTCTTTGGCCGCCGCCGCGTGACCCGAGTCGTCGTTCGTTCGTCCAGCGAAAACGACGATGTCGCTAATGCCGGCCGAGCTTTTACTCATCGTATTTTCATTACTTCCGGTTCTTCCCTCCCCCCCCCCCCCCCCCCCTCGTAGAGACCGGTCAAGAATCGTCCATTCACGCTCGCCGAGTCCTCGCAAACTTATATGAGGCATTCCATATAAAGCGGGCCACCCCAATTTTGAGTTGTAGATATGGATTTGCTATCATATCAATTTTTGTGCATCTTATTGTAATCTTGATAACGAAGTATGGAACAAATTTTGAAAAAAATCAAAATGGTTCCTCTCACTAAAAAAAAAAAAGAAAATGGTACGACTTTGTTGTCCCCAAAAAAGACTGAAAATTATTCGGAAAATTATGAAAAAAATATCATCATAAAGTACATTCAAATACCTAAATTTTCATCGCAACACATTTTCTCGTGCAAGGACAGAAAAAAATGTAAAGAAGAAAGGGGTAACATAGCTTTTTTAGTTTTACAGATAGAGCCAATCTACACAAAATCTAAAAAAACAACACTATTACATTTTCGGTAAACGATAAGATTAAAAAATCTGAGATAATTCATGGACGGTCTTACCACTCCAAATACCTCATAAAAAAAATGTCGGAACATTTTTTTCAAGTCAAAATTGGGGTATCCCGCTTCGTATGAAATGCCTCATACATCATTGACAAATATATCTATATAGTATAATACGGTTTCCGCGTATCTCGCTGTCGTTTTCCCGGCTTTTCGCGACACTCGCAGCTTTTCTTCCGGCAACACGCAGCAGCAGAACGGTGGCGATGCATCCGCCGCTGTTCGACGCATCCACCCGGCGTCACCGCCGGAGATATCGAACCGCACGTTCCTCTCGTCGTGCGGTCCTCCCGTCCCCGCCCCCTCCCTCCATACGTCCCCGTTTATGCTGTACAGACGCCGCGCGGCGGCGTCGGTACACGCAGATGGAGAGTAAGAGCGCCAACGCGATTTTACGTGCGCCGAGCACTTTGCTCGAAGTACCGCCGAACAATTTTACGAGCAACTGGTAACGCCGCGACCGCGGCTGTAGCGTCGCGTCCTCCTTCCCCCTCTGCTCCCCTGAGGGGGTGGCGAGGGGGATGAACTCTAAGCCAAGAAGCCTCTGCCCCCCGGGTTCGGGGGTTACAAGGCTCGGGGCAAAGTGTGCAACGCTGTACCCCCCCCCCCCTTCCAACTCCTGAAACGAGTCCTTACCATTTTGCGAGAAGGCAGCGAGGAAGGCGAACGAGGGAGACATTCACCGCCGTAACCGGTTTATGTGTACAGCTTGGGGTAACCGATCGAGCTGTTCGTTATAGAAAGGAATATCTTTTTAAGCGGTGGCATCTATAGTCTGCGACAGTGCCGAGCAAAGAGCAGCGAGAGCTTCTCCCCTCCCCACCCCCCACTTTTGCCTGTGACCGAACACTTGATCAATTTTACAAAAGCTTTTTTTAAGAGCGCTTTGTGTTCTGAATCGTCGAGACGTGCGTTGCATTCGATTTTGCAACGGGTGAGAAAAACCTAAATTATTTATTTGCTTTGTGGGGTGCGGAGGGATAGGGTGGAGGGGAAGGGGTGAAAAATAAGGGATCCCGAAGACGAAGCAGTTGCCAGTCTAATTGCAGCTGCGGGCGGACTTTGATGACGTTGAGACACTTTGCGTTCGGTGCAGGGAAACCACGCTGTGGTACAACCCTACGCCGAGTGCGGCTGTCTCTGCAAAGCTCGAATGTTTACTCGGACAACGTGGCGCAACTTGAGGCAGTACACACGCTGTGTACCCTTGGATTTTTTTTTCTAATTGTTCAGACTTCAAAATAATTTATATATTTGTTAACCCTTCTGAAAGTCTTATGACTGAGAAAAATAAATATTAAATTTAATAATCATAATAAAATTTGATAACAAATTCTCCAAGCGGAATTCGGGATTCTCGAGGATTAATTTATTAAACGTGTGACGTGTGGAAACATTTAAGACTGAGAAGAATAAATATTAAACCAAATAATAATAATTAAATTTAATAATAAATGCTTGAAGCGGAATTCGCGAGGTTGACTCGAGGTTTAATTTATTAAATGTGTGTTGTATGGAAAGGACATCAAATGCACAGGACGCTCCATGTATAAACGAGTGGATCGCACCGGCCCCAGGATTAAATTTCTGAAAACCCACTAGAATTCTCTCTCGCGCTCTTCCTTATCCACTCGGCTTCCCTCTCGCTCGGTATTTGACTGTCACGCCTTTTCAGACAGTTTGCAATCATAAACGAATACACTGCCGCCGCTATACCGACCAACTGGGACGGCGTCGCCTTAATGAGGGTGCGACTGCATTCTTAACGATGTTCCCACCTTAACCCCCCCCCCCCCCCCCCTCCGTTGAAGGATCTGTCAGTCTTGCATCGCCCTCCGTGTATATAACCAGCGGCAGGTGCGCACAGTAAATACTGCTACCACTAGAATTTTTTTTTCCTCATTCAAAATTGCTCGGGTTTCTCCGTGTTTATCGGTTGACGAAGTTTTCACGGAATTTGCCAAAGTTCATGGACGAGAAAATTTCGTCGTTACGTGATTCATTTTATTACTCCGCTGAAAAGAGACTGGTCTGCTTGTATAAAAATATTACTAAGAAGATTAAGAGTTTCGTTGCTAAAAAAATGTGAAAATCTAAAAAAAATTAAGAAAAATAACAAATCCCTAGAAATAATTATAAAAAAATAATAACAAAATTAATTTTGTGACGAAAATTCCAATGTCAAGTGCCACGAATTTTTCGAAAAAGGTTTGGTAAATTTTCCTGCCGTGTAAATTCAATGCAAATTGCAGCCGTCATAATTGTGACGCGCTATTGGAAATTTGTTGGTTGTGTCGGTGAACGCGTTTATACCGTCGATGCGCGGCGCCGCCACCACCACAACTACACTACCGCCTCGACCCGTTTAGGGTTTCACCGCGGAAATAATTGCCGTTCGGTTAACCACTTTACCAAAATGTACCTTTTGAATAAAGTGACGGTTTATCAAAGGCTTGGCGCGACCATTATCGACGTCGGTGGTCACGGAATCGCCGAAGCGCGGCGGGTTGTTATCGCCGCGGGTGGGTAATCGTCGAGCATATTCGCGGCACGCGCGTGTTCCAAGCTGCCTGAACTCTTTCGTCGTCGTTGTTGTCGCATTTGTCGCTGCTGCCTTCGGCTGCTGACTGTTTGCTCTCTCTCTCGTCCATCCGTGTTTGTCCGATTTTCACCGTGATATTATAATAACCTTTGCCACTTCGACCGAACCCGGAAAACCGCGCGAATTAATTGTTCAAAGAGCCGGAGCCGAAATTTAATTGCACTGGACGCGACAGTCGCCGATTATTAATGGCATCACTGAAACACCGATTGTTTCGAAACCAACGATACCGAGATATCGTACATACATTTACTTTCCTCGCGAGTCGGATTACCGGCGCTTTCCGTGATTCTATTTCACGAAAATTGGGTAAACAAAAAATTATGCAATAATTAAATAACCATTCGCACATCATACAGTCGAGAGATTTTCACACATAAGGACGAAAAAAATCTCCCGACTTTTGCCCGAAAAATCGAAAATTCGGGGAGAAATACGCAAAAACCGATTTGTTTTCTATCAAACTGCGAAATTTCGTGATATTGAATAACGAACTCCCGGTTTCCCAACGACCAATCAGAAGCCGAATAAATCACCAACAATGGTTGCTCAACTTTTTAATAGAGGAATATCTGAAAAAAATGTTCCGCATTTTTCCGGTCTATCATAACTGTCGGTTTCCCAACGACCAATCAGAGGCCGAATAAATCACCAGTAATAGTAACAACTTTTTAATAGAGAAAAGTCCTCAAAATTGGTCCACGATGTAAAAAAAATGCACCATGGGAATCCGGAGAAAATATTCGATCTAATGTTGAGACCCAGACCCAGGGCTTGACCCAGAGGTGCCCCGGAGGGCCATGTGTAGCTTTAATTCCGCGGGGAGTACGCACGGACCACGTGTCAGAGCGGTTCGGGTGTTGCATAGGTGGGGAGGTTGCCTCGGTTCACAAAGCTCGGCACAGGCGCGGCATACATTATGGACTGACGTTTATACCAGGTAGCCGGGCGTGAGTAATGTGTAACGTTAGATTAAACGCGTTCCGGTCGTGCAACGTTATGCAATAACTCGTGGACAGAGTTCGATAGTTCGTAGGACCAAAACCGTGGGGGCAGAGAGCCACCTCGGGGGGTGTGGTGTGGCGTATAACCCGTAACCCGTAGCTTAGTCTGGTGCCGCGCGCTGCGAGAGTCCGAAACACGGCGAGGGAGAGGAAAAGGGCGATCCGGGAGAGAACGGAAACCCGATCACCGGGAATAGGCAATATCGAGTGGTAACGCATCGTCGGCTAATTCCATTCGAGTGCTGTGCGGGCGGATAGTTCGGCGGGCTCCCCGTGTTCGCCACGACCCTCTTGCCAGATTTTAACCGGTCAGCCTCTAACTCGTTTTCTCTGCTTTCCCTCTCTATTTACTACAACGCGTTCCAACGTCGCTGCGATCGAGCTTGGACCATCGATAAGGGCCCTCGCCCGTTACGTCCGCGTGCGGATAATCGTGAACAATAGTTAAAAGTGAAAAACGTCTATGTACTTTTTTTCAACGTGGGCAGGAAAATATTGTAGACATATTTTTTCACCGATTCTTTTATCGGTTCGGATAGGTCAAAGTTTAACATTATTTTTCAAAGCTGGGCTGTACTTCAAGTACCCGGTACTTGCAAAGTACTTGAAGTACAAAATACACATAAAATACTTAAGGTACTGTACTTCATTTTTCAAGTACATGCCCTGTACTTCAATTATTTGTACTTAAAACGTTAAGTAGTACCCTGTATTTAAAGTACTTTCTCAATTACTATGTATGAAGTATTTTTAATTACTTCATATAATTGTGTGGCATCTCCATCTTTAGTTTAGTTTTTGACAATCCGTGTTACGTATTGAAGTACTTCAAGTACTGACTACTGACTTGAAGTACCGAGTACTTCAAAAGAAAAATATTGTGGATACATTTTTATCCGATTCCTTTATCGGATCGGATAGGTTGAACTTTAACATTATTTTTTTAAATGGAGCTAAAATTCGATAGCGGCCTGAAGTACCATTTTACCTGGTCGACCGAATTTTATTCTGGTTGGGAAAGAAAAAATCTATTTCCGTTCCAACTATTTCAACCAGGATAAATACGTAAACGACGATTCGCTCTGTCGTTGAAATTCGGTATTTTTAGGGGAATTTAATTTTAATCATTGATTCGTCACCTCAATTTCCGGCAAAAAGGGAATCGAATATAAACGGGTTATTTAATAAACCTGAACAAAAAAAGATTGGATTAGTTCTTCCATCCATCCACAAATATTTGTTCGCTGAGTGAAAGTTTAAAATTCTCGATAATTCTCTTCGCTGTATATTTGCCGAACTTATCCCCAATATTTCACAAATTGTCGCGAAAACATTTTTTTTTTACACAAATTTCAATTCGGTGTTTACGGTGCGATTTTCAAAATAAAACACTCGACACTTCGCACCTTCCCAATGAGCCAGTAGTACATTTCTCTTTTTACTCTTCCCCTCGGCGCAGACATTCATGGAATACCAAATTTTCTAAAAAGCATAAAGTGCATCCATTTTATCGAAGCCTGCAGCCCTTTTCGAACACAGGTCACTGCTGTAATCTCTCTCTCTTTCTCCCTCCGCTCTATTTTACAAATTTTCCATACCTCTATTATTTCCTTCGCGCCGTTGCCACCACCAACCGGGAACACGGGCTATGCGCCCGGCCTTTCTGTATTTATGTCTCTTTCGTGTGCATATCACGAACACTGTTACTCCCCACGCGCGTAATTGCATTTGCGTTGAATGCGCGTCACGCAAGCCATATGCACTATTTTTTTTTCTTTTTTGTGTACTCCCTACTTTTCTCGGATCGACGCGAATTATTCACAGGCACAAATACAAATACATATCTATATATACAGGGTGTCCCAAAAGTTATGCAGTTCCGGCGGCCGCTGATCGCTTAATCCTGTTCCTATACAGAGCGAACAGGGTTAACAAAGCGAAAAGTCATGAAGTTCCAGCTACTTAACCCTGTTCGCTTAACCCTGTTCATATAGAGGGTTAAGCGAACATGGTTAACAGGGCCAAACTTTATGAAGTTCCCTGTAACTCAACGCTGTTCAGTTAACCCTGTTCATATACAGGGTTAAGCGAACAGGTTTAAGCAGCCGAAATTTCAAAACTTTTGGGACACCCTGTATACGTAATCCGGGTTGGATTCACACACAGATACACACACAGGCCTTCCCGTGATTTCAGAGAAATATTCGACGCCTTTCACGATGCTCCGATCATCACGTGATTCCGGGAACGATGTTTTCCATTCCGCGCCATTACGCACGCACTCTACACACCTGTGATATCGCCCCGTCGCAATATCGCTGACAAAACCTGAACCCCCCCGAGCAGATGTCGTCGCATGCCGTAATAATCATCGTCGACGTTATAATTGAGGCGTCGCGCGAGCACGAGTCACGTTCGGAATTAATTCCGACGCGAGACTGTCCCACTTTCTTTTTTCACACACGATAAGCGACCCGTCCTTGATCAAGGTAACTACTTAATAACACGTATGCTCGCGCCCCATCTATATCGAGTGCGTGTGTAATATGTCATCATCATCGTTGTTATTATTATTTTCATGAGCTTAAAAGGTGCTCGAGCTCTCCACTGATCGTCCTGACAAAGCTTTGATATTATTATTGTTGGTATTGTACTATTTTTTTAATCAGTTGGAGATAAAAGATAGAATTCATATTTTATATTATTATTATTATCATTGATATTCCAATAGAAACAGATAAAGGCGATAACGAAACTAATATATCCCAATCAGATAGTTTCGACAAAACGAATTATCCTTTCACGATCATTCGCCGCCGTAATTAACAGAATCTTAATTTACGCAACGACGAATGGCTCCGGCACCAAAGGCTGGCGCACGGAGAATAAAGGAATTTAAAGCTGAACGCGTGGCGAGTGGAGATAAGCGCGGGAGCTCGGGAGCTTCGCCAGGGTTCCGCCAGTGTATTGGTCAACCGAGCGAAGAAAATCATATTAGACGCTTAATTTACTCCGGCAATAATGGCCCCATGGAATTATAAGCCCCAGGTGTTGCGCCGGCGAATCTTCGAGGCTCGTAAACTGCAGGAGGCAAGGGCGCGGTTCGCAACCAATGGAAACAGAGCAAAATACACGGTTATACATATATATATATCTGTATACACACAAAAGACACACGCGTATACATGTATATGCTGCCCGCTGCAAGGGACCAGATGAGAAAGTAGAGGAGAAGACCACGAGTCGAAGCGACCGCGGTATAGGCGAGCGCCAAGGACAGACAGAGGTCGAGGCCGGCGTGGCGGTTGCGAGCGAAAGCTCTCCGAAGGAAGGAGACGGTGGTAAACGTACGAGGAAGCCCAGTGGACGCTGCTGGGCTTGTTGCCCGTTACAATATCAGCGGATATCGCGTGGCAAGGGGAGTCGGAGGGAGGGGGTTGGAAGAGGGTGGAGGGAGGACGGGTGAGGCGGCTAAAAGGCGTGGGGAGGGGGGTTGGAGAAGCGCGTGAGGGGCTCGCTGCCGCGAATGCACCGGTGTTGCGGATGCCTCATGGAAACGGGTAAAACGATATGCTATGTAGCCATTTCCCCGTACGCCACCCTCAATTCCCAAGACTAGTTTCCATCCGACTCTATGCACCTCCCACCAGTAATTTGTACCTGACCACCGGTACCATTTCCCACTCTCGTGCTGGGCTCTCCCGTCGTGCAATGCGACCAGTTGGCCGCGCGGTGCGAGCCTCGGATAGCACCGGCGGGTACCTATCACCGGGGCCAGAAACTAGCGCAGTGGCAATCGGCACCCCGAGCGCCGGGGACATACCTGGCTGGATGGCTGCTGCTGCAGCTCCATCACCCTCGCGTATCCGTCGACCCTTATCATTTTTTTGCCTTTTTTTTTGCACTAACCACCAAGCACAGAGAGACAGAGAGAGAGGAACATAGAGAGAGGACTCTTTGAGATGAATAAAAAGAGTCATTCCGGCCACCGATGCACGCAACCCAACCGGAGATAACAAGGACAAACGGAGAGAGGTATTTTCACCGCTGTAAAAATGGTCACAGTGGGCTATAGTTTCTATAGTTCGTTAGTATGCGTATAGCGTTACTCGCTTTCTCTCTTTCACACCCTATAACAATATCTACCTGGATTGGAGAATCAAGGACCTCCTTTAGGCCCAGGATTTCGTGGACCCTTTCCTACCCCCCTTCCCCTCTCGATATCGTGGACGCTTTCACCCCTATCCCCTCCCGCCTACCTACAGGACAGTACTCTGCTAAACTAAGTTTCCCGAACACACCCTCCACTTGGAATAATCCAGCCCAGGGCTGGATTATTCTTAATCCTCAAGACACTCCTTCTTCTGGGACGAGTTTCTTCAGAGTCTATACAGAAAAAAATCAATTTTCGCTAGGAAAAGAAAATTGTTTCAAGTATATAAAATAACGTCAGTCGAGTTGCCTCTTATCTGAGAGATACAGCGTTCAATCTCACCGATTGGAAATTCGCATATATATTTTTTTTCATCGATGTCCCATACAGTCGCTGGAAATCCTAGCGTCCGTAAAGTCCTCTTCAAGAAGCTCCGAAATAAAATCAATCCTCAGGATTATAATTCCACCCCCTAAAGAGCTAAAAAAATACCCGTTGGAAAAATTCAACGCTTCATCAGAGGTAAGCCGAATGCTTTGCCGGACGATAATACAAGTTTCTATTAATTCTGCTCGCGCTGTTACACACTGGCTCGAATGAAAATCGTAAAAAAATCAGCACTCCGAATTACACCGGGGTGGCCGTAATCTCCATACTAAAACGGCTCATCCTGAGATCCCGCGAAATGTCCCTCTGTGCCAATAAGGGAGGGTTGTACCGCGGCCGCGGGGCTTTAATGAACCTCCCGAATGAAGTTTATCCAGAGGGAGGGGGGATTATCACTTTATCTCAGGGCTTACAAAAACATTCCGAAGTATTTAATAACGAAAAGTGACGGATCTGCGTAAAGCTGCCGAGTCATCAAAGTGCAATTTGAATTGTGATAATTGCAACAAGCTTATTGGTTCAAGCTTGGATCCCCAGACACATGAGGGAGGCCTCGGGGCACGAAGAAAGGTAATGACAGCGACGCCACTCCAGCTGTGTGGAAAGGGATCCTTTTCACAAAGTGTGACGGAGCTTGAGCTCAAGAAGAACACCCCTTCATTGAAAAGAGGTGTATATTCTGTAGCAACAGGACTGATGAAGTTTAATAACGAAGTAATAACGAAAAGTGACGGATCTGCGTAAAGCGGCCGAGTCATCAAAGTGAAATTTGAATTGTGATAATTGCAACAAGCTTATTGGTTCAAGCTCAGATCCCCAGACACATGAGGGAAGCCTCGGGGCACGAAGAAAGGTAGTGACAGCAATGCCGTTCCAGCCGTGTGGAAAGGGGTCCTATTCACAAAGTGTGACGGAGCTCGAGCTCAAGAAGAACACCCCTTCATCGACAAGAGGAGTATGGCCTGTAGCTACAGGACATACGTCCCAATACGTATAGGATGCCATTATGTGCGGGGACAGAGACTGAGACCAGTAGTACGTGTTCTTTGACGTCTCTCGCCGTATTCTCGTCTCCCAAAGAGCAGCTTCTACGCTGTATCTCAAGTATAAGCTCGTCTGGAACGAGAGACGGCACCTACTCCTTCTTCCCTCTTCTTCCCTCTGGCGTCCACCTTCCCGTCTCCTATTCTGAGAGTGTCCAAGCTTATCGATACGAATACTTTGTACATCTCTCCGAGGATATCGAAGGACCACCCCGGCCAAGTCGCTTCTCTCCCGGATCGTCTCGTCTTTCGAGTATCCACTTCAACATCTTTCCCCTGTAACAGGTATATATGTCCTCCGGTACCTTTTTGCCCATCTTTGCTTCCTCATTCTCATTTCCTTCGCAGGACTCAAACGCTCCTACTTGTTCGTCTGTCACTTTTCGTCTGTTCCGCGTTTTTGATCCTTCCACTTATTACATCGCATTCTTATTATTATTATATCTTATCCCTTGTTACTAAATTCGTGGGAGCCGATGAACCATAGTTTTGGCTCTGACTCTTTATCTTGTGCGTTCATCAACGAAAGACAAATTTACCATCGCACGGTCTTCCGTTTCCACCGTTAAATTTATCCCCGCGTTGGAAGAAACCTGGTATCTTGACTCTTGGCCGACATTCGGGCCTGACGAGTCCATCCGCCCGAATTAGATTCGATTTAGATTCCCGCAACTTCAATTCCCGCGGTTACCCCTTCTAAGATCCGTAGATCTCAGCTGTCTGATTTACACCTACGAGATTTAAATGATTTGCCTCTCGGCTTTTCCAAGCCCCTCCCTTCACCTCGACGGCGTCGCCCCTGAACGCTGATACGTCACTCAAAAAAAAGGATGAAAATTCCTGGTTCTCTGTGCGCCGCCAACGGTGAGAGCAACGCCGCAAATCCAATACCGTATCGAAACAGCCTCGGCGCGTCTGTGAAATGGAAGAATTTAACCTCGGCGCTGAGGTTTGAATGTACGGTTTGACCTCTGCCGCCGCAGATTGGAAAATTCAGAACGCGACCGGTAAACTCGTCCGAAGTGATCGAACCAAAACCTAGTTTTGGCTTTGGTTGCTTTGTTCGCTTTTTGATGCTGGACTGGCGAACGCAACTCGCCGTGGGTGTTCGGATACCCGAAGCCTACTGACCAACTGCAATATCTCCGTCGACTCGAAAGTCGTCGCAGTGAACCGGGAGCCTTTTGCGTACGGAGCCGGAAGATCCGAGATGTTTGAACGTCGTTCCGCCATTCGCATTGCCTAACGCCAGGGTCGGATTCCAGAGATTCACTTGGAATCCGATATCCGAGGTGATCTATATATATACACGGAAATATGCATCGCCAACTCGAGTGGAAACTTAAACCTTCGTTGAACCTGTGATTCGGTAGAATCCGTTGGCACTTGAGACAGGTTGGGTCTAATCCAGTCAGAGTCAGACGTGGGTCAAGGATGTCAGCCTGTCTCGTTTCGTAGAGTAAACGATACAATCGATACAGGATTTCGCAAAATAATGAAATCGCACCTTGGGACCCTCAATCAAGCGATAAAGGAATCTACCAACAACTCTACGTCGTACCAGGTTTTGCACCGATGAAGCAGACAACATGGAATACTTAGGATATTCTGAACAGCCCCGCATCAATCCGTCATCGACGTTCCAGTCGAGAGGTGCAAGAGGGCTTATGGTTTGGAATATAGAAATACATCTTCCTTGTTCACTCGCGTGACCCGGTATTCGGGGTTACGGCTTTCCGTCTCGTCGCTCCCCTTTTCATCTCAACCCTCCACAACCCCAGCCCACCTAGAGGACAGCTATGCACCACCATCAGCACCACCACCACCACCACCACTGCCACCACCACCAGCGGCACCCGAGTCGAATTAGATTCAGTGCCGTACCACCGCTCGTAGAATTCTATTTGAAAACGAGAAAGCGCGAGAGAGATGGACATAGTCGAAACGCGTGGAGCACCAGAACCACCACCAGCAGCAACTCCGACCTGGTGAAAGGCTCGCTGATGCTTGTCGCGGTAGAGACGGTGGGGCTCTCTCCTCTCCGCCACTGCTGGCGTTCATTTGCTTCGCATGCATTGGAGCGCACGGGGATCACCCACCTGCTGCTACCACCGCTATGGCTACGGCATATTGCTCCTAGTGCCGCTGCTTCTGTGCCGCTGCCGCTGCTGCTTTCGACGTTTCTGCTTCAGTCACGTCGTAGGTTACCACGTTGAGAGATGGCCGAAATATTTTTTCGTAGCGTTGAAAAGGCGCACGCTGACTACAATTTCTGGGCACAGAATGTCTTGTTTTTCAGTTATTCACAGGAGGGTTTAATCAATGTCTCAGACATTTTGGGTTGAACACGAAATTTGGGGTTTAGACTCAGTTAAGATTTAGAGTTTTTTTTTGTGTTTATTTGTTGCTGATTGTTGTAACCTGTTGGAAAATCAGTGGTGTTAAAGACCATGTCAGGCACTGATCCGGATCTGGCGAGAACAACGCAGCCCACGCCAGGCCCTGACCAGTTCCTGACTGGTGACGGGTGCAAACGCTATCCAAGCGATTTTCCGCGAGGATTGACGGCAGATTTGAAGGCATCTGGGAAAGAGGCTCATAGAGAGATTTGGAATAATCGGGTCTGGATTCAGGCGACTCCTATAGAAGTCTAATTCCCTCCAAAGCGGGAATTAAGTCCTTTCAGGGTTGGACGGTAGGCCAGACGGTCCCTCATTCAAACACCGCCAGGCGGCCACCTATCTAAGTATTGACCCTGGTCCGGGACAAACAAGGATATCTACAGCGACCAATTAACTTTCTAAAAAAAAAAACGATATTCACATTTAGACACATTAATTAGGTCTGGTCGGTGAGTCAACAAGACGGGTAAAAAGTGAACGATGTTTATCGGGGAACAAAATTAACTTTACCCAGCGAACGCGACTCGCACTCGACTCACGTCGACGTCGTTAAGATCTCACACGCACGTCCCATCTTTTTTTTCATTTTTTTTTCTTTTTTTTTTTTTCAAGCGCCCGGCGTCACGTGATCGACTCGGTTTCGTGGCCTCGCGGCGCTCGTTGATTACGTGTAAACACGCCCCCTGCGTTACGTTCGCGGAATCACGGTGGAAAAAAAGTTCAAAGGTCGGAAAACGCAGCAACATCTGACCGTACTTTCCGTCTACCTTAACCGCGGGAAAAACTATTCAACTTCGAAAAGTATGATGTATTCCAGGCTGGGGGAGTTGGGACGGAGAAGCGGCTGGGCAAACAAGAATAAAATGCCAACTCATTATGTCCGTGCCTCTTCCGCGCGGATTATTTTCGCGAGAAAGAAGGTCTTGTTCGAAGAGAAACGAGATTGAGACCCGGAGAGCTGCTGGTAACGGTGGAACGAGAGCTGCTGGGGAGTGGAGGGAGGGGGGGGGGGGGCGTCCGGGGGGGAGGCGAGGACCTGTGGGAGCGCCAGTGTCTGGTAGTTGCGAAACTCGCCTCGTTTCGCTCGTGCCGCGGTGTGGAAAACAAACTAGATCGCGAAATAGATGAGAATCCGACCGCAGAGAGCGGCCCTCCCCCCGCGACTCTCCCCGCGCCGGCGATTCGATTCTCCCCTTATTGCACGTTGCGGGCATTAACAAGCGCATTCCATGTTAATGAATATAATTAATTCAGGGTCGTCGACCGAACCCTCCGACGCGCGCTGAAAGAGGTCAAAAGTGATTATAAACCTGTCAATCACGAGTCTAAGAATTTCCCGACAATTTTCCCCTCGGTTCTTTTATTATTAACAGCAATGCGACGAGGCTGATGTTTTCCACGAAGCATCGCAGCCACGTCAATTAATGCTTGAAAATAATCGGAATCTCCGGTTGGAAGCCGATGTCACTGTTTCAGTCTCCAGCTGAAACCACTGCGAAACAATTTTTATTTATTTTTTATTTATTTAAAGAAAATGTAAGACTACAGAAATTTTTATTCCGTTTTTTTTTGTTCACTTAATTCGATTGCACCAATAAACAACGTCCGTTTCTCAGCAACGCGATGTGATGGAACGCGTTGCGTCGGCGATTCTAATTTTATTTATGATATTAAAATATATTCCAAGTAACGTCGTAATTTTTTTTCGTTATCGGAAATTCGTTGCCGCAGATATTTTCGGGACGGCAGCATTGTTGCTGGGCAAACACAATGCAACAACAAATTTCAAATTAATGCTCGCAAATAATTATAACCTCCGGTTCGGCACCGACGACTGGATGCACAATCCCCACACCTAAACCCTCACCCCCCTCTCGCACTCGGTTCCAAATAAATGCATCATCATTCCACAACCGGATTGAGACAAAAAAAACAATACCAGTGAAAAGCGCAACGCGACTATAAGCACAACATTAAAATGATAATGATCAAGAGTCACTCATTGTCCGTACGCGCGACAACGCTGGTTATTTTTTTTTCGTACCCTCCGCTTGTGCGTATATCCGCCTCGTCTGCTTCCTTCGGGGAATTCCAAGAGATTCTTTCTTCTCGAGTTCTTATTCCTCGGCCGCGAATCCCGTTCGCCGTCGCGTCTCCTCCCTCATCCCTTCGCCTCTTTTCACTCGCCTTATTTCCGAGAGAACAGAACAGAATTCGCGACAGAACAGCCCAGGACCTCTCCAAACGGTCACGAGCAAAGAAAAAGTATGTATATGTGTGCGTGAGTCTTGCATGTATATAAGCTTATATAAGTAACACACATACATGCATTCACATTATAATATAATACCCATATATACATGATGTATATGACACACACATATATTCATATATATATAATAGTGTGGGTGAGCTTGTAAGGATGGCTATGGGTTTATACCCCAGGGGACGACACTCCATTATATTCCTTCAACTGTACATAGCAATTATTCTCATGAATGTCAACCCTCCGTCAGTGGAAGGAGTAACGTCTCCGGCGTCGCTGCTGGCGCTGCTGGTGCTGCTGGTCTGGCGTTACCACTGGAGGAAGAGGCGGCCAGTGCCAGGCCAGGCCCTGGGTATGTGTGAGGGAGAAAGAGCTGACTGTGAATCCCTTGCCCGCCACTCTTTATCTCCCTTACCGCTCTCTACACGAATCGCCTCTGACTCGGCCACCACCTGCGTCACACGACGGCTCCTCGCTCGCCGCCCTCTTCGCTCCAAGCGTTATCTCGTCCTCCTCTCCCGCGTATTTTCCATCCCTATCTCACCCCGGCTCTTCCGGCCTCCAGGTATTTCTCCCGCGTTTCGACGGTTTCATCCTCCGAGACTCGCGCCTCGCCTTCCTCCCTCCTTCCCCTCCACCCTGCCCTCCTTATCCTCTTTTGCCCTTTGCTCTCTGGTTACTCGGCCTTTCATCCTTCGTTCCTACTTGCACAATGCCCTGACCCCTTCAGAGCCTTATTCCTCGTTCTTCTTCTTCAGCCTCTCTCTCACCTTCCTACTCCTTCTTCTATTTCTTTCGTATTTTTCCTCTCCCTCTTCCTTCTCTCTTTCTGGTTCCGGTCATTTTCATCCTCCCTAAACGTTCAAGGTCTTCCACTATCAACACAACCACTGCTGCACACTACTCCTGCATTATCTCTACTACTAAAAAGTGCGTAATTCGATCGCGCCAACGTGACCATTGTTGTCGGTATAACTCGGCCTCCGATTGGTCGAGGGCCGTGACGACCGACAGTTTTTGTTTAACAGCGCGAGATTTGACAGTTTCTCGTGATGAGCACTGCAGCACTGTTTAACCTACGGTGACCCCGATTTGGGCGGTTTTCGGCCCGGCGGCCAGATCTACGATTTGTGACAAACTGTTCGGCCAAAAATTCTTTTTTTCAAAATCAACTAAAAAACGGTTTTAACCGGTGTTTTCAGGGGTAGAATATGCGACTTGAGAACGATGGTATAGGTTAAAAGTCGATATTTTGAAAAAATAAATTTCGTGACCCCGATTTGGGCGGTTTTCGGCCCGGCGGCCAGATCTACGATTTCTGACAAACTGTTCGGCCAAAAATTCTTTTTTTCAAAATCAACTAAAAAAGGATTCTAACCGGTGTTTTCAGGGGTAGAATATGCGACTTGAGAACGACGGTATAGGTTAAAAGTCGATATTTTGAAAAAATAAAATTTGTGACCCCGATTTGGGCGGTTTTTGGCCCGACGGCCAGATCTACGATTTATGACAAGCAAAACAATTTTTTTTTTTTTTATTCAACTAAACAAGGGTTTTTTAATTGCGATTTACCCTTTTAAAGCTTTATGAGAGCGCAGCAGCGCAAAGCCATCTCGGGCACGCACGCCAGCGCGTGTGATTAGCCTAGTAGCATTAAAAAAAGTCGAATGGGAAGAGTTTCCTTCATCATTATTCCTCGTCCTTCTTCTTCTGTATTTCTCTCTTCTTCACTCCTCCTCCTCCTTCTTCTTATATTTCATCCTTATTCTTCCTCTCCCTCCTCCTACTCTTTTTGGTTCCGGTCATTTTCATCCTCCCTAAACGTTCAAGGTCTTCCACTATCAACACAACCACTGCTGCACACTACTTCTGCATTAAACCATTTTTAAAAACTCTTCCCATTCTCCCTCCACGTATTCCTTCCCTCTCACGCTCGAGATCGTTCCAAGCGTAAGAAAACCTGTCCTCCTTTCCCACGCATTCTCCATCTTCGTCTGCTCTTCCGGCCTTGGGAATTTCTCCCCATTTCAACGCCTTCATCCTACGACTTTGACATGTGCCTCACCTCGTCTCCCTCTCCCTCCTCCTCCTTCTTCTTCCCCTCTGGCTCTCCGGTTACTCGGCGTCACCCGTTCCCACTTGCCCAGTGGCCTGACCCTTCAACCTCCTCCCTCCTCCTCCTCCTCCCTCTTCCTCCCCCTTCTTCATGTTCCGGTCATTTTCGTCCTCTCTAAGCGCTCGCCGTCCTTTACTGTCACACAACTACATAGGACTCCCTCATATACGTCTTCCTCTCTTTCCCTTCTTCCTTCTTTTCTTTCCGCTGATGCCCTCCCCTCACTCCCTCTCCCTCACGCCCGGCCACTGTATCAAGCTGTATCTCCCTCCCACGGGTGTCCTGTCTGCCGACCGTCGCGTTCGCACGCGGACCCGGCTGGTTCCACCAGCAGCCATCGTGTCCGCCCTGCCGGCTGCCACTGCCAGTTCCAACCCCCCTCCCCTCCCAACCCTCTTCACCCCCGGATAGCAAAAATACTCCGACGTGCCAGGACTTACGACCAAGGGGACACGTTAAATAAATTCTGCGGACATGATACTTTTTACAAATCCAGCATTTGCATAATTGATATAATAACTCGATACTTCTGAGAAAATTTCGGGCTCACTATTTTTTTTTTCTCTTATTTTTTACTCTCTCTTTATATTCTTCTTGACTATTTTTCGCACTGCCTTTAGCCCCGTGACGTGGATAACAATTTGCGGTAGTCGCACGCCGCCCGGATCAAAAGAGAATCCGTGAAAGGCGACGGCGTGGATGAAGGAGACGGATACAGACGTGGGAAGAGACCAGGAAGATGCAGACGCACCTGCTTCTGCGATCAAAAAGGAGGACACGTCTGTTTCTGTCGATACGCGTTAAATTCGTTGAAAAATATCGCACAGACAGATGCGACACTTTTATGATATCTGACAAACATCAAGACTGAAATACCTGCTAACTATTGATCGACTGTAACTAGAAATGCAGACAGATGGTTCCCTTATAATAGGACAGGACTGTCTGGGATTTTAGTAAAACCAGACTCATACGACGTAAAAAGACATCCAGTAAAATCGAATAGCCGATGGTATTCGCAGTTTTTTAGGATACAAACCCGTGAGAATTAAATAACTGTGAAGACAAAAAAAACTGCTCGTCAAAATTAAAACCCTTGCACGAAAATCAGCCCCACGGAGCCTCAATGGCTGGGTCCCATTCTTATACATGTAACCAGACCACCTGGTACGTTCAGACACGATTAATAGAAAAAAAAAAAAAAAAAAAAAAAAGAAAAAAACCCGATAAAGGAGGGAATGCGCGGAAGCGCGGTAATCGGACATTTGAATGAAGTAAATTGGCATTTCCACAACGAGAGGAAAAAAGCCGAGTCCCATGCAGTATTCGTTCGCACTGTCAATTTGCATTGTAACCAGGAAACTTTAATTATCTCGCGCTGAAAACATAGATGAATTAAATTAAAAAAATATTTTTTCGTATTCCATCCCTCATAATTCACATTGAAACCTGAAGAATCATTCACACCAAATCAACACCAGGGGACGAGTCCACACCAATGGCTACTCTAAATCCTGAACCAGACTCTGGTAATCAGAACAACAGGTAACATTGAGGGGTGGCAAATGGCATCAGGAAAAAAAAAACCTGCCCGCAACGAGGTAATCAGACATTTGAAAGAAGCAAATTGTCATTGCGAACCAAATCAACACCAGGTAAAGAGTCCTCATGAATCGCCACTCTAAATCCTGAAACAGACTCTGGCAACCAGAACAACAGGTAACATTCAGAGATGGCAAATGACATCAGAAAAAAAACCTGCCCGCAACGAGGTAATCGGACATTTGAAAGAAGTAAATTGTCATTGCAAACCAAATCAACACCAGGTAAAGAGTCCACACCAATCACCGCCCTAAATCCAGAACCAGACTCTGTTAACCAGACCAACAGGTAACAACAGGTAACAACACTTTCAGTGAGGCAAATGACATCAGGAAAAAACCTGCCCCAACTCGCTAGAGAAAGAGCGGGGCGGTAGTCGGACATTTGAATGAGGCAAATTGTCATTGCGATAACAAGGGGAGACACGGGTCGAGGGGTGCGAAAGCCAGGGTCGGGCCGGGGCGTGGGATTTCCGAGGCGGGCACTGGTAATGATGATGGTTTAGTGTCGATGCCGATGTTGCTGCGGGTCATGATGGCCGCGGTAGTGTGTGCCCCAGTTAACTAGATGCCATCCAGAGACTATAATCTAGTGTCGTTCTCACGAGGACACCGAAGCCTGCGACGAAGGATCTCATTTGCAAATCTAGTGTGACGATAGTAGTGCGGTTTCGAGCTGTTCCTAGCTGTTAACTGCTGGTCCACAGTCTCTGCCGTAGCGCACTACCGACAGCAACTACCACCCCCTTCGCGTTAGTTCATCCCTCTCTCTCCCCCCTCTCTCTCTCTCTCTCTTCCACATCCTACCTCTAGCCTCTGCCTTCCAACTACGTAGGAGGAGGCGCTCGAGATACCGCGCTCCCCAGCTTTGGTACTTAATGAACGCAAACACTCCGCGCCGTGCTGCCGTTAACGAGTGGAGGCTATAAAGTCATTAGGTATAATACGAAAGTAGCCCGGCGTCGGCGACGTTGCGCGCCTTCAATGAGGAAGGCGCTACGTGTTCTCATTGGTATATAGTCGCGGTTGTAGCCATAGTCGTAGCCGTTGTCGTAGTCGTGCTAACGCAGTCCGCGAGGCCCATGGGAGGCATAGCATAGCCCCCCACGTAGGGCGTGTCTACCCAGGAGTCGAGACGTACTACTGCCGGGAAGCCGTGTGTGACTTGAAGTGCAGCCAAATGTCCCGATGTTAGTCCGGGAGACGATGAAACGCCGTCGTCAGCTTGCGCTATGCCTTTGGGTTTACGACTTTTGGAGATTATTCATATTACAGCGAGAAAAATTTAATTAGATGGGGGTTCTAATTGGTGGGATTGAAAGGTCCATGGTTGATGGGTGGACTGACCTCTTGTTTGGCTGATCAACTTTCTAGGAATCATTGGACGCGTTACGGCTTAATACATAAAGCAGCCCGATGCATATTTGTAGAATTTATAAAATTAATAATTATAATTCATCAACGATCTTATCTTCAACGAATAAGTTTGTTCACTCAACCGCCACCAGTTTTTCGGTGTCGCGACTTAGTCCTGGCGACTAATTATTTCTCGCAGTCCACGAGGTCGACTGAAAAGCCAGGACTCGCGCTATCTGCATCGTTTATTAATTCTCCAGTTTGTAAGAACTTCTGTTTGAACGTAATATAAAAAAGCGTAGCTTCGAGGAAAGAGTCGGCTTTCAGAGTAATGAGTTTGCATTATACGCGGCCCCAGACACGAAGAGACAGTCGCAACAAGTTGCTTCCTGATGCTGAGTCGAAAATAGCGAAGATGTTTTTTTTTTAAGTTACTGGAGTTTGAGCTTTTGGCGTATCTACGCAAGCCCAGGCGAGCGACCACACCTCCGCAGTGTACGCGCCGTATTTAATACGGGCGTTCATCAGAATTATATGCGTGGAATTACCTCTACCCTCCTGTCCAAAGCAGAGATCTGCCGCTGCTGCGAACGGCTTATGAAGGTGGGGTGAAGTCTGCTCGGGGGAGACCCTGCCACGCCCAATTGGACTATCGGTATGAGCGAGTTCAAGGGTTGGGTATACTCATAGGGTCTTCGTTATTTTTTTCCAGGACATTGGATGCGATCACCATCGTATTTACCATTATTGAAAACCCCTCTACCATGTAGAGGGGTGTTTGTTAAATGATTTTACACTTCCTACTTTTACTATTATTGAATACCTCTCTACGTAAGAAAAGTGGCGTAACTCAGTCAGACCGTACACCAAATATGAAAATTGGGCGAAACAAAAGTAAATGAAAAGCTGTTGAAGAGAAAAAGGCAGAGGCGGTGGCACACTGTTATCGAAACTTGCAAGTTATTTTTCTTGCTTAGGAGTTTTTATGCACAAGATTAATGTAACGTGAAATTACCTAGTACCTAGAAATGACCTAGTAATGGTAAATAAGGAATGCTTGCAAAATCATAAAACAAATGTTGGCACTTAATGGGCTAAAGAATGATCCGTGGGTGTTCAATAAAACCCAGATGACGTGTGTCCTCCACCAGATCCAACGTCCATAAACCCATTTACAGGTGCTCCAAGCATGAGAACGTGTCAGTGGAGCAGACGACGCCATTTCGCCCTCCCAATACTCGGACGTCTATCACCGATTTGTATATGAATAGCGAGCTCGGGGAATATCATGAATGATCGTCGACCATTCGACGCTAAAGGGTGGCTGTCGAAATGCGCGGATCTTTTCTACCATTTTCTCCATTTTCTCGTTGCACATCTTTCGCACCAGCCGTGCACCTCACTCTCTCTCCCGCTTTCCGGCACCCCAGACGTGGCACGTGAGAGACCCGTGTGGCGCGCACCAGCTCGAACCAACCCGCACCAACCCCGGACCAGACCCTCCACTCCCCCGCTTGCCGCTCGACAGTTCCCGTCGAAAACTTATTCATGCAACACGTCTCTTCGTATATTCTCTTGCTGCATCACGCGCGCAACCGAAACGAGCGCCAGATTGATAGGAAAGTATCAAAAAGCATTTTGCATTCGGCTCTCAGTGGGTTACATCCTCGGCACCTACCACTGAACAGTAAACTCATCGTTTTCCTTTATCAGTACATTAGAGTTGCAAGACTAACGTAATACAAAACATTGCGTATCTTGTTTTTATAGTTTAGTCTCGGCATTTAGCCTGACAGAAGTTGCCTTCTGGTTCATAATCCTTTGATCAAGTTTACAGCAAAACTTTAGATTTAAGGTGGGATGAAGTTTCAATTAAAGTAGGAAGTTGAGCTATGAACTATAAATTGAGATCCCGTGGTGAAAGAAAATACTTTCAATGATTTAGGAGTTCACCGGGTCTTTTCATTTGTATCAGGATTTATTAAAATATTTTATTTATGGTTCAGCGAACCAGTGGGAGCCGCGTACATGCGGTTCGAGCTCGGTGCATGGTCAGCCAATTCGGGATCGGTGGAGGGTGAGAGAGCATCAGCCCAGACCAAGGACGAATCAGGGGTAGGCAGAGGCGTAATCCGTATTCCGATAAGTATACTTCGACAAACCACATTTTGCGCGCATCGTCTTACTCATCCCCCGGGCTCTCTATAACCGGAGAGCTGCACTCGACCCGACTGTACCGAGGCTGCTGCTGCTGCTCCTGCTGCTGCTGCTGCTGCTGGCCTCGTATATCCCGAACCTGGCAGAGCTCACCGCAGAACGACCACGCCCGGTTTAACGAAACAAGCTTGACTCTTCCGTGGCTTTCAGCTTCCAAGCCTGAGCTTCTTTCCCAGCTTTTCGACCTGCCGCTGCTCTGACACTTGACATGGCTCGGGCTTCGTTGCCTGTAATAGAAACCTGCCTGATCCACGGCCTACGGGCTAATCCCGATTGTAAACTCACCCCTAAAATTGGTCATCCGATACTTAATTTCCTTTGCGCGATGTCGATCATCGATTTCATAGCTGGTGCTGTGTTTTCGTCATCAAGGAAACAGGTCTTCAAACACCAACCACAATTCGCTATACTAACTAAATCATTGGTCATCATGACCAAGTGTACACGGTCATGTTCCCGTGTGACTTGGTTGACTTGACCAATAACTTGGTCGGTCTGGCCAATTAATCAACCAAACGCCAGGGTGTCCAAACCAACCCGTTTTTTTGTGTTTGGTGTGTGTGTACGGGTCCAGGGTAGGCGACATTCGAGGGACCGTAGCTCGGTGAACGTCTGCTTGCGGATTCAGCTAATTTATCTTGCTCACAGCGCGTCTGCGTTGGACGTCATCGTCGTTCGTACCTCTATGATCAAATTACACCGGGAATACCTGCGGCGGTACATCTACAATTTGTATAGTGTGCGTGGGGGGTGGAACCATGTACACCATATATAATACGCGGTGGATTCCGGCGATGCCGTTAAGTAAAGTGAATTAATCCCGCGAGTCAATAACCTCGTGAAAGTTGATATTAAAGGCCTTCGGGCGAAATGTTCTTGGAAAGGAAGAGGCATTGGCCTGTCCGGTGGGTGGTTACTAGTTGTGGTGTGGTTTGAGCTATCGATACTGATATCGATACCGATAGCGATATGCTGATACCAATATGTAACGTGGATGCGGTGTACTGTATTATGGCCACGATATTATATACATATTTGTGTAACGCCGAACAAGATTCCCAATCCGGATCACCTGAAATTTACTGAGTACGCCTACCTACCCCAACCTCCCCACCCCCTCTGGCTATTTATGCAGTATAATCCGAAATATAGTGGTTCGACTCTATTCGACTATATTAAACCCATGTTTTGAAGACAGTGTTATTGTCTCGTGAACCAAGTCACTTTGAAAAAACATAGGATTTCAAAATTTGAGGTAGGTCAGGGACATGACAGCTTCACTTGAAGAGGACACGTATAGACGAAGTAAATAATTATCTGTTGGGCCACCAGAGTCAACAATTTCGTCAACATATACACGAACCGCATTTTTCTATTCCAACCATTCGCTTCCATATGGATTTCGAGTCCATATTTGTACTCTGTCGACGTGCAAACGTGACGCAGGTCAAAGCGCTGCTGCAAAACGGTAAACACGAAAATACCCAGGATCCGGGTGCAGATATTGGAACGAGCCAAACAACACTACCTAAGTCTTCTCATAAACTTCTGACATCCAAACATCAAAGTCAAAATTGTTATCCCTAAACCCCAAAGTGATTGCATCAAACAGCTGTTATTTTTAGTATTAATTTTCATGACAAATCAAACCAAGAGTCGTGAGTTGATAAAAAGTTGATAAAAACACTACACACCGTTGTTGAGATTGCTAGGGAATCAAAATTGTTATCCCTAAACTCCGAAGTTATTACACCAAACAGCTGTCATTTTTAGTATTAATTTTCATGATAAATCAAACCAAGAGTCGCGAGTTGATAAAAACACTCCGATAATCCGGGGCGTCGCGAAGCGCGTCAATTGTGCGGCCAGGGAGGCGCGTTTACAGCCTACTGGAAGCAGCTCGATTAATTAAAACACGGGTGACAAAAAGACGAGTTGCGAGGTGAAAAAAAAAAAAGAAAAAAAAACGCAAACGGCGAGGAGGAAACAAGAGGGAAGAAGTGAGGTAACGGATATGCTGTACGCGGCATAAATAAAAGATTCTCATTTAAACGGGCGTGCGCGCGTATTGACGGTGAGTCTGAGGGTGGAAGGAGGACCGGCGGGGGGGGGGGGGGGCAGAGCCCCAGCCCCACGCTGTGCCTCCCTACCCCAGGGGTGGAGCCCCCTTACCCTAGGGGGGGATGATATAAAGAAAGAGCGTTACACGCAAGGGTGAGGTCGGCGATGTGCGCGCAGCTTCGCTTCGTTCCGCTGAGCTCTTCTGGGTTCGCCGGTGGGGTGGTTGTTTTTTCCAACAATGGAGCAAGAGTACCGAATAGAAACGCGCGACTAACGACGAGCCCCGGCGTTGCGCGGTTGTCCGACGTTTTCGCTCACCCTCCCAAACCCCTCCCACCCCCTCCAAGCTCCACGTCCTTGTCGAGGGAGCGAACGAGTGCGCAGGGTATCAGTATATGAGAGTATCGGTATGAGCGAAGCTGAAGAGCCGCGTGGGGGACACACGTCCCCCTCGCGAAACTGTGACATCGCTGTAGCGAGTTTCTGGCCGGGAACTTCGCACAGACACACAGAAATCCGTGCATTTTTACTTACCAAGTGAGCATTCATAATTTTTACAGCGGGTCTCTGCTGTCGGTGCTGCTGTTTCTGCTGCTGCTGTTGCTATTTGTGTGGTGCTGTGCTGCATGAAGTCCCGGTAAGCAAGGGGATGGCACCCACGAATGGCATCTCATGTACACGCTGGGTAATAGTATGGGAATGAGTTGTGGAAAACGATGTCCAATCCCATTTTGGACAACCCAAAATGGTTTTAAAATGTTCATGGCAACGTCTCGAATTTTTTGTGATGCCTATAACACTCATCATAAAAACTAACACTCGTCATAGTCGTTAAAAAATTGCAACCCATTCTCACCGCCTCATTGGTCCTGCGATCAGTCTCAACGACACGGACCGCGCGAGAAGTTAAACTCGTGCTTTGACATTTTTCACCACTGCCGCGCTTTTGCGATAGTTGGCGCTGCCGGACTAACGAGACCCCAAAGCGCGGCGTGCCTGACACTTTGTGTCACGGACGTCGAAGTTGTTGGCCACGCGACAAAAATCGTCGAAAACCAATCAGTCGACTCGTTTCCAACATTTTTTTGATGTATCAGACTTTCGAGGTGCTTCTATTTATTCATTTATTTATCTTCAAGATAAGGATAGGGTAGAAGTACCGGTTTTGGCCACCGTTGGTCCAGTTGTGACCATCGACTTCGTAAGGACAGAATTATTTTTATTGTTAAAAAAAAATAATAAAAAAAAATTGTATAGATAACCTTGTTAACTTGCATGAATATTTTCCAAGTTTCAACACAAAAAAACAGGAAAACAATAATTTGAAATAAATTATAGTGAAAATGGCCACAACTATGAAACAGTGTCCACAACCCGTGCACCTACCTTACCAGATTTTATTTTCCCATTCAGGCGGATACGACGCATCGTATGACGTCACGCGACTACGACTTCACTGAGCGTCCGCACTGACAGACACCAACACACCGGACTCGTGCATTTTTACTCACCAAGTGAGCATTCATAATTTTTATAGCGAGCTGCCTCTCCGGTTGCCTCTGCTATTTGTGTAGCCGCGGTGCAGGCGTCCCGGGGTTCCTGTATGCAGTCCCGGCCGTGGAGGAGGAGGAGGGAGAAGGCGCAGCAGCACTCGCGGCGCCGCGTTTACACACGTGCAACGCGGTGTGTACGGGGGAATGAGTTGCGCGAAGCTTCGTTTCGTTGGATGGGGTGGCGCGGCCGGAATTCGTGATAACGGCCGGTTATCCCGCGTGCAGTCGCCTCGAATAATCCCAGACCCGCAGACCAAACCTTCTCCCCCGACCCCCTTCCCTCCCACGGCTCCCTCGGCCCTCCTCCTCACTCCTCACCCCTTTCCACCCCTTTCCACCCTTCTGTACTTCTCCCCGAGCCGAGCGGGCCGGCCGCGTTCCTTTGCTCCCTTTTCCCTCGCCGCTTACCCTCAAACTACGCCGCTGCCTCCTCTTCATCCTCCTTCCTCGTCCCCCTCCTCCTCCTCCTCGTTGTATACTGTTGCGCTCCCAGTCCGAATGCAAAAGCCCGCAAACACGAGGCAACAGCTCGGCACCGACGGTCCCTCCTCGTGTCTCTTTATCCGTCGATTTGTTCCGTATTTATTTATTTATTCATTTATTTATTTATTTAATTATTTATCTATTTATTCATTTATTGGTTTACTTGGTAGTGGACGTGACATGCCCTTGAAATTACATAACAAATTATGACGAAAAATAAGGTCACAACAATTTTTTGTCTCTTTTGGGCAAAACAAAGTCGTACAATTTTTTTCGTTGAGAGAGAACATTTTGATTTTATTTTTTTTAATTTTTCCCAAACATTGTTATTTCGTTTACAAGATGCACAAACATTGGCATGATGGCAAATTCATATCTTCGCAAGTTTTCGTTGAGTTATTGGCTAGAAAAACGTAAAAATTACAATAAAAAAACTTGAGACGATCTGACCCACGACCGACATGACATATTTGTTCGTATTTATGACTTTTTTTTTCTACATTTCCTTTTTCGTTTGGATCTGAAAAATAAACTGTCGCAATATCTTCAATGAGACCCACTGTAATGCTTTATACGGAATGCCGCATAAATAATTAGAAGAGGATGTGTCTCCTCTTTCTGTCGATTTTCAGTATATCCTCACTTCTACTTCCATTTCTGTCCCTTTATATCTGGGCATCTATATATCTCTGTGTCTCTTCGGGCTTTACATTGGGTACGATCTTTTTTTTTTAGTATTGCAGTCGTCTCTGTTTCGCCCATAAAGCCTCTTCCTCATCTTTCGCGCTTCGCTCTTTATCCTCGACTTTCTCTTCAAGTTTATAGCGCGTCGTGTCATTCGAATGCACAATCAGCATTCCGCAGTTCCGCGGTGACGACGTCGAAACGGGCTTAGCGTCGCAGTTTCGAATTCGCCGCCCCCGCGCGACGGTATAAAAACCGTCGCGTGTTGGCGAAGCGATTGGCTCGGACTTTTCGCCCGTTGACCCATTTTCCCGGGGACGGAAAATGGGCGAACACCTTTTTCGCGTTGTTGCAGTCGCGCGGGGTGAAAAAGTGTCGACCAATAATTCAGTGAGCGGACCGAAATCCCTCGCTGGTATTTCCCGGAACGTCGGGGGATTTTTCAGGGCCCGGGAATTATATATATGTTAAATGTAGATTTTACTGATAATGGCGATGGTTTTTTTTGGTACCAATGTCAGACAATAGGAATAATATAATATATATACTTAAGATAATATTATCTTTTCATTCATTCAAAGAGATCGTTTCATTGAATCATTGAAAACGTGTCCTTCATTGTGATGATCAATGCAATGTCTCTTTGCAGTTCAAAGAAAATGTTTTTATTGAATCAATAAAACTTTTTCTCTCGATATAGACATCTCATGATATTGGACTTAACACCGGACTTTGAACAACGTTGGAATTCGTGTTCTGCTGCCTTATCGACGGATCGCAATCAAGATGCTCGACGCGTTCGGCTGACCGTTGGCCACCCACTGGATAAACATCCAGCGTCGTATCAGATGCACGTGATTGTCACTGCTGTGTGAAATTCAGGCTGGGGAAAACCCGACAAAAAATTCTTAGAATAATCGTATATTCCACACCAAGGGCATTATTATTATATGGCGGACGTGGGATTGTAATTGTGTTTCTAACTCATTAATTAATTACCTGTTTTTCATCATGTGCTTTCGTGTGTTGTTTGACGTACTTTCTCCCCTATTCCTGTTCTCACCCCTCAGCGGAAAATTTGCCATCGGAAAGGGTCTGCAGACTTTACGAAATTGAATTTTTTTTTCGCAAAAAAAAGCATTTCCAAAAACTTTGCGTTTTTTGAGGGTCGACTTTAAAATTCTGCAAAAAATTCAAAAATCGAGATATCGTGTTCCGTCTTGCCACGTTCTTTTCTTTGAAGGGTTTTCTTTCGAACGCAAAAAGAAAATTCAGATTTCATTTATTAAAAAAAAATTACATTGATTTTAGTGAAGTGACAATATTTTTTAAAAAGTGAAAAATCATTTTACGCGATTTTCTCCTAGTATTTTCGGGCAAACAACTGTGGTTTTGGAATCATTGTACCGAGTTTTCCTATATACCTCATACCACGTCCTGTTACATCGCCCTCACCTTGTTACATCGCCGAGGACGAGAGTAGCGACGAGGGTATCATAAACAGACAAGAAACAATTATACCTTCGTCGCCGTGCGGAGAGTCCCCGGGATGTGTTCGTCGAAAGCTTCGAACTTGTCGAGTTATTCAGCGACGACGCGCCGGTTTCTCCGTTCCGCCCGTTTCTCCCGGCTCCTATATATTCGCGCCCTTCTCCCTCTCCGCTTTTGCACTCAGCGCCCGTCGAGAGTTGAAATCGGAAATGCCGGGGTATCGCGTTTCTATAGTTTCGAACTAGTTTGAAATTACGATTGACGCGGAATCGCGCCGGCTACTGTGCTGCTCTCACTGCGCCGTAGCCTGTGTGCTACGACGAACCAGGTGCTTCCCCGCGTTTTCACTGCGCGCGCCACGAGAGCGCTTTTCTCATTCTGCGAACTCGAGAACTCCCCCGAATCTCCCGTTAAGCCGCACACGAGCTTACGAACACGGGAGCGTCTTGCGAAAGCCGCTTTCGCCCTGTACGCCGCACGTACCAACCCCGGACCCTTTAATAGGTGAGCTACGTAATATGCCAATCCATATTACTTAGCGTTTAACCGCGTGTCTGTACTCTAATGCAACCAATGATAATACAAGACGCATTGGGGAGCCAAAATTAACAAAATTCATATTGAATTCGTGCTCTGCTGAGATTATTGAAAAACCCTGGTAGAAAATATAGAGCATTACACTGCTCGTCAGGCCCTGGTTAGGGCCATCCCAAGTCAAAATATCATATGAGGTTTACATGTAAAGCTTTATGAAAAGCTACATACGAAAGTGGACACATCGATCTTGCATATATTTCGTATAATCGATTTTAAATTTTATATTTCAGAACATAAAGGCAACATATAGTATATATAGTTCCAAAATTTCAGATCGATCATACTAAATATATGCAAATTCTATATGTCCACTTTCGTATATAGCATCTGCATAAAGCGTTATATACAAAGCTCACATGATATTTTTCCTTGGGATGTCATCCCTGTCCAGACCTGATCAGGGCCATATCGTCCCTCTCCGGGCCCGATTAGTGCCTGGCTTGGGCAGAATGTAACAGAATGCTACAGATTTTCTATGAAGGTCGGCAATACGATTTTTTGAAGTGTGTTTGCATTATTGATTATCCGTTGTCGTAATTATCAAGGAAAACGATGCCCATCACTCAAGTCACCTGCTTGTCACCATCACCGCTTTCCCTGCAGGACACAACGTCCCTCAGGGTTCCGAGGACCTCACTATGATGCAGGACACATCTCCCACGTCACTCTTCACCCCATGGGTCTCTCCAACCTAATGGTCAGGTCATCGCACCTGCCGTTTATTCCCGGGACACCCACCCAACCGTCGAGACCAGCTTGATCCTGGGAACCTCCCAACCCAGGCTGACTGTTTAACCTTTTCTTTGCGTTTCCTCCGACCATCTTTCTTTAACAAATTCTTTGCGTTTCCTCCGACCATCTGTGATTCTCAATCTCAATGGACTATCTACCAGCCATCCACGTGAATCTTAAATTCCCATCACACCCCTCCTTCAAGATGCCTTCCAAATATTAGGATATCCGTTGATAACTTGTCACCAAATATTATGAACTTCGCACAGAGGGCGCTAATCCGTGAATAATGCGTGTAGCGTTTGCATATGTAAAAGTGTGAGCGACGGCGTTGAGCAAGCGACGGAAGTCGAAGCACCGCGAGCCGAGGAAAGTCGAGCCAAACTCAACGACGTCTCGGCCGCAGCTTTTGGGTTAGTTGGGCGGAAAGCTCCCAAAGCCCCCGGAGCTCTAAACCGTGGATCACCGGATGTTATTCCCGCGCAAAATTAAGGATCAGTCTGGTGCAAAACACGAGTGAGGGAGAAAGATAGGAAAATAGATAAAGGTATGGTGAGAGGGAGAAAGATGGAGGAAGGAGATAGGTCGAAAGATGGAGAAAGACAGAGCTTTCTATTTCATCTCTGTTATCGCTGTGTCACGTCATCACGCTTCAACCCTATCCCAGACCCTCTCCAAATTCCTCGTGTAATGCGCCATTTTACACATCGGCATGCGCAATCGCCTGAGACCGCCTCCCAAATGACGCGCCAGGTTTATGCAACAGAGACATTCGCATGACCCTCAAGGACATTGAAGACAGTGACGAACCTTGTCACAAGGCTGTTGCCTTGTTACAAGCCAACTTTACGACACACTCCAGGCCCCCTAAGACATCAAATGTTTCTTCAAGCTTTCACTTCGAACATTCTAAACGAGACAGTGGAAACAGTTTTACTATCAACCTGCCAATAGATACAGACACTGCACCAGGAATCGTCCAATCACAAGGCAGCTCAATCTCCTCAGACATTTTCGAAAAAGCAAGACTGATTTTCCCAAGTGGAAGAGTCGTCGTCCAAACTGGCGAAAGTCGTGATCCACCGGGTCACGACCTACCTTAACCTTTAAAGCCCCACTGTGAAAACGTCTGCCCGGAAATTCGCTCCTTAAATTAAAAGAATCGTATACTTGTCGACGAGGAGCCATGATTAAATTGGCAATGCCTGCGTCACGAAAGAGAAGCGATACTTGACGTAGCCTTCTTCATGGGGGTTCTCCTCTTCATGGGTTCCCGGTCTTCCTCGCTTATTTCCCTCGCTTCCCCGATCGTCCCTGGTCCCAAAGACCAAACGACTCGAGGTTCGTTGTTTTCTGGCTTTCCACCTCTGTACTCTTCGCTCGACTCATCCAGCAGCCCTCCTCCCTCTTATTTCCAGTCGCCTCTGCGATTCTCCTTTTCCCCCAGTTTCCTGCCTTTTTCCGATGTCCCGTCGGCCAACTCGCTCGGTCTTTATTTATCTTGACTCGAAAGCAGCGGAAAACTCGCCACTGAGGCTAATGACTATGGAGGACGTTGACGACAGGCCGGCCAGGGGTCACTTGAACCTGGCCTCCTTTTTTTTTTCTTTATCTTCCGCGCCTCCTCGTCGCCTTCACTCACTCCGACTCGTTTCAACGGCAGCGAGAGGGCTGAAGACGAAACAACGTTCCGGCATATTCGCGCAAACCTTGCTACCAAGTTTCCAGCCCAAGTTGGGGTCTTGAGTGGCCCCGAGACCTCTTCGTCTTCCTCTGTATCTCGTTAAATAAATATCGTTAAAAGTTAATCGTGAAGCGTGTTGCAGTTGTGGCCCCTTAAATCACTGTGAACCTGAAGAAAAAAATCTGTCGAGTTGACGACTATTTAATTTCGAAAACATCAAAAGATTAAGGGGACTAGGCAGCGAGATGGGGCCAAAAATTCAAAAAAAATTCAAATGGCATTTCCGTGGAAACGAATCGACATACATATATTTTCTTTTTTGCAAGGTTTTTGTTAGAATTTTGTCTATAGCATTCAGAGGCTGTGGCTATAATTGCCTTATTTTGGTCCGTTTTAAGAAGTCTATAATTTTTTTCGAGACATCGATAAAAATGAGTGGAAAGATCAGATGCGACGGGATGTCGTACGCCTGACATTTTCATACTGCAAAGTAGAAGGAAATTACTAAGCAGACAAAACAAAACTCGGGAAGCAGGCGAGACAGAGGACGAGTGACAATAACAAGAGAGGCAAAAAAAACCGATAAAACCGGTATCTAAGATCTCGAGGAAGGAGCCAATGAGTCGAGCAACCTGGGCAGCATCGAACCGCGCCAGAGCCTCGGGAATTATAAGGCAAAGGTGAAACAAGTGATGGAAGGCGGAGAGGCCAAGAAGGCGTTGGAGGAAGAAAAACAAAAAACAAAAATAATAAAAAAGGAAGAGGCAACGGAGAAACAAAAGAAAACAACAAGCACGATCGAGCGCAGAGGGTGTTCCCGGTGTATCTGAGAGCCTCGCCGTGGATAACAGCAGTATAACAGGAATATATCCCGGTATATTCAACCAGCGGGACAGGATGGCTGGATGGTTCGTGGGTGGTGGGGGATACCGGGAGCACCGATGTTGCGTTGGTGTATGCGTATGGCTATGGCAACAAGAGGTAGAGAGAGAGAGAGAGAGCAACAACAGTGAGAGGGAGAGCATCAAAAGTGAGAGAGAGAAAGCAACAACAGTGAGAGGGAGAGCATCAAAAGTGAGAGAGAGAGCAATATGAGGAAGACAGAGCAACAAGAGCGAGAGGAAGAGCAACAAGAGCAAGAGAGAGAGAGAGAGAGAGAGAGAGCAACAAGAGCGAGAGTGAGAAAACGCGTAACAAGAGTAAGAGAGAGACAGCAACAAGAGCGAAAGCGAGAGAGAGCAACAAGAGAGAGAGAGAGAGAGAGAGAGCGAGCAATAGGAGGGAGAGAGAGAGCGAGAGCAACCAGAGCGAGAGAGAGAGAGGGCAACAAGATCGAGAGAGGGACAGAGAGAAAGGGAGAGGAAGGGAATCGCATAACCCTGGAGCGATGTACCAAGACCAGACAGGATATAGGAGAACAGAACAGGCAGCGTACGCTCGACAACAGTGTTGAAGCTGCTGCTCCGCGATGTCGTACATGGGTCTTAAGGGATAGGTCTGATCATACACGGATGTATCCACTGCGGGCAAACCGCGGGGTCTCGCTCTGTCTCTTTCTCCCTCCGTCCCTCTTTCTTACTCTCTCTCTCACTCTCTCCCTTCGAAGGGCAGTCGTCCCTTCGACTTTGTCTTTCCTCGAATATTACATATATATTTCTTGGCCGAAGAGAGGCGAACGAGTATTTTCTGGACTCTCCAACACCACCATCGTCGTCTTTCTTACAACAGACAAGTCTCGAAAAACAAATAGACAGCGTATTCCCAAACACGAAAGTCACTCTCCGCGGCCGGAGAGCCACGGGATATCTCCGCGTGGTTGTTTATTTAACGTTGGATTGAAAGTTTTTATCAACAAATAGCGCCGCGAGACTGTAAACGGACGAGGAGAATGGACGATCGGTTGTATTCACGATTGAGGGATTTCAGATGATTGAAATAATCGCCCGTGGCTTATCTGACAATTTTTATTTTTCTAAGTTTAATCATTTAATTTTTATTCACTTTTTTCAATTTAATTTTAATTTTTAATTTTGATTTATGATTTTTATTTTTTATTCTAATTTATGAACTTAATTTTTATTTTATTTTCTTTTTTTACTCTATGCATAAGAGTTGGCTTTGAATTGTTGTTCAATTAAAACGAGGCGACAGAGCGACGTATGTTCCATGTATCCTGCTTTCGATTGGTGGGCCGAGATTCGAGGGTTCAAAACGTTGCAAAGGTTAAATGGTCAGACGTAAACGTGTATCGCCGGTCGTTTCGTCCGCCGTGTAACCTGTTAGGCATTCGTATGCAGAGCCGGATGTCTTGGCGCGCGTCGCAGCGCCCGAACCCGCGTTCTCCACTCACTGAAGGCGAACGGGTCGGTTAGTGTACACTTTTATACACGTAGTGGCCGTGGACGCAGCTGCGGACCCGAAGAGCGAGAGAGCCTATAGCCACAGAGACAGAGAGGGAGTAAACGGGTGGAGCGAGCATCGTGTACGTGCATACTCGGATGCGCTAATTATGCAAATTTATTTAGATCCGATGCCGCTGTTAACGTGAGCGCGCGAGCGGGCGACCAAGTAGCGAATCGACGGGGGAGGGGGAGTGGGGAAGGGGGGAGGGGGGGTGGAGGGTTATAGAAAGGGAGGAAGTAAGGGTGCTGCTCTGCAGGCGGCTGTGTAGCTTAACGGAACAATTGTATGCATTTAATATAGGTAGGTGCATCAATAATCGTGTATATATATAGTGCTACGTTGGTGAATACGGACCAGGCAATATAAATTTTATTTTATTTTATTTTATTTATTTCATTTTATTTTAGTAGTAGTAAAATTGCTTTATTGACAATATCATTAGACATAATGTTTGTTTGTAGAATACATTTTTGATTTTTTTTTTGTATCCTATAAATTATAATTGTTACATTGCTCGTGCATTATCAACTGGCCATCGGGCGAGGTCCTTCCGCCTTATTTTATTTTAATTTATTGTCAGTGGACAGGACATGCCTTTGAAAGATACAATAAAAAAGAATTTAATTGAGAAAGGCACCAATCAGGTCGGTCCTCATTCACAATTTTTACCCTGTATTGTATAGCAACATGGAGTACATTCTATTGTATGCAACATTGGACCACGTGGAAACATTTACGCCCACAATTTTTTTGTCCACGACCGAGCTTTGCGTCCGAGAGATGTGTGGGAGTCGACATGTGCAATCTTTTGCAGTCGATAAATGATAAGAACATAGTTTTATCGCCGGAAACGTCGCCTTTCATCGAAGTATTTTTTCCTCCTTAAAAAAATAGTCCAGTACATTTTTCAATTTTCCAACTTTTTACCTCGATGTCATTCAGAGCTTTCGACCTCGTGCGTTTAATTTCACGATTTTTTTTTCGGACAATGTTGAATTTCTGACAAACAGCCGGAAAACATGGAGCGTTTTTACGGCGTTGTTTGCTTAGCTGATCCACGCTGCCCCGGTCACCATTGCATAGACGTCACAGCGCGAGTGTGAAGAGTCGTTTGGTGTTGCGGCGAAACGAGAAGCGCTATGAGAATCCACGTGCACTTGTATAGAGCGTTTACTATTTCGATCAATAAGCACTCACTGCACTCCGCGCTGCTGCCTCTGTATCTACTACCGGCGGGTGCTGTGCGCGCTGCAAACCCCCCGGCTGGACTCCCTATAACAGCTGAGCAGCTTCTGCGTCTGACTATATACACCGCCGCGTACGTTTGGGTGCATAATACGCGAGCATATCCCGTATTGTAGCTGCTGTCTATATACGCGTCCATTCGCCGAGCCAGGCGAAACGGAATTGTTAGTATCACTTGCTGGAGGAGCGAATTCGCGAAAGGGTTGAAGGCTCCGAGTGGCTCCTGCGTCGCGATACGTACGGACGGGCATGATACGAGTCGGAGCTGCTTCGTCGAGGAATTGAGACTCAGGCTTTTTAGTTCGAAGTAATTTTTACCGTAGTTCACTTATCTTGATTACTATACTTGGCTACTGATAATTATACTCTAAAAATTACTCAAATTTAATTTCAAATAAAATTTAATTTAAATTTAATTTTTTGGGCGAAAAAAAAAGAAAATTTTGACTTTGTAAAGTACAATTTATTTTGCGGTTGAACGAACTCGACTTATTTTTTATTTCGAGTTAACACTAAATGGGTCGTCAATGAGCTAAAAAAGGGAAGTATTATCAATAATAATTAAACGGATTCCCGGCACATTACGCGCACCTCCGGGTTGCAAACAGAGGTATTTTCATTCACCAATTTTTGCGCGAAATGTCCGTTATGACTGGAATTTTTTACTCCGATCGAAAGTGCGAAGGATTACGAAATTTACGCGGAAATATTTCGATAATATTCACGCGAGGTCTCGTATAAAATTATATCGAACTGACTGACGCCCGGTTCGTCGAATGAGCAGCAATAATGACCCAAATATCCTTCATGGTGTCGACTTAAATTAATACAACTATTTTATTTTTTATCAGTTTGCCTTTTTTTAATACATTCACATTTTCCTAATTTTTTTTCGGCACGTTGTACTTGCAAAAAAAAGGTTGAGCCATGTGGCGACGAGTGTTAGTCCGTAAGCTGCTTTCAGTTCCACCACCTAGCTCCGATCTCTTACAGGGGGCCCCGTGAATGCTAATTCACTGTCCGATAGGACGCGACGTACCAATATACCGGCGGCTGGTACCAAAAAAAAAAAAAAAAAAAAACGTGTATAAAGGTAAAGCTCGTTACGACGGTACTAATTCAATTACGGTTCGCCGTTGGAGCCGCCGGCTGGGTTCGGCTCTGCGTTGAAACGAAACGAGTGAACGAACTACCCCCGAGCTGGTGTTACGCGCGGCTGTTATAAATTGGCAAAATGAGTTCCCGCGGCTTTTTGAGGCGAAAAGCTCGGGCGAAAAGACAGACGTTCAACGCCTGTGCCGCAGAATTATCACTGATAATTAAACGACGCTGAGATATTCGACTGAAAACGTGAAAATCAAACCGATCCAGCGAGCAATTAATTGAAGATGCGGCAATTTTTATTTTTTTCATTTTATTATATTTTTTTGTTTACAATTATATTTATGGCAACGGACTTAAAATTATTCGCACCGCGAATAATTTATTTTTCGCATACTTCATTTCACTTTGATTTTTCGTCTGCTAACTCGCTTACCTCGCGTTTCTTCGCGAACTGAGCGGCGCGCCATTAACGGTCTTGCCGGCGCCGCGCAATTAAAAATTAATGAGAATTAAAAACAAATTGCGGTGCACCCGGATTTCGCGGATTAATGATGTTTTCGCGCCGTGTATATATGTATATATGTATGTGAGTTCTCTTTTACACGACGTCGGATTACCGGCGCTGATTGCGGAGTCGAATAACGACTCGGCACTTCTGGCCGCAGGTTTCGAATGACGACTGATTTTTACATCGTCAATACGCTGCACCTCTGAAGAAACGAAAAACAAGTGAGCAAAGGACGCGCATTGCCTCCACTTTTCGTTAACCTTTATGAAAAAAAGCACCGTTGAAAAATAATTATGCAAGGTGCAAGGTTTTATTTTGCTCATTTGGATACTTTGTGCATCTGTTTTACCGGCTGAGGAGACTGGACAAAAATATTTTTTCTTAATTGAATAATCATTTTTAAATAGAATTAAAAAAAGAAAATAATATGGAAAATGCTCATGAAAAAATCAGAAAATGAATAAATCACCAGTTATTTCATTTTTAATTATGTTTTTAATATTTTAAACATAATTACCAATTGACAACCGCGGAATTTCTGTCTCTCGGAAAAATCGGAAAATCGCGATACCCGGTGTTACGATCGGCTGGGTAGGCACGCGTCTATATAGCGACGAAAGCCGACTTTGTTCGTGGTACACAGGAGAATAGACCGAGGTGGGGTCCAATAGAGAGAGAGAGTAACTGAGCGTGGCAGAGATAGAGGGAGCAGGTCGGGAGAGCACCTCACTTTTCCTAGTATCAAGCGAGACTCATAGCTTTCCTTTTACCTTTACTCTGATCAGAAGGCCGCGTGCGCGCGATTGCACCCGCGCGCCTCCTACGTAGCTCGGTTTACACGAAAAAAACAAAGGCAGCGCACAAAAAAAAGAAGCGGGGCTGCACCGAGCACCTTACTCACCCTTACCCCGCGTTATACGCGGAACTTATAAAAATGCATGGAAAAGGATAATTCGGATATGCTCTCGAAATGCAATTTTGCGGTGCATCGATTTCCCGTAAAATACAAGTAAATCGGTTCGATGAGGAAAAAAAAGGTACGAATGATAAAATAGCGACAAAGGCAACTACATAAATTATCGAAAACGAACATTGTTCTCGGTCGGTAATGAAGTTGCACGAGTAGATTCCCTGGATTCAAAAAAAATGACGGCTTGTTTTTTATTATTATTTACATTGCAAACATTTTTTGAATAATTTAATTCATTGTATTACATCTGAATAATTTTGCTTGAAGAAAAAAGGGAATTTTTTAATAATTCACCATATTCCCGGAATATAATATTAACGTTTATTATCCAATACTGTGCGTAAGTACTACGAAAATAACAGTGGATTTTAGCGGTGCGAAGCGCCTGGAAAATACGCACGAGGACTCGGGGAATTTTGTTTCGTTTCAGGGAAATAAAAGCATCGTGCTGATGGAGAGAGAGCGGTCCGATCCACCAGCGGAAATTTATTGTTCAGAGTCAGTTTCGCTTTAATAAGTGTCTTAATCGATTTTTTTCACACCAGTTCACATGGATTCAGCCCTGGACTCTGATATTAATTACCACTGGCTAATTGTGTTTTTTTTTTCTTACTAAATTGTGATTCAAGGTCATCGATTTCGTGCCGCAATTTTTTTTTAATTGAGTTGAAGCAGTTTCTCACTTTACTGCCCTTAAACCGTATTCGCGCGGCAACAGCCGCTCCGGCAATTATTGCCGGGCGCCAGTCGGCATTATTAACAATGATCACCGTTTCAGTATTTGTATGTCCAATCGCTCGGAGCGTTGGTGTTACTTCCAACCCCGACCTGCCCCACCCATTCGACTGTTATTCTTTCATCGTGCAAAACGCATATTCACCCCGTGTAACAACGTATTTTCGACCAGTATTCCACCGATTATTATACCCTTGTAATTTTCACCGTCGGCGGGAGCAAAAATTACCGGGAAAATTCGCACAAGCTTCGCGTCACTTCAACCGGAATGCACAGCAATTTGGTTACCTAACGATTTATTTCACTCAAATAACGTGACATTGTTAAAAGAACCGTTTATTCGTTAAATCCACATTTCAACGATTTTATTTCCCCGAAATCCAAAGTTTAAAAAACCAATTTTCAAACGTGTCAATTTTTCCACTTGTTCCTAAAAAAAATTGTAAAATATTTTATTTTACAATTTATCTCGTCGCCCGATAAAAGAGTCGAGGTGAAAATGTTCAACGAGTTGGCATGAATGCGCCACACGCAGTTCATGACATTAGGGACGGTGGGGGGAGAAATGGCGGAAGGGAGGGTGAGGATGGGAGGGGGTGGGTTCAGCGCGATGCTCAATGTGGTCATGGGGACGCTCTACTTTGCATTTACCGGCACGAGCGAATTTTACGGCCCGTTGTTGGTAAAGCTCAAGTAAAAGGGATGAACAGGGCTGCTGCTGGGCAGTGAATTCGGATTTCTAACTTATTAATCATTACGATGTGTTATAGTCAACATTGAGAATAGCTCATCGTTGTACCTAGTGTACCGTAAGGAAAGGTAAACGGGTAAAATCCATAAGTTTCTATGGATCATCCGTATCAGTAGTTACATGACATTAGGGACGGTGGGGGAGGAAGGGTGGAAGGGAGAGTGGGGAGGGTTTAGGGTGGGTTCAGTGCGATGCTCAATGTGGTCATGGTGACGCTCTACTTTGCATTTACCGGCACGCGCGAATTTTACGGCCCGTTGTTGGTAAAGCTCAAGTAAAAGGGTTGAACAGGGATGCCGCTGGGCAGTGAATTTGGATGCTCGAGAGGGCGAGAGAGGGTGAAAAGACGAAAAGGCGTAAAGGAGCGAAGAGGAGGATGGGAAAGACCGAGAGGGTCTAGGTGGGGTGAAAAACGAATGCTCCTTCCCCCCACCCCAACCCTTCCCGAGGGGCGAGACGGTCCCTGAAAAACGAAGAGAGTAAACCGAGGGGTAGTGGAACCCTTTGCGCGGTAACGGATACGAGACCCTGGTGCACGACTGGCAAGAACCCGGAATCTTAAGCGTCGAGAAACAGCGCGGCATCGGAACCAAAACAGAGTATGGCCTACTCGCGCGCTTAATTGCGTCTCGGTTGAATAAGTGCCCACAATTTAAAGGCTAAATTGTAGGCGGGCTGCCCTGGGTTTAAGTGCCGGGGTACTGAGGAACGAGGAAACGCCGATCCCGTTGGGCTTTTACAATAAAGGTAGCCTCTTGCGAAAGGACCCCGCAAGTGTTTGCCAAGAGCAGTGCTTTATTATCGGTGAGATGCGGGGGTGAAGTGCACAGTCAATGGTCTTATGTACATGTGTATATTTTTTTTACAGTGTGACACCCGGGAAATCGCTCCCGGTTATTCCAAAGTGACAGCCATCAAAGTTTTTGAGGGTTGAATCTATGGACTCAAGTGTGAACTCGATGAAGTAGGATTTTTGAAGGTCTAACTAATTTTTGAAGGTAGGACCTAAGGTGGGATTTAAGTTAGGGTCTAAGCTAGGATTTAAGTTAGAACATAAGTTAGGACTTAAATTAGTACTTAAGTTACCCCTTTGAGTTCAGACTTAGGACGATAGATTCGACTCTTCCAAGGTCAACTTGTCTAAGTATTGATGGCTGACACTTCAACGTTGCTTTCCTCTATTAATTTAACTCTAAAACACGACACTAAAGTATTCATAATTCCGTAGTTATTACAGACTCGATCGAATCGAACTTTCCCTCCTCGGTGATGCTCCCAAGGTCGTCATCGTGATTCTTCTTAGCCGGTCCCCAGTCCTTGGTTGGCCTGAACAAGCTCAGGTCCCGCTGTGGACAAAACGAAAGCACAAGTACAGTCTTTATGTTCGCGGATTTAGTGTCTTGGGACGTTGCGGCCCTGGCTAGTTGCATCGCTTTGCCCGGTGGCTCATAGATCATCCGGGGAAGCGACAGTAATGGCCGGTGTAGCAGGAGACGACGCTACCGGCGAGAGTGGTGCGCAGCTATTGCGAGTCTCGTACTACAAGTGTTCAAGGCTCTGCAGTCAAGACGGAAAATACCTGGCTGCAACGCTGGTTACAACGTTGCAACGTCGTATTTCAAGGAAACGCGAAAGGGTAACAAGTATCATGTGTTTCAATGCCTCCAACGGCGCCAGTAGTTACAACGGGTTATGATCGTGACATGGATCGATCTTTCGACACTTTCGCAGGTGAGACCAGGCTGTCTTTTGATAAGGAATGCAATTTCACTGCCTGCTTTCTCACTTATTAGGCATTAGGATGTGGCATAGTTAACATTGAGAATAGCTCATCGTTGAACCTAGTGCACCGTAATATTTTAAGGAAAGGTGAACGGGTAAAATCCATACGTTTCGATTGATCATCCGTATCAGTAGTTACAACGAGGTCAGATCAGACGCAGATTCATCACTGGACATTCTGCAGTTGTCTGCTTTCTGACTTATTTGGCATTAGGATGTGTCATAGTCAGCATTGATAATAGCCCATCGTTGTACCTAGTCTACCGTCATATTTTAAGGAAAGGTGAACGGGTAAAATCCATGCGTTTCGATGGATCATCCGTATCAGTAGTTACAACGGGGTCGGATCAGACACAGATTCATCCCTCGACACTTTGCATCTCACTAACTTACATTTACACCCTGCGACGTGAGCATCATAGACGCAGGGTAGACGAGGCTGCCTCGCGACGCCTTGTTTCACTGCTGCTCTTTTTAACTTATCGACAGGCAGTAAATAACCCTATTTCGTGGCAATAACTCAAACCGAAAGCCCGAGGGAAAATTCCGCGACTCACGGGTTTCTAATGTCATAAAGCGTTGCCGTGTAACAGCGTTGAGAGAAAAATCATGTATTGGTAAACTATAAAGTGAAAACTGTTATATTATCCAAACGAATTTTAACGAGCAATGCTTACCGGTCCTTTCCACAAGCTGTAGGCAAAGTACATGGGCAACGGCGCCAGGGTCGCCAATCCGATTAATATTCCAATGGCGTTCGCCCAATCGGGAAATACGTACTCTGCATACTTCGCCGCTTCGTATGTGTACATCTGATAGCCGAAAACACCCTGTTGTGAAATCAGAAAAATATCAGAAATATGGGTTAGGACATATTTTATTTCATACCTGCGATTAGTGGAGGGAAAGACCGGGGCTAGTTGGATCAATTCATGCTTTTTCATAAATCCCTCTTTTAAAAAGTTCATGAATAACGGAAAGCATTGTTAGCAAACTATTTGATCTGTGATTGGCTGGGACTCTCAGACCGAGTCCAGGTTCATTTGTTCTTGATAAATTTGACAGTTCTGTCAAATATCGTATTTTTTTTTAATCCACTAAAAAAAGTTTGATGGCAGTGTTTTCAGGGGTAGAATATGCGACTTGAGAACGATGGTATAGGTTAGAAGTCGATATTTTGAAAAAATAAATTTCGTGACCCCGATTTGGGCGGTTTTCGGCCTGGCGGCCAGATCTACGATTTCTGACAAACTGTTCGAACAAAATTTTTTTTTTTTTTTTCAAAATTAACTAAAAAAGGGTTGAAAACCGGTGTTTTCAGGGGTAGAATATGCGACTTAAGAACGATGGTATAGGTTAGAAGACGATATTTAAAAAAAATAATGTTCGTGACCCCGATTTGGGCGGTTTTCGGCCCGGTGGCCAGATCTACGATTTCTGACAAACTGTTCGGCCAAAAACTTTTATTTTCAAAATCAACTAAAAAAGGGTTGTAACCAGTGTTTTCAGGGGTAGAATATGCGACTTAAGAACGATGGTATAGGTTAGAAGTCGATATTTTGAAAAAATAATTTTCGTGACCCCGATTTGGGCGGTTTTCGGCCCGGCGGCCAGATCTACGATTTCTGACAAACTGTTCGGCCAAAAATTTTTTTTTTTCAAAATCAACTAAAAAAGGGTTGTAACCAGTGTTTTCAGGGGTAGAATATGCGACTTAAGAACGATGGTATAGGTTAGAAGTCGATATTTTGAAAAAATAATTTTCGTGACCCCGATTTGGGCGGTTTTCGGCCCGGCGGCCAGATCTACGATTTCTGACAAACTGTTCGGCCAAAAACTTTTTTTTTTCAAAATCAACTAAAAAAGGGTTGTAACCAGTGTTTTCAGGGGTAGAATATGCGACTTAAGAACGATGGTATAGGTTAGAAGTCGATATTTTGAAAAAATAATTTTCGTGACCCCGATTTGGGCGGTTTTCGGCCCGGCGGCCAGATCTACGATTTCTGACAAACTGTTCGGCCAAAAAATTTTTTTTTTCAAAATCAACTAAAAAAGGGTTGTAACCAGTGTTTTCAGGGGTAGAATATGCGACTTAAGAACGATGGTATAGGTTAGAAGTCGATATTTTGAAAAAATAATTTTCGTGACCCCGATTTGGGCGGTTTTCGGCCCGGCGGCCAGATCTTCGATTTCTGACAAACTGTTCGACCAACATTTTTAAAGCTTATAAGAGCGCAGCAGCGCGAATGTATCTCGGGCACGCGCGCCAACGCGTGTGATTAGCCTATTATTATATAAATTGAATAAGTTGAATCAGTTATTGGCTGGCTTAAGAAAAATGTACTGAAACGCCAAAAGGAACAGATCGTCATTTAGGAGTTGGAAACCCGGCCTGGATCGGGGCAACTCGAACCTGGAAGATTTATCGATGTTTTCCCTAGCCAAGGGCGCTGGATTTTGGCCAATACCTCGAGTTAGCATTTCCTTTTGCCCCTCCGCCGACGAACACCCGAAAAAGGTACATCATATTTTTTTCGCAACTTCCCCCCCTCCGACAAAGTTTCAAGTCGCAGCTTCTCCCCCATGAAGAAGCCCACGTCGATCAATATATACGTCGACCTTGCGACCCAATTTGCCCCGCGCAACACTATAAAGAATTTCTCTGTGCAAAAGTAAATGCGTCCTCAAACTAGTCTCAAATTGCGGGGGCAAAAAATGCGACCTTTTTAATGAAAAAGTTTCGAGTGCCTGTCCTTTATAGAGCAGCTCGGGTTCCTCGAGAAATCTTTCGTCGCGATATGAAATTTTACTCCGCCAAGCGGCATTTGGTTTTCCGCCGTGTAACTCTTATAGAATTCAACTCGCCCGCTCGTGGCGGGCAACTTTGTCAAAAGTCGCGGGTTTACTATTCAACTGGCCAACGCGGACACATTTTTTTTGCCTCAGACAAGTAATTGTTTAAAAAAATATCTTCTATAATTGTAATCCGTAGATAAAACTGAACCAATCAAATAAATCCTCCGACTCATTTCGCCGTGGTCTCCATATCTGCTTCCATCACACTCCAAGACCTTAGTACATAATAATAATAATAATAATAATAATAGTAATAATAGCAACAACAATAATAACGAAAATTGGCCCTGAACAATTATAATTCGTAGATAAAATATAACCAATCGAACAAATCCCCCGATTCATTTCGCCCCGGTTTCTATATCCACTTCCATCAAAATCCACGATTTTAGTACTCTTAGTACACCATGATGATAATAATAATCATAATAATCATAATAATAACAATAGTAATAACGACAATTCGCCCTGAAAAAAAGAAACAAAGGGAAAACTGCGCTCGAACTTTGTACGGAGGAATCACGAGGTGCGGAGGAAACGTACCGGGGGGAGGGGAGAGGGTTGAAGGGTAGAAGGAGAGAAACGAGTTTTCACGCTCGCGCGTCGACTCTGAGCAGTCGCGATTACTTTCATTAAATCCCGTTTTATCGCGCGGCATATCGCGATGGTAGAGCCGCCGCTGCCGCCGCGCCGCCGTTTACCAGCCACTAAAACCGCTCGGGGGTTGCCGCCGTGTATAGCCGACGACTATACCGACAAAAAGCGTAAAAGCGCGCAGCTGTGTTGCAGGGCGCCGAGGCAGCGAGCCAGCATCAACGGGCGGGCTACGCGAAGCAATAGCGACGACCGAGGCAGCGCGGAGCGTTGCTGCTATGCACCGCGGTGTGCAAAGCCGACTCGTTAACGGGCGTTAAGAAACGTACGTGGGTATTTACGTTGGCGTTGGTTATGCGGGTGAGCGGTTGTGTTAAAGGGCTGCAAGGCAAATACACTGGAGTTTACCCCGCTCACGTCAGAGTCACCGAGAAATTAAATCGTTGACGTCGCGCGCGCCCGCTGTTGCGTCTCTGCTGCTGCCGCTGCTGCTGCTGCTGCTGCCAACCCCGTTTACACTTATACGTGTCGCATGTTAATTTTTGTTTCAGCCTCCTCTTTTTTTTCACTTTTTGCACAAAAGGCGCCTTTCCCACAAAACCATCAATAGCAGCGGCGACGCGGAGAATCCGTCGGTGCCAGCGAAATGTAGGATGAGGGATATGAGATCTCGGTTTTTCTGTCGACGAAAAGATTTTTCTGATTTTTTTTTTTTCTTTTTTTTTTTTTTGAGGGATATGAGAACTCGGTTTTTCTGTCGACGAAAAGATTTTTCTGATTTTTTTCTTGTTGCGAACGTGAAGGTTTTCAATGGATCAGATATGTGTGATTATTTGTGGCTGAAAGAAGTTGACGTCAAGATTTTTTAAATCAGAGAAATATTTTCCTATAGGCTGAGGGGCAGTGGTCGACGTCCAATTGGCAATATATGCATACTGTTAAATAAATAAATAAATAAAAATGATAATTTGTAGGATACAAAAAAATGTAGTATATTGTCAATAAAGCGCGATTACTACTCCGATTTCCCTATTTGACAGTGTCAACTGTAGTCACCTATATGCACCTATATGGCCACCTATGTGTATAGCTATGGTCCCTGCTTAATATATATAAACCCCGGTGGGTTCGTTGACGCAACAGCGCCGACCATTGTCATGGTGGGATGCCTTCGATATATTATCCAGATGTGTGTACGCGAAATACGCGGGTTATTCACGAGAATCCGCCTCGACAATTCAATTGGATTCAACATCGAGCAGCGGCAGCGGCAGCATCGGCGTTGGTACCGAAAATTCGATGAACGGTTAAAGCACCGAGCAGTGCCGGGAGTTTGCGGTAACGCAGAGATGGTTTGGGGCAAAGGTTGAACGAGGGTTGAAACGGGGGATTGTCAGGGCCCCGGAAAGGGATCGGCGCGTGCGGCGCTGATATCGGTGAGCAGTTTCATTGCTGATTGAAAGTGCGTGACAAGTACTTACCAGAGCGGTAATGGGAGCGAGAACGATCCAGCTGAGCCACCAGTAACCGTGCAGTATACGGCCGAATGGCATTTGCATTTCCGCGATGTTGCCGAGGAATTTGTTGCATCCGTAGCACCAAGCGGGCAGCGTTACTTCAGCGAATCCGATCAATAGTATCGCCCAGGACGCCGTGTTCCAGTCCATCAGGGTGTACAGGTAGATGCCGCCGTCGAAGACCATCGGGACCGCGAGCAGCCAACCGGCCGCGCATATACCCAGTATCACCAGGCTCTCGTGTTTTCGCAGATTGGGACGGATGTCCAGTATTGCCGTGTTTATCGCCTGGACACCTGCGAACTGGCGATTTCTTCGTGTGTAAATTCAGACCGGACGCATACTATATAGGGATGCATATACTGATACATAGGGCGTCCATCCTATGAATTTCGCAAAGTTTAAAAACCTTATCCGCAAATTTTCCGCTGATTTAATAAATCACGACTCGAGAAATCGAAAATTCGAGGAGGAAAACGCGAAAAAATGATTTTTCACTTTGTTTCGAATTTTGTTACTTCACTAAAATCAATGTAATTCTTTTTTGGGTTAATAGAATCTGGATTTTCTTTTTGCGTTCGAAAGAAAACCCTTCAACGAAGAGAATGCTGCAAGGCGGAACGTGACATCTCGAGTTTTCGATTTTTCGCAGATTTTTACAGTCGACCCTCAAAAATCGCAAATTTTTTGAAGAGCCTTTACGTTTTTTTTTTACGCGAAAAAGTTGATTTCGCAAAGTTAAAAAAATCTATCCGATAGCAAATTTTGCGCTGATTCCGAAAGCAACGTTGTTTGCCCGAAAAATCGAAAATTCGACGTGAAAAAACGCGAACGAAGTACAAAAACAAACGTCGAAGTTTGTTTGCGCAAGGCGCGTGCCTGAATTTTCGCGATTATAACGCCTATTGAAACTGGTTGAACTCGCCGACCACTGGGCACCGCGCGTCGACCTACCAACGCGGATACGTGTAAACACGGTGGAAAATTAAGTTTTAACGCCGGAATTTTTTAACAGACGGCAAGTGCGGCGGCTTTCGCCCGCTCTGCTTGTAACGATTTTTCCCGTTGTCTCTGGCGTTTGATATTTCTACTCTCCACGCGCGAATTCAGTTTTAGATTTCCAGTGGTAATTGTTTTATCTGCGGTATCTCCTTTTTCGGGCGTTTCGAGCGTTTTGCTCTCGTTGCGCGTTTACGAGGGAAAAACAAAAAAAAAAAAAAGTGGTCGAGGTCGTTTTTTTTTTTACAACAGACGAGCCGCCACGTGTCCAGCGGCCAACGATGGGAGCAGGGCCAGCATGGCCCGCGTGGCCAGCGCCGCGCCCGAGATGCCTCACGATGTATAGCACGAACCCCCCCCCCCCCCCCCCCCTTGCCCTTCTGGCCAACGCCGGGTTATTGAAACACCAATGAACGCATATGCATTACTTTACGCGTCTACTGTCCCGACACACGCGCTCATTCAACGCACCCACCTCGCTCCTCGCGTCACACTTTTCGCCTGGTAGCCCCATTTTTTTTTTCTCTTTTTCGTTTCCCCTATTTTCTCGCCGATCTATCGCTTTTTCCCTGCTTTCGGTTTCTTTGCTTTTTGGTTTTTTTCTTTTTTTTTCGTACTTTTTTGGTCGCCGCTTTCATACTTTCGTCCGTCAAACTCTTCACAGGACAATTCGAAATGAGATGTGTATTTTTTTTTACAAATTTCATCAGCACACTTTTTTATACTTGTAGAGTGCACATTGTAGCGCAGCATCAAATTGAGTTTTCCAAATGCAATGTTTTTTACAGGAAAGTCTTTTCTAGAAATTTGTGGAAATATAGTTAAAAAGAACCACGCGAGAAAATGTTTTCGCGCAAAAGTGAGCGTGAGCTCTTGCAAGAGATCCTCAAAGGAAATTTATTTTCACATGTTTTATTTTCAATATTAGATCCGTCTTTCCACAAAGAGAATCAGGCCCTGCGAAATCAACTTGACTCGGAGGTGGTGTCGATCCAAACTCGCCAAAAGTCCATATATCCCAAAAAATTTAATTATTCCCAAACAGCGTGTCATCGATAAAATATATATTCACCTAAAAGAACAACGTGAAAAAAAAAAAAAAAAAAAAAAAAAAAAAAAAACCCGTAGATAACGCATAGGATGGAACAATTAGCGACGGAAGTCCGAAGCGGTGTACGTGACACGTTCACGTTCAGCGTGCGAGCATAGAAGTTGTAGACGCGACCGGCCCTCGGTGAAAAATATTACACACGCGCCGCGCGGTGGGGGTGGCGACTACTGGTCGGCCACTGTTTTGCCCCATACGGTGCCGCAGTTACGCCATTCTTGTTCCGCACGTAACACACACGGCGGGACGTGTTATAAAATTCCGGTCCGATATGCACGCGGGTAGCCGAGGCGGGTGGCGAGGAGGGAGGGTGCAGGGGGTACAGGAGATCACGAGTGGTCGTCGAGGGGTGGGGCGGAGGGGCAGGAGGGTGGTGGTGGGTTACGTGGGGAGGGGGGAGGGAGCAGGGTATGACGAGTGGTCATCGAGGGGTGGGGGGGAGGAGGGCAGTGGATCACGTGGTGAGCGGGGAGAGGGGAGGGTGCAGGGGATCACGAGTGAACGTCGAGGGGTGGCAGAGAGGCAGGAGGGGGTGTATCACGAAGGAATCTAGGAAAAAACGTCCGAAGTAAAAATGGACGGGAAAAATGGCCGCTGCAAATAATGCCCGGCGAAAAATGGCCGAGGAAAAAATGGCCGCTTGTAAATTGCATGCTTGTGTATGGGGGACACTTGTGTGGGGGGCCATTTTTCCCCCGTCCATTATTTCCACCGGCCATTTTGTCCACGGCTATTTTTTCCTTGGCCATTTTTTCCTGATACCATCACGAAGTGAGGAGGAGGGTGCAGGGGAACTCGAGTGGTCGTCGAGGGGAGGGTGAGTGTCAGGAGGGGGTGGGTGCAGGGGGTGGTGGATCATGAGGGGAGGGGGGAGGGTGCGGGGGGTGGTTGATCACGAGGGGAGGGAGAGGGTGTATAGAATCACGAGTGGTCGTCGAGGGGCGCGGGAGGAGCAGACGGGGTGAGGTTGCGGATCACGAGGGGTGGGGGGGAGGGTGCAGGGGATCACGAGTGACGCGCGCTTACGCGATCTCCACACGCCAGCGTCAGCTTTGCACCCGGCGAGTGGACTCGCGGCACGCGATCGTTCGACTAATTATCTCGGCGCAGTGATTGAGAGTCGTTCCACACTATTTTTTTCCAATTCAGCCCGCGAGCCCGCGCGTTGTCCGCGCGTGATTCGCACCGCGTCGCGCCGAGTAATTGCGCTTGTCACTCGTTCGACCGTCGTATTTTCATTCGCAGTTAAGCGGCGGTAACGCGTGTCGTCGTCGTTTCGTTACGCGGCCGCGACACGACGCCGCGCGGCGATTCCTAATGGCCCGTTCCGATTTAAATGGTCTGTGTATGCATTTTTTATGGACTGTCCACTCGATTAGCCCTTTACGCTCGTTGAAAATGCATCGATGCGCTTTTAATGAACTCATTTGCGGGAATGGAGAAAAATAATTGATTCAGCCAGCTGGTTGTCCGTTTGACCGGTGCAAATTAATTAGTACGAGCAATTATTTTTCTTCATTTTTTTTTAATCTTTTTTATAGCCATTTCCCATCACCATTGATTTATTGTTGGGTTGCATTCAGTGACTAATCTGACTACCGAGTCCCAGGATAAACAGCATGAGGAAGAAAAGTAGCGCCCATATTGATTAGGACGACCAATTATTTTTCTTTATTTTTAAATTTTGCTTATTTTGTTTATTTTTTTTATAGCCATTTCCCATCACCATCGATTTATTGTTGAGTTGCATTGAGTGACTCACCTGACTACCGAGTCCCAGAATAAACAGCATGAAGAAGAAAAGAACCGCCCAAAGATTCGGCAGTGGCATCCTGACGACCGCCTCGGGATACGCGATGAACGCCAGTCCCGCTCCACCTTGAACCACTTCCTCGATCGGTATGTCCATTTGGTGGGCGAGGTAACCCATCACTGAGAATATCACGAAGCCCGCGAAAATTGACGTAAAGAGATTCGTGAGCGTGACAAATATAGCGTCCCTGGTGGCGGAGCGTGAAAGACAGAGAGAAAGAAAAGTGAACGTTAGCGGGGCGAGCAAACTGCGCAAATGGAATATCGATGAAGTGAAAGGGTCCTGGAAAAAGAAAAAAGAAAAAAGCAAGAACTGGACGTGGAGAACGTGATGACGGTCGGGCGCGGGATATGAAGACAGTAAAATTTATGTCCCGTGTGTTGTACATTTATGCGAGATCGGGAAAATGAAAAAAGGACGACGCGGTGGAACCGCAGGTTGTGGGTTGCATCGATTCGCGAAGAGTAAAAACCAAAGGGAATGGAAATGGTCGTCCTTAACCGACGGTTTTTGCTCTCGTTCGATTCGCAACGTTCACGTTTCGCGTTAAAAATGGTCCGAAGCTTCCATCAACAGTGGAAACTGAACTGCAATTTTTCATACGTGCGACATGAAAATAATTTGGCCCACGAAAATTCACAAAAACTTTTTGCTAATTTTGCAAAAAAAAGGATATTTCTTTCTCCTTGCATCATGATTTTTTTGTTCCGATTCGCAACGTTCACGTCTCGCGTTAAAAATGGTCCAAAGCTTCGAACAAAAGAGGAAACTGAACTGCAAATGTACATACGTGTGACATGAAAATAATTTGGCCCACGGAAATTCACAAAAACTTTTTGCTAATTTTGCAAAAAAAAAAAACGAAATTTCTTTTCCCTTACATCATGATTTTTTTCTCACCCATTTCCTCGCTGAATTTTTAACTGATTCCTCCCTCGGGAATCTCGTCGCAATCTCCTCCCCTACCAAAAAATCCTCGACCCTTCAACCCTCAAACACCCCCTTCATCATTAATTCTTTTTTTTTTTTTTTTCAACCATCTCCGACGATAATTAGGTCCCTCTTGAAGTCGGAATATTGACCTGCTTTATTGACACTCACTTTTCCCCTTTTCGAGCCGGACTAACAACTCGTATTTATCGCAACTTTATTTCCCTTTTAGGCAATGCAGATCGGGGAGAGAGCCTGGCAACCGTGTAACGCGAAACTGGCACACATGACTACGGTTTCCCTCTCTCTCTCTCTCTCTCTCTCTCTCTCTCTCTCCTCTCGCTCACTCGCACGTGCACCAAAGTAAACTTCCTGGTATTGGGTGATGCTTTGGCGAACTTAGGATACGCGTAGGACGACAAGCTATGTTTCAGTTGCAGTGCCCATATACATATGCAACAGTCGCACCGGCAGCGGCAGCAGCCGCAGAGGAGCATTACCCGTGATAATCCTATATATCCCACGGAGATCGGGGCAAAATGGGACACTAAAAAAGGAATTTAACCGAGGTAAAAAATGACTGTGCAACATGACTATAATGCTACAAAAAATGTTATATCTATTTAAAAAAAAAATATTCATCTACATTAGGCCCAAGTCAGGTACCGATCAGTCCCGGGCAAGGATGACACGAGACCGACCCGGGCCTGACTACTGCCGAGTGTAACGCTGTAAATTGTTTACCAAGGTTTACACGCAAATCTCAGTCACCGATTATTCCAAAATCACCAAAATCACCGATGAGGCGTCTCCACACCCCCACATAATTTTGTAACCCTTAACCAAAATCTTCCCTCAAGGTTCTCAAAGTCAGTAGCTCCAGCCACCCAAAGTCTCCACATAATTGTTCATCCCCCTTCAACCCCTCAAACCCTTCAACCTCGCGACTGCCCTGAAACTCCTCAACCCTAGCAGCATCAGAATCTCGCGAAAATCCTCAAAATCACCTATGAGGCCTCACCTCCCCCCCCCCCCCCCTCCGCCCCACCACTCCTCTCCGCACCCCCACATAATTTTGCAACCCTCAACCAAAATCTCCCCTCAAGCTTCTCAAAGTCATCACCAACCACCTCACAACCCTCCACACAATTTTTGATCCCCTTCACCCACTTCAAACCCTCCAACCACGTGACTTCCCTGAAACTCCTCAACCCTAACAGCATCAGAATCTCGCCGTGTGTCACTTCGCCCCGGCCTTCCCCATCCGCACGTATATAAATACGCTCGGCTCGGCGCGTCCGTGTGGAATCCATCGATACACGCGCAACAGCGGCGGCGACGCGCACAGAGACGCAGGCGCGGGACACCCACGTACAGGACCCGCGAAACGATCAAAGTTAGTACGTCGTCTAGGAACGGGCGTCACGTACCTGTTTACCGGGGGAAATGTATTTGCCCGTTGAGCCGAAACTTCGACTCTTGCCGACTCATCCGTCGGGCGTTGCGCTCGCGCGAACCAGCAGAAGCAGCGGCACCGGGGAGGACTCGAGAGTTGAGTTGAGGCAGCGGAAGCGCGCCGCTGGGGTACTGGGCCCCGAGGGCTTGCTTCGCGCATTGGGCTTTCGTCAGCGCGAGAGCGGCCGTCGCCGCTGCTGCCGCCGCCACGTCCCCCGCCCACTCTGTATGCTCGACCGTGCTCTCTGTCTCTCTTCTTCTCTCTCTGTCACTCTCCTTCTCTCCTTCTCTCTCCTCTCCTTCTGTCTCCTTCCCTCTCCTCTGCTTCTGTCTCCTTCTCTCTCCTCTCTCCTCTCTCCTCTCCTTCTCTCTCCTTTTCTCTCTGTCACTCTGCTTCTCTCGCTGTCACTCTGCTTCTCTCTCTGTCTCTCTGCTTCTCTCTCTGTCTTTCTTCTTCTCTCTCTCTCTCTGCCTCTCTCCTTCTCTCTCTATCTGTGTCTCTTTCTGTCTCTCTCTCTCTCTCTCTCAAAGAAGAGGCCGAGGAGAGAGAGAGAGAGAGAGAGAGAGCGCCTCCCCCTCCTCCTTCGGCCCAACCGATATACCGTCACGTCACGTGTATCAAGTAATTTCACAAATCAAATTTACCGAGTGTCTAACGCGCGAATGCTCCGCCGAGTGAGGGAGATAAAGCGACTCCCGCGGGACCGAAAACATCGCGGGGGGCTTTCCTGGAGAAATCGATATCGCAATGCGCTCTGCTCTCGAGCTGTCTTACGTTGTGTATATAGATAGCGTACTTGTAGCCTTGTAACCGCATATGCATGTCCCCCCCCCCCCCCCCCGCCCCTCCACAGCGAGTAAGAGACGTGTATGTCAAGTTTAGCAACGCGAGGATGGGCCCCGTCGTCGGGGGATCAAACCCTTAAAACATAGATACATGTATACCGACTCGATGTGCGCGAGGCGCTGAAAACGCGGAGGAAGCGATGATCCGGCAACGTGCTTGCGCAGGAAAGTGAGGAAAATCTCGTTTTGACAGACGAAACGTCAGATAGAAATGCGACACGTGCGACTGGTACCGAAAAATAAATAACGCTGACTGAGGCGCCGCGAAGGGATTCGTCACGTTACTCGCAACGTGCGCAGCTTATCGTTTGCGTAGCAACGATTAGTGAACCAGGTATATCAAATGTTTCCAGGGGGTTCGTCGGTTTAGCCCGAGCGTTATAGAGGAAGATACTAAGTTTCCGGCGAGGCAACTCGAGCGTCGGAAAATTAATATTAGTTGAACGAACCAACAAGTTGTTTGGGGCCAGTGGATAAGTTCGTTGTCCCCCCTTCAGTCCCCTCAACAAATATAAATTAGCTCAACCGCCTGTTGTCAGTTTCCTACGATACTCGAGTTTCTTCCGATAGTTATTTCTTATTTATTTTTTACTTTTTGTTTTTTATTTTTCTTTTTTTGTTTGTTTACTCGACCTGGGGAATCAGGTGACAGGTTAGATCAATAAGAGTCGGGGGCCCCCTCTTGTTCATCCACTACCCGGTGTCCAAGTATGAACGAAAGTGCCATTTTATTATTATTATTATTTTTGCTCGACCTGGGGAGTCAGGTGACAGGTTAGATCAATAAGAGTCAGGAAGCCCCCCTTAAAGGGGACTTCTACCTTGGTAACTTTCAGAACAGAAGATCGGCACGAAACCAGTTGATGAAGGAAGCGGAGGATTGCCTTTAAGGAACAAGAATAGTAGATTGACGGTAATTATAATGTTAAAAGAAACCCTTATGATTTCGGATGAAAATTGCAATGGCTACTCTGCCCGCAGTGGGAAAATTCTACTTACGACCTTCAGCGGACATCAGTGCGTAAAGCTGTTATTTTTCCGTGAAATTATTTTTTAAATATTCACAAAAATTGTTCGAAAAATGAATATAGCATGATAGCCAAATTTTATTAAATTCTAATAATTACTTCCCACCCAAAAAAAAAAATTCTAAAAAACCAGTGAAAATGAGCTTCCTAACGTGGATCCCCCTTAATGATTCGATAAAAAAAGCCTGAACGAAAGTGCCATTTGCCCTCACCTGTGACAATTATTCGTGAAGGTACTGAAGCTCGACAGTGTGACGAGGGATCCGCAGCCAATGCCGAGCGAGTAGAAGATCTGCGAGGCGGCGTCGCCCCAGACGTTAGCGTTCAGCAGGGTCGACCACTTCGGGGTGATGAACCACATCGCGCCTTCGCCGGCGCCCTCCAGTGTTACGCCTGTGACATTGATCGGACAACAGGTGGTGGTGTGTTACATAGGTTCGACAGTGGAAAATCTAAACGCGTTTATCTTAAAACTACTTTTTTCAAGCTGGTCGGACCGATTACTCAAACAATTATGTTCCGATTCACTTGAAATGTTGCACATATCTTTAAAAATACATAGTGGCTTAATAATAACATCAATAGTCGCAAAATACTGACCTCGTATGAAAAGAGCGATCAGGACGAAGTACGGAAAGAGAGCGGTGAAATACACGATCTTTCCCACAGTCTGCACGCCCTTTATCAGACACAGATAGCAGATTATCCAGCCGAGGGTCACGCAGCCGAAAAGCTCCCACCTCATGCCACCGTAATTTTCCCAGGTGGCGCCTCGTTTACCGAGAACATAGTCGCTACGCAAATCATGAAATTGAAACAGTAAAAAAAAGCTCATGAGCTTTACTTTTTTTTTATCTGGGACACAGTTTTTTTTTTTTTTTTTCAAAAGAATGTAATACAGTTTTATTATGATTAAGCAATGCTTTTTTTCTTTATGAATTCATTTTCTTAGGCACAGGATTATGCAACAATTTGCCGTACAAATTTAACTCAGCACAGGAAGCGAAAATTGGAAGGACAATATCTTCCTAATACCGAAATACCTACTTCATTCTCTTAAGCCTTGTGCATGTTTAAGTCGCGGATGTATCACACATACAGTATCAGCCAAAAGTTCAATTCCGTCGGAATTTGATTATCTCGCGACGAGCAAAAAAAAAACACGATGCCATTAAAAAATAAATAAAGCTTATCAATTTGCAACAATAATACCTCCAAAATCGTTAACAAGTGGTCCACCTAATTTCGGACATATTTTCTTTTCCACATTGCAAATAACAACGTTCATTATCATCGAATACTGCATAAAAGTGATTAAAAAAAAAGTTACCTAACAATTATCCCTGCCTGAAATTTTCAAATCCAATTAAACTTTTCGCCTCGACTGTCCGAGAGTGTCTCATCGCCTCTCGCCCGGCTAATATCGTAATACACGGGTATCGCGGTTTTACCCTTAATCGGCCTCCGCAAGCCGCGACAAAGGATTCGCGTGGCTAATTTAGCCGGGGCGTACCTGAAATACTCCTCGGATGACAAAACCCTCGTGTAGAGCTTCCGTAACGGCGCGGCGTACGTCTCGTTGTAGCAGTAACTCCCGTTGCCGTTTGGGTAACCGAAACCCGCGCAGACGTCCTTAACGGCCGCGCAAGTTTTATTGTAAAATATCGTCGTCTCGTTATTCTTCTGGCACTCGATATCCTGGAGGCCGCTCCAGCAGTCTGCAATTTATTAACAAATAGGGTGTTTGGCTGTGTCACTAACAGAGAGGTGTGCGAGGAGCCCGGCGGCTATTCCGCCCCCCCCCCCTCAATCCCCCTCCACTCTCCCCTCGTCCTAGTCACCCCCCCTATCCTCCCCCTATCCACCCCTCACCCTGGTCACCCCTCGCCCGTGTCACCTTCCCCCTACCCACCCCGCATCCTATTCACCCCCCTTTATCCTCCCTCTTTCCACCCCCCTCACCGTGGTCACCCTCCCAACCCTGCTCCACCCTCCCTTTGCCCTAGTCACCCCCAACCCGTTCACCCACCCCTCATCCTTGTCACCCTCCTTCACCCTCCCCCTTTACACCCCTTACCCTGGTCACCGTCCGCCATCCCCCTACCAACCCCTCGTCTTAGTCACCCCCCTTCACCCTCCCCCTATCCACCCCTCACCCTGGTCAACCTTCCCTCTTCTACCCCTCTTCCCGCCCACCCCTCGTCCTAGTCACCTTCCTCCCTCCTCCTCCACCCTCTTCACCACCCTTCACCCCCATCCCCCCTCCTACCCTCTTTCTCCGTGACGCGCGCGGTGTGGGTTATATCGGTCGCTCCGGTGCATCGCGAAAGCTCCCCTGGACTTGGATTTCCCGCTCGTGCTACACCCGTTCGGGGTCTAACGATGACCGAGGATCCTTGTGGCTTAACCAAGTAAACCAAGCTACGCTCTGAGTTACAACGGTCGAGCCCGGCGTATAACGCCAGATCCTACGTATGCAGCTCTCTCTCTCTCTCTCTCGGGCTCTGCCTCTCGGGTTGGCCGAGAAATGGTGTATAACACCGATAAGTAGATCTAGTCCCTCTTCGTTGCACACTCCCACTCTGGGCTTCCCCCTGCGTCGCCCCGCGGACGGCTTTCAATTATCTCTCTCTGTTTCTCCGGGATCCAAAACAAGCTTCCATCGGTGTTTGTATACGATATATATATATGTATGTATGTACGATAAATAAATTATAATTAATGGGATAGTTTAATCTCGAGAGTCCTGGGAACACAGCTTTTCGTGTACCAAAGGACGGATTCCCGGTAGCCTGGGCTATGTATATATGTATATTCACTGTATTCGAGGCAACGTCGATACTCGTTAACCGCGTGTGTGCGCATTCGCATAGGTGCCAACCGTAATTAGGCTTTAACAGGCGATGCACTATTGTTGGTTCATACGAGGATTTAATTTTTTTTTTTTTGGTAAAAAAATACCTTGAATTAGGTAATGAAACATGAGCCATAAGTAATTAGTTGCAAAAATTAAAAAGTTAATTTTCCCAACTCCCATTTTTCTGCCATTTTCACAAAGGCAGTTCTTGTAAAAATATTAATTTATTTACCTACCAAAAAAAAAAAAGAATACGAGTTGAGCCACGGCAAATCCGACCACTCCTAGGTCGCCCCCAACCAGAGATCCGCTCAACCAGAAACAGCAATAAATAAATGATAATTAATGGCATCCCTTAATCCTCGGAAGTCTCAAAAACACAGGATTTTCGCGGTGCGGGTTGGACTCGGAATTCTGGGGTTGGCCGCGGGACATCGAGATATCGGCTATACGTCGATACTCGTTACCACGTGGCTTGGATATTCGCATACACGGGTCCAGTTCCAGTGGCAACCTCTGTGTGTATACAAGCCTCACTGGATGCCGGACGGGGGTGTCCGCCCGGCCGGCCGGGGTTATCCCGGAGGCACCTGGGTGCCTCCTGTGTGAACGACGGAGAGACCCTTTGACGTTGAATCGCTTTTCACGAGAAAGCCTAAAGTTTCGCGCTCGAGCGCATCCGATTGGGAGACGTACGTGATAGTCTGGGGGGGGAGGGTTTGCCTCCACCAGCCCCCTTCACCCCTCTCTTCCTACCCCTCCACCCCTTGCCCAGAGGGTCTAGCTACCCTCGGTTGACTTTGAATACCCATCGAAGATCCATGTCACGAAAGCCAAGCCACCCCGAGGGATAACCCTCCCCCTTCATCCCCCTTCATCCACCTTCGACTACCTTCCCCTCCCGCTTTCCTTGTCGGACTCCCAGCGCCACTCGAAGTCGCCTCTCGCTCTCCTCTGCATATTCTCCATGTGGCGAGTTCCTTCCCCTTGTACTTACTCACCCTTACTCACCCCTTCTGGGTGCCTTCGGCTCTCCTTCATTCACCGACTTCACCCGTTCGGCTCCACTCATTCACTCACCGTTCGTATTGAATTCGTTGTCGCAGTAAGCTCAGGCCAATCTCGACTAGTTGTCACTTCGTAGATACTGATACAATTTTTTTTTTTTTTTTTGCGTCAGTGACACTATTCACAGTGATCACCATTCTAAGTAGAAAAATGCGACGAGACGTCGCATAAATTTGTTTGCCTTTTTTCGAAATATTTATTGTTGTGGTGACTATCAAAAAAATTGTTGTCACCGAATTTGACACCTAATTTAAATATGTACGCCTTCGGTTCTCCTTCGTTCACCGAGTTCACCGGTTCGGCTCCGTTATTCACTCACCGTTCGTATTGAATTCGTTGTCGCAGTAAGCCCAGGCCAATCTCGACGAGAACGAGGCAAACGTGTAGAACAGCGTCCAGCCGACTAGCACCATATAGTAAATAGTGACCAGGGCGATGACGACGAGGGTGCAGCAGCCGAGACCCCGTAACGCAGGGGCCATTCGGCCGAAAGCCTCGACCGGTCCGAGCCCCGTGTACTGTCCGATGCTGAGCTCGAGGAAGAATATCGGAAGTCCCATTGTTATCAGCATTAGCACGAACGGTATCAGGAAGGCGCCTTTTGTGACAAAGTAAACAAGACAAACCGGGTAAGCTGTGTGGGTTGACAAGAGATTCTGATGAAAATGTACCCTGGTAGAAAATGTATGGCGTTACACTCGGCGCTAGTCATCACCTGGCCAGGGCCGTGTGATCCCTCTCCGGGCCTGATCAGTGCCTGGCTTGGGTCGACTATAACAGAATGCTACAGATTTTCTACCAGGATTAGTGTACTGCAACGTGTAAAAAAAAATATACGTTCGACCCTGGAAAAAAAATCCTCGCATCAAAAAATTGTCTGAATAATGAAAAATCACCAGAGAACCAAACAATTAATGTACTTCAATATGATTTACAAACCAAGTGCAACATTTTTTACACAAAAACGGTCGACGTCAATCCGTTGCATTTTTTTTTCCAACAATGCCACGTTCTCCCGCAGGAAAAAAAAACCACAGCGACTCTTGATTCAATATTCGACCGTAAGCCCCAATATTTGCCATTCATATATTTAAAATTCGAAAATAAAATAAAAACAACAGGTCGCTATGCAAATATCCAAAGGTCGAAAGGTGGAAGAATTCGTCCCTCGCAACCGAGTACCGAGCAATTAAAGTTCCCGCTTCTCCCCGCGTTTTTTCCAATTGTCCAATCGATACGCCGCGTGTACGTTGCGGGATCTTTGAGGAACCCGATAAACGCGGGAAAGCCGATACCACAAAGCGAATATTTTTCCAGAAAGCAGCAGTTGTCGGTCGTCGTCATCGTCGTCGTCGTCGTCGACGTCGTCGTCGTCGTCGTCGTCGTCGTCGTTGGCATCGTAGTCGCTTATGTTATATCGACGTCGCGCGCACATTCGCGGAGATCACGAGGCAAAGGAAGTGGAACGCTCATCCCAAAGCGAATCGAGAGCCGAACGAGTGGTCTCTCTCTCTCTCTCGATGTACAGACGACGCACAGTCGTCGTGGTGGGAGTCAGGATGGTTGAGTCGGGGGGGGGGATCGAGGAGGGGGGAGGATATTACGTTTCGTCGAACGCAGAAGCGCCAACATAGTTGTGGGTAAGCGCTTCGTCCCCTCGATCTATATATACAGGGTGCGAAATTCTGTACCGTCGCCGGTCCGTAGGTCGCGGCGAGGGTAGAGAAACGCGCCGTACACTGGGCAACCGTAGTTTGCGCTCTGCTTCTGGCGCTGCTTCTGGCTGCTACCGTTGACTTGCGCCGCACAAGTCGGAGAGATCGAATGACGAACGTTATTGACGCGGTTGAGACGGGAATATCGCGTTTCGCGACTGACGTCTCACGAATAATTCGCCGTGCCCGGCCTCAGAGCCCGCGGATGCTTGGTACTTGGAACGTAAACCGCATTGGTATATAGACGTTGCGATACGTAGATACGGCGAGGCTACGGTGAGGAGAGGGAGGGGTGGAGGGACGGGTTGGAAAGGGGTGGAAGGGGGAGCAGAAGGATGGGAAAGGAGGAAGAGGAGAGGGATTGGAAAGGAGGAGTAAGAGAAGGATTGGAAAGGAGAAGGAGGAGAAGGATTGGAAAGGAGAAGGAGGAGAAGGATTGGAAAGGATGAGGAGGAAAGGGAGGGGGAAGAGAGATTTGATTTGATTTGATGGTGTTTTATTATGACCAAGTAAACTCAAGGGCAAGTTGTAACACAACAGAGATAAAGATCTTAATGATATATCCTAAGGTTGGAATAATTCTAAACCTAAGCACAGCCGAACGCTGTGTTAACTGAGACTAGTTCGGGTATCGTAACTGCGTCTCAGCACGTTCTATAATCGGTATAAAATAAAACAAGAATATGAATTGAAGGTGATAACAGTGAAATAAAATTATATAAGGATTAACAAAATATAGGGGGAGAGGCGGGAGGGGGAGAAGGATTGGAAAAGAGGAGGAGGAGGAGGAAGGCAGGCGGGAGGGGGAGGAGAAGGGTTGGAAAGGTGGAGAAGGAGGGGGAGGAGGGGGAGGAGGGGGAGTGGAAGAGGAGGAGGGTGCAACAGAAGCGGCTTGCGAAGCTGCTTGCGACCCCGTCGCCTCTCTCGCGCCCGGATCCAGCCGCAACGACGGCGAGGAGGCCGGAGAGGAGCTTAGGGAGAGCGAGGGAGAGGGAGCGAGAGAGAGTGACAAAGCTCGAAACACCATTTGCCGAGGTTGCTGCGAGGCTCCTCAATACACCAAACCAGCGGACCAACGAATGTTATACATACCTCCGCCATTACGGTAGACGAGGTACGGGAAACGCCAAACATTTCCAATGCCAACAGCATACCCGATGCAGGATAGAACAAACTCGATCGGATTCGCCCAACCGACCCGCTCAACCGGCAGCTCCACCAGGGCTCCGCCGACGCCGAGAGAGACCTTCTTAACCTGTTTTCGAAATACATATGGTTATATTAGATTCGTGGAAGTATTATTATTATTTTTTTTTTAATAATATTTGCATTATAATAAATTATAATTATTATGTTATAATAACGTTGTACATTTATTTTATTCTGCCAGTGCGCAGCTGGTTTTTTTTATCGGACACAGCGACCGCAAAATCGCCTGTTGACCAAAAAACAAGTAAATCGGGGGCATGGAAAAAAAAACGTATGGCTCAAAGGGTTAACCAGGCGAAAGAGCAAGAGAGACAGAGAGAGAGAGATCGAACGAAGATAAAAAAAGTTATAAAGGGCGCATAAATTTCGCTTTTATGGTACGCAGATACGCAGAGAGGACGTGACTGAAAGGAAATAAACTAAGATAAATTGTAGATTCGCCCGTGTACTCCATTGGGAGCGTTTCTCTTTTTACATATCGTTCTCATGCCTCGAGCCACTTTTGCACCATTTTATTCAGGCCAATTTTATCCTTCGTCTCGAGTTCTCAGTCCGCTCGTTCTCTTTCGCTCTTTTTTTAATAGCGTCGCGACACACACACACACACACAACGTACGAAACCGTTCGCGAACGAATCGAAACGAGTTATCTGCCATTTCTATTTCAGAACGGAATAGGAAACCGAAGGGTGGGGGGGGGGGGAAGAGTGGAAGGGAAGGGGAAAGAGTATACTTTAATCCGCCTTCCACGTTCTTATCGTGAGAAATGTCTGTAAGTGTCCAGCTCGATACAAAAATATACTGCAGCTTTTTACTCAGGTGCACACGGGCACATCGCATATATATATGTATACACGTCCGTGTAAATAATAATAACATTGCACGACATTCCGACATTCATTGAAAACTCAAACAGACTCTCGAAAGAAAATTGCAAAAACTCACTCAAGAGATTTATGAAATGTCTTCGAGTGCGAAAAAACACTGCAGTTTTTGAAGTATCCAATTAAGGGGTTGCAACGCCCTCGATACGGAAAAAGTCACTTAGGAGATTTATTTAAATATCTTTGAGAACGAAAAAATCATTCAGTTCTTTAGTGCACCTTTTTACAAGTGTGTATATATACCAGGTGTCCCATTTTTATCTTTCACACATGGCTAACGCTAAAATAGTCAAAAGTGGTCTCCCAAAAAATAAATACAGTAGAAGCTCTCACATGTTACTTAATGCGGACCAAGTAAGCTAAGTGAAGGACCAATCACATTCACGAAGCAGCACGCCTGCTCCAATGAGAACACTCGAATTGTCCCCACCACTTGCCCACGTAAACTAGCTGAACGTAACATGTGAGAGCTTCCAGTGTATTGACTTTATCGAAGAAAGTTTCCAACAAACGTTATAGTTCCGTTTAAAAAAAATAATTTCAGCCGTCATAACTCCACCATTTTTAATGTTGGATCAACATTTTTACTTAATTCAAACGTCCCCCTTCAAACCTTCAGAGTTCCATCATACAAAAAAATGTTGTTAGGGCAGTACATTTCGAGATAAATCAAGTGAAAGTTAAAAATGGGACACCTGGTATATACTTCACATAAGTGAAGTATATACATACGTACTTTTTATTTTTTTATTTTATTTTTTGGCATTTTCATACAAAATTATAATTTTTTTTTAAATTTATAAATTCGTATCATTTTTATAAAAAAATGATACAAAATAGTTGTCACTTCGCACAAGCGAAATATATGCATACATACTTCACAATATACAATATGATATGTTAGATGTATGTAATACATAGAGAAAAGAATTCTGGTGAGCACATAATATGTAAATCGAATGCCTTGACGGCGGAAATGCCTGTAAATATATATGTATACATATTGCGTATATATATTTATAGGGTTGTGTGTCCACGTGATACTAGCGCGAGACTCGCGAAACAGAGAAGGTAGACGCAGTTGCCGTTAGCCCGGCTGTCGATTACACGATACGTTGCTTATTCTCCCGGTATTGGAGTATTTGTGTGTTTCCCGGCTTTCCTGTTTGCCTACACCCGCACGTCGCCCCCTCTCTCTCTCCCTCTCACGCTCTCTCGTCCTCTCAGCCCTTTTCGCTCCAATTCGTACGACGAAGCTCGTTCCCATTGCCGTATTTATCCGGGGAAACACGCATTCACTCGTTCCGGAAAACCGTTGCTAATGAAACGAGCACGCGGAAACAGAAGAGCCGGCGCGCACGGTCGAATGAATAGCGAAAAAATATTAAAAAATCAAATAGAGCGAGTTGAAGAATGAAAGACCTGTATCGTTTATTTGCTATTACTTGAACACATTTTTTTTTTTTTCTTTTTTTTTTTTCGAAATTTTATGCATATGACGCATATTTTATATTATTTTTTTACACACCGAGAAGGCGGCATAATACTGGTTAACTGCAAAATGACAAGTATTAAAAAGAAATATTAAAAAAAGTTGTCACTTACTGATAACGATCTTTTTTGTATCATAGTGACTATTATAAATAGCAAAATATAATCTGTCGTCTCATAAATTCGTCTGCCTTTTTTCCAAATATTTATTGTTATAGTAACCATAAAAAAAATGTCGAAACTTAATTTCACTTAATTTCAGGATCATCACAATCAAACGTTTTCCGGATGATAACAACCGACTCCTAGCACTTTACGATCCCAACATTAAACTCTTCGCTCAATATGTACAGCCCGAGATATTCATCATTCATGTGCTAACTCGACCGAAGAACAGACGGTTATGAAACTCTTGTATATAAATATAGGAACGGTTTGTCGTGCAAACTTTTATTATGATCTTAGACCGACTAATACGCAGCGGTACGAAAATAAATATCACTTTCAGCTCTTCTCGCATTTAACCTAAAAACAACATGCAGCATGTGTACAGTGTAATTAATTAATCGAATTAAACAATTTACATGATTGTACTAATTAACCTGCGGACCCAACAAATTGCATCGTTGCCACAGTCCACTGATTGGCCAGAAAAAATTTGCATGATTAAATCAATTAGAAAATAAATAAATAAATAAAATAAAATTCCATATAAAAATAAAAAATAAAACGTTTCTTTACGATTCATAAATTCGTTTCTGCATTTATACAATTTGTGTTGCCTCGCCAATTGAACAGAAATTAAATTGCCTTAAGATTTTTATTCAAACTGCCCAGATATTAGCATTCCGGAAACGGATTTGAGTGAAACGGGTTGCATTGAGAAGAGAAGAAAATAAAATAAAAAATATTGGACCTGACACATTTGGCGCCACCGACGTGGTACCTCAAATAATTCGAGTCACAATTTCCTAGCAGACGAAAAAGAGCAAACGTCAAGAAAAGTAAGAGTCCGCGGGCGTCTCGGTCAGGAGAAATCGTGAGAAGGCAGAATTAATTTTTTTTAGACTTGGCGTCGATACACTACCGCGGCTCTTGATTAGACATATGTTGTCGTTGTTTTTTTTTTCTAAATAATAAAATTGGGAGATATACAAACCCTGGACGACCTCCTGATCGCTTCGGCCATGGCAACCGACCCAAGTGAGACGCCGCGACCGCCGTACGAAACTGTCTCGTCGCGCTCAATCGAGGCGCACGATTCGAAAATCTCCGTTCAAAAGCGGGAATCGAATCTCGAAGAAGCAGCCAACACCCGTCGCCCGATTAAAGGTGCCACAGATTCGTCGCCGGCGCGCGTTTCACTCGACGGTCCGTCGCGATAACGATAATTACGATTATCGACACTCTTCACAAAAACACATATATACGTCTATAAATATATCGAAAGCTGGAGATCGAATTTCGCGAATTCTACGTCGATAAATCGACGAGAAACGAATGCACGGATTTTCGTGCTTTTATACGTTTGGTGGCCGACGTAGACTGTCGTTGCGGTGAATCATGAGAATTTTGCTCAATGAGCTGCCCTGATAACGGCAACTGTATCATTATCGCATCTTGATAGCCGACAGCATACAGGCCACATCGCATACGAGGCACAAATAATCGGAGTATCTTACGTACAAAGTCATCGACGACGATTTTGGAGAATCGAGATTCCTCGGAGTCCCCGGCTTCGCTGCTCGCTCGTTCGTATCTCAGCGCGTGGCAACTCGCCGGCAGCCTGTGCGAGTTTTTAATGGAGCACATGATAATACTTGTCGATTGTCACGCTCGGACTTAGCAGCGTATCAGGACTTACCATCTGATCGGCGCTCGTGGCTCTCTCGGCTCGACTCGTTCGATCAATCGGGTCTCGCTGTCAGATCGGAAACGATCGTGAATCTGATCCAGATGTTCGGATGCAACGTCGGAAAAAAATCGGAAGGTGCGATGATCGCGAAGCTGAAAAAAATTGAAAATCGTGAATAAAATGTGATTTATTTCGATTTATGAAAAAATTGAAGATCGTAAATAAACTTTGTGATTTATTTCGATTTCTGAGAGTTGAAGAGGTTATGATTATCGAATAATCACATTCATTCGATCAGCCAATTATGTTTCGATTGGTATCGCGAACCAATCGATCGATATCTTGGACCGATCGATTGGCAGCTCCTAGCCCCATCAATTGATAGCGTTGGCTCGAAATACTCGAGTAGAAATTTAATATATGCCGCGAATAGCGAGCCCCAAATATATATAAGTTAGTGATTTATAATTCATTTTTTTTCCAATTGCACAATCACACCTAATAGTGCCCGAATATATCAAATTCAAAATTAGAAGGAGACGAGACGTTAAAATAGTTATTAACAATTTTTACACTGTTTTTAATTCGTTTTTTGGGATAGTTATTCGAGGCAGTTTCTGTAATTTTTTTCCAATCACACAATCACAACTGATAATATCCCAAATATACAAAATTTGAAATTAGAAGGAGACGAGACGTTAAAATAATAACCAACAGTTTTTAAAACGACCAAACAAAAACAACAAAAATAATCCTCGATGAGTCCGCAGGATTTTTCGCGAGATTCCGTCTCGTTGCTTCACGCGACTTGTTTGTTCGCTCGAAATCTCGTTGTCAACCGGAAATGACGGCGGCGTGGCGCAACAAATCAGATCTTTCGCGCCCGATCCGCCTCGACGCGGAGACGTCGTGACGCAATATCGCCGGTGGACCGGATAGCGAGATGGTTGCGCGGGGAAACCGTGAGAAAATCCGGATATACCGGTGACGGAGCGAATCTGTGGAGGATCCGCCGGAGTCTGAGCCCCCCCCCCCCGTTGGGGTTGGGATTATTTCTACGCCAAATCTTGTTCGAATATCTCTAAGCCAAATACCGGATTCTACTGGCTGCATTCCAATGGATCTCAACAATGTTATTGTGCCGTGGAACGAGGCTGCGACTTCGCCACTCAGACCCACGAAGCGTATTTCCCGTATCGACGGTGTCCAATATAAATAACTCCGCGGAAACTTGAGTCTAGCCGGTTGCATTCTCCGACCGGAAAATTGCTAACAAGATTTGGTCCCGGTCCCTTTTCGCTGTTGTCATTGCTTACGATAATTTCTATTACGTACACCAACAATAATAATTATTATTGTTCTTATTATTTTCATCTCTTCGTCTACAAATGTTTTTTAATAATGATAATGATTATTATTATTAGTAAGGCGTCAGACGACGAAACCTTGCGACACTCAGCTGTTACTATGATTTCTCATCATTCGCCTGCAATCCGAAATCAAGATAATTCGCTGATGCATTTTGACACGAGTCACTCTCCTTGCCATCCGGCTTTGAAGATACCGTTTCAATTAGTCGGTACGGTTAGTTCGAATGGAACTTAATTATGTAATTAATTATATCACAACGACGTCGGGGACGATTAATCGAAAACTGCTGATACTACAATCAATGCGCTTCGTTGTGCAACCGAATTGATGCGCCGGTGCTCTGACGCAACGCGGTTTCCGGCCGAACAACGGAAACGCGTTACGGCTCAATTGAGTGACGTCCCCCCCCCCCCCGCCGCTGCTGGTGTTGCGCTCGCTCGGGCATTTAAAAGGAGGGTTGAAACATACTTTCGATGCATCGCTGTCGGTTTGCCGCAAGCTTCGAATGGTTCTGTCGCTCTCTCGCTTGTGGACATGTTACCTACCCTTAGTCCAGAGGCCGAGTGATTGATGAATATACAGCTACACGTCGAATTACCAGCCACGGCTAGAGGGGAGTTTTTTTCATCACTCGTTTTTCGCTCTACCTTACCGACAGTTCCTGCTTCGCATGGTACCGACGTTAGATGAATTCCCGAGATTGTCACCCATTAGATACGTTCGAATCGTACTTATCGACTGACGGTAATCGTACTGGTAGTCGGTGAGTAAGGGGTTGTGAGTTATCGACTACCAGTTAGGTAGATTCCTTCCAAAAAAACTGGTGTACGATTTTCATAATTGTAGATTGTTGAAAAAATTATCACTGTTGAGTCGGATCTGCATTTAGATGCGACTAACGGGTGAGCCTGGTAGCAATCGAATGACCGCATATCTAATAATATCTTCGTTAGAGGTCCGAATGAAAAAAGTTAGATGATACAGAGGTCGCCGATAACGACGAAGAGAAAGAGTGTGAGAAAGATAGACTCTAAAGAAACTGCGCTTCAAATATGAGAACATCGTAGCTGGGAGAGTTTTAATCTTTTGTAGCTAAACACCTTAAGGGTGATCAGCGAGATGAGCACCGATGGTGACACCGTTATAACGACCTAACGAGTGGCTTTCGTTATATCAAAGCTCCAGTGGTTCATCGATAAGTTGAGAATCACTCTTTTCTCCGTTACGATGATTGCTATAGCGGCGTTCATGATATTTATTCCGGTACCGACGCTCTAGTCGCTCATCAGCCGCCCAAGAGCGCGGGATGCGATTACTCTCGGCTTACTACGAAAATCATTAATATTTTTAAACATGGCGAGGTACAATTTCCACTTGTTACTCGTCGTTCTGATACTTCATCGAAGTGTGGACAGCTTATACGTCGTCAAAAAAGATCGCGATGTCTGCAAATCGGTGCTGTCAGCTGAAATGCTGACCGAAATTGACAACTACGCGCCAATCGTCAATAAAATCGTGAACACCACGATGAACGGCCTTATAAAAGGTGCCGCCTGGAGAGAATTGTCGGGTTTCGTCGATAGATTTGGATCGCGATTCGTGGGCACGAAAAATTTGGAAGATTCGATCGATGCTGTGTTGGAAAGATCGCGACACCTGGACCTGGAAAACGTACGCGGCGAAGTGGTGACAGTCCCACGTTGGGTCAGGTATATTTTCTCTTATTTATTATTAATTATTATAAATTCAAGCAATTTTTTTTTTTTTTTTTTTTTTTCAGAGGAAACGAGTCAGCGACGCTTCTGTCGCCCAGAGTAAAGAACATCAAAATGTTGGGTTTGGGGTACAGTGTTGGTACCCCTGCAGAGGGCATCACTGCTGACGTTATAGTCGTGAAGAGCTTCGACGAGCTGGAGAAAAGAGCGGCTGAGGTTTGAAACTTTATCGGTCTTATCTGCAATTTTCTCCTCCGAGTGAATTGTTTGTTTTTTAATTACGAATAATCAGATAATAATAATGAAATATTAATAAATATCAATGATAATAACGAATAATAATAAATAAAGGTAATGAAAATGACCAATAATTAAATACATCATGGCAACTAATTTTTAGGTGCCTGGAAAAATTGTGGTGTACAATCAAAAATTCGTATCGTACGGAGAAACTGTGAAGTACCGATCGTTGGGCGCGGTGAACGCTGCAAGACACGGAGCGGTCGCTGCGTTGATCAGATCGATCACTCCGGTCTCCCTTTACACGCCTCACACCGGAATGATGTCTTACCGGGAGAACGTCACAAAAATTCCTGCTGCCTGCATTACAATTGAAGATGCGTCGTTGCTGGACAGAATGGCAGCAAGAACCAGCTACCTAAGTACCTATATATATTATAACACTGTAAAAATGAAGATCGAGGTAGTTTTTTCGAAGGTGTTCATGCTCACTTCGCATAAGTTTTTCAAAATTGAGAGATAGTTGCCAACACTTCTCGATAATATAAAAATCTGAAAACAATCATGCATATTATAGGGGCTGAAAATATTCATTTGGAATTATAATTATTCCAAAATGTTATTAACAAATTGATGAAAAATATAATTTATTAACAAATCTTCCGACAATCCAATTTTTTTGTGTTGATGAAAATGATTGGTTTATTAGCTTTGAATGTTGTGATTTTTCCAATGCAAAAAAGCAAAAAATTCAAAGCTAATGAACCAACCATTTTTATCGACACAAAAAAATTGGATTGTCGGAAGATTTGTTAAACAATTATATTTTTTATCAATTTGTTAATAACATTTTGGAATTATTATTATTATGCCATATTGATCTTTTCAGCACCTCTAATATGCATGATTTTTTTTAGATTCTTGTATTATCATAAAGTGTTGGCAATTACCGCTTATCTTTGAAAACTTATACAAAGTGAGCGTGAAGCGACGGAATTAACTTAAGAACATAAAAAGAGCAATCAAGAATTTTGCAGACCAGAGTATCACCATAAAACTGGTTATGGAAGCGAAAATGCTACCAGATGGTAAATCGAGAAATATCGTCTCCGAAATCGTCGGAAGTGCCAAGCCCGAGAAGGTAGTCGTGGTCTCTGGTCACATTGACAGCTGGGACGTTGGCGAGGGTGCGATGGACGACGGGGGTGGCGCGTTCACGACCTGGCTGTCAGTGGCTTTGCTAAAATATCTCAACCTCCGTCCCAAACGGACGGTCAGGTCGATCATGTGGACTGGTGAAGAGATGGGGGTCATTGGAGCGAACCAGTATATAAAGCAGCACGAGAATGAACGGCAGGATCTACAATTTGTCATGGAATCGGATATGGGCACCTTTACACCGCTGGGTTTGAAGTATTCAGGATCATTGACGGTCCGATGTGTCCTTGAGAGAGTCTTACGGTAAGTCTGCATGTCGATATCCCTATCAGACGTTCAGACATTTTTGGAAAACTTTGCGATTTTCAAGGGCCTGCTTTGAAATTCTGCGAAACATTGAAAAATCGAGATGTGGGGTTGCGCCTTGCGGCATTTACTTCGTCGCAGGTTTTTCATTCAGACGCAGAAAGAAAATCCAGATTCCATTTACCCAAAAAAAAATTACACCGATTTGAGTGAAGTGACGAAGTTCGAAAAAAGTGAAAAATCATCTTTCGCGTTTTTCATCTCGAATTTTCGATTTTTCGGATTATTCATTAATCTTACCTTGAATATCTTTTGAAGGTTACTGGAACCATGGGGTATCAATGGTCTGACGTCTCCAGCAGAAGGACCCGACATTGGAGCCTGGTTCGACGCTGGAGTGCCCGGCGCCTCGCTGTGGACCAAGAACGACAAGTACTTCTGGTACCATCATTCCGAGGCGGACACGATGGACGTGGAGGATCCAAAGTCGTTGGACATGATTGTCGCCCTGTTAGCCTCTGTGTCGTACATCCTGGCTGACATAAGCCTGGACCTTCCTCATGGAAACAGTTCGACCGGTCGTTGATGTGCAGACGTCAAGGAGAATCAATAAAAAAAATCGTTTCAACACTCAAACAGTGGTTAATATCTTTGCTTTATCTAAAACATTTCGGAAAATCCTTTACACAATCGCGTCGTACAAATGTTTAGGCCTCTGTCGGTCCCGAAATCGCGATCTACGGCTACGAAGTCCGTAGACTTGTTGCACAAAAAAAAATAATCAGTTGATCCCACCAATGTGCCCGTTTGGAATCCTGATCCAATAGATCATTCTCGATCATTCTGATCGCGTGGATCCTGTCCAACCGATTATTGTTCTTCGTGTCGTCTTCGCCCCTTTGACTCACTAATAGTATTACAATAGATAGACCATGCTTCGACATCCCTCGCATTGATAACATTGTTTCGTTAAATCAGGGTGTCCTCATCCTGCGTTTGAAAGACCATCAACAGTGAATGTTGCGATGCTGATCTCTGACTAGAATTCAACAGGGCTGTCTTCTCGCCGCCGCTACCGTTCATAGAGCAATCCGGGGAGCTACCATCGTATCCCATATAATTCGTAGCCGTACTGCTTGTTGAAGGGATGTCGTTAAGATCTGGCGATGCTAAAGGGGGTGCACTGCCTCCTTTCCCATTGCCTTCCAACGAGATCAGTTGCATGCTGTAAGACTCGCGGTATCCGGATGTGCTTGACGTGTCCTCGTCCCAGGAGATATCAGACTGTGGATGAAGATGATGGTGATGATGAAGCAAATTGTGATGATGATGCTGCTGTTGCTGTTGCTGTTGCTGTTGCTGTTGCTGTTGCTGTTGCTGTTGCTGTTGCTGTTGCTGTTGCTGTTGCTGTTGCTGTTGCTGCTGCTGTTGCTGCTGCTGCTGCTGCTGCTGCTGCTGCTGCTGCTGCTGCTGCTGCTGCGGCGTGTAATGATGGTGATGGTAATGATGATGGTGATGCTCCGTGGGCGTCTGATCGTTGCCACGTTCCAAGTCAGACTGACGCATCGATGAACTTCTTCGGCTGCGATAGGAAGACGACTCCGAAGGGATGCTGAAGACCGTCGACTCCACTGCTGAAGAGGGTGGTGTCTGAATACTCGGCTGAACCGGCGATGAATCTCGTTGCTCCAACTTGAGATGAGGGATCTAAAATAAATTAATTCAAGGATTTGTAAAGTAATTGATTCATTAACGTAGTTCAAGCGGTACAGTCCCAAGAAATGTGAGATTCGGAGAAATCCAGAGAATTTCGAAAGTTCTTTTTGGAATTATTATTACGCAAAATCAATCTTTTAAGCACCTGTACTGCTCGGAATACCTTAATTCAAGGATTTTTGGAACTTTACATTTTTTGTTTTATTTTGTTTGTTTTGTTACCTCAATGTGACTCTTCCGACTTTTTCTTAGCCGAAACGTCCTCTTGCTTTGACCCATCGACCGTTGCAAACGAGGTTTGTCTGGACGCGATTCCCCTGAGCTGTCCTCGGTCGGACTGCTCGGACTCAGTTGACTCGTCACGGTTTCGCCTGGCGAATACGACGATCAGAGCTTATTTTACCGCAATAATTCAATAAAGCTCGGCGACTAAGTAGAAATTACCGCATGCTTCTAATTTTTAACTGCTGAACTGCCGCTCTTTTTGCATTTTTGTACTGCGTCGAGAATTATTTCTCATCGAACATGATAAAGAGAATACAATGTAAGTAATATGTATGAGTAGACAAAGTGTTATGAGCTCATCAAACATCAAGAAACAGAGAAAGTCATACTCATGCTTGACGAATACAAAGTAACGTCGGAAAAAACCGTGTTAGTCGATGGATCTGTGACTTTAATAGAAACGGCTGAGACACAAAAAAACGATGCATAATAAATTTGCGGGAAAGAGTTATGTAAAGATGGACACGGCAAAGTGTAGAACGAGAGGAAGAGAGGAAGTGAATTGTCTTCAGAATTGGTCTTCAGCTGCAATTCCTGCAATTCTTTCCCATTGTCAAAGTCTTTGCAAGTTTTTGAGTTTTTTTTTCATTGTGTTTAATTTGTTTTTGAGGAAATTGGTCTGAAATATTCCTATTGCAATTGCAATTCTTTCCCATTGTCAAGGTTTTTGCGAGTTTTTGCGTTTTTTTCATGGTGTTTAATTTTGTTTTTAAGGGGTTATGCCAATGTAGAATTTTCAAAAATCGATTTTTTTTTGTTTCTTGGGACCTCAAAAATTATATCGCAAAAGATTATGGCCGGGAAACTTCAAACGCGTTTATCTCAAAACTATATTTTTCAATCTCGCCGGACCGATTACTCAAACAATTTTGCACCAATTCACTTGAAACTTTCCAAATATCTTTAAAAATACATTGTCCATGACAGAACGAAGGTTTTTTTATACCGCATAGTTCATTTGTTATTAACAATTTTCTGACGATTTTTTAGGCAAATTTTGCACTTTTCACTATAAAAGTGCGCCATTTTGTCAAAAATCAATATATTAAAAAATAGAGCTTGGAAAAACGGAGACGTCATTGCAGAAACGCTGCACAGCCGTCATTTTGTTACCAAACGCTTCAAAAGTTATCGTATACATTCACTGACATGAATGATTAATACCGTTTTTGTAATCTCGATTTACATTGCAGCTTTTCTGAAAAAAAATCCCGAAAATAGCCTATTTTTTCGGCCTCTACAGTGGCATAACCCTTAAGGTGTGAAATATTCCTAGTGCGAGTGCGGCTACTGTACTAAAAAAGTACTTAGGTAAATTTTGTTCAGGGGTCTAGGATTTACCTGACGAGTGCCTAAACTCTACAGAAGAGACAAAGCGCAGTTTAGACGTCTTTTGATGAGGTAAGAGAGTAGGATGAGGCTTAACATGGTAACGTTCAGCGCTAGTAGAAGTTGGTTGGGATCTATCTGAAACATGCCACATCGAACGTCTAGGTATGAGGGGAGCGAGAAACAGAGGAAAGTGTGAAAATGTTTTTTGCGAATAAGACGGTTGATGGCACTGGGACGACCATCGCAACGACAACACAGATGCCTGCGTCCGAGGATCCTCTGTTTTTTTTTACACGAAGACACGAAGATCACAATGGCATCCAATATTGTTTCTGTAAGGGGGGAAATACATAGAAACGACGACAAATTTCGGGATTTGTTTCAACGAAACTACTTGACTAATCTTTTTGAAATTTTAAAGCATCTACAATGCAATTAAATACCCTAAAAATGTCAAAACAATTGGTCCAGTAGTTTCGTTGAAAAAAAATCCCGAAATTTGTCGTTATTTTGATATATTTCTCCGCTTAGCTCTTAGCACTCTACGTTGCTTTCTCCACAAACCTACGCCGTTGCTTCGATCAATTAACGACGTAGAATCCATTGAACGTGGGCAATCAAGAATACTGGAGACGATGATAGTCATTTGCGATGTTGGTTCGACGAGCGCGAAGGTCGAACGCACATCCGACATTGGTTGACAGAATAGTGTGTAGAATTATGGTAGAGTGGACGAATCCAAAGTGAGCAGGAGAGACCGGGGCTAGTTGGGTCATTTTTTAACCAATTCCATACATGGGGCATTCCATACCAACCGGGACCACCTCTATTTCGCGGGTTGCCAAAAAGTGTTCATAATTATTCTCAATGTTCTTTAGGATGTTCTAAAAGTCATCAAATTTTTTCAGATTTTTAAATCCATCATCGGTCCAATAATAAATATCGATTATTATTATTCGTATTACCTACGATTTGCTGTACTTTAAAAAATATCCATTACTGTAAAAAATTGTCTCCAGATAAATTTTAGGTTTTTGAATGTACTTTTTTATTATATTTTTTCCGAGGCCGCCCAAAATAAATATCATATATTTTTAGGCAAAATAATAATATTAAATTTTCGTCCCACATACCCAAAAATTCGAAGAGAAAAACGCGAAAAATGGTTTTTGACTTCTTTCGAATTATGTCATTTCACTAAAATCGATGTAATTTTTCTTTGACTGAATGGAATCTGGATTTTTTTTTGCGTTCGAAAGAAAACCCTTCAACGAAGAGAATGCCTCCAGGCGAAACGCGATATATCGATTTTTCAATTTTTCGCAGAATTTTAAAGTCGACTCTCAAAAATCGTAATTTTTTCCAGGGGAAAAAATCCGAAACATCGAAAATTCCAGGAAAAAAACGCGAAAAATGATTTTTTTTTTGTGTATCAAAAGGAAAAAAGTGTACAAGCCCCGGCCTCTTCCATGTAAAAGATGTAGAGTTGACGTTAGTAGAGTAGTAGAACATGATGATAGCAGCGAAGCGTTTGGGAGCCGTCGAAGCAACTACGTAGTGTGCAGAGTGTGTGAACTACGCAACGACAAGAAACTGGGTACCAACTGTTGGACATTACCATTGTCTAATAAATACTGCTAAACGGTATTCAAAGTTCGGTTGTGCGGTTGTTTAACGTCACACAGACATATAATGAGAGAGAACGTAACAACTGAAGTTGGGCAACGAACAAAAAAAACAGAGAGTATAGAGTGATGTCTTATCCAACGTTGAAATCTCGCAGTACAATTTTTAAGTGGGAGGTGGCGTGAATGTCGAACGCAATATAGTAGAATAGTGGCCTAAGGGTAGATTTGTAATAGGGTTCGTCTTACTTATCGATATATAGATATACATACGGGGCGTAAAAAAAAATGGGACACCCACATTCACGAGGGTTTTGTCCCACAAATTTATTGCACTCCGTATACATACGAGGCATTCCATATGAAGCGGGCCACCCCAATTTTGAGTTAAGAATATGGATTTGCCATCATGCCAATTTGTGTGCATCTTGTAAACGTAATAACGAAGTATGGAACAAATTTTGAAAAAAATCAAGATGGTCCCTCTCATCGAAAAAAGTGGTACGACATTGTTTTTTTTCCAAAAAAGACTGAAAATTATTCGGAAAATTATGAAAAAAATTGCATCATAAAGTACATTTAAATACCTAAACTTTCATCGCAACACATTTTTTGTGCAATGGATAGTTTTAGAGATAGAGCCACTCGAAGTAAAATAAAAAAGCGCTATTAAATTTTCGGTAAACAGTAAGATTTAAAAATCTGAAATAATTCATGGACAATCTTGACACTCTGAACATCTTATAAAACAATGCTGAACTTTTTTTGAGACAACTCAAAATTGGGATGGCCCGCTTCATATGGAATGCCTCATATATGTTTTTAAATATATACTTATATGTGTGTAGACTCAATATTTAGATTTACGATATAGTGATTTAAGCATTAGAGGACATACACGTACAAGTAAAGTAATTAAGGGTTATTATATCGTGAGAATAATAATAACGATAATAATAATAATTATAATAATAAAAAATAACGTAACAATAGTAATAATAATAATTATTATAATCATGTAGTTTCGGTCCGCTTACCTCCGTTCCCTAGCTAGCAATGGAAGCAACGCAATGTGTCAATCACACGACCCGAACGACGAAATAACTTTTGCACGCATAATCAGTGCCACAAGAACAAAAACAAAGGTGTCATTCCGGATTATCAATTATCATGGGCGAACATTGTGAGACGATGAAAAAAAAGCGTCAGCCCCCAAAGCGCGTTTGCTCCCCGGGTGGTGACTCGAACAGGTAACAAAAAGCCTGATGGTTGAAAACCGCGAAACACAGAACTACAGAAAAGCTAGCTACCCCCCCCCCCCCCCCTTGCCCTTTTACCGGAACGATCTAGCTGCTGCGATGTTACGAAATAAGGTTGAGGTTTGCTATCATTTTCGCCGCAGTGCCCTATAGACAATGGCTCGATCCAACTGTGGTAGTCAAGCGTTAGGCCAGCCGATCGTGCCAGCGATTTTTCGCGGTACCGATTTTTTTTTTGCCACACTGGTAGCCGCCAGCTTTAATTCCCTTGCGCAAAGGGCGGAAGGATCGTTTCGGCTAAATAATCAAATATTTAATTTAATTTTATTTAGGTATTTTATATTATATTATTTTGATCAAATATGTAATTGGATATCAGCAAAAAATGGCAGAGGAAAAAATGGCCGGGGAAATAATGGCCGAGGAAAAAAGGGCCCCACAAACAAACATGCAATTTAAGCGCGGCCATTTTTTCTCCCGCCATTATTTTCACCGACCATTATTCCCGGCCATTATTTTCTCGGCGATGGCCGAGAAAAAGGAATCTGGTATTGATTTACAATTACAGTAATCTAGGAAAAAAATGTCCTAGATTCATGTAATTGTAAATCAATACCAGATTTTTTGTTGTTGTAAGATTTAAATTGAAGATGAACGATCTTTCTGACCTTGGTCAGGCCTTGCACGCATTTGTATGAACGCTAATAAAAACGAACACACATACTCGAGAATGCGAATACTCATGAATCGCGCCAGCCGTTCTCACGTGAGCCTCGCCGATCGGAGGAGCGCGTGGAAAACGGCCGGTGCGCCGGCTGGTAATCGGCTCGAGGGCGCACAAATAAGCTAGATACCTGTCGGCGGCGGTTGATCGGTTTGTGAGTCCCCGGGAGCGACGTCGCTGCTCTCCCTTAGCGTGGAGGATCCTGCGCTCGTGCTCGATACCGATCCTAGGATGCACAATTACAATCGCGCACTTTTTTTTCGCTCACAATCTTTTTTTTTTCAAACTGATTTGATTTTTTTCCAGCCACTTTCCTGACAACCAATTGGACCAATGGGCTACGTATACATATATGTTTTTTTGATGATTCGAAGGTACACATTTATTAGGAGGAAAACAATTCTACGGGTTTTTTTACGAGAAAAGATTCCCGTTAAATGGAAAAATTATAGTTAATATTAAGGGTTTGCAGAAAAAAAAGAATAGAACCTACCAGCAATGTGATTCGAATGAAAGTTATTGACATTTTAGTAAGCCATAAAAATTCAAAAAATTTTCCCTAAAAAAAGGCCTTGAATTTTTAGAAGAATCAGAAAAAAAAATCATTTGATTTCTGAAACCGAAAAACTGAAGAACCAAAAAGTGTTGTTGAGCCCAGGTAAAAATCTGGAATGTCACATACCCCTTGCAGCGTTGATTCCATTTCCTGGACCAGATGCGTGACTGCCAGTGGCGGATGACTTGGTGGTGGTGGTGCTCGATGTAATTGATTGATGAACGGAATGAGGGAGTGACTGGAGAACGCCGGAATGAGAGATCGGTGTTTCGGCAGGTGTTCTGATGATATGAGCCCGGGAGCCGAGATCGCCGGTAAGCAGATCGATCAAGAGGGACGGCCTCTGGGTCCGGGGTTGACCATCGTTCGAGTTCGGAGCTCCTGGGTGCATGTCAACGACGCTTCTTTTAGGCTCTGGTTGCATCTCGTCTGCGAGACAGGCAATAACGGTTTGGTCGGATTTGACATAACAAGTATAGTCCGACAAATGGAGATAAATAATTGACAGTTTTTTTTATCAACAATTCAAAGATCCAACCAATTTGGTTGCCAGAGTAAAATAATGTAACTAATTAAACAAATAAATAAAATAAATAAAATAAATAAAATAAATAAAATAAATAAAATAAATAAAATAAATAAAATAAATAAAATAAATAAAATAAATACAATAAATAAAATAAATAAAATAAATAAAATAAATCTACTACTAAAAAGTGCGTAATTCGCGCCAACGTGACCATTGTTGTCGGATAACTCGGCCTCTGATTGGTCGAGGGCCGTGACGACCAAAAGTTTTTGTTTAACAGCGCGAGATTTGACAGTTTGTCGTAATGAGCGCTGCAGCACTGTTTAACCTACTGTGATCCCGATTTGGGCGGTTTTCGGCCCGGTGGCCAGATCTACAATTTCTGACAAACTGTTCGACCAAAATTTTTTTTTTTCAAAATCAACTAAAAAAGGGTTGTAACCAGTGTTTTCAGGGGTAGAATATGCGACTTGAGAACGATGGTATAGGTTAGAAGTCGATATTTTGAAAAAATAAATTTCGTGACCCCGATTTGGGCGGTTTTCGGCCCGGTGGCCAGATCTACGATTTCTGACAAACTGTTCGACCAAAATTTTTTTTTTTCAAAATCAACTAAAAAAGGGTTGTAACCAGTGTTTTCAGGGGTAGAATATGCGACTTGAGAACGATGGTATAGGTTAGAAGTCGATATTTTGAAAAAATAAATTTCGTGACCCCGATTTGGGCGGTTTTCGGCCCGGTGGCCAGATCTACGATTTCTGACAAACTGTTCGACCAAAATTTTTTTTTTTTCAAAATCAACTAAAAAAGGGTTGTAACCAGTGTTTTCAGGGGTAGAATATGCGACTTGAGAACGATGGTATAGGTTAGAAGTCGATATTTTGAAAAAATAAATTTCGTGACCCCGATTTGGGCGGTTTTCGGCCCGGTGGCCAGATCTACGATTTCTGACAAACTGTTCGACCAAAATTTTTTTTTTTCAAAATCAACGAAAAAAGGGTTGTAACCAGTGTTTTCAGGGGTAGAATATGCGACTTGAGAACGATGGTATAGGTTAGAAGTCGATATTTTGAAAAAATAAATTTCGTGACCCCGATTTGGGCGGTTTTCGGCCCGGCGGCCAGATCTACGATTTCTGACAAGCAAAACGACAAATTTCTTTTTTTTTTTTTTAAAGTTACTAAAAAAGGGTTTTTCAGTTGCGATTTACCCTTTTAAAACTTTACAAGAGCGCAGCAGCGCAAAAGTATCCCGGGCACGCGCGTCAGCGCGTGTGATTAGCCTAATAAAATAAATAAAATAAATAAAATAAATAAAATAAATAATTAAACGAATTATTTGTCTCCATCCAATCACGACAACTGATACGAAGTCTCCTCACCGAATTTCCTGTCCTCAATCTCCTCCTTCAGATCTCTCAGCTCGTGAAGAAGATCCCCGAGAAGAGTACCACGCGATTTCGGAAAGGCCATACGTTCTCCACTTATCTTGTCGCGAATCGTGCTCTGCATGTTGCGTTCGTGTTCGGATATCGGTGGTTGACCGATTTTGTGCACTATGAACGGCAGCATCTGAATGTAAAGGGCGGTTCGATGCGTCACTACGAACTCAAGAAAATTCCACAGATGTATGGAGGCTTCGTTTCTCTTGTTCAACAATCTCATCGTCCTCAGTATCTTCGGCCACTCGGTCTTGAGCTCCGTCTCGAAGCAAATGGTCATGATCTTCAGAGCTAATAATTAATAGTTATTAATTGTCGGTTGTTGTACAATAGTTAATAATTATTGGTTCACTTGCAGATAAGCCTCGCTTCATTTAATTTATAAAAATAATAATAATAATCATAAGAATAATAAAATAGTCGACTAATATATGTGTTGCTTATTTTTAACTGTATAAAACAGCAGAACAAATGCGACACTTGTGTTTATTTCGGTCAAGAAAAAAAATGGATGCGACTGCAGTTAGGATTATTCAGTTCCTGTGACTCTCTAAATATTGGACTCATCTGGGTCCATTTAAGACATTTCAAAGCTATGCTTACCTAGAAACGCCACTTGATAGAGAGCCAAAGATATCTTCGTAGAGATCTTTGGATCTCTCGCTGTGAATGTCAAGCTGCCTGTCCGCATGTCCGTTGTCGCCTTCAGGTTTTGGGTTGTGATCGGCGCCGTCTTGGCTCCAGGTGGCCAGAGTGTATTTAAGACAGCGGTGAGGGCAAAGCTTATGTCGGATTGCCGCAGCTTCGGCACATCTGGAATGATAACGTTGCCACATTAACGTTGACATTTCAGGATCAGAATCATCGACGTACCTTTTCTGCCCGTTCCAACCCGCAGGAAGAGTGGTATCAGTAGATTCAAAAGCATATTCTCCGTTCGCGTTTGCGTGGCGAACATCGCCTGTCCGCCGCACACGTTCTCCAAGGAGTAGCTTTCGCCCAACGAGATGACGTGAAGAGCGATGAGGCGCAACACCGTGGAGCAAAAATGTTGCGGAGGAATTTTGCTCATCAGCGCGGCTGACGCTGCAGAAGTGACTTCAACGAGACCGGTGTCTCCAACGATAAGCGCCTGACAGGTACTCAGTAGTGTCTTCAAGTACTGAAAGTGGGCTATGTAGGGATACCTGGACAGGGTTTCGTAGATGCCTTTCAGCAAGTCACTTGCCGCGTCCCAATCGGTGTTACGACGGACCGAAGCTTTTTTGTAAATTTTGCTGAAGGTCTTGTCGAGTCTTCTAAGAATAGTCGTCAATGCCGGTCGCATATCATCGTTCGACCATTCGGTTGATGGCAGAACGTCGTTCATGTACCTCTTCAAGCCTCGGCAACCCATCGTGTCAGGGTCATAAGGTGAAATCTTCAAAAGACTGTGAGCCACATCAGCGAGACGCTGAAAAAATTGTGTGACTTAAAGTTTGAAATAATTATAATAATAAAGCAGAGTGAACCAGATGTCTAAAAGTTACCACATGGCATTTCGAGTCCAGCAACTCGATGGTTTTTCCGTCCTGAGATTTTTTGTTCAACTCCGCCAGTCGAACCGAGCAACGAGCCACGAAGTCACCCACCATGTTCAGCAAAGTATCACGAGGTCTTCGAAATTCATTCTTGTGGCAACTTTCGGTGTCTTCATTCTCGCGGTCATAGAGATTCCGCACTTTGGCATGCTCCATGTATTTAGTGACGTGAGTCTCGTCTTCGAATTCGAAGCCAGGTGAATAGGGACCTTTGCCATAATTTCGTTGGCTGGAGCCTTTGTGCTCGGGACTTGATTTTTGGGGTCCGTTGTAGTATCTAGGGTCAAGGAGAAAGTTTAGAAAACTATGATGTTAAAGATTGCATCGTTGGAAGGCATCGAAAAAAGAAAGAAATAAAAAATCGTACGATTTTTTGTATTATTCTAGCCATTCTAAAAAGTTGTTATAACGATCAATCGTCATAATAACTTTTTATACCTAATACGATCCTTTGGGTTGATTAGAATATTTATTTTTTTATTTTCGTTGCTTTCCAACGATGCAAACTTCAACATAATAGAAAATTACAGTAATCAACCATCGTAAGACACTACGATGAGTCTTATATCAACCTACTTGGTCAACGCCTCGGAATTGTTAACCAAAGTTTTGACAGCTATCGCAAGTTGGTTTATGATCTCCTTCTCAGTTTTGCCCTCCTTATTGTAAGTTGGCGATTGGATTTGTTGAACGTAACACGGTAAAATTGCCTCAAGAATAGTCTGCAACCAAAGTTGTTGCCATAGTGAAATTTGGACCACCTTTAGATTTTTATTTAAAAAACTTACCAACATCTGTTGACCTCTAATGGAATCAGCTGCGTATGCAATTACCATTACGCAAAGAGAAATACAATCGAGTACTGTCACCATCTCATTCTCATCGTGATAGCAAAAATCAATGGCTTTCAGGGGTTTTTCTTCCTTCACCAACTCGCCTATATTCAACGGATCCGGTGAAGGGGTTTCCAGACTCAACAGCAGATTGAAGAGGCACGTGGATGGTACCTGACATTCAAACGACATTTATTATAAGTAATGGTCACGAGAAAAAATATATTTAGGCACCTTGTGAGCATCTCCATGGGTGCTGGTCTCATCTGTATCCAAAATAGTAGACACGCTTCCAAACATCTGAAGAATAAATGGCTTCCGGTTCATCAGGTAGAACTGTTTGACCGCGTATTCCACGGTCGTCGTGACCAACTTGTTGGTCTGATGAGTGGCGTACAACTGAAGCAACGACGGCATTATCAACAGATAACCGTTCGTTGAAAATATGTTTTTGAAATTGTGGGCAGCGTTGATGTACGTCGCGACGACGTAACGAAGAATGCAGGAGTCTTCGCTATGAAGAATCACCGCGCCGTTCAGGACATTCAGGAACAGGTGAATGTCACCAGAGTAAGCAAAGTTTCCGGCCATAGCCTCGAACATTCGTGCAATCAGCCTGACCCACATGAACTTGTGCATGACGTCAAGACCAAGAAGTTCCTTCAAATAAAATCTAATCATAGTATCACTAATGTCAAAAATGTTTTTGGACGGAACCTGTAACAAAACCTTACCCTTCCAATTTCACCCCCTTTGTACAAATCCAGATCCGCTTCCAATGCTTTTCTTGGAAACGACGGTAGCTTCATGAGTTCCTCGTGCAAGAATACGACCCTCTGGACGACCATGTCTACATTCTTCAATATAGCCCAAGTCAGAAGGACCTTGCCTATCTCGACAAACTTGTGGACCAGTTCCTGGCGTTGAAGTGCGTTGAAGGCGTCCTCGGGTTTCATGTGGACCAACTCCAGCTGAGGGTATTGCGATCTCTTGAAGAAGTAATAGTCCCGGACGTACGAAGAGGGATTGTGAATTTGATCTGAAACCCAGGAAGAAAAACCATGGATAAGTCCAGCTTTAATATATTTAATTAAATATATTTAATTAATACGTCCAACTCTACTCACGCGTCTTGTAGTCAACGAGAAAATATTCTCTGTGCTTCGGTTCGTCGATCCCAAAGAAATCCAAAGATTCCCTAAGAATTTGACAAAACTGAGTGTCTTCCTGAACCGGAAACTGCGACGGTATGCCACCGGCATCAGGATCCTGAGGACCGTGGACTATAATTTTCTTAGCCGACGGAACGTTCGCGGTCAGAAGTATCGAAGCATCGCACTGTTCCTTCCTCAGGATTTGCTTTAGATCCTTGAACATAATTCCATGCACGCTGTGCACTACCTGCAAAATTATAAAGAAATTAAAAAATCGTTCTATTGAAGTTATGCAGACAAATATTACCATCCACAAGATTGAAAGCGCAGTTCCTATCAGCTTCTGACCCTCCTCGTGAGGTGATCTTACGTAGAACATCACGTAACCAATGATATAGTTATACAACGCAAACGCAGCCTGTTGAGGCAACTTTGGCACGAATCTTATGAGATGCCGCAGAATTTTGAACATGAGTTCCTGTTTCTCTCGAGTCAGTCGCTCCAAAACGTAGCGAAGGAACAGAGCACTGTCCTCGACGAGGCAGCTCCATATTACCTGAGGGATATGCAATATTAATTTCGAAAAAAATGTATGTAATGTCAACTTTGTGCCACTCACTTGGTATGCAACCTCATAGACGGAATTTCCGTCATCAGAGACAGCGGCGTCGTCAAGAAGATTGATGATCTGAATAATGGCTGAGCACAAGGATGATGGAAACAACGATAGAGCTGATTGGCCATGATGAGATGTGTTCCTTGGTGCAGTTTCTCCTCCGTCATCGTCAGTAGCACCTGCTTCAAAATATTCAATATAAAACGATTTTAAAGAAATTTTACACTGAGATGTGTGAATCCCTTAATATTATTCGATGCCATTTGAAAAATAAAAATGATGTCATGACGATGCATTTTACCTTCGTCGTGGTCATCTCCCGCGGGGCTGGGCTCATAAGCCGCCTGAACCGTGATAGGAATCGTCGTTATCAGGAAATTCTCCCTCTCCTCGCGTTTCTTGTCGTCCTGCGCCTGCAGAGCTTTCTTAATGAGCTCCGTCTGTTGTTTCTTTCGGGTCTTCGTTGCAGTCACGAGTGACCTCTGGAGAAACCCAGAAAATAAGTGTATCTCAACAAGGCATCACTTCGCAAAAATACTTACATGGCGCTCCTGATTGATGGTGACTTCTTCGACCTTAGTCTTTACCTGCGGCATCCACGGTGGATCCACGACCGGTAGAGACTCAATGCCGATTTTCGGCGACGGCAGAGTGAACTCGATGCCCGGCGGCGGCACCTTGAAGGTCATATGAGCCGGTTCTTCCATTCTCGGCCATACCTGATAACGCAGCTTCCACAAAACTTGAAACCTCAGTATGGCGTTTATTCTAACAGCAGTACTGGTGTGTTGAAGACCCTGGTGCATTATTTCGCTCGCTTGATTTGGCGCCCGAACCGCCGAGACGATGAAGAGCGAAGCTGCCGAAGCTGCGACCTCCTGATTCGACTCCAACAAAAGTTCCCAAGCGACTGGCAAAACATCGACGAACAGATCTTCCGACATGACCACCGCACCCTTCACCAGAGTCGCCAGAGGAGCGTGGAAGGCATCCTTGACTTGGGTCTTGATGTACTTCAAGATTGCAGGTGGTTCCTTATCAGCTTCTTCATCGTTGTCAGCCGTCAACTTTTTCGTCGAAGTTTTGCCGCGTTCAGAATCCGTCTGATCAGCCAAGTCCTTCGATGAGTCTCGATTTCCACCGGTCAACCTTCCTGACTGCGAGCCTTCCAGACTCTTGTCGATCCTGTGGGTACCAATAAGTTCTAAAAGATAAGACTTTGAAACAATTGCCCTGGTGAAAATATTTCCCTGACAAATTGTCCGAAAAACTCTATCCAGAATGTTTCAGTGATTTTCAGAGATTTTCTTACATATTTTTCGAAGATTCTCTGATATTTGCTGAAAATCTCTGCATTGTTTCCGCTAAACTCCAGTTTTTCAGAGAATGTCGCACGGGAATCTTCGTAGATTTTCAGAGCAATCAGAAATATTTCATTTCAGAGAAAACTCTGACTTCCTCTGAAAAGTACGAAAAGTCCGGCAAATTCGGAGGTACCCTCAGACATTATTAGAGCAATTCTCAGAGATTTTCAGGAAATTTTTCACACACTTTCAGAGAAACATTTTCACCAGGGTGAAGACTGAAAAAAGGTCTTATCTACGCACTTATATTTTTTGCCAACGCTGTCCTTTCGTCTGACAGGCGACACCTGAGCACTCGTCTGTTCAGAAACCTTGCGACTGCGTTTCTCTTTTTTCCCGTCCTCCTTCTTTTCGGAGTCGAAGTCAAAGGGAACATTGGTGCCATTTACAATGCCGAACTCCTCGCCGTAAATTTTCCGCACGGACTTGATGAGTCGGCCGCTGGCGCGCATCTGTCTTCGATGACAGTACGGATGACAGAAGTTCTGATGGGAGCAGTAGAAGTTGAACGAATTGGCCACCTGGGTGACAACCTTCATCCAAGGAAAATTCTTATTGGTGTCGTCGGTGTCGTTCGAGTCGCTGGGACTTTCCGGGGGCTGATCGTCGCTCAGAATGCCAGGTGACTCTTCACCGCTGACCTCGCCACCGAGGCCAGGCTCGGAGGTGTCGCTTCGGTCGGATAGAGAGCTGACTTTTCTCTTTGATTGAATGGAATCTGCTCGTCGTACGGTGTCTATCGAACGAACGACTGTCGAGGTAATAATTAATTATTAATAATTAATTGTTCCCATGCATTTGTGGCGATCACCGTAATTTACGTGCAATAAGCATGGCCACAAATGGACCAAGTTGATAGCTACAAAGGGTACTAAGGTGGCCAAAAATGGTTCTTTAACCCTATCTTCATTTTCAAAACTACTTACAGGCTTCGCACTCAGTGTCCTTTCCCTCCTTCGTACCCCGACGTAACTTAAGGCTTCTTCTCTTGAAGGATCCAGTTGCGTTACCAGCGGTTCCTCTTCTCAGCAAAAATGGACGACCCTGCGGAGCCTGAACCCGCTTATTTTTTTCTCGTTCATTGTTTTGCATCTCTTCGCCTTGGATGGTGACCGTGGATTTACTGCTACCTTCGGACTCGTTGTCGGGCTCGTGAAGGACGAAGCTTATTTTTCTTTCTGAAAGATGAAGGAGATCCAATTGAGAGACTGAAGTCAGTGTCTCCCATCCAGATGTCATTCTTACCAGTCTCACGATCGCCAGCGATGGATTGAAGGCTCTGGGCTGATGTCTGAGAATGACCCATCGATGAAAGTGCCATGCTCCAACGTCGATTGGCCTCCCGGCTGTACATCCTCTCCCAAGGTGGTGGACGTTCCTTGGTTGACAGTCTACTGGACTTTGGAAGGGTCTGATAAGTCTCGCGAAGAAATGCAGTGACTTCCAGGAGTAGAATGCAGGCCACCATCCTCAAGGCCATCGGACATTGCGAGCCGTAACCATTAATGCTAGCTGAAGACAGATGAAGTTACTTCAAGTTATCTTTTTCTTGACATAAAAAATGAGGTATACCTTCGTCCATAAAGTCTTCCTCTTCGTCTTCAACGATTAGTTCGCGTTGTTTGGATTCATCCGACACCATTGCTATGATCTGATCGACATTCTGCCTGTCTTCAGCCATGAGTTCTTCCAGCCTGGCACCAATTGCCTGAAATACCAAACGAAAATTACCCTAGGCTCTCGAGAACTTGATTGAACTGTCATAAGAAAAAATATTTATCAGAATTTTACCTCTGCCCACTGGTAAAAAAGTTTTCCCGCCGCACGTTGAAGAACGTGAGTCCGCCGGAGACCAGGTGGTGCGTTTCTGTTCGCCATGGGAACTGATGGTCGAAACATTGGAAAGTTGAGCTTCATCCACACGGGCCAATGACCTTTGTTGCACTGATGGACAAGGTGAGCGCACTCGAGGATCATTGAGGCTCGAGCAACAACCGGTGCATAAGGCTGCAATGATGAAGGAACAATGTTGTTACATGAAATCTGAAAACTTAGGTACTTTTGGATGATCAGTGACACTTACCAGATCCAAAAGGGCAGCGATCAAATGATGATCAGGCACTGCGCCTGGTTGACAAGTTTCCAACAGAAATGAAAACCTTTGCAGTCCTTCGAAAACTGCCAAATGTGGAACCAAACGTCGTTCCTTCAACACGACGAACTCGGACTCTCTTGAGGCTTCACCAATGTCCATCGAGTTTCTCCTGCTGAAGTCTGCAAATGATATGAAAATGTGGATAACAATTCTGTTAAAAATGATTGTGAATTTAAATTACTAGAAACTTACAGCTTCCCGGCGCCTCTTCGAGACTTTCCTTCTTCTTGCCTTTCCCAAGACCGATCTTATTGAGCTGGTCCTCCATTCGACGTTTCGCTCTTTGCAACGTTTGACTCACACTGCGAGTCATTTTTACTGTTATAATATTTTTGGAAAAATAAATCTATCTTACGATTCTATTGACTTACCCTCTGCTTGATCGTGAAGTCGCCCGGTAATGGGGTCGATGCAAGCTGGATTGTCTGACGAAACTTCCCTCGGTGGGCGACTCGCTGCTCTCGTGGCTGTCGGTCGAGTCCGTTTTGCCGCATTCCTTGCGGAACCAGTTGACTAAAAGCAAAGATCTCGTGATAAGAAGATCAGGTTGATCGACAATCGTACCTCACCAATGGCAGCAATTACAATCATTACCTATGCCACCGATCTGAAATCTTCTGGATTTTCTCGCCTTGCTGGTTCCCAGAAAGGGTTCACCGATTCCCAGATTTCTCTCGCTCTGTCTTGGTGTGAGAACGTGATGCTTTTTGCGAAGATTACCCAACGGACTTTGACTTATCTTAGCGTTTTCTTCGCTGAGCTCAGTTTCCAAAAGACTCTGAGAAGAAAAATTATCAGTGATGAATGTCGTCAAGGAAAGACGACGCTTTTCAAGAACATGTCACATACCGCACAAGTTGATGAAGTGCTTCGCTTCTTGAACAGACATTTTCTGGCTCCCCGATCATCAACTGTGTAACAAGTGTCGCCGCCCAAGTCTGCATTGTCGTCGTAGTCCGGTTGATGAATGTGTCTGTCAGAAGTTATTCATAAGTTATCAATGACATTGGACGATGAAGACTATTCAATTACTGCTGATTAATTAAAAACTTATGATTGAAAAAAACCTTATGACTCGTGTCGTTTGAACGTTGCTGTTGCATCTCTTGTTCGGTCGATCAGACGAATCCAAAATGCCGCTCAGGGCAACACGACGAAAGACCCCACCGTGAGCCTCCTTGACGTAGGTCATGAACTGCTTGATGTCGCAGTAAATAGCGATGTTCTCCTGCGACTTGAGCTCCTTGAGACTCTTTACGAAGCGGGTGACAAGGGTTTTGAACACGCAGCCCAAGATCTGACCTTCAATGTTGCGACCCCCATAATTCACCCCACCATAAGATGCGGTGGCTGAAGCAGCTGTGGCGGAGGCCAATGCCGATGCGGTTGCAGCTACGGAAGCTGTTGCCATATTGACAGGTGCACCTTGATTAGTACCTGAACTGCCAACCAAACCTGCGCCAAAATTTGTGGCGTATCCTCCCTGGGAAGCCACATCCGGAGATTTGCTTGAACTCCTCTTTTGATCTAAACACAAATTTGACGTCAAGTCAACACTTCTTTAGGATTTTACTCAGACACAGCTTTGTTTTGGGTGGAGGTCAAAATAGCGACTGAGTAAAATAGCGAATTGAAAAATAATAAAAGCCTGAATCTATAATGGTCATCATTATGGATTTCGCTATTTAAGCCATTCGTTATTTTCACTCCTCATTTTTATTAAAATGCAGTTACAATAACGAATAATAAAAATAGCGAATAACTAAAATAACAAATTTCATGATGGCTATTCTAGATTCAGACGTTCATTATTTTTATTTCGCTATTTTAGGTATTTGGTTTTTTCGTCGTTCGCTATTTTGATATCCACACATTTTTTTTCGCTTGGCCATCACGCGACTTACTGAGGGGCGAAAGCAAAGAGCTCGGATCCACGCAGAATCCGACGTACGAATGAAACAGTTCCAGAATTTCCGGTATCGGCTGCTCGCGAATCATCGACCTGAGGCTACGAGAAAATTGTCTCGAACTGGCTCGATAGAGCTTGCTGAGGATCTGGTGGACCTGGGAACGTCCGAAGTCCGCCTGGGGTCCGCGAATACCATCAGCACAGCCATGAGGACAGCCCAAGTGCTTGACCACCCGAAAGACACAGTTCATCAGGAGTGCATGAGCCGTCCAAGGTTTGCCGTCCATTTCGCTTCGGGGGTCGTGATCGTTCACCGGTGAGTCGTGTTTTCTTCCGGTGGACCCTTCTGCCTTTTCCGCTGGTTCGCCACCTGATCCTGTAAATGGTGCAATGATCTTATCTGTTAATATGAATATTAGAGTAGAATTATTCCTTGAAAATGTTCTCATACCACCACTGCTGCCCATAGTTTCTTCTCGAAGACATTGCTTAAGGACGCCCATGTCCATCAACAGCTCGACCATGTTGAGGATACTCTCACAAATTCTCAGTGTGCAGCAGGTGCTGTCTCGTAGGGCAACGGAATGAACCGCCTGAAAAAAAAGGTTATCAAGGTTAAGGTTAAGATTAAGGGGAGAACCTACATTAGGAGGTTCAGAAAGTAAGGAACCGATCATTTTGAAAATTGGCCTAATTCGTGAAAAAAATTGTGAAAACTGAAAAAAAAAATCTCCATCACCTGCAAAAAATTAAAAAAAATCACAAAAATTGTTCGAAATATGAATGAAATGATGTCCAAATTTGATTGAATTCTAATAAATTCTTCTCACCCAAAAAAATCCAAAAAAATCAGTGAAAATGAACCTCCTAACGCGGGTTCCCCTCCTAAGGTTAAGGTTAAGGTTGTCAAACTTGAGGAAAACTTCATTGAGGCTTTAAAAAAAAATGCATTACCTTGAGGACCACTTGGTAGTCGATGTCACCCTCTTTGGTGATGTAAGCAGCTGATCCAGGAGCTTCTGGTATCTCATCACCAGTGTAGGTAATGTTGGAATCTGTCTGGGATCTGGTGAGACTTGGCTTTCTCTCCGAACTCAATCGACTGCCATGAATACTTATGGCATCCAGTTGGCTATCAATGGAACCCTATAAAAATATAAAAATTGATATAATCTTGTATGATAATAATGAGTGAGAATTTACGTGTTAGGTGGACTGACCTGGCGTTTGAGATAATCAGGCGAAGGTGTTGGGGTGTGTTCCGTAACAGTGATAATCGGGTTCGGTGCCGTGCATGATTGACTGTAAAATCTGCTCTGTTTTCGCTCAACCCTCGTCTCACCGATGTACCTAAGGGTCGCAATCAGTCGCAATCATTATCATAATGAACAAATCATTGGTCCTGTTCATGCAAATTTACGAAACACCATCGACAAGTCAAGCAAGTATCTTCGAAGGCTACGATTCGTCTACGACGCTCTCTTACATCGTCTTCACTGTAACTGGTACCGTTACTATCTTTCTACGTTCTATCTACGTGGAAGATGTGACAACATTAAATCGAGAATCGACCTGAACAGGGGGCCAAGGAAATAACTAGATCTTAAGGTAGTCCTCTCGCCTTGTCTGATGCCGCATAAGTTCGACGGAGAACTAGTCAGGATTTTCGGACAGTTCTCGATAAGATAAAAATTTAAAAAAATCAAGCATCTTCCATATGCTTGATTTTTTTTGGCATGCTTAATATGCTTGATTTGTATGCGGCATCAGACAAGGCGGGAGGACGACCTTAAAAATTTGGAAGTGCTGAGGGAAACCCCACGATGCCTCTTAAATCCTTTTCGTCTCCCTCAACTCAGCGAAGCTCAACTCTGAGCTTCGCAACCCCGAAGCTCATACTCTGTTGTAAAATATACAATACATTTTACATTTTTTTTAATTTGACTTTGTGACGATGTACATACATATATAAATTTATCTAAAATGTGATTCCAAGGGTTGGTGAAGGCTGTACTCATTTCATGGGAATTTGTCATGGTGCTTTGCATAAACGTAAACAGTCTAGGCATTTTTACAGCAGTGCGTTTGTAATAAACGGAAGCCGGAAGCTCGCTGACAAGCGGTGTAAGTGTGGTTCTCATAGTACAAGTTTTATTTTTTTATACACGAGGGGTTGCAAAATGGAGCGTCAGTCGGAGAGATGTTGATGACTTACCCTCCCGCGGTCAGCTCGTTAATCAAACAGCTGAGTACGAGTTCGAGGTGAAAGGGGTCGAACGAGAGTGATAGAGAAAAAAAAAGACACACACAGAGATAGACATTACGCACCAGTTGACCGATAAATCGACTGAATAATAATAATAATAATCATAATCATGATCATAACAAGAATAATAATTATAATTATGACAATAGTAAAGCGCGGCTACGTGAAATCATTGATTGTCGAGTGATGACATTTTTTTTTTGGATTTACTTCAGAGATAACAAAAAGTAATCCATTATCAGTTGAGCTCATTGCGCAAACGAATAACCTTTTTTTTAAATAAATTTGTATTGATTATATTTAATTATTGTTCCAAATATTTCATTATTGCTGCAAATTTAATTTCAGTCCAGTATTTCTATTGTGCAACAGGCTCTACTGTCATGTATCTCTGATTAGCCTTATCGCTCAAGGTGAACAGCCTAAGCACTACGAACTTCGCGAATGGTAAGTAATGTATAATAAATTGCTGATAAAAATTCGTTCAACAGACTAAGATAATTTTTCGTAGCTAGTGAATTAGCCAAATACCAAAGTTTTACAGAAATTCAATGAGTATAATAATAAATAAATAAAAACTTTGTTCGGATTTTTTTTTTTACGTGCGAAGCTTACGGACCTTAGACTCGGCATGCTCTTCCCCTTGATCAGATTCGTCGCGTGCATCTTCCCGACATCCCTCGCGTCGAATATTCTCGACGAAGTCGACGTTGGCCTCGTCAAGTGATCGTCGCCTGTGTCGAGACTTCTGTGACATTCCTGTGAATTAATTAAATTTTCTTTTTGTATTTTGCAGTAAAAATAGTGCGAAAATCGATTGGAAAAGGAATTCGAGAAAAAAATCAATTCAAATTCGAGAAAAAAGAAATAAAAAATTCGAGAATAAATGAATGAAAAGTTCGAGAAAAAAATAAAACAATCAAGTTCGCAATAATCGTACTTTTTCAAAAAATGCTTTTGGTTCCTCGTGGCCGATTTTTTCCAAAGCTTTCTCCGATTTGGACAGCAGCTTCGTTTCCACAAAAGCCTTGAGATCGGCCATTTTCATTCTCTTCTTCGTCTTTTCGCTCGCTCTTCTGACGTGGCTGCCCTCGGACTCTTGACTTTTACTCTCGCTGTACGATGTATCGGGAAACGAGGTGAGATCTGTAAAGCGTGTGATAAAAATAGTAAATTTTGATTTTGATTGACACTTCATCGAGTTAATTATTATTATGTTACTCACCAGCCATCGCTGCCACGTCACGAGGCTCGGGAATGTCAATGAGGTCCTTCGAATCCTCTTTCTTTCTCGTCTCGGGACTCTGGTAGATGGATACTTCGATTTTCGGAATCGGCAAGGAATTGCTCCGTCTTCGTGGCATCTGCTGAACTGTGCTCTCTTCGTTGATCTTCCGTAAGCTTTTCGAAAAAAAAAAATGTTATATATTATTTTTGTCAGAAAAAAAACGATTTTTGCGTTTTTCTCCTGGAATTTTATATATTTTTTATAAACACCGGTGCTTCGAAATCAGCGGGAAATTTGCCATCGGACCAACTTCAAACTTTTCGAAATCGAAATTTTTTTCTCGCGTCATTGTTCCTAGTATTAATTATGAAATAGGTTTGAAATAATTTATACCGTCTGTAGAGAAATTGCAGAGCCCAGTGAATACCCTCCTCGCCCCATTGAGTAACAAAGAGACACCGTAAAATCGCAATATCGAGAAAAGTGGCGGCCCGCAAGTCGCCCTCGACCGGACTCTCGTGGGTTCCGAATTGACTCTGTACACTATCACCCGGTGACATTTGATGCGAAGTCTTCGTCTTCGAGGCATCGACGTCCGCATCTTTTTCCGGCTTTTCCTCCCTCTCGTCCCTCGTTCTATCCATGTACCTTCAAAACCAATAGTAACAATCATCAAAATGATAATAGTTTCAAGGACTATTCTAATAGTTTCAAATATGCCGTTTTGTTGCATAAACGATTTCATCGTTTTTTCCAATAACTTTGCAAGTATCGTTTATTGAACCATATTATAATCTCTTAACCATAAAACATTGCAAGCCTTCCTATGTTTGTTTTATCATGTAAAATCGTTAAATCAACGATACGCATTAGTCTCAGTGATGACCTACCCCAATCTCACGGTTGTCGCACTTTTTCCATCGTACAGATGCGACGTGTCCAGATTGGTGATCGAAGTGACTTGCTCGATGGTCAGTGACTTTGAGGAACCCGACGATCGACCCATCGCCACGTGAAAAATACTCGCCTCGCCGGCAAATATCGTGTACACCTCCTTGACACCATCTGACGTTTTGTCGATGTCGTGTGACGACGGTACGCTGAATATTACCTGGGCCTTAAGGAGGAATTTTCTTGTTTTTTTTTTATCAAAACGAAAATAAAGGTTTCCTGTAATATAAGGATTGTTCTATATATTTACAACGTGCTCGTCTTCGGTGCTGGAACTCTCTTCAGGAATAGTTTCCGGAAAAACCGTGTCCTTCGGTGACGAAACCCAGTTGGACTTGAAAAAAAAAAAATTAATTGCACCCAAATGGATTCAAATAAACATTTTTTTTTTAATAAAAAAATACGTTCTTAATTCTCTTACATCATCATCTTGTCTCCCACTCGTCGGTGTCTGATCATTGATACCCATATTGACCGACTGACTGGTTGGACTGTCTGTATCCCCAAAATCCTCGCTTTTTACTTTTTCTTTAAATAAAAAAAAAATTCTTTTCTTTCGAAACCAATGAACGATTTTTGAATATCGATTAAGATACTCACTCGGTCCTACGAAAATATCGGTGATGACTTGCGGTGGCTTCGACGCTGAGGTTTTCGTCGAACGCGTCCAGAGTGCTCGTGGCTTTGGTCGACAATGAGCAGTGAAGCAGGACGCATTTGGGTGTCGATACTCGCTCATCGGAGCCCAAATTTTTACGCCATTTTCCAGACGCAAATTCGTTTTGAAGTCTATGTCCTTGAGGTGGTTACTCAGCGGTGCGAAGAGATAGACGAAGAGCTGTGAAACATATTTGTTTGGTCTTGATTTTTTTTTCTTTTTTTCAAACATAGGGTAGACTGGTCATCCCATGAACGCCTATCAATGAATGAACAAAATGATATATTTCCTTATATGTATGAAATAATAAATCGAAATAAAATTTTGTTTGGCTTCCCTTAATGTGAAACACCGTTTTCTGTTATATCAATTCAACTCCTACTGTTCGAAAGCTTAAAAAAATAGGAACCAAGTGTTCAATCATTGGCTCAACTGTTCAGTCATTGGTCCGTCTACCCTACGGATAATTTAATAAATACCAGAATTTTTGGTAAAAAAATTACTCACCGTCATCGTGGGTATCGAGTACAGATAATAAAAAGGGCTGGATCCAGTTCCAACTTGAGAATCCGTTTCGGCGCATTCCTCAGCAGCGTCGAGCAGAAACCAGTGCAAAATGTAGAGAAGAGTCGTTTCCATGGCTCCAAGATTCTGCAGGTCTTTCCTAGATTTGCAAAAAAAAATACATTCAGTGGAAAACGATAGATAAGACGTCCAAGAGGTGCAAAAGGTGGACAAACAATTCTCACCTGTTGTGCAGAAGATTGGCAGCGGCGTGAAGAATATAGGGAAGGGCGGTCTGGATCAAGCGCCATCGTGGCACGGTGCCCAAAATCTCGGTCAAGGAAGGCGTCAACTCGTTGTGGAGACTCTGGACCAGGACTTTCTCGAACGACTGTGCAGAGCAAACGTTGAATATTTTAATTTATATTTTTTAGGATTTTTACGATTTTAAAAAATTGTCCAACACTCACCGTGCTCGCCTCTTTCATTTCCTGTCATCGTTAAGCCAGCGTGGAATAGTAATTTGTCAATTAATTCCTTGTTAACGGGGTCGGGGATAATGCATTATTTGTTTAATGTGTCACCCTTTTTTTAATCCATTATCTAAAAAATAGATAATGAAACTCGGATCCTGTACACATTACTTTATTGTTTCGCGCCGTTACTAATGAGTAATAGAGCGAAGACCCATCACCTATTTCTTTTTAATAATAATAAAATTGTAATAATGGCTCTGGCCCATTTCTCATTAAAAAAGTAATGGGTGCTGGATTTCCATTATCCATTTTAAAAAATTAAATAATGCATTATTTCTACATAAAATTTTTCACAACGCTGCTTGTTAAAAAATGCTAAAATGAAAAATGGAGGTTTTGACTACTTACATGATGACCAGGTGCGTGTTGACAGAACTTCAGTGACGAATGTACGAATCGCATGAAAAAAAAGAATTAGTAATTGAACTATCTCTGATTATTACTTTTTTTTATTGTAATTCCAAGGGCATGTCCCGTACACTATTAAATTAAATAAATTATTATTATTATCAATAAAAAATAACTGTACCATGCACGAAGCCTCGTGAAGCTTTCCCAACTTGGCCCTGGTGAACGGTCTGTAAATTAAAAAAAAATCGTGACTGTTTTTCTACTTGCATTAAAAAACAATTATTTGGGAGAGCCCAAAACATGTCAACACTCGGGCAAACAAAATCGTGAGCTCACCTCAGCTGTCGCCACAGGTAAAGCTGAACCGGAATCGGTAGAGCCTGATCGTTCAAGCTTCCATCGAGTGATCGCCGTTTATCCATATTGTTGATTTATGGTAAACTGGAAGACAATTCGATTACAATGCACGTTCGTTACGATGCAAAAGCTTTTGCTCGCCTCGTTCCTCAATCTTAATCGCAGTCTTACACTGTCGGGGTTATCAATCACTCTCCTCGCATGCCGGATGCGCTCCGCCTGTTTCCACTTCCTGCATTGGGTGCGTCACGTAACTCGCAGCGAAACTTCATCAAAATCGATTTTCCACTGGGTCATCGATCTCCTTAATTAAAATTACCCTCCTCATCGATGGCTCTTGCACATTTTTCTTAACGTGTCACCTGGGAAAAATGTAGCACTTATAATCATCAGCATCATGCCCAACGATAAATCCACGAACTATTCCACTCGACATTCGCAGATCCAAAAGACTTTGTATCACACCTCAGTTCCAGAATCCCACTTCATTATTTCCCTTCAGCAACGATAAAAAATTGTCTCGTCGTCGCTGCGTCATCGCCACGTTACTCCTAGGACACTGTCGAAGATTTTTGAAGTCAAATTTAAAAACAAAAAAAAAATATTTAAAAACCCTATCAGGATTCAGAGAGAATGTGACGAGAGAATTGAACGTGACGATGAAATCACGTGTCGGACACTCGGCCTACTGGCACAGTTCTGGGCATCTGCGCTTCGGATTGAGGGAGAGGGGGAGGGATGGACAGAGAGAGACAGACGGAATGAGAGAGTGAGACAGATAGGGTGAAAATGTGAGACAGAGAGAGACAGAGTGAGAGGGAGTGAGAAAGAGAGAAGGCACTACGGATGACACACGTTGTGAGCTGGCCGATCGTCGCCGCAGCCTGCGCGAAGGGTGCGAGGGTGAGTTGAGAACTGCGAGGCGCAGATCCAGCGACAAAACAGGATAGTCGGCCGAAATGGAATGCGCACGCGACGCTCTCGCGTTGAATCCAATGCGCCGCCGTTTCATCGATCAGCTCGGGAATCTGCCCGCTGGACCAACCCCGTTCCCCCACCACGACTGCTCGCTAAGGGTGCGAGAGGGTGTCGCGAGAGGGAGGAACGGCGACGAGTTGCGCACGCAACTCGTCGTTTCACCCTCGCCACGCACCAGATACAGGCCTGCACTACTGTTGGTATTTGCCTGAATATGAAGACGACTATGAAGACTACGGCGCATTGACACGCTCGGCGATTATAAAATGCTGAAGGGAATCCGTCTGCATATCGAGACCAAAATTTCAATGCATGAGCAAGCATTGTTGTCAATATAAGTCGGCCTCTGATTGGTCGTGGACCGTCAAGATCAGCCGTTCGTTGTTTAACAGTGCGAGATTTGACAGTTTGTCGTAATGAGCGCTGCAGCACTGTTTAACCTACGGTGACTCCGATTTGGGCGGCTTTTGGCCTGGCGGCCAGATCTACGATTTCTGACAAACTGTTCGAACAACATTTTTTTTTCAAAATCAACTAAAAAAGGATTGTAACCGATGTTTTCAGGGGTAGAATATGCGACATGAGAACGATGGTATACGTTAAAAGTCGATATTTTCAAAAAATAAATTTCGTGACCCCGATTTGGGCGGTTTTCGGCCTGGTGGACAGATCTAGGATTTCTCACAAACTATTCGACAAATTTTTTTTTTTCAAAATCAACTAAAAAAGGGTTTTTAGTTGCGATTTACCCTTTTAAAGCTTTATAAAAGCGCAGCAGCGCAAAGGTATCTCGGGCACGCGCGCCAGCGCGTGTGATTAGCGTAGTGCATTTACAAAGTAATGCATTGATTATTTTTCTCATTTTTTCACGATTTCTTTCAGTATTAAAGCAAAGATTAGTATTTTTTTCAGTTATTTAAATGTTTGCACTCTATTCTTTTAACTCTACACATTAGTATTATGAATCCATAATTAAAAAAAAAAACAAATTGTGCTGTAAACTATATCTCATGAATAAATGGGGATTTACAACTCTGAGGTTAGGTAACCAAGTCCAGTTCAAACGAGATCTCGTCGTTGTCGTCTCTCTTTTTCCCCGGCAGAGGATTGAGCTCGATGCAAACTTCGGTCGTCGCACCTGTCTCCTCGGCCAACCTCTTCGCCTCGTTGCTTACAGCTCTGCATATCTCGCGCCACAATTCCCGATGACTCGGATGCAGCGCCGTCACGAGCTTTTCGAAGCTCGGCCAATCCATTTCCTCGCTGCTCTCGAGAATCTTGCGATAATTTAGGAGGACCTTTAATAAATTAAGGTTGTCCTTGCGCATTAACCCTTACTGTGCACACATCCGACGACACTACCTGCGCGCTCCTCGCTGATTTGGGGTCAAACTGACCCCAGTGTACACAGTGAGGGTTAAGCTGAGTTCGCATAAGTTTTCGAAAAATGGGACAGAATTGCATACACTTCTCGATAATATAAAAATCTGAAAAATTCGTATTATCGAGAAGTGTTTGCAATTCTCTCTCATTTTTGGAAAACATATGCGAACTCGACACCAGGCGCAACAGACTACCTTAAGAGACGAATCCTTCAATTCAGGCGGCGAATTCCTCGGTCCGGAAAGCGAAACCCTTAATTCAGGGGGCAAATTCTTCATTCGAGGAAGCAAATCCTTCGGTTCAGGAGGCAAATCGTTCATCAGCGAAGCTTTCGTTCCACTGTGTCCTTTTTTTTCCGCATTCACATGATGATCATCCCAGCTGGGCTTGATCCATTGGCGAATCAAATTCTCGGCTGACGAGGAACTGAAGTCGCTTTCGTGAAAAGGAACGTTGGACGAATTCTCATTGAGCTGCGAAAACGAATCGTCCCCCATAGAACCATTGAAGCCCTCGATTTTAGCAGCACGCTCATTCCCCATTATCCAGGATCGTTCCTGCAGTTCATTCTGGGGTCTCAATCGATCATAAACAACAAAGCCTAGTCTTTCGTCAATGTTCATGTCCCGACTGCCATGAACATCGAAGCTGCGTTTGCCTCGAACACCATCTTTTTTATTCCCAACATTTTCTTGAATCAAATATTCCAAAGTTTCCACAAGATGATTTTTCGCTTTGCCGTCATCCCACTTGTGACATTTTCTTTCCAAACTTTTGCCAACGACCTCTGACAAGGTCGTTGAATTTTTCTCAACATTTTCTTGAACCAAATATTCCAAATTTTCCACAAGACGATGATTTTTTGCTTTGTCATCATCACACTTGGGAAATTCTTTTTCCAAACTTTTGCCAACGACCTCTGACAAGGCCGTTGAATTTTTCTCGACCGATCGACTAGTGATTTTTGGCCTGGGAACTTTTGCAGGCAGTTTCTTTGGAATTACGTTGCGATGATTATGGCCCATCGTCGATTTGTCCGAAGAAGGAAGGTCAGTTCTGTTACGGCATGGAAAGATTGGATGAGAGTTTCTCATGATTTCCTGTTTTCTCGTAAACCTGGCAACTGGTCTGATTGAAGGAGGGTTCAAGGTCGTATTTTGCTTTGGTTCCGGAATCGTTTCGACGTCGCCTTTTTTCTCATTGACGTCTTCCTGGACCTCAGACGATTCCAGGCATTTAATGACCCCGCAATGCTCGCACTTTGTGAGATTGCAGTCGTTTGCCAAACTCTGCTGGACCTTCGTCTGGTCAGACGCCCATTTGTCCAGCAGATTCCTAAAACGATCCACTATTTCCTTGCAACAAGGTTCGCTGCTGGAATACCAGGAGCTCATGGACTCCAGGTCGTCGGGTTTCAATTTATCCAAGAGCCTGTGCAACGCTCCTAATTCTACGAGTGGACCACGTCTCCCATTGGACACATTGTCAGCCATATTTCCTTTGCCACTGGCAGACTTATTTTTCCTTAGTCACTGGTCTGACTGATGGAGCATTCAAGGTCGTATTTTGCTTTGGTTCCGGAATCATTCGAACGTCACCTTTTCTCTCATTGATGTCTTCCTGGACCTGATCCTGGACAAGTGGACCACGCCTCGCATTGGCTACATTGTCAGCCATATTTTCCTTTGCCACGGGCAGACTTATTTTTCCTTAGTAACTCGATGGCGATGTATATCTTCCCCCTTCTTCCTCTTTAGGAAAACAAAAATTTGCAAGTCTTGATCGAAATAATTTTTTTTAGGTTACTCCATGTGGTTCAGTGATGACACTGACACAACAACGAACATAGCGCATGACGTCAGCTATGAACCAATTTCTTCGTGACATCGCGTGTAGGTTAAAAAAAAATGACGACAGCAAATGTTTCCTCGTCATGGTGGAGTCTCGAGGTGATAACGTCAGGAATTTTGTGAACGGCCTTGTCGACAAGCTCATCCTCGAGGCAATGGACGTTATGGATGGTAACGTTGATTCCGAATAACCTTGACGAAATATAGACCCTGACCGTCCTCTCTTCCCACGTGACGATTCTATTTCAGACAATTATCAGCACCGATTTCACGTCAACTGTGCGATTCCAAATTGTCCAAAATGCAAAGACCGAAAATCCAGAAATCCGTCCTTGCGGATACCTCAAGGTCAGCAAAAGGTCGAAGTGACATTTTCGTGTCAAGGCGATCAGGTTCGGTCAACGCATCAGCCGGATTATCCGCAAGCAGCCCATCGGACAACCGATCTTTGGGCCCACGATGGCGACCGTCTCAACGTGGACCAACGAACCAGCGAGGAGATACGAAAAATAGCTCAAGGTCTTCAGGGTGTGCAGATCGGCGACTCCGCCATGGTTGGACCGATCAAGCAGGTCACCAGTCTCGAAATCGATGTGAAAAGGGCGATTCAGGAGATAGGTCGGGATTGCGAAATTTTGGAGGTCAATGAGGTTCCCATTACCGAAGGTCAGGGTGATCAAGAGCCGATTTTTCAAGGGACGATTGCTGATGCTGTAACGGAGGTAAAAATACATTTGATCTGTTTTCTGCGTCGCATGATCAGGATTTTTTTCTATTAATTTTAATTATAGATTTATTTTGATTAATATTTTTATTCATTTGAAATGTAGATTGATTTTTATTAATTTTAATTATAGATTGACAACCAATTTGGAAACACCTTGTCAAAAAATCGGGATCTAGAAAATGATCAAAGTGAAAGTGAGAGGCAGATGCATCGTCAGGCACGTCAGCTACTTCAGCAGCAGCCGCAGGAAGTGTCGAAGCTGCATTCGACGTGTTTTCTGCATCGAATGATCAGGGAACTGGAGGACGCCGAGGCGAGTCAGGAAAACGTGTTGAAGACATCGACCCCGATAAGCGTTATCAGCCAGGAGCGCATAGCAGCCTGGGAGGAAAATTCGGAAAAATTTATTCGCACAATCGAAGGTTCGAGGGACGAAAATTTGGAGGACGAGATCGACGACACCTTCGCGATTTCTCTGGTCGAGGACGCGCCTCCTGGTTCAGTCGTCGAAGTAGAAATTCAGGAAATTCAGGAAACACAGGAAATTAATTCTCGGCCAGACTCGCCGGTATCTCCGTCGCTTCCTTCACCGCAGCCGCTTCCGTCCGCTCCGCCGAACAGCAGTCAGTGTCTCGGTGCGAAGGGTGAAGCCTCAGTGCTGCAGCTGCACGAGGCGGAAGTCGAAGAATCGAAGACGAAGAAGAAAATGCATTTCGGTGCCAAGTTGCGAAAGTTCTTCCGGTCGGCGTTCAAACGTGGCAAAGACTGTTAAAGACTCTAGATTGATTTTTCATGGATGATTTTTGTGACACTTAAATCTAATAAAGTTTTCGAATCATCTTTATTAAAATTGTATTTCATTTCTAACGGTATTTTATTTTATTTGTACTTTATTTCTATTGATATTTTATTTTATTGGAATTTTATTTCTATAAATTTTTTATTTTACTGGTATTTTATTACAAACCTATTTAACCTTGCAATTTGTTTGGACAACCATTTACCCATTTGCTGCGCATGCCGAGACCACTGCAGCTCGTGGTCGACGCAAATAGACATACATTCGAGGAGACACCATAAAAATAACAATACGAGTTACGTCAGTGCATCTTGCAGGCGTCGTAAATAACTCGTCGGGTCATAAAGTCACGACGGTCCATTCACGAAATAATCATTGATCTTCGAGACATAAAACACTTATTACAACATATGACGGCTGATTGTCACTTTCATAGCTCTACAACTAAAAAATATTAAAAAATATAATAAAATATTAAAAATAATAATAACAATTTCAAAATCACTTTACCATTTAGTCTCGGTTCCTCTTTAACAACAATAACAATAATACCAATAATAACAACAATATTATTAATCGCAATGCATATAAATGCAGGCGCCTGGGTTCTCGTTGACGACGACTTTTTAAGCGATATTTCGAATGACAATTACAAAATTACTTTACCCTTTCGTCCCCTGACTTCCTCCCTAACAACAATAACAATAATACCAATAGTAATAACAATAATATTAACGCAATACATTTAAATGCAGGCGCCGTCGACGACGATTTCTCAACCGATATTTTAAATAACAATTACAAAATTACTTTACCGTTTGGTCCCCCGACTTCTTCTCTAACAACAATAACAATAATACCGACAGTAACAATAATAGTATTAATCGCAATGCATTTAAATGCAGGCGCCAGGGGTCTCGTCTAAAATAGGTGCAAACGTCGACGACGAGTTGGCCAAGATGCGTGCGATGAAAATTCTTCGGTCCATTACAGAAATAATAACGACGAGGAAGACGATTGCAGAGGAGCAGCGGAAACTCGATACAACTATCGATGCGTGGAGAAAGAGCTCTGAGCTTTTTAGCTCGGCTACCGGGTTTCGACTGTGGGTTCACAGCCGTCGGCTGTGTCGCTTTCCCCCTCCTCGGCCCGAATATCGCGGGGCTCGAGTATTTTCAAGACGTAAGAGCGGGCGACGAGGCCGACGAAGATCAACCAGGCTGGACGTTTCGGTCGGGTAGGAGAAGTCGTCGACGACGACGACGACGGCGACGACGACGAAGAAGAGGAGGAAGCCCGACAGATCTGGCAACCCTGACACGAAAATAAAATTGCCAAAAACCATTTATCGTAGCGCGAGCAACTCACGAAGGTCCTCAAGCTGTTTTTGGAACGCAGCGTTGCCGCTCTTCTGATTCTTCGTCAGGCCTTCCCTCTTCTCTCTCTCTTCTGGTCTCTTCTCAATTCTCGGGTTCCCCGACCACAGCGCCCTCTGTCGCAATAAAATCAATGTGACCGGTACCAGCTGCTCGCATTTCTGGTTCGAACTTCCTTCGGTGAACACCCAGAAGCCACGACACATCCTCAACAATGGTAAGTTGATTTTACTGATTTTTCCTCGTCGAGTCAATTCGAGTGATCCATCAATTTTTTCGAATCGATGGATCCTCGATTTTTAACGAAAATTTTGTATTTCTAGTTTTTGATATATTTCTCTTTTTTATTTTTGTCATAATGATTGATTATTGAGTAAAAAAAAATTGTTGTGCTAATGTGCGATTTTTTTCTTTTTCCAGGCGGATCTTACAAGCAGGGAGGTCGAGAGTGAGTAAAACCGTGGAATTCCAATAATTAACTGTGACAATTTTTTTAAGTCAGTGCGCGATTTTTCGTATGGGAAATTAAAAAAGTTGGGGGTGCGACTCACCGCGAAAAAAATGTTTTTTCGAATTTAAAGAGCCTGTGTGAAAAGTCAGTTTGAAGTCGATCAAATATTCAGAGATTTATATAAATGATAAATAATAAATAATAACAATAATAATAAGCATAACAGTAATGACAACAAATTCAGGAAAGTGATACAATTTTTGGCAGCAGTTTTTGGAAAAATAAAATGTTATCAGGAAATCGGCTAAGAAATAGCAGTAAATGATAAATGATAAATAATAATAATACTAATAAGAAACACAACAGCATTGATAATAAATTCAGGAAAGTGATACAATTTTTGGCAGCAGTTTTTGGAGAAATAAAATGTTGCCAGGAAATTGGCTGAGAAATTAGCAGAAAATAATTTTGAAATTTCGACGAAGAAGGAAAACATTGGGGGGAACGTGAAATCAACGATAACTTGCATAATCGTTGGTGGGTGAACGCCAGGAGTCAAATTGTCAGACGCGATCGTTCCGGTGTCAAAAATAGGTTCGGTCTCTGCTCTTATATGGCTCGGTAGGGGTAATCTGACCCAGTGCTCCGCCACCGGGTAAAGCGTGCTGCCGCTCGAGCTTCGGTGGTGGGGGGAGAGAGGAGCGCGGTGGCTTCCAAAAATAGCGTTTTGATATTTTTGAACCGTTCCCGCCGAGTGCGAGAGAGCGAGACGATTCCACCGGTCGAAGGAGGAGAAGAAAAAAAAAGAAATGCCCTCGTTACGCATCTCGGTCGCCCACGCAATGCGCGCGTTTTCCCACAACTTCCGGAAGTTTACCAATTTAGGAATTCCTACCGTCGGCTCCGGGGAAACTTTTACAGACGCGAATTCTTTCCGCATTCCGAGAGTCGAACCAATCGGGGGGGAGACAATTTTTTTTTATAATTTTTTTTAAACTGATCTCGATGAGTTTATTTTTTATTTAAAAATCGATCGTTTATCTTGAATTCAAAAATCAACCGTTTATTTTTTATTTGAAAATCGATCGTTTATCTTGAATTAAAAAATCTATGGATAAAAATTTTTCAGCAATAATTCACGAAGGCTTCGATAATATTAACTAACGATTACGTCTCTTTTTCTTTTTAAAAAATGTTTTACCAATAATACAATATTTACCCTCAGAGTGCGAGTTCGCGTTCTCCATCTATGACGCCGACGGCACGAACGTCATCGACGCTGTCGACCTCGGCAACGTCCTCCGCGCCCTGAACCTCAACCCGACCAACGCGACGATCGAGAAGATGGGCGGAACCGCGAAGCGTGGCGAGAAGAAATTGACCCTCGAGGAGTTCCTTCCCATCTACAGCCAACTGAAGACCGACAAGGACCAGGGTGGTTACGAGGACTTCCTCGAGTGTCTCAAGCTCTACGACAAGGCTGAGAACGGAATGATGCTGGCTGCCGAACTTTCCCACACGCTGATGGTTCTCGGTAAAAAAAAAGAAATATAAAAATAGTTGGGTAACGTCACCAGTGAACAAACGGTTAAGCAGAACGATTTGTTTATCTTGAGCTTTTATAACAAGCAATACTTTCGAATTGTTTGCAAAAATGTTTGAAAAATATATAAAAATCAATACTAATAGCCAAATGTCCAAAAACACCAGTAAATAAACATGCCAGTCTAACCGGCACTTTTAGACGAAAATAAGCTTCTGCGACAAAATAATAGCAGTAGATAGCTAAAAAATAAACAAATTAGGAATCTAATGTTCAGCTAAGTCGTCTCAATTGCTCATGAACTCTCAAAAAGCTGTTGTTCATTCACTGGTGACTGTCCAAGTACTGGTGCCCTCACCCTGCTGTGTTTATCTATCGGTAGATTTTGTGTATTAACTATTTCATTTTTTTTACCTCCAGGCGAGAAACTTGAAGAGAACGAGGTCAACATGGTCCTGAGCGAGTGCATGGACCCCGAGGACGAGGATGGTTTCATCCCCTATGCTCGTGAGTACCATAAAAATAACCCCATAACCCCCATAAGTCAAGCATTTGACATGTTAAACACCCGAAGTAATTGTAGCAAGTATCGAGCCTTGCAAGTATCTTGACCCAGTATCTTGAAAATAAAAAAAACACACCCCCCTTTTGTATCAACGCCCAGCACGGTAGATAATACTTGACGCAACACGTATCATAAATTTTCCTCCCGCCAACCCAGTAAAGTAGGCCAAGTTTTTTTGAACAAGTTGATCGTTGGATTCTCCCATCACCAGTTTTGTAAATAGTTGATAACCAGTGACAATTGAGGGAAACCCGAAAGCGTCGTCATTGAGGATTCAGATGGAACCAGGAAATATCCAGCCAATCGTCGCAGCAGCTAAAATTCATTGAAGTCCTAATAATTATTTTGTTTGAATGCAGTTACAGTGAAAAAACGTAGTTTGACCTTGAAACGAACCTTTTTCTTCCAAATCGTCGTGTCCCTTTTTTTTTTGTATTCTCGTTGGTAAAAAAGTCCTGTATCAATTTTGCTGGACGCCCCTTTGAAGAAGCAGGAAAGCCATGAAGTCCTCCGTTGACCTTGTGTGACCTCTGTTCCCTGTATGACCTTCCCGACTTGGGGACTGTTTTTCCAGCGTTCTTGAAGAAGCTGCTTGCATAAATATTGAGGATAATGTCCAGTCGACTCGAGGAGAATCGTCACCGTGAGTAAATCCCGTAGAAAATCCTCTCTCTCTCTGGTTTATTTTCACTTTTTCGCACGTGTGTTATATTTGTGTTTCTGTGTTTAACGGCGAAGGTGAAAAAAAAACATGTCAGCCAGCTTTTGTCCAATTGTCTCGGTTTGCAGGATCCGCGGCGGTGTTGGACCAGATGCCGAAATCGATAATCCACCGAATTCCTGTGCCGTAACTTTTTGGCACCGTAACAAAAACCCCACGCTTTCTCCGCAGCCGCGAAGCGTCTTATCGCTCGCCTCGCCACTTCGACCCTCGACGCTTTTCCTGATCCTCGTTTCCCACTCTGATTTTGTCACCGTCGTTTATTCATTTACTTATCCGCTGACACTTCGTGTCCGAGAGACACGAAAATGCTTTCGTCGTGAGAGTTCTGGACGAGGACAACTTTGTTCTCCGTCGCTTTGATGGAAATTGTTTATTTTTCTTGATCCGAGAATCGAGCAGTGATATTGACGTCGTGGAATGGATTTTGGTTTAATTGCATTACATGAAATTTACTTGTCATTCCATTACATGGGATTGTAATTAAATAAAAATTAAATTCCATTACATGAAATTAAACCAAAAAAATCCAGTCCCCGATCAGATTCGATTCGCTCGGAGCAATTCCTCGTCATTCGTCGTTCTAACAAACGTCTCGTCGTGTTGACAGCTTTTCTTCGTCGGATGTGCGACAAGGCGATGGCATCCGAAGACTAAGAAGACCAGCTAAGATTGGCCCAAGGACGACGATCCACCATCCGACACGTCGATCACGTCGAACGAGAACCGAAGAAGAACACCAATGAACAAATTATCGTTGTTAAGACAATAATGTATTTATAACAAAAAAAAACGCAAAAATCTGTCGCCGAACAAAAACTTCATCTCCCCGTCGCGCCGACTCCGGTTCGATCGCGATGCCGTCTCCTGGAAAAAAAGAACAAAATAATGTACACTCCAGAGACGAAAAAAATCAAATAATATTATTATTATACTATTTATAAATGTGTAAAAAATAAGGAGCGCGTGACACGTCCGACGACCTGACTTCTCGGCGATACAAACGACGAACGTTGGAGGGCGTCGCGAGGGACTCGAGTGGGCGCCCAATTTTTTTCGTCTCTTCTTCTCTCCCGCTCTGTCTCTCTCACACACAAAATCGCGCATCTCGCGAAAAAATAACACCAAAAAAATGAACATCCACCGGTATACGAAAAAAAAGCGATACGACAAATTGCATAACGAAAAAGGAAGAAAAGCAGATATGCCATAAAGAAAAAAAAAATACAAAAAAGGGAAATGCATCATTTAATTTAGTTTACGACATTGTTGCCGTGAGCAGGTGAATTATTATTATTAGCTCGTTGAAGACAACCTAAGCTATCGCAGCACTGTGTTAAGCTGAATCGAATGACTGTGTTATTTTACTTACTTCTACTATGATACGAATACTACTACTACTGTTACTTAAATAAATTGCACTTCCTGGTGTCCCGGAAGTGCCAAAAGCCAAAGATCATGTTTACCTTTTAAGTCCAAAATAAAAAATAAATCCTTTCAAGTCCAACTATTAACAATTTGTTACCATGAATCCCGATTTCTAAGCTTTCAAGTCACAGTTAACCCCTTAAAACGTAGTGACATACTGGTATGTTAACCCCTTAAAACATAGTGACATACCAGTATGTCACTATGCTTCAAAGGGTTAAGCGACCATCACAGTGTGACATTCCAAAAAATAGCATTTCTTCGCGATTTTTTTTTTTTAATAGTTACTATAAGCTAATCTATCTGATTTTTTTTACAAATTTTTACAAGTACTGATGGAGAACACAAAAAGACGTGCCTACCGTTTTGAAAAACACCATTCCGAGAAAAACGCGTTTAAAGTCATGCTGCAATCCGTTAAGAAAGGCAGTAGCGACCGAATAAATTCAAATGTTGATTTTTAGGTATAGGACGATATTTATAACTGTATATACTATAGGAAAATCGAGCAAAAAAAATAGATAAAAAAAATGTCACACTAATGACTCCCAGCTCGTTTACGAAGAGCGTCGACTCGTCGGTCGCAAAACTCTACCGAACGCTTATCATCACTGGCCGCCGCTATCGCCGTGATACGCGTCGTCGTCGTCGGGTGTCGCGTCGGCGCGGCAGCAAGCATCAACGACGCTCCCGCTCGTGCAGCTTCGGCCGCGGCCGTGACAAGAGGCGTGGAAGCGTCGGCTAAGCCCGGCAGCCCGGCAGCCGTGGTGTCCGTTCAAACGCGTCGAAACAGCCGCCTGAGCAGCGTCGCGCGTTCGCTCTCAACGTCGTCGATCAGCCAGCAGCACTTTTTTCCCCCCTTCGCTGTATTCGCAATTTTCGCGTCGTTCTCGGTCGTCGCCAGGGCCTTTAGGTCTCCCGAGGCCTGAAAAAAAAAAAAAAAATTTACCGCGTGAAATATTTTGTTTACGACCGCGCGCGATTTCGCAAGTGAAGAATGACGGATGTGCAGACGAAGCTAGACGACGCTGTCAGCGGCGGCGGAGACGACAGAACGAGGAGCGAAACCCCGACCGCGTCTACGCGGACAGGTGAGTCGGACGCCTCAGCACAAATTTTATATTAATTATTAATTAACAATTCCTCGGTTTCCCATCGGATCAAAAATAACTCATTCATTTTATCATCGCGTTCCAATTTCTACTTAATTTCTACTTAATTAGTGTATTTTTTTTTAATAAAACGCACAAAATTAAGTAATTAATTGACAATTCCTCGGTTTCCCATCAACTCGATGATGATTCATTCATTTTATCATCGCGTTCCAATTTTTATTTAATAATTAGTCTCCATTTATTCTTAGTGTATTTTTTTCTAATAAAACGCACAAAATTTATTAATTAATTGACAATTCCTCGGTTTCCCATCAACTCGATGATGATTAATTAATTTTATCATCGCGTTCCAATTTTCATTTAATAATTTTTTTCCATTTATTCTTAGCGTATTTTTTTAAATAAAAATGTGACTGACAGAAAACGTGATTTGGTCAAAGTGGAAGTTGATTTCTGGGATAAACGAGTGAGCAACGCGGACTGCGACTGAGACTGAAACTGCGAGATTTTGCTTCGGAAACGCAGCAGCCGAGATTGCATTATTTACCTGGCTTCCGGGTAAATGGCAGCGGTCCGGGCATGCGCGTCTCGCGACGCTCGAGCGTCGTGGACATTGCGTCTTCACACATGACCAGACGCTTGGCTCGATATAGCAGAGCCGCACGTGTGTGTGTACCGAGTGTACGCGAAACGTTCGTGTGCGCGTCGTAAAAAAAAATACGCCGTATCGGTTGTTACCCGAGAGGCTTGCGTGAACTCGCTATCCGAATCTGTAGATTCAAACAGGTGTTGACAGATACGCGCGATGCGACTGTAGCAACGACGCCTGCCCGGCTCGCAATACACATCGGCGATATTACGACCTGGGACCTTGCACGTGTCTGGCTAATTATTTTAATTCGAGCGCAAATCGCTCTCAATGGGATCGAATTATGCGGTAGTAAAACTTTTTTTTACGTTTCTGTAATGAGAGCAAATAGAACATTGAATTAAAAAACGCTTCACACAATTTGCTTGGCACTGGATGAATTAAATTCAGTCAATTGATTTCATTCAATCACAATTTGGTATCATTGATAACAATAATAATAATCATCATAATCAATTATGATATGATTATTAAATCATGAAATAATCATGATGATAATTACAATCATAATGATCATGATAATAATCATAATCATAATAATGCTCACCCATCGTCGACCGAATTTTTTTCCACAGAATAATTGCATCGAGTCACCGACGGTCGGGATATCGATTGCAATCGTCAAAAAAATAATAATAAAAAAAACTAACATGGAAAGTAAAGGATAAAAGTTGGGACGACAACGTTTAGCAGATAGCAGCGAGAATCCGGAGCGTCGCGTGGCTCGCGGGTTAAACGTTCCCGGGTGGATACTTGCAGCACGTTATAGTTACTTAGTGATCGTTATTTCGTTTATATGGCGAAACGTGAGAGTCGAGAGCGCGGCGGTACCTGGTACCTGTGTTAACCCGCGGTTTGTCTGCGTCTCCGTGTCATTTGAAGAATGCCGGCAGTTTCGAGCGGCTGTCGGACGACTCGGAGACACACCGGAGCTGGTTAGTTAGTTCAGAAGCGCTAACTAGTCGGTCCAATGCGTGCGCGCTTCATTGAAATGCTCCTCGCGTGCGATCACTCGGAGATCGTCTCTCGGCGTTGGTGGCGCGAAGCGCGCACGTCCGATGTGCTGGCAAAATGCATACACATTGCGCAATTTGTACAGTCGGACGAATTTTTATTGAATTATTTATTACATTATTTTGTCACCAAAACCAAAAGATGTAGCTTTCGAAGGTAAAACGAAGGTGAAACAATGTTCGAAAATAATTCCCAACTCCAAGCGTCAAGAGACAACTTCAACAAAACTAAGTCGTATTTTCCGAAGACATTTGCTATTTTTAAGCATTTCGCGAAATTCGAACGTGGGCGACGCACAAAATAGTGGATCTAAATTCAGGCTCAGAGCTCCGTGGAAGGGAAGTTGATTCGTATTATCGTTGCGTAATTGCGCTGACATCCTTCGATAATTAAATTCAATCAAAAGCAGCGACAATTGGTTGGACCGATCAGCTGGCTATATACGGATCGTGAAACAGAGAAAAAAAAATTATGTCTTCGCCACTGTCATCGGAAGCAAAAAGAAAGAGAGGAATTAGGACAGCTGACTTAATTAGAAAATTGCTGCAAGTTACATCGACGTCATCCTATATCGATGGCACGAAACTTGAGCGAGTTAAATGCTGAATTAACTCCGAGTTCTGTTTTACCATCGGCTAAGCGTATAAAACAAATAACACGACGACGACGACCCCCCCCCCCCCCCCCCCCCCAATTATTAGTTTAGAACTATCGCCGCGCAGTTTCGCACGAGTCCAGCGAGTCGGAGGGACATAATCGTGTCTCCGTCTCTCGGAGCCATCGGCCCGAAACGTGGCGCGGGGGCGAGAGAAATTGATCAACTCGAATTTATCACGAAGGTCGAGTCCACCGTGTCATCCGTTCTACTTTTACGCTGAGCGCTTCGTCGCGTCTCGTAAAACCAGTTTTATATTCGGGAAAAATAACAAAAAATTACCAACACATTTGTGACTCGTCAAGTTTGTAAAATAAAGTAAAATTGAACGGAAAATGAGCTTGCGGGAAAAGTGGGCAAAAATTGCTCATCCGTTTCATTGTGGTTCGAAGAAAAGGGTTGAAAAAGCGGCCACACGGGGTAACTAGTTACCCCAGGCTCAGAAAAAAAAAAAAAAAGGTGACGATCTCTTCAACAAACATGAAACAATCGGTTAGCAGTCTTAAAACACCCATAGGTCTTGTACAACTGGGATTTTCAGGGTTAAAAAAACGGGTTAAGAAAAAATGTACCCATTTTCTAGCCGGGGTGCCAATGAGAATTGTGTTGATGACGTTTCTGGTGACCCGCTGGCGTATCGACCAAACTCTCATTTCCACAGGTCCTTCCGTCCTGCATCCTGCACGTTATCACTATACCTATATCTATTGCGGTACATAATACTAATAATAATAATGATAATAATAATAATGTATCCGCAGTACAATGGCTTTCAACACGTGTTCGAGACATTTATTAATGGATTATACGGCACCTGTCATATATTCCAATTTATTTATGGTTCATAAAGTTGCACAGGGAAAACCATGGGAAAAGCCTCTTTCGATTCAATACAAATACTGTGGAGTTTGTTCTCCATTGCTGAGCGAGATTGTTACTCCTAGTGAAGAGGGGGAGGGGGGTTTGAAGGGAGGATGAAGGGAGGGTGAAGGGGGGGGGGGATAACGGGAGCTTCCAGCACTGCACCATCGCCTCTCCAGCATTTACATCGCTCTCCCCGTTCCGACGCTCTGACCCAATTTTCCCAACGCGGCTGCCGGGTTCGGATCCCGGCGGTAAAATCCACCGGGTTCACCAACCCCGGCAAAATCGTCCCGCGCGCTTTTTTCAACCCTTTTCTTCGAACCACAATGAAATGAATGAGCCATTTTTCCCTACTTGTCCCGAAAGCTCATTTTCCATTAAATTTTACTTTTTATTTTATTTTACAAACTCGACGATTCAGGAATTAGTCGGTAATTTTTTTTTTTTTTATACCTGATCATTTTACCTCAAAAGCTCATTTTCCATTAAATTTTACTTGTTATTTTATTTTACAAACTCGACGATTCACAAATTCGTTGGTCTTTTTTTTATTTTTTATACCTGATCATTGTACCTGGAATATAATTATTCGCTGGTTGTCACACGAACACGGAAGATTAAGGTTCATCGACCTCAGAGCCTCATCTGACCCTCGAGAAAAGCTCGGGAAGACTCCCCCGCTGCTTTCACTTTTTTTTACCGAGGGTTTTTTTTCTGCCACGAGGGTGGTGTCGAGGGGAAAAAAAATATCGCGATAGTCCGGACGAACTCTCCGATATCTCGAAGACTCTTGGTGTCCTCGATCACGTTTTCCGTATCATCGGCAGACGGCTCGAACGTGCGTTATTTCTGCGTCGTCGACTCGTCGACTTGTTGAGGCGCAGCAGCAGCTTCGGCAGCTTTCGCTCTCAATCCTCGATTCACTTCGGCGACACTTTCTCGAGACCTGGTTAGCGCTTAGACGCGACGCAGCAGCAGCAGCGCTCAGCCGTGATCTCCAGCCTGTCGGCTATTTTCTCGCCGCGCGACATCGTAACACACGCGCAGCGCGCCCGAACATTACGCAACACGCGAGCTTAGACCCACTCGGTAGTCGGTACCTTCGCGCCGCGCGCTGCTGACCTGACTCAACTCGCGCACGGACCCGGATCACGCGGGCTCGAGTTTCCCCGTGGCCTTGACTAACGCTCAGAGTCACGCGTAGCCCGAGTCGATTGATTGCGAAAAATATTCCGCGGGCTCTGAATTAAATCTGATGGCTTTTCATCGCCTTTCGCAGTTCGTGTTACCCAAGGAATCTTAATTTCCGCTTGGGTGAAAAAAACATCGATTTTTTTAATAATGTAGGTTTTTCTTGTATTGAATCTTCGGTGAAACGTTTATTCAAGGTGTATGAATTTTTTCAAATTTTTCTATTTACTTTGAATTTTGTGATTTTCTGCACGTAAAAAAAAACGAAATATTCAAAGTGAATTAAAAAATTTGAAAAAATGCATGCGTATTCAGAAAAAGGAACGAATAATTTTCATCGAAACATAAAATTAGGTTGTCGAAAGATTTGTCGAACAATTTTATTTTTCATCAATTTGGTAATAACTTTTTGGAACTATTATTATGCAAAATTAATCTCTTCAACGCGTTTAATATGCATGTTTTTTTTTTCAGATTTTTATATTATCGAGAAGTGTTTGCAATTCGCTGCTATTTTTCGAAAACTTATGCGAACTTAGTTTAATGCGCAAGCACTACCTTAATGTCAGCCGGTCGCGTCATAGACGTTTATCGAAAATATACCTGGTTCGTCTATTTATATGAGTGATACTGTAAAAAAAAATTCAAACAATTTTTTTTTAAACACATGCATCATAAGTTTATACGTATATAGAGTGAATGGTCTGGGTGAGTCTGTCCAGCGGCGCGAGAGGCACGATGAGGCCATGTAGTAGCAGCCACAGCAACGTCACATTAAACTGCATGTATAATCGGTGATGTCATCTGCCAGGAACGATCTGACATTCCGAGTCTCTCGCAGTTAAACGTCGGTGTCATTTGTACTCTGACAAATTACATCAGACTCGATCAAAACGCGCCTAATAAAATCTGGTTTCATTTACGTATTTTTATCACACACTTCGAGTAAATAGAATTATCACCATTGCCGTGGTGAAAGGAGAGACAGTGAAATAGTTAAGAATCTGCCGCTTCCCTCATGCACGTTTTTTATCAGCGTCGGTCTGACTGCGTCGACGACCAACGAGTGAATGATGAATGGGGCAGAATTACTGGAGCAGCGAAGTTCGCACAGCGAGCTTGCGTACCAAGTAACTGTGCGTGCAGAAACTTTTGCACGCTTGGCTTGATAATTGTACTCATTAAGTCCTCAGTTTAAATAGCGAGGTACTTGATAAGACGATTATGACGTTTAGCGATATTTTTCGTGGCTGGGATTTTGACACAACTTCTTTTTTTATAAAAAATAAAATTAGAATAAAACCAAAAAAGATCGAGGTACTTGACAGGTTGTTTATGACGTTTAGCATTATTTTTCGTGTCTAAGATTTTTTTTTAACTCAAAAATAAAATAAAACTGGAATAAAACGAAAAAAGGTCGAAAGGATATTTATAAGATTGAATATTTTTCAACACGAACACATGACCAGTCGACCTTTCGTCGTGCAAAAGGGTTCGTCGGCTCGAGCCTCGTCGCATGGATGGATGCGAATGGTATTTAGAGGATGAAGCGTTCTTTGAGACGCGAACCCCCAGAGGAGAACCGAGAATGGTCTTGTGTGCGCGTGCGTTAATATGAGACTGGTCGATGCGGCCTAAGAAGCGAGAGGCAATGAGAGAAAAATACAGATGCAGACAAAAAATCACCGTTTACAACATTTTTTACCCCAATCCCAAAAAATACTTGGTAAAAAAAATATGCAACATATTTATTATTGGACAAAAATAGTAAATATCGGAAAAATTATGTTTCAGCAAATTTCGTTACAAATTAATTGGACAATAAATAACCAACGCGCCAAACTTTTTTTTACGCTCGTCAGAAATCGATTTGTTTCACCGGAGATAAATCGTTCCAAGTTGCAACGAATTTACCTGCGACCGAGTGTGAGAAGATGATAGATAGTGAGATTAGCGGCGTAAATTAATGAACGCGATCCCGGAGACGGGTTACAGCGATTTCTGTGGAGTCTGCGAAGCGTCGTAGTTGGCTGAGAGCGGACGGAAGGACTCGCGCGCAGACCCCGAGGGTGAGCGTACGCTGGCAACTGAAATCGATAATAAAACGGCGCCGGGGAGAGAGCGCAGCATCCGAGAAACTCGGCGCTGCTGGCTCGGCTCCCGTACGTAGGAAAGCTGACTGGAGCTTCGACCGCGCGACACTTCCGACCGCGAATTTCTTCTTAATGCGTCTGACTCGGCACGAGTGATGAACGATGGAAGACGAGGACCCATTAATACCGCGCAATATTCGTGCAAAAACGTCACCTCAACATAATAACAAAATATTTTATGAATTATGCCGGAATATTATTTCAACCACAATCATATTATTCCTCTATTAAAAAGTGCGTGAGCAACCATTGTTGTCGATATAACTCGGCCTCTGATTGGTCGAGGGCTGTGAGAGCCGACAGTTTTTGTTTAACAGCCCGAGATTTGATAGTTTGTCGTAATAAGCGCTGCAGCGCTGTTTAACGCTGTTTTTTTGTAAACACAATAAAACTCGATAATTTGGCTGTTTTTTGTTCTCGTCAACGTCACCTCAAGATAATAGCAAAATATTTTGATGAATTACGACGGAATATTATTTCAACCAGGATCATATTTCCTTTGTAAACAGAGTAAAACTCGGTAATTTGATTCAGTTTTTTTCTGCTTTTTCACGAAGATTTTTGTTAAGGGGATGCTGGAGTAGATTTTTTTACCGACCGGTCGGTAAAAAAGTACGTTTTGGTAGTTCACAAAATTCATTGTTATTGTATTATGCATCGCCTTAAGTGACAAAAATGAATGAAAATTGGTGAACGAGATTAAGTTAAATAAAAGCCGCACGAAAAAGGCTGTGAAAAAAAAACAAAGTGCTAGATTGGGAAGACTGAATGGAGCATGTATGGTGGTGGTTACTGACGAATGGTCACCGCTGTTATGGGATTCAATATTGGTGAGGCGATGGCACGCTCGTCTTTAATGTCGTCCGGACGGAGAAATCGATCGCGTTCGTTTCTCCGGCGCACCCTGTCATTGCCTTTATTATTCGTCTCGATGTCATGGCGTAACTGATTGTCCAGGATGGCCGGGGGGGGGGGGTATCGCATTACCATGGCGTGTAATAATTCCGGTTCGTGCGGATCGAGACGTTCCTAAGAGCGTGCTCAATGGGACGTAACTTTCGGTGCGTATTGTCTGCACATTTGTAGGTGTAGCATTCTCGTCGTGGTTCCTCGACGATTTCCATGACGACTGTCACGTGGCCGTTGCTCCATTTGGTAGCTGAACGCATCTACGATTTCCCCCGAGATTTACGAGTCCATTAACTCGGATTCTCTGGTCCGAGGCTTGCAAACCGACGATACGATTCAGTCGAGCCTGCGACATGTCCCACTTGAAAGAAAAAGAATGCCATTGTCCAGCTAATGATGGGGGGAACCCACGTTAGGAGGCTCATTTTCACTGATTTTTTGAATTTTTTTTTTTTTGGGTGGGAAGAATTTATTAGAACTCAATCAAATTTGGCCATCATTTTGTTCATATTTCGAACAACTTTTGTGCATTTTTGTAAATAATTTCAGCCAAAAATAACACAGTTACGCACTGATGTCCGCTGAAGGTCGTAAATACAGTTCTTCAACTGCGGGACGTGCAGCCATTTCAATATTCGTCCGGAATCCCCCCTGAAGTCAACATGGCCTGGGAAGCATCCATTTACATTCATGATTTTCATAAATCTCCACCATACGCAATTTCACCATAAGTTCCCCATAAATCTACTATAAATATTTCCCAAGATTGCCATCACGTATTTATATATTTCCACATATAGATTTCCATATCACAGGGCTTGCTTTATCGGTCGATCAGCCTTTGACTAAACCGGACGTCGCTTCTTTTTTTCCTACGATATTTTATCCGGTTATATTTACGGGTCTTGGGTGTAATCGACGCGGGATTAAAGTGATGAGCCCGAGCCGCCACCCCGGGCTTGTCAAACAAGCCCAACTAGGCGGAAACCCGAAGAGGGTTGCTCTACGGGAACATTTATGGAATCTCTCGGCGGTGGAATAAAATATGAAAAAGGGCCGTGGGTAAAAACAATGGCCATCGGCCTCGAAGAACCGAGAGTCGGTGGCGGTTCTCACCCTCAGCCCTGACGTCGGGCTCCTCTCTAGGGCTTCGCATCAGGATGGATTAGCCCGAGGCTCTTTTGCCTCCGCATGGCTGCCGCGTAGTTACCCCCAGGGCCGTCGCACTCGGCGACAACGACGACCGAGCCGAAGACACCGAGCGTCCGGTGTGTTGGCGATCGTGTCGCAGATTGCTCGAAAATCTGGTCGGACTTGTTCGCTGGTTTGGAAAACCTGGTGAAAGTGATATATATATTTTATTTAGCTATCCTGAAGGTCAATGGGTCAACATTAAAAAGGGCTCAATTTCTGCAAAATAAATATGACAAATTCGTCAAGTTAAATTTGTTGTCAATGTTTGAAATCTGCATTTAAATGAAATAATAATAATAATTATTATTATTCAGCAATCCTGAAGGCCGACGGTAAAAAGGGCTAATATTCGTCTGCAAAATAAATATGACAAAATATTCGTCAAGTAAAATTTGTTGTCAAAGATTGCAATCTGCATTTAAATAAAAAAATGAAAACGTGATTCAGCAATCCTAAGGTCAATGAGCCGACGGTAAAAAGGATTAATATTCTGCAAAATAAATATAACACATTCGTCAAGTTAAATTTGTTGTTAATGTTTGCAAGTTGATATCGAGCAGAGGTAAAGTCAGTTTTCACTCATCTTTGTACTGTACCCGAAGGGTTGATTCCCCCAGTCGGTACGGCAGGTTCCTTCTTCGCTATGTTTGTTGTTTTCTTTGGTACCAGTGGAGCAACCCTTGGCAACCCCCTCAACCCGCAGTGGATAACGCGATATCGAATTAAGAAATAAAAAAAAATTGTATTGAATGACATTTGTCAGCTGACCCCTGACCTGTGCATTTTAGTGTCGCGAATAATTAAGCAGCCACGTCGCAGATGCTCGGCGAGTTCGTTGCACTCAAAAGCTCGGTAACCTTTTAATCTTACGGATGAGAATTACTGACAGCCAAACCCCAACCGACTGCATCGCCGTCCGATCGATAACCGACGGTCGCTTATATATAGGACCACCTGAGTTTACCCAACGAAACCGAACGGGATCAATGCTATTGGTCGACACGATGGCTCCAAAAATAAATCACCATTTTGTATTTTCGACCATTCGATACTTATCACGGTTGACGCGTCGAATTAAAATTAATGCGAAAATTATTTTCTCTGTTTCAGGTAAGCGATCGACCCGACGAGGCCGAAGAATGGTGACAAATCATCGAATCCATTTATATTTTCGAGGCCTTTCCACCCTCGACACTCGACCTTGACGCGCCTGAATCTGACGTGAAAATCAGAGCTTTTTTATTTATCGGTTCACCGGTCAGACGGTGACGGTCGTCTGACCTGTGTGGGTGGTAAAATGTTAATGTCGCGTGTCGCGCGACTCGCTGAGTAGCAAACGCGGCCGGAAACCGTGTGTAACGCACAAAAAAAAACAAACAAAAAAAACAGTGGAAAATCCGTCGGACGTGGCGATTGTCGTCGAGACCCTCGCGCCGGTGTCTGGAAGACGGACTGCTTGACCGGTCTCCCGGCATCGATAGGATCGACTCAGCAAAAAAAAAAGCTCCAGCGTCTTGTATCATGAATGGACCAACTGTGCCCGGCAAATTTTCATTCATAACTCGACTGCGACTGGACTGAAACTCGCTCGGCAGTCGACTCGGATCTCCGCTGCTGATTGGTCGCTCCGCCGCGTCCGGACTGAAAGACTTTTTCATAACCGGGCGGAGCGTCGGATCCGGAGAGGTCAACAGTCTGATGGAATCCCCGAAAAGAGGTCGAGCCGAGCCTGCAATTAAGTTAACAGCAGAATGTTAGAATTAAAAGTGCGTCGAGCTCATCGCAGGGGGCGCGTCTCGCGTGAAAAACACACCTGTTTGTACATCAGTGCCTGGGAAAATATTAAACTGACGTCATCATCGTTACAGTATCGTAAATTCCACCACAGTCGCCGCTTCATTAATGAATTAACTTTTTCCAAGCGGAGTAATTATCCTTGAACGAGTGAAATGGAATAAGTAATATTTCGCCCGTTGGTTCCGTTTTAAACTTATTGCTAATAAGTTTTGCCTAATTATGCAACGTACTTTAAGTAAACTAGGCAGCAAGAATTTTTTAAGTTTATCATTTTTTGTTTTCATATTCTTATACTACGATTCTTTCCGCACATTTTGTCGCAAGGCAAACTAAAAAAATCGAAATGTTTCCTTTAAACGCGTTTTTCTCGAAACAGCATTTTTCAATAGATTTGCTACGATTTCTCAAGAATGAGTTTTTTGGCATTTTTGGCCCAATCTTGCTGCCCAGTCAATGACAAACATTACATTTGGACAAACAGTAAAATTTACAAAAACAGGGCAAAAAAATAATTTATTCTCATTGCCTGAAATTGGAGAAATATTAATATTACCAAAAAGGTAAAAAAATAATTTCCTCCCAAAATCCAGGAAAGTGTCTTCACAGAAATAAGCGGAAAAGTTTAACATCATTAATTTCCACATCTGTTTATCGTCATCTCTGTATTCTCTTCCATCTCCTTCATCGGTCTTTGCTCTTCGCCTTCGAAATTCTCATTTTTGTTTCGTCTCGTCTCTCCCCCCTTCCCCTCCCCCCAACGCGCAGAAAGCGCGAGGCTGGAAACGCACGAAACACGGGAGGAACTCCCTGGGGGTTGGAGGTGGGGGGAGGGGTGGGTGGAGTGGGTTTATCGAGTGAGCCGGGTGAGGTTGGTTCGGTCTGGGCGTTGGGCGCAGGAGCAGAGCACAACAGGACGGACCGACGGGTCGCTGGTAACGGGGGCTGGCGCACCTAAGGAAAAGGACGAAAGGGTGCGCGCCGAGTGGTAGTAGCTCACCGGGTTTGCGAATCGACGGACCTGACGTTAGTCTAGACAGTCGCAGTCGTTCGGATCCTCCGAGTCGTCGCTCTGTCCATCCGTCAGTCTGTCTGTCCTTGTTCCACCAGGTAAGCTCGTGGCTTCACCTTTCGTTCGCGGTGACTTCGCCGAATTTCCGCGGCATCGACATCGTCGAATCGCGGTGACTTCGCCGAATTTCCGCGGCATCGACATCGTCGAATCGCGGTGACTTCGCCGAATTTCCGCGTCATCGACGAATCGCGGTGATCTCGCCGTTTTCGCGACGGAAACGCAATAACGCAACTTCCGTCGTCCTGCGAAAGTGGAATAATCCAGGTTGTTGATCATCGTACTCGCCGTGAGCCAACGTTGAATATTCAGCACCCAAAGCACGAGCTACGATTTAATTTGATAGACGATTTCACTAGACAATTTATACACGGATTGTAAATCTCCGAAAATTCATGTGATATAATTTACAGTACAATTTTTGTTGTAATTATAATTTCATAATGTGTAGTGATTATAAAATAGAGTGTAAACGTGTGAATAGCTGAAATGAATACTAATTTTCGTTTTATGTTGGAAGAAACAGTGGAAAAAATGGAAGAAATAATTAATGCATTACTTTCTTGATGCATTAAATATTTCTTCAATTTTTTCACTATTTCTTCCATTATTAAAGCGAAAGTTAGCTTTCAGCTATTCAAATGTTTAAACTCTATTTTATAATCGCTACACATTATTATTATGAAATCATAATTACAAATTAAATTGTACTGTAAACCATATCTCATGATATTTTGAGGATTCACAACTCTGACACGGATCCGGGACGATACACCTGTATTCGTAGGTGACACAGGACACGTAGGGTGAACGCACCGGTAAATTAATTGAAAGTCACCAGTGAACGAACCGCGGAACTTGAGGATCCTGGGGCATCACGAATTTTTTATTTTATTTGACGTAAATCTAAAAAATTGTAAATGTGGAAAAAAATTAATTGGGTCGACTGACGAAATTGGTCGGTTAACCGCGAATTAATTGTTCGAGGTAACCGACGAGTTGGGTGAAATTAATTGTTCTTGCTAATTGTCCTGCCGAATTCGTTCACCGGTGACTTTATCCTAGTCGCCACGTAAATTTTATTTCACCTGGACATAAAGTGGAGTAACATTATTAGTGGTTTTAAAAATTGCGGTAAGCTTGGAGACGTAGATATTGCCTGGTATATCTTGACAAAAAAAAAAAAAAAATTGCACGCAAACAGTAAAAGTACAAAATGAGTCACGCACCTAATTTAGATTCCTGCGATATTCATACAGCAACTGGAATGTCATAATAAATCTGAAATTAATTCATCCCACGATCACGTGAAAAAATGTGTTCGCAAAATTTGAGTTAAAAAAAACTATTATCTTTAACATTCGAATTTCTTATCATCAGATTTTTGAAATAGGAAATTCAAATTTAAATAAGAACGAAATTTGATTAATTATTCGAATTAATTCGAATTTCTTATCAGAATTTTTTATTAAAAAATTCTAATTTAAATAGCTAAGAAATTCAAATATAAATAAAAAATTCTAATTTTCAGCATTTGAATTTCTTATCATCAGAAATTTTAAATAAAAAATTAAAATTTAAATAAGAAAAAAATGTGAATAAAATAAGATATTCGAATTTTTAGAAGTTGAATTTCTTATCATCATCGTCATAATTGTTGAGCGTCCCTAGTGACTGACAATTCGTACACAAAAGATTGCATATCAATTCGGCAGCACGAGAAATTCGCATCAAGTTCCGATGGCGAATGCGACCGATCGATCGAGTCACTTAACTTCCGATGTCATCCGGGCGGTTCGTGCGCGTGAATCATCGTTATCGGACGTTACCCCTTGAGCGCAGGTGCGTCCCTCATATTACGTGTTTCCCGCTCGGCGTTGACCCTTGGAGACCGGTGAACCGGCATGGCAAGCCCTAATGATCCAGTGAATGTGAGACAGACGACGACGACGACGAAGAAGCCGTCTAACCACTTCGAGGTTGGATGATTCAACGCTCAGACCGTTTGAGAGCGTCGAGCCTGATTCAGAAAATTAAAGTGCATAGACGTTGACATCACCGAGTGCAAAAAAAAATCTCCTTCAAGTGAAAAAAATGTCCTCGATGCACCGTTACCCGAGTTTTCACGGTCGAGCCGGCGCATTGAATGTAATCTCGTTGCACATTTGCTGCGTCGAAAAAACAAACTAATTCATTCAAATATTTTTTTATAATTTTAATTTGATGGAATTTCATCCAGAATTTTTTTTTCGCGAAAGAGAAACGGTTTGAAAATCGAAATAGTTCAGTTTATTGATCATTTGATTTATAAAAGTGGTCATTTAATAATTTTTAAGAAAAAAATACGAGCTGTGTTTAAAAAAAAGGCACAAGACGACAAAAGTGTTCCGCTTTCGTTGAAAGCTGGAAAGGCCTCAATATAGAACGAGTCGTGTCACGTAGTTATTATCTCTTGGCGAAATCGAACGTCGCCTGTACTATCCACACAGTGCAGCGAGCAATACTTTGTGTATCTGTGTGGTTCGACGGGTACTTGGAAAAAAACAAGTTGCCGGGTGACCCAGTAACGCACGGAAAGCTCACTGGCACCGCTACCAATACTTAACGAACATCGTAAAATCGCATTGCCTATATATATCGTATATTTTCTTGGCCCTTCGTGTAGTGTGTCATACATGCACTGTAATCACTAAATTGGCTCATTTTCCATTTTTTTATTACCCTATTCATCCATGACCAACACAAACCATGAAAAACCATGACGAATACTAGAAAAAAAAAAAAAAAAAAAAAAATATTGGCCACCAACACTAGAAAAAAAAATGATTAGCCACTATAAATGATTTTTCTCCCGACTCCACTGAAATAACCCCATTTCGTGTCCGCAACGCGGGCGGAAAATAGCTCATTTTTGACAAATGACTCACGCATGCGAAATACGATTTCATTTCCGCCCTAGGGAGGAAATCGGCTCATTCCTGCCCGGCGGGAGAAATGAAAATCGCATTACGCATGCGGATCGTCATTTGTTAAAAATAACCTAATTTTCCGTCCCCGTTGCACACGCGAAATGGAGTTGTTTGCAGTGAAATCGGGAGAAAAGTATAGTACGCTACATGGGAGGGATGCAACTTTTCACCTCGTGTGAATTTCTGCCCTCGCTTCGCTCGGGCATCAAACTTCACACTCGGTGAAAAGTTGCACTTCCCTCCCTTGTAGCGTAATGTACTATTTTTAATTCAATTCATGGCATTCAAAATTCTAATCTAAAAATACTGAAGACCCAACATTTTCTTTTACATGATAGGAAATTTTCTCAGGTCTGTAGAAAAGACAGGGAAATACATAAGACAGATCGTCACGTGATGCCAGCCACTAAATAAAATCCACAGCCTTTCGTGATAGGGTAGGAAACTGGGTTCGTTAGCGATTGGTTGGAAAATGCGTTTTGAGCGACGGTACCGCCACGCACGAAATCACCTGTCTCCCTCTTTCTCTCCCTCGGTTCGATCTTCGCCTCACCTTTATCTTGACTATATCAAGAACCAAGACGACCGGGACGATATTTCATCGTCGCATGTGGCTCGCTGGCAGAATATCGGAACGTTCCTTCTATTGATATTTCACGAAGACGAGTCATTTATGCTAAACGAACCCACGCGATTAATTCAATGGAAGGCTCGCCTCGAACATTAAGACCTCAGGTCATCCTCATGATAAGACAATCGATTTACAGGCTCGAAATGATACCAATCGATCTCAACCATTTTCCAGTCACCACAGGGACACATTTTTCCGAACATTTTTTCGCGCAAAAAAAACTGCAAGAGCTCTTTTAAAAGTTTGTGATTTTTTAGGGTCGACTTAAAAATTCTGTGAAAAATTGAAAAATCACGTATCAATATCGAAGAGAGACGCTTTGAAAGTCAATTACTCCTTCGACGTGGCTAAGTTGGCAGTCAAAGGGTTAAGTCGGCGCTCGGATGCCGGAGAGAGTGCTTTTTCCTTATAGGAGAAGCGCGCGGCGCGTTTTCCATTGATGGAAACGCGCTGCGCGCTGCTTTGATCTGCGGACGCCGTTTAATGCTGCGTTTTGTGCATCTGGTGCATTTGCGACTGAAAACGAGTCTCTAAAAGCGACGAGCGAAACGCCGCTCTCTCGTTCTCTCAGCCGGGTCGCTCGCCGATCAATACGAGCACCGATGGAACGTGTTCTCCTCTCCCTCTCACTTCTTTTCGCTGTCTCTCACGCCCGGCTTTCTCTCCCGGCACTTGATAAGAGAATACACGACGCGCAGCGCGACCCGCTTCGTATCTTCAGGGCGAAAACGGAAGTGGAGACGACGCGCTCGTCGAGTTTGCGACCTTCGAGATTCTCGACTGGCGACGACGACGACTCTCCGCGTTGCTCTTCGCGTTTTTCTCGTCGAACTTTTTATTTTTTGGACAAATGACGGTGCTCTTCGGAATCAGTAGAGAATTTGCCATCGGATAGGGTTTTCAAACTTTCGAAATCGTATTTTTTTTGCAAAAAACGCAAGGGCTTCAGAAAATTCGCCATTTCCGAGGGTCGACTTTAAAATTCTGCGAAAAATTGAAAAATCGTGATATCGCGTTCCGCCTTATGGCATTTGCTTCGTCGAAGAGTTTTCTTTCGAACGCAAAAAGAAAATCCAGATTCCAACCATCCAAAAAGAAATAAGGCCGGTTTTACTGAAATGACAAAATTCGAAAAAAGGGAAAAATCATTTTTCGCATTTTTTTTTCGAATTTATTATTTTTGAGGGTTCCTCTGAGTGCACCAACAACCGCGTCGCATGACATTCAAGTGCGAGATTCTCTCGTGTTTCTTGACAATTCCGTGCATAAACTACCCCACAATAAATAGATCTATCGATTAATTCGTGTACCAGTCGAGCGTTATAATCCGTAACCGGTGCTTTTGCGATTGGTACCGATGATTGCCCCACCGAATTCGATATGCGTATCGCTGCGAGGTAGCATTACTAACCTCCCTGTAAGTCGAACTGTCAGTCCCGGAAAGCTGCGTAGACGTAATAAGGTTAAAATTGTCGAGAAAGATCGTCGAGGGGCGGAGCGACGAGAATCTATAGTCGCAGTGTATTTATTGGCTGCCCATCGTCTCGCGGGGGTCTTTTACGTTGAACACGCACCGCGTCGAGTCAGACCAAACATTTTTATAGGCACGAGACACCATTCGTCATCCTGCCTCCATTTGCATACAAACAAAATATTAATCAAGCAGTGCAGATTTATCGATAAAAGATTTTTCATATTTGTTTTATCAGAGATAGGAACATATAGAGTGGGTCACCAGTAAATGAACAGTTAAGCAGAAATACTTATTTTTCATTTTCATTTCTATAAAAATAAATACTTTCGAATTGTTTGCGACAATTTTAACGGTCGACCAAAATGTAAAAATATGTGAAACAGCTAAAAAAAATATCGTATTTTCATCGGAAAAAATATAAAAATAAATACTTAATGCCAAAAATGCGAAAATACCAGTAAATGAACAGGCCAATCAAAACTACTCTTCCAGTAGAAAATGATCTTCTGTGAAAAAATAATCGCAATAGATAGCTAAGAAACGAACAAATTAGGAATCTAATGTTCAGCTAAGTCGACATAATTGCTCATGAACTCTTAAAAAGATGTTGTTCATTTATTGGTGCAATCACCCTATTGGACATAAATAATTTTTTCCATGGCACAAAATCGCTATATTTATATTTGTTCGTTTGACAACTGTCGAACCGGGGAAATAACAAGAGTGAAATGTCTCACGCTAACAACGTCCCAAGTGACGGAGCTAATATTGGGATTACAAACATTTTAATTCTCGTTCCAAAAACCATCAAATCTTCACGACCCCCAGACGACTCACTCTTCCAGTCTTCCAACCCCGTTAAAATCACCAAAACACCTGAAACCCACCTGATTACAACCTTTGAAACGATCCAGTCATATATTTGATAACACCAATTACTTTTACACGAATTTCCGGGCGCCTGACAAAGTCGTCGTCGTTGCAATTTAAACGGCGAATGATCGACGATTAGTCGCCCGGACTTAGGCTTAAGGCCTCCCCTTAACAGTCGTCGCGGACAGCCTGGTACACGTTACTTACATACCCGACACGAAATCCGCCTCTCGTTCGCACTCGCTCGCTCGCCCCCCAAGCGGAGCATTGGAGGAGATATAGCATGTGCGACGGCGGCGCGTTGCTATCATGCCGAAGGTATTTTCTCAAGGCTAATCGCTGCTAGCGGGCCAAAACGATCTCGCCAGGCTACCGGCAAAGCGCACTGGTTATACCACCCAACCGTAGTAGAACCGTAGTCGGGGCTCTTCCCCCTGGGTTATACGCTCGCGTGTCTTCCTTCGTTTACGTACGTGCTTTCCAGTCGCCACCCTCACCGTCCTCCTCCTCCTCCTCCACCTCCTCCTTCACCTCCTCCACCTCCTTCTCCACCTCCTCTTCCTCCTTCTACTTCTACTTCTTCTCCTCCTTCGCTACTGCCTCATCCTCCTCCTCCCCTGCATCCCCTCCCCCTCCTCTTTCCTTTTCCTCTCCCAACTCCTTCTTCTTCTTCTCCTCCTTCGCTAGTAGAGATGTGAAAATACCGGTATTTTTTATTTTCGATAAAATGCCCGTAAAAATATGGTATCTTTACCGTCTTTTACCACAATTTTTTTTCTATAAACTTTGTGTCGTGAAAATACTCCTTATCCTTCTCCTTTCCTCCTTCTTTTCCTCCTTCTCCTTCTTCTTCTTCTCCCCTCCTGCTACTTCTTCTTTCCCTCCTTCTCCTCCTCCTGCCACCCTTCCGCCGTTTGCTCTCCGTCTTTCTCTGATTTTCGCCCCCCCCACCCCCCCCCCGTCTGCCCACCCAGTCGCACCCTTCGCCCCCCCGTCTGGCGCGTGCTTTATGTTCTCTCTTTTCTCCCTTCGTGTCACGCTTTTCCTATTATCAACGCCGATGCCCGAAGGAGAAAGGCAGACAAGCAAAATACGATCACGATCCAAAGTTGGCCGATAGACAACTTCACCTCTCGCTCTCTTTCCCTCTTTGTCCCTTTCCGTCCCGACCCATCGGGTCTCCTCCGCCGCGCGGTCGATTCCAGACCGTCGATTCGTTTCCTTTTACGGGCTGCAACGGAATAAAAATACAGCATTGCCATAACGAATACGAGGGAGCCGCTCGGAGCATCCAGGTCAGATATTACTTGAGCTCCGCTTGTGATCGAAAGTTTCCGAGTTAAAAAAGGGTTCACGGCTCGTCGAACAACAGCGCCGACCCACTGCCACGATTTTTGCGGATTTGAGGCGGAATTTTATGGTTGTTTTATGGTTTTATGGAGATAAAATTGGGTCGGGGTCAACATAGGTAAAGTCCAAAATAGCGAATGGCTAAAGTAACGAACTTAAACATAATGAACGTCTGAATCTCGAATAGCCATTATTATAAAATTTGCTATTTTAGCCATTCTCTATTTTAATTGCATTTTAACAAAAAGGGGGGAAGGGGGGGGGGGGGTTAAAATTGTGAATGATTAAAATAACAAAGGGCGTAAATAGTGAATTCTGAAATACTGAAACATGCATAAAAAAAAATTAATCACATTGGATTCATCTTATCTTGACGAATGTAGTAAAATTATTATCATCAAAAACACACGTCTCATCGTAGAACACGTAATTTTTGGCGAAACATTAATTCGCACTCATCGTAGTAACACGTAATTTTTGGCGAAAAATTAATTAGCGGAAAAGTAGCAATTTTTTGTTAAAAAAAAGTGAGCTACACGTGGACGCACAGAAGCACCGTAGTACTCGAACCTCGTCCGAAAAAAAAAACCTGCGTAACGGCTAACGAGCACGCAGAGAGGTGTCTCTCGCACGTTTCTATATCCACGAGATTATTCGTACCTACAGCAACGTAGAAAAAGTTCGCAGTTAAAATATATCACGCGACCGCAAAGTAAACACGTAAATCCAACGACAATGTAGGTCAACGTTTCACCCCCACGAAATACGAATTAGAAGTAGAAAGTTACAAGAATGCTGACCATTTTTTTTTCTTTTTTTTTCTTATCCGGTGTAACGAAAAAAATTCGTTCTGATTGGTGCGCAACAGGTTAATGGATATCTCAGCCGCTGTCAGCGCCGTTGCGATCACCACGACAATCATTGACTGTTAGTGTTATCAATCGAGACGAACTGAAAAAAAAAAGAAAATAGAGTACAGAAGATAAAAAAAAATAGCGATGGAGTCGCAGCAGACGCCACGTGGACCTGAAGATCCAGTCGTGGGACGAGGATCACCAATGGTAAGAATGAGGATCATTAACACACCAGGAAAACAAGGGAAAAAATACGCGATAGGAATTAGCGTCGAGTTGAGGAATAGAAACGGCGAGGACTCAGCCCCGCGTCGAGGTTTCGATGGTCCTGTCGATAGGCTCGTCGCCAGGGCTGATCCGAGGCTCGCCGAGGGGGTGGGTTGAGGGTTGAGGGTTGACGTGATCGATTTCTTCAATAACGGCGCGCAAGCCGTAAGCGGTGGCAGGTACCAAAAGCCTGCAAACATTTCTACGTTCTCGTCATTCCTCGAGTCTCCCCCTTCCCACCCCTCATACCCTGTGTAATAACGAGCGAGATCGATGAGTTCGGGGTCAATCCCAATGGTACAGTTTCCCTTACTTGAAACGTCGATTTTCGATATTCACTCCAATGTAAAATCAATCGGATGTCAGGTTGGTTATGCACTTGGGTCGCAAGAAAGTAGGTGGCTCAATCAGTCAAAGAGTCCGGCAGCTTTTAAAGCCGCCGATTTTTCAAACCCCCCAAAAACGAGACTTGGACTTACAGGAAAATGAGTAAATTCGCGAACTGACAGCATCGTTAACATCGTAGAGCCGGGGTATCGATTGGTTACCACACGGAGAACGTTCGGGTTAGCATGTATATAAAATTATTCGGAGGAATCCTCGAGCGTTCCTCGTCAGCTTGGGATGCGACCCGACACAAGTGACTCGATGAAGCCTCCCCAAAGGGAGACGTGCGTAACACGTGCGTCGAAACGTGTGGATTCATAAATACGCACCCTCGATTGCCACATCCTGCGAACTCGATATACGTGCCAAAGCAAACCCCGTACCAATCAGGAAAGTCGTCGCAGGTTCGCCGAGACCTTTTTCAAACTCAAGTACCGAAATATGCATCGGGGAGTGCATACCAACAGTTGATGGAGGCTCCCCAGCGGGTGTCACCCTTGCTGGAGGGTGACACCCTCCTTGAAGGGTGACATGGGGGGAGACAAAACACAAACCTACGAAGGGTTCGTGTTCCAAACCTAAAAGCAGTACAAGATAACCGCGCAATATCCATATCTCCATTGTTTACGCCTTGATAAAGTCACAACCAGAGTAAACCATGCATTTTTTATTAAGGGGGGGCCGTCGAGAAACCTGTTTTTTAAGTAACTAGCAACAACGCCCTCGCTTCGCTCGCGCTTCTGTTATTTTCACGTCGCATGGCTCACTACGACGTGCGCGCTGCGCGCGCCCTGCTGGTTCGAATTTGCCGCTCTAAGTTTATGGACCATGACGTAGCATCGTCGACCAATTACAGCCCGAGTTACACTGGCTTCAGTATTTCGATATATCCGATTATCGATATACCATGTCCTTTTTAAGAGAGGAAAACTGTTCGGCCAAGATTTTTTTTTTTCTCAAAATCAATTAAAAAAGCCTGCAAAGTAAACCTTGCAAATTGCTTCCTCAGAATTTTACACTTTTGACAAAGCTTCCTCTATGAGGAAGCCAAAATTGATCAACATACTTACTCATAGAGGTAGCTTTGTCAAAAGTGTAAAATACTGAGGAAGCAATTTGCAAGGTTTATTTTGTTTCATTTCGGATCTCTTCACTATAGGAAAAATCCATGGGATAACAAAGCCAAATCTCTAGCGGATCTACTACAGGCGGCCAGATCTACGATTTCTGACAAACTGTTGGACCAACATTTTTTTTTTTTTCAAAATCAAATAAAAAAGGGTTGTATCCAGTGTTTTCAGGGGTAGAATATGCGACTTGAGAACGATGGTATAGGTTAGAAGTCGATATTTTGAAAATATAAATTTCGTGACCCCGATTTGGGCTGTTTTTGGCCAGGCGGCCAGATCTACGTTTTCTATAACAAACTGTTCGACCAAATTTTTTTTTTTTTAAATCAACTTAAAAAGGGTTGTAACCAGTGTTTTCAGGGGTAGAATATGCGACTTGAGAACGATGGTATAGGTTAGAAGTCGATATTTTGAAAATATAAATTTCGTGACCCCGATTTGGGCTGTTTTTGGCCAGGCGGCCAGATCTACGATTTCTGACGAACTGTTCGACCAAATTTTTTTTTTTTTCAAAATCAACTAAAAAAGGGTTGTAACCAGTGTTTTCAGGGGTAGAATATACGACTTGAGAATGATGGTATAGGTTAGAAGTCGATATTTTGAAAATATAAATTTCGTAACCCCGATTTGGGCTGTTTTTGGCCAGGCGGCCAGATCTACGTTTTCTAACAAACTGTTCGACCAAAATTTTTTTTTTTTTAATCAACTAAAAAAGGGTTGTAACCAGTGTTTTCAGGGGTAGAATATGCGACTTGAGAACGATGGTATGGGTTAGAAGTCGATATTTTGAAAATATAAATATCGTAACCCCGATTTGGGCTGTTTTTGGCCAGGCGGCCAGATCTACGTTTTCTAACAAACTGTTCGACCAAATTTTTTTTTTTTTCAAATTCAACTAAAAAACCTTGCAAATTGCTTCCTCTAAATTTTGCACTTTTAACGAAGCTACATCTATGAGGAAGTATGTTGATCGGTTTTGGCTTCCTCATAGAGGAAGCTTCGTTAAAAGTGCAAAATTTAGAGGAAGCAATTTGCAAGGTTCTACTTTGCAGACTTGTTTGAGCTTAATATATTTTACAGTTTTTTTAATATAATTAGCAACAAAGCGTTCGCTTCGCTCATGCTATTAGAACCCGTAACCTCGTAATTTGCACGATCCAGCGCGTGAACGAGATTTTTCAAAATATTCAAAATGCCATAAAATTTTAACGGCTGGACCGATCCGCGTCAAATTTCGACTCAAAACGTAGTCTATGGTTGTCCATATGTGAACCAAATTGGAGGTAGTTCTGCAAAAATTTTTTCCGCATTTTTTTTTTCGTGTCGGTTTTTTTTAGTTTCTCATGCCGCAAAATCGAAATTTACCGATATAATGACCGTTTCATTGACGAAACTCTTGATTAATAAGCAATAAACGTAATGACACGTTCGAAATTGCAATCGGATGTCTTATTATTTACAGGAGCTAAATTTACTTCCAGAGATTCGAAAAAAATTGAAATTGCAATAACATGGGAACTGCTTTACCGATTTTCTCCAAATTTGGTACAGATCATGGTTTGATGGTGGTCTATTAACGGACAAAATTTCATCCCTCTATCTCTCAATTTACGTAAGTTACATCGTGAAAATAATTTTTGCCAAATTTTCAAAATGCTGCGAAATCTGAATTTATGAACCGATTCGCGTCAACTACAATCCCAAACAGTGTTGCATGATAGCCCACTCACATGCCAAATTTGAAGAAGATTCATCTAAAATTGCGACAGTTATCGTGTAAACAACGAAACGTGCACATACACACACACACACATACATACATACATACATTTCGCACAAACCACTTTTCTCGACGTTTTGGACCATTCTGAGTCTACTGACATCAAAATCTCGAAAAAAAATTTTTTCACGAAAACAAAGCTTCCTCTATGAGGAAGCAAAAGGGTTGTGACCAGTGTTTTCAGGGGTAGAATATGCGACTTGAGAACGATGATATAGGTTAGAAGTCGATATTTTGAAAAAATACATTTCGTGACCCCGATTTGAGCGGTTTTCGGCCCGGCGGCCAGATCTACGATTTATGACAAACTGTTCAACAAAAATTTTTTTTTTCAAATCCAACTAAAAAAGGGTTGTGACCAGTGTTTTCAGGGGTAGAATATGCGACTTGAGAACGATGGTATAGGTTAGAAGTCGATATTTTGAAAACATAAATTTCGTGACCCCGATTTGGACGGTTTTCGGCCCGGCGGCCAGATTTCTGACACTAGCAACAAGGCGCTCGCTTCGCTCGCGCTTCTGTTATTTTCACGTCGCATAGCTCACTACGACGTGCGCGCTGCGCGCGCCCTATTGGTTCGAATTTGCCGCTCTAAGTTTATCGACCATGACGTAGCATCGTCGACCAATCACAGCCCGAGTTATACACTGGCTTCAGTATTTCGATATATTGGATTATCGATATACCATGTCCTTTTTAAGAGAGGAATTTTTAGGAATTAATTTTGCGAAACATGTCTTATTACGCATCAAAAACCCCGACACCATAGGTTCGATAGTTTTCGTAAAATTAATTCCTAAAAAATAACTAAAAAAATCAAACCTTTAGACGATAATCCGTACGGTGCGATCATGATATTAACCGTTTGATCATTTTACCAATGAATACCAAAAAAAAATTGTCCATCGTAGGTTAAACAAAATCCAGTTCCCCCCGGACCGGGTTTTCAACCACGGCCCCAGGGTCATCCACCTCCACAGCCGAGGTATCCGATAAACAATGGTTCAGCTGGAGGCCCGCGCTTAGGAGGTGTTCAGCAGGGTCCGATTCTCCATCGCCTGGACAGCAGATCCTCTCTGGGTTCGCCAACCGGTCCTGGAGGTCAATTCGTCCAGCCTAGACCCCCTTTCGGACCTCCGCGTCCTCAGCCACCGCAGGGATCAGTCCAAGGACCAGTCCAGGGACTAGTCCAGGGCCCGAGGCCTTCGCCTCCAAATCCTCAAGGTCATCAGGGTCCAGCCCCGCGTTATCCCGGTGTGCCGGGATCACCAACGGTCAGGTCACCCCTACAAACCCCCGGTTCAAGGCCACCGACCTACAGTACCAACCAACCTCAGCAGATTTACTATCAACCTCGAGTCGGTGAGGTTCGTCCTCAGCGCCCCTTCAACCCCGACCCCGGAGCGCCACAAGGTCGTTTCCCATCCCAGCCCTTCAACCCGGAGCCTCGTCATCCGTCACCTCAAATTATTCCGGACACGGTGGTGACGCCACCGGCGAGGAATGACTGGTCACTGAGGGACGGAAGAGTCACCAACAGTAACCCGGCTGGTCAACAAGTCACCAGAGACGCCCCGACGGACCGAAGAACCCAACAGGTGATTCGTCAAGGTCAAGGTCACCCGCCCCAGAGAATGGAGGTCGTCGACAGTCGCACGCCGACACCCGGCGCGCAGGACGCCGAACCGAGCAGACGTCTCGGTCCCGAGGACAGCGGTGACAATGCTCCTAAGCGCAAACCATCACCCAGAGGTGACAACGAGAACCCGGACGACGACGACGACGACGTCGTCATGGACCGTGAGAAGGTCGACGGGACATCTCCGGTTCCGTCCAAAACTTTGGACGCACTGCGACCCGAATCCGCCCGAGGCGAGTCACCAGTCACCCGAGGTGACTCGCCGGCTTCGGTGAATTCTTACAAAAGTTCCGTCACCCCGAGTCCCGTTCCACCCGCGGAAATTCCGGATCGTCCGGGTTCGGCCGTCAAAGTGGAAAGCAGTGGCGAACCTCCGGGCGAAAAGTCACCCGCGCCGTCACCTCAGCCATCGTCGAAAGCGGTGTCACCCGCGCCGTCACCTCAGCCACCGTCGAACGCGGTGTCACCCGCTCCGTCACCTCAGCCACCGCCAAACGCGGTGTCGCCCGCTCCGTCATCACCTTTGCCGGATGACAAATCGCGCGACGTGAGTCGATCGGATTCACGCTTGGGTGACGCGAAGAGTCACCTGGCCAGTCACCCCGAGGAGGTGAAACGGTCCGTCGAATCGCTGACGAAAACCGACATCGAGGACAACGCGGACGCGAGTTCCGACAAGAGAAGCGAGTCCAGAGCGAGCAGCATTCAGTCGTCAAGGTCACCCGTACCCCCAAGGACACCGGATCACCTTGCAACACTGTCGGTGCCCGGCTCGGCGTCACCGCACGGTTCGCCGACGTCACCGAAGTCACCGAAGTCACCGAAGTCACCCAAATCGTCGCAAGGCAGCGTCAAGGGATTCGACAACGGACAAATGCGATCGCTGTCACCCAAGTCACCTTCGACACCGTCGGTCAGTCCGGCCTCACCGAATTCACCAAAGTCACCTATTCCCGCGAGCGCCGGTGACGCTGGGGAAAAGAAAAAAACGACTTTTGCCGAAAGCGAGGAAAGCCAGGCGGAAAGGATGGCGAACGCCGAGGATGCGAAGGCTGAAGGGGCGGAAAAAACGAGGCCAATGACCCCGGGAAGCGATGCCAGAGGAAAACCGCCGACGCCATCGAAGGTTTCTGAAAGGGCTCAGACACCTGGGACCCCCGACGGCCGGAAGTCTTCCATGAAACGGTCCACCTCCGGACGTTCCATAAAATCAGGTTTTGAAAGACGTTTACGAAAGAGAACCGCAATTTTTTTTTTTAGAATTTATTTGGTGGTAATATCTCAAAAATATTATGGAAAAATCAGGTTTCAAAAGAAGTTTCCGAAAAACGGTGGAGAACAGATGAATTATTTTATTTTGTTTTTTAGTAGAATTTATTTGGTGGAAATGCCTGGAAAATATTGGATTATTCGGAGTCGAATGAGACTCTTAGTATTATATTTCTGTCTCACGATAATTTCTGTCTTTTCACAGACGCTGGCAGCGACAGCGGTGCGAATCAAGCGAATCAGGGAGCTCCGGTGAGTGACGCCGTGACAGAGAATTAATTAAAAAGATTCGCAGGTTGTGTAGAAAAAAAAAAACAAGTCGAATTCACGATAGATTCGCCTGGATTACGTGTGTGTTACTCGACAGTAACTTTCAACAATTAATGTTCAATAGACAACGAACGGAGTCTCGGTGTCTCCGACGAAGAAAGCACCGTCAAAGTCGAGGGAAGGTGAGAAACGAACGACAGCCGCATCGCCCGTAAAGTCACCCAGCAAGTCGGTGAAATCTTTGCCACGGACACCCGAAGCTGGTCCGCCGTCGACTGCCGATAAGAAGAGTCAGTATACTTCCGTTATCAATTCAAAAAATATATTATTTTTTATTCTTCGGTAAAAAAAATATATATGAGGTATTCCACAGTACTTTCGCCACCGAAACAAAAAATCTTAATTTTCTTCTAAAAATCAGGTTCAATTTCGTCCACCCAATTTGAGTTTTTTTTTTTGGGTAGCAAAAGTACTGTGGGATGCCTCATATTTTATTTTATGGAATCTTTGTTTAACGAGTCTTATTCCCAGAAGTTCCGATGAACAAAGTCCAAGTTGGAGCAGCTCCCTCGCCGAATCTGAAGACGGTGCGATCCAAGATAGGTTCGCTGGACAACGCTAGTTACAAGCCCGGCGGCGGCAAGGTCAAGATCGAGAATCGAAAGCTCGACTTCAGCAAAGCTCAGCCAAAGATTGCGGCGAAAAATGACAAATACATGCCGAGCGGTGGCGACAAAAAGGTGCGACAATTATCTGCCTATTTCCGTTCCGCGACGATTGGTCCGTGAAAATCAATGAACAACGGGAAAAATTCTTTCGAAAGCAGATCACCCAGGTAAAGCTGCAGTGGAACGCGAAGCCGAAGGTCGGCTCCCTCGACAACGCGACTTACAAGCCGGGCGGAGGCGACAAGAAGATCGAAACGGTGAAGCTCGATTTCAAGGACAAAGCGAAGCCGAAGGTCGGCTCGAAAGATAATGCGAAACACGTTCCCGGCGGCGGCACCGTCAAGGTAAGACGATCCCGAAATGCTAATTCAATAACGTTGCAACTTGATCCAATAAAAAAATACAAAAAAAAAAAAAATTGTCAACTAATCGCCAGAAATTCTTATAAAATTTTTGTTGAACATCTAACGGCATGAACGAACGTTGCCTGTGATATTTTTTTCATGTCGATAACCGCAAAATTATATTAAGGGGTCTCTCTACTTTGGATGCCTGAAAAAACGCAATTTTTATGACATTTTTTCTAAGAATACTGTTCTGTTAATTGATATAAAACTTGTTAGGCTTAACAAAAACATTCGTAAATTACAAATACAGTATTTTTAGAAAAAATTTAATAAAAATAGCGTTTTTCAGGAATCCAAAGCAGAGAAATCCCTTAAAAAATAAAAAATAAAAAATAAACATTGTCAACTACTCGCCAGAAATTCTTATACATTTTTTAATCATCTAACGGCATGAACGAACGTTGCCTGCGATGTTTTTTTTCCACGTCGATTACCGCAATGAACTCGTAACAAAATTTTTATTCGATGTTTGCATCCCCTTACGACTCGTTTAAACGTAGCAAAAGTGAAGCGTGACATTTGACGAGCCGGGATGTTCGTGACTGCTTTTAACACCGGAGGTGAAAATTACTAGACAATTTAACGCATCTTGCACGACTCCAACTTTCGTTACTCCCCTCTCTTTTTTTTTATTCCTCGTCTGTTGTTCCCCCGACTCGTGACACAAATTGCTCGGTCGATCGCAAGCAAGAAACTGGAGTAACGCACGAGGCGGTCGTGGTTATATCGCAACTTTTGTACTTAGAGGGAATGGCGTGTGCTTAGCGAGGAATATCGTTACCCTTTGCACGTGGAATGTCGATCCACGCGTCACACAATTTCGGCCGATCTTAAAATATAACGTCACTATTCGCATCGATTTCATTAGAATATCCAATATTAATTTTATTCGTCCCCTAATTTCGGCCGATCTTAAAATTTAACGCCACAATTTGCATCGATTTCATTGGAATATCCAATATTATTTTATTCGTCCCCTAATTTCGGTCGATCTTAAAATTTAACGTCACTATTCGCATCGATTTTATTGGAATATCCAATATTAATTTTATCGGTCCCCAAATTGGCTGCCAGAATGTCTGCCGCAAAAAGTTCCAATCGGAGCAAAATTCGACTTCATATTATTTAGGGTATTTCAGTCGGAACGCGAGTGATGCGACACGTTAAATTCCTGCATGCTTAAATGTTTTTGTCATTAACAATGTCATAATTGTTATTCATTCTCGGTATTGTCAGTCCTCGGCGACGCCCCCAAAAACTCCGCAGGATCCACCCAATGACGTAAGTATGTGACCAACTAGTGGATAGATCTTTGTGATAAGAAAAAGAGCGTAGGTCAGTGAGTCGAAGCCGTGCGTATCAAAGATACAAAATCAATAAAAAAAAAAAAAAAAAAAACAAAAAAAATGCAGCGACAGACTGATCAACGCTCGTAAAAGTAATCAAGTCGCGAACGAGCACGCTTTATCACCGGATGTTATAAGCCACAACACTTTGAGTAAGTAATCGTTCTTGGCTCGAAGCGCACGTCCTATGCATGTTTTTTTAAATATATATTTTTTTCTTAACAAAATGTCTTTCTTAAAAAAATGCATGTTCGTGAGATGCTTTGCCTTTCAGTCATTCGTAACAATGTCAACATCTTATTCGACGTAACAAGCGCGGTGACCAGTTTCTACAATCGAACCCTGGTCACCTTCCTCAAAAAAAAAAAATCAAGCGTCGAAACTGGAAATTTCTTCAAGTCTTCAAAGTCGAAACTGAGAATGTATCGCATCTCGAGATCCATTCTCATTGACGAGCTGCGACTGCTGCTGGGCTTCTAACTCTCGAATCGCTCTGTCTCGTTGTCTCCCTGGCAGATCGAGACCCAGAAGATCGACATCAAGGCGGAGAGCAAGATCGGCTCGCTCGACAACGTGAAGCACAAGCCGGGCGGCGGCGACAAGAAGATCTTCAACGACCGGGATTACCTGCGGCAAACGGGCTCCAACGTCGAGAGCCTCAACGGCAGCGGAGCTCAGGTGAGAACCTGATTCCACCTCCATCGTCTGGACCAATTTTTCGACAGTATTGGTAAAAATGTTCACGATCGAAAAATCAGAGTCGCCGCGAAGAATCCGGATCCACGAATATTTTCGTGAATTTTCTCATCCCTTTTTTTCTCTTGCCCTGTTTTACAATCTAACGATAACTAACAATCGGTAGATTTTTATTTCACACTCTACTCACGTTTCCAAAAATCACTTTGCACGCTGGAAGTGCTGCTTAAAGGCTGTTTTTTAAAGGCTTTAAATTTGATTCAATTTAAGGGGGGAAATGCATAGAAACGACGACAAATTTCGGGATTTTTTTCCAACGAAAATACCCTAAAAATGTCAAAACAATTATTCGAGTAGTTTCGTTGGAAAAAAATCCCAAAATTTGTCGTCGTTTCTATGCATTTCCCCCCTTAAAGGCTGATTTGCTCTCACGATTTCACAATTTTCTTTTTTTTTCCAACCCCTTTGACGATCCCTCGCAGATAAATCCCCGAATTGATCTGAAGACTGCAAAAAAACCCTGTGTGATATTGTGTGTCGCAGAGTCCCGTACCGTCCAACGCAATCAGCGACGGCAAGAACGGCCTGATGCCAACCTCGGACGAGAATCTCAACGAGGAATGCTAGAGATTTGCCGCGCTTAGACCGCCCGCTTGCACGTCTTACCGATCGTTCCCCGTTGTAATCCGCGGTTCATGACCACTCATCCCGTCTTGACTCGTGAAGCCCGAGGGAAAAAATTGCCGGCGAGGGCGACTGAAAGCAGGAAAAAAATCAAAATAGATCCTCGGTAGTTTTTCAAAGAAAAAAAAAAAAAAAATCCCGAGACGATCGAGGGGAGATTGTCAGCGAACGTCCTTGCCAGCATTCCGCCTCATAATTATCGCACTCGACTAACGCAATTTAGGAATTTTTACGCATCGAAAACCCCTCGCGACTTACCATTTTTGAGGTGTAAGGAGAAAACGGCGGCGGAGTGTAAAACCGGGTACGACGACCGGAACGCGAGCGTCGGGTGTTCCAATCGCTTTCGTGTGATTCCCCTGCACCGGCCGGAGGCTCCACTAGCGACGGGTCACCTAAAAAAAAAACGAAGAAAAAATTTAGAAAAAAAATTCGAGGTCCCGGAAAGCGACATCAAATCGCATCGCTTCATCGCGACGATCATCGTTTGTCATCGCCCATACGAAACTGTCCAACTCGTAGCGTAAAATAATTGCACGCCGATTAACCGCTTGTTAAAGTCGCCGCGCCTCGTTATCGGTTTCGTATATACATGGTACATATATGGCATATTATAAACGATATGACGCATATTAAAAAACAGATGCAAAAAAAAGGGCTCGGCTGAATGTGGGCCAGCCGATTAAATGGTTGGTCTGTTTGAACGGTCCCCAAACGTCTGCCAAGCCCTTTTTTTGCACATAGAAATCGCAAGCCGAAGAATATGATAAATGGAACGTAGGTGAAGCAGATCTATGTGGGTTCCGACGGATCGAGATTTAAAAACAAATAATTCGATCCACGGGCGAATTAATCGCGAGACGCAAGATTAAGAGACCAGCGCAACATTCATTTAATTATTCGGGGGCAGTAAAAAAGTAGAGGATTGTTCTTGAATCGACAGTCGACGAGGCAACTACAAATCACCTTCGATGTAAATAAGATTAACGAGAGACTGAAGTAGCGAGGCGCAAGATTTGTCGATTGATGATCGACGCACCGGGGGGAAAAAAAAATAAATAAAAAAAAGAAACATATTGTGAGAGATCTGTGTTATAACGCATAGAAGATTATCGATTATGGGCCTCGAAATAACCGACAAGTATTCTCGCATATTATTATAGATTTATGTAGATACTACGTTTTGTCGGAGTCGAGTGTTACGCTATAATCGCCAATGGTTATTCATTCGTCGTTTAGCCGGTGCCACCTTTCGGGTAGATTTCCATCGACAGTATGAAACAAAAAAAAAAGGAAAAAAAATTGAACCCGATTGAATGATGATAATTAAATCAATCTCAAATCACTGCGTCTCACGAGAGGTTTTAAAGTATATACGAAGAGAGGAGGGAAGTCGAACGACAAGCGTTTCACGTAATTCAATCACGTAGAAAAAATAAATTACATAATATTAAAAAAAAAAGAAATCGATGCATTCACAACCCTCACTGTAGTGATGCATAAATACGACAAACATACACCCACACACTTGTACCGCTTATACGTTGGTTATTATTGTAATTCGACTCGTTTTTAAACATACGACGATATTAAAACACTAATCGATTGTGCGTCAAGATTTTGCGCGTGCCGAATGGACAAAACTTTGTGTAACTTGTACCATCTGGAAAATGTATTATCTCTCTCTTACGATTTACTTAGCAAGTCATTACCTACAATAATATTTTTGTTTGTAAATTTACTTTGGCACTTTTTATTGCACCTGAATAACCGACCAAAAAAAAAATATCCGCGTCCCCGCCCCCAGGATGAAAACTGGTCCTCGTCTCCACGCGTGTAATTCACTGGTAGCGATTGAACAGCAAGTGCCTACTGACTGACGAGGGTAATTAGCACCAATTTTCTAAATCACGTTTTTTTTTTTTTACACGTACGGCAATCATCGATTCGCACAAATATTTTGAAGCTTCTGCGGTACAAATTCGACTCGAGCCTCTTGGAGCCACCGCATACGTGTTGTTTTTTAGTCGTTTCTTCCAATTGACACAAATTTTTTTCGCACCTGAAAATGTCTTCGATGAGAATCCGTAAGACGAAAAAAAAGTAGCGAATTGGGCAGTCAAGAAAATTATAAACGCTCGCAAAACCATTTTTGACAATTTTAAGGTATTTCGAGCGGTACTGTCCCAGAAAATGTGAGATTCAGAGAGATTCAGGAAAAATTTCGAACGTTTTCCAATGGAATAAAAAATCTGAAAAAAATCCACACCTTCTATATGCTTGATTTTTTTTTGAGATTTGTATTCTATTGGAAAACGTTCGAAATTCTCTCTGAAAATCTCTGAATGTCACATTTCCTGGGGCTGTACCGCTCGGACTGCCTTCACTTTTGCTGAAGAAGGTCATTTTTCGTTGCAACGGAATTATTGGTAATCCATTTTCTACTGTCGCCAAGAAGATGCAATTAAAAGTTCATTTCTTTTCGCGTGTCGGCAAAGTTATGCATGATTCCACGTTTCATGCGGTACTGCATCATTTTACGTACAACTTTTGAATTCAAAAGTTGTATGTCCTCAAGGTTCTGCCTAAAAATACCAGATGACATTCAGGAGTAAATATATACGTCGCGGCCTTCAATGCAGTTTTGCGAGTGGATGTAACTTGTTGTAACTTATCGATCGCGACGCATGCATCAAATAATATTTGTGATTTTTCGATGAGACTTCATACCGACGGTCGTGTTTGTAGATCAAGTCTCCGGGCGTCGCGGAGCGTCCGAGTTTCATCGAGATGAAGTCGAATCCTCCGGAACCCAATCCTCCTCCTACGACCCCCACCCGAAGCCGACCTTCCTCAGCAAAGTCACCGGTGACCCCGAGGGCCCTGAGGACGAGCTTGGAAGCCAAGACGCCGGAGTCTCCAACCTCCAAACGAGTTTCCATCGCCGAGGAAGCGCCTTCGTCCGCTCGAAAAAATTCCACGCGTCCGAAAACGCCCAGTTCAGCAGGTTCGTCCAGACCACCGAGCAGCTTGGACCTGAAATCAGGAAAATCTCCGATGAGCTCGAGAAAGTCATCGCCCAATGGACTCCACTTACCAAAGCTTACGTCCAATCAATCGCCGGACAACTCCAATGAATCTTCGCAGGGGCAAAACTCGCCGAAAATAAAATTGCCCAAACTTTTGGAGACCTCGAAGCTCTCCAATCGCATCGAGCAGACCCAGTAAATGAAGAAATGATCCTATTGATGAAAAGTATTATTTAATGAATATTTAATGGACAGTTAGAACGGAGATGCGCACATTACGCAATTTTTAACTATGATTATGTTAAAGTTTGCAGCGTTGGAAAGCAACGAAAATAAAAAATATATATATAAAATTATTCTGATGAACCTGAAAGATCGTACTGGGTACAAAATAGTAGTTTTCGATACAAGTGCGATGAAACTTTTTTTCAACGAGTGCTGCAATCACACTCGTCTCGAAAAAGTTTCATCGCACTCGTATCGAAAACTACTAATAACGATTGATCGTTATAATAACTTTCTAGAATCGCTCGAATAATTTTAGATCCGTTAGAATAATTTTTTTTCGTCGCATTCCAACGATGCAAACTTCAACATCATTAAACTCCGAAGTAGAATAAGATGAGCGCTTGGCGCACTAGTTGATTGTGTTGCGATTTTGGAACGAGAAATTTTCCGCACATTCGTCGTTTGCGCACGTGGGTAGCCGTGATTCGATTTTTAGCGTCGAGTCACCGAGTCTTCTCAAGCCGAAGCTGTGCGAAATTTAATTACTTCCGGACACCCGTCTTCCCCAACTACGAAGATGGTCACGTCGTGGATTGCAGCTTCAATCGTTACGCACATTTAATAAACTGCTTATATATAAAAAGAAATATCATAAGTAGAACGGATAAATGATACCAGTGTATTACAAAGAGTCTGGAATTTCTTTTCTTTTACTCCAAATATATATTTGTTTTTATGTAATGTTTTTTTTTAAGAATGCAATTCTATGAAACAATGTATAAAAATAGCGAGTCTTGAGGGAAAGTTGATAAAAGGCACGTAATTGCGTATCTTAGGGTAGTTCAGTCTTTCTTTGGCAGTGGCGGCGGGACGATTTTCACGTCGGTGAAGTACGGATGTTTCAACGCCTTTCGCGCTGTTATTCTTTCGCTGGGATCGTACGTCAGCAGTTTCTGTAATAATTATCAAAACCAGTGATTATTAATGTAGCTGATTTTTTAAAATGATTATCAGATTAACCATTTATTTCGAATTCCGTACCAGAAATAAATCCTTCGCGTCTTCGCCGAAGCTGGGTACAACTTCGTCCATGTTTCGGGGTTCCCAGCGTGGAAACATCGATTTGTAGTCTGGAAGTTGCGACACACCGGGCCAAATGGTTTCGTCGGGTGTTCCGAGAGTGCGAAATATCCTGAAGAGTTGATCTATCTCAGAGTCACCTGGAAACAAGGCTCTTCTGGTCGCCTGCAAAAAAATACTTCATATACGTTGGTCCAAGTCCGATAGGTTTGATTATGTTGAAGTTTGCATTGTTGGAAAGCAACGAAAATAAGAAAAAGATCGACTAAACCCAAAGGATCATATTGGGTATAAAACGTTATCAGAACAATTGATCATTATAATACATTTTTAGAATTGCTAGAATAATTTTAGAATCGTTAGAATATGGATATATTTGTTTTCAGTTGCATTCCAGCGATGCAAACTTCAGCCTCATCAGAATTGTCCGTCTTTTAGCGAAATAAAATTGCTCACCATTTCGGCGAAAATACAGCCGAGACTCCAGACATCGACTGACGCAGAGTACAACTTCGTTCCCAACAATATTTCCGGCGATCGGTACCACAACGTTACAACTTCGTGGGTATACGTTCTGAGGGGAACTCCGAAAGTTCTGGCCAATCCGAAATCCGCCAGTTTTATGGAACCGCTGTGATCGATCAGGAGATTCTGTGGCTTCAGATCTCTGTGCAATATCAGATGAACATGACAGAATGCAATTGCTTTAAGCAGTTGCCAGAGGTAGCTCTGAAATAACAACAGACATTGGACTCGTCCAAAATGCTTTTACATGAAAACCTCGGCAGAGGGACTTTACTCATGATCTAAAAAAATGTAACAATTGATTTTGTTGTTTTTTTTTGCTTTTGTACTACTTGGCAAGATCATGTCCTATGCTTCTACCTTCACTAAATCAGCCCAGAGATCTTCATCCACGACTGTAGATTTCATAGAATCCAACAGTTTTTTTAAATCCTGGTCCAGATATTCGCAGACAAGGTACAGATGCTTGTTGCCGTGAACAATGTCGAAAAGATGCACGATGTTTGGGTGAGTTAATTCCTTCAACAAAGATATCTCTCGAATGGCGGTGGATGGTACTCCTTCGCTTTCTCTGATTCAAATCAATGTTAATTTGTTAAAAGAGACGTTGCCTTTTCTGATTCTGTTAAAGTTTGCATCGTTAAAAAGTAACAAAAATAAAAAATAAAAAATTATTCTAATGAACCCAAAGGATCGTAATGGGTATAAAAAGTTATTATAATGTGATCATTATAACGATTAATCATTATAATAACTTTTTTAAATCCATAGAATAGTTTTGGAATTGATAGAAGAATTGCTTTTTTTTTCGTCGCATTTAAACGATGCGAACTTCAACATCATTTTTCTGTTAAACAATTATAAAAAGGTAATCAAATTATAACAGCAGTTGTATCGCAAATGTAAGAAACAAACAAAGCGGAGGTGCTGCAATAGTCCCAACATTGTAGCATTTTTGTTTACTATTTGCGTTATCATTGCGCAAGGGGACACAGAAGACAAAAACCAGGTGATCGTAAAGCAATGAGACAAGCTGAATGAAGCGGTGCTACGAACGTATATAAAAAAACATGGCACCCCCAGATTCGGCTGATCCTAATGCGTATGGATTGGCGGAGGTGTGTTAGCGATGCACAATTTGCGGAAAATTGAGTCTGACGGAAAGCTGGTTAAAATAATACCAGTTGCGTAGCGTAATAATAATCATAAAAATAGTTCCCATTCTTAACAACAAATGCAGATCCGATACTCACGTTTCGAGGCGAATTTTTTTCAACGCCACCATTTTTCCGGTCGCCTTATCCATGGCTTTATAAACAACCCCGTACGTCCCCTCGCCGATCTTTTCGATCTTCATGAAGTTATCCATAACCTCAAAGTTTCCGAGAAACGTGTTATTATTTCAACATGCGTCAGTTTTCGGGTGATACAAGTGCAACTACTGATAATTAATCTGTTTTCGTTTATTCTACAGAGCGAAAAGTGGCAGTTTTTAACGTAAATCCACGTGCAATTCTTCGGGAACCACACGATATAGGTAAACGCACGCGCGGAACGATTATGCCGGGGATGTCGGTGAACTTCGGCTTTCCCTCGTTTTGGCGCTGACGTCGACACAACTTGAGAAAATACTGTAGATTCCTTCCTTAAATTTGCAGTCTGTTTTACTGACTGCGCATCATAAGCACACAGGGGCTGGTACCTTACCTAACGAGACGAGAGACCACACGACTCTTTTTTACCCTTTGATGCACAGCGGGATGTTTAACATCCCACCTAGATTATTATCAGTTTTTAAATATTTCAACGTTTTCTTTCACGATTTTGATGATCTTTTTTTGTATGCTAGGCTAATCACACGCGCTGGCGCGCATGCCCGAGATACTTTTGAGCTGCTGCGGTCTTACAAAGCTTTAAAAGAGTAAATCGCAACTAAAAAACCTTTTTTCAGTTACTTTTGAAAAAAGTAAAAATAAATTTATATCACTGCGGGCGGAAATGGCTGCTTTTCCGCCCGCTTCGCGGGCGTAAAACCGCCATTTTCGCACCTTGTGATATAAAATTTCGTACATCCCTCGTGCGAAACACTTTTTCTAACTCGTGTGAATGCAGCACTCGCCTTCGGCTCGTGCAGCAAACTCACACTCGTTAGAAAAAAATGTTTCGCACTCGTGGAGTAATGTACTATTGTCGTTTTGCTTGTCAGAAATCGTAGATCTGGCCGCCGGGCCGAAAACCACCCAAATCGGGGTCACGAATTTTTTTTTTTTTTTCAAAGTATCGACCTTTAACCTATACCGCCGTTCTTAAGTCACATATTCTACCCCTGATGACACTGTTATCAACCTTTTTGTAATCAGCGAACCCAAAAATCTCTGAGTGACAAATTTCCATTAAACCCAAACCATGCAAGGGTTAAAGAAAGAGACCACGCGACTATAATGGAAACATACGACCCGTAGAGTGGAACCGTCATTGGATTGAGGACAGGTAAGTTTATTTAAAACCGGCAAAATAATTTGGCCCTGGGAGGGTCGGAGAACCTTTGTGACTAAGAAATATTTTGCAATATATAAGTAGTTATGAAAATATCGAAGAACTCTTATAGATTTTTATGGCCTTATAAAAGCAGCTGATGAATCAAACGAGATATTTAAATGGGCCTGATAAAATGGTAAAACATAAAAGATGATCTACCCATTAGATGGGCCATCAATATTTCCATCGCATGGCAAACAGAAGTTCGATTGCGGCGGTCTAGCTTCCGATGTTGTAAATTTTTATGTGGCGCAGCTCAAATATGGTTTCAAGTGAGGTTCAGGTGCAATTAGACGTATCTGCCGAATGGTGGTCGTAAATTCCAGGGACTCGAGTCTGCAGATGCAATGGGAAGGGGCACCATATGATCTTGCGTTCGAATGTTCGATTCAATAGACTTTTCGATCTAAAAAAAGGTACTTTCATTGGACTTCTTCGAGCATTAGCAACCTCGGCTCGTATCAAACGTGCGTTAATGAGTCTTTGCCATTAGCCCGCGCTCGTTACGATAAGCGATGGCCCGATCGTTGCGCACCACGCGTAAGTGCCAACCCTTGGGAGACATTATTAAGAAGGTCGGACAATCGCCAGCGCCACCCAGCGGATCACCCATCATATAAACTGCTGCGATCCGCAGCAGTAGGGTTGACGTACCGTTTTTGGCCACCTTAGCGCCAATTGTGACCATTACACTCAAACGAATAAAACACAATATTTAATCGCATACAAAAAAGTATCCAGTCGACCATTCAATGAATCAATATGAATTTTTTCGAAAAATCAACATTTAGTTACACGAAAAAAATACTTTAAAGAATAAAATAATAAAAATGGCCACAATAGGAACAGTGGCCACTAACGGTACATCTACCCAATATCATCTTGACTCTATAATTTCTATATTTACAAACTAAAAAAAAATCCACATTCTCTTCCAGCTTCCAACCGCTTTTTTATTCTGGCATTTTCCATCGGAAACCGCTGTCTTATTCTAACAGTACAAAATCAAGTAATCACGAAAGCGAAAAGAAAAAGAAAAATCTAAAAGAAAAAAAAATCGCACGACTACACCGAGTTCGGTTGCGATCGGCAGCAGTTTATCATCTTGACTCTAACGTCGTCGAGTATCTCGGTGACGTCCTCCCGCAGCTCGCGCGCCTTGACGCGGACGTCCTCGCGCATGAGATTGTAGCACATCGCGACGAGCCCGAGCCCGAGCAGCAGATACACGAACGTTATCACGAGCTTCGTCTGACTGCCGCTCTCGTACTCGATAATCACGTTCACGCCGGGCACGAAGTCGCCGATGCCGATTTTGCAGAGCGACGTCACGCAGAAGTACACGCTGTCCATGTAGTTCCACTGCTCCCATTGGGCGAACATTATCGTGCCGGCGAGTATGTAACCGCTGATTACCCAGAGACAGGCCGTCGAGGGAACGATTATTCGTGCGCCGGCGCGTCTGTTGCGACCTGTGCATAGGGTTGCCGTTTTTTAATCGATTAATCGAAAGATCGATCTGTTTTGTCACGAATTCATCGATTTTCGGATCAATCATTTCGGACCGATTAATAATCCACCGAATTGATCAATTCAGTTCCAGATCGACCCACATTTCTTTATTTGTTATTATACAGGGTGTCCCCGAAGTTATGAAGTTACGGCTGCTTAACCCTGTTGGCTTAACCCGGTTTATATACAGGGTTAAGCGAACAGGGTCGTCGGGGCCAAAAGTTACGAAGTCCCGACTGCTTAACCCTGTTCACTTAACCCTGTTCACGAACTGTGTTAACGGAATGGGGTTAACAGGGCCAAAAGTTATGAAGTTTCGGCTGCTCGACCCTGTTCATATACAGGGTTAAGCAAACATGGTTAAACAGCAGGAACTGCAACACTTTTGAGACACCGTGTATAGAGAAAAAATTGTTTTTCGGTGGATCAATCTTTTGGTACACAATTTATTATTATATGTCTGGATCGATTCATTGTAGTACACTGAGAAAAAAATTGCTCAATCCAACAAAACGTGCGGTTGCGGGCGGCGAAATAAAAATTGTACACATTGGACAAAATATTCGGCAATGCTAATCGAGATTTTTTTAATTCTATCACCAGTTGCTTCGATCATTTAAATATTTTGTCTAATTTGCAAAATATTTATTACGCCGCCCGCAACCGCACATTGTGTTGGGTTGAGCATTTTTTTTCTCAGTGTATAATTCGAATCGACCCAGAAAAAATTTGCTCTACCTGTGCACTCGTGCATCCACCTATAGAGCCATCTGAACGTCTGCGCGAGGACCTTTCCCATGTTCAGGAAATACAGAACGTAAAGCGGAATCCCGAATATCGCGTAGACGACGGTGGCGCCTTTGCCCCACGGAGTCCGCGGCACCATGTTCCCGTAACCGATCATCGTGAACACAGACAGGCAAAACATCAGCGCCGACGGGATCGTCCAAACCTCCTTCGCCGATTGGCCGTTGTAACCCTTCTTCACGGCGTCCACGACGATTCGCTGAAAATTCACGAGGACCTCTTGCGTCGCCGAGTCGAACGCCCGACGATCGAGCACGTTGACACGCTCGTTCGACGCCGTTGTTTCCCAGAGTCGCACCACCGACTCGTTGCGCTGCGCCTCGAGACTCACCACCTCCGCGTTCTTCTCGATTTCCGTGAACGCGAAAGCGCCGACAATCGCGTAGCCGACAACGAGACCGCCGACGCCGACCTGGGTGCACATGAAGGCGACGAGCTCGCGACAACAGTCCTTGACACGCTCGCGCGGATCCACGCCCGTCGACGTGCTCGAGGAGTCGCGACTCCTCAGAGACGAGTGCAGACGTGCCATATCCGATTTTCTTCGGTGCTTCAACTTTTCATATTGTTATTATCGGCTGATAACCTCGGTTCACTGACGATATAATTGACAAAATGTTCCGTGTAAAATGCGTCGTTTCTTCGATCGACTTTTTCCCGATATTTTTAATCGAATGCCGCACGTTCGAACATTTTATTCACGCCGATTTTATTCGATGCTTCAACTTTTCATATTGTTATTATCGGCTGATAACCTCGGTTTACTGACGATATGATTGACAAAATGTTCCGTGTAAAATGCGTCGTTTCTTCGATCGACTTTTTCCCGATATTTTTAATCGAATGCCGCACGTTCGCACATTTTATTCACGTCGCTGGGGCGTTCCTTGTTTTTCCGGCGAAATGGATTCCAGAACTGTCCGAAGTTTGTCGTTCGATTGATAATTTTGCTGGGAGTCAATCGAGACTGTTTTTTGTCGCAGTTTGGCAAATTTATGAGTCGTATCACCTGGCGAAAGCACAGATAACAACGCGCAGCCTGTTCCAACGAGACCTATGGCCTCCAAAACTGTAGGAAGGAGAAAAGCTCGAGCTTGGCGAGCCGCTCGGTCTCTCTCCGCACGCACCAACAAGCTTCACGTGGTCTTTCTATTTTTGTCGATCGAGCCTGTGGTGGTGGCGTCGGAGGCTCGGCCCTCCTTAGCCGCTCTTTATGTATCCAAATACTCGGTATTGGTGTGCGTATAACAATTCTAGAACAAGTATAGAGACGCGGAAACAAGGCTTTCGTTTCGTCTCGTTAATTGGATCGAGGGAAAAAAAAATGCTCATGACGTGTCGCGCGAACGAGAAGAAACAATATTGTTGATCAGTCGGTAATTCAGCGAGGGGAACAACGCGCCGCGCGATACATCGGCCAGTTATACCTATGTAGTATCGGCTATTTGCGCGTCTATATATATCGGCCGGTGTCTCTGGCCGGCGAACCGTGGGATCGCAGAGCAGTAGTGCATCCCTGCTTATCAATTGCAAAGAATTGACTAGCTTGGGGGAGCTGCTGCTGTTCCCTGCGCCTTTTTCTCCCTCGCCCACGATCCTTCTCTGTGATAACGTAGTTTCAGTTGAAGGAGATTGTTTTGATGAAATTCGATATATATTATTTGTGTTATTTTATCTTTATGGTTTATATATTTTTTGTTCATCGCCATTGTGAATTTGGCTCCTTTGCGCCGCTTAGCCGGGTATTATTATTTTATTTGATATTGATTTTGTTTTGTATCCTTTATTTTCTTCTGTTCATTTGTGTTTCGACTTAATTCGTGAGCGATTCGTGAGCGTCTCGACGCTGATTTTGGCAGATTTTCGTACAATTTCTTCTGGTACTTCGACTAAGAAAAAAAAAATTATCTGCCAGTCAGGTCACATAGCGAAATTATTTTTAACGGTCGTTTTCTAACGGTAAAGGCAAGACGACCGCGTTTGTCATAGATAAGCCAACTCGCGACGTGGAACAGCGCATAAATGCTAATATCAAGCAAACAAACCCGACGAAATATGATTTTTTTTCCACACATGCATAAACAGAATAGCTCGAGCATCCATCACGTTGCGACCGAAACGCAACAACCGGCGCGCCGGTCGAAGCGTCTGCGTTCCGTCGTCTGCTTCAGTGGTCGCCGCGTAGCCGATGCCGCCGGCTCGACTTGTCGCGAAAAATACATTTATTTCCTCATCTCCGTTCAACCACCCAAAAGCATTAAAAAATTCGAAAATCATTCTGCCGCCCAAAAGCCCTAAAAAATTCGAAAAACATTCCGCCACCATGTTCCGTCCGTCCAAAACCGATACCCAATCAAAATACGCTGCACACACCCTAATAATCACGATAACTTTAATTTTTTCCTAAAAAAACCGCCAACGCAACCATAAAAATAACGCTCAATAGAAGTTATTTTTTGCACAGAAGAAACTTCCGAAATGATGAAAATGACCGTCGAAATAACCAAACCCAAAAATCGTACAGTTGCTTTTTCGTGAGATGAAAAAGCAACTGTACGATTTTTGGGTTTGGTTATTTCGACGGTCATTTTCATCATTTCGGAAGTTTCTAGTGTGCAAAAAATAACTTCTATGAACCAATAACTTACCGTCACGATGACCCTTTTGGCAGTAATGTTGTTTTGACAATAAGATATTGGTTCTAGCAACGAAAAAGTAACTATCACATTTTTTTGTTTCGTCATTTCGAAGGTAATTTGTACAATTTCCGAAAGTTACTTCTGTGCAAAAAACATCTTCTGTTGAGCGTTATTTTGATAGTCACTTTGAAAGTCGTCGTGATTGCTAGGGCACCGACGCTCGCGGCTCCCTGTGTGTCCGACCGTCCGCGAGGGCGCGTGGGAATCGAATGACAATCGCGCGGCGCTTTGTCACCGCGAGAACGCGGACTCCCCCGTTTTGCTCGCAGTGGACGACAGTGCTGCGAGCGATTCGCACACATTTACGTATGTACAACAGCGTTATAATGTACAGTGGCTGCGCATAAAAGGCGTTTATTCCATGAATCGACGGACACAGCCGATGTGGTTGTTGTGTGTCGTCGCCGTGTATCGAAACGGTGCGTTCGGCGTCGGCGTCGGAGGCTGCGACGTAGCCGCCGTGTTCGTGAATCTTCTTCGCTTTATATTAGCAACGAGCATAATCCCTAAATCCATTCCATAAATCGACGGACAGACGAACAAGTGGTTGTTGCGTGTTACCGCCTTGGAAAAAATTGCGATTTTTGAGGTTCGTCTTAAAAATTCCGCGAAAAACTGAAAAATCTCTTCGTCAAAAGGTTTTCTTTCGAACGCAAAAAGGAAATCTAGATTCCATTCACCCAAAGACAAATTACATCGATTTCAGTGAAGTGACAAAATTCAAAAAAAGTGAGAAATCATTTTTCGCGTTTTTCTCCTTGAATTTTCGGACAAATGGTGATTTGCGGAATCACAAAAATTAGGCATCGACCGGACTCGCCGTACACAGTCGAACAAGTGGTTGCTGTGCGAAAAAACTGAAGAATCCCTTCGTCAAAGGGGTTTCTTTCGAACGCAAAAAGAAAATCCAGATTCCATTCACCCGATGAAAAATTACATCGATTTTAGTGAAGTGACAAAATTCGAAAAAAGTGAGAAATCATTTTTCGCGCATTTTTCTTCTTGAATTTTCGGACAAACGGTAATTTTCGGAATCAGAAAAATTAGCCATCGACCGAACTCGCCGTACACAGCCGAACAAGTGGTTGCTGTGTGTTGTCGCCGTGTATCGAAACCGCGTTCGGCGTCGGCGTCGATGGCTGCGACGACCGTGGCCGCCGCGGCCGCGTTGTTCGTGAATCTTCTTCGCTTTATATCAGCACACTTCCCACCGCCTCAATTGTCCAATCCGCGTGCCTATGCCCGAGGTGGACATATATATATATCGGTCTAGGCGCGGAGATTCGCCGCGCGGGATGAGAGCTACGTACATTGTGCAGTGTAAATCAGCGAGGTGGCCCAGCCGGGCGGCTAAGAACGCGGTTGGCGTGCGCAAGTCTATCGTTCGTCTCTCTCTCACATATTGCATATTCCCGGCCGATGAGATATCCACGACAGCGACGGCGGAGCAACAAACGAAGACGATGACGATCTTTCGTAATCCCTCGGGGGTTGCACGGCCGACCAACCCACTGACCAATAAACGTTCGCAGTCGCGCGATCATCGCCGAGCCGCTCGGTTCTCCACTCGCGAATATATCCTCGGGATTCGGCTGCGAGGCAGTCGTCAATTCTCCTGGATCAACGGTGGCCGCGAACGACTGCTGACCATTCGTCGTTCGTGAAGCGCGCCAGCAGCATCGTATTTTTTTTTCGCTGTTTGAAAATTGGAGATTGAAAAAATTGAGCCATGACTTCCGTCGTGTCGGTTCTCTTCGTTCTCTTCTCAGGTAAAATTTTTGTTCGTTTTTTTTGGACATTTTTGGCGATTTGATTTGAGATTAATTGTGATTGGTAGTTTGATTTAGTTTGTCGTTTTTTTTTTTTTTTTGGGCCGGTTCAAAAACGATGCAACTAGCCGATAAATCCGCCGCGTAATTTAAGGCTTTCTGATTGATAGCTTGATTTGGTTTGTCTTGTTTTTTTTTTTTATTTTTACTTTTTGTGCCGGTTCAAAAACGATGCAACTCGCCGGTAGATCCGCCGTGTAATTCAAGGCAGAAGGACGTTTAATTCCGGCGCCCGGTGTCGGCGCGCGAAGATCGCGAATCGTCGACAGTGTTTCTGGCACGAAAAAGACATTAATACGTCAGGTTCGCCGTCTTCTTCTCTTGGCGTATCGCGCTCGCGGCATCTTTTGCGACCTTCCGCCGCTTTTATCGAGTCTGCGCAGGATTCGCGAGCGACGGGTGTCTGTGCGTTTGACTTGCGCGCCGAATTCGCTTTGATTTATGCACTGCCGAATGCGTTTTCCGTCAATTTGGAGCGGCCCAAGTAAATATAGAAATTTTGAAAATTTAGAAAAGAAAAAATCTTTTCGAAAAAAAAAATTAAAAAGTATAAATTATTTTGTATTTTTTTTGTGCATTTAACTCGCGCGCCGAATTCGCTTTGATTTATGTACTCTCAAATACGTTTTCAGTCAATTTCGGACGGTGCGGAAAAATTTTGAAAATTTAGAAAAGAAAAAATCTTTTCTAAATTTTACATTTCAGTGATGTGAAATTAAAAAATTATTTTGTATTTTTCTTTTTTTTTCGTCGCTTCTTCGCCGAATTTCTTGAGAGTCACTGAAACGGCCGAGTTGTAATTACGAGGCCACGTAAGACGGCGATAATTAGCGGCTAATTAAGTGATTGATGACGTGACAAAAGAAGCTGGAGCACGCACGCGAATCCAAAGCGTGTAATCATCGTACCTTGTAACTCGTGCGAAACCGCTGAAACGATCGCTGAAACGACTGAGATACGCGATAGAATTATGTCCGTCCGGCAAATGACAATTGCGCGATTTTGAAACTGTGCAATTTTCTGAGATCGCGGCTTAAGTGGAGAAGTAATAATGACCGCAAGATTATAACTCGATGTGCCTATTAAAAAAAAATCAAAATCAATCTGATTAAAAAAAAGTTTCCATTTTTTTTAAGCAATAATTTCACCACGTTGCGCAGGTCACGTGCCAGAAATACATTCCGCACGTGACTTTGGAGCAGTTTTGACTAATGGCGCTTGGCAATAAAGCTGAAGTATCAAGAGGAAGGCCATAAACATTCGAAGATGCGTAACTCGGTGATTTACATGATTTCAGGTGTCCACTTGAGCCTCGAGAGTTCCGGCAAGCATAGTTGGTCTTACGATAACGGTAAGCGAGCTAATGCATCGCACCTATAAAATAAATATAAATATATACATATATCTACACGATGTATATCGCTTCGGTTAACGCACGTTTATTTGGCGCACGTTCAGAAACGCAGTTGTCGACACGAGATATAAAAAAGATCTGATTATAAGTATCACCTTTTTTTCCTTTCAGAGTAACAATAATTTTGTTTTTTCCTAAACATTACGGCGATAATTGTCAAAAATCATTTTCCGCAATAATCAGCACGTGATTATCTTTCATTCCCTCGCACAAACATTAATCTGATAATGACACTGATAATTGAATGATCTGATTATCAGTGTCACATAACGATATTTTTTTTTATTAAACAATACGTCGATAATTATCAAAAATTCAAAATAATTTTCCGCAATAATCAGCACGTGATTATCCTTCATTCCCTCGCATAAACATTATAGCTATGACGACGATGAATGTACATATATATTTATACACATTATGTACTGGTAACGACATTACGCTGTAAGCTCGACCGGTGGACCAGAGACGTTCAAGCTGCGCTAATGTAATCGCAGTCGCTGCGGCACAGCGAATGAGACCTCCGCGCAATCCGTGTGTCAATGGTTGGCGTTATATCTAGCGACCGGTAGGTCAACCGTGCGTCCGATATTACGTTTGTGGCTCGCGGTACTAGGGCAGGGAGCTTCTAGCCTTTGAATTGTATCGTTCAACCTCCGTCTCTCTCTCCTCGTTCTCTTTCTCTCTGCTCATCTCTCTTGGTCTCTGTGGTCGCACCAACTGATTGAGGAAATGATGCGCCGCAGCGCGCACACACAGATTGGATAATCGCCAATTTACCCTTATAGTCCTTACGTGTTTGACGCCGTTCGGTTACTATCCTTCTTAAAAAAATCAGTGGGTCAAATATCTCGAATGTTCGATATAAGTATTGATGTCAGGTTATTCGTTCCCTTATTGACTGCCGGGTTGCCCACAACTCGTTGCTTAAGGTAGTTTTTTCGCGCTCACTTCGCATAAGTTTCCGAAAAATGAGAGCGAATTGCAAACACTTCTCAACAATATAAAAATCTGAAAACAATCATGCATATTATAGGTACTGAAAAAATTAATTTGGCATCATAATTATTCCTAAGTATTATTAACAAATTGATGAAAAATAAAATTGTTTAAAAAATCTTCTGACAATCAAATTTGTTCTTTGCTTTGAATCTTTCGTTTTTTTTTGCATTGAACAAATCACAAAATTCAAAGCAAAGAAAAAAATTGAAAAAATTGGTATGCATTCAGAAAAATAAACGAACCAAACGAACCAAAAAAAAAGATATCGTAAATATGGGTGAAAAAATGTTAATTCGCCACCTCAGATCAACCCACAAGCAGCGATTAGGCAGTAGGTCAGTGTGTGTGTGAATGTAATCACTAATCAGTGAACTGGTTCGAGCGGAGGGCGGAAACAAGGGACACTCGAGAACGGGTCGTGACCCCGATGCACCCGAGGACCTTTCCACTGAAGAAGTGGAAGTGGAAGAGATAGAACACGTCTCGGTGAATTAACTTGGCGAACATTTTTTTTTATTTTTTTATTGCAGGAGGTGCTGGTTGGCCCGGCGTCTGTCAGACCGGGAAGAGACAGTCGCCGATAAACATTGTCAGCGACGATGCAGTCAAGACTGATCTGGGCCCACTGAAGTTCGTGAGATACGACTTCGCTTACACGGGATCGCTGACGAATAATGGTCACACGGGTCAGTATTCAGAATTTTCCCTGGGAAAAAATTTGCTATTTTCGAGAATCGACTTTAAAATTCTGTGAAAAATAGAAAAAATCGAGATATCGCGTTCCGCCTTGTTTCATTCCCTTCGTTGAAGGGGTTTCTTTCGAACGCAAAAAGAAAGTTCAGATTCCATACATACAAAGAAAAATGACATCGATTTTAGTGAAGTGACAAAATTCGAAAAAAGTGAAAAATAATTTCTCGCGTTCTTCGCGTTTTAATCAGCGGGAAATTTGCCATTGGATAGAGTTTTTTAACATTGCGATATCGAACTTTTTTTTCGCAAAAAAAATACTCAAGGGCCTTCAAAAAACTTGCGATTTTTGAGGGTCGACTTTAAATATCTGCAAAAAATTGAAAAAATCGAGATATCGCTTTTCGCTTTGCGGCATTCTATTCGTTGAAGGGTTTTTTTTCGAACGGAAAAAGAAAATCCAGATTCCATTCATCCAAAGAAAAATTGCATCAATTTTAGTGAAGTGACAAAATTCGAAAAAACTGAAAAATCGTCTAAAAAAAAATTCTTTTGTTTTAGTGGAAATTGTCCTGACGGGTGTGCCGTTAATTCTGAAGGGCGGCGGCCTCTCGTCCAATTACGTTTTCCAACAGATGCACTTTCATTGGGGCTCCGAGCACACGATAGACGGACACCGAGATCTTCTCGAGTTGCACATGGTGCATTATGCAATACAGTACGAAAACTTCACGGTCGCGTCTCAGTACGACAACGGATTGGCCGTCGTTGCGGTACTCTTCAAGGTAATCGCGTTGCGTCAACGACGCGCGAAGTATACCCAAGATACCGTTGATTGATTCTGTCCCTTTGCGGGTTTCAGCTCGGCGACGAGGACAACAGTGATCTGACGTCGATCCTCAAAGCCACGAAGGAGGCTACGAAAATGAACACCATCCCGATTCAGGGAAAGATCGTGCCGGCGTTTCTCTTGCCGAAAGATTACACGACTTATTGGCGTTACGAGGGTTCACTGACGACACCGGATTGCCATGAGACGGTCACGTGGTTCGTGCTGAACGAGAAGCTTACAATATCAGACAGACAGGTTCGTTGCCAGTTCCTGTCAATGATTATTCACAACGCACTGAGAAAAAAGTTTGTTAACAGTTAACAAATCAAGTCTCAAATATTGCGAAATGAACCATTTAGTTACTATTATACTAAATCTTAGTTGAGCTAAATAAGATTTGTTCACTATCAACAAATGTAACTGAGCTACGTTTGGCCCAACTAAACGTTATTTAGCTCGATCAAGATTTGGTAATAATAACTAAATGGCTCATTTCGCCATATTTAACACCTGATTTTTTAACTGTTAACAACACTGTCAGAAAAGACTGGAAATTTTTATCCATAAACTCGTCAATTGAATTGAATGTACGATTTTGATATAAAATTAAGGTACCTTTGGAATTAAATTACAGTAAATTTAAAAAATCAAAGTATTTTTACAGTAAAATTAAAGCAAATTACTATAATTACTATACCAAAAATAACTTTGGCGTCACACTTGTATAGTAAATTTTACTATACCAGTTTATGAATAAAAACTTCCAGTAAATGTACATTAAATTTCAAGTAATTCTTTTTTCTCAGTGGAATTTTCACCGCAATCGACTAATTTTGCAATATTCGTTTATCGTTTCCAGCTTCGAGTATTCCAGAACGTGACGACCTTTAACGACAGTCTGAAGTTTAATTACAGACCTGCTCAGGAATTGGGGTCGCGCGACGTTTATCTTCGATTACCAGGTTACAGCAGCGCAGCCTCGATACTACCGCAAATTAATATGATGTTCGTGTCGATGCTGGCGACAATTGTCTTCTCAATATTGTTCCATCCATCGAATTGAGGAAAGTAACGATTCAGACGGTGGGAGGAGAGAGAGAAAGAGTTCGGGGATAAGAGTGATCGATCACAGATCATTTGCAATTCGGACTGCCAAGTCCGTTCCTAATTTCTAGTCGATTATTGCGAGCACAGGGTAAACAATACAATTGTCGGCCCTCTGAGCGCACAACGCGATTCAATTTTGTGTCTAATTATTTATAACATTATTCATAAGATACAACAATAGTTTATTACCTCTATGCGAATGAGAGAAGCTGAGGCGACGGTGGCTACTGAAATAAACGGGATCCTCATCGTCGTTGCAATAAGAACACCAAAAAGATCTGTCACACAAGTCATTTTGTTCATTTATTTATTCGCCTACGAGTTTACTCGACTTGCGAGATAAATTTATTTGCATTTCATTTACTTAAGTAAGAAAGAGTTGCACTCTGAAAAAAAAAAATGTACTGCATGCTTCGATTACTGGTAATGGAAGCTTTTACGCATCAACTGGTATATTAAATTTAATGTACAAATGGAATGTAAAATTAATTAGCTCTTTAGACGCGATTTTCTTCTTCGGCATCGCGACGAAGAGTCGAAACTCCGCTCTCTCTTGGTGCGCTTCGTCTGACGGGTTTGGCACTCGTTCGTGACGAATTCGATACCGATTTTCCGTTCCTGCAGCCAACCCGGGTCGCGCTCGCGACGTTTGCTTCCGGCACTCGTGACGCTCATCACGTTCACCGTGTACGTGCAATTGAGCTTCAGTTCCTTTATGTCCAGCCGAGTTTTCTGCCAAATGTAAAAAAAAGGACGTTAGTTAAGGGCATGTGAAATATTCACGCCGAGCCCAGTCGGTATCAAAAACTGTAATGAACGATTTTAACGCATATTTGCATTTACAGCTAAATGAAAATTGTCCATTACGGTTTTTATTAACGCAGTCGGTATTTCACATGTCCTTAAGGGGTAATTCCACTATGAAATTTTCGAAAAATGATGTCTCAAAAGATCATGGCCGAGAAAAATCTCTAAGTATCCGATTTTCGTAATCTCGCCCTTTTGTAATCTCGATTTACATTACAGTTAAAAAAAATCGAAAACAGCCTACTTTTTCGGCCTCGACAGTGGCATAACCCCTTAAACGACAGAAAAAAAGTTATTGAAAGCAAGCGGAACTTGAAGACTCACGTGAGTCATTCGCGACCCCAAGATTTTTCTACTCGAGGAGACAATTTCATCTTCGCTCGTCGACTTATCGCACGAGTCTTGACTCCAAGTGACGTTGTAGCTCTTCGCTTTGGGATCGGGCGGCCAGACCAGACGCGCCTCTATCTCGTCGTCGCACCGGCAAATTAATCTTCGCACGCGGAATCCCGCGTTGTGCTTCTCGCACCTTCGGGAACGTCCCTCCTTGTCGGCTTTGAATTAAAAAAAAAAACAATGGGAAATAAATCTCTGGGCTGGTGGTCCTCGCGCAGCGACATTCGGACATTCGTCGACCCCTTGTCTTACCTATAGCTCCAAGTCCCTACCGTATTTCTCGTAATCCGTGCTGTTGAAGACCTTGGACGCCTTCCTCGAAGCCAGACGACGACCTCCGTAAACGGCGACCGCCTGAACCTGAAGAAAGTACTGGCAGCCGACCTCCAGATTCTTCACCTCGTAGCAAGCTTTGTCCTGACGAATTAAAGCTCACGTTGAATGGCAATTCAATTGAATAAAAATTAATGATCATTCAATTAAATAAAAATTAATGTCCATTCAATCAAATAAAAATCAATATCCATTCAATTCACTAGAAAACAATGTGCGTTCAATTCACTAAAAAAAAACCATTCAATTAAATAAAAATTAATGAGCTATCAATCAAATTAAAAAAAAAATTAAAAATACGAACTTTAGGAATATTTCTGTGATAAACGAGAATCGAGTCGTTGGTCGGCCCATGAATCAATCGGCTCCAGAAAAGTTTGTAAAACATTATAGGAACGTCCGAGGGTGGCGGACGCCAGCGAAGAAGAATCCCGAGTTTCCCGTCGGCCTGAAGCCGCGCTCCAGTCAGCGAAAGATTTCTCGGTTCTCTGGGACTTTTGGGCTCTGGAAAAAAATAATAAAAATAAGTATAGCGATTCTTGACGATCTTGTCGGACTGGAAGCGGGACAGAGTAAAAGATTATTCGACGACCGAGAGTACCTGCAGTCTTGAAAATCGCAGACGGTGCGGAATATCCACGCGAACCGTTCTCGTTGACAGCGGCGACCCGGAATTGGTACCAATGTCCGGTTTTGAGTCCAGCGCGAAGCGAAGCGTGAGCCTTGCTGGACACGTGACGAACCGACCAGGCGCTCAGTCGGGACTCGGAGTAACGCGGACCGAGCACGTGTCGCTCCTCGACGAGATAACGGACGTTCGATTCGCTTTTATTTCTCGCAGGGTCCAGGTTTCTGTAGGACGGAGGAATCTTCCAGCTGAGCATCACGAGGTTGCTCTTCTCTCGTCGGATCTCTATGCCTTCCGGTATCGGTGGAATATCTTTAAAAAAAAAAAATGGAAAATTAAAAATAAAAAAAGATGCAAAGTAGAACTTTGCACATCGCTTTCTCTTTAATGTTTATTTTTCTCAAAGCCACCTTCATGAGGAAGTTCCTTTATTATTTTTGGCTTTCTCATAGAGGAAGCATTGGGAAAAATAAAAATTTAAAGAGCAAGCAATGTGCAAAGTTCTACTTTGCATATTACGAATTGCTTCCTTAGTATTTTACACCTTTAACGATGCTTCCTCTAGGTGGGAGCCAAAAGTGATCAAAAGTACAAAGTTTTCTCTGACATTATTAACTTTTACTGAAGTTAGAGCGAAAACCTAAATTTAAAAAAATACAAAACGGTGTAAAATCTGAACCACTTTATCGATGATCGTCAAATTTGGTACGTGGCAGAGCTGTATGTTCTTTTTCGTCTGTATAACATTTCACTTAATTCGGTGAAATTCCACGTAATTAAGAAAAAAAAAAAAAAAAAAAAAAAAAATCGAAAAACTCAAACATCTATAAAATCCGGACTGCTTTATCGATTTCGCAAAAATAAAAAAAAAAAAACAAAAACAAAAAAAACCAAAAAGGACAAAATACAATTTCGTTACCTTCGCTACCGTCGAATCCCGTCGGTCTCATGCAAGTGACGCCGCAGTCGTTGTGACAGCACTTGGCGAGGTCCGGGCACTGCGAGTCGTTGGCGCAGGCGACGATGCACGTGGCTTCGAACAGAGACATGGTGCTTCTCTCGGGGCAATAACCAGGCTTCGTGTAGTTGCCCGCCAGGCAGTTGTCCATGCACTGCAAACGATCGAACGTTACACGTGAGAACTGGAGAAGCAGATGGGAACAAAAAAAATAAAAATAAAAATAAAAGTACATAAATACTACACATGTAAACACGCATATATGAGGCATTCCACATGAAGCGGGCCACCCCAATTTTGGGTTGTCTCAAAAAATGTTCAGAATGACTGTCCATGAATTATTTTCGATTTTTAAATCTTACTGTTTACTGAAAATGTAATGTTTTTTTTTTTATATGTGACTTCGATTGGCTCTATTTCCAAAACTATCCATTGCACAAAAAAATGTGCTGCGATGAAAGTTTAGGTATTCAAATGTACTTCATGATTAAATTTTTTTTCATAACTTTCCAAATAACTTTCAGTCTTTTTCGCGAAAAACACAGTCGTACAATTGTTTTTCGATGAGAGGGACCATTTTGATTTTTTCAAAATTTGTTCCATACTTCGTTATTACGTTTACAAGATGCACAAAAATTGGCGTGATGGCAAATTCATATCTTCAACTCAAAATTCGGGTGGCCGGCTTCATATGGAATGCCTCGTACATTACACTCACTCATACGGACACATGAAGCTGCACTAAACGGCAACTCGATCATAACAAGTTTATGGGTTTTACGGTCATTGGTAGCGGCTGTCGGTAATAGTATGGCAGTGGTTGACCTTACCGGCCGTATAAGATAAAGAGGATGATCCTGAACAAATGAAGGAAGAGGAAAACGAGCGAGATACCGCGAATGGCTTACTAATAACGGCCGGCTCAGGCTGAGCCGGTGGGCTCGTCCCGCGGACATACCGGACGCGTTCACACGCTCGTTCGCTCGCTCGCCGAGCAGCGCGCGGTCCTTGCCGCGAGTCCTTTACCTCGTAGCGCGTGTGTGGCCGTTCCCGGTGGCCCCTTTCTTCTCCGAGCGCGCGCCGCGTTACGCATAAATCATCGGACCGCCGAAGAAACTGGTTCGCTTACTTATTGGCCTACTTTTTATAACAAACCCTGGACAAACATAGAGGCGATGCAATTCGACTTTGTTTGCGCGGACTCTGCGAGGGGAAGAAACAGGAGGATTGGTCGAGTGGGTGGGGGAGGGGGGGGGGGGGGAGCGTGACGCACGCTACGACTGCGGAAAGCTCTGGCATCGCTTATTTTTTACCTTGAAAGGGGATTTGTTTACAGTGACATCGCTAGTTAGGAAATTCGATTTTTTTTTTTTTGGTTCAGAGGGATTTATCTGTTTTCTTTGAAACTTTGAAGTAAAAAATGCAGCTTCAGTCGCTCGTTCGAACCTCGGGAAAAAAATAGCCGGATTTACCGATTTCTACGACTGCGGAAAGCTCCGGCAGCGTTTATCTTTGATATTGAAAGGCAATTGTTTGTAGTCACATCGTCAGCTAGGAAATTCAACATTTTTTTTTGTTCAGGGGGATTCATGTTTTTCTTTGAAACATTAAAGTAAAGAGATTTTGCCTTAGTCGCTGCTTTGAAACTCGGGAAAAAAATCGCCGGGTTTACTGATTTCACTTACCATTTGCACTCATCGATAGAAAACTCGATATTTTGTTTTTTTTTATTCAGGAGGATATATCTGTTTTTATTTGAAACGTTGAAGCAAAGAAATTTTGCCTCAGCCGCTGCTTTGAAACTCAAACAAAAAATCGCCGGATTTACCGATTTCACTTATGTTCCCCCCTCCCCCACCCCACGAACGTGGCCGAACACGATCGCTTACCGCTCGCACTCATCCTCTTCCTCTTATCCCATATCCGCAATAGCGTGAGCGCGCTCGCGATGTTATAGCAGTGTGCAAAACCTGTTTTTCGATAATGTCGAAAGGGCAACTCCGTTGCTCTCGAATATAACGACAAAGCTTCTCGTTGGCTTTCGGTGAGCTTCCACCGTCGGCCGCGAAGACCCGACCACGACGATTTTTCGCGGCGTTAATTAACGATGCCCACGAGGTCAAGGTGACGATATAATTATGGCTCCGGGAGATTCAACGGCACTGCGATCATTGAGCCACTCGTGAAAAATTAATTTCGTGACAAATGAATGGTTTCAATGGGTGCTAATTTTCTCAATTCAATTCGAATGAGTGGCAATTAAAAAAAATAATTTATACATGGTTTTATGTATCTACGGATTATTTTGGTCTGCGATTTTTATTAGTTTGACCGAATTATTGGTTCGCAAAAAAATTTCTCTAGAAATTCACTTGTCTAACTATTATTCGCATCTGACTAAAATATAATCAAGGCAACCAACGTTTCCCGTGTCGCTAACCGCATATCCGTTCCGACGTCGGCAAACGCATATTCAGTCCATCCGTCCCATTTTTTTCAAGAACAAACATTTTTCCGGGCAAGAAAAAGAAATCCATCAGATAACTCACCTGATCGACGCGCGCGTTCACGATGCTGCACTTCGCGTCGCATCTCGCCACCCTCATCGAGTCGTATTCCTCGACGTATTTACTCCACGAGGCTAGACAGCCGGCCAGAAGCGGGAACCACCATGGCCAACGTCCTTGGAAGAACAATCACAGCAGCAGCAGCAAAAATCCGCGTGACGGGTGCAACGAAGGCGACGAAAATAAAAAAAAAATATAGCAAACAATAATAACAATAACCAATAAACACAAAGCCTCGCTTTTTAGTTCTTTTGCAATGTTTTACGTACTGTTTAGCGATATTGTGATCATTGAGAAGCTCGGCCGAAGATGAAAAAAAAAGCTCCCAAAAATCACATGGAAAAATGTGTGTGAAAAAAATAAAATAAAAAATAGATACAAAGGAAGCGCGAGAACGAAAGCAAAAGGCGATCGATCGGCCCTGTCGGGGCTGACGGTCCGAGCAGGCTGGCGCCTATAGAGTCGAACCGTTCGAACTGGGATCGAGTTGGGTTTTGTGTCCAGCCGATCCTCGCGCCGCCGCCGCCGCAGACTTCTCCTACTTTACCTCCGGCCCACACCACCTTCGTTTCCACTACCCTGCTGACTGGCCGGCCGGACGTCGCCACCGCCGCCGCCGCTGTTGCCGCCGATATACACAGCATCGCCACCACCGTCCACCATAGACGTCCGAGCATCGCCCCCCCGTATCATCGGTCACGGAACCGCCGAACGTTGCGCGATCGACCGAACGCGTCTTCAGTCATACGTCGCCCCGGACCCATTGTCTTCCGATTTTATACATACATACTCATTTTTTGTATGCGCTCATGTCTCATTTCTGGTACTAGGAACAAAGACGCGCGCGGTCGGAAATTAGCCAGCGTAGGGAACAATCTTGCGATTTTCGGCGAAAAAAAAAATTCGATTTTACAAAGTTTTAAAATCCTATCCGGATGGGAAATTTCCCGCTGATTCCAAATATGACCGGGTTTTGTCCGAAAAATAAAAAATTTGATGAGAAAAACCCGACAAACGATTTTTTTTTATTTTTCCCAGTTTTGGCACTTTACTAAAATCGGTGTAATTTTTCTTTGGTTCAATAACATCGGGATTTTCTTTTTGCATTCGAAAGAAGACTTCTCAATGAAGAGAATGCTGCCAGGTGGAACGCGATATCTCGATTTTTCGATTTTTTACAGTTTTTAAAAGTTGAACCTCAAGAATCGCTAATTTTTTAAAGGGGTACCCATTGCGTTTTTTGCGAAAAAAAAAATTTCGATTTCGCCAAGTTTAAAAACCCTATCCGATGGCAAATTTCCCGCTGATTCCAAAAACGACAGGAGTTTGCCCGAAAAATCGAAAATTCGAGGAGAAAAACGCGAAAAATGATTTTTTTTTTCTCTGACAAACTGCCAAATTTCGCGATATTAAACATCAAACTGCTACCGATTTCCCAACGACCAATCAGATGCTGAAGAAATCGACAACAATGGTTGCTCATGAACTTTTTAATAGAGAACTTATGTTTCGCCCCATTTAGTTTTTAGTTCTTTTTCACTTTGTTACTGTTTCTTTTGCTTGCTTTTCGTTGCGTTGCGAAAAATCTTTTCATGCGCAAACTACAATTTTTCCAGCACTGCAGTCGAGAACGAACGCCGACGCTTTTACATATAGCCGAGCGTCCATCGCAAACACAACAACAAAAAAAACTTCCTTGTTTGTCTCGCGGCCGATTCTGTGCGCCGGGGCAGCTCGCGACTTATTATTTATCGGGCAGTAAAGTTAACCGTTTGACGACCGTTCGCTCGGAGACTTCGAGGAGCGAGTCGAGTTGGCGCGTGTAAAACTTTGTCGAAATGAGCGTTATTTATAGCTACTTGCGACAAAAAATTGGCGAAGGAGAAATTATAGCGTTTTTTATTACACTGTAATATTTTTGTTCATTTATTGCGAGGACAATTATAGGTTTAAAACATTTTTTTAGAGGATATATTTTTATTTTAAACTTTGGGTTCTATCATTAATAGTCTCTGGGTCGATCGGAACCAGGAGCAGCCGGGCGATTTTTTTTTAATAGGTGACGAGGCGACGGCGACGATGTTTTTTTACACTGAAATTTTTGTTCACTTATTGTGAACACAATTAGGTTTAAAACATTTTTATAGAGGATTTTTTTTTTTTTTTTTTTTTTTTTTTTGGAGAACGTCGGGTTCTATCGTTGACAGCCTCTGCGTCGACCGGAACCAGGAGCAGCCGGGCGATTTTCGCTGTTGAGACTCTCGAAAATCGGTCCGACGATGAGCCAATAGACGGCGAGGGCGATGAGGACGACGCACGCGATTGTAAGCGCGATCGGCTTGAGTCTGGCGCGACAACGGGCCGCCCGCGACTCCTCCAGGGCTGCGTGACGTCTCGTGTACGCCTGGAGCGTCACCTCGGCGATCCCTGAAAGTCAAACAGAGTCTCGGTAATCAACGGGAGCAACGACGTAGCACCAATCATTTTAGTTCTCGTACCAGGATTGTTTGACCACCGATTTTCCATTTTCTACGCAAAACTGTAACATAACCATAATCACTGTGTTATCATTATTTAATAAATACACTTTTATCATATTTAGGAAAATGTTGTGCAGGAAGTTTTGGCTCGGTTTGTGTATTGGAATTTTTTTTAGATTAATAATTTCACAAAAATTTGCATGGCAAGTTTCACGACACTGAATAAATTAAAAATACTATAATTTTGCATTTTTGTGAACCGGAAATCACTGCACAAAATGAAAATTCAAAAGCCCGAAAATAATTCCCATTCTCGCAATTTTGTTCCTCATTCGGCGAATTAATTTTACGCCGCAAATTTGCATATCACATTTTATTTCGGCGCAAAAACTTCCGCGCAATTAATATTCGTGAAGATTTTTTTTTACGTTGCTGTAACGTGGTTCACTGGCGGACGAACGAATTTCGACTGGACAGAGCCACCGGAATAGTTTTAAGAGCGAACCGCCCCGAGGCACCGAATAATAAGAACCCTTAAAGACGATTATGCTTCTGTACCTCACATGGCTGCTGCTGCTGCTGCTGCTGCCGTTGCTGCTGTTGCTGCTGGTGTCTCGAGTGTCTGGCCAGTTGTATATTGCGTCGTCGCACACACCAATAATATATCTATATATATTTTCATTAAGCCGCGCCGCTATCACTATATAGCGAGTTTCAAGAGCTTCGACACGTGCCACCTTCTGATAAATCTTAACGTTAAAAGCGCCCACGCGTGACAAAATATTCCAGTCAGAAAAACAGATGCAAAAAAAAACAACAGCAACAACAATTATTACCATATCCGCAGGTGCGACTGCAGGATAATTAAAAAAAATAATGGGTATTTAAAAAAAATTGAAGGGTACTGATGAAATCGAGAAAAAGGGAAAAAGGGCGAGGAGAGGTTCTCACGAAATATTCCAGCCAGTTTGTGTCCCTCGTTTTGATATAAACCGGGGCAGCGTGCTGCTGCCGGGAGCTCGCCGGGTCTGGCATTCTCGTCATCTCGAACCAACCCGAATTCTCTCACGCGTGACTCCACATTTTCCCATAAGATTTCACGAAAATTCCAACGCGCCACGAATATTCAATCCTGCCGCGAGGAATTTTCGCGACTAATGGACCGTTGATTGCCATTTGTGTTTTCAGGATTTCTGAGCTTTTTTCTCAGACGAAAATATTACAAATCTCAATTAAAAAAGTGTTGGTAATCAAAAGTTAGGGAACGATAATTCTGGAGACGAGTGTAACGACCCTACATTGTATATAATAGGGTTCGAATCCCGGTGATGACTACTGTTATTATTTGTTATTATTTTATTGTTATTATATTATATTATGTTATTATATGTTATTACATTATATTATATTATAATGTTATTATTGTATTTTTTTCTTTCTTCAATAATTCGTCAGACCATTTTAAAGGACGATTCGAATGAGAATTGAAGAATGAGAATTCATAGGTGAGATTGGCGCAGTGGTTAGCGCTCTTGCTCAGTAATCCGAACAATCTAGTTTCGAATCCCGGTAATGACCAAATATATTTTCATTCTTCCATAATTCGTCAGGCTATCCGCACTAAACACGACTTCCAGCCTCTGTCCTTTCCGATTGTTACACGAGGAAGTGACAACAACAACAGGTCGTATATCTCCGCCACCCTGCGGTGTTGGTAGGTTTACCCGGGGTGAGTTACGACGGCCGAGGTAAACGGACCTGTTGCTTGCGAACAGCAGCCTGACATCGTCTCTCCTGGCCGTAAGTACCGACGACTCTCAAACAAGGATCAACCGACTCAACGTCTGTGTTGTCTTAGGTGCAGCAGTGGCGGTGATACACAGCAGGCGCTCATCCCCCGGGACAGACTTATGCGCTCCTTGACGCAATAATGGTCGTCGGTGTCAGGGGTCAACTGCGGATCGTGCGATGAAATCGAATATGGGTTTGCAGCAGGGAAGAATTGTTGCTTCCCTCGCAGTGTATTTTTATTCTCAACAGCAGTAAAAATTGAGAGAATTATCGCCGCTTCGTCGCACATATTTTATTCTCCACTACGTTGTAGACATTTTTTTACAACTAAGAATTTTCGCCCTCAAATGGTAATACAAGTCATGTTGTTAATTCTGCAAAAAAATCTTTTAAAACTAACCAAGGAAAATGTTATAAAAAAATTCAATAACATTTTAAATAAATTAAAAAATTCTGTAAAAAATGTCTCTTTAAATTAACCAAGGAAAATGTTATGAAAATTTCAATAAAATTTTTATTAAATTAAAAAGTATAATTTTTTGCCAAAAGTAGACAAAAAATGTCCAAAGTGCAAAAAAAGTTAACATGGATCTTGCGCCAATTGGAAGCAGCGACCGAGTCGTCGATCGCGTCGCAGCATTCGCACTTTTTACGCACTCGGTTTTTTTTTTGTTTTTTTTTCGAGGACAGAAAAATTAGTGACCGCCCATCGGCGACGATATCAGACGCGTTTTGTGCGCGCGTATCGCGTCGTCAGTCCCGTCGGCCACAATCCGGGAATAACGAGACTCCGGATTGGCTGCTCGGTCGGTGTGAAGACGTCGAGGCAAAGGCCCCTCCTGACTAACTAGAACTAACTTTCCGGCCCTACTCCTACGCCTCGTTTCCCTCGCCGCCCACGCGACGAGCCGTCCGCGCTCATTCGCCTCCTCGAGTCGTGTTCCCTTTTTCATTAGACACCCGCAACAGTTGACATTAACAAGTCAGTCGAGTGACAATTCTCTCTGCCTCGGGACATTCGAGTCGTTTCAATTTTTCTCCTCAATGAACATATCCAGTTGGTGACAATAATAATAATAATAATAATACAGTTTGTCTGAAATTGAAATAGTTGCTGGTATTTTGGTGGTTTTAAAAATTGGAATCATTGTTCAGTGAATTATTAATTAATTAGACAATTAATTAATTAATTAATTAATGCGAGAGGACGTGATAAGGAATACATAAAGGGCAAAAAAGGATAAAAATTTGTCTGGATCATGAATTCCTTGCACCGCGAATGCATCGCCTCGGGTCACCTGGACGAAGCGAAGACGTTTGTTTTGCCACCGACACCACCGACACCTCAGAGTCCAGCGTCGCACTGCAACCCGGGCGCCGAAGGGGCAATAACGTGCGTGCCCGGAGTCGAGTCTTTCTGGAGTTACAACGGGGTCCACCAAATTTCCACTGGCGAGAACTATTGCTGCGTGTCACCTGGAGTTGGATATTGCGAAACCGAGGAAAATTATTATCCCTGCAGGTAAAAATAGATAATTTAATTAATTCATTTTCTGGATTTAATGGATATATTTTATTCCAATAAAAAAGGTCTATCAGTTATCAATATATTGTTCATAATTTGTTATCAGTTCCGTTATCAATCATCTGTTCATAATTTGTCACCAGTTCAATTATCAATATTTCGCTCATAATTTGTTATCAGTCATCAATATTTTCTTCACTTTTTAATTCAGATGGGAAGGATACGCAGTCGCCAATAACGTGGAAACGTCGGAACGTCAGCAGATCGAAGCGCAGAGAGAAGAAAGATTTCGCGTCGACGAGTCGTCGCTTGCCTCGAGCGCATCGGTGTTTCGCGCGTGGGAAATACCGTATTTTCAAGGCACACCGGTTGCCGATCAACACGGCGGCGATTGTCCGTCGACGGGAAGCGGAAAGGGACGGATCGAGCAGTACGAATACAGCGAGGATCCGCACGAGCAGGATTTGTCGATGGAATCGAACGATCCGTCGGACACCGAATGCGGTGAGTTCGGGTTGCTTCATTTGTTACCTTCTTCTTCGCCTTCTTCGTCTTCGTCTTCTTCTTCTTCTTCTTCTTCTTCTCCTTCTTCGTTGTCTTATTCGAACGACTGGCGCGCGGATTTAATTGACCGATACATGATGTGTCTGCAACGGAGTTTGTTGATAAACCAATGGCAACTCCGTCGTCGAGTTTACGTCTCGGGTGTCGCCAGCGCTGCGACCGTATAACAATCCCTAGTCTAAATATTTATTCGATGAAACTTTTAACGCGATGACATTGTGACGCTGAGACGCGTTCACGAGTTGCGCAAATTTTCTGCATCGCGCCACAGAAACGTTTGTCTGTTTTTTTAATTTATGGGAAGAAATCCCTTTAGGAGCGTGAAAAATAGGTATTTGTCGAGAATTTTTTTAGAGGGGATAAAGTAAATCGATTTTTTGAAAATTCTAAAGGTATTTCTCCCCTTAATGGTTTAAGGATTTTATATTTCATTTTGCATAATTTTTCCTTCATAAAAATGTCCGCGCCTCGATATTTTTCTTTTGGCATCTGCATCTCTGTTTTCTTTTCTTCTTTTTTCTTTCTTTATCTTCTCTTCTTCGTTCTCCACGTCGCCGAGTGTGGGAATTCATTGGCGATTCGAAGACGTCGAGCTTGTAGTCGCGCAATTCAGTCAGAAGAAGCGACGACTCGGATGACCCGTTCTCAGCTGCACTTGGCTGCGACGCTCGGTGGACTCTGGTTTTTTGCGCCCATCGGCCACGGACTTTCCTTCCGGGTTATTCTCCTTGAGTTCTATACGAGTATAATGGAGCACGTTATCCACCTATCGCTTTTCTTGCAGCGGTATCCGAGCTTGCAAGCTGCTATCCAACGATTCCCTCGAGGTTCACCGGATAATTTAAAATAAAAAAAAAATGTGAAAAAATGTTTGTGCATTTAAAGGCAAACGTTCATAAGTTACTGTAGATTTTTTTATTTTCAATTTAAAAAAGAAAGCATTTAAAAAAATATTTGTTCATTTACAGGCAAACGTAACGGTTCATAATTTACTGTAGAACATTTATTTTTTTATGAACAAAGTTGACTCTATAGAAACTTCTTCAAGGACCGGACGTGAATAAAAATAAAAAAATGTACATTGCTACGTTCATTTAATCCATAAATCACGATTGCGTTAGAGACGAGAAGCAGGGGGAAAAAATTGCAAATCCAGTGGTTCCCTGCGTTCCGCAGAACTTTTTTTCTATTAATATTGCGTCACTCCGGCATCGTCGCTGACGATAGCGGCACTACAGAAAGGCATCCCGCGACTTGTCCTCTGGCTTGACTGATCGACTGGCAAGATTTCAGACGGTCGGCCCACGTTGTCAGCCGAGCATGTCGCGCGGCGGCTTACGAGGCGAACACGCGCCGCGCGAATGCCGTCATCGCGTTTCCTCGTTACATCGAGCGTTGGAAAAAGGATCGATGTCCCGAATGTGCGATTTCGTCGCGACTCTACGATATTTTTGTGTTACAGAAACGAAGAGAACGAGCAATCGGCGCGCGTATCACGCGGAGAAACCGCGAAAGGAGCGAACCGCCTTCACGAAGCAACAAGTACGACACTTGGAGTTTGAATTCTCGCACAGCAATTATTTAACGAGGCTCAGGCGATACGAGATCGCGGTCGCCATGGATTTAACGGAACGTCAGGTTCGTCGCCTCGATCGATTTGCCATCGCAAAAATAAATCGTTCAATATTTTACGACGTGCGTCGCGCCGTTTCAGGTCAAAGTTTGGTTTCAAAACCGACGCATGAAGTGGAAACGCACCAAAGGAGCCGCAACGAATCCAGCGATCGATTCCGGTGCCTCGATGTTGCAGAAGAATCAGTCAGCGTTTTCGTAGAATATTTCGTAAAATAGAAAAAAAACAAAAAACGTTCTTTAAGAAACGATAAAATGATGCTTTAAACAAGTATATTTAAGTTCGACGGTAAGACAGTTGATAATATTGAAGAAAAATGCGAGGAAGATTAAATAAAATAAATTGTGGCTATGATAGGCAAATAAAGACGTACGATCTCAGTGAGTTTGATTTATCAAAAATTTATCTTTACACTACTTGACGTTTTACTTTAATATTAAGATCGATTCCCTGATCCTTCAACTTTTTACTAAGTTTGTTCAGCCTTTTCACTGATTTCTTCACGAATATCTTGTGGTCTTCCTCGGTTTCGGATGCGTTTTGGTCTTCGATCTCTCTGAGTCGATTCAACTTTCTCGGGTAGTGTTCTTTTGTCCAATGAACTTTCGAAAAAAAGCCGTCGTGTTGCTTCTCAGGTGGAATGTAGGTGGCTGCGGATATAAAATCTAATTACAATTTGTTCTTTTAATTTTAGATGTTTTCCATTTGATTATCAGCAAAATTCGTACCTTTGACTAGCCGTCCAAACATCAAGTAATTGTTCATCGTTTCTGCGGCAATTTTAGCGACTTCCGGATCTAGAAACTCGACGTATCCGTAACCACGGCTGTTTCCGGTCTGCAAAATAAATCAAAAGTATCGTTAACCACAGTCCTGTAACTTCTAACGTAATGATTTGCATCTGCAAAGGAAAAAGAATACTCACTTGTTTCGATCTCGCTAGCCTGAGCCGTGTAACGCGACCAAACTGACTGAAATATTGCTTCATCTGATCCTCGTAAAATCCATGGGGAATGTGACCGACGTAGACGATTCCACGTTTCCTCTCGCTTTGTGGTAGATTTTTCCTCTTTTTCTTCACGATCTTCGCGATCCTCTTCTTCGGCTTCGTTTCTATGCTTTTTGACTTGATACTTTCCGTCTGCAAATGACAAAACAGTTAATTAATAAATTGAAGCCATCGACAGCAGGGGGTGCATGGTCGGCATATGACTTTAGCAAACTTTCATGTTAAAGAAAATATAGCAGTTCCACAAGTTAAGCAGCAATGTTCTCGGCCGTAACTTGGATGGGTGACCGCTTAGCCGTACATTGACTGGTGCACCAAACAGTGAGGAGGAGGCACTTTTTCAGAAACTTTGGTGTCAGCACTTAAGTAACATTGTGTTTCTTTCGGATATACACCAGAGAATCAGAAATATACAATGCCGTCTCTACCGGCACAGGTTTTCCGCAGTTTCCCTGTGCCTTTGGGAAATGCGGTACAGTGTAGCTAAGTCGGCTGTGGATGCATTGGAAGTTAAATAGCTGCCTGTATCGGCGCAGGTTTCGGTAGTTTCCCTGTGCCCTTGTGCAAATGCGATACAGTAGTACATTAGGAAAGCGCAGCCACCGGTAACACTCTGAGGAAACTCAAGAAATGAAAGGGGATACAGGGGAGTGGAGAAAAACGTAAAAGCCTGAAGAAGGCATACGTAGGAATCAATAAGAAAAGAAAAAAAATAAATTGAAGCGTGATTTTGATTATACAAACATAATTGGAGGTTATGTCCTCACGTGACAAACATACCTTGAGAATTTCTTTGACACTTTTCACCGCTTTCGTCAGCGCTGATTTTCCGTCCGCCGCGATGACTTGTTTCTTGTTAACTTTCACCTTCATTTTTGTATTTTGTTAAAATCAACACGTTTTCCTTTTATTACGAGTTACACGATCGTTCGCGTTGAGCTGAGGCTCTGTAACTAATTTTCCCTCGTGTTGCTCGCCGCTGCGTCGTAAATTCCACGCGGGTTGGTAGCGACGCCTACAGACGATGCTGCGTGCTACGAATATAGTGACGCACCTTCGTTTACAGTACTCATGCTCAGTCGGTAACAAAAACTGTAAACCGAGAAACGGCAAATTCAAAATGGCCGCTGTGTAGTTGTTTTGTACGGACGTCGAGCCGGTGGGACTGTTGAGCCGCAACCAATATTTGTTTGCAACTGTCAGGAAGCTGTAAGTACAACGAAGATCTTTGTGAACGCTTTCAGAATGTAGATCTGTAGATCAGAATGTAGATCCATTCATGAGTCTAATTTTTTTACACGAGCTGTATCGTAACACTCGATATTGATTCTTTCTAGACGATACGATTGACTAGTTCATACTCGGAATTGGAAGGAAGCCACCGTCGGTAAACAAGGTGAGAACCATCGTTCTGTAATAAAAGAAAAAACCTACCTTACCATCGGATGGTAATAGAACAAGGAACGGTTTTACAACTCCGGCAGTTTCAAAAACTTTACGCTTTTGTCCTCTAGAATGTCAGGGATCGTGCAGTATGTCGTGGTGCGCGGCGATCTTTTGAAATCGCTGGATTGGCCGGTCGGTGCCGTGATAGCGCAAGCATGTCACGCGTGCACAGCAGTCACGCATCTCTTCTACAATGACGAACATACTCAAGCGTATCTCGCTGATTTAGACAATATGCACAAGGTCGTACTAGAAGTGAGTATAAAAAAAATCCTCTATATTATTTACGCGATTACGGACATGTGAAACATTCACGCCGAGCCCAGTCGGTATCAAAAACTGTAATGAACGATTTTGACGGATGTTTGCATTTACAGCTAAACGAAAAAATCATTCACTGGTGATATCTGCAGTGAATTTATTTTTCCGTTTAGCTGTAAATGCAAATTGCGTAAAAATCGTTCATTACAGTTTTTATTATCGTAGTCGGTATTTCATATGCCCTTAAGGGGGGAACCCACGTTAGGAGATATAAAAAATCGGATATATCGTTAGCTTAACTATCTAAGAATATGCTGCCAAATTTTCAAAGCCATATTCGCATTCGTTCAGATGTTATTACTGTAGAACCGAGCGCTCATCGTGAAAAAATCCTAAAAAAATCAGTGAAAATGAGACTCCTAACGTGGGTTCCCCCTTAAATTGCCATCAGACATCTAAGGATTGAAGAACAACCGTTTCTTAGGCTCCGGATGAATCTAGTTTGAACAAGCTACACGAGAAGCTCGAGAATGATAACATTTCTCACAAGTTGTGGATCGAACAGCCCGAAAACATTCCAACGTGTTTGGTCGCTAAGCCATATCCAAAAGAAAATGTACAAAAGTACTTCAGCAAGTTGAAACTCTTTAAACGCTAATAACCATTTTTCAAATTAATAAAAATTTTACAGAATACTTCGTTGCGACACTATATCGTTATCCTTACCTTCCTCTAATCTAAATCACGATGACGGCGAAATGAAAAAATTGTTTTGGAGTGAACTGTGCATGATTTATCATAAATAGGTATAAACAATAATCGAAATGTGTTTCATCGAGTGCACAAAAAAATCAACGCAAGAAATAACATGTGTATGTGTATGTATATAACAGCTCGAGAGATTTACATGACAAGATATCTCGCTGTAATATATATATATATTTTTTTTTTTTCTTCGTCGATTGCATTCGTATTAACATGTGTACAGCATCAGTTGCTTAACTTACAATTAAATTCGTTAAATACAGCTGTAGTTATTGGAATACATATTTAACTCTTACATGAATTGTATAAAAAAAATAACCTGACTTGCGTTACGGTTCACCGTTTGTGAAATTAGAGTATAATACATAGTAGGCGCTGGGCGTAAATTCGTCTTGTTTGTCTAATACAAATGGAGCCGTGTCACGACTACAAGTTATTACAATAATTTCAATTATTATATTACGTATTTGATAAATTAATTAATTAATTCATTGCGTTCTCTACAATTGGCATTAAAATCAGTAGTCGAAAGCCGCTTCGGTACACCTTCGGTCGTGTTATTATGTATCGCGTTGTATATATATGTATATCGTCCACAATTATTATATTATGTACACACACGCACTCACGCACGTACGCACTGGGGCGCTTGACACTGTAAGTACATTTATTTACAACACTTACTGGCAAGACGCGATATTATTAATCGAAGACGCTCGATTCCATTGGATCATGAGACGTATGGTGAAAGCGGGTACTTGGTCGGTGCTTCTTCTTTTCTTTTTTCTCATTTTATTCTACTGCTGCTGATACTAATCGTTCTAATCCTGCCCCTCCTCGTCCAACCATTGGCGCAATACATTTTTCTTCGGCTGGAAAAATCGCATTTTCGTGAAAAAAAAACGACTCGTTATTTTGTAATAAATTCTAGAAATAGTTTGAACATGCCAACGCGGGATGCATCGATAAATTAATAATCTATATTTCAGCAGCTTCGACGACGTCAATTTCAGTTTCCTCGTGTTTTCAGCACGAAGAGCTTCGATTTTAATAGAATCGAAAGTTTCGGCTGGTTACCGAATACATATATATATATGTGATGCACCCCAAGCGCTCGAGGGTAGTTTACCGTATTTCATGCAAATTAATATGGCAAGCAGAATTTGGTTGCGGCATCAAACGAAAACTCCGTGCGCTACTCTTGATAGTTAGTGACCGAAGCCCAAGCGGAATCTTGAAAATTACCGGATGGGTGAGTTAGTTTGGTAGTGAACCGGTGGGGGGGTCGGTGGGGTTTCGCAGTGAGACGATGGTAGTTGCGGTATTTGCGACTGCGGCGGTTGAAGGGTGTTTTCGGTTGAATGTTATCGAGAGATATTCGTCGGGGGGGCAGTTTACGACCAGTATTATTTCTCAGCCAAATTTCCACTCGGGTCCGTGTACTCCTCGTCCGTGTACTCCTCGTCCGGCTCCTCGTAGTCGGTTTCCGCGGGCTCCGGGCCTTCGATCACCGGCATTTGCGTACTCGGGAGTTCCTGATAAAGACACGCACACGCAAAGTTCGAGAGAAGCAAAACGAAAAACCCACTACATCCAGTTAGTCCAGTGCTCGATCATAAATTCTACGTTTAATTAAATACACTCCGGAAAACCGTCGGTGTTATTTTTTTATTTTTGCTAAATACACAGTGAAAAATAATAATCAATACAATATATTTTTTACTGTGTATTTGCATTGATTCGTTATTCATAATTATTCCCAGTGTTATTTTTGATAAAAAATCTACGTTTAATTAAATACACTCCGGAAAACCCTTGATATTTTTTTTTTTATTTTCGTCGCAAAAACACAGTGAAAAATAATAATCGGTAAAATATATGTTTTGCTGTGCATTTGCATTAATTCGTTATCCATAATTATTTTCAGTATTACTTTTGATCATAAATCTACGTTTAATTAAATACTCTCCGGAAGACCCTTGACGTTATTTTTCAATTTTTGTCAAAATACACAGTGAACAATAATAATCAATAAAATATCATTTTTTCCTGTGTATTTGCATTGGTTCGTTATCCATTATTATTCCCAGTGTTACTTTGACTCATGTGCATGATTGATCGTCGAATAAATCATGAATGTGAAGTGATGAATAAATCAAATATACCTGAGGTGCTCTCCAGCCGCATCCAGCCAGGGGAAGTCCATCAGCGCCGAGTGGACAAGGCGCGTCCAGTCCGGGAACTCCCTGATCACCTTTGTTCCCTTTGTCGCCCTTTCGTCCACGTTTTCCCATTGGTCCCTGCAACGACGCTGACATTACGTTCTCCGCTCGATTAGACAAGTGTCACATCGATTGACACGCGACTCTCGCGTCGTGCAGTTAGGCCAGGCAGTGATAAAAAATTCTTAATGCATGTAAGAGATTATTGCTATGGTATTTACGATGCATGTGTGTTAACAACATAATTCGGCCACTATCTTTGAAAAAGTTCGGTCGCAACGTGTTGTGATAAGTGATGATAAGGAAGGACGCCGGCATTGTGTAAAGTGCTTTCGTCTCGTCGAAGAGGCATGATCGTTATTACAATTAATTAAACCGGGATATCGTACTGATTTTAACTGATTTAAAAATACGTACCCATACAATCTCACATTTACTACTTAAACACGGCAGTCGGTTCTTTTTTTTTACAATGCGTTCGGGCCAAACCTACTTTACTTCGATCTCTCTGTGACTATGTCTAATGTACACAAACATTGTTCAGTTTAATAATCTGGAGTGAAAAAAAATTATTGTTATCAAAGACAACTTTCGGTAATTTTTTTCCTCAATGCGCAGGTTCATCGATACATCGTACTCGTTTTTTTATTTTTATTTTTTATATAACGATAGTAATAGTATTCAATGTTAATAAAATAGAAAAGTATTAAAAATACTGCTTTAAAATGTAATCACTCTTGTAATGATACTCACAGGCACGCCGGTGGCACCTTTGTCGCCGCGTGGGCCCTGTAATTTTTGGTCACATTGCAAAAGTTACATTACTTTCAAAGACTAACTTCGTCGTGTATGCGAAAACTATACCTCAGTCCCTGGAATTCCATCGGTACCCTGGAGATAAATTCAAAAGAATTTTCTTGTCAATAAAGGGAAAATGTATTACATTGGGGATCTACGTTCGAATAATGGTCCACGTTGGTTTATATTGCAAGTGACAATTTTTCGGAGCGTCGGGTGGAATAGGAAAAAGCGAATGAAACTCACGGGCAGTCCGGGATCTCCCGTCTCTCCCTTCATTCCGGGCTCTCCCTGCGCGCCCTGAAATTACACAGGGAAGTCGATAAAGTTTCTCACGTTTTTTATTTATTTTTTTCGGTACTTTTTAACGCGATATTTTTTTTCGTACGAACGATGTTGCTCACCTTCATGCCGTCTAATCCCGGAGTTCCCTGAAAGGGAGAGGAAACTACGTAAACTCGGTTTAAGAACGCATTAAGGGTGTTTTTTTTTTTCAAAATAAAAGTTTGGTAGCGATCGACCCAACGACCGACGAGCGCACTGTGCACAGCCTCGATGCGTTCACTTATCTTTGGCACGTTGTGTATCATGAATTCTGGTGTAGATTATACATCAGAATGATATCAGGGAAGGGATGAGACTGGGTGATGAAGGATCAAGGTGGACAGATTTTGAATGCATTCTCAAACGTTTGCCACCCAAGGAATTTCAACCAAGAGAAAAATAATTGGTCCATTTAGCCACCCAATCATTTCTCCTGAGGAGAACAGATCAAGTGGAGCTGAAATGCGGTTACCGATTGGCTACCAGCAGGCGATATATATTTTTTTCTCGCATATGACTATAAGAATATAGATGTACAAAACAGGCGGAAAGCTTGCGAGCTTCGAGTTCAAAATTCTACCATCGACCTGTGCCAAGCTTGATTTTTTCAACAGAGATTTGCATGATCCTGTGAGAATTTTCCAAATGTGGTCGTGCCATAAGACGTCTGGGCTATATTACGAAATTATTCGAGGTGAACAAAGGTGTGCAAGTCAGAGAGACATTCAAGCTTGCGTATTATCGTGATAGGGTAAGATATAGTCACAGACAGACGGAAGACAGTCATATTCAGATGAGATATTTCGTCAAGAGTGCGACGAATTACCGATCGGTGGAAACTGCTTCGCCGGAGGAACAAAATGCAGGGTGGAGGCGAATCGAAACTACGGAATTCACCGGCGAAGCTTCGCGACGGACACGAAGAGATGCTCGATAGGAACTTGGAAAGAAGGCGATTTTTTTTTGTCGTATGTAGTATAAAAGCATAAAGGGCGACAGGCACACATGCACATTCTGTTTATTAATCAGGACATTATGAAACAGTTTCGTTAGTAATTTCTCGTACGTCATGGATATCATCATCGCCTCTCCTCGTCGATAGCGTCACGTTCGATTAACAAATATATTAATAATATTACCCTTAAAATATAAATACCGAGTACCAGCCGCATTTTCGACTAGCGTCGCTCGACGATCATTACTCAATGCTATGTTAATATTATCGTTAAATTAATCCTACGTAGAGATACTGTTTTGTTGTTGTTGTTGGATTACATTACATTAACTCCTGTATTTTACAAATTTTGAGCGCAGGTTGCTAATTACGAAGACATCCTGCCGAGGCCCTTACAACGACGACGCGTCCGCAAAATTGTCGCGTCCATCATTTTTTACTTTTTTTACTCGACCCCGCGACCCGCTTTGTCGTTTTACACTCGTGTATTTATATACTGTTTTTGTGTCTGTATTATTTATATATATATATATATATATCATTCATATATATAAAAGTAACTAACATAGTTTCAATTACAGTTGGGCAAAGCTATTAATTCGCAACATCCGCGCACCTGGGAGATCATTATTCTTCGTCTTATTAATTACAACCAGCCGACCAAAACCGCAAACAAAAAAATTTGTACGAAATTTTACGCACCGGTACCGTCAAGTTTTTCCGCACAAACCTGGAATATAATATTTAATACACACGGGTGAAAATTAATGTACAGTTATTTTTCTTTAACTCTGAGAATACTTTAATTTAAATAACCTACTTTAATTTACCGTTAGAGTACATTACATCTTGAATCATTGGCGCGCATTAAATCTACCCGGGTTGTGCACCGGAAAATGTTCCGGCTCGGTGCGTAAAATTTACAAATCGTTCGACAGTGACGCGAAATCCTCAATTGGCACACGAGTCCGATTATTCGTCCTTTCGCGAGAAATTCTCTTACACAATTTTTCTTGTCTTTTCTTTTTTCTCTTTTTTTTTTTTACTGCGTATAAGTATAACGTATTTTTCGAAAAAAATCGCTTCGCTCGGACGAGAAACGTTTACGCTCGTTTGCGCCTAAATGTAATAAAGATAACAAGCGACGGTGTAGGCCATAATCTCGGTGGCACCAAGAGAATAGTTTGATTAGTCGTTCCCGCTTGGCCGGGGTCGCTATTGGGCCGAGGGGGGACGGCAACACGGTAGCCGGGGCCACATCGAGAAAAGTTACGAACGCTTTCGCTCAAACTGCTTTGCCAAAGCGTTAGATCCGCGTCGCGAACAAAAGCCTTTCTCGCTTTTCTTCTTCTTTTTTTTTCTCATAAAACGGGGGCACTGGCAGCCCGAGAAAATTCCTACTCTTAGATCGTGTATAACCCAGAACCAGGGATGGACAATATTCAAAAGAATGTCAAGACAAAAAAAATGAAGGGCAGTGCAATTTTTTTTGAGCGACAAGCAATTTCCTTTCATTCGAAAAGAAAATTAATCTGGGTTAATTAATCTTAAAAAATGTTTTTCACCTCTCAGGAATTATTTTCTCCGCTATTCAAATCCAGGTGCGATTACGGCTACAATTTTATTCAAATGTCATCCATCTCTGTTCTGATTTTCTCGTTTCTCTTTTTTTTTTCATTAGCAAAGAAGCCTCATGCTCGTTTTTAGCACAGCGCTGGCACATTATTATTTACAAATTAGAGTCGCCAGGGCTATTCGCTCATCCGCTTCTCTCTCGGATCGCTAATTACTCCGCAATTCGATCCGCTCTTTCTCGTCTTTCGATCCTTAATGTAAGAGAATATATGGTTTGTAAATATACTGCTGTTCGAATATACTTTTTCGTAACCCGGAAGATCTCGGAGCTCATCGGGAGAGACGCGAAAACAAAAATATATATTTCCGTGTACGTGTGAGCGTTGTGAGATGTGGCGTTGTTTTATTTATTTTTTTTTTATTTTTTTTTCTTTCGCTCGCGTATCTAAGATAATAGCGAGAGTTGCGCGCTAACGAAATTGTGGCCGTGGACCTATGTGAGCATGTTGTTGTTGTTTTTTTTCCTTCGTGTATAATTTATCCGTAAGTCTTAATGCAGAGTTTTTGTCCGGGTATCGTCGTCGAGAATCCCGGATGGTTTGTTGTGCACTTGATTGGTTATTGTCGGGTTATCTCTTTCCTGTACCTATCCCCCCGTGTTAGTTGTTAGTCGGATCACCACGTGCGTACCTGTTTTCGAGTCGAGCATTAAAATAGATCATTACTATGACGATAATCACTATTTATTACTATTAACATTAATATTATTATTATTCTGATAATCATTATTATTATGTTATTAATATTATATCTATAATGGCGGTGGTGGTGATGATGACGGTGATGATGATGATGATGATTCATTGATGATGATGATGATGGAGAAAGAATGTTCAGGATGAAGACGAGATGATTTCTCATGTTTGGTATAGCCGAGGCTTTTTTTGTCTTTTTTTTATGTCTATCGATTCACGCGTCGAGAGTGGAAATTTGATCGCGCTAACGATTCTAACCAACGATACAGTCAAAAACCGATCGAGCCTTTTGGACCCCGATGACAATGCCTCGACTTACGGGGAAAAAAAAATCTTAGAGGATCCTCGGCATCAGGGTCCGACGGCGGCGGAATGACGACGATTTTGTGAATAACGAGAGACACAGATACAAGCGCGCATGGCCGTGTAAATGGAGCAGGGCGACAACATCGTTAGCACGAGGTTTGACAATTGACTGATGAAGGCATTTAGAGGATGACGTTAGGAGCGCGAGGCCCGGGTTCTTACCGTCGAGCCAGGTTTACCGGCGTCCCCCGGTCTTCCGGACTCTCCTCTCAGTCCCATTGGGCCCTGAAAATACAACCGGTTATCGAAAAATAATCACAGGCCCGGTTGAAGTGAGAAAAGAAGAGGACGGAGAATCGACGTTCGTTGTCATGGAAGGGAGAGATATGAATCAGGATCAGAGATGTCAGCTGTTCGTTACTGTTAAAAACATACTTTTTCAAATGTAACCTGTAATTTGCTTTTCTACTACTAAAAAGTGCGTAATTCGCGCCAACGTGACCATTGTTGTCGGTATAACTCGGCCTCTGATTGGTCGAGGGCCGTGACGACCAAAAGTTTTTGTTTAACAGCGCGAGATTTGACAGTTTGTCATTATAAGCGCTGCAGCGCTGCTTAACCTCCGGTCGCGTGCGTAAGCGCGCGTATTTGCTTCCTAGTCTACTACTAAAAAGTGCGTAATTCGCGCCAACGTGACCATTGTTGTCGGTATAACTCGGCCTCTGATTGGTCGAGGGCCGTGATGACCGGCAGTTCGTTGTTTAACAGCGCGAGATTTGACAGTTTGTCGTGATGAGCACTGCAGCACTGTTTAACCTACGGTGACCCCGATTTGGGCGGTTTTCGGCCTGGCGGCCAGATCTACGATTTCTGACAAACTGTTCGGCCAAAATTTTTTTTTTTCAAAATCAACTAAAAAAGGGTTTTAACCAGTGTTTTCAGGGGTAGAATATGCGACTTGAGAACGATGGTATAGGTTAAAAGTCGATATTTTGAAAAAATAAATTTCGTGACACCGATTTGGCCGGTTTTCGGCCTGGCGGCCAGATCTACGATTTCTGACAAACTGTTCGGCCAACATTTTTTTTTTCAAAATCAACTAAAAAAGGGTTTTTACCAGTGTTTTCAGGGGTAGAATATGCGACTTGAGAACGATGGTATAGGTTAAAAGTCGATATTTTGAAAAAATAAATTTCGTGACACCGATTTGGCCGGTTTTCGGCCTGGCGGCCAGATCTACGATTTCTGACAAACTGTTCGGCCAAAATTTTTTTTTTTCAAAATCAACTAAAAAAGGGTTTTAACCAGTGTTTTCAGGGGTAGAATATGCGACTTGAGAACGATGGTATAGGTTAAAAGTCGATATTTTGAAAAAATAAATTTCGTGACACCGATTTGGCCGGTTTTCGGCCTGGCGGCCAGATCTACGATTTCTGACAAACTGTACGGCCAAAATTTTTTTTTTTCAAAATCAACTAAAAAAGGGTTTTAACCAGTGTTTTCAGGGGTAGAATATGCGACTTGAGAACGATGGTATAGGTTAAAAGTCGATATTTTGAAAAAATAAATTTCGTGACACCGATTTGGCCGGTTTTCGGCCTGGCGGCCAGATCTACGATTTCTGACAAACTGTTCGGCCAACATTTTTTTTTTCAAAATCAACTAAAAAAGGGTTTTTACCAGTGTTTTCAGGGGTAGAATATGCGACTTGAGAACGATGGTATAGGTTAAAAGTCGATATTTTGAAAAAATAAATTTCGTGACACCGATTTGGCCGGTTTTCGGCCTGGCGGCCAGATCTACGATTTCTGACAAACTGTTCGGCCAAAATTTTTTTTTTTCAAAATCAACTAAAAAAGGGTTTTAACCAGTGTTTTCAGGGGTAGAATATGCGACTTGAGAACGATGGTATAGGTTAAAAGTCGATATTTTGTAAAAATAAATTTCGTGACCCCGATTTGGGCGGTTTTTGGCCTGGCGGCCAGATCTACGATTTCTGACAAACTGTTTGGCCAAAATTTTTTTTTTCAAAATCAACTAAAAAAGGGTTTTAACCAGTGTTTTCAGGGGTAGAATATGCGACTTGAGAACGATGGTATAGGTTAAAAGTCGATATTTTGTAAAAATAAATTTCGTGACCCCGATTTGGGCGGTTTTTGGCCTGGCGGCCAGATCTACGGTTTCTGACAAACTGTTTGGCCAAAATTTTTTTTTTTAAATCAACTAAAAAAGGGTTTTAACCAGTGTTTTCAGGGGTAGAATATGCGACTTGAGAACGATGGTATAGGTTAAAAGTCGATATTTTGTAAAAATAAATTTCGTGACCCCGATTTGGGCGGTTTTTGGCCTGGCGGCCAGATCTACGATTTCTGACAAACTGTTTGGCCAAAATTTTTTTTTTCAAAATCAACTAAAAAAGGGTTTTAACCAGTGTTTTCAGGGGTAGAATATGCGACTTGAGAACGATGGTATAGGTTAAAAGTCGATATTATGAAAAAATAAATTTCGTGACCCCGATTTGGGCGGTTTTCGGTCCGGTGGCCAGATCTACGATTTCTGACAAGCAAAACGACAAATTTCCTTTTTTTTTTTTCAAAAGTAACTGAACAAGGGTTTTTCAGTTGCGATTTACCCTTTTAAAACTTTATAAGAGCGCAGCAGCGCAAAAGTACCTCCGGCACGCGCGCCAGCGCGTGCGATTAGCCTGGTAATAAGTAAATTATAGGATAAATTTAAAAAAAAGTGTGTGTTTAAAAGTAACGACCAACTGACATCTGCGATCAGGATTGCAAGACCCTCCGTTACTTGTTAGAAAAAAAATGGTGCTCCAAGGAAGTCCCCCTTAAAAAGTTGAAGGCTTAGAACCCTGATTAAAATAATCGACCGTTGTCTTCACTTACCGGCAGTCCCATTGGTCCTGGATCTCCTTTCGCACCTTTTTCGCCCTGCAATGTGAGAGGAAAAACGGAGAAATCGCGAGGTTAGAATTGAAAAACGTGTGATGTATGGTGTAATATAATTGGAAATATTTGAGAGTACTGACAGGATCACCCTTGGCACCGTCGTGACCCCTGTCTCCCTTGATCCCTGGTGGACCTTGGAGACCGGGGTTACCAGCTGGTCCTGGCGGCCCAGGCGGTCCCATTATCTGCTCAAAAAATAATTGCACATTCAGCTCATTGAACTTGGAAAAAAAATACTCGAGTATCTTGATTGAGTCTTATCGTTGCTTACCACTTCCCCAGCGTTTACTTCGAACGTTCCGTCACCCTACAAAAAAATGATCAAATGGCTCAAGTCATCGTTTTGAAATTTCAACTTCAGTGATTAAGTGGTGAACTCACCTGTCTTCGCCGCAATTTTTTGTACTTCTGCGTTGTTCGAATCCAGACGGACGCGAATGAAAAAAATGAAAATTCATCGGAATAAGTATAAAAACGGTGTTGTAAAGAGTTTTTGACTACGGGAATTACTCACCGATTCACCCTTTTCTCCTTTCTCTCCCTTCATTCCAGGGGAACCCTGAAGAATAAAAGAAAGCAGATTTATATGTAGATACTGATTGAATTATATGTTTATTCGCTGCATATCCTTCGATACAATAGATGAAAGAAGCAGTTTTGCTTTTGAATACGCACCGGAGGGCCAGGTAAGCCAGGAGGGCCCATGAGACCCGGTGGTCCAATGTCACCGTACTCTCCTTTCTCCCCTTTCGGTCCTGAGAGACCCTGTCCCACAAACGAATCGGTCAGACAAAAAACTTGGTAACATAATGGGTCATTCCTTTCGAAAGCCGACAAACACTTAGACCTCACACGAACTGCTCGATAAAAACAGTTCTAGCCTCAAACGTTTTTTGTCACAAATAAAAGTTTCGCTCTTTTTAAAGAATGATCCATTATCAATGCGTAGGGTTGCCGTTTTTAATGAATTAATCGAAAAATCGATTTTATTGTCACCAATTAATCGATTTTTGGATCGATCTTTTCGGACCGATTAATCCACCGTATTGATAAATTCGATTCCAGTTCGAACCACATTTATTTATTTGTTATTATACATCGTGTCCCAAAAGTTATGAAGTTTCGGCTGCTTAACCCTGTTCATATATAGGGTTAAGCGAACAGGGATAAGTAACAGGAACTTCAAAACTTTTGGGATACCCTGTATTGAGAAAAAAAATCAATTTTCGGTAGATCAATATTATGGTACACAATCTAAGGCTGGAACGATTCATTCGGTTATTAATCGAATCGATTCGAAAAATTGATTGTTTTCAAACGATGCGGCAACCCTATCAATGCGAAAATTTCATTTTGCTGCTAGTGTAGTGCACTTACAGGTAGTCCCGGTGGACCCTGAATACCAGCTTCGCCATTGAGACCGTCGAGACCCGGTGGTCCTTGGGGTCCGAGATCTCCCTTCGGTCCTACAAAAGTGAACGTCGCGACGAATGAATATGAATTCAGAAGCGAAGGGGGATGTCTAGCCTAGAGTCGCCAAAGGCATCGAGGCTCTCGACGCATCCCACACCCCTCTTTTATATCCCCTTCCTCTCTATCTGTTTCTCTTTTTCCGTTGGTGCAACTGAATGGCACAACCATACCTGTATGTGGGGGGCGAAACTCAAAGGAACAAAAGAAACAGAAAGAAAACAAGCGCGGACGTAAATAAAAATAAAAATAAAAAAAAAAATCATTTTACAATTGTAAGAAAAAGAAAACTGGCTTCGAGGGACGAGCGAGAAAGTCGATTTCGCACCATTTTTAATGGCACATCATCCTTGGCATACATCCGAGTAATTTTGTTATTGTCTGTTATTTAATCTCACGATAATTTCGCAATTGACGAAATTATCGAGATGAAAAGACTACCTGGTGCGCTCGCGTCGCCCTTGGCGCCTTTCTCGCCTTGGTAACCCCGTTCCCCAGGTTCGCCCTTCGGACCCGGAAATCCGGGAAGGCCTCTCGCCATCGCGGCACCGGAAACGCCCTTGACACCCTACAACGACACTGCAGGGTCAGATCCAACCAGGTCCTCCGTAACATCTCTTCGGAAAATTCAGTACGGCGACTCTGTATGTGTTTTTTTTTTCCAACGTGGACACGTTCACATAGAGCCCAGGCCGTAAGAGTCGTCGCCGATACAAAGTGAATTCACAATGGAAAATGAGATTGGGACAAGACGGTAGGGATTTGAGAGGAGAAAAAGATTGTGTCCCGGAAATTGTGAGAGCGGGTTATTACGGACGGCTACACAGTTACAGGGCGGATTACCATGTACAGTAGAGTCCCTCGTAGCTTACTTTCTCGTTATTGCATCGGTGAAGGGAGGGGGTCACGTCTGAGCTTTTTATTGGACGTTTTTCTCAGAGTCTCATTTTTCTTTGGCTTTTGTGATTCGTCTCAATTTTTTTACTCTTCCGGATTAGGTTCAATCAGATGTTTGAACTTACAAAATAAAACTCCCGACTGAATAAGAAGGTTAATTAATGAACAAATTGGGTAAACGAAAAATTATGAAATAATTAAATAGCCACTCGCATATTATATAGTCGAGAGATTTTTCCACATAATGACGAAAAAAATCTGCCGACTATATGATATGCGAATGGTTCTTTAATTATTTCATAATTTTTTGTTTACCCAATTTGTTTATTACTTAACCTCCTTCTTCAGTCGGGAGTTTAAAAAAAATTGCATAGCATTATTTTTATTTCATCGTTTTTTAAATTTAATTTCAAAGTCATTCAAATACTTAGTCATATGCGCTGTGAAGTGAATTACAGAATACGCATCAATGGCGGCCATCTTGCGATATTTCGATATATTCAAACAGGCTATTTACAAAATGCATTTATCTACGCGAATTAACAACCTATCGCTTCACTTTATGAAAAAAAACATTCGGCGCTAGTCATAGAATCAACGTACAAAATTTGGTCAAGTAATTTTTTACTGTTTTCGAGAACATTAGCTACAAAGAAATCGCTTAAATCAGCTGATCGTTGTGAAACGCACAATTCCCGTCTTTTTGCCGTCGGGAGTTCAAAATCCGTACGTACGTCCGCCTCGACTGAGCTACGAGAGATTTTACTGTATGACGGTGGATCCAATAGGAGGACAACGATAATACACCGGACAATGGGATTTCAACGGATAAACTCTCTACCGGACATAGGCACATTTATCAACAGCTACAATGTTACTTAGACAGGGATGATACTTACACGCGTCGCGTGACAAGTCGCTTTGGTGGTTGCGCCTTCAAGCCGCGCGGGTCAGTACGGTTTTTATTAGTGATTAGTTGGATTCTTTAACCGCGTCACACACGGGGAGGTAGTGGGGGTAGGTTGTTACACGCTACATAAACACACATTAGTTACAAGCTACTTACGCCTACGCAACAATTATTAATAACACACAATGACACACATACAAAAAAAATACAACGGCTAATCCCGCAGGACAAATGTGACGCGTTGCTGTCAGATCCAGAACCAGGTCCCTGTCCAGGCCCTATCCAAGCCCTGATCTGGCTTTGGGTCTGACGCAACGATCCAAACTTCTACTCGGGAAAATCTGTCCCTGATAACACCAAAGGGTCCATTTGTGAGCATTTAGTGTCTTGGGTTTTCATTTTCACGCTTACGAAGTCCAAAATCGAATCCAAGAAGCATTGTTTCTGTAAAAATTAGACTGATCATTGAAAAGCTATGAGAACTACGCATTACGGTCCATTCGGTGTTATCAGGGTTTCGCTGTTATCTACGCTACAAGCTACCGACTAGATACTTGATAGAAACCCAAATTAATTAACATTGTACAAGTTAATTTGGTACAACGATGTTGAGCACAATGGAGAGGCGACGTTTTCTCGTAAGTCCTTGGCTAGAGTTGACGGCACAGCAACGAGTGTCCATTGAGATTACGACGACTCGACGTCGACGTCATCCCCCATTGCGTCACACTTGAATCCCCCTCGTCCATTCCACACATACTAACCATAAAAAGCTATTTCCATGTATATATACACTACGGTATTGTGTGAGTACTTACGATTATCGTTAATTACAACGTTAGCGGCATTTTTGGCAGGCCTGGTTACTCGTGGCAGAATTAATTTCGCAGATATTGCGAACAAATGCGGTTGTCGCGTTTTGGACGGTACCAATTTATTATTTATTATTTCGCGGTTCATTGAAAAAAAATCGAGGAGGGTATAAACGAATCAGCGGGCTGTAAGTGAACTGAAAGAAGATAAATAAAAGTAACCCGTTTCGATGCGCGACATCCAACGACAACGCTAAAAGCAACGATTTACCAGTTGGCTTCGTTCCTTGGATGATCAAATGGTGAACGTCGGTTTATGTTGAGACAACGGAAACGAAGAAGCGATGAGAACATTTTGTTTTTCATACGGATCACCGAGCAACGTGATCGATATTGCGTCTACGATTCGCTGCGTCACCGGCGATGACGAGATACGATAGTGAGCGTGAATTTTGTCAGTTGCTGCCGTTGGTACAATGAACAGTATGGATCTTTGTCGCAAAACGTTGGTTGGAGCGTGAGAAGACTGCCAAATTTTTTTCGTGCAACGTACATGATTTCAAGACAAGTGTCGTGGATAATGATGGTGAAGTTTTCGAGCAATCGTAGTTGAAAAAAATGTCATTGACTAAAAACAACCTTGGCTTTTTCGTGCCAATCAACTGTTTTGGTGATTATTTTTCTAAGACGAGCCATTTAGGCATGAAAAAATATAATAAAAATAAGAAACTATTTTTGGTGGCATTTCAGTTAATTCAGTGGGTGAAGTGAATTATTATTTTTTAATTAATGACATTTCCGTTCCTTGTACTGCTTTCGCAGAAAATATTTAGACATGACAATTGTTGCATTATCCGAACACGTTCACCGTCATGCGTCAGCAGGCCGAGTAGTCATGCTTGTCGCGAGCGAGACAACGAAAAAACACAGAGGAAGGTGAGAAGTCGGTGGGTTAACGAGGAGGTCAAAGGGTGCAGGTAACCAGGAGTCGGGTCCGACTTGGCGGATTGGAACGTCGAGATAGGGACGGGGACGAATTGTCGTGATTGAACGACTCAACCGGGGATCGCCATAAAGGACTTTGGCTGGAAATTCGTGGTCGATGGTCAATCGGAGGACCTCGCTGAAGCTTACCCTCTTCCCGTGTTTTCCGCGGGCACCCTTCTCACCGGTCGGACCGGGTGGTCCATTGGCACCCGTATCTCCCTTCTCGCCCTGGGGCCCTAAAGTACGGTGCATCGTAAGTAACAAGTATCCGCTGGGCTCGGTTCGAGCCTTTGAAAAACAAATTCGCGAAAACGAATAAAAAGAATGAAAGAAAGAACGGAATAAAATAATAAAGATTTTTCGCAATTTTAAGTCCCTGGAAGTTCTGCTAGAAAAATCATTCTCGTCTGACTCAGCAATGGTCAGAAAAAAAAAGAATTCTCACGAATAAAAAAAAAGAAAAAAAAAACACAGGAATCAAATAATAAAGGTTCTTCGCAATTTTAAGTCCATGGAAGTCCTGCTCGAAAAATCATTCTCGTCTGACTCAGTAAAGCTCAGAATAAAAAATATGCTCACGAATAGAAAAAGCAAGAAAGTCAGGAATGAAATAAAAACATTTTTCGCAATTTAAGTCTCTGAAAGTTCTGCTCGAAAAATCATTCTCGTCTGACTCAGCAATGGTTTTATCTCTTTTTCCACCCTCAATGATGATGCGAGTACTATGACCATCGTCGGGAACGACGTGGAATAAAAAAATATGCGCGGAGACACAAAGAGCCCCCCGATCGAATCGATGGGAATACGCGTTCCAAACGGCGACGACCAAAATTGAAGACATTGAAGTCGAGAGAAAGGGAAGACGTTCCGTGACATTTTTCTTTATCCGCGAGGAATTGCCGGACGGACCGCACGTGCGCTCTTTCAAAAGTTGCAGAGAGCAGGGAAGAAATAAAAAGAGATATGGTCACCCCGGAGCAATCTAAAAGTTACAATTGCACAAAAGTTCTAATTAACGGAAATACGTGTGCTGAAAAAGAAACAGGTCGCGATGGTGAAAATTACGCGGGAACTTTGTGCGTTCCTATAATTGTCATAAGGAAAGATTTTTAACCAATAAAATTATTGGCTCCTGAACCGAATCTTTCACAAAATTCGACTACCTATCTTTTTGCTATCTTTTTCTTTTGCCCCCCCGGTGGATTGTTTGGCTTACCAGGCGGTCCTGGTGGACCGGGTGGTCCTTCGAAAGCGCCCGGTGGAATCTGTTCGCCGTTTAACGATGTCGTCAAGCCACGATCGCCTTTATCGCCTTTGTCGCCCTGTTGATGAGACAAGACGTCGCTGAGTGACTTCCGATATCCGACATTTCTATCGCGAAGCTCTTGTTTCGCCGATGATTCGTTTGTACTTGAACATTATTTCGCCGAGTATCGAGAACGGCCACGAGTTGTTATCGTTAGGCACCTGCCACCAACGCCCGATGCTCCCGAGGCCCGCAAAAAAATTATATTCCACTGACAGAGAAAAGTCCGGCAATGGAAGCTATAAAGTGACGATCACAAAATGGGTGTCATTTTTTATGACGCAATTATCATGATTGTAAAAATAGTCCACCGAAAACACGTAGTTGTCACTTTATCGCTACCCATTTCCAGGACGGTTTCTCTGAGTTCGGAGATTACCCAACCAAAGCGCAAAACCTCATAAAAGACATGGTTAATTGTTCGTTTTAGTGTCAGTCGTTAGTAATCCCAGCAGGTCCCAGTTCCCAGAGAAGCGCTGACGCGTCAGCGTCTGAAAAAGAACGCATACATGGAAAACACTCACTCGTCGACCTGGAGAGCCTCTCGTTCCATTTCGCCCCGGGAGTCCCTATAAGATATCGAGGAGAGTGAAAAACGCGAGAAAAAAATACATGTGTTGAACGACAATTGCGCTTTCGTAGTGAAAACGTTTCCTGAAAAGGTTTAGTCTTTATCTAATGTTGTAACTAACGTTAACGTTTATTGTAAATTTTGGAAAACACTGACCCTGATTCCCGGCGTTCCTGGTGGACCTACAGGACCGATCGGTCCGATGGGTCCTGGGGCGCCTTTCTCGCCCGGAGGTCCAATATCGCCTGGCATTCCTTGTCTTCCGTCTTGTCCGGATTGACCTTCCGTACCTTGAGGACCAGGCGGTCCTGGGGGACCAGGTTCTCCAGGCTCTCCCTGAACGCCAAACAAGAAATCATTAAGCACCCCGGTCGAATTCTCAAGACGATACTGCCACAAGTTGGGTAGATGCATCGGTTGTAGCCACCGTACCAGTTGTGGCTATTTTCACTATAATTTATTGTTTATTATTGTTAACCTGTATTTTCATGTTGAAACTTGAACTGTATTCATACAATTTTAATTTATTTTTTAAATATAAATAATTCTGTCCTTTCGAAGTCGGTGGTTACAACTGGATCAAAACTGGCCAAAACCGGTACATCTACCCTAACAGATTCTATTCTGTCCTGTCTACAGATAATAGGAGGCCTTCTAATAGTGATACCATTTTCGTCGCAAAAATTAAATTCAAATTGTACGATAAAACGGCAAAGCTATCACGTGCATTCAACTGTCTATGACAACAAGCCGTCGTCTTCAAATTTTTCCAAACCGGAAACGGCAGACACTATAGAGAACTACAACTACAGCAATTACGACACAACGAGAAACTAGTGTTCTCAAGGCATGCAGGAAATTATACAGGTCACTATTTAATAACTAATGTACGGGAAAACGTTGATGGACAGAGAGGATCGATGCGTTAGAGTAGATTGCGAGTATTTATCTATCGGTGAGTCGAATAGTTGACAGCAGTCGTTGTGGAAAAAAAAATGAATCGACAAAGATAAATTTCAGTAAGTTTCAGAAATTGTAGTTACTAGTGTTTTGCAGTCAGAAGGAAGCGAAAGGAACGAAGTAAAGAAATGCAACAGGGACTATCGATAGCCGAGGAAATGCGTCTCCAGTCCGTGTCCGGGTGTCTCTCAGCGACGAGAAACTTCGAGGCCCCAGTTTAAGTTCTAGGACTTACTTTCAGCTGTATGATGGTCTGCGTCGTGATATTATGGCCCCTCTCCTGAAGTCCCTAGAATTATGTCGACTACAGGTCAAAAACGAAATCTCTACTGGGTAAAAAGAAAAACATTTTTCTTAAGGACAACACATTGGTTAGGAGGTCGTCTATAGTTGATACTTCAATTTTCGTCCTGTCAAGTGTCTTGTTTCCTCTAATAGCGTCAAAATATAATCGCAGTTTACAACGATGGGGGTGATGGAATAGGAGAAAAGATTATTACTCGTGGGTTCAATATGAACGCGACCATGCCCAGACATATATACGTTTTGTAGCTATAAAATACGCTAATCGAACTAAAATATACAATGAATTCACCGAAATATATATATATACCATTACCAACAAAAGTAAAATGGTTCGGACAACTGACTAAAAAGATCAGTCAGCTGTCAGTGTTAAGCATGTTTGGGTCATCGAGGGATACCTCAACGATTTATTTAAATAATAAAAAACATTCTGGACGTTTAAAAGTCTCAAGGATGTTCTACAGCTCCACACTAGTCAAATGAGTGCTGATTTAAAAAAATAATTTATACATAGTTTTAAGCATCTGTTGATTATTTTTAATGGTGATTTGTATTGTCAGGTATGTTCTTGACCTACGAAAAATTGAATTGCACTTGATTTGCAAAAATATTAACCGATTTACGCAAACTTTCGAAAAGGTACTTTTCGTTCCGATTCTTAAAAGAATAAACCGAATAAATCAAATCACTATCAAAATAATCAGCAGATACTTAAAACTATGCATGAATTATTTTTGAAAGTCAGCACTTATTTAACTAGTGTGGAACTGTAAACACCCTTGAAGACAGTTGACCCACACATCCTCAACGCGCAAACAATATTGTACGTGTGTAAATAACGTAAAGTAAGACGTAGAATGGAATGCTACACCGCAAGCACCACAAAACGCAACGTCCTAATGATGATTGCACAGGCTCAACAATGTCGACGACGTAAGGTCCTAGCGAATAATAAACAACGGCTCGTAGCTACGGAAAACGAAATCGAAAACGAGCGGTATAGTTCGGTAAGAACAGCAGGCGGCAGGCGTCGGTTTGTTCCACTGGTGTTTTACCTTCAGCGCGACGATTTCCGCATATCCGAGGGTTCCACCGCGGAGCGTCGTCACCGATCTCTTTAACCCCAATCCCTGCGCATTGACCCGTAGACGGGAGGAATATTTCTCGATTTATTATCAACTCTGTGACTCTACATGCGCCAGCAGTCTGCGTCTCGTTATTTCATCTTTTTTTTCTTTTTCATCTCTCACATCTTACGTTCTCTTATTTACTACTAACAAAAATTGAGATTGGAGGCAGAACGGCTTCGTTCTACGATTAACATCTTTTCATCACCGAACCTATTCCAACTTTGAAGGCTCAAGATTGACTGATTCTTTGATCACCGTGTCTGTCATTCAGTAAAGTTTTTTTTTTGTTACCGATAAAAATCTTTAGATAGATACCTTGACTGCAGAAAATACGTCAAAGCCCGAGCTGCCCGGGTCTCCCTTTTGTCCCTTGTCGCCGGGTTTACCCTGCGAGCAGAAAAGATTGATCGTTCGATTTCGCCATTCGAATAAAATGTTATTGGGTTACGAGAGTCCAACTTACGCTATCTCCTTTCGGCCCGTCCAATCCGATGGGACCCTGAAATTACAGCGAATCAATGAGCGACACATTCAGTCGTGAAAGAGGGCGAGATAGTAAAAGACGATGATGATCTGTATGTAAACGAGCAGAGTGGTAGTAGGTGCGACAGAGACTGAGACATAAAGATAAGATCGAATTCTACGAGCAAAACAGTATTACAATCGTACAGAGAAATAATAAGAAAAGAAAATACTGTGATTAAGAGAAGTAATAAGAGATGTTTTAGAGAAACAGTAATTTTCACTTGAGAACGTTCATTATACTCAGTAGGAAAGCTACTAAAACATTTCCCTCGAATTATTAAATAATCAATTATTGTCTAATTGTGTTGAATTTAACATTAATCCACCAGAATAGTTTTGGCAATGCAAGTTTCGTGTGATTGGACGTAGATGTGGTCATAATCATACGCTTAAATAAAGAACCGAGGTTAATGTCTGATATGCAATTCCAAGTACGGCTCGCAAAACCTTCTTATTTCATCTCAAAACTGGAACAAAAGGTCTGAGAGATTGTACGCGGTGCATCGGAACTATAGCTACGGGATGCTAAAAGTTTAACCCTGGTGTGCGGGATTCTTGCTAAAGTTTCAGGCTCGAATCCCGATTTTGCCCTGCTTCGTATTCGGGGAGAATATCGACCATCTCTCTACTCGCCGTCTTTCTAGTTCTTGTCTATAAAAAAAAAGTTAGAGAAGAGAAATGGGACGATCTGAAACACTGGGAAAAATGTAGTTACATCGACTGTATCGACGTACACGAACGTTAAGAGGAACTTCTTTGCTCCTACAACAAAAAATGTTGTACGAAATGTGTTATGCATGTTTTCCAAAATACAAGTTCATTAAATTACCCCTAATTCTCACTCAATATGCTTTTAATCTTCAACAACTTTTGGACATAGCGAATTTCATTATCGTCGTGTTCGGCTTCGTCAACTTTGCTTCTGTAAGATGTTCACCGACAGTGAGATTGAAAAATAAACCCTTGACGTGAACTCACGACGAACTCTGGCTTAAGAAAGGTCTGCAGGATTAATAAATCATGGCGAGTCGCTGTTCCTTCCTGATCGTCTTTCCCCTTTTGTAATATTGTACCTTGCACTGCCAACACAATAACTCGAATATTCAATCACAACGTATAACACAACGTATACCTAAAGTAGACCTAATTTTAAAAAGCTAATCACTCCAGGGCTTTACAGCTTCAACGAAACACGAATCAAAAATATATCAGCCAAGTAAACCCAAAATTAATAAAATCTTCACAAAACAGCAAAACGCGCCACTCAATGAAACAACAAAATTGCAGAAATTGTGTGAAGACAGAGACAGCAGATAAAAGTGGTAGTATGAGTTCGAGACAGTTTTGTTTTTTTTTTTGTTTTTTTTTTCTTAGATCGAAATGTAAAAAAATAATAACAAACGATATACCGGAAAACCATTCCTTCCCGGAGACCCAGCAACACCCTGTAAAAAGGGGGTTCAACTAATTAAAAAAGATTTGTTGTCGTACAACAAAATTTTGCCGCTAGAGGGGGGTCCATGCGAAGCAAACGCAGGTAGCTGTAAGTCATTAGGTGTGAGGCGTGAAGCATATACATGGGTAAAGCGTGCCGAAGATACGTTGCCTCGAACATACGTTATTCCATCACCAAATTAGCGGGCAGTTGCTTTTCTGCAGAATCCAAGTGACGCTAATACAATTTTTAATGATAAAAAAAAAAGAGTTCTACAAAAGAAGAATAATATGATCATTGCGAACATTGACAAAACGTTTCTGCGGCCGATTGTGGACGAAAAGTTTCATGTTAAAAGTACAAAAATGTCAGTCCATTTCTTTATTGTGTATGTACTATATTATATAGTACATATAGTCTATATATAATCCATACTATGCAGTGAACATATATGCACTTGGCAGAAAGTGTGATGGATTTCTGCAGCAAAGCAATACAAGGGCTGTAAAAGCATGCAGCAGGTTATAGCGATTGCGCTATACAAAACGTTACGTTATATATAGCCATTGGATTATCATGCTCCTCTCGTGGCGCGTTCAAGACTCGCTCGCTCGTACGATCGGTCAAAATCAACGATCGAACAAATTCGCGGGATGTAATACGCCGGTGTTTTTCGAATAATATTGTAGCTTCGCGTTGAGTGCACATTGACGATTGATGGAAACTCACCGGTGGTCCCGCATCGCCCGGATCACCTTTCTTTCCCTTTTTGCCTCGTTTTCCCGGTGGTCCTTGCTCACCCGGTGGACCTGCAACACAACATTCGAGCACTCGATTTAATATTATTTTCTATAAAATTAATTTCTATAATATAATTTTATTTCTGTAATAGATTTTTTTATTTTTCGGTCAAACGTTTTCAACCTTTGCGGAATCGGTTTTTGTTGGAGTTTTTTCTTGTACATAAAACCTACGTTGTAACACGTACAGTATTTTCTTCGCAGAGAAAATGTCGTCTGGCCAGAAATTCCGTTAATCCTCATTATTGCAGAGTACATAACATAACTCGTGTCTGGAAAACAAGTTTCTCTATAATAGTTTGGCCAATTGGGTGGAAAGGCATTGCTGAAGTTTGCGCCGGTAAACAGTGTGTATACAGTACAGTAATAAAGTGATGCCGTGGTAGAAGGGATGATATAGGAAACGGCGAGAGGGGAAGGGAGGGAGGAAGGGAGGGAGCAACTGAAACTCAGTAAAGCTGGGCCGAGCGTTTCTACAGAGGAATCGTTGCGCAGTTGAGAGGCAACGTAAACCTAATTTAACGGACGCGAGCTAAGCGAGGAAAAAGCGTTGAGACGCTCCGAGGGGTGTAGAGTCGTGCTTTAAAAGCCAAACCGAGAGAAAATCTGGTCGTAGAGCCCGAGGGGGAGGGCGCGTAAGCTTCGGTCCACAGACGCCTTCGGTCTTCGCTTTCGTCGTCCGCAAGCGCCTTTCTTCGAAAGCCAGCTGCACGGGTTCCCGGTATATATTTGCAAACTCTCAGACTCCACCGACTCTCCGATAGAATTGCCGTTAATACATTCCATCGGTCTCTCACCCTTGGAATATTTTTTTTTTCTTCGTCAATGAGCACGAAATCTGCGTCACTCGAAAGTCTGTCACGCACAGGTTTGGAAGATTGAATTATAGGAATAAAAAATTATTAAATAAAATAAAAAAATATTGATTAAATAAATAAAAATATAGGGATGAAAAATTATTCCCCATGTGACGTGAAACTTGGAGACAAGAATGTGTGGAAAAATTCCAAACGATTGGACCAGTAAAAGTGTCGCAACCCTTCATCCCCCTCCCCCCCCCATTAAACCAATGGTAACCGTAAAAGCCTTTGCAATATTCCATTCCCATCGGTAACTCGGCAAACGTGTAGCGCGCACAGACAGAAAGAGCTGAAAGGGAGGCCAGACAGTGTTGTTGTTTTTTCTCTTTTTAGGTTAAGGACCGAACGGAGAGATAATTCACAGAGGTGGACGAGAGAGACGCGAAGCGACGAGATAGCGAGTGGCACGTTCGGATTTCGGTGCTGCGCGCCTCTTTCCACCGAATCGCACGCGCCCGCGAGTTATACACCTCGGGCTATGCGATAATAAAGTGAATGGGTGAGGCAAAAGGGGCTAGCGAAGTGGCTGGAGAGAGGGGGAAGGGGAGGAGGTGGTTGGAGTACGACGAGAAGGCGAGAGAGGACGCTTGGGTCGGCGAGCTACAGTTAACAGACAGGAAAGTGTGCATTGAGGGGGGGGGGGGAGGTAGTGGGGGGAGGAGGAGGGACAGCGCACGTTTCTTTGGTCGTGGCGCGTGTATTCTCAGTAAATTACGAATATCGTGCGGCCAGTAGCCCCGAGAGTAGTATAACACGACCGTGAAAGCCAGCGGGCATTAACGAGAGGAGGGGAGGGGCAACGGGAATGAGCAGCGGCAGGTATTGCGGAACGATATAGCTAGTTGCACGTCTACGCCGCGAACACCGGGGCCAGCTGAAACACCCGGCAAATCGAAACTAAAATTTTCGTCACTATTTACATTGATTTTTCAACGACTGTGTTCTTTTCAAAATGAAAATCAGTCACAAAGGAAAAAGAAATCCCTAAAAATTTCGGCTGTATTGCTTTTTTTTTTGGCAAACCAGAATTTTCGTCACTATTTTCAATGATTTTTCAACGACTGATTTTTCAAAATAAAAATCAGTCACAAAAAAATCCCCAGGAATGTCGGCTGCAGAAATTAATCCTATTTTATTTTCCGAGTGTGGTAATTTTTATTTTTAATCACTCCGCACGGAACAAATCTACGGAAGTAAACATGACGCGTTACACACGTTGTAAGCTGACGTGGGATGTCGGCGATTTTTCACTGCCCCGGGTGACGATCACCCCAGGGTCCAAATCGCCCCGGTCTCGCCCGAAGGGGTGGCCGGGTACGTATATAACCGGGCGATAGCGAACGGAACAACGTAGACACGGATAATCGGCGTAACGACGAGAGAATTTCGGCAAAAGCACGTTTTACCTCGCGGGCAAACGAGCTAAAACGTGCGCTCGCGCGCCCTCTGTGTGTCGCCGTGCTGATTATACTGTACTATAATTAGAGGGGGCGCTCTGTGCATGTCCGAGGTCTCTATATACGGCATTTATCTGTATTATCCGCGTCTCCGGTGCAAACGGCGGCTTCTCCGCAATTCGCGCTTATTACGTTTACGCCGTCTTCTTCCTCCTTTTATTTTTCTTCCTTTTTTTTATTTTTCCCAGTTCTTTCTTATACTTTTTCACTGGGAGCTTTGAAGCATCCGCCAGACAATGTCAAAGCAAGTGGGTATCTCTCGTCTCTCCTGACTCAACTTTTCCGCTATCTCCCAGGTTTTATATACATATATAAGAATATATATAGGGGGCATTCCATACCAACTGGGACTATCTCTATTTCGCGGGTTGCCGAAAAATGTTTATAATTTTTTTCAAAGTTCTTTAGGATGTTCTGAGAGTCGTGAAATTTTTTCAGATTTTTAAATCCATTATCGATTCAATAATAAATATCGATTATTTTTATTCGTACTACCTACGATTTGGTGTGCTTTGAAAAATATTCATTACTGAAAAAATGGTCTCGACAAGATTGTATGATATTAATCTTGGGCGGCCTCGGAAAAATATAATAAAAAAGTACATTCAAAAACCTAAATTTATGTTAAAACATTTCTTTTTTCAATAATGAATATTTTTCAAAACACAGCAAATTGTAGGAAATACTAATAAAAATAGTCGATATTTATTATTGAATCGGCGATGAGATTTCAAAATCTGAAAAAATTTGACAACTTTCAATTTCAAATTTGACAACATCCTAAAGAACATCGAGACTCGCTCGCTAAAAATGATTAACATTTTTTGAGCACCCTCGAAATAGAAGTGGTCTCGGTTGTTGTGAAATGCCCCATATACAAAGGGAGAAAGAGAGAGAGAGGAAAGTATCTACTTTTTCTCTCGTTGCTTTTCCAATTATGCGCAGCGTTACGCAGAGCATCCCGAGCGACAGCGACTTGTACACCAGTACAATCGTTGTCTCTCATCGCGTTATCATTCGTACACGGCGCGAGGTGGTCCATAAACTTGCAATTATCTTACCGCCGCCGGGCACCGGAGCCGTAAGAATACGTTTTACATTCACATTACCGGAGCCAAGCGAAAAAAAAAAAAAAAAAAAAAAATGCTGAAACATTTTGGCGAGCTGGCAGGAACGGAGGGAATGAAGGTTCTCTGCGTCTCATTATTTTTATTGTATAATGCAATTATTTCGTTAAGGAAGAATACGAGAAAAATTGCGTCGTCTGTGGTCATCTTGAGTCTGTGCAACCAGATACGTAATATCGTATTGTTTGCAACATAAGACCTGGTATATTCAGATAAACGTCTCGTTATTATTATTATTAGTATTGTTATTTGTTTTCTCGAGAGAAACGCAGGTCCAGCGCAAAACTTTTGGATTCGCCTATACCGTCTGCCATGTTTTTTATCTTTTTTCTTTTCAATCTCTTTTCATTTCTCACAGTTGCTCAAGTCGTTATTGTCGCAGGAAATTCGCACGAAATAAATAAAGTAACTGCTCGAATTTTAGAGAACGGAGAGGGGAAAGGAAAAACCTCTTTTATCCTAATATACGATAAAAGAGGTCAATACGGACCAGTTCGTATTTTTTTGATTCGCTATTCTGTCCATATTCACCACTTTCACATGACTTGATTATGAAATTTCGCTAGGATTTTTTCCTTTTTCTTTTCGCAAATCTGTATAAAAAGTGTTCTACTTTCAGGGGCCAAGGACAGTGGAAGTGGCATAAAATTGTACTCCCCACGTGCCACCCTGATTTTCCCCTCTCGACGACCCATTTCCCATGTTCACCGTCTTCACCCTTTTCCAATCTTTTTTTTGCTCTCCAGGTTCTCACGTATCTCGATGCATCGTAGGAAACCTGACGTTCATTTGCAGCGCAGAACGAGGGCGCGGAATATTCCTAGAGTCGATGGGTCGGTGAATAAATCTCGCGAACAGATCAATCGCCGAGACGTTGGACGCGAGGGTCGAAGAACACGTGCAGCAATGGATATATACAGCGGGTCGAATATGCAAAAGGTTGGAGTATGGGAAACGTGAAATTCGAGGGGTTTATTCTCGTCACGTATCACGAGTCGAACGGTACTCGATAGTCGCGAGATATCCACGCGATGCAAGGGCGAATGGTACCCGGAGGTTCTACACACTTTTTTTTATTTTTTTTTTCTCGAGTTTCAGCGAGCTTCGTACTCCGCATCTCCAGCTGCATGTTTCTCGTCGTTGCACTCGTTTCGATGAAAAATGAAGGAGGGAAGAGTAAGAAAAAATAAAAATAAAAATAAAAATAAAAATCGCAAGATACCCGAGAGAATTCTGTTGTTATGCCGCAGCTTCCGGTACACACGACCCTGATATCCATCGCCTTTCCCATTTCGCTCTTACCACATCCCCAACTTTTTGCCAACCCTTCGCTAAACTTTCGGGTACATTAATATGTAACGGATCGGTCGGTTGGGAAATCGCAACGTGCGCGTGATTCGTTTTTGATACTCGCGAGCCTCGTCCTAAAATCAAACCAACCTCTATCGATTTTTCGATACGTCAATCATTTTCACCCGAATTTCGCGGTTCTTTGGCCGTCAATTAAATCCCACAACCACAGAAAAATAATTAAGTTCTCCCCTTCGCAGCAACCGAAACCATATTTTTCTCACAAGGAAATAATTCCCAGAACGAGACTAACCCACAAAAAAAAAGAAATCCGTGAGAACATATAGTATTTCTTCCACATTCCATTTTCAGGTCCAGGGAATAAATATAGTCATCAACTCCGGATTTCTCGGCCACGAAAACCAAGCCACACACACACACACACATTCACACAAATTCAACGAACGCTACCGAAAGTCGTGGCAGCAGCAGGGAGCTCTGATTCGGGGTCCCTGAGATTCAACGACGTAGGGCGCCGGCCGATTTGCCCTGCCGTAATTACCTTAAATGGTATACGGTCAAAGGAAGCCGGCGGTGGACCAGCAGCAGCGGCAGAAGCGGCGCAGCTGGGGTCGCGCCGCTCGGTTCTCCACACAAGAACAATAATATAGTGTATAAACGCGGGTCCGCTTGAATCTTGATGCATTCTGTTTGCCCTGGCGCCTGCTGTGGTTGCCTCTCGATGGCTCCTAGCTATATTATGCGACTCCTCCCTGATGTCTATAGCCATTCGCCAGTCCCGCCGCAGCAGCAACAGCAGAAGCGGCAGCGGCAGCAGCAGCAGCAGCAGCAGCAGCAGCAGCCACAAACACTGGGACGCTCTTCGAGGGATGCTGGATGCTTCAGCCGCGGTCATCTCTCTTCCCCTCGGAGCTCTTTCCCGCTCACATAAGTCTGCGTTATATATATGTACTGTAGGCTGCACGGCCACGGCTCTCGAGTGGCCGCGCTGGTAAACCGCCCCGTGGGGGTGGAGGGGAGGGCGAGCAGGCTGGGGTGTGCGCTGATGTATGGTCAAAGATACCGCGAGCGCACGAACGCCGCTCGACCACCGCGGCAGCAGCGACAGCGGCAGAAGCGGCGGCTGCCAGTGGCCGAGAGCCATTCAGCCCCACGCGATTCAGGATTCACCTTCGCACGAGTTTTTCTCTCTTTCTCTCGCTTTCAATCCTGTGATATTGCAGGAAAAGTGCTGCCGATATACGGAAGCGTAATCGCAGCCGCGATGACCCTCAAAATGACCTTCAAAATATTGGCGATTTTTGAGGGTCGACTTTGAAATTTTGCGAAAAATTGAAAAAACGTGATATCAAGTTCCGCCTTGCGGTGTTCTTTTCGTTGAAGAGTTTTCTTTCGAACGCAAAAAGGAAATTTAGATTCCGTTCGTCTGAAGAAAAGTTACATCGATTTTAGTGAAAGGACAAAAATTGAAAAAAGTGAATAATCATTTTTTGCGTTTTTTCATCGAATTTTCTATTTTTCGGGCAAACGGCAGCGCTTTTCGAAATCAGCAAGACATTAGCCACCGAATAAGGTTTTGAAACTTTACTGAATCGAACATTTATTTTTGGCCCACGAAACCGTGGAATGAAATATGAAATATTGGACTCGCAATCCGATCAGAGAGACCACGATGTTAAAGCGATGGTCAACGTTTTTAAAAACCTGCCCACGGACTTTTTATTCTCGGGAATTACACTCGTTTGCTTCGAGCCAATCCGAACCGATCCGTGTGTGTAATATGTAATCCGGGCGATTATACGGCAGCATTTGCAAATTCGATGGAACGGACGTTGGCCGGTCGGGTGTTTTCGGGGATGGGCAAAGGAGCCACGTGGTACCTCGAGTGGTCAAAGGCGGATTATGGAAAAGCGATGGTTCTTGCGGATGGTCCGGCAACCGAGCGTAACACACGCTGCTTGTGCGCTGAACCTCGTCGCGGCTAAAGGCGGTATCATCGACATCAGCAGCTTTCTCGCCGGTTCTTCGGCTGTCGGAGCTGAACTTTACGACCGTAGCTGGACGATACGATCGTCGTTGACGTCGAGGTTCGTCGAGGACTTCGGGTTGATCGTTCCTTTGCCGTTCGAGAGCCCAGACGACTATCGATGCCCAGTTGGCCAGTGTCGTCCGGACGGGATATTCCTGCTCCACGTTTCTCTCGAGCTTTCCCGAAGTTCCTGGCACACGCGCGACTCTCCGAGAGACGAGGCTCAACCTTTCGACGACGTCAGCGTCAGCAGTCGCCGCGTATTTTTTATCGACGTGAGACGTTTCGCGAAATATTAAGAGTCACCTTTCCCGGTCGGATAACTGAACCCATTTTTTTGTGAGAAAAAAAAATGGTACGTCCTTGGTAGAAAATCCTCAGCGTTACCTGGACAGGCCCTGGCCAGGGTCGTGTCATTCTTGTCCTGGCCTGATCGGTGCCTGGCTTGGGCCGAATGCTACAGATTTTCTACCAGGCATATTATTTTGTACACTGTGTCAAATTTTTTCGTCACTTTGGATTTGTAACTAAATTTGCAGGATTTTAATTTTTTGCGAGTACATTTTTTTCGTATTTCAAATTGGATGTTTGAAAAAACTGTTCGATTAAAGAGCGACGGAACTTTTTTACTATTAAATTCCGGCCCTTAGGCGCCGTTCGAGAGTGGATGAATGGAGCCATGGAGTGAGCTTCGAGTGAACCAATTTCATCCCTTATTTTTCATCCCCCTCCGCAAGTTGAATCAAGAAACTCTCCTGCGGATATCGGCGAACAATTTCTCCTTAACGAAGCTCAATAACAAAAGTAATCGTTAGTCGGCAGTGCGAATCGCGAAAACAAAGAACTCCGCCCGAATTGGGTGTCGCGCAATTCGGACGGGGCTTTGATTCACGTCGTCAATCAGATACGGGAAAATCCCTCTTGAATTATTAGACGCCTCTTGGCCCGTCGCGTATAAATTCGCTTCGGTTCACGGGCGTCGGTGCTTTATATCTCCTCCAGTCGCTCGGCTGTGTGAACCAAAAGGTATGGCGGAAAGAAGATAGCCGAGTGGACCGTCGAGTTATCGTCAAGTGACCGCCGGCCATTCGATCCCCTCGGCCTCCTAGGACGGCTCTCTGATGCCTTAACACGCATCGCCGGCTGCGGCCGAGAAGGGCTAATGGGATCTTTTCGAGTGGCAAAAAAAAAACGCGCGGTGAAGAAGCTGGAAGAGGATGGCGAAGAGAGGAAGAAAGAGAGAGAGAGAGAGAGGACGGAGAGTCCGAGGGAGGCAACGAGACAGTCTGATCAATTTCACACAGTCAGTGGACATCGGCTGCAACTGATGGACGCGACTGACCACCGGCTACACCCTGAGGATCATTTTCGCGGCAACATTATCTATACACCAACCGCACAGTCGACAGCAGACGAATCGTATTCCTTCGCTTCCGTTCGATGCTCCGTCGATTACACTATACAAATCACTTTGCTACTGTATGGAGTGATTTATTATTATTTATTATGTCATTCGAAGGAGGGGTTTCTTTTTCATTTTTTTCATTTTTTTTAAAGGTAGAGTTTGTGAATTTATGAAAGGAAAATATATTTTTGCTTTTAAAAAAAACTTGATTTTTTTTTTAATTGTGAAATAAAAGTAGCGAGAAAAAGTTTCAATTGAATGTAGAAAAATGTCGTTCTTGTTGTGTACGACTCGAATAGTTATAATCAATTATTTTTTTTAACGGAAGACTTTGTGAATTTATTAAAGCAAACATATATTTTTGCTTGTCAAACTGAACTGTGTTTTTTATTGTGAAATAAAAATAGGGAGGAAAAGTTTCAATTGAATGTACAAAAATGTCGTTCTTGTCGTGTACGACCCGAGTAGTTTGAATCAAAGTGGGATAACGAGTTCGGCGCAGCGTCCGGAATAAAAGTTTTTGATTCGATCGGCGGCGGCGGCGGCGGCGGCAGCAGCGCAGCAGCCGCCGCCGTCGAATATGTTCACGCTCCATGTGGTCGGCGTAGCGTGTAACAAACTTAAGTTGAGCGTTACGTAACCGGAAGTAAGTCCTCCTGGTTCTCGGGTAGTTGTACCCCCTCCTCTCCTTGCCCTCCCCCGCGATTTCGAAACTCTGAGACTTCGTCAAATGGCTGCCAGCCCGGAGACACACCGAGCGTTCGCTTCCGACACTCGACTCCAGGGGGGGGGGGGGGAGGCTTAGGGGGAGGGGGGCGGAGTGCACTTGTCGCGAACGACGGAAATAACGAGGAAAGTTGCGTTAAACAAGCAGACAGCCAGGGCGGCCACTGCGACATCATGAAAACGTCCTTTTCACCTAGTTGCACTCCCGGGTCTTGAGTAGCGGCTCCGTACGAATTTAAATCGGGAAATTTTCCCGCTTGCGCTTTTTCCCCGACGTCGACGTCGCAGCAGTGCGAACGCACTCGAGGAAATCCGAAGCGCAGAAAACGCTTTTCTTTTACGGCTCGGGGTAAGCGTAGACATAGAGAGACACGTCCCGGCTCCTCGGGTGACAAGAGGAAAAGCTTGGACTCCGTAAGAACAGCTCGAAGCGTTGAATTGTTTTTTTTTTTATTTTTATTTTTATTTTTTTTTTTCGATAATACGTTTTGAGTCGAAACGTTCTGAAATCTATGCGAGGGATTTTTTTTTTAGCTACTGGGGTTGGGATGAAAATTGCCATCGGAAATGATCTTTTTTTAACCATCTCTGAACTATAAAAGTGGAGATAAATTTTGAAATCGATTCGTTAATTTTTTGTCAATTAAAGACACAAAGGGACACGTGCCGGCTAAATTTTGAACTAAATTTTTTAATTTTTCGTGAATTAAAGAGTCCCGGAACAGCAAAATCTTTACGCGAAATAAATTGTGTGTGAACACAATACGTTGCGTATTGCCGGTGGTCGGTTCGCTCTCCCGACGCCCGTTTATCACGGGCAACAATATTTTACATATGAAATGTGAAAGTGATGAATATGGCACTAAAGCGTTTCTGTATCTCGCGCTCCCAGAGGCAAAATCACGCGCGCTTCGCGGTGCGAGCGATATGCGCGCCCGAAAAATCCACGGGGCTACTTTTACCATCGCATTTTATTTTCAGTCATATCGCTGCAACGTCAAATAACTCCTCGTAAATGTAAATAAAAATCGCATCGAATGGATTAAAAACTGATATCTGTCACTTTTTATCCATTCGACATGTAACTATATATATAGTGTATACTTCATACTTAATATCGCGGCTATATATATTGGCTGCAATATCTTGAACGTCAGATTAATCAAAGAAAATGATTAATTTCACGTTGGATGCGCGGGTTTAATTTCATCTCTCGGCTCGAAAATTACTCTTACGAAACTTTGACTCCGGCGAAATTCAGCTTCTGGATCACGGCTCGGATATTCGTCATCTCGCTTCCGGGTGGCAGTCGACACACACGTAGCGTTCAAGTGGCTGTTTGGTGGGTGTGTACCCAATACATACACACACCCACACACACACACTTATATATATAGTATATATAGAGTATAAATAACACATTTGGACACCTACAGCCACGGAAAGCCCGTATCCGATACTGCAATACCTTCAGAGTGCGGCCTGTAAGTTTCGGTAACATATGGCGCGACCGAAGCTGCGAAGAATGGCGCAGGAGAAGCTGGTACGTGCTAGCTGGGCGCTGGGTGAACAGTTCGAGGGGGGTGACGGGCGAAAACGAGGGCGAAGAAATAAAATAGCGAAAAGTGGCGAACCCCCTTTTTCACCCCCCTCCGGTGGAAAAGTGGCGAACCCTCTTTTTCACCCCCGGTGGAAAAGTGGCCGCCCCCCACTCTTCCCTCGGTACGAACAAAAAGTTTGGCTAAAACTAGGTGGAGGCGAAAAACAAATTCAGGACGGTTTTTCCATGCGGCGTCGCCGCGTTGCGACGAGGAGAAAAAGAAGCGAGACTGATAATTCGTGCGGACGAGCGCGAGACAAACGGGCGCACGGCGGCAGATGAAGAAAATAATGGAGCGAGCGAATGTGAGAGAAAGAGGAGATAAAGAGGGAGAGAGAGGTACTGATAAAGGGAGAGAGCGAGCGAGACGGTGAGTGATAAAGGGAGGCGGTCCGACTTCGAGGTAATTCAAGATCGTGAGGTCCCTAACGAAGATTAATTAGTTAATGGCGGGGATTGTTTGGTCGCTTGGATCTTGGCTATATTCTCCGGCCGGAAACCGACTGCACTCTCTACTTCCTTTCCCGTCTTCTCTCCCCCCGTATTTCTCGGTCCCTTTCTCTCTCTCGCTCTCCGGCCAATCAACTTTGCGACCGTTGCATCAATCAACATTCCCCGAAGCACAGCCCAGTGAATTGCAAACATCCCGATTGACAGAAGGCAAAAAAATTGTCCGGGGGAACGGAAAAGCTGCCTGAAGCTTCGTTACTTTTATTTGGTAGCGACATCCAAATCAACCCGGAGCAGTTCATCAAATTTCAATTGCACAGGGAAATAAATATTTTTTCGACAGCTCATTTTTCAAACCTCAACCAACGTCAAAACCCCGAGAAAATGTCGACTTCAGGGGGTCATCCCGTGTGATCGGTTAAAAACATCGTTTTTTTCTTGTTGCATAAAATGCATCGTTTATTTAATTCGCAAGAAAAAAAAAATCCCAAAAAAAAGCATAAGGAAAAGAGCCTTCACGTGGGATGACCCCCAAGCCCGAAGCTAAAAAAAAAAGCGAAGCGAAGCTAAAAAATCTTAGGATGGCGCCAGCGATGTTTACGTCTCACAAATATGTTTGTCATGATCCAAGACCGGAAACCGACGACCGGGATAATAAAAAAATAATAATGATAAAAAACATGGTCACAGTGGATCGCGGGGAAGCGATTTTTACTCGTCGAACGAGAGTGAAATAGAAAAGATAAAAGAGGCACAGGAAGGGGGCCACAATGGACGGGACAAAAGGTGGGCACGGGTTGAAGTCTATATAGTCGGGGAGAAACTGAAAGAAGAGTCGATATAGGCGGAGGCTGTTCTGAGACAACCGACGGTCAGAGAACCTGGCCCGGGTCTATTATTAGCTTTGTATGTATATCGACCTTCGTCGTGACGTTGTCGTCGTAGTCAACGACGACGACGACGACGATGTCGTCGTAGACCACGAGAGATAAGCAACCCAGATCCGTGACGAAGACACAAAGAAAAGTCAACGACTCTTGGACGCGGCTGTTGGGGTTGTTGGGCCGATGTTTATTCGTAGGTAAATCCGAAGGGCCAACCTCAACCGATCTCTGAAAAAAAATCTCAAAAAAAAATGAACTATTAGATCCGATTATTCTCCTCACTAAATCTTGGTAACTGAGTTCAAATGTGCAGCCTTCACCTTTCGCCTGCTCGTTGTTTATTCGTAGGTGAATTCGAAGGTCCAACCTCAACCGACCTCAGAAAAAAAAATCTCCAAAAAAAAATTAACTATTACATCCGATTATTCTCCTCACAAAATCTTGGTAACTGAGTTCAAATGTGTAGCCTTCATCTTTCGCCTGCTCGTTGTTTATTCGTAGGTAAATCGGAAGGTCCAACCTCAACCGACCTCAGAAAAAAAAATCTCCAAAAAAAAAAATGAACTATTACATCCGATTATTTTCCTCACAAAATCTTGGTAACCGAGTTCAGATGTGCAGCCTTCACTTTTCGCCGAGGCTCTGAGTGAGTAAAATATGCCAGGTCCCGAAAACCCCCGAAAAACTTCATTTCACTCCGGTGAATCTGATCGCAAGTCGAGCGTAAAATTTCCGGAGAATATGTGGAGGGTCGAGAGTCCCTGGGCTCGCTGAGGGAAAAACGTTTCGTTGAATCAAAGGAATCTCGGCCCGGGAAACGCGCGGTAAAATGTAACGGCGTCGAATCAATGAACATTTTTTGTTCCTGGGCAGCAATCGAAGCTGACACTTGACCTCGAAACTTTCATGATGGAATTTCCATGCCTGGATTTTTTAATCTGTGTAACACGAAAAGATTAAATAAATATGTCCCTGATTTAATGTTTTTAAATACACAAATATTTCTTTCAATTATTAAATCTTTTTTTTTGTTTTTTTTTTCCACGTGCTAAATTTAGTGTGAACCCAAATTCCATCTTAAACCTTTATCTTGAGCTGCTTCACAATATCCGCATCCCATTGAACAGCCACCAAAGTGGCCAGAATGTCCGCATCTCACCTGCTTGTCCGATCCGTGATAAATGGGACGACCAGGTGAGAAAAACCGAGGGACGCCGGGACACGAAATGAGATTATCGGTGAGAACTCGGTGAGCGAGGAGACCCCGAGATAAGACAGGGCCAAAAAAAAAGAAAAGGAAAAAGTCGAAGGAAGTGGAAGAAGAATCGGTGGGGAAAGGAAGGAAAAATAAGGGTGGCGTCTGTGGAGGAAAAAAGAAGAGGAATTTCTCGTCGCGCTGATGTGGAGAGATGTGCGTCGACCCGGAGATGTGCCCATTCACGCCGACTCGGAGGAGGAGGAGGGGCGACGCGGGGACCAGGCGGGAAGGACACGAAAGACCAGCATCCTCACTCGGTACGAGCGCCCCGAGCTTATCTTAATATTCTCCTTCGCCGATTCTATTCAGAATCCGAAGGACGTTACGACACCGTCGTTCCTGGCTGAGCGGCCGCTGCTGCTGCTGCTGCTGCTGCGACTGCTGCTGCTGTTGCTGCTGCTGGGCTCAGGGTCTTCCCGTGCCTCTTGTTCGTCGTTGGCCGCACGGTTGGTCTCGTTGGTTATCTACATCAGGAATCACGGCAGCGGGCCGATGTACCGTGGCGCTCACCGCGTGTGCCCAGAGGAGTGTGCCAACCCACACGTAACCTCCGCGGAAACTCAAGGAAGCGAGTGATCGAGCGAGCCGGGGGGAAACAAGCGCAATTGACGGCCGGGCTGGGGATCAGAATAGCGAATGACCAAAATATTGAATGGTTAAAATAGCGAAATAAAAAATAATGAACGTCTGAATCTAGAATAGTCATCATTACGGAATTCACTATTTAAGTCATTCGTTATTTTAATCATTCGCTGTTTTAACCCCACATTTTATTAAAATGCAATTAGAATAGCGAATGACCAAAACAGCGGGTGGCGAAAATAGCAAATTTCATAATGATGGCTATTCTAGATTCAGCAGTTCATTATTTTTTAATTATTTTTTTGATTTTAGTGAAGTGAGTAAATTCGAAAAAGTGAAAAATCATTTTTTGCGTTTTTCTCGAATTTTCGATTTTTCGGGCAAACAACTGTGCTTTTCGGAATCAGCGGGAAATTGTTTTCACGGTTTTTTCGTCGCAAACCCATAAATTTTTCGGGGTGCGAAAAATCGGATAAAATTCAGAGGGAATGCTCTTGAATAGAGGACCATCGAAGAGGCCTTGAATAATGCCTCTGACGTGTTATACGAATAGTGCCATATATTGAGAGTCATATTTAAACCGATGCATAGATAAGTTGGAAGGCTCAACATGGGAATTAGTCGAACCCTTTGTAACTATCGGGTCGATCAATTAATGCCACAATTATGCGATCCGAATACTTGCTAATGAGGATATAGCTGCGTTTATAAATATGCATATTATCTATAATGTATGTAGGACAGCAGACGTGAACAAGACTCGTTTGGCTCATTAAAATATCAGATAGTCTGGCGCGATCGGAGCTCGAAAAGCGAGAGTATCAACGACATCATCGAACGCGACATCGGCGCCGCGTCTAATGGGCTGAATTTGACGAGATTAGCGTCCGGGCTTGCACACAGTGGAACCAGTCAAAATCAATCGTTTCCCTTCGACTCTGTGGACACTGCGACAACTCGGATCCGGCTTGATTGGCAATTAGAAATGATAAATCGTCTCGTCAATTGGTGTCGCTCATCAACTGGTGGCGCCTAAATTCAAGTGACATTCACTCCGAATTCAGTTATCCGAGTTCAGTTTATTCAGTCCGATATAAGTTGACGTGACAATTTGAGAAAAATCCTTGGATTTTGTGTCCCAAGTTGCATGCACTTATTTATTTATGTATTTATTTTGGCGCTTTAATTCGATGACGTTTAGTCCGATAAAGTTTCCTTGGATTTTGTATCCTAATTTGCATCCACTTATTTAGTTATGTATTTATTTTGGCGCTTACATTCGATGACGTTTGGTCGGATAAAGTTTGATGTGACAATTTAAGAATAATCCTTGGATTTTGTGTCCCAAGTTGCACCCACTTATTTATTCATGTATTTATTTTAAAGTTCCTAAGGATTTTCGATTGGAAGTATATTCGAACGTTTGCACCGTGTGTCAATAACCGCAGCTATCGATCACCCTCGCTTTCGCCAATGCTGATGCTGCTGGTGCTACTGCTGCAGCTCCTGACGCACGCAGTGTAATCGCGGCCGGCATGGACGCACGAGCCAGTGGACGAGTGTCCACAGAGACCTCGTTGTCAATATCGGTATTCCAGGGTGGGTCAGGATGAACTGGTGCACGCGGAGGTACGACGAATCGACGAGAGAGATATTTCCAATCGCTTTTACGCAGTTGAAAATAATTCCATAAAAACGGAACGCCACTTAAAAAATTAATGTTATTGGAAAAGCAATAAATCCGTTTGTTATTTTAACGGACATATTTGTTTAATTCAAGGAGATTGTTGTTGTGACTGGAAATGAAGAAATAAAAATTGTCTTCCTCTTGTGAACAACAAGCATTTTGTCAATCGTACAAAAATGCTGTTTTTACCGTCTAATGCTTCGCGGTACATGAAGCATCGCGGTTTCCGCTTTTGGACCGCTTGGTTTTGTTTTGTGGATCTTCGATTTTTACCACCGAATCGAATGCGTTTGCTGCTTCTCCGGACAGATACCAATCGGAGTTTTTGTTACGTGGGTTTACGTCGGTGTGCGACTGTACCAGCGTCTGTGGGCTGGCGAACACACACACGCAAGATGGTTCCGGAGTGTTTCGTCGGGCGGCAATTTGTCCAAGTTGGCGGGTGCAGCGCGACCAGTGAGACGTACGTGGTCGGAAGGGACAGAAGAAATGAGCTCGATTTTTCACAGCCGAAGAGCAGGCCGCGTATCGAGACAGCGGAGAGTCAGGAAGCCTGGCTTTCAGGACCGGTTATTGAAGGACAGCAGCGTTTACAAGTGGACTCGGAGTGTATGCACTTGGAGACACTGAGCAGTTACACTTGGCGGTCCGGAGTCCATTGGTGGGTACCACCCAAACGGACGGCGAGCCGAGAGAACGAGAAACGTGAGGTTAAACATTTTTACTTAATTCCAACTGGACTTCAAATTGGAATCCAGTAGAAATTAAGTAGAGTTGTTAATTGGAATTCCCAATAAACAGTTTTTCAGCAAAACGCTGGCCAAATCATGGTCAAGGGACTGGAGTCCATTTGGGTTATTAAAATGTGGACACAAATCAAATGTCATTCAGGTCTGTGGTCACTGGACCAAAAAAATATCAACCAATAGCAAACCGAACCTCATGTGAAACGTTATGTTAAACATTTTCACTTAATTCCAACTCGATTCCAAATTAGAATCCAGTAGGAATTAAGTAGAGCTATTCATTGGAATTTACAATAAACAGCTTTTCAGCAAAGGGATGACTAAATCGGGGTCAAGTGGACTGGAGTTCAGTTAGGATATCGAAATGTGGACACAAATCAAATTTCACTCAGGTCTATCGTCACTCACCCGAAACACACCAACCAATACCCAACCGCTTCCGCTTCTCGCCGTTCCGACCATAGATCATGGCCAAGTGGGTCGAACGGAATGTATGCAATTGGAGACACAGAGCAATTACACTCGGCAGTCCAGGGTCCATTGGGAGACACCACACCCAAACAGGCAACAACGACAAACCGTGGCGTATCGTTGGTATTCAAGATTTTAACTTAATTCCAATGGACACATCAATGGACAAAGTTAGCTATTCGCTAACGCGACGACAAATCACCGTCAAGTGGGTTCGAGTTCATTCGGGGTGGCTGAGTGTGGACATGAATCAAATTTCGACAGAGTCGATGGTCACTGGACCAACACATAGCGCATGCGAATTGCTACACCGTTTCCGTTTCTCGCCATTGGCGACTATAGATCGTGGTCAAGTGGGTCGAACCAAATGCATCCACTTGGCTACATAGAGGAGTTACACTTGGTGGTCCAGAGTCCACCAAAGCAGATGGTGACCTGGTAGAACCAACAACTGGAATATTAAACATTGCTACGTCAATGAAATTCAGCATTACGAAAGGCACAAACGTTTATTAATGATATCGAGACCCGTTAGTTCAGTTCGCACGTCCGTCCAGTTTGCGGTGTCAACCGAGACTGTTTGTTTATCCTGTCAAAGTCTTCACGTTCGTCCGTTGTCATGTGCATTGTCAAAACACCAACACAATTGAACTAAGCAACAATTACACGCGTCATTCGTTATAATATTTTTACTTCAATCTTCTGTGGAAAATCGGCAATAAGGGGAAACAGGTCTCATCGGACCAGTTGCCTTAATGGACCAAGCTATCATGGTCAAATGGGTTCGAGTTTATTTGGAATATCAAAGCGCGGGCATGAATCATATTTCCCTGTAATCGATAGGCAATGCGACCAATACGCTCCCAATGCGAATGTCCCACTTCCGTTTATCACCAGCGTGTTTATTGATCATGGCCAAACGGATTGGAATTTATTTGGGATATCGAAATACATGCACGAAATTTTACTGCGATGGGTAGCTGCAAAAAGCAAATACTCATCACCCACCGCCCATCATCAAGCTATGTGTATTTTTGTAGATTCCCAAATTGCGAACGAGGCGAGAGAAAAACCGTCGTAGCCGCAGGCGGGAGGAACATGACATGTCATTGGGCGAAAAGTTATGTACGCGTTTCTTGCCAGTCTGCGCTCTCCTCGAAGGGTTGTTCATCTCCTGTCTCGAGTTTATATACCTACTCGAAGCTGGGTTTCCGGCTTTTCGTTTCGCGTTTCTGGCTTCTCGATTCCGCTACCACATAATATACATATATATATATATATGTTGAAGTGCAGGCTATACGTTCGTTTCTTTCTCGCTTTCGTCACTTCTGACTGAATCGCGTCGAGCGAATGGGATCCAGCGCCGTTTCCACGGGATTGTCGTTACGGGCTGCTGGTATATAGCGTGATGCTTGTGCTTTTGCTTGTGCCGCTTGGTTTGCGACACCGTAGGATTTAAAGGTGCCAGTCGAGACGAGAGACGCTAGGAATATACAGGGTGGCTGCTGCTGCTGCTGCTGCTGCTGCTGCTGCGCAGTCGGTTGAGACGGGGAAAGAGGGAAATTGGTTCGGTCGAATCGTCGAAGGATTTATGTTCAGTGAACGTATTTATGACAAGAGAAGGAAGAGAGGGAAAGAGAGCAGCGGATGGAAAGAAACTGTGGAGAATGGGCGCCTTCGCAGCCTCTCGACACTCAAGTACCGAATGCCCCGACGACTCGTAACGGCTGCCCACCGTGTTTTCTCTCTTCCTTTTGACACACAAGCCTCTCGCTCACGTTGGAACATACGCTATTTCTCGCCCCAGCATTTTTCGAACTGAGAACAGACTTGTCCTTGGCCGTCTGGCGTCTCACCCAAGAGTAACAAGAGCAAAGTTCATCTTTGAAAACGAATTCTATTTTTTTTCTTTTTTTTTTTTTTTTGTAAATGGGGAACTTGTACTATTCTCGAACAACGATGAAGCTGACGTCGTGGGGAGGAAACTGCGGCCTCGGCGATTCGACACACTGGTTTGGCATTAGCAGGACAAAAGGCGAGTTGGGCCAATAGCCAGCGGCGCATGTGGATTTTTTTTTTTTTTTTTTTTTTTTTTTTTTTTTTTAGGAGCCCAGATATTTACGGAAATATTCAAGGATCAATCAGAGATCGTTGGACCAATTGCATCCTCGACCACTTCCGGTCCTCAATGTTTTTTTGTTTTATTTTTTAAATATAAAGTTTGGACTTTTGTACCAATGATATTTTCTCAAGCGTTAAGAATACGAATTACCGTGGAAATTACGGTGGTTAAATTAAAAATGGTAAAAGTTATTTTACCAAACAGCTGGTTCTCCAACCCAGCCAATACGATGTTGCCGTGGCAGGAAAAAAGGTTAATGAAAATACGACGGCCTGAATTTCACTTCCCTCCAAGATTGCGCGGGGGGGTCGATGTAAAAATATCAAGAACCACCGTCACTCGGGTGCCGCAACCTTTTCCCACCCGAAGGATCGGGTTAGCGCCGAAAGAGCGCAATCTTCGGCATCGAGTAAATTCCCGGGGAGTTTTCTTCAGTCGCAAAGGATTTTCAACGATGCACTCCGGGGCTGGCTCGAGCCAGTTCAGCAGCTGGGTAGAGTGGAGTGAACGATATACGAACGGGGGAAAAACGAGCAGTCGAAGAAACAGAAGAATGTATATACAGTGGGTGGCACAGTGAAGTAGCGGATCGAGGAAATAGTGAGAAAGAAAAGCAGTGGAAGAAAAGTGGAGGCAAAGAAAATGAGGGAAACGAAAGTGAGCCGCGTTGGAGGAAAAAGGAATTCTCTTGGACTGTCGCGATCGGCAGCGAGACGTACGGGTTTGAAAAGGTTGCTTCGTTCCACCCGATGTTGAAGGGGGGGGGAGGGGGTGGTAAAGTATATACGGTGAGTGGATTCTTCCGAGTTTGCACGTGGTGAGGCTCGAGGCTTTGAGCTCATCGAAGCGAGGATTCCATGGACCTCGGAAGTCGAGGATCAAGACGACTGGGACTCTGCGCGACGACGTCAAAGGTGCTCGGTGCACCCGCGGATTCTTTGAAGCGAAAGATGGTGATGCGCCTGACGACGTCGAATACCGCAGACGTTACTCAAGATACTGCCGAGGCTATATCACCTGCGATCCCGCAATCCGCCCCCCCCCCCCCCCCCCCCTCCCCCCGAAGTACACACGCGACCTTTCATCACTCCGAACCGACGGTTCGAGAATCGTCGACCCTCAGGAAGCAACTTTGTACCCGCGAATTGACATTTCACTCGATGCACTTCGATCGAATTGCAACAAAACAGACCCTCAAAGTAACTTCCAAAAATGAAAAGATGTCAGAATTCCAAAAATACGGAATTTCCCAGCAAACACTTTGACACACGCACAGTGAAAAGCCCTTCAATAATCCGTGACCTTCGACGACCCCTATCAAGTAATTTCGTACATTACCTCATTGGTCCTCCGATACCAGCAGATCGGAGGGAGGCCACATTCTTCCCTTTGTTTGGTCTATAAAATCGCACTATTCAGGCCTGGTTCCCCCGGTCTGGGACTCCGCACTATTGTGCAATACAATATGCGGCGTGGCTCTATACGCGAAGCGGTATTATCTCTGCTCCGGCCAAAAGAGGAGACCTCACGTGTCGATGCCGCAGGGCAGAAGCAGCGCGCCGCACTAGTCACGCCCGGTAATTTCCAACGAGATTTAGATACCCTTGCGGCACAAGCCACATGTAATGGTGGCTCTTCGGTCGATTATACATCCCGTTAATGGCAACTCATAGGTATACCGTAGCCCCTCATATACCACCTATCTTTAACACATACAGGCACCTCCGTCTAACCGCCAATCCAGGACCTCCGCGGGAACAGGTGTAATAATGTATACGACTGTTTGTGTGATTGCAATAACCGCGCCACACACGAACATTATATATGCTATATCACATACAGCAGGAGTGGACGATACACACGTTATGTGCGTTGGGCAGCATAAGCGCGCATAAACTTTGCCCAGGGCATCGCAAATATCATGGGGGGGAAGCTGCGATCAAAGACCGGATAACGCATGCGCGCTGCATCACTCATCGTCCCGACCCTCTGACTTGTTATCATTACGGACCACGGACGTTACTCGCGATCTAGGAAAGGCTAATCATGCGTTAGGCGAAGCATTAGGAATCCACGGTAGCATCTCTCGTCTCGAGATACACCACCAATGATTCGATCGCAACAAGTCTATTAGACGTCTGTGTGTATGTTGTCTGTTTGTTTCTTCACGAGACCCAGGGGGATCGACTCGATCGGCGAGGAGACATGGCTGAAACGATGGGTTGTGGTTAAGTCGATGGGTGGGTTTTACGGTGGCGCAATTTACATGTCAGATGCTGGTGATGATGGACTACCCTCAACCCGGGTGAAGTCGTCCGGGCGTCCTGGCTGACTGTTCATTTCCAAGCACTACTCGGTCGAGTGCGAAAATTCGCCAGAATTGGTCCAGGAAGATACGAAATCATTTCTAAGCTTGGCTCAGTCCCGAGTAGTTAACAGCCGCAGCCAGGACCTACCCACCCAGGTAGAAGAAACAGCGATGCGGTATAGGATGTCGTATTACACGACATCGTGAGTGACGTGGGGTTCGCCCATAATGAACTGCACACTAATGAGTATGAGTTATGTACAAGGTAACCTCTTAGTCCTCATCTTCCATAATTATCCTCTACAAATTTCATGGAAGTTGGACGAAGTTCAGGATCCTTTTGAGATGAGTGCATGGATATAATATACACCAATTAGTGGGTAAAGTTAGGTCGCTTAACATTGCAAATTTTCATTTTTATGTGAACAAATATTGTTTCTACGATAAGTTTTAAGAAACATCACCGAATGCTCGACCAAACGAGATACCAACTGTCATAGAATGACTAGCGGCTGCATAGGACGATAACAAAAATGCAAGGAACCTGATGTGAAATAAGAGAACCGGCGAAAAAGTGGCAGCAAACGAGAAGGCAACCGAGTCAGAAAGCGCAACCAACGTCCCGGCGATCAATTCGCGGAAATTAAGTTGTCGCGAAAGCGGGGCGCGTTCGTCCTATCAATATTCAATATCTGTAATATCAGAGTCACAAGCTGCGAGCACACTTGTCGCTCCAGGCAAACTCTCCACCGCGCGCTATATACTCATCCTCTTAGCTCACGCTCGACATAGTTTTCGTCTTTATTTTATCTTCCCTCGTTCGCTTTTTCTCTCTCTCTCGTACTTAGTGGCATTGGCTCTCCGGGTCTCAGTGCCATCGCCGTCATCTCATTTCGCATTCCATTCGTTTTCATTATTTATACCCCGGCTAAACTTAACGTCTTAATTACGCTTTTCAGTGGCGGCGAGTACGTATATGCAAGCGGCTGCAGTTGGAAGCCACGTTGCGGCTTCGCGCTCCATTGCTTGAATAATCCGTGCACATTATTACGACTTAGTGTGATAAATAATGTATGTTTACTCAGCTCCTAACTGAACCGAAACTCTTATGCGTTGGTAAAAAATCACGTTTCTCGAGTGTTGAACATTTTTCGGAATGAGGAAGTTGGAGGAAATCACTTTTTTTCAATTTTTGCACTGAAATACAAATTACTGAGGGTGACCGGATGTGATGTGGTGTCGGCAGGATAATCTCAAGAGGAGCGGAAGATGCAGGCAAATTGTGCATAACTAAGACGCAGCCGGTGCAATGTACGAGAATCGCATGGACAGCACGAGACCGCGGTATGTACACTGCCCGACACGGATGCCTGGTTTGACAGATTTGCCTAGGATTTGAAGTTGACTGTGAGTTTCCAATCTAGATTGTGACTTTCTAACCGATGCCTCATGCTCGGCAGACGGAACGGCGGAATTGAACCAGTGCAACTTCAGACGTTAGCCTAAATATTTATATCTGTCAAAACAGTGTCAATGATCGGTGTCGGTGAACTTCAAGATTTTTACTGAACAGAATGATTTTAACACAGGGCAACATTCTTGTGAATATCGGAGATTTGTTTGCCGATAAAATCTCGATAACTGAAATCGACAGCCAAAGGTGAGTAACAATGTTGCGAATAGCTGTCTCAAATAAATAGGTTACATTTTTCAATGAATTTGCCGCCCTCGTTTTCAAATACGCTACTCATGGCAGTAAAAAAATACATATAAAAATTATTGTGAATACGGTGCGAGCCGGTTTGACTGGTAAGGGCTGTTGGCTCTGGCTCGCACCATAACCGCAATAAATTTTATATTTTTTTTGACTCCCGTAAATAGAATTTTATTATACCGAAAACGATACTGACAGAGCCATTCAACAGTGTTAACTGTAATTTAAATGTATTTATTAGATTCACCGGTTTTACAAAATTAAGTATTATTAGAAGAAAAAAATTAATCGGTGTGTTCTCTTTGCCAACTTTTTCCTGCAGCATCCATAAATGACGACAATTAATTGGAAATTAATTCTCTATGGATGGCTAATTTTGTATAGCACGGTGTGAGCAAAGTGAGAGAAAGGTGAGAGCAAGGTGAGGGCAAGGTGAGAGCAAGGTGAGAGCAAGGTGAGAGCAAGGTGAGAGTAAGGTGAGAGTAAGATGAGATAAAGGAGAGATAAAGGGGAGAGCAAGGTGAGATGAAGGGGAGAAGGTGTAGCAGGTGCTACACAAAATTAGCCATCCATAGAGAATTAATTTCCAATTAATTGTCATTTATGGATGCTGCAGGAAAAAATTGGCAAAGAGAACGCGCCGATTAATTTTTTTCTTCTAATAATACTTAATTTTGTAAAACCGGTGAATCTAATAAATACATATAAATTATAGTTAACACTGTTGAATGGGTCTGTCAGTATCATTTTCGGTATAATAAAATTCTATTTACGGGAGTCAAAAAAAATATAAAAGTTATTGCGGTTATGGTGCGAGCCAGAGCCAACAGCCCTTAGCAGTCAAACCGGCACTGGCTCGCACCGTATTCACAATAATTTTTATATGTATTTTTTTTACTGCCATGAGTAGCGTATTTGAGAACGAGGGCGGCAAATTCATTGAAAAATATAACCTATTTACTTGAGACAGCTATTCGCAACATCGTTACTCACCTTTGGCTGTCAATTTCAGTTATCGAGATTTTATCGGCAAACAAATCTCCGATATTCACAAGAATGTTGCCCTGTGTTGAAATCATTCTGTTCAATAAAAATCTTAAAGTTCACCGACACCGATCACCGACACTGTCATGACAGATATAAATATTTACGCTAACGTCTGAAGCTTGCACTGGTTCAATTCCGCTGTTCCGTGTGCCCGGCAGCGCCACAAACTAATCGTTTATAGATGAGAAAAATCACATAAAATCTGTCAAACCAGGCATCCGTGTCGGGCAGTGTACGAGCGGCAACTAGACTCATTCGGATTTAATACACCGACAGCGGCAATGTTCTCAGCATGGAATCTCTTTGCTCAATGATCCTAACCGCTGCTTGCTCAATGATCTAACCGGACTGAGCGAACCCCGTTGCGACGTTGCATCTCATAGTGCACGTGTACTCATGATGTTACGCCGTGCACACGATTTTTCTGGGACGAAGATACAGTCATATTGGGGATGGAATATAGATTGGTCCATATTCACATCGATTGCCCTAAATAGATAATTACAATCCAAGGGATTCGTCGAATGGTTGCGTCGACTACTGAGCCGAAGTAACCATTTAGAACACATTTGTTAACCTACTTGAACCGCACATTCATGAGGATGGGGCCTTCACCAACATCCCCATAAATTGGGTATGAAGTATGAATTGGTCCATATTCACCTCGTTTGCCCTAAACAGATAAGTCCAATCCAAAATGAAGGTTCCTAACACCGGGTCCATACAGCACACAGGACTCGACTACTGAACCGAACTAACCATTTCGAACACATGTGTTAACCTAGGAATTGTGAGCCGTCTACTTGAACCGCACATTCATGAAGAACGGGTGTTCTCCAACTTCCCCATAAAGTTGCAGGGTCTGAAATCCAGAAGCCCCGTATGCGCGAGTGCGTCCCGGGGTGTTTTGTGCGACCTTGCAGGTGTGAATTACTGAAAGAGGCAGGAGGAGGTGGATTAACAGAATGGAAGAAGGAAGGGAAGGATGCGCCACTCGTAGTAATTGCCAACGGTGCCTCTTAGCGGCTACGACTGTACAAATCCAAACACTGGAAGTGTCGGGGCGCGCGCTTCAAGTCACGACTAACCCTCCTCTCGTGACGCTGCTCGCGCCGCTGTAGCCTCGGCACATACGTCGCCGTCTCCCCTTTCTATTTATCTTTCCCGGGGGATCGCGTCATACTCGTGACAACCCGGAGGGTCGGCGAGAAGAAGCGATTCCCTCGCACGCACTCCGGAAAGTACTCGAGAGGTTCTCCCTTTTTTTGTCCGCCGTCAATTTACCGAATAGAAGTTACAAATTATTATTTCGAGATACATTTATTAATAAAACTTTGCAGATTTCATACGAAATAACGAAAATAAATGTTTCATTTTGTTCGAGATTTCTGTACGAGATTTGGGATTCTCCCAAATCTCGCACAGAAATCTGATAAAATGTTATCGCCGCCATTAAAATTTCTACTCACACGTCGTTTCCGTGGTAATATTTTTCCCTTGCTTTTTCTTTCCTCGTTCCGAAAATATTTTCTCGCATTCCTGAGTAAAAACTGGCATCGTGGCTATCGGTACCATCTGTACCAATACGGGTGTAAAAATATGGGCCGTTTTTTTCCTCGGTAATTTTTTTTTCCTTCTCATTTCAAAAATATTTTCTCGAATCTCGTGTAAATGTGGGCGATTTTTTTCGACAATATACGATGGTTTAATAGGTTCTTTCCTTTCCTACGTTTCGAGGGAGTCTGGAATCGAAATTCCACGGAAGACAGTCACTCGGATCGCATTATAGCGGCGGTGACTCTCCGCCCGAGGCGTCGACGAGAAGATGCCAAGGGGTTACACCGTTGGTTTTTGGTCCGCGCTCACGCGCCGCGAGACCAAGAGTTATGGCCACCGGGCCCCTCCGCGTCTCGGTATTTATGAAGCTGCTCACTCGATGCTGGAAACGATTATCTTCTCTACTACCTACTAGCCTCTCCTTCCTCCTATACTCTTTATGTCTCGCGAGAGACGCGATGCAAAGCTGCGGTACAGTCGGACTCAGAAACAAACGGGGAAAGCCCCGGAGGCACTCAGAATCATCAATAACGGGTTTGAAGCCGTCAGAACGCTCCGTGGTTCAACTGGCCATTTGCCTTCCACATATTTCCAACCCTTCAAAAAAGTTCCACATTTTTATAGGAATCGATATACGTCAACGTATCAGTTTTACACCAAACACACGCGCACTTAAGGATGTTAAGCGGCACCACACTAGTCAAATAAGTGCTGACGTAAAAAAAAATATGCATAGTTTTAAGTATCTGAATCACCATTATAATCAAAAGATGCTTAAAACTATATATAAATTATTTGTTTAAATCAGCACTCATTTGACTACTGTGGAGCTGTATAACATCCTTAATCATTTTTTTCCATCGCCCTCAAAACAAAAACAAATCCAGTCTATCATATCGCGACCAAAAAGCATCAAATAAAATCGGCTACGCGAGAATGGTAAAAAAAACGTGCCCACGTTGCGCGGAGTTTTTTTTCGCGGAATGAATACGAATAGCCTGTGACTCGAATAGGAAAATGAAGAGTGGGATTGGAATTTAATTTCGATCCTTTTCTCTCTCTCTCTCTCTCTCTCTCTCTCTCTCTCTCTTCGCGTGGGAGAACGCACAGCGATAACAACAACAACGACAAGGCCAGATTAAGAAACACGGGAAAAAATGCGCTGGAGAGGAAAAAAAATAGAGGGGAAAAAATTGAGCGCGAACGAATTTCAATTTTTCTTGCTTCTCGTGCGAATGTCCCAGCGGTATTGCCGGGGGTTTTCCGGGCTGCACGTAGTCGGGTCGGTGTTTGCGTTTGCACAGCATAACCGTCGTGGCATCATTGCGAGATAGAGAAACACAGGGCGAACGCTTCGAGCGGGCGGCGGTGGATACGCGAAGCAGCAACCGGGATCGATTTATGTATCAAAACTCGCTCCATTCAAAGGCAAACAGTGCGAAACCCACACGGCGAGCCCTTGGCGCTCCCGAACCACAAATCCTCTTACCCGTCACGTTCTATATATATTCTATATACGTGGCGCGCGGAGTTTCGGCTGCTGCACCGACGTTATAGTTATACCGCAGTCCGGGACCGAAGTGAAAAGCTGATTCGCGACGACGACGGTGTCGACGCTGTATCGCTCGGTGTTATCTTTCGTCGGGAATAATCAATCGGGTGCATCGGCGAAGCGGCTCACCCACTCGAAAAAAAAAACCGATGGTTTTTGCAATAGTTGCTAAAATCATAGACTAAGATGGATGGAAGTGAATTAGAATTTATTGATTTTATACATTATTTGTAATAATAAATTATGACGTTACCCTGTCGAATGTTTTTTTACTAATTGAATAATTTTGGAAGTGAATTTGAATTCATTGATTTTACAAATTATTTGTTATAATAAATGTAATGACGATTCGAGGGTGATTTCATGCAATTTTTTACTAATTAAATAATTTTTCCTGAGTCCCTGGTGTTCGTGCAGCGGAAATTCAGTTTAATTGACTCGACTGTATCGGCCAGGTTTTTGTCAGGAGTTTCCGTGCGGGCCCCCCCTGAAAATGCAAAGCGGCAGTGCATTACGAAAGAGTGGATGTCGATAACACTCCGGGGGGTCTCTCAGGAAAAGAATGTAATGAAACGGAATGGAGGGAGAGAATTACTTTTTTTATGGTCGGAAGTAAATGGTCGAAACAAATAATGACGATAATAAAAGGTGCTATTCCCACTGATGTAATCGTTTATACGGATTACAAAAAAAAATAACAGTGGAATGTTAATAAAAAATTCTTAAATAATTATTGTCAAACTGAGACAGAATGAAAAATGACATTTCGAGGGCGAGGCATTTTTTTCAATCCGGGTCACGCTTTTTGAAAATCCTATTTTTAGATTTAACGAAAAACACTGAATGTCCTCGATGTTGAATAAAATCTCTCGAATAAAATCACACATTTTTCGCGATGTTGGCCCTTGGGCCACACGAGGCTGGATGAAAGGGGCTCTACTATAAAATGAGCCCTGAGTGAGCCAGTTTCATGAATCCTATCTGTTTTAATGCGCGAGTAAACTTAGGTGGTCCAATATATATAGTCAGCGCTCCTGTCTGCTCGGCCGGAGTTGGTTGCCACCGCGACGTGCAGCATTTCTACCTAGTTCATAATCTGAGAAATGAATTCTCGAGGCCTCCCCGGTTGAATACACCGCGAGGAGACAGCGGGAGGTCCGCGAACCCGACTCGGTCTCACATGGCGAGGGGCACAATGGAACTTCGTATCTCCCTTCCTCTCCTTCCTCCTCTCCTATTTTTCTTCCTCGCTCTCCGGACGATGTGGTCCCGTTCTGTCAAAACTCTGATTTTCCAACGCTCCCCCGTCAGCTACGTGTTGTACATCCTTCGGGTTCTGCGTTTCGAGAGATTTTATACTTCAAGTCTGAGGGTGCACCCGTAAAAAAAAAAAAAAAAAAATAACAGTGCTTTATTCTTTTCTCATGCGCAGAAAATATAGAAAATTCCACGTGCTCCACAGCACGTTTCGACTCTGATCCCAGGTGAATAAAATGCCCCTAAACATGAAAATATAATAGGAAACAAATCATGCATTTTAGTATCTTTTGTACATCGAATATTTATAAAAAAATCGATTCATCCCCAATATTTTATATTTTTATATTTTTGAAACAAAAAAATCCTTATTTTTTTTACGATCAAAAAATCATTTCGAAGCAGATGCAATTTATTTCTACATAATATTTCTGCATAAATAAAAACGCGTGTCTCTTCTTCAACGTCTGTACTAACGTTTAATAATATTCTCCTCGGTAATATTTTCCTCCTCGGGGCGTATAAATAATCAATTCATCCCCAATTTTATATTTTTATATTTTCGAAACAAAAAATCCTTCATATTTTTTTACGATCAGAAAATCATTTCGACGCAGATGCAATTTATTTCTGCGCATAAATAAAAACGCGTGTCTCTTCTTCAACGTCTGTACTAATGTTTATTAATATTCTCCCCGGTAATATCTTCCTCCTCGGGGCGTTTGGGTCGTCATCGAAGCCCACGAGGAGCAGAACTACTCGTGAACATTAAACGACGCTACCGGCGGTTCCCAGTTCCCGCCGCGAGCATCGTCGCTGCCCACCTTCTCGCTGTCACCCGGCGGGCTCTAACGGAATTACGTAGGCGCCGGTTTGCCCGCGCCGATATATATCACTGCGGGAGAAAATGAGAGAAAAAGGACAAACCGGATATAAGGCAGAGAGGGACGAGCGGGGGGAATAAGAACGGCAAATGAAAAGGGGGCGAAAATAACGGCGCGGAGAGAGAGAGCAAAAAAAAAGTGCAAAAAAAGAGAATAAGGGGACCGCGATATTGCATTTTTCTATGAGATTTACGCCGCGTTACCACAATGAACTCGTTATCCGACGATTTAACGGGAGCTCGAGTTCTGACAAGCTGGGAATGAGGCCCGATTATTGCGGGCGAGTGCGAATCGCTCCCCCTCCCCGCCCCTTTCACCCCACCGCCACCCCCGGCTTCCCCCTCTCCGCGACCCTCGAACGAACGATCGTGTCTCTTTCAGCAGGGAAACTCGTTCGTTTATCTTTCTCTCCTCTGTATGAAATAAGTAACATGAGCTGCGCACTTATTTCAAGGTGTCACACTGACAATTTTTGATTGCACTTTTTCACACGAATATATGAAGTAGAAAAAATCGAGTATAGAATATTAAAAAAAAAGACCTGGGGTAAAATCGCGGGTCAACGAACGCGAATTGAGCCGGACAAATATTTGTTTATAGCGAATTTTTCTTACGAAACAAAAATTGTTCCGTGATCACAATTTACCGACAGGAAAGCGAATGAAAAAAAATCCGCTCCTATTAGGAATCACAGCTTTTGATTGCACTTTTTCACACAAATATATGTACAAAAAATCGGGTGGAGAAATTTTTTTTTAGAAAAACAAAAAAAAACAAAATACCTTGGGTAAAATCGCGGGTCAACGAACGCGAATCGTACCGGACAAATATTTGTTTACAGCGAATTTTTCTTACGAAACAAAAATTGTTCCATGATCATATTTACCGACGAATCACGAGGAAATAATTGCGCGCGGTTCGAACGCTGTAAATGATAGCATCGCTTACACGGAGACTCGATATTTTTTTCAGATTTTTTGTTTTATCGATCGCTCGTTACACAAAAGATATTGGTATTTACAGTATAACAATATTTCTACGGTGCAGTTCGTGAGCATTTTTCGATAACACGACGAGCACGAAATATGTGACGGGCCATGCAAATTTTTATTCCTCTTCAAACGCGGATATCAGCTCGAAAAGACCGGTGAATAGACCCGGCGTTCGAATTTCAAAGCGAGCAAGGAGAGACTAGGTATCTATTTGCCCGGCTCCTTTTATCTCGTCATCCGATCGCGTTGCGATCTCGCGTCCCCGAAGCTGCACTGCTGCTGCTCTGCTGCTGCTCTGCTGCCAGCTCGCCCCGTGCATTCCCGTGCAATTACCATGCAATTCTGAAAATAGTACGGTAATCCCATTCGACTAGTTTACCTTTACATCGTAAAGCACCGGACTCTCTGCATCTCTCGCGCGCATTTCCACACAAACGCATCTCAGGGCGCATTCCGTATGCGTCCTCACAAAAATGTTCAACGATGCAACATAGCACTGCTTATCATGCAGAAAAAATCATTTTTCGCATTTTGCTCGTCGAATTTTCTATTTTTTGGCCGACAATGATGCTTCCCGGAATCGGCGGGAAATTTGCCATCGGACAGGATTTTTAAACTTTGCGATATCGAACATTTTTTTTCGTGAAAAGAAAACGCAAGGGTACCTCGTTAAAAAGTTTGCGATTTCTGAGGGTGGACTTTAGAATCCGTGAAGGATAAGGTTTTCAAACTTTATGAAATCGCAAATTTCGTTGGAAAAAAAAATCCCGATAATCCGAAATTCCGAAATTCAATACGTAACACCGAAATTGTTTGAACATTTTTTTTTTGTATGAAAAAATTGGCGAAACAATCTGCAACGAAAACAGAGCACTAACCGTTCCACGTGGCTGTATACACATTGTGTCCAAGTCAAGACAGCTACGCAGAAAAGAAAGAAACCACAAGAGCCTAGAGCCGAAGTGAAGTGGTGGCGCTCGGTGGAAAGTCGAAAATCGTGTATTCTCGAAAAGTACAGCGAACATACCGTGCTGTATATACGCGGCGCACATGCCGCTCGTCGAGCCGGCGTGTATCGCGCATGTGTCTATATATATATAAAAGCGTATGAATATATATACGTCGGTCCATTCGCGACTACTTAACATGACAATAGCTCGTGAAATATGATACCTATTTCGCCGGCTTGGGCGATACGCTACAGGCGCGCCACGTACGGCGCATACACTATATTTCTCCGGTGCGGTGTACATCAGCCCCGAGAGGGTTCTAAAGTTCTGAGCTGACTAGGATACGAAACCGCAACGCGCGCGTCGCGCACCTCGAGAGCCTAGACAGCGAGACTCAGACAATGAGGGAGAGTCAAAGGCTGACGGAGATTCGCATATGCGGAGAGAAACGGAGACGCCAGTTTGCGAGAAAGAAAAAATAATAATAATAAAATTGCACAAAATATACGTGAGACGAGACGCGCCAAGGGTCGCGTCGTTTTGGCTCCGCGGTTAAATATAGTAATTCCCGACTATATATAGCATTTTCGCAGTGTGGACCATTAGCACCATAAGCCACGTGCCACGTAAATCCGATATTACGAAACACAATAGAACGAAGCGATATCGTTGAATTATTTTTTTCTGGTAACTAAGCGTTTAAAAATGTAGGGGTTAAAATTCTGGACTCGTTGTCCAGGATTTTTTTTTTATCAATGAACGGTTTTGATAAACCGCAGTCCGAATAGCGGGTATTAAACTTGGATCGCTTGCTCCAACGTTTTTTTCACGTATTTCACGTGCTTTACGTTAGACCGGAGAAAAGCTGTGAATTGAGCGGGTTCAATGAGGATTTTTCGACGATCGACTGAATTGATCGTATTGATTGATCGCATCCTGTGTAGATGTAAAAAATGGTTTATCGTGCAATTATTCAGGTAGTTTGCAGTTTTGAGGTGTGGCTCATGTGGATATATTTATATGTGAAATATATGTCACCGAAAAGTTCTATACGTTGCATATATTTTTAATGCACCACAGGTTGGTAGATAAAATTATTATTCATTAAAAAATGTATAAAAGATCGTCAAAGATGATGGTGATTTATAAGATCGTGAAAGTCAACTACGTGTTCAACTGTCTTAAATAAATATTCCATCTTGTAAAATCATTATTTTCAAGAAAAATTTGTCCTTGATGAAAAAAAAATCCTATGAAACAAAAATTGAGTATATGTTGCATATAGACATTTTTGGTGTCGTATATTTTGCACATAAATATTCTCATGTGGAGGAAGGGGAATAATTTCAATGAAAATCTAAGTCAATCGGCTCTAACACGGGAAAATTTGTAATACAACGTGACACATTAGAGCGAATCCATGGAGGTCGCTAGCGACGCCCGCGCTGCGTCCGGTCGTCAAAACAATGGGGACGTTTAATGAATCACCGAACCCCGTCGCTTGGTGACACGTGAAGCCGTCGCCTCGGTGCACTCACGAGTTCGTCGTGCGACACAACATTCCATATTTATAAATATGTGCGTGTATTATGAATCAGCGAGTCGTGGCTTGAGGGGTTGCAGGTAGTGCACGGGGGGGGGGGGGGGGGGGGGGGAGGAGGGATTGGCTGACGCGCGTTCGCGACAACAATCTTCGTGCTTGCCGCTGATAGGGCTGCGTGTCGGAAGCCACTTAGCCCCGTGACAAACGCTCCGGGTCCGGGCCAGTCCGGTATTCCCGCTGCATTACTCACTTGTGTTTATTCGTCTCTTTTACGCTTTTGTTTTTAATCGTCATGCTCACTCGTTAAGAATTAAATTCAGCTGCATTTGTTTTAATTTCGTTTAAGAGATTATGTAGAGACCGAAAAAATAGGCTGCCTTCGGGATTTTTTTTTAGAAATACTGCTATGTGAATCGAGATTACAAAAAGGGTATTTATCATACATATCAGTGACTGTATGTAATAATTTTTTTGAAGCGATTTATAACAAAATATTTATTTTAATTTTAATTTTTTCATTGGATACGTCTACCGAACTTTTAATCTACTTTATACTGCATTTATTCGAGCCAACGAATAAGTTGCTGCACTCAATTACCGCTTTGGCTCCCAGCGACTCCTGGTAACATTTTTTTTTTTCCTCACTACGACACACCCGACTGCATCGAGTTTCATGCATATCTTTCACTGTGTCGTTATTATTATTATTATTGTATGTACGAATAACGATAATATCATGCGGTCGGGCGGAGCGCGAGAAACGGAAGCCCCGGCTGCATCAGCCGTCCCAGATTTATCAGCTGGCACAAATTTGAGGGTCTCGCCGTTCATCCATCACCACCGGCCCGGCAGATCCTGTCGGATCTCCTCGCTCGCTTCCTCTCGCCGTGTGTCCCGTTCCTCCTTCGCCGGGGCCGCGAGTCGACAATTCTTTCCGCTTTTTTTTTGCCAACCCTCACGCGTCATCCTTCTCGCCCCGCTCGTTTTTTTTTTCTTTTTTCGTTTACCATTCTTGCGGTCCTCGAAAGCAGCGAACGAACGCGTCCCTTTCGCTGTACAATGCCGCAATCAATAGCTCATTCTCTCGGCGTCGTCGTGTTCTCGTAGTCACCCGGCGCATTTCGCGACCGAGACTTTTGTGTCACTGCAATCAACGACGGTGCCTCGCGGTCGTACAATGTGCTGCATATACGCCGCGTGCGTTACCTTAGAAAATGGTGGGTTACTTGGTGCAACAGTTACGCACGGCAATAGCCATAATTTTCTTGTCTGCCTGCATGGAAAAAAAAAAATAAAGCCAGTTTAGGCAGAAGCACTTTACGTGTTGCGAATTTCAAATTGGTAGAAAGTGTCCAGGCTGCAAAATACACAAATTTAAAAAAAGGAAAAAAATCGCGGCAGGCAAATTTCCGAAATTTGTATTGGGTTATAAATCCCTCGAACCCATTTACTTCATAATATCTGTAGGCATCGCTATAACCCTAACTTGTGTATACAACATAAATCATAAAAAAATCATAAAAAAAAGTAAAACCGGTTTAAGCAGAAGCACTTTACGTGTTACGAATTTCAAATTGACAGAAAGTGTCCAGACTGCAAAACACACAAATTAAAAAATAAAATAAAAATAAAAACAAACGCGGCTGGCAAATTTCCGAAATTTGTATTGGGCTATAAATCCCTCGAACCCATTTTACTGCATAAAAACTGTACGCATCACCATAACTCTAACTTGTGTATACAGCATAAATCATAAAAGTGTCGTGTGTTTATATAAAAAAAGTGTGCAGCGCGTGCGAAATGCAAAACACGAGTGATTGAGAGAGAGAGCCACGCGGTCTAAGAATGGATGGCGGCAAAAAGACTCCAGACATTTAGGAAATAAACTGAGACACAAAAAAAAAGGAGTGGGGACTATATTTATATGTCCGTGGCGAATGCGAGGACCGCGGCGGCGGTCTCGAAAGGTGCGAGACCTTCTTCTCCTCGTTCCACTGTCTATTTCGTGCGTTGGAATACAAGGATGAGAGAACGAGAATAAAAAAGATAAAAAAAAGAAAAAAAGGCTTCACATATGTGCGAAGCGCTTAGGTGTATATGGACAAGATATTTAGGGACCCGACGGCGAATGCAAACGCGAGTCGACGTGGCCCGAGAAATACCATGGAAAACCGTGGCGCGTGAGGCGCAGAGGTCCCGCGCGCCTCGCGAATTCGTCGGCCGCTTTCAGTGTGTACAGAATTATTTCGCTTGCCGCGCGCTTCTCGTTGCTCCGAGCGTCGAGATGGATGCCCGTTTCGCCCGATTTAATGACTCTATCATCTCTTTCCTTCCTCGACACTCGGAGCATTTAGTTCTCACTCGGCGAAACTACCCAGCGACCCGAGAGTCTGTCTCCCGTCGTTGTTGTTGCCGTTGTCGTTGTCGTCGTTGCTCGACGAGACGCACGAATGGGACGATGAAAACGAGTCACGAGCCGAGCGAGCTTCCAGCGCGCCTTGAGCCCACCGATAGCTATGTGGAGGTTCCGTGACTGCCATAGGCAACTACACAGCTGGTTTCTTCTTATTCCTCCTCTTCTTTTTCTTCCTGTTCCTTTTCCTTCGTCTTCTCTGCGTCGTCCGATTCCTCTGCCGCAGCTTCTCCTTCTTCTTCCTCCTTCTTCCGCATCTCCACGAGCTTTTTGCTCGACGCTCGGTTTATTTTCTTGCGACTTGTATTATTCTCGGACATCACGAGCCACGTCGGCTTTCTTTGCTGATATTTTTTTTCGTCATTCGAAACACAGTGTAAAAATAGGCATATTTTTTTTAAAGGGATACCACCACTGTAACGGCCTAAGAAAAAAACGTTTTTTTCTTAAGGATTTTTTTTGTTGAAAGGAACTGTGATACAACAATACAATTCAAGCAAGTTATTGAATGTATATTGAAGTATATTACAAACAATCATTATCAAAAAATATTAAAAAATGGCGACGCTTCCTTGAATTGCATTCTCGTATCACTTTCCTTTTCAAAAAAAAAAAAATCATAAAAAAAGCGTTTTTTTAGACCGTTGAAGTGGTTGCAGTAGTTGCAGTGGACTGTTGCCCCTTAAGAAAATGTTAGAGTATCTATAACGCATAAAAAATCACAAAATAAAAAATAATTTCACGCGGTTACAAAATGTGTGGCGAATTTGCGACGGGCGGTGAAAGTGAAGAGAATTAGCGTCGGACACGAGGAAAATTGATGATATCCTGATATCCATTTGTTAACCGCGGCTATTGTCGCGTTGGTGGTGGGCGCCCGCGCGCTTCGTCGCGGCGGCTGCTGGTGTTTGCGCTGTGTCGGTACGACGACGGGGAACGCGGAGGCCACGTATCGCGCGCGTGAATCGAGCTTATTCTGAGTAACGCCTCTATTGGATTATGAAGGTGCGGGGGTGGGGGGTCGAAGGAGGGAGAGAGGGAATGAGGGAGGGTGAAGGGACCACAATGAAGCCGCAGCGAATTTCCGGTCAGTGGCGGAGCAGCCGGAGACCGCGAGAGACTGCGAAACGTGCTAAATACACGAAGCGCCCCCTCGCGGCCACCGCTCGAACCGGCCTCTTCGCCCGCGTCCGATATAACACGTGTACATTGTCCCTACTTATGCAAAATTCATACAGTATATTATGTACACGTATATGTAACGCGCGACTCCTTTCGGGATATTATCATCAGTTGTGGACAAACTGGCCGGCGCACAAAGAAAGGACCAATAATGAGGGGTTACCCTTCCATAGCCCAAAGCGCCATTATTGGCTAATCATTGTGCGGTCCGGTGTTATCGCCCCGGGAAGCAGGTTTGACGAATTTGACGCCGTAGGCTGTTTTCTAATGCAACGGGGCAACGGTGGAATATTATAGGCCCATTGTTAACCCTGGACCGGGATTTAAGAGGCTTTTTGAGGTTAGGAATGTTGCCTAAGCGATTATGTTTTCATCAGTTGAAGGTTTTTCAGCGATATTACCGAATATTACTGTAAGAAATGAATGTCTTTGGTGTTGTTAATGCTTTGATTCTTTTCAGATTATTCGACACAACGTAAACTCCGACGAGGAATATTAAAGGCCCGTTAGTAACCCTGGACCAGAATTTAAGGGGTGTCTTCTTGTGGTTAGAAATATTTTGCATGCGATTAGGTTTTCACCACTTGAAGATTTTTCAGCGTTATTACTGAATATTACTAAAAGAAATCAATGTTCTTGGTGCTGTCAATGGCGTTGATTCTTATCAGATTATTCGAACCGACGCGAACGCTAGTAAGTTTTGTCCATCAAAACTTGTACAGTTACCAAAGTGTGCAATATGTATATTGCAAATTCTGAATTCAAGTACAACCACTGCTCCATCTGCTCTGCAAAACTCCGAAGAAATGTTATATACACAACGTGTCGAAAAGAGTTTCACGAATACAGAGTGGAAACCGCGATATTGTTGCGCTTGCTCAATACGGAAAAACCCTCCAGGAAGGTGGGCTGAAGTGGCGAAAATTGCGGACAAGACATATTGAACTGGAAATTGCATTGGCCAAAGGTTAAAGTCGAAGTGGAAATTGTCGTCGAGCGCCAGGCTGCGATCAGGCGGAAAAATTGCTTGAAGTGCGATGTCGCGGTGGCTCATTCGTGGCCTGTTGTTGCCCGTGTGACAAGTTGCGTCGAGGGGTTTGACACGCTCTCCTTCCTATTTTCCTGACTTAGTGATCTCAATGGAAGGAGGAACGAGGGAGTGCGAGAGGGTCGAACAGTTGGCACTCTGCACGGTTGACGCGACATCTGGTCGATTATTATCGAAAACAGGTCCGACGAGCCGTCGAACACTCTGTCCATTGTTGCCCTCGATATACCCGTCGAATATTTCCTCGTTCCACCGCTGCCTTTCGTTTTCCGCCCGCACATGCATCCGCGTATGTCGATCCCGGAAATTCCTCCCTCACAATCATCACTGATTACCAATCGACGAAATACTCTTTCCACCCAAGTAGCAATTTCGTCGGAGCGACTGGCCAGTAAATCACAATAAAATGACAGCATGAAAGGGGGGCTTCGTTGGTTGGATCAATATATATATTCTTTTTTAATAATTTGGCTTCTTGATTGACTTAAAAAAAATATTATAAGAAAGGCCCCATTGCTTAGTCATTGAACGTCCAGGTGTTGTCACTGACGCAACTGACCCCGACCACCCCTTTAGGTGAACAGCTGGCGGCAAGGCGACTGTCGTGGCAACTATTTCCCTCAACTGTACTGTTGATTACGGTGCAATTCTCGTCGTATGGTGCGACTTCTCTCGTCGCACTATTACTGACGTTGCCTTTGGTTGCCTCTCTTAAGTGAAATAACCGTCGCGACTCGCGGACGACGTCGACGGCGCACACGAGGCTCGCGCGTAGGATTTTAATTATCCCGAGAAAAGGGGGGGGGGGGGGGAGTGAAGAGGATTGTGGCGGTTCGCATGGATCTCTCGTTTAACGACTAGTTAAACCAAGGCACGAGAGTGCACTTGGCTGGTCAGCCCTGTGTGCGCCGTGTGCGCATGTCCTCGTAAAAGCAGGTGTATCCTATTACCGCGTTAGCCTGTTCCATCTCTCACCAATCTCTTTTCAGCCGCCTTCGTTTCGTTGGACGAGCAACGAGACGTTATCCGCGAATTTTCGCTACTCTGCGCTTCGAGCCTGTAAGTAACATTCTGTTTTTTTGCTCGTTGCATTGTGACAGTCAATGTCAGCCGCGTGCAAGAGCAGTCGAACGACTGCTCGTAAAATTCGAGAGAGAAAATAAAAGACACTTTTCACATTCGTGCGAAGAGCTGCTTTTTTATTGAGGCATTTCCGAGTTGAGATTTTTTTTTTCTATGGATGCCGAACGTCACACTTTGATGGCATCCAATAAGCGAGGGATTGGGAAACGTTGGCACGTGATAGGAATCAGTCAGAGAAATGTGGCACATGAAGGCGACGCTCTTGCATGTTGCTGCTACTTATACTACTACTACTACTACTACTACTACAACTATACTACTACTACCACTACTACTAAAACTTCTACTGCCATGAAGAGGTGTTATAAACATATCCCACGTGAATGTTAAATCTCAATTCAAGCTGAAGCTCCCTCCAGGTGGATTCAGACATTCCGCGGGCACAATCTTCACTAAAGCTCATTCGTATACTACCGCTGCTTATTATGGCCGCAAGTAGGTGCTGCAGTATAGCGGTGCAGTGCAGTTTCACGGCCAATAGCAAACCTACGTATTCCTATTACCGACCTCGCACACATTGTAGACCGACTGAGTGTCCGGCTGAGACTGTGGAGACCGAAACGGCCGCGTTAAGTCGCCAGACTCGCTATGAAGACGCAGTTGCAGTCTTCAGCGGCAATAGCACTGAAATACACTTCTCAAAGTAGCTTCCCGTAACAACCAAACGGCGCTCGACGCGAGAGCGAAATTCTTACGCGTAAAAAAAGATTCCTCGATGAGTCAAAAGTCCGGGTCTCAAAAAAGATAAAACGAGTCTTCGTCGAACCTATTGACAAATAACTCGCTAGGATTAACGCGTTTCAATTATCAGATCCAGGCAACAGCCATTAACGTTATATTCCCGGGGCCATAAAATATATCGCCGACGTCTTAAAAAAGCCGCTCGCCCGGCGTGGCCACTGTCGTCCGGTTGTAACGTAACCCTTCCAACAAAACTATGAATCATACGCGGCCTCTTGACTTCTTCGCACCGTCTATAGTCACGGAAACGTTCGTACGTATCACACACACAAACCCAAAGCGACAGACAACGAGTATGAGAAAGAGACGAAGCAATGTAAAATACAGCAGACATCGCATGGCAGTGAAATAGCTCGACGTACGCTCAGGCGTCATCGTGACGTTAGAGCCGAGGTTATATAGTCGTCCCGTCAGTCAGCCAGTTCGTCCAGTCGCCTTCAACCAATCCAGACACTGTTGCAGTTCGCATACGTAACAGCATGTGGCACATTGGTTGTCCACCGAACCTCGCGTGTTTCACACCACATCCCCTCTTCGACCCACCCCTTCAAAGGCCACAGGTAGTACATTTGGAAATTATACCAAATACCGTCTACGTTACAATCCACACGTGTCCGCAATGTTGAGGGACGGTAGTCCCGGACATCGATATCGATGACGCCACGCAGACAAGCGCGTATTTCCAGCGCAGGATCCTAACGGGAAAACCTAATTACGTTCGTGTAGCGAGAGAGCCGCGGGTCGTGCAGCACATATGTGCCTAGACCTGTGTGTGTGTGTAGGTGGCGTTCATGTACCGGGCGGCGGATGAGGGTCTACGGGATGCCAGAAGGGGGCCGAGAGTATCGCATGGTGCATGAGAACGAACCCGGGCCTTCTGCCTGGGTTATCTATAGGCGCCTATGGCCGGGTGAAGCGCGCGCGCGCGCGCCACCGACAAATCCGATTTGTCCCATCACTTTCCGGCATTACCCGCTCAACGAGCAAACACGTGAATTATTATTAAGCGTCGTTTCGTTTTCAAGCTGCTCTCCGTGTCCGTCGATACTCGATACCCGTCAAACATGCAGGCGCCTCTGGACCTGGGAGCGCTAATTCTTGTCCGTTGGGATGGGTGTCGTCATTCCGACGCATCGTACCGAGGCTTCGCTGGGGTTGGACAGCCCTTCTTCGCCTAAACAAGGCCTTTTGTCTTGATCATTGATTCCGGGCGGTGGTATCAGGGCCTGGATGAAGGGACGAGGAGATGTGACGAGGGGGACGAGATGACTTGGTGCGATTAGCGCTTGAAACGGGGAGGGAAGCGACTCATGAGGAGACTTAAAATAATGAGGATCTGGATGGAGGATCACAATGGATCTCGGGGCGATCGGGGACCGAGGTGGAAGAGGGAAGCTGACTCGTGGGGAGAGTTAAAGTAAATCGGGGTCTGGATGAGGCCCGCGATGGGAAGTGGAATAATCAGGTCGCGAGGCGTTTTGCGATGGAATTTTGAATAAGGCGGCGACTTGTAGAGTCAACTGGAATAATCGGAAACAAGCAGAGCGGCGACTCGTAGGGTCAACTGCGATAATGAAGACCCGACAGTGAGTTGACTCATCCGCAAATGTGGAACATTCAGGGCTTGATGAAGAGGGACGTCATAGGGAGTATGTTTTTGTCATTCTATCGCTGGCCAATGAGAAACGTTCCACTTTATATAGATATAGATAAAATGCGCAGGCAAATGCAAATCCATGCGAATGCAAATATCACCGAAGCGTCTTCGCGTCCAACACTGCAGCATCAACACTCTGGCCTGATATTAAGTCTGAGAATTTTTCTCGTTGACAATAAGTTCCGAAGGTTGCGACCCGAGGTCTCGCCGGGGGAATTGGAACAGAATAAGAGAGATATTTCGACGATTTCAGCTTCGCGAACCCATCGAGATACAACCCCGTCGCCGAGACATACAATAGCCGGATAAGAAGTTTCCGAGGGGTGGAACAAGGCAGCGATGGCGGGGTGAGAGGGGCGGCAGCAGGGAGGAAGGCGATACAGAGGGTAAATGGGAAGGAACCTCCGTGCCGGAAGTGGCGGAAGGATACGTTTCCGACGGGGCGCACGGGGCTTGCAGCGCACCATACACCTTCGACGATGTGCACCGTGCAAGTGCAGCCGAAGTTGGTGGAAAGTGGAAAGCTCGGTATACTACGGGTAACCCCCGAGAGAGAACTGCACCTAGCGCGTGATACTTGGGAAACGAGGCTTCCATGACTCTCGACGTGGGGTCCACCTATATACATGTATACAGCGGAGTTACCAACAAGCACTACAGTGCAGACACGACATTTCGTGATTATCAGGAGTATCGTTTGACCCGCGAAGAATGACCCAAGGTGAAACGTGACGAGGTTGCTTTGAAGATATGCAACGATGCGCACTTTGGGCGCAAGGCCGACAAGGCTGTCATTAGACCACTTGAGGATAAATGCTGGAAATGGGTTGAGAAGCTACTGCAAAGAAAAAGGGCCATTTTTAAGACCGTTTGATGATGACAGTGGACGGTCTTGACAACTGGATCAGCCGGTTGTCATAAATGGACTGCTTGATTGTCTGGGTAAAAGAATCTTTTCTCCCTACCACGTCGCCCCGTGAGGCGATGTGGTGGGGAGAAAATGGGCCTTTACTACTGGCCAATTTCGTTCAGGAATGGCGAAGAGGGGTGGATCGGGTCGAACGTGCAGTGTACGTGATTGGCTCGCCAAACGCCAAACAATTCGCCAGTTTCCGCATTGTGCTGAGCTACGAGAGGTTCCACTGTATCCGCATTTATGTTTATGGCATATCGCGGCGGTCCGGGGCCGCTTTGAGAATATTAATGACCCTGCAGAGAGATCGATAGTCAGAGTCCGTGAAACGCAATTGAGAACGTAACGCATTGGACCAACCGGCGAGTAGGGTTCGGCGCATACAAACGTTAATTAAGCAAAGCATGAACTGACGGTTCTTTTTTTTAACGGCACTCTGGGCTCGTCTTGACTCGTCGCTCGCGCCCTGCGGCCACGCGAAACCCGTCGTCCCTCCTCCACTTCCTTCGTATTGACCCTTCGTGGTCTCTGTCACTTTAGTCGTGATTAAAAAAAATTTGAATAATGGAGGCATTAGCAGTTGAAACGAGATTGGCGAGGGAGAGAGAGAGAGACAGATCAGAGAAAGGAGAGACGGAGAATGAGACCTGGAGAGTGAAAAAAAACGAGGAACTCGAGAGCAGAGAGCACTCCGAGAGTCGAGCGGCCGGTAGCCACGGCGACAACAACGGCTGCTTTCCCGTTTACGAGTCTCGACGAGCCTTTTGACTCTCGGCGATGCTCTCCGCTGCCGCTGCTCCGCTGTTCAGTGCGACAGAAATCGTGTGTAACACGGGTTCCGCCGTGTGGCACTCTTGAGAGGGCGTAATTGACGTAATAGAGCAATTACCCCAGGCGCAGAAGTGAAGTACCTATGGAATTAGCCCGATGATCAGATACATAGGCGCTGCTGCCCGCATGTATATAGTCTTGAATATGGGGTACATATTGCTGGAACGTGCAGACTATTTCCGGGCGTTAATTGATTGGCCTGGTGCATGAGATGAAAAAAAAAATGGAAAACATGCATAAGATCCTTTTTTTTTACAGTCCTTTCGTCTCTATTTTTTCCTATTTTTCGTTCACCCCTTCAAAAAAATTGGCAATTTCTGAGGGTCGACGAAAATTCTGCAAAAAATTGAAATATCGAGATATCGCGTTCTGCCTCGTGGCATTCCACGAAAATTCAGATTCCATTTATTCGAAAAATATTTACATCGATTTTAGTGAAGTGAAAAAATTCGAAATTAGTGAAAAATCATTTTTCGCGTTTTTCTCCTAAAAACTTTCGTTTTTTCGTGCAAACAACCGTGATTTTCGGAATCGGCGGGAAATTTGCTAGGGCACTTAAAATTGACAGTCGTCAGTCTATTAAGGATATCAGATTTTTCTCCGTTTCTGTCGTCTCTTCTCCGTCGCAAATTGTCCCACTACCTCTGGCCGTTATATATCGCTCCACGAATCCCGTGACACGTCCCGTTTCTCTCTCGGGTTTCCAGCACAATGGCATATGCAAACTAGATACACAGCGTAGATGGCGTTTCTACGAGTTGTAGAATATTCTATTTCATTGTTGCCGCTGCGCCGTGGTGTCGAGTATCTCGCATCGTGCACACCGTCGTGTGGGGTGTGCCACCGACATAGTCGAAACGCTAGGAAATTCTGGCTCGTCGATAGGTCAAAACCTTGCAAATAAAAGACTATTAGACTATTTTTAAGTCAAGACTAGAAGAGTCTTCACTGAGAAAAATCCATGGGATAATAATGTGAAATACAGCGAATCCCTCTTTTAAAAAGTTCATGAGTTCAACTATTCGAGCTGTGATTGGCTGGGACTCTCAGACCGAGTCCAGATTCATTTGTCCTTGATACCTTTGCCAGTTCTGTCAAATATCGTATTTTTTTTAATCCACTAAAAAAAGGTTGATGGCAGTGTTTTCAGGGGTAGAATATGCGACTTGAGACTGATGGTATAGGTTAAAAGTCGATATTTTGAAAAAATAAATTTCGTGACCCCGATTTGGGCGGTTTTCGGCCCGGCGGCCAGATCTACGATTTCTGACAAACTGTTCGGCCAAAATTTTGTTTTTTCAAAATCAACTAAAAAACTGTCGTAACCAGTGTTTTCAGGGGTAGAATATGCGACTTGAGAACGATAGGATAGGTTAAAAGTCGATATTTTGAAAAAATAAATTTCGTAACCCCGATTTGAGCGGTTTTCGGCCCGGCGGTCAGATCTACGATTTCCGACAATCAAAACGACAAATTTCTTTTATTTTTATTTTTCAAAAGTAACTGAACAAGGTTTTTTTAGTTGCGATTTACCTTTTTAAAGCTTTATAAGAACGTAGCAGCGCAAAAGCATCTCGGGCACACGCGCCAGCGCGTGTGATTAGCCTCGTTTTACTAAACAAATTGGTCACAGGTACCATAATATATTGCCGGTTACATTAATAAGTACTGAAAATATGATAGATTTCACTATACGACATTGTAATAATTGAGAAAAAATGCAAACAGGTCCCCAAATTGCTATATTGGCCAGCACTGAGCACACAAATTCTGGCATTAATTGCTACAGACTAAGACCCTCGTTTTCTAAGTGCACATTTTTCTGAGTCTTGAACCAAAAGATGACGGTGCAAGAATCGATGTTAATTCATCAAGGACGACGACAGCGGCCATTTTGCATCTTCAGTAGCTTCCGGGGTTATTTGCTTACGGAAAATATCAACACGGAGGGAGCAAAGGATTCGATACGCTCGATGTATATACATGTAGATACACGAAGCGGCCAAGCGGAGTCAACTATCTCTCTCCGATCGTTTCGATCGTCTCGTTCTTGACCTAACGACCGCACAGCCACAACGGCAACATGATTCAACTACCACAAGGCGGCTATAACCACCGAGTACCAAGTACCCATTCGTGCGGTATGAGTGTTCGAGTGCCTGGCCAGAACAGCGAGGGGTGAAACGAGGGGGGGGGGGGGGGGGGGAGGATAAAAAAGCAATGTAAACAGGTGGGGTGTCCATTATACCTTCGCGGTGTACATCGGCGCGGCTACAACTAATGTATGCATCAAATATTATACTGCATAAACATATATGCCAAGTACATTAATCCACGGCATGTTAATAGTGTTGACATAAATTAATGCGCACCGGCCACCGATATAACGTCGTTTGCGCAGTCTCTCAATAAGTAACGATGCGGTAATACGAACCGTTCGTTAATCGCCAATCGCATTAATCGAATTATTCATCGTGAAAAGTGCTCTCGTTGCGGCAAAAATTATACGTTGCAGCAAATCAGTTTTGTTGGAGAGGAAACAACACGCGTTATTATTTTAGGTCGATGCATGTAACGATAAGCATTTTACAAAGCATTTTTGCATTTTTAATAAGAGATAAACGACGCTTCATAAGCGCGATAGAAATAAATATTTTTTATTTTTCCTTTATTCTTTTTTATTTTTATTTTTTTTCGATGTGGCTGCAATTCGTAATTGCCATTGTTTACAGCTTCTGTTATCGATTGAGCAGGTTTTGACTCTCTACTCTAGCCGTGTAAATTAATTACGTGGCACGGGTTTCGCTGTACCAGCTATTTTTTTTCGCTTTTCATGCCATTCGAGCCATAACGAACAGCCGGTAGAATCCTGTCGGTCGGAATACGTGTTTACGATCGTTTTGTAAACTAAGCGCCGTGGCGCTGACCATTGCAGCGACGTGAAATAAAAACAGAGAGAGAGAGCGACGTAAAGAGGAAGCACGAGAGGGCGCAACCAGAAGGGCATTCGTTGTGCAGTTTGCCGAGTGCCGCCGCGGCGGAAGTACCTTTCTCCGTCGCCAACGTTGATGGAAGGATCAAGAGCTCGCGAGAAGATACAGAGGAAACGTCGACCGAGCAACAAAGTCGCTCTTATTGTCGTAGAAAAACGTTTCCCTCTACGACAAATCCAGCTATTCCACTGAGCCGATTTACCTTTTCTAAACTAACCAAGTTATTATAGTTTCGCAGTTTTTCTGTTTCGGATCATTTCTTCGCTTCTGCTTTTTCTTTCTTTTTTTTTAGGGCCATACTAGGGATTTCCCAAGTCACTAAACAAGAACTTCCCTGTACAAGAAATATGCGATCATTTCGTGAAACGAGAGCAAGAAAAGGGAATTAAAATAAAGTACAAAGTAGGAAACCAGAAGGGCTTTTACGGTTTTTCTGTTTCGGATAATTTCTTTCCTTTCGCTTTTCCTTTCTATTTTTTTTAGGGCCATTTTAGTGATTTCCCATATCACTAAACATGAACTTCCCTGTACGTTAAAAGGAATATGCGATCGTTTCGTAAAACGAGAGCAAGAAAAGGGGATTAAAAAAAAGTACAGGATGGAAGGAAACCAGAAGGGCTTTCGTGGCGAGCGTTTTAGTAGAAATACCTTTGCCTTAAGGCTATGTGGGACGTGTGGTATGGCGGTCTTGTTCAGAGCAGTATCAAGTACCCTCGAGGGTAAAACAAGAAAAAAGCCCTAAAACAACGGAACCCCTTTTAGCATCACAGAAAAACGTTTCCCTTCGACAATATTCAGCTGCTCTACCGAGTTACCCGCCCTAAACTGACCAGGTAAACTAGTTATCGCCGATTTTGTCATTTCACCTGTTCTCTGTAGTGATTTTCCAAATCCAAAGCAGAAAACAACACTGCCCATAACCATCATAAACGTTGTTTCTGTCGAATATCCTAGCAAACCGGTTTATCCGTCCGAAACCAACGGATTCAACTAGTTATCGCAGTTTCGCTGTTTCCCAGCGATTTCCCTTTGTCTGCAGAAAAATCCAGCTGCAAAATTCCGTCAATCGGGATCTGTTTTGATCGGATGTTAGCAATCGCGGACTCGTGAAATGAGCGCAAAAAAGGTAAAAAAAAAGTTGGATAGGAGAAGGACTTTCGACGTGGAGCTCGTATGTGTTTTTTTTTTATTTAGTGTTTGTGTGCAGCATCCAGAGGAAGTACCTTTGCCCGAAACGAGGGTGTGTGCGGTAGCCACCGCGATGAAAGAAAGATCAAGTGCTTGGGTTGGGTGGGGAAGACAAGAAAAAAAAACGTGGAGCGAGCAGCAGCAAAAAAAAATGTAGGGCTGCTGGGCCCGCGCACACGCGTAATTTATTTGAGAGCCTCCGGAGGGTGGGGGAGAAGAGACAGGCGTCCGCCAGGCACTTCCGACTCCGGAAAAAGTGGTTTTACGCACGTTATGCGCGCGCGTTTTAATACCAACGACGCTCACGCGCCGCGGCGGCAACGCGGGAAGCTTTGATGTGCGCTTTGGACTCGCGCTCGCTTAAACTTCGCTTTTCAACCTTTTCTCCCGTTGGAGGTCGACGCGGCGTCGATGCCGACATACAACTCGTCTCTCTCTCTTTCTCTCCTCATTCGTCGTCGCAGTCGAAGTCGTTCTCACTCCCACCGGGCTTTTCATTTTCTCCCCTCGGCGTAATTTCGCTTCTCCTACGTCCGTTAATTCCGTCCTTTTTTGCATCGATCTCCGGCGTTTCCAATCTCTCATCTCGGCCGCGCGAAAAAAAAAAAACGCACACACCGGTTGGCGCTGGCCGCGCGTCCGCAAACTTCGGCACCGGCGTTTCGCCCGTTTACGAACGGGGCGAAAGTTCGCCAAAGCGATTCCTTTTAACGAGTCCCCCGCGCGCCGGTGATTCGCCCGGCCGTTCGCAACGTCATCCCCGGCGGAGGGTAAACTGCGCGACGCGAAAATATATTTTTAATTTAGTGGATTCCCGCACACAGCGGCGGTGTTAGTCGGGTAAGGGTAGGGATGGGAGGAGGTGGAAATGGGGCAGCGAAATCGTCACCAGAAAATAGGAGAAGGGGTCTTCGAGATTATGAATTTTCTAAAAAACTGTTCAAAGTTTTTTCCACCTTTGCGAAGGACAAGGAAATTCAGTGGATAAAAAAAAAACTTTTATAGGGTTTTCTTTTCCAAACGATAAATGCGACAAAAAACTAAATTACGTTTTCTGGAATTTTTTTTACATCCACTTCTCATTTCCTGTCGAGGTGTCGCTCCCGCCTTGCGGACTCTGCGGTACGTGATGAAGTGTTTGAAAAAAAAAGAGAGACAGTTTTTACCATACGGTATAATAATAATAATAATGACGAGGAAATCCGAACAGGTTCTAAATTGCTAGGCTGTCAGGCACTGAGCACACAGACCCGGCCACTAATCACTACAATTCAAGACCCTCGTTTTCTCCGTGCACACTGGTAACTATATAACAGTGACAACCGTCAATTTTCTAGTTACCGCGACTATGAAAAATCCCGGAGCACGAACGAAAAATTCTGGGATGTCACTTTGCAGCCATCGACACCGGTTATTTGTGGAAATGTGACATTTCGAAATGCTGCCTGAATTTTCGACGACACTGCATCTCCATCGGAGTCCGATAAATAACAATAAAATTAATTAGCTCGATGATAATAATTATAATGTCTCCATATCATCTTTCAATCATTATATGATTCAATAATTATTTATACACTACGAATAATTCAACAGCAACAGTGACAAATGTCCTAAAATAATTCGTCCAGAAGCTGCAAAGTTATTAATTATTATAAAACGTCGGAAAGCTGGAAAATTATTAATTTCGTGGCAGTCGCAAAGCGCTGCGACAATGAGAAACGCGATGCGACATCGCAAATTGCTGCGTACATTTCTAATGATGTCTAAACAGTCGAGGATTGCGCTGTTTGGGTTTCGGCGAACGAGTAAACTGCGAGATAAACGGTCGATGTTGGCACATCCGTCGAAGCAGCCGGGTACCAACGGTTGGTACCGCGGCTATACGTTGGGACCAGCGTTAATAATCCTGCGCAGGTTTATCGTCGAGCGTTTCGCTTGGTACGACCATTGAAATTGACCGTTAGGCCTCGCACACGCGCGAGCGAAACTCGAACGTGCGTTTTATTTCCACTCGGATTTGTACTATTTTCCACCTGAGGGATATGTTAACGCCGCGTTTAAAGCGCGATGTACGTACCGAGGCCCGGGTATCGAGTAACTACATTCCGAGGATATTATACTGTCTGAGAGATTCCGCAGCCGGCTAATTCAATCTCGAATTTGCATGTAAATGCGTTTGCGACCAACACAACCGTATAACACATATTGTACCGGAGGATCCGTTGCCTCCCGGCGCGATTATCCGTGTGAATAATTATAAATATGTATACGACGAGGGGTTAATTTCGGATTCGCGACGCGAACAATCAAACGACTAATTGCATTTTTTTTTGTGCGGAGGCTTTAATTAATTTATCAATAAATGTCCGTGTCATATATAAGGGGGGAAATATATAGAAACGACGAAAAATTTCGGAGTTTTTTTTCCAACGAAACTACTCGACAATCGTTTTGAATTTTTTTTTGGGTATTTTATGGTACATTAGTAAAGATATCAGAGACTTTGATTTTTTGTTACCCGAAACTTTAAACGCGATTACTCAAAAATCAGTGTGAATAATTATAAATATGTATACGACGAGAGGTTAATTCCGGATTCGCGACGCGAACAATCAAAGGACTAAATGAATTTTTTTGTGCGGGGAATCAATTAATTTATTAATTAATCTCCGTGTTACAAGTGCAAAGTTATATAGAAATCGAGTTATTGAGAAAATCAAATTATTCCATATAACTGTGAAGTGACAGCTGGACGTTTTCGGTCCATTATTTATTTGTAATCGCGGAGGCTAATTGCACGTTGCAACGACTAATTACAGTGTAACGTTTATATGGATCGTGGTGTGTATTTCAATTATAGAAAAAACCACGTCGCCTAACCGGTTGCGCGGTTCACCGGTTGCAGATTTATTTTCTGGCTCGATTATCTGGCTGTGTAAATGACAAGTCGATGGTTTTGGCACGTCGAGCGATTGAAATTCGTGAAACGTGCGTTGACTTCGCTCAGCGATTGTCAAGAGCGAAGTTCCGACAAATAGCTATTTTGTTGTATACAGTAATTAATTCATCGGTCGACGTTGCAATTATTCTTGCAGCTCAGTTTCATCGATCTCACGTCACATTCTATTCTTATTATCAATTATCGTAAATTAAAAGATCGTTTCATCCTCGTCGCATGGCATTTTTTCGCGTTTTAACCTTTTGTGGATCTGCCGAAGAATCTTCATCGACGCAGCGCCCAAATAAACCTGTCCATCGGTTTATCTATAACCAAAAAAGAAAAAAAAATGCCTGACCGGTTTCACGTGTCCGACTAAATTCCCTGCAATTGATGCGTCTGTCACCTCGGGCGCTCAAAACCCGGGAAATAGTCGACGAGAGCGTCGACTGCTCCCATAGTTTGACCGGAAATCCGACAAATTGAATTTTATTATTATTATACATAAATCTGTCAGTCAATCTCTTGTTCTACTCTTAATCGATACTTTTTGTTAAATTCTGCTCTAAATCGACTCGCATTTTCTCCCTATTTGGCTCTACTTTTTATCCTTATATCAACCGAGCTCATAAATCCGTTCATCTGTTTATATATTCACAAAAAAAAACAAAAAAAATACTGCTTCCACGATTCCGGCTAAATTCTCCACAAATGACAAATTGGCGCATCCAGCGCGTCTGAAAACCGTAAAATAGTCGGGCCGGGCATCGAGAATCCGGGAACACGTCTTATTGAGGGGAAATTGCGCTCTGCGGTGTTCCGAAGTGCGTGAGCAGCGCGCGCGGCGAAGAGCTGATACTTTACGAGCTTCACACTAGTCGACGGCGTTCGTTCGCGTCTCTCGCGAGCAGCAGCAGCGAACGCTGCGCGCTGCACGAGACCCGGCAAACATACAAGCCAATAAAGAATCGGGGGAACCGGCGCGCGGAGACCGAAGCGCCTGAAACGCCGCGCGGCCGGACGAGAGCCGGGAGAGCGAGAGAAACGCGACGAACGGGCGAGAGGCCGGACGTAGGTGTGGATAACGAATGACTCGACACGACCGAGAGCAGATTTGTTTGACGCGTTAGCGCCGTGCCAACTAATAGAGCAACCTGATTTATTGAAATGCTTGCACACTACTTTATAACGCTTATATATATTACTATAAATATCGCTGGCTGCTGTGGCTCAACTCGGGTGACATGGAAGGGGTGGGGGGGGGGGGGGGGGGGGGTGACGAGGTGACGGCCAAACGATGAGAGACTTCCGACGCGGATGATCGCACATCGCCACCCATGCGCGCATGCGCATAGCCAGACGGACGCGCGAAACCGGAAACGCGACAATATTTTATTTTACACATCAGGGATCCCTTTTTTTAATTGATTTAAAAGCGCAGGACGGTTTTGTCATGATATCATGAATATTTTTTCGATTTACTGGATTTTTTAATATTGAGACAGATTTTCTTTTTATTTACCGAAGACGAAGACGTCGAGCGAATTATTTTTCCTCGCAAAATAAGTCTTAGCGTTTCTCACGCAATACGTTCAGGTTTTTACGGACAAGTTCGCGCGGAATTCAAATGAAACGCGATAAAAAGTGGTGATGCTCGCCGCTCATTTACCGCTCATTTAACCGAAGCATTTATCGCGGGCTGAATAAAAAAAAATAAAATAAATAAAAAGGATAAGAAAATGTCACGCGCTTAGAGCGCCGCTAATTCGAGAGTGCGGTTGGCATGAACGGCTCGGGTATATAATGTAGTGCCGCCCGAGTAACGCGAAACACGAAGGTTGAGGAAGCTTCGGGGCTCGAGCGAGAATCTCGAGGCCGCGCACTCGAGATTCTTCTCGTCGCTGCTGCTGCTGCGGCTGCTGCCGCCGTTGCTGCTGCAGCTACACCACACGCTGTGTTAACTGCTTGTCGCGACCGGCCCGTAACATTCGCGAAACGTTCGATAAAATTGCCACGGAGCCTAATTAACGTAGGGATGCCACGACTGCGCCAGGGGCCGGGCGGCAGCGGGAGCAAAAGACGCGGTGCGCACCGCGTGGACTACACGACGACGTCGTACGTGCTCGTTTGGTCGCTCGTGCGACCAGCAGCGGCTGGAACCCGCGGGCGAGCTGGCGCGACGCAGTCATTGGCCATTGGCAGCGTTTTGATTCGCAGGTGCATTTTTTTTGGGATTTCGAGAGCAGCTATTAAGGATTGTTACACAGCTCCACACTAGTCAAATGAGTGCTGACTTCAAAAAATAATTTTTGCATAGTTTGAAATTTAGTTTTATACCCTGTATAATTAATTGTTTTATATCCAGGTTGTGCTTAAAAAAAAACAAAAAAAATCGATTTCTCGAAAATTCTACAGTGGCATAACCCCCTCAATTGGAAGCAATATCATCTGATAAAGACAGATTACGATAAGATTCAAGCGAAGCATTCTGATGCATTCTGATGAGAATTCTTATTTAGCAGAGTTGAATAAAAATAGGCAAACGAGGATATCGGCCAATGACTGTATCATTGTCAGCACGCGGGGCCAACAACCGTATCGCTTACCTTACACGCAAACGACCGCGACCGCAACTAAGAAGCGAGAAACGTTGTCGCCGTCACTCGGCGAGAACCCGATACGCGCGGCGCACGTAAAATAACGCGTCGCGACAATAACGAACAAAACGGAAAATTACGTTCCGTCGAGAAACCTGTTTGTTAAATTGGCAGTACAGATTTTCGCTTCCTCATGTAGGAAGCTTTGATTTTTTTTTTTACTTTTTTCTCGTTTTTTTCAACCGACTACCTTACACCGAAAATTGTTCGCTCTTGACCTCTACGACGTCTCAGTCTTCGACATCACGTGCGACCGGCAATTAGCATCTTTCTCCCGAAAAAAACATGCGCGTGTCTCGCGCGCAACCCGAAAGAGCGTCGCGCGCCACGTCTCGCCTGACGCAAATTGAAATTTAAAGGCAAAAGTACGACGAAAAAAAAAAAATCGTCGTCCGCCGTCGTCTAAAATTTCCGAGTGGTGTAATTACGCGTCCGCTGACTTCAGCCCAAGTTTGCCGGTAATTCCGGGTGGCTTAGTCGTCGTCGGCGGAGCCGCGACTATAAATTCATTTGCCACATTTGCACCTTGAGGATGTGTAAAATTTCACGGACGCCGGACGGACAGACGAAAGGAGAGAGAAACATTTATTTCACTTACTATACGCACCGCGACGCGATGCGATAATTCATTCTGAAAATCTTTTTTTCACTAAACAAAAAAACCAGGTCAAAATTAGAATTGGGGATAATGTATTATTTTTTTAATGCAATGCCCTTTTTTATCCATTATTTAAAAAATGGATAGTAGAACTCGGATCCACTACACATTACTTTATTAATGAATCATGGAGCGAAGATCCATCACCCATTACTTTATAATGAGTATAACGGGGCAGAGATCCATCACCTATCATTTTTGTAATGTTTGATGAAATCGAGATCCAGCACCCATTATTTTTTAATGTCGCAGTGACACATCTCTCATTACTTCATTAAACATAGCTCGATTAAACATTACAAAACTAATGGGTGCTGGATCCCTGTTCCATTAAACATTTTTTAAAATAATGGCTGCTGGATCTCTGGTCCATTGCTCATTGGAAAAGTAATGGCTGCTGGATTCGATTTCCATTATCCATAAAAATTAAATAATGCATTATTTCTACATTAGTATTTTCACAACGCTGATCAAAATGAACCACATTCGCCGTGTTTTCTCGAACGGGAAAATGCGTCGACAAGATCCATAGAAACGCCGAGGCACTCAGACACAGCGCCACCAGTGGCGAACGTAGCAATTAAAATTCCGCGTGTAAGTCTTTAATCCGAGGAACGCGGAGCTGCAACGTTGGGATAAAACACTGTATCATAACGACGCAACGACGCTTTTACCGGGCGAAATTGTTATGCAGTATACGTAATGAAATGGGAACGGTCACTCCTTGTCCTTCCTCCTCGTCACTCTCGTTGCTTTTCCTCCGTGGTCTTCGTCGCTCGACGGCTGCCCCGCGAGGCTATTTCCATTGTAGCCGGATAGTAACAGTAGACTCGTATCTAGTTTCATAGTATATAACACAGCTACTCTCGTCGTTTCGTCTCGATGCTACTGCTGCAACACCCCCTCCCCCCTTCACCCCGCTTAAGGAGCAATTCGTTTTCATTGGCTCGTACAGCGGGCTCCGCACTTCCACATTGGCTCTTCAGCACCGACGTCGACGGCCGACGTCGCTGCTGTCGACGTGGCCGTCGCGGAAGAGTTAATTAAGCGCTCAACGCTTTTACGACTTTTCTGAACTGCGTCGTTTTTCGCTCGGCTCGACAGATGCTTCTTCTCTTGACCTCGGCGCCCGACTGAGGTCGCAATAGTCGCGGCTGAATTCTCGTCGATTCCTTCGTCTCGTCGTTCTGGCTTTTGTCAATCTCTTTTTTTTTGGCCCGCGGCTTCGTCCGCGACACAGCGTCACGGCGATGGCTTCTTTTTTTGAGGGTTATAATCTAAAAAAAAGTTATCGCTGAAATGAAAAAATTTGCTCGTGGCACCCTTGAGCTGTTTTAAACTTTTTATTTTTATTTTTTATTTGCTCGGATTTTTTCAACTCACCCTCGTCTACGACACAGCGTCATGGCAATGGTTTATTATTTAAGGTTTATGAGCTTGAAAAAAGTTATCGTTGAAATGTGATTCCTAGAAATGTTTATATAATACGAAAGAGGTGGCTTTGGCAGTTTAAGCGTCCATATTGGTTTTCGATAGGTTTACAAATTTACGATTTTCTTTGTTTTTCAAGCGATTTTACCGACCAGTCGGTAAAAAAATCTAGCTTCGCCTTAAACTGTTTTTAATTTTTCTTCTTTTTTTATTCAACTTATTTCCCCACGATTTTTTATTCATGGAGCAATGGCAGAATCCGGACAAAGACACGGAAAATCCAGACAATTCGGGCAAAGCGAAATCCAGAGACAAAGAGACACCGGAGAGATCGAGAACCGCGCGAGAGATACGCCCGGAGCTACGAGCTTGTTGCTCGTTCGGTATTGGCGCAGAGGCGCGGCGCGCGCGCCATTTCGCGCAACAGGTTTCCATTTTCTAACGAGTCATCGAGCGCGCAATTTGCCGACGCGCAGTCGACGAGTTATTCGGTTCGGTCACGCGACGCGGCACCACGGAAATGGAAATTGTGTGTCGCTCTGGCGTTGCGCCTCGCCAGCCTCGATATTGCCGCCGCCACGTGAACCGCCGTTGACGCGGACACACACGATTTCGAGTGGATCACGCAGGGAGGGGGGGGGGGGGGGGGGAGGTACTGTCGACGAGGCTTGTAATTTGCCAACAATCTCGGGAACTTGCCCTTCGACGCTTCGGGTTATCCTCCGACTGTAAAGCCCGTCTCTCCATTCCCACACGTCATGCCGCACGTATTTTATACACTAAATATAATGGCACATCCATTAGAGAATATTTACTCAATTCCGTCAATCAATCTCCGTCATTATGCTATCAGAACCAATTCTCCCTGGAGAGTCCCGATAGTCCGACGGCTGCATCGCCTAATAGTATTCGAGAAATTTATGTAACGCTGATGGAGAGCCGACCACTCTCACGTCGATTAGGGACACGCGGCTGACACGAAACCGTTTACAGGCGCATTTTCATTATCGACGGATTTTTCGTACATTTTTTTTTATTTGCTTCCAGAAAAAAAAACGTCTTCCAGAATTTATGTGAGACGTCGTCGTTGATTAGCCTCAAAATTCTACGCGACGAGAAATTTTCATTAGAAAATTTGTTTTTTTTTTTTCCCGTAATATCGACGATAAAAACCTGTAGAAATAACATCTTGTTAAAAGGGATGAAGGGAGATAAGAGGAAGAGAAAATAAAGTGCTTTCCTTTGGGAAGGACGTCGTGTATATAGTGTACACGGCTTCCACGGCTGTGAAAGGTATATATATGTGTGTGTTTATATATATATATAGCGGTAAGAGTCGAGTGCTACTCTCGGCCGCCTACGCGCCTCAGGAATGTCTACAGGGGTCTCGCCCGGCGGAGGTAACGCGACCGAGAGCGAACGACGAGTCTCACCGAGCAGGCGGCGTGTGTAGCCTCCTCTCGGACTCTCGAGGCTTCGGCTACCGACGTTCGCCGCTGCTGCTGCTGCTGCTGCTGCTGCTGGTGCTGCTGCTTCTGCTGCGCTTCTCGTCGTGTGCACTGTGCACGGCTGAGAGAAACTCATCGCTGTATTCTCCTACTGTGTTTACCCGGCGCACATTCACAACATTTGCTCATGCGTACCCGGAGAGGCGCGCGCACACTCGCTGCGGGATAGAATTTCCACCGACGCCCCGGCTCGACGTCTCGTCCTGGGCGACACTTTGATATCTGACTTTTGTTTTCAACGTCTTCGATTTTTTAATCATTTTGGAAGTTGGAACACCGTCGAAAGTACGGAGTATTTTTGCACAGTTTTAAGAGGCGCTGTCCGAGTCTCCACCTCGAATTTTAAAAGCTATTTTCTCCTTAACTAATTTACGGATAAGGGCTCCAATTTTGAGAGAATGTGCGGAAATACGGCAGAATTGGGCTAAACTCTCTGGATACTCGATGCGTCAAGCCGTTTGTTCGGGAGAATCGAAAAACCAAAAAGTGAGGTTAGGAGCCGCGCGCCTCCGCTTCGAAATTTTGGAAGCTGTTTTCTTCGAAACGGTGAATCGAATAGCAACCAAATTTTTCACAAAAGTAGGAAATGATGCCAGGATTGGGATAAGCTTTTCGCAACTCGAAGCTTGTAGCCGTTTGTTGTCGGTAGAACCGAAAAGCCAAAAAGTGAGGTTATCGAAGAAGCAAAAATGGCACCGTTTAAGAAGCGAGACGGAAGAATACGAAAACCGAGAAAAGCGAAAAAAGTGACATGTTTGCCATTGCTCGCCCGAAATATATTCCACCGATGAAATCCGGGCCAGAAGAGTAAACACAGCCGAGTTTGCGAAGCAAGGAAATATATGGGCGAACCGTGAAGAGGGGACTTGGCGGGTTGGTTCAAGTCCACGGCAGGCAGAGGGTCCGAAGAGCACGAAGCAAGTACATACACACATTCTGCTATGGTAACCAAAGGCGAAAGGCAAAGGAAGTCGAGATACGAGGTGGAAAATAACCTGAGAGGACGATATTTGAGCGTGTAAACGCGAAACGACGCGAGGATACATATATTTTTTTTTTTCTAGAATTGAGCAAATAAAAATGCCAGATATGCCGTAACCAGTCAGTGGGAAATATCGACGAGGAGCAACTTTTGAACTTGTGTTATCCTGCGACCTGCAGTATTTTCGTTGATCAATACAACACAAATTAACTGCACCGATAGTAATAATTTGTTGCATTATGTCAACGCGAGAAATTGAGCCGTCGTCAAGTCAGTGATAAACGCTCCGCTCGTTCCGGCTGACGTTGAATCTCGGTTAATCAAGAGCATCCGCGAGAAAACAAGCGAAACAGTGACGGAGGGTCGGAGCTGAAATTCCGACTGCGCGTTGGGAGAGATGCAGAGAGAATATCGGGCATGGGCGGCGTATTCCGATCAAACTCGGATCTCATCAATTAGTCAGTCATCCCGTCACTCCCGATACAACGCTCGATCTATTCCCAACTACGACGATACATCATCCTCGAGTAGGATGTTTCATTAATTCATATCGCGGCTATAAAGTGATATCGCCGAACAATATATTATTTAATTTATTTTTCACAATGTACCGACAAAGAATTATATTAGAATAGAAAAAGAAAATAATTTGCGCGTTTTTCTCTTCGAATTTTCAAATACTCGGGCAGACAGCCGTGATTTTTGGAATCAGCGACAAATTTCCCATCGGATGGGGTTGTCAAACTTTGCGAAAATTGAAAAATCGAGATATTGCATTCCGCCTTGCGGCATTCTCTTCGTCGAAGGGTTTCCTTTCGAACGCAAAAGGAAAATGTAGATTCCATTAATAAAAAAAAAAATAGTAATAATCTTAATTTTAGTGAAGCGAAAAATTCCAAAAAAGTGAAAATCATTTTTCGTGTTTTTCTCCTCGAATTTTTTATTCCCCCCCCCCCCCTCCCCCCCCCCCCCCCTCCAAAAAAAAGCAGGAGCATATTCCTGTTCATATTAGACAATAGACGCGTGTATATTTATAAATTCGTTCAAAGAGGCGAGGATGAAACGATCGGATGACCGAGATCTTGGCCCGCGGCGACTCGTTGCTGCGCCGGTTGGCCGCCAGGCACGTGGCATATATCACTGAAAATTCGTTGAGCATTGCGGGTGGTCATGAATAATCGGTAGTCAGGGCTCGCGGCACCGTCAACGGCGTCGAGACCGCGCGCTCGGTAGTAACACCGCCCGGTGTGGTGCAACATACTAAAAGATACTGTACATTGGCATACACACCACGCTACACATATATATAGAGCCAGGACGTTGGACCAGAGAGACTGCAAGCCCTGGTGATCTCCCCTCGCCGATGTATAATCTCGCGCTATATGCCTTCTCTCTCTCTCTCCCCCTCGTTGGGGCGTCGAACGACCAACGCTGGCTACGGGCCAAACGTCAAGAACCCCCGAAGTTGTCGCCGCGCCACGAGGGGAGCGCCGCGCACTCGTCGCGCGTGAGCGCCGGCTTCTTTCTCGCGAAAACGCCGCCCAAGCCCAACTAACACCTCATCCTTCTACGTGTAATATTACTACTAGGTTTGCCACTACCACCACCATCATCACCACTACTAGCATTGGCATCAGCGCCACCATCACCACCACCAACGTCACTAGCATCAGCGCCACCACCACCACCAGCGCCACCAGCGCTAATACTCGGTAGTACTACCTCGCTGAGTTATATGCTGCGTCGCGCGAAATGATCTTGTTGCGTCTGGAAATAAGGAGACGCTGCTCGAGAGTCGCTGACGCAAGTTAAGTCTGACACTGCACAGCACCGGGAGCAGCGTTGGTGTATTTTCCTCATTCGTGTGGTGAATTATTTCAACTGGTATTCGCAGCCACCGAGATTTATCATCTCTCGTAGAAAACCCCAGGTGGCGCTGTCCTGGCTGACATTCAGAAGGAAAAGGAATGTCCGGGTAAAAATGAGCGCAGGCTGATGAAGTTAGCCCAATTCTTATTCGCGATGAATTATTTCAATTGGTATTACCCTCGCCGAGATTTATCGTCCCCGCGTTGGAAGCCCCATAGACGCGACGACGCTGTCTGGCTGACATTCGGAATGAAAAGGAATATCTGGGTGAAAATGAGCGCAGGCTGATGAAGTCCGCGCGATTCTTATTTGCGATGAATTATTTCAATTGGTATTAGCTCTCGTCGAGATTTATCGTCCTCGCGTAGAAAGCCCCATAGACGCTGTCTGGCTGACTAGACGCGAAAAAAAAAGTCTGGCTTAAAATGGCCATAAGCTGATGAAGGACAATGATCGATTCCAACCTGGGTCCAGAATTGCTTTATATCGCGTCTTTTCAACGAAGCACAATGACGACGGACGAGCGGAGCGGGGCGTCCGATATGTCTGATTAGTTTATCGATTTGCGGTATAATAAACTTCACCGGCAATACGCTCAGTTACGAGCCGAACGGGGCGAGAGAAAGGAGGCGTCAAATTGGTGGAAGCTCGCGGATCGAACTTTTCTAATTAATTAAGTCGTGTCTACACTCCGAGTGGAAAGTTAATCACCCGCCCAGTACGGACTGGGCTGAAATAGCCTCGGATTTCCCATGCCGGAGGTTCGCTCGGTGCCACGTCGTGACCTCCCCCCTCGACCCACCCCCGGCCACCCTCCTCGAACCGCTAATTAAGATCGGTTCGGTTAGGTATGGGAGGTTTCGACTCATCTCGGGCTTTCCATTATCCCTGGGGCCGTTTATGCCCTTAGGAACCGGGGAAACGTAATAGCCGGTCGGTCGTATTTAAACTCCTGTGCTCGACAATTGGATAACTCTGCATGCGGCTAACATCGCATGGGATTTCAATCTCGTACGACTGACTGGTTGCCGTTGAAACGTTTCGGTCTGCTATCCGCGCAGCTTGGTTCCATGCATATGACGTGCATCTTCGCTTGGTGCAAGTGTCTAACTGGTGGAATTCATGATACCCAATATCGGGTGTTTCATGCTGGGCTCCTATGAGACTATGGGGATTATAGGATTTTTATTAAGTACATCCATAATATCGACTGTGGCGAATTATTAGTCATGTTATGTTGGAAGAGTCGAGTGGGATTTGGAGAGATGAGTGGTGTCCCAAGGGACAGGAGGGGTGACGAGATATCGTGAGGGGACCGAGTATCCAGAAACGCTATGGTGAGGTGTCCTGGGCTCCATGGTAGACTCGGAAGGTGAGGAGTCCTTGCGAAATATTGTAGCCTGAGGGGATTTTCGAGGTCTTTTACGAACACCTCCAGCCTCGCCCAATTTAGGGCTTAACCATTGGATCAAAAACGAGTAAAAGAGGAAACAAGACACCATCGAAGAGGCAGAAGTTCTAGTGAAGTCGCATATCAGAGTAAGCTACATTTTATCGCGCGCGGCGCCAGTTGGCTTACGGAGCGAACAATGTTAACGCGGGAAGCCAAAGGATAAAGCAGAGAGAAGCAAGAAAAACAAAACGAAGCGTTCGATACCGAAACAGAATAAGAATACGATATTACGGACGAGTTACGCGAGTTACGAGTCGAATGGAAAATGAAACTAAAGAACGGGAAGCGAGATCACGAGTGCATAAGCGGGAAAGGAAGTAGCGATGCGTAGATTTATTCAGCGGCATCGCGAAATATCGAACCTTCTCTTTTGTACTCCAAACTCCTCCTCCTTTCCTTATTCCTCCACCTTTTCGTTCATTTTTACCAAATGTGCTCACACCAAGCCGAGCAAAACTTTTGCGAAACTCGTAAAGTTCTCGCTTTCATCCTTCTCTCCTTCTTTTTATTCAATATATTCCATCCTTCCTTATATCCATCTATCCATCCATCCTTCCTTCCTTCCTTCCTTCCTTCCGTCCTTCCTTCCTTCCTTCCTTTCTTTCCGCCTTTCGTCCTCACCACTGTCGTCGTCGTCGTCGTCGTCGTTGCTCGCGACTCCCAAGAGAGTCCGTGTCACTGCTCGCCTTGTCCTCCCATATTCGCCGCCACGTCGCTTTCACCAAAACTACATCGTCCGTTCTTTTTACTTTTCGTGCTACATTCGCCTTCCCCTTTTTCCCTGCATCCCGTTGGTTGATAGTCGGATCCCCGATCGTTTTCCCCGCCAACTGCACTGCGTGTTTCTCATCCGGTATTCATAAACTCCTCGCCTCGACGGAATTCCCTTCTCTTATTCTCTCCTCCTTCTCCTTATCCTCCTCCTCGGTGCTCTCTTTATTCTTCGTCTCTCTCGTTTTCCTTGCAACACGGCATTTCGTTTCATATTAGATATAACCACCCACAGAGCGCGCGGAATGCACCCTGGATGCCACGTTTAATTATGATAAACTTGTAGAATGCAGCGTGAAGAAAAACCGTAATCAGGTCCGAATGAACTCGCCTCCCGCAAACCTCGTATATCTCTCCTTTCTTGTTAGCCGCATATCCCCCCCCCCCCCCCCCCCCGCGCCCCTCCCCATCCCACGACTTCCCACGCGACTCTGTCGCTCTCGGGTATCTCCGTCTTTATTCTCGTTTATTATATCTGAGCGCATCTTTTTCCAAGTGGAAGCGATAGCGAGATATAAGTTTGCCAAGACGTTTTTCTTTTTTTTTTTTTGTTCAACCTTCTCCGACGCCGCGGTTTATCTTGATAAAGGACGGGCGCATCAGTGTGATTTAGTGGCGCGTATTCGCCGTAGACGCGAAAACACCACCGCGGCAACTTCGAGTTCCGTTCGGTTTGATGAATAGTCGCGAACTGTGACGAACGAGTGTTTTAATAAGATTCGAGAAGAGCGAACGGGGTAAACAGATAAGGCAAGTCTATGGTCTTAGATTGAGTGGTTTATAATGTAATTTGTCAACCGGTCGAGTTCACGTGGTTATGTGCCGACGTATCTCAGCTTCCCTCGCGCGAGATTCATCTCTTGCACTTTTATGGAATATGCAGTACATTTTTTTTATCCTGAGAAAGAAGACATTATTGAATTTTGACCTTGCGTTGAAATGACAAAAGTCTCAAAGTTGTCACCGTCCGATTATTACTTAAGATCAATAATTTTCGCGCAAGGTTATCGTTTCCTTCTGAAGAGAGGCGAGAGAATTCGCGATTAGGGGGATCATCCTGGAACGATGAGGGTTATGGGTTGCCTGATAACTATTACTGCCCGTGTATAGGGGTGCCTAACGTCGTGAACTCGGTTGGCTGGTTGAATGCTCCAACCACGGATGCCAGGGTGTATTCATCCCCTTTTGGTGCCGTGAGCGGCAGTTTTCTTTCTTACCAACAGCACGTTGAGGGATTATTGCGGGAAGGACGATTCATTTCGGAGGAGATAAGACAAACCGCGCGGTGGTCGGTTTAAGAATGAGATACCGAGTCCACCGGCTCTGGATGACGTCTTCCTTTTTTTCGTCCGCCTCCTTCGACAATTATCTTAATTCCTATCTGGACTCTATGGCCCAGTAGTTTCATTCTTTCCTTATAAACCGACCACCATTGAACGTGGAGCCTTCCAACCATCTCCCCAGACTTCTGCGAGTCTATGAAGGGTGTGCTGCGTATATATATATCAACATATATCATTTCCGGTGGTTAACCAAAGGGTCTCGAGACACTCTGCGGACACCTTATCGCAGATCGAAAGATAACAATTACTCTCCCCAATTTTCTTCGCTCTATCCGCGGTCGTATTTCTTATTTCCAGAGACTCCGTCAAAGATCCTGGATCCCCACATCTTGGAACATTGGGAAAAAGGGTTTTTGTCGGAACAACTCTTAGTTATTTCTGGGGTTTGAAGGGTTTAAAGTCCCCGACCAACCTTACAGGAATTTATTGCAGATCGAAAGATAACAACGTTGTTCGATTCAGCCTTTGAGGCTAAAAGAAGGGTGTCTCAATTTCAACTCGATCCATATGAAACACCTTGGACAATGTTCGCGTACATTTCCCATTTTTCCCACTAATGGCAATTACGAATATGTACCGATTCTCCAGCGACGGGGTAGAATCCACAAGGATTATTAAGAGGAAAAAGAAAACAAAGCAGAAGGTGAAAAAAAAGGAAATATCAGGAGATAATGAGAATCAGTGTGAACGAGGGACCGAGGCAAAGCGAGGAGAATTGAACGTTCGATTAAGACGTGATAGAGGCTTCATTAAAGCACCGCCGAGAGTGTGGAACGAGGAAGCAAGAGAGAGAGCGTGAAAAGCGTCGGCCAGAATACTCGGTGGCTGCCGGGACGGGACCTGATCGAGCGGCATTAATCCGTCTCTCTCTCTCTCACTTCCTCCTTCGTCAATGCGCTTCGGTGTTCTTCAATCACGAATAAATTCTACGATTAATGGGAATGCCAATTCGTTGGTAAACCGAGCTCGGGAAATATTCGCGGAATTCGTGAACGTTGCGCCGTCCGCTCGGGAAATATTTGCGCCACCTGCCGCCGCCGCCGGCAGGTGGCGCAGCCGTTGTCAATGCGGGGGGTGAAACGCGCGACGCCTCGTTATCGCGACCACTTCCGGTGTTAACGAAGTCGGGGGAAAATTCTCTGGCGAGGAGGGGGGACGAGAGAGAGAGAAAAAAGATGGACGCACGAGCGCGCCGACGGTTGTTCTCGTTTAGTTGGCTCAATTAAAAGCTTCACTGCGATACACACTGCGCGACTGCTGTATTTCTGGCCGCAGGTTGCCGCGTTCGCGGTGACTGAGAGGCTCGGCGCAACGCGCGTGACATTCGAGTCACGCTTCGCGCTACCGTAAACAACGCGGTTCGAACTCGTTGAATCCTTTATTCAGTGTTATTCGCGTAGCGGAGAGTTGTCCAAGGAACTTGGCATTATTAAACATGTTTTACGTATTTAACTTTTTTTTTTCTGTTGTGATTTCAAGAGCATGTCACATTCACTGTTTAATAAATTAATTAATTAATTAATTAACACGTTCGCTCATATTCGCATCACTTTATATATCTACAGCAACTTTTTTTTTCGCTGTCGTCGGGTAGGTTCCGCCAGTCCGGGAACTGACCGTCTCTCCCCCGGCTTATCCCCGAGTTACATCAGATCCCGACCAGGCATCGCGTGTCAGGACAAAATCCGTAGTGTAACGCGATTGCACATTTGGCTTCCTTCCTAGGCCGGATCTGATCCTAATCCCCGCTCGATAATCCCCCATATCGGGCTTCGACCGGGACGTAGCCGGACCAGATCCGGATCAGGGCCTGAAATCCCGACAGTCTCTCGTCGGACATGCCGACCGGCTGTCTGAAGATTGAAATGGCTCGGTGATGGTCGACAAGACGCGGACATATTTCTTCTTCGGTTATCGATCATTGGCTTGCGAAAAATCGCGAGGGGAAGGAAACTGTCGCGCATCCAGCGTGGTTCTGGCCTGGACTCGGGACGAGAAAAGTAAAGCTCTCGAGAGGTAAGAGGGCGAGTTATCGACGGGACTTTGGAGACCAGCTTCGCGACTGGGCAAGCATGAAGAGGCACGAACGGGAGAAGGAGGACGGTCTTTATATGTATATAGTACATACAGATATATATATATATATATATACATGAAGACCCTGTTCTATCGTGTCTCGTCGGGTTCCTCGTTCCCCAGGGAGAGCTTGTTCGCGCGTTCTCGTCGAAGGCGGAAGCATCACTACCCCTCCTACCCCTTCCTCAGCTCTGCAAAGTCCCAGGAGTGACGTTAGACGAAAGACAGAGATGAAAGCAACGCGGATAGACAGAGTAAGAAAATAAAGTTCCGGGGGACCCAGGGTCGGAAGATAAACGCGACAGGGTTCATATAGATATATACATAACACCACTCGATATAGCAATAGTCGTTTCAACTTGAAATATTCCCGGTACAGTAGCGGCATTATCATCCATATAATTCTCAGCACGTGCCGAGAAGCGAATATACATCGACACGCGAGATTGAACGTTAACACCGATCCGCCCAAGACTCGGCGATGGAAACTAAACTAATATTCGAATCCTTTGGAAGGATGAAATCCTGGCAAGGCCGAGGATGAAATAATGATACGCTAATCTATGCGAGGAACAGAAGTGGACAGTGGAGCAGAGAGGAGAATGTAGTTCTCGCGCCAGGGTTGGAAAAGAATTACTCCGAGGGGTTCAAGTATAGGTTATGTGTAGTCGATATAGAAACGGTCGTTGAAACTTGAGATATTACCTGTGCACGGGTCGTATTATCGTTCATATAATTCTCAGCACGTGTCGATGGAATATTTCGGCACTCGAGATAGAACGTTCTCGCCGATCCTTCCAAAATGCTGGCAAAGACTGGAACGACTATGAGCGAACACCCCTCCAAGATGGAATTCCAGCATAATCCATCCTAACATTGTTAGGTTGGACATAACATTGGGTTTATTATAAATTTATCGCATGAATATGAATAATACGGCACCAAAAATCAAACCAGTCACAACGATCCACCAGAATTGGTCAACGATCGAAAGAAGAAGAGGTGCTCAATATTTAAAGGCATTCGATGCCGCCCAACGACCCATGCGAGTCTCTCATTGAGATGCGCGAAGCTCAGTCAGTGTCGCGTGGTTTCTTGTTTCTCTCGCCTGTCGCAAAAGTCGTATACATGTAGGCAAGTTAGGTGGTTGTCTCCCGACGCCGAGGAAACGTTATGCGAACCTGCGTGGCGAGCACCGTGCACCATGCCGACCGGGGGCCTCGTCGCGTGGGCCGTCCGGCTATTCGCCTCCGACCGGTGTGTGCAAGCCTCGCCGGACACGGCAAAAGGGATAAAAGAGATTCTGGAAATATGGGCACGCACGAGCACAATGGATAAATCCCACGCAGGACGGGCCTACAGTTATATTACAGTATATATATCCCGTACATAATACGAATCGGCGAAGATATCGGACTTGGTATCTCGAAAACGAGTCGGGGAAAGATATACGAGAGTGAGGGAGAGAAAGAGAGAGAGAGGAGAAAAAGAGACAGGTATTCCGGTGATAGTCAATAAACGCGTGGGCTCGTCGCCGTTGCAAACCATCAAGCGGACGGAAACTTCATCGTTAAATATACGTAGTACGATGATGATTATTCAGCAGGAGCACGTGATCTTGGACACGAGTTTCCATGCACTTGTTAATTCCCCATAAAATGAGGAACACTTGGCTTGATGTACGCTTTGAGGTGAACAGAGGGAATAATTAGTCGTTGAGGGAAGTGGTCGCGTGCTTTGATATCATTGGCAGGAATTAGGAGAGGTATCGTTGGCTAATTCTATAAAGTAGCGGTCAGCTAGGTTCCTGTGGCACTCAATTTGGCTTTAACCAGTGACTATAATAGCATAACGTAGCATAGCATGGATTGGAAATTCAACCCCCAGATTGTGGTGGCTACTCCTCAGCCGCAGAAGAAGAAAACGAGAAGAAGCAGATGGAACGAGACTGTTGACTCGTTTGAATATTGCATAACATTGTATTATTATTTCGAGCTCTCATTTATTTTTCACAATGTATCATAAATATGCTAATGGAAAAAGAAATCGTGGCACGCCATTGTTTATCATTGGATAAAGAATCACGGATCCTATCCGCTGTGCCGTTGGTACAAAACTGGCCACAATCTCCCGGCTAGATGTATATTCGGGATCCCCAAGCTGCCAGGTTTCTGTATTTATTAAGATGCAAACAATGCCCTGACTTTATGCAATACGGTGAATCATCTCGGCGGTCCTGACTCTATAATGGTTCATACCCCTCCAGTATCACTTCACCTTCCTTCCTTTCTTCGACAGCTTTGGAACTAGCACGATGAGACCGGTCTAAGAACACAGACACGGTCTCATGATTGGTCCGTAAAATCGGAATAACGAGAGATTTCACTGTTGCGTCCTATGTACGTGTACATTAACATACGTTCGTACGTAGGTCTGCGGAAATGGTAGGTACGAGCCTCGGTGGTTAAAATTTACTCACTGCCTACGCCTCGTCTGGCAGCGTCGACGACGATGACGACGAGACTGCATCAAGGTAAGATTGGTATCTTGATTTAACGCTGTCATGATCGTGCGCACTACTAACGGAGACTCTCTCGTCTCACCGTAATTCCTTCCGTCTTTCACTGTGTCGTAAGAAATCAGGTCCATTCAATTGTGAGGATCGATATAATCACCTTCGTCAGTCATAACGCCGATGAAAAATGTATAATTCAGCACTGTCCAACCATCAGTCGTATATTATCTAACGTCACGACCGACGACTCCTTTTGCTCGATTGCAAATGAGCCACGGAGAAAATTAGCACAGTGTCTCGATGCTCTATTTGCGCCACGCTGACATCCAACAACACGACCTCGATTCTGCCACGACGATCCGTGTATAAAATCCTGCGGGTCGTAAAAATGTATAATTCAGCGCTATCCACAGAGTTCAGAAAGTTAACCATTGGAATCTCCGTATTAGCCAGCATTGCACGATCCATAATTCCCGGTGGCTTTCAAAATGACGACCAGTAAAGGATTAGCGATGTTTCAATGCTCGATCCGCGCTGTAAATCCAGTTTGCGATGGTTCAGACCGAGGTAATTCAATAATTACGACTGCCTCAGCCAATACGACCTGTATCCTTCGATAATGATCCATAAAGTGTCCTCCGGCCATCCCATAAAAAAGTATAATACAGTGCGCAGAGGTTCGGAAAGTTACCCATTAGTCCGTATTAGCCAACATCGAGCGATATAATTCAAGGCTTGTTTTCAAATGACCGCGAGGGAGAGTGGATTAGCGATGTTTCAATACGCGATCCGCGCCACGCTGTAAATCCAGTTTGAGATGTCCAGGAGAGAAGGTAATTCAATAATTACTTCTACCTTTAACAGTCCCAGGCCTTACTCCTCGGGGCGATGGGAAGGCGAGCGAGCTTCGTTTAATCCAAGTTTAATGGGCTGCGAGCGTAGATCGCGGTTGACGTCGACGTTCGGCACTCGCTCGATCTCTCTCTTTCTCTCTTCCTCCCTGTGTCCCTCTCCCTCACTCCCTCTTGTCCTGGCGAACCGTGAGGAACGCGCGGTGGCTGCGCGTGGTTTACCCAAGTGCGCACCGAGGCGCACGGTTAATTTTCGCCCAAGCACGACTTTTAATTAATCGTAAGCCATGCCATTACCCAGGGTGCAGCAGCAGCGCAGTGATCCTCGTGTATCGGAGGCACAAGGCGTAAGTGGAAGTACGAAGAGCAGCGTACGTGTCGGTACGGTAAAAGTATCGGTGGAACGGCTGTAATTTAATGCCTCGACCGAAGGAACGCGGCGCTCGTTCGGCTGACCGAGAAGTCGCGATGAATCTCTCGTGGCGGTTCATCGAGCTCGACTGGAGCAGCGCCTCCACGTTCGTCCTCTCATTTTCCTTCCTTCGCGCGCACCGCCTCACCCCACGACATCTTTCTCGTTCCCCCCTGGCCACCCCCTTCTCTCTCCCTCCCCCACTCCTCCCCTTCCCCCTCGTGGATCTCAGTCATCGGGTTGAAGGGGGTGAATTTTGCTGGAGAGTCTTGAATTACCGAGCTGTGTATACGTTACACATGCACTTGGATTGAGACTCGCTGTTGTATAGCTCGAAATGTTCCTCGTGAATGGTTAGTCGGCGGCTTCTTTCCACGCACGCATCGTGCCACTTGAAGTGCATCGGGACTGCGGTAAAGTCGCGATGATGTGGACCTTTATCGTCGATTTTGCCGTAGGGTGCCCGATCATACGAAGCGAAACATGATTCTTAACCGCTTAATGCCGAACGCGAATCGTTGTTCTGTACTCGGAGAGGAAAATATGGGAATTATCTTTATAGTCGTATGACAATTGAGAAACAATCCGGAATTCTGGCGATTTTTCGCATATTTTTCTCTGCAGGTAAGATGAAAGAGGGACTACTGAAAACATATATAACAGAAAATATATAGAATGAGGCACATAAAGTGTTACAGAGCAATAGCAGTCAAACTATTGATCATATCCAAAAATGTTTCAAACAAAAATTTCAGTGTTCAGAAAGGCCGTCATACTGGACTACCCTATTTTTTATCGGTGGAGACGCTGAAGCTAAGTCAAGGTCAACTCTACTTTTTTAAATGGAACCATGTATTTTTCTTCGATGACATTATTATCGATTTTAAGACGAATTCAGCGACCTCCAACACAAGGTCATTCTAGTTGAAAAATCGATACATATCGGAATAATCACTTTCAAAGGATCCACTAATCTTGGTTTGGGTCTACCTACAAAAGATATCTTCAATAGTTTGAGTGCTGTTGCCCTGTAACACTTTGAGCCTCACCCTGCATATTACAAAAAAAGTCTTTCCCTCTTCTCTCATCTCGTCACCGCGTCCAGCCGTATTTTCCCATTAATATCTACACGACCACGCGCGAAAGTAAAAATAGCGTGTGAAGGCGGATGTCGATTGTGGAAAAGATCCGGGCTGGATGGTGTTGCGCGCCGGAAGGATGGGGCGATCCATGTTGGGTCTGCTATATAGGGGCGCCGCATACACGGATACCAAAGCTCAATGTCGATAGGGCGAGACCTTCGGCGAGAGATCAGGAATGAGAATGCAAGAGAGAGAGAGGAGGAACGCGATTGGTGGAAACAGAGAGCGAGTGAGAGAGAGAGATAGAGATAGGGAGGATAAAGGGACTAAAGCAAAGAGAGGGTCGGGCTGTGATTGATCGTAGCGAGTAACGAAGCGGGACATCAGCTTCTGTTCGGGGCAGCGTGCATCGAGCCCCTCACTTACTATCTCCATCGCTTGCTCTCTTTTAGCGAGAGCGAGAGAGCGAGACGGAGAGAGTCATCTCCTACTCTCTTCTCGTCGTTCCGTTCGGCACTAAACGATTTCATCCACCCTTTTTTCACTATCTCGTTCTCTTCCGCCTCCCTCTCCGTCGCTCGCCGCGATTCGGACGGATAGGATGAAGAAAGCTCCCCACCCCCACCCCTCCCTAATCCTACCCCCACTCCTCGCCCTCTTATCGCGAATGGTCGCACGGGAAAGCTGCCCTGGTGGACCCCATCTCGTCCCGGCGAGCGAGCAGGTAGCGAGTATCGAACACGTCAGGTGACGTGAAATGATCGTCACTTCGCGTCACCGTCAGATGACGACGAGGTGGCATTGCGACGGTCATCTGTCGACATTTCTTTTTTTTTATTCACTATTTCTATGCAAAACTATTGTAACTTTTTGACCAATGTTTCATCGCTGTTTCCAATCAACATTTTATTTACCAGAAGTCGAAGATGGTTGGAGTCACCGAGGTAATTTCGCGAAACGTTTTTTCTCGTCGGCAATTTTCCGGCGAGTTCGCCGTCGCCGGAACGAAGAGAGACGCCTCGTGAATGGCGAACACGCGGGACTCGCGACGCCCTCGAGGGAGAAACGGCGAGAGAGAGCCGAGCGAGGAGCCAACTTTTGCGGAACAGGGCAAACCACCGGAACCGAGCGATATATTGAAATTGTCCGAGGGATAAGCCTATCGGTTGGGACGGCGAAGCGACGAGAAGAGGGTGACCGACCGGACCGGCTCGGGACCCGCCGTCTGGTTCGCCGGGGCCGAACACACGACGCGCCGCTCTGCTCGTCGCCTCTCTCTCTCTCTCTCTCTCTCTCTCTCTCTCTCTCTCTCTCTCTCTCTCTCTCTCTCTCTCTCTCTCTCTCTCTCTCTCTCTCTCTCTCTCTCTCTCTCTCTCTCTCTCTCTCTCTCTGTCTCTTTCTCTCCGTGTGTATAGCCCGAAGCCCCGGATACCCGGGATCCGGACTCTGTCAGATAGATTCCGGCCCCGGCGTTCGTACGAGCAATTTCAGGCTCCCCCCCCCCGTTGGTCCTCGTCGCCGCGGCGGCGACTTCCTCGTCATCGTCGCACACATCGTCTCCCCCGCTCTACGTGCCAGCCAATCGCTGTAACAACGGCGGCTCCGTAGCACAGCTGGAAGTCGATGCGATACGGTAACGCGTTTTGTGCCCCGGAGCCCCCAACGAGCCGATTGCCGACGAGCGTAAAAACAATTCGCCGCAAATATCGTCGAGATTCCGACGAGCGATAACCCGGAGGGGAAGGAAGCATCTTGCAGGTCGGATGGGAAATTAGGGAGCTAATTGTGCTCCGAGGGAAATCGTGGGTAATTAGAGGATAAACGTGGCGAACATTGGTCGAGCTGATTAGCGCGAATGGAACGTGATCAATGGTATCTGACTGTAATCGCCACTTCGAGATAACAGTTCATTTGTTTATAATTTTTTATAATTTTTTTGGAAAAGGGATCTTGCCGTTGAAATAAATAAATAAATAATATTGTAAAATAATAGTTTACAATATTATACATTTTCTCATTGTAAATACATTACTTCCATTATTTTGTTTATTTTAAAAAGAGCATTCATTATGCATAACAGATTTTTCTTTGTCCACTTTATTTTGTCTGCACTCAGCAGTCCAGACCTGGAAATATCGGTGTAAAGCATCGTTTCTCTCTTTTTCCCACGATTCCTTCTTATTCCAATTCTCGTTCTTCTCGGTTCTCGTTCCTTTTGGATTGCTGTTGCCGCTGCCGCTGCTGCTTTCCCGGCGAACGGCATAAAAATTCCTGCCACGAGCGCGGGGAGCGTGTCCGGGATGAGGTTCGAGTGTGTTAGCCGACTGGTTCAAAGGGTGCGGTGGATGAGGCCGCACCGATTCGGTGGATCGAACCGGAAAATGGGCTTGTCCGGAACCGAGTCGATACGATTTTCGAGTTCCCGACGGTTGACGCCGGTATAGACATATATCGCACTGCACTACGCTGGGTCTGAACTGCTGGATTCGTACTATTATAGGTAACAATATACAACGATTCGGTTCGTAAGATAAAGCCTGACGGGGTCGTCAAATTTGCCGCAAGGAATCTAACTTGGTCCACCCAATTTACGGACATTGACTCGATATCCGTGCAAGGATTTTACGAGAAGTCATCGATGATAAGTTGGTCCACTGATCAACTTATGATCATTTATTTATGATAATTATTATGATAACTATTGTGATAAATATTATGATAACTTATGATAAGTTTATCTACGGATCAACTTATTATGAGTAGATCTAGCATCGACTGTTGATCTGCTGTTGATCCAACAGTAAGAAAATTAAATACAGTGGCTCGACGATTGAACGCCAGATAATCCTGACTCGTGCGTCGGTTAACCCAAAGCCTCGACTCTTGACCGTCAGGGAATCACGCAAACACCCCGGATTGGTGCACCGAAACTGCGTCCCGACCGGACCCGGGATTCCGGAGGGTTGACAAGGGTTAGCACGCGGAAAAGTGTGGAAGAAAGCCATGGAGAAGGACCATAGAACTTGGAGCTGGGAGAGATAGCGTCAGGACAGCGCAGACGGACGTGGCGGAGTGTACGGGATCTCGTGATTGAAGCACGGGTAATCGAATTGGAAAGGTAATGGACGTCGAGGTTCGATGCTTCAGCTTGATTCTCGAGAGACGAAAAGAGCCAAGTGAGAGAGAAGGAGAGACAGAGCCAGAGAGAGAGAGGAGTGAGAATCGCATCGGATTCTAGGTGGGTCGATACATTGACGAGAATGCAATTACCGAGCTACTCCGCGTTCTCCCCGCCCTCTGTCTGCCTCTCTCACCCCTTTTTCCTTCCCCGGCCGCCCTGACACCTCGCTGGTCACGTGGGCCCAGAGCGTGCGGCGATCCAAGTTTCCAATATCAGGCGGAAACAACGCGCTGTGGTCTATTGCTTTTAGGAAAGATTGTCGTATTTCTGACACTACTCCGGCGTTGTTGCCCCGAGTTATCGGCATTGGCCCCTACACGCCCGAACCAAAAAGACATCACAGTCGACTCCATGGAAGATTATTTATATTAAAGATTGACAATACAATACACGATACATAACATGTATTGTCTGGTAAACATTTTTTTCATCAATTCACCATATATTTCTGTACGTGAATCAGTCAAATATGAACCTGTTCATGTTCTCCACTTTTACCCTATATTAAAAAAGTGAAGAACAAAAAATGCAGGGCTAAATGATGAGGAAGGGGAATTGAAAAAGAAGAGGCAACGTCAGGCCGTGTGGCTGGACGCGAGAAGAGCCGGAAGAATGAGGAAAAGGAAGAAGAAAAAAAAACAGCTGACTTGGAAGGAGTACGCGGATATACGAGAAAAGGGTTCTCGAGCTGAAAGCCATTGTTTATCTGGGGTGGGCGCAGTGTTGTGTTGTGCATACTGTTCGCGTGTAGTGGGTACTGGTAGTTGGTACCGCTCCCTCTCCATCTCCCTCTTGGCAGTTTCATCTCCGAGTGACAGTGAGCCTTTATTATCGCCGGACGAGAATATTTCCAGACACCTCCTCGGCTACGACGCACATCTCGCACTCGGTCACTTATAGTCCGCCCGACTCCGTCTCCCTACCCTCAATTTTCCCTTCTGCGACGACTCTGCCGACTCTCGCGAACTCGTCTGTTCCACCTTCGCGTCCGGATCCCGAACAGAGCGCACCGCCGCTGCTTTTCATCAAAATTCGCGCAAACTTTTGCGACAATCAAATAAACTTGCGTGACTATTTTGTCAACCGCGCCGTCTGCGCGGCTCTGATTACTTTGCTTTAATTGCCGACTGCACCGCGAAAAGTGGATTTGTGTTTGTGTAATTTTTGTCGAATAGTTTTTGGTCCACAAACTTTTGATGAGAATTTTGTGTATTTTCGGCTTCATTTTTGTGCCGCTATCGCATTATTTTTATTCGTCGTGAGGAATTTTTATTGACCCGTGATGTTTGCTTTTAACAGTTGGATTTTCGTCCGGAAATGACTGCGCAAACCAATAGAAATTCCGGCGCATATCCGGTCAGTGGAATTTACATTTTACATCAGAAGCAAACAGTGGTCATGTGTGCACTTATGCTTCACTTTAAAGGACAAATTGCCGTCCGTGTCTCGCTGCATAATTGCAAAGCTGGTACTGGCTCACGTACGGAAAATTAAACATTCCTGTGTTTGCGTCCCGAAACGTTCATGGAAATCCCGGCAAATGTTCCGTGTAATGTATTAAATTTACGCAACGTCCGTAATCGCGCTCGGCCTTTTAACGCTGAGAGCCAGGAATTATGCGTCTACAATTAGCCGCTTACGAGGTTCTTCCGTAATGAGAATATTGCTTCCACTTTTATAGATTTTCTCCGACGCTGTCGCTCATTACGCCGTTGATTATTACGCACAGCTCGCAACTAACCCACTTAATGTCTGGTCGGTATCATAATTTTCCATCGGATAGGGTTTTCAGACTTTACGAAATCGATTCATTTGTTTTCGCGAAAAACGAAGGGAACCCTTTAAAAAAATTTGCGTTTTTGAGGGTAGACTTTAAAACTCTACAAGAAATTTAAAAAAGGAGATATCGCGATCCATCTTGCGACATTCTTTTCGTTGAAGGGTTTTCGTTCGAACGCAAAAATAAAATACAGATTCCATTAATAAAAAAATGGCATCGATTTTAGTGAAGTGACAAAATTCGTAACGTGAAAAATGATTTCTCGCGTTTTTCTCCTTTTCTATTTTTCGAGCAAACAACGGTGTCATTTAAATACAATAACCCAAATGGCATTAAACCCAAACTAAAGCAACGTGGAACAAAATAGACTAAATTGTATCCAATCTTCCCTCGCTCCAATTGACGACGATCAGCTCAATTCCTCGTTCCCTGGAATTTCCCTTCGCCCCGTTAGCCGGGTATTCGGACTAATGGGGCGACGTGTTTGCTTGGAACTCGAAGATGCGTCGCGCATACGACTGACTCGGTGCGCGTAACCCAAGTTTCCAGCAGCAGCCCCGCGTCTATGCAGCACAGCGACTAAGGCAACCGAGACGACGCCCAGTCGCCCCGCGCGCACCTCGACACCTCATAGTTTATCCGCGACTACTGTAGTTTGCCTGATGCACAAGACAAGAGAGAGAGAGACAGAGTGTTGAAACCACCGTCGAGTCCACCGTCGTCGTCGTCGTGTTTAAAGCAAAAGTTCGCTAACTCGGTATAACGAGTGACATTCCAACTCGCCCTCGTTGCAAATTTCCCGCTGACTCAAAAACTCACGCCTGTTTGCCCGAAAAATCGAAAATTCGAGGAGAAAAACTCAAAAAATGATTATTCACTTTTTTCGAAAAATTACATCGATTTTGGTGAATTGCACCAAAATCGATGTAATTTTTCTTTGGATGAATGTAATCTGAATTTTCTTTTTACGTTCGAAAGAAGATACTTCAACGAAGAGAATGCATGAAGGCTGAACGCGATATCTTGAGTTTTCAATTTATTGCAGAATTTTTAAATCGACCCTCAAAAATCGAAAAATGTTCGATGGGGTACCCCTTCCGTTTTTAGCGGAAAAAAAAAAGATTTTCAACGTTGTAAAATTCGAAAAGCCTGTGGCACCTCATAATTTAGCCGCGACTACTGTAGCTTGCCTGATGCACAAGACCAGAGAAAGACAGAAATAGTGATGAAGCCACCGTCGACTCTGCCGCCGTCGTCGTCGTCGTGTTTAAAGCAAAAGTTCGCTAACTCGGTATAACGAGTGACATACCAACTCGCTCTCCGAACACGCAGACTCCTCTCACAGACACAGACGAGTCTCTTGTCTTCCTCTCCTTCTGTTGCGTGTGCCAACCGAGAGATACGAAAGCGAATTATCCTCCAGGGGGCGCGCAGCCCCCGGCGAGCATCAGCAACAACTAACACGCGTAGAGCTCTCTGCCGAGTACCCGAGCAGACTATAATTCCTCATAATGCCGGGGATAATAGCGACAGCTGTGAGGACGAAATAGATACGATTCCGACGGACGCGGATGCGCATGGATAAATCAATTCTTGACGCTCAACGATGTAACGCAGTGAAGTTGGCAACTGGTGTATCGAGTATCACTATCGCAGTGCACAAAGCCCTTGGCAACTTCACGGTCAGGTAAACACTGAACACGTTCGAATAATGGGACAGGTAGAGCGGCGGCCGGGGGTGCAAAGCTCCATTGAACATTCACAGCGAAGCGGTACGCAAGCCGCGACGACGCCGCCGTCCACCGCGGGTATTGGAAGAATCCAAGTGTGGATTAACCACCGCCCAGTGTTCTCCGCTATTTTTACTGCGCAATGTTTTTTATTTTTATTTTTCTATTTTATTTTTTTCTTTGCTCCGCTTTCCACGATGGAACAAAGAATATGGGAAGATATATGCAGGATGCGGACTTTTTTTTAGTTGCTTTGTTTTCGTGGCAAGCTGCACACACTCGAGATAATTGCGAGTTTCGAGAATGGAAAAGAAAAAAAAAAAAATCGGTGTGAACTTACGCGGAAACTGCGCGTCTGGTTGATCTCAACGCTGGATTTTTACCGCTGCGTTAGGAAGATAGGCGGCCTCCGGCGATACTCCAGGGTGGATCTCTCCGAAATTAAATGGTAATGGAATTAAAGAGGGGGGACGGGGTTTTCGTGGCAGCCTGGAGCATCTCTGCATACGCGGAAATAATGCAATCAAAATGATTAAACATTCGCCACATGGTTGACCTGAAAACTCAAATTTTTTAATGACTGATAAGAGCACAAGTCAGAGGATCTGTCCCTCGGGACTCGAGAGAAGAAAAAAATGACCAACGCAATTCAATCGGACGGCCGCGGATAAACAAATAAATATGTAAATCAATTCTCGACACCCAACGATACAACTTTACGTGGAGAACACTCGTGAAGTTGGTAACTAGTATCGGGGATCGCATTATAAAGCCCCGCTGGCAACTTCACGCTAAGGTAAACACTGAACGCGTTCGAATAATGGGACGGCGCCGACCGGCGGGGCGCTTTATGTAACATTTACGGCGCAGGAACGCGGCTACGTGCTGGTTTTATATGTATTAAGAAATAAAAAAAACGTTCTTAACAGCCTATTCGGCTCGGCTGAACAGAACAGAATGGAATCACCGCCGATTACGTTCTCCGTTATCCAAATAGACATCTCCAGCTCCTTCGCCCTCGGGGAAAAACGTTATTAAGACTACCCCCCGAGCCTCTCTCTTTTTCTCTCTCCTCTTCCACATTGTTAGCAGCCCCCGAGACTCTGTTTGCCCCGACACTTTCTCGCGGCATAATAGAGACACGGCAGCTGAGGGTTTGCATTAAGAAGACTAGACGGGGACAAGGGAATACACGAAAATACGAGGAAAGTTGCGGGAAACGCGGACAAAGGATGGGGTCGATTGGGGGCCAGTGACCAAAAACGAAAATTGACCACCCATGGCGCGGCAAAAAAAAATCTTGACCTTCCAGTGGTGGGACCGACCACTCAGGACGTGGTTCACAATGTGGACCAAAGGGCAGCCCAGTTGATTCGCACTCAAACCCAGAGGACATTCGTTTGACTGCGTTTTTGGCAAACTCCTTACGTAATGAAAGGAAAATTACATTGACACTAGTCTTTTTTCTAAAATTACGCGCGTCTAACAAAAAATCTTGACCTTCCACAGGCGAGACTCAAGACGTGGTCCACAATGTGAACCAAAGCGTCCACATTGTGGAAATTCGTTTGACCACGTTTTTGGCAAACTTTCTTCCCAATGAAATGAAAATGACATTGACACCAGTATTTTTTTTTACCCTCGATGTATCAAGAGCCAGCTGATACGATTTATAGGTCATAATTTGTTGGAACAAGATATCGGGTTCGCATCTCTCGCTTCCAGAACTGATCAAGAAATAATTCGTGTCCCCGGCCGAGATGCCGGACAGGGTCGGGGAAACCCTATTACCGAAGAAAGAAGCTCCGGTGCCAAGGACGGGTGGGCAACTAAAAAGAAAATTGACCACCCACGGGGCGCGTCTGGTTGTACGAAAAATCGTGGCCTTCCCAGGGGCGGGACGACCCTTCCGTACACGCTGTGTCCACGTTATATACAGCACACAGCAGCGCAGTCTGTTGATCCTCGCCCAAACCCCGGACACGACACTCGTTTGACCGCAGACTGCCGGCCGAAATTGAACCTTTTCATTCCTCGGATCGAATGCGTTCTTCAATACATTTTTCTTTTTTTTTTTGTCTGCGCTTTTTTTTTTTTTTTTTTTACGATGTCACTAATCTTCCAAGATCGCGAGACATCGCCTCCTTCGCATTTCTATTTCCAGACGGATGAAAAAAATAAAAAATAATAAAAATCTTGAGGCCAAGTGCGACGCGAAGGCCCGTCGAGTGTAGAATTTCTCAGACTGGATTTCGGGACACGTCTCGTTGAGTCGAGTCGCGTTCGGTTATTGGTAGGTTTGGCGCGGCCAAAGGCTCGTGGCCGTTTTGGCACGTATTACAAAATCGGTCCGATCGAATCTCGGCACTCGTCGGCTGTCCCTAATACGCCCTGGTATAACAATAATTTAGGCATAATAACACGCTATTATGCTTGGGAGGATCAACGAGTTCGTAGCGTGCAATTTTCGTCACTAAGGTGGAGAGGAAGCGGTCAAGCGGTCAAAGGGATTCCGAGTGGAGGGCGCGAATAAAAAAAGGCAGAGGTATAATCGAGGGCGTGAAGAATAGGAAAAAACAATAAAAGCAAATTAGGTGGAATTAAAAGCGTTAAAAAAATGGCTCCATCGCGATATCGAGGAGGCCGATTGGAGGGGTATTGGGTGTTATAAGAAGGAGCTTTGCAGTCGTCGGGGCGCCGCCATCGTAGCTTTGAAAACAACTTGGAACCAGGCAAAAGCGATTTCCTCTTTTTGCTCCTTCTCTCTCTCCCGTTTCTTATTCGCTTTGTATTTATTTCCCTCGTAATTCGTGCCGGGGAAAAGTCGTCGAGACTACAGTGGCCTCCCCTTACGGCAGTCACCCCGTGTGACGCTGACGGCTGGTTTATTTTAATTGTTTTTTGGATTTTTTTTTTACGAATAATAAAAATATAGACGTTTGAACTTTTTACTATATGTTTGTATATTTTTACTATATATAACTGACATGTTTTCGAAAATAAATTGTCAAATCTGATGATTTCATTCGATTATACAATTATTTAATTTGCAATATTTTTGAACGATTCTAATTTATTCGATATCCACAGCTTCACAGATTCAAATACCGTTTGGTTTTTATTTGATTTTAGATAAGCCAATCATCCGGAACCATGGAGACAGTCGACGAACTTTTTTTCAACATGGGTGCCTTTGACGTGGCGCTGCACACGTCATTAAGATTTTTGTCTGAAAATATTCGGACTTACTGTTGAAATGTTAATAAATATATAGTAAAAAGTTGAAACTTCTATACTCTTATTGTTCGTAAAAAAAATCCCATAAAAAAGCTAAAAAACCGTCCGTCACACGGGGTGACTGCCTTAACTAGTCTTTGCCGCATTCTTATATTTTCCTTGTATCCGTTTCCTCTCCACGCAGTCCCCCCCCCCCCCCCCCCCCTTCACCCTGTCCCAGCCACATTATTCTCGTTGCCCTGCGAAGCCCCGGGGCGGCTAAGGTCAATATTTGTCCGCGTGATTGTCTGGACCTTGACTCGCCTCCAGTTCACGCTGCAAACACTCCTGAGAAAATAGTACTTCCTATTTCACATTTTCCATCAACGACTCCAGTCGACCGGCATAATTCGTATTCCGTCTCATCTTCATTAGCCTCGCCAAGAAAAATACATCTTCCACCTCCGCAGTTACGGAGTGACTACTGTACCCGCCGAGGTTTTCACACCGATACGTCCCTTATTTCGCGGGCCAAAGCCGGCGAGAAAAGTCCTAGGGTAGAGTTGAGCTTGCTTGGAGGAGAGGGAGAGCGAGAGGGGGGGGGGGGAGGAAGCACGGAGAGGACGAGTCGGATTTAATAGGAATTCCGGCGAGACAAAACGGAAGCCGGCATATTGCCATTCCTGGTTGGCGTGTCAGCCGACAGATAAGGCGAATAAGGCGCGAGTGTCGCTCGGTCTCGCTCTCCCCTCTCCCCCTCCCCCTCACGTGTTCGCATAGCCTCCATCCCACCGACTCGTTCTATCTCTGTCGTTGACATACGACGAGCAAAGTACCACCGACGCCACGACCCGTAGGACAAGGGGGAAAGCTTCTCCCTTAGTGCCCCCCCCTCCCCTCCCGCTAACCCAAAGTCACCCCATCACCCAATCTCCCCTCTCGCTCTCTCCCCCTTCTATCCCTATAGTCGCCTCAATCTCGCCTTCGCTCTCCACGAAGGCAAAGGCGCCGCGCCGCCGCTCTTAGGATTTCATTTCTCTCTCCCTCTGTGTTTCCTTTGCCGCTCCGAAGCCTCGGCGTTGCTTTCTCCCGACCAGCTACCGGCTGCGCGCCGCGTGTACCTAATGTTCACGGCGTAGCGCAGCGTAGACACGTTGGTAGTCGAGCTGCACGCGGACCAATTCGGTGTTGGCTTGGTGTACCCGACACTGCCACTCGCAGCACTCCCTCTCGCTTCTCTCGCGAGAAGCGAGAGGTGTTGGTCCTTCGAAGGTGAGACAGAAGTCTCGCACACCACTTGGCGACTGCTGCCGCCGCCTTCTATCCCCCCGCAGACCTTCACCGTCGACGATGGCAAGTCTGGCAAGTCTCTGGGTTGGAGAATACCGCAGTCGCATTCTTGGTGTCCCCCCCCCCCTCTACCCCCCGCTCCTCCTGCTCCTCGGCACCGCGAGAAGCAGCCCACATTCGACACTCCCACCGCCGCTGGTTTCCCCGCTGACACCACTTGCTCTTCTCATGTCTCGGTCTCCTGCCTCCCCCCGACTCTGTCTTCGAGCCCCATCTTTTGCCGGTGTCGGAGACTAGGATTTAGCAATCATCACCGTAATTTATTTTTGAAAATTGATTTTTGCGTTTTTCTCATTGAATTTTCGAGTTTTATCGCAAATATCCCGATTTTCGGAATCAAGGACATTTTCCATCGGACAAGGTTTTTAAACTTTGCGATCGAAAATGATTTTTTTCGCAAAAACGCAACTTCAAAAAAAAACAAAAATTACGCCGGCCAATCACTGACGCTGGAAACTTTCAGCCTCATGCATACACATGTGTGTGGTGCAGTGTGAGGGTAACCGCGCCGCTGTCTGGATTCGGACGTTTCAATAATTCAGCAGGGTCGAAACAGCATCGTTAATATTATTGGCTTTTCGCGGATAAAGGTCCCGACGACACTTTTGGAAAAACTTTGAAAAACGTTGAAATGCAATAAAAGTAGGTGTACGACTCATCGATTCAACGAATTTCAGTTTTATTTTTATTTATTAATTTTTTTTTCAACTTAGTCACTGTCGTGTGTATTCGTAGGACGAGTCGATATGGCGAAACAAACGAGCAGCGGTAACATTGGCATCGGTCTCTCACATGCCGTCCATTCATTATCACCCTTTTCCTATGGGCTTTCAAATGCTCAGGGGCATTTGAAACAGGGTGAACTCGCCTTTTTTTTCTCGTCCTCTCTTCGTCTCTCTCACGAAATCGTCAACGATTATCTTACAGTTCCAACCCCTACGGTCGTTTCGGTTTTCTCTCCCTCCCTCTTATCCTCACAAGCCACTTCCGGTTGCGAGTGGAGTGACGTGGACATTGGCGGATACATTGAGTAATTTCGTGAAAACATTAGCAATTTAATTCTCCTTTGAAATATTTATTATTTAATTGATTCTTTTTTTTTCATTAGTTAGTTAGTTATACTTCCTGTCCTTATATTCTTTACAAAAGTTGAACCTACCGATTTCAATCCAGTCAAGATAAATTTATTGGTCCATTACTTTATTTATTATTTAATTTACTAGGAACAATATTTCGGATAATTTTTTTATCATTCATAATTAAACAACGAAAAAAATTGCTTACAATACAAACAATTTTTTGTAGCTAAACTGTAAAAGTTTAAATTATTTCAGTGTATCGTGAACTGGATGCTCGAATATTTCCATTTCCGAGAGAGAATTATAACTCGAAATGCTCGACAATCGCGCGGGGCCGGCAGATTGTTAATTATCGAGTTTCGCCTCTAACCGAATTTTACCGAGAGTTTTTCAAACAAAAATTAACAAAAAAAAGCAGCTCAATGAGCTCAATTTCGCGAAACTCGTTTACACCATCGCGGCACTTCGTCACGAAATTCGGAACTCACTCACCGCTGGGATTTTGCGCGTCAAGTGACGTGTGTAATGCGCCACGAGTGTTTCGACTAAGAGACAGTAATGTACGCGAAACACGCGGGGTGCGACGCGCGGTTTAACACACAATATACCTGCGCACATATACACTGCGACTCAGCGTTACGTAACCGTGGCTCAATTAAATTTTTCCACCCTGAATACCACGAAGAACGGGGCTGGGCCGCGTCTTCTATAGGATCGACTAGTGTTTTCGTCCCAACGAATTTGCCGACTGACGCGTCGTCGCAGCCAGTGCGGACCGATTACGTTGACCGAGCGCATATTTTTTTTTTTTTTAAACTCAACTTCAATCGCAGACCTGACCCGAGCAGACTGATAAAAGAAAAACCAGAGAACAAATGAAGCTGCACATTTTTCCAACGATGCTATCAAATGGATAAAAAAGCAATTTGTATATTCCAATGATTTCTTTTTCTACAATTTTCTACAGTAGTTTTTTATGACTCATGACATCCATAAAATAAAATTCTCGTCAATATTTTCCTACAATTTTTTTTTCTTTTTTTTCACTCAACTTTAATCGCAGACCTGACACGAACAGACTGATAAAATAAAAACCAAAGTACAATTGAAGCTGCACATTTTCCCAACGATGCTATCAGGCTGATAAAAAAAAACAATTTGTATTTCAATGATTTTTTTATCTATCAATTTTCTACAGCATTTTTTTATGACTCATGACATTCATAAAATAGAATTCTCGTCAATATTTTTCTAACATTTTAGTATTAGTTTTATTATTAAAAAAAAAAATCATCCAATATAGCTACGACTACGTTGCCACAACTTGATAAACCCGACGCGCGTTATAAATATTTTGAGAGCATGAGCGGTATAATGTACCCGGCAAAAAGTCGAGTTGCCTCGCCCTCCGAGTGCGATGAATCTTTCTGTCTTTGTTCGTGCTCGCCTTTTTTCATTAAAGCTCACAGTCCCCGTCTGCCGAGGGGATGAGTCCGCCCTCCCCCCTCACCCCTAGGGGAGGAGAAGGAAGATTCGAATACGTGACAAGTCGAAAGCCGTGAAACCCATGCGCCACCCACTTCGCTCTTCCCCTCTGATCACCGTCGTTTCGTCGCTCTCCTCGCGCCGAACGAGTTTCTCGCACCTTTCGGGGCCACGCCGAGAAAGATGCACGTAAGTCAGCACAAAATCAGCATCGCGCGACGTCGCCTAAAAAGCCCCTCGCGCCTGGGCACGCGCACACCCGGTATAACGATGCGCGCATGACCGTCCATACATTAACGCGACGAGTGAGCGAAAGGAGAGGCATTTTTGTGGTCGATGCGGAATCTCGCGGAATAATCTGATACGACGAGACAAAGTTGCATCTGGGTCTTTCGTTTCTGTCGTGGCGCGAGATAAAATCGCGGGGAGATGAATGTCGCGCCACATCTCCTCTATTATCGCCGTCTACTACGATACGTCCGCTTTCAACGAATACTTCTTATCCCCACAAAAATGTCCGCAGGATCATTTTTATTCGCCAATCTCAACGATCTTCATTTTTTTAATTTATTTATAAAATTTTGTCGTTTTTAGTTTAACCTTAAAGATGTTTTCATATATTTTTTGTTGAACAAATGCAGAAAAATTGCGTGAATTCAGTGATTTACTAATAAAAAATCGTCACTCTGCGAAAAATTAAGATATCATAACTTACTAAACGGTAAATTGAAGAGAAATAATACAGCTTTAAGAAAAAAAAAATAGTGCATTTTATTTGTTAAAAATGGAATTATATAATAAGAATAAATCTCTGATTTATCTCTGATTTATGATTTATATCAAGTATTACCTATTTTCATTACGATTAACCCATTTTATTCAAACTTGCGTATCGCTTCCCTTTCCAATACAACTTTTTTTAGGTGCGGATAAGAGCAGCGCCTCTTCCCTTCTTCGGAAAATATTGGGCGAGACAGTTTTGGCTCAGACTCGAATGACCCGGCCGTGCAGACGAAGGGTTAATAATAATAATAAATGTAGCATTTATTTATTACTCCGTCAAGTTAACCAACAAACCAATGAAGTGTCAACTTTTACAATTTTGCAATTCAACTACAACTTAAAACCCACGAACATGTTATAAAAAATAAAAATCATCGTCCGCGAACGCAAAGACACGAGTCAAACCTGCGCTAACGCGATTCACGTTTTATCGTCGCAATCGTATCACCCGGCGAATCAAATTACAGCCCGGCTCGCAGCCCGGCGGCAGTAGGGGGCGGGGGGGAATCGTCGCGTCGCCGCGCGCGCAGCGTTCGGATTAGGCGGATTACGCGAGTTAGGTGAATTACTATAGAGTTATGCGAGCGAGCGGATTACAAGTGCCGGCGAGTCGACGCGCGCTCGTACGAACCGGCGCGTCGATCGTGCGCGTTACGCGCGGCGATACACACAGACCGAGCGCCCAAACAGTCGTATAACCGTAGGTTTGCTGCACACAGAGAACCGGGCGGTTGAATGACGAGCGCGGCCATTGGTTCGTCGACGCTGTCAATGAATTCATTGCTGCCTATTACCATCTCGAATTCTCGTCTCTTGTACGATAATCTGGCGATAATGAGGGCTCGTTACGAGCAGTAAAGAGCGGGACGGTAAAGAGGATCGAAAACGAGGCGGTGGCGGCGACGGCGACGTGGCTGTCGTTGCCGTCTGATCGCTCGTCAGCTCTATTACGTTTCTTTTTTTTATTTTATTTTATATATTTTTTTTGTTTATTCTCCAGACAAACCCGCTCGCCTTTGGCTGTTTTTAAACTTCCGACTGCCCCTCTGGAGCAGAGAGTCGATTCTACGACTAGCGCCGAATGTCTTTTTTTATAAATTAAAGCGACTACATGATATGCGGATGGTTATTTAATTATTTCAGAATTTTTCGTTTACCCAATTTGTTCGTTAATTAACCTCCTTTTGCAGTCGGGAGTTTTTTCATTTTTATAACATTATTTTTTTTTATATGTAATTCTTCAGGCGAAGCCGCTTGCGTTTGGCTGATGTCGATGGTCGTGGAATATATCGTGGCATCATTCAACATTTATACGGTCAAGCTCCGGGGATCGAGTGACCAGTGTCGATCACTCCAAGTGCCTAACACCCGAGAATACGGTTGTCTCTGTCTACCAGTTTCCAGCTTTCTGTCTCTCTCGCTCTCAGTGGCCATCCGCAGTCGATACCGTCCGTGCCTCGATCGGTCTATCGCCTATCTGGAATGTATACGGAAATTGCCTGGGCGCCACTCGAATTCTCCGAGATTCCTATACACGCGGCTCTCCACCGTCGAGGCTCGTCTCTCAGCTTCGATTCCCACACCCAGGGATTATGCGTACGAGGCATTCCGCTGCTGTATCGAACTGGCTCTCCGAGCGTCGACGATCCGATGCACAATCTTTGGTGCCACTTTTTTTCCTCTACAAGATACGCGAATATATATTTATTTTTTGGAAATTCTTGTCCTACAACGGATCAGCTGTTATTTGTTTTTCCATATGTATTTTTTTTTTATTTTATTTTGTATAAAAAATAAAAAATTCACGTCGCCACATTTCCCTCTCCTATTTCATTCGCCGCACCCAAGTCCACGTATAAATGTGTTTCAACAGTCGCAGGGTCGACTCTATGGGGGAAACGTCCCGCATAAATGTCTCCTCTCCTCCGCATCGACTTTCAGTCATCTGTCGCGCAATTACGAGCCCCGCGGGCCCGTGATACAAATTTTCAATCGAAAAGTCGATTACACGTCGAGGCGTGCGACACACAGAGAACCGGTGGACGGGAAACTGTGTCCAACACGAGAGCGGAATAGCCGATGGGATTTTAGCATAATTAGCGACAGAGCGACCGGGTTCAAGTGAGAGTGGGCCTAGGTCGATGGGCAAGAGAGAAAGAGATAGATAGAAAAAAGAAAAAAAATAAGAGCCGGGGGACTCGGCCCGAGGAGGCGCCCAACGTCGGCAGCGCCACGACGAATACGAAACCGCACTTTCCCCAACTGCCGTCGCTGTCAGACTCGCGTCATCGTCCCTGTCCCACGGGATTAGTTTAGACAGTTCGACCCAGTTCCTCCTCTCTCGCTCTCTCTCTCTCTCTCTCGTCCTCCTCCCTCTCCGTTGCTCCTTCTCACCTTCCGACCCGTCGCTGCTAGCTGCTGTCTTTTCCCTCAAGTGTGAAAGAGAATTAGAGGCTGCGCTCTGCTTTTCTCGTTGCGGTTAATTCCCGCGAGGCGCCGCCGCGAGACTATTCCCCGTGTATCCCCCGACGATTTTAGATCTCCGGAGCTCTCACCGTAAGAGGATTAAAGTCACGTTTGCTTCGAATCACAGCGCACGGTTATTTTATTCGTAGCATTTATTTAAGGCGTTTTATACTGGCGACCACAGCTGTCCGCCGCTCATTGGCTGGGAAAACAAAGTGGAATTGGTCGCCCTACGCAATGTTCGTGGTGAGTCAACGCCGGTCGATATTGTTGGTGTTCGATGCCCGGTGACGATGTTAATTTCTACGTCCTGAGGTTTAACACGTTTTTTTATTTAATTCGTGAGGTCAAGTTAATCGATTTTTTTTTTAAATTTTACTAAATAAATCCGGAATCAGATTTATCGATTTGCGTTCATCGACCTCGGCCGCAAATTTTATTATTCCAATTTTTTATTTTCTAAATAAATACATAAAAATAAAAAAATAACTAAAAATGTGTCGATTTGCCTTCATCGAACCCGAACACCAATTTTATTACTCCAATTTTCTCGCACAATTGACACAATAAAATATCCAACGTGAGTACATTACTAGCAAAGTCCGATGCGAAAAGTCCAGGAATAAAAACGTCTCCTCGTTTCGACGAGGCGAAGTGCTTCATCCGCCGCGGAACATTCAAACTTGATCTATTATTTTCAATTGCTTCGGCCTAGTTGGTATTTACCCAGACTCGTTTCGGTCGGTTCCGTCGCTAACACTCGTCCCGCACTTCCGTGGGTTTCGCTACGTCCTCTCGTCCTTCGTCGCTGCTGCCTTTCGTCTCCCTCTCATCCCGCGTCCCTTCCTGTCCCCGCCGCCGCCGCAGCAGCCTCGACGGTCTCTCCCGATATCCGCAGCCGATGAGACGGCGGAGAGAACTCGACGCGCGCGCGAAAACCGCCGCGCGCACCCGGCAAATACCGCCAAGAGGTGTGACAATATTTGCCGAACATGCGAGCGCCGTAAAGCTGCAATTTACGGGAGAAAAGGCTTTTTGTCGAGCCCGACGTATGTACGACGGTGGCACATAAGAGAGATATATACAGCGGTATATAGCGAATATTACGTGCATAAAACCGCATAATCGATGGAAAAGCCAACTAACAGCTGTATTTATTTCTCCAGTTATTTCAGTGCCACACTTCTATGTAAGCATTTTCCAATAAGCAAAGCTTATTGGAATTTCTGGCATTGAAAATTCTAGCGACGCTGTCGTGTTTACCGCCGGAGTATCGACGTGTTTACGGGCGGAGTCGATATATTCGGAAACGTGGAGCGTATACTCGCAGGGCTTGGGACGTATCACGCGGGCTCAGACGGAGAGTGACAACCAATTAGGACTCGTGACGTCTTGTCTTGTTTCACGGGGATACGTGGGGCGTGTTTTTCGAACCCGGCCCCCCGTTTAGTCTTGTGTATAAAAGATACGCTAATGCCACAATTAAATAAAAAAATGCTAAGTGATTCTTTCTTTAAGGGGGGATTCCCTGTCTAGAAGTTTGTTTTTTAAAGTAATTTTTAGGAATTAATTTTTCGAAAACTATATCAAAACTATCAAACTAGAACTAAGTACGACATTTTTTATCGGATTCGCAGCAGTTTAAAATTTGCAGTTTGATTCGCAACAGTTCAATCTTCAAACTGCTGCGAATCCGATAAAAAATGTCGTACTTAGTTCTAGTTTGATAGTTTTGATATAGTTTTCGCTTAGTTTTCGCAAAATTAATTCCTAAATATTACTTAAAAAAAAACAAGCTTCTAGTGGGTAATCCCCCTTAAGTCCCCCTTGACAAACTCCCTCCTCCTCTTCCGCACCTCAGAGGTCTCAAAGACTCAACGAACGGACGAAGAAATCACGGATGAAGTCCTCTCGCTTTGATCCCAAGCCACGAACCTTTCACAAAACCCGACACGAGCCATTTCGCGTGCCGACACATAAACACAATACTCAGCACAATCAGCATAATTGATACACACGGCGCGCGACATGTGTAAGAAATAAAAGACGCAAACGCTGAATCCACAGAAGTGTTTTTTTTTGGTCTGACATTTACAAAGGGCGGAAGGGAAAGCGCGACGGAGGGGCAGGAGGGGTGAGAGGGGTACCCCCTCTTTCGGCAGACTCGATGCGTAGCGCAAAATTTACTCAGTCAGACATCAGACTCCCGGTAAGTATAAGTAAACACTGAGTCGGCTGAAGGGCCGCGCTCCTCGTCCCTTTCTCTCTCCCACCCCCTCCCCCCACCCCCACCAACGTCCTCTGTCGCTCCCTCCTTCTCACTCGCTCGCCTTTCCGGTATCTCGCCGATTGTGTCCCGCCTCATCCCACTTCTCGCCGGGTCGTGACGCGCCCGGCGGTTCCACCGCTGCTGCTGCTGCTGCCGCCGCGTCGTCGTCGCCGCGAGCAGACGGTGTATATATATCGGGGCATCGACTAAGCATCTAAAGCATGTAGCGAGCCCGCGCGCACCCGTTTCATCGACTAGTTCTCTATTCACGCTGGATGTACACACGTGGATGGGGCGGCCGGCTATATGCGCGCTATAGTTACAAGCGAGGCGCGAACAATGGCGGTACACCGCATACGTCCGTGGCGGAGGCGATGAGAGGGAGAGCGAGAGAGAGTGAGAGAGCGAGATTGAGCGAGAGAGAAACAGAGAAAGTGAGAGAGAGGGAGAGACTGATAGAGAGCGAGAAACAGAGAGAATGAGAGAACCAGAGAGAGAAACAGGGAAAAATAGAGAGAGAAACAGGGAAAGAGAGAGAGATAAACAGAGAGAAACAGGGAAAGAGAGAGAAACAGAGAACGCGAGCCAGGCGAGTAATAGAAGGCGAGTTACCGTGCATCGAAACACACTGGCAGCGATACAGAGTCAAGCACACACCGGGCCGTCTACATACCGGTGCCGCAACGAGAGAAAGGCAAGCCGATTTCATGACTCTCGATAACAACCGCCACGAGAGCTCTGACTGTCCGCGGGTGTGGGTGTGTGTGTGTGTGTGACTTGCCTCGTGTGCGTGTCGGGTGTTTGCGCGTGCGTTTCTGCCGAGCTTGCGTTGGATAATGCGATGCGGGGTCGCCCGCTACATTCGATAGGTCGAGAGCCCGGCGCGCGAGACCAGCCAGACCCAATGGTTTAATCGCAATCGGAAATTACGGGCTCCTCTGCTGTCGCGCGGACTCGGGATCGGGTTTTCGCGGCAGACGACGCGCGCCGGAGTCTTTTGCTTCTGTTTCGAGTCTCGTCGACGTTGTTTCCGAAGAGAGGATTCTCGTCGGGGCTCTTGAAAGGCTATCGGCTTTCTCGATCGATGATCGCTGGATTTTTATCAGTGGGCATTTGTCGATCGGAGGTTTGATGCGATTATGCCGCCTGGGAATCGGGACGAAGTGACGAGAAGTGGAGGGGAGGGTTGGGGAACGAGGGGGAAGGTGTTTCTCGACGTCGATGCTTGACCTCTGTGTTCAGGGATTGCATTTAAAACCCTTAAGTGCGGGCGACCTTTTCGTGGCAATAACCTTGACCTTTTTTTTTCTTTGGTGACAATACAGAGGCAGTTAATGCTGTGTTCTTTTTTCGTCATCGATGCACCGAACAACAAGGCAAGGTCGTGCGTTTTTTTCCAGTCTTTTTCGAAGGCGTTTGGAAATGTGTGAGACGGTCAAAAAATTGCCGAAGGGTTAACGCGAGGCTGGGTGATTTTTCAAACGAACGTGATTAACCGTCAGGTAACACGGACGGATTTTAGTTCGGATGGGATACGGATTTTAGTTCGGATGGAATTAGGGAGATGACGCAAGAGAAACCTAATGAGGGTGGTTCGGTTCGCAGGCAACTGAACGTCGTCATTATCGTCACGATCGTCATCTTCGGTAACGACGACGAGGTCATCATTTCTGATTTCATCTGTGATTATCGGATTCCGCCCGATCCTGTACAAATTAATCAGGTTCTGTTAACTGCGTTGCCACACCATTGGTCATCAATTCAGCGGAAGCCTACACAGTTTCGTTCCTACACATTCCGTTTCCACAAAGTGTATCCGATTCTACGCCTGGAATCGTTTTTCACGGAGCGTTTCCCTGATAACACCAAAGGGTCCCTTTGTGAACATTAAGTGCACTTAAGTCCCCTACTTGGGTTTCCATTTTCACGCTTATGATGTTAAGAAAAAGCAACCGTTATTCAATGCTAATCTTAGCATTACGCCTGCAAAAGTTAGACTGGTCATTTAAAAGGGTACTTTTAGAGTTGTACTATTATCAGGGTTTCAGGCTCATCCAACCAGCGTTTTATCACAAGAACCGCGCTGTCGGGCAGCTTCAGGGTGTCAACCGCATCGCACCGATTGGAAAACGCATAGATTCGACGCTCGTTCCTTTCCCTCCCCAATTAGCGAGACTTTCGGGAGACGAGATACCGGAGGCGCTCTGGCCCCTCGCGAAGCCGCAACTACAGAGAGAAGCGAACAATGGCGAATGGAAAAGGGGATAATGATTTAGGAAATAGCGAAGGGTCGATCGCGGGGTTGCGCTTGTGTAGATATAGAAAGCAGCACCGACTGCCAACTGTACAGAGAGCGAAGTGCGGACCCTCGGATAACACGATTCGTGTACGTCGAGACACGAGAGTGAGACGAACCCAAAGGGACGACGTGCACTGGTTCAAACCCAACTAACCCGCAAGCAACCGGAGATTACGGTGGTGAGAGCGGTTGATCGATTAGCAACGGCTTTGAAGCGCTACTTCCGCTCCCTCTCTCCTTCCCTCTCCCCCCTCTTTCCTCGATTTGTCTCTCTCGCTCTACGTACTCCACCGCCGAATCCCTAAATCCCAAGGTCTACGTCCGCTTCTCTTCGTCGTTGAGCCGCTTGATGCAATTAGCGGCGTCGCACTCACGCTCGAAAATCTACGGTATAACCGACTAATCCGATCGCGCACATTCACCGGCGATCTGTGCTACATGCGTAACGCGGAAGAAGGAAAGGGATGGGATGAGCAAATCGAAATTCCGCCATCCGTCAAAATATTCGATTCGTGTGCCGCTGCGCGCGTCGACTATTAATGTGACCGACGGAATTATGTTGAACTTTGCATCGTTGGATAGCAACAAAAATAAAAATAAAAACTCTAATGAACCCAAAGGATCATACAGGGTATAAAAAGTTATTATAATGTTTAATCGTTATAATAACCTTTTAGAATCGTTGAGATATTTTTTTTTATTTTCCTTGCATTCCAACGACGCAAACTTCAGCATCATCCAACGGAATCGTGAATCTCATGAGCTTCACTGCGGAACGCAAACGATCCACGGGCGAAACATAGCGTCGACCTTGTTTTTTACATTTACATTTTTTATATTTGGCGCTAAAATTGTGTGTATTTAATACATTTCGAAAGGCGGATATATACACTTTTCAACGTCAAATATTTGTAAAATCATTTAGAAAATATACGAATATTTTCACCCACGAAAAAAATGAGATGTTTTTTAATGCACCATTTTTTTTCACCGGTGATTCCAAGTGGAATCACCTTGAGAGACAAGTTTCAATGGAGAACTTCGGTGGGGAAAAAAATTCGACGTTTTTTTTTCAACGTGGGCGAGGAATTGAAAAATTCGCCGGGGCAAAAGACGCGGAGGAGTCGCTGGGGATATATATTAGATTTGCGTGATTCGCTCATTGGAAGACGTTGAGCGAGAGAGAAATATGATGCTCATGAGGCGTTCGCCGAGAATACGTCAACGTTGCCGGGCGCGGCCTTGACACCTTGACGGGACGAGAGTGCGTTTTATTAGAAAACTTTGGAAAAATGCCTTCGTCGCTACGTGGGAACGGGAAATGAAAATTCGCCGCAGAAGAAGGAAGCTCCTGAGACTCCCTGGGATATATTAGATTTACGTGGTTCATCCATTGGATAAAACAGAGAGAGAGAGGGAGAGAGACAGAGCGACAAATATGCGCTCTATATTGTCGAGGAGCCGGAGAATGCATATATAGGATGTGCTCATGCTGCTCCATATCACGGATGACGGAATTCTCAAGGGAGAGAGTGTGGGAAACCCGACGGAACACGCCAAGACAATGCAGTTGCGCATTTCCTGCGAACCCTGTAATTCCTCACGAGGATCGAACTATCGAACATTGCACATTGCGCGTACACCGGGCAAACATTTTTCTTGCGAAGATTGATGCACTGCAAATATTTTGCGAGAAAAAAACAACATTATGATTTTAATATTAACTTCACAAACCGGACGCGCTGCTGCGCGTCACTAATACTTTTCGAAGGGCGCCGCAGCGCTCTTTTGCTAAACTTCTTGCTCTTCTTGCTTCTCTACTTCCTCCTCTTGACAGAAAAACGGTCATCTTGCCATCTTGAAAATAGTAGAACTTGGTATTATTTGTTCGGTTATCCCGTGAAGCGAGGGCCAATCAGAGCACGAATAAAACGGCTTCGCATGAACATAGCTGACAGTCACCAACTTTTTAAAAGGAGATTCTGACCAATCAGGACGCGAATAGTTTGTCAACAATACAAATCTCAAACTTCGATAGCAAAACTCTTTCAGTACTTTTAAAAACTTTTTAAGTAGAGATATGCATCTCTTCTACGTGAATTGTCGTAGGACCAATTATGAATTTCGAGCCTCTGCTCAGGTTGCTTAATAATAATAAAAATGGGGAGCAGAGGCTCAGTGGCTAACAATAAAAAAATAATAAAAAAAAAATCATCGTCACTTACCAGCTGGACAGTTGCATTCGGCGATCTCGCGTTTGCCGCGGAAAATCTCGCCGGTCTCCGCGCGCAGATGACCAGCGGCGGCGGCAGCGGCAGCCGCGGCGCGTTGTCCCTGCAGCAATTTTTCGTCGATCTCCCGACGAAGCCTCAGTATAACGACATCCCTGCCGGCCTCGAGACTCATGCAGCGTTCCTCGAGGCTCGCGAGCCTCGACTCCAGTCGGATCTCGCGATAAACCAGAATACCGGAAATCGCGATGCTCGTGAGACAGAGCGCGAGCATCGCCCAATTGAGGGTCACCGCCTCGGGTCTACCGGGGCTGTTGTTGCGGAATTTCTTCGGCATCGTCGCCTCGAGACTCTTCCGCGGCCAATTCGACTCGGACTCCATTATTATTCGGATATTCCGCGGCTATTGTTTTTTTTTCTCTTTCGTCCTTTCTCGCGTTTCTCGCTTTTTCGTCGCTCGTCCGTGGCCCTCCCCCTCGCGGCGACAGCTCTAGGCTGCGCGCTGTATCACCGACGTCCACTCCTCCCTTTGCCTTTTTTGCTTTTATATCCCCGACATTGTGTTACGTTGATGAGGAAGACTGATGGTGGATCCAATGTAAACGCGGCAGATGGCCACTCGGGCCGAAACCTTCTGCTCCCTCCTTATCCCTCTTCCTCTCCTTCTTCCTCGTCTTCCGGTTCCTCCTCCTATTGTTTCAATCCCAAAATCTCCAATCTTAATTTCTCTATCTGCAAATTTCTTCTCTTCCTTCTTTTTCCACTTCCTCTTTCCTCCTCTTTTCTCCTCTTTCCGCACTTCCTCCTCTTTCCACTTCTCTTCACTCCTCTTCACTCCTCTTTTCCACTTCCTCCTCTTTCTCTATCTCGAAACCTACCACCTTTTACCTCTTATCCCTCTTCCTCCTCTTCCGCACCTTCCGCCGCCTCCTCCTCCACCTCCGGCTTCCTCTCCTATCTTAAAATCCCGTTGTGACGGTGCGTGATATTATAATAGGAGCCACGTAAGCCGCGGCACCCTTAAAACACACGAGCCCTCTCGGCGCGTAACGTCCTCCTCCTCCTCCACCTCCTCCTCCTCCCCCGCAGCCTCCTCCTCCTCCTCCTCCTCCTCCGCCGCCACCAACCACCGACACAGCCAACACCAGCACCACCACAAACAACAACACCAACACCAACACCACCCGGCACCAAACGAAGCTCCCTCCTCGCGACAATCGATCAGCGTATCGATTTTCGACGTACCAACAATCACCAAAGACGTTCAGTTACTGACGACTAGTGACCGCCCGACGTCATCACCGTCCATCTGGAATTACACATCCTCGCCATCTCGTTTCCCGTCACCTGGGACCACCAACCGTCGTCTCCTTCCGCCTCCTCAGCGCGATTTCCGATTCAAGGGGATCCCATAATTGCACCGTGCAAACAAATCCCCGACAGCGACAATTTACTCCTGTTCTCCTCACGTTCCGCTGATTCTCTTATCTCACCCGGCGTCCCCACTCGTCTTCCCTTCGTCCTACAACCGTTTCCCTCGCAGAACCGAAGCTCAGACCGACGTTTTCCGTTGCAACTGCCTCGCCGGCGTTGTTTCCCTGTGCACCAAACCCGTTAGACGCGACGATAACACTCGGATTGTCGGCCTTTTGTTTCGTTTCCAAACCTCGGAAATGATGCGCGCAGGCAATTCGCGATTCCCGCTCTACGTTTGCCGCTCTCGGTTATCCTCGTCCTGATTGGTCAATGGAATATCTCTTCCTTCTTTCCTTAATTCTCTCGACACCGGAACGTCGAATCCGCGAACGCGCGTCCCGCGTTGCGACAAGTCCGACGGGTCAACCGTCTTCAACGCGCCGTTTATTTATTTGTTTAATTTCTTTCTATTCACTTCCTTCCGACGATCCAAGTTCACACGTCGATAATATTCACACTTTCCGTGCCGATCGGCCGTAATCGCGTCCTGCAAAATTCTGGTTCGTCGACTTCGGGGAGGGGATAAAAAAAAAAGAAAATGCTCGCCTCGTTTACGCTGCGTTCACGTCGGTCGCACTCGTTGTCGGCACTTTCGTCGCCGTGTCGCGTCTCGTTGCACCGCGCAGCCTCTCGGTTTTTTGACAATGAGGGAAGCGAAACATTAGTTCGAAAAACGTCGTGTCGCCCGACGATGCGCGCGTCGTGACGGTCGCAGCCAGACTGGATAAAACACGGTGAGCGACGGAGGGTTCGTCGTTTCGGGTCTCTTCGGCGCGCGCTCGGCCGCGCTCGGGTCTTCGGCGCGGCCGCGCGCGTATGCCGCCGATCCACGAACCTTCCTTCCGTTCCCCGCTGCACGTTCGCGCTCTCTCCCTCCTTCCCCCTCCTCAGCGCGTTCGCCATCTCGCTCGCACTCTCGACTCGCCATTGGCCGCGCTCCTTGCGCGTCTCGCTCGCTCCTCTCTTTGTCCCGATGCTTCCCTCCGGCTCTTCCACGTAGCGCGCCCTCTCCTCGCCCCGGCAGAAGCGGCCAGAACCAGCAGAACCACAGCAGTTAGAGCCACTGACCATCCTTCCCCCCCATCCCTGCTGACCCCCCTCCCTCTGACTCTGACAGAAATCACAAAACACATCGTACGTACTATACGCCGCGGACGTGCGATAAATCCAAACGGGGCTGCGGGAGAGGAGGCGAAAAAACAACAACAACAACAAACCGCAATGAGACGGAGTGGTTTATGAATGCGCGCGAAAGAAAAAAGGACAAGGACGATGCCGACGACGATGAGCATCGACCGGGAATTAGTTCGAATCAATGGACAGCGATGACCTTTTCTTCGGGCGGCGAGTCGGCAATTTTGCCGCGGCGAGATCTGATTTAGTTGCTGTTTTTAGGGTCTTCTTGATATGTATATGTACAGACTGAGTTGCTGGATTAGGATACTCATCGTCGTATTTTTTATTTCTTTTTTATTGGATGAGAAGATACTCGAAAAGGTCGAAAAGTGAAGTGTCATTTGGGCGGAGCGACGAAGGAGGCAGATATTTTCCGACTACGCTAGAATCGTGCGATAAATCCAAACGGGGCTGTGGGGGAGGAGGCAAAAAAACAACAACAGCAAACCGCAATGAGACGGAGTGATTTATGAATGCGCGCGAAAGAAAAAAACAATAAGGACGACGCCGACGACGATGAGCATCGACCGTGAATTAGTTTAAATCAATGGACAGCGATGACCTTTTCTTCGGGCGGCGAGTCGGCAATTTGCCGCGGCGAGATCTGATTTATCAGCTGTTTTTAGGGTCTTCTTGATATTCACCGACTGAGTCGCTGGATTAGGATGATCATCGTCGTATTTTTTTTTTACATTTTTTATTGAATGAGAAGATACTCCAAAGGGTCGAAAAGTGAAGTGTCATTGGGGCGAAGCGACAGGCAAATATTTTCCGGCTACGCTCGAATCGTCTTCACGATTTTACACCACAGCGATGAATTGTCCAGGAATGCAGCAGTGAAAAAGAAATAAAAATAAAAATTTGATGCAATTGACCCCGGTCGCCGTTACACACGTTGAGTAACGCCGGGCGAACTCGCCCGGAGTCCCGAGAAAAAGCATCGCGTCGAGACCGTCTGTTGTATAATGCTTGGCGTCCTATTTCGCCCCGCAAATATACTCGGCTAATGCTCTTTTCCGCGAACACGAATAAAAAATGCATTACCCTGTCGCTTTTTACCCCCACAATCGTCACTCGTCGCGCTGCCGCTTCGATTCCCGTGTCTATTTTCCTCCCGCGCTCAAGATAAGAAGTTCCAACTAATTAAAAGTTGACCGGCCGTCCCTCGGCTGCTGCACCGTCCCTCCGATCGTCTCGAGCAAACGCGACGCGCCCTCTCGTCCAGGGGTCGAGGACGCAACCCCGAAAAAGCTTGACGCTGCTCGCCATTTTTGCCCCCCCCCCCCCCCCCCCCCCCCCCAATCATAATGTCTCTGATAATACCGGAGGTGCTGCAACGGTGTCGACAAACATCCTCGACGTCTGAACCATCGTCCCCCATGAATATCTGAAATCGCTTCGAGCCAACCGAGGGGTCAAAAGGACGACCATGGCCCCCACGATTATAATCGCGGCGCTCCGAAATAATTTCACGCGTGTTCTTCGGTCGAAAAACCATGAATTTTCATGAGACATTTTTTATAATAAAAAAATTATGATTGCACTTAAAAATTAAATAAAATAAAATTTATACGTCTCTTTAAACACGTGAAATAAAAAAAAAAATTATTTAAAAAAATGAAATAAAAAAGTAGCTACGACCTGAAACCGCAAACCCGTGACATTGGAGTCCGACATTTTTTACCTTCGCTCTGCTCCCGTGTTTACAAGTGGGTAATAACCGGTTGACACGTGAAAATATCGATATACACATCGGTCCTTCAGGGAAGTTGGGGGGGGGGGAAGGGTGGAGAGTAGGGGTGAAGGGAGGGGGTTCAACAGCTCTAGATGTCGTCCCCTCGTCTCGGAAGGACTGACGAACATTATCGGTCGGTTGTATACATGTATCCACATGAATGGCGAGACGGAAGGCTCGTTAATATTGCATAACGTCGTGCGCCGGGAGTTATAAGAGGAAACGCGCATCGATCGACAAATTGGCCGTGCATACAATGGACCCTAAACCGTAGTACAGTCCCTACGCATACGTATACATATACACCCCCCCCCCCCCCCCCTCGCCACCCTCCACACACTAGCTCCGCCTGTACAGTCTATAATGTTTGTCCGGTATACATACGATTAGAAAAGACTTTAAACTGTAATAATACATACACGTCACCACCCCCTCCCCTCCCACCCTACCCCTTCCCCCGTGCCCTTTCCTATTTGTGAAACATCGATTTGTCGATCATAGCGAGCAGGCCACGAGGAGACACAATTCCCTCGCTCTGTCACTATACTTCCCCCTCCCCTCGCTTCCTCCGCCCTCCTCAGGGCTTCCCCACCTTCCTCCTCCCAGACACACAGAAATATATCCACTGTTTATAATGTTTGTCCGGTATACATACGATTAGAAAAGATTTTAAACTGTAATAATACATACACGTAACCACCCCTCCCCTCCCTCCCTACCCTCGCCCCGTGCCCTTTCCTATTTGTGAAACATCGATTTGTCGATCATACCGAGCAGGCCACGAGGAGACACAATTCCCTCGCTCTGTCACTATACTTCCCCCTCACCTCCCCTCCCTTCACCCTCCTCCTGGCTTCCCCACCTCCCCCGCTTTCCTCCTCCCACACACACATAGAAATATAACCACTGTCTGTAATGTTTGTCCGGTATACATACGATTAGAAAAGATTTTAAACTGTAATAATACATACACGTAACCACCCCTCCCCTCCCTCCCTGCCCTCCCCCCGTGCCCTTTCCTATTTGTGAAACATCGATTTGTCGATCATACCGAGCAGGCCACGAGGAGACACAATTCCCTCGCTCTGTCACTATACTTCCCCCTTCCCCACCCTTCTCCGGACTCCTTCTCCCTCCCTCCAACCCCCCCCCCCCCCCCCCCCCACTATCATCCATTCTATCCCGCCCGACGGCTGAACCTCGCGGCTCATCGTCCAGCATTATTTGCGGCGTGCAGCGCGCCGCAACTGCTGCGCCTTCGTCGCGCTGCTCGTGCGGAGCAGGGGGGGGGGGGGGAGGGCGCGGACCGACAGACCGACCCCTCTTCTCGTCGACAACGACAGTCGTGGACAGTCGTGCGGCCACCGGTAGACGCGACGCGGAGGAAGTGCTAATATAGACTACATTCTAGAGCATCCTGAGCGAAACAGCGGCGGCGCGCGGGTTCCACTCGCTACGCCCGATACTACGAGATATACACACGGCATTCGCGCATACAGACTGACTATTCATACGCGCGCCGCTCTATACAGTCCGCAGATATGGGGTTGAAATTGAAGCGTCAATTTGCCGGTCAATTGACCGGCATTTGACGGTCAATGACCGCGCGGCGAGTTGTCATTGACACCGGGCGACACTAGCGCGAAGAGAATCTCACTTGGCGTCGGATATCGTTACGATAAAAAAAATACATATATATCACCTGCATATCCTACGTGGGAGACCTTGACACCGGCGTGTACTACAATGTAAATATGTACATACACACGACTGTCGCTAGAATGTCAATTTGTAACTGTGCGTAGGGCTTTCCCGGTCCCCGAAATTGGGTATTATACCCGTTTGTTACGAATAAATCCAATCCCACCTATATTACAAAAAAATATCCCTCCCTGACGCTTCTTCTGAATTCATTTCATCCAGTCATTCCTTCACGAACTTCTGAGCGATAAGACCCGATTCTTCAATAATTATTGTTAAAGTGCAAATTCTTTAAAAAAATATTCTCGATTTTTTCTATATTCGGTCTGTGGCACCTTTTTAATTTCAATTTATTTACTTTGAAGTCACATGTTCGTGATATTGTTAAAAATTTGTCAATTATTAAAAAATAACATTGACGTCGAAATTTTTCTTTATAATGCATGTCAATTTGTACATATAGTACTTATGATTGAGGGGCGGGCCCCCCCCCCCCCCCCCTAGCAAATAAATAAATAAATATATCCAATCGTCCCGTGACTTTGCCCGCAAAGACGTTGTGACGTTCGTCGCGAATATTTACCGCAGCAGACGTCGAACAGCGTTCTTCGCCATGTGTACTTTAATCCTCGCGCGAACGACGGGCAGGCTGCCACATCGACGTCGGATTTGCAGGCTAATTTCCAGGCCCCGCGTCCCGTCGGCGATGCGGCGGGCGTTTTCAACCCGCGCGACACAACAGATGCTGCCAACCGCGCTCCTGGTATCATCATTGATTGCGCCCGGTGCTTCTGCTCTCTCGATTATGCAAACACCGCGACATTATGCCAATAACCGCGGAGAGAAACGAGCGTCATCCGTTCGCCACCGAAGCGCGACGCCGAAGCCGCGGCGGAACGCGTCACGGGCCAATTGTAAATCGACGACTGAGAGCGAGTCTCGGGTCGGTCTTCCGCCTCGAAGAATTATCGTTGCTTAAGGGGTGAACCCACATTAGGAGGCTCATTTTCACTGGTTTTTTAGGATTTTTTTGGAGTGGGAAGTATTTATTAGAATTTAATAAAATTTTGCCATTATGCTATTCATATTTCGAACAACTTTTGTGAATTTCGTTGAATAATTTCACGGAAAAAGAACAGCGTTACGCACTGATGTCCGCTGAAGGTCGTAAGTATAATTCTCCCACTGCGGGCGGGGTAGCCATTCCAATTTTCATCCGAAATCATTAGGGTTTTTCTTTTTAACATTAATAGCTAATTTCCTAAGAATATGAACCTCAATACAGGTGAAAATGACGAAAATTAAAAATTTGGCAGACGTTGGAAATGTTTTTCTTCAATTTTCACTTTTTTCACGAATAATGCAATAAAAAACCCTTAGAAATATGATATCATCCCCGATGTTGGTTCATCTACTCCGTAATTGCATAAAGAATATTACTGCCAATTTTCATAATGATCGGTTCATTACTTTTTGCGGCAGGATGCCCGCAGAGGTGAAAAAAATCGTTCTGAGTAAAACGCGTTTCAAGAACGCTTCGAGCCTGCAGCTTATACACGACGAGCGCTCGGTTCTATCGTCAAAAAACCTGGAAAATTCAAATTTTGCTTTGAAATTTGGACAGCGTATTTTTAGATAGTTATGCTAAGGATATAAAAAAATCGAATTTTTTGAAAGTCCTAATGTGGGTTCCCCCCTTAAAGCAGCGGCCAACCAGCCAAAATCCGGTCGCTTACCTCGCGCGACGACGACGACAACGACGCGCTAAACTGTCCGAGCGAAGTCATTAAATTGGACATAAGAGCCTCGTATACCATAAGCGCGAGCCAGCGGCGCTGACAGTTCCGGGGAATCGTGAACCCGCGGGAGCATCGAGATACGGAGAAGCCCCGACGACGACCACCCGAGTTCAGGACCGCGGCTTTCTCGTTTGCGCGGAAAACCAGATACGAATCGACTCTGCCGTATTCCGCGTATGTGCTCACATAATTTGTCGACTCTCGTTGTGGGCTGATAGCGCCGGGGTCAATTGCAACAATCGGAAGGATTACGTGCGGCTATCGGATTCAATAAAACAAGCATCTCAGCTTCTTATCCGTTGGACATCCGTTTCCCATTTTTTTTTATTAACAGTGTGGGAGGGTCGTTTTTGACCGACTTTGCCGTTTTTTAAAACTTTATCCGCAAATTTCCCGCCGAAAGAAAACCCTTTAACGTCTTCGTTCGCGCGAATGGCGCGATTTTAAAGTCGACCCTCAAAAATCGGGAATTCTTGAAAAAAAAATTTTTGCGATTTCATCAAGTCTGAAAACCCTATTCGATGATACATTTTCCGTTGACTCTGAAAAGCACCGATGTTTGTCTAAAAACTCGAAACTTCAAGGAGAAAAACGCAAAGCTTAAAAAAAAAATCTACCTGAAACAATCTGTAATCATTTGCAGTGAATAATTCCGGAACACTGCAAATCTACAGCGGCGAATAGGCCAAACATATCAGACTTAATAATTCACACTTAATACCCGGCCACAACACCCCGACGAGTTGACAAAGTAACGAGAGCCGGGGAAACTGCCGAAAATCCGTGGAGTACGAGCGCATATAGCTCGGGTTGAGAGTAAAGCGCTAAACTGCCGCAACAACAGTCATTAAAGTGGAAGTAAAAGCCTATTACGCCGGTAACGCCCGGGTATAATGCGCGAGGCGCGGTGACAGTTCGGGAAATCACGCCGGCGAGAGGGCATCGGGATATGGAGAAGCCTCTCGACGCGAATGGGCTCTCCGGATTAACTGTATGCCCTGTATATGTTCACCCTACTCGCTCTACTCGCTCTTCTCATTCTACTCGCTATACTCGCTCTACTCATTCTACTCGCTCTACTCGTTCTACTCGCTCTTCTCATTCTACTCGCTCTTCTCATTCTACTCGCTCTGCTCGCTCTTCTCATTCTACTCGCTCTACTCGCTCTTCCCGCTCGAATCGCTCTACTCGATCTACTCGCTGTACTCGCTCTACTCGATCTACTCGCTCTACTTGCTTTACTAGCTCTACTCGATCTACTCGCTCTACTTGCTTTACTAGCTCTACTCGATCTACTCGCTCTTCCCGCTCGAATCGCTCTACTCGATCTACTCGCTTTTCTCGCTCGAATCGCTCTACTCGCCCTACTCGTTCTACTCAATCTACTCGCTCTTCTCACTCTGCTCGCCCTTCTCGTTCGTATCGCTCTACACGCCCGCTCGTTCTGCTCGCCCTGCTTGCTCTTCTCGCCCGCTCGCTTTACTCGCTCTGCTTGCTCTTCTCGCCCTACTCGCTCTACTCGCTCTTCTCACTCTTCTCGCTCTTCTCGGTCTTCTCATTCTACTCGCTCCTCTCTCACTTCTCGCTCTACAACCCCCTTGTGCCGCCGCAGAATTCGGATCCCACTCTCGATGTCCATAGCAGCAGCAGGAACAGCTACTCTCTCGCACATCGCTATCCGCGCGACGACGAACGTGGCCGCACGTGCTGCGCGGGGTGGCGCGGCCGAACTCGCTCACGCTCCCGGCGCTCGCGCCACTCGTGCCTGCTAAGGGACTCAATGCGCAGTTTGTATTCCGTACACCAGTAAAGACTCGTTCGTTACCCCAGCGCCAGTCTATCTCTTTCTCTGTCTCTCGCTTTCTCTCTTTCCGCGTGTCTCTCGTTTCGACGTCCGCGCTACCATTCGCATCTTCTCTTTCCGTCCTTTTCACATTGTACACATCGGAGTTTCCAGCGCTGAACTCCAGTTTGGCTTTTGCATTCATGACGGCGCCCGGCGTCGTGCGAGATACGCAGTGGTGATATATTAATTTGCCATTAATGGAAATCGCGCGGACGTTTCTACATACGTGTAGATACGTGTTATTTTTTTTTGTTTTTTTATTTTTTATTTCGGTAGCCTCGACGTTTGGCACTAAGTCCAGTTTGGCTGAATCATGCGATAAAAAATTCACAGCTAAAAAACCTCTTCAAATTTATTTATTATTATTATCTTTTTATTTGCATCTTATTATTTATAGAATCGAAAACGCGTTGGTTTTCGATTTTGCTTTCCAGTTACGACGCAGTGACGATATTTTAATTTGTCAGCAATGACGTGGTTTCCGCGTACATTTTTTTATTATTTATTTTAGTCCCACGTGTCTTTTGGCGCTAATGCGAAACCGAGTTGTCGTTCGCGCGACGAGTGACATGGAAACTGCTGTTTGGCTGAATTCTATATAGCAAAACACGGTTCAGCCGGGAAACCCGGAGAGAATTCGACAAAACGCGCCGCGGAAGATTCCGTGGAAATTGTGTGTTTGAACTTTGACGTTCGAAAATGTTGCGGATTACAGGTGAAGCGACGGCGAACACAAGTCGTTTAAGAGTTCAAAAGTCGGTCGCCAAGCTGCGAAGCTACCGGCGAGAAAGTTGACATCATTAAAAGCCGTCCATTTGGATGGCGCGTCGCGAGGCTGGGGAAACTAATTCTGACTTTGGACGAGAAATTAACATTCGCAAAGCGAACTGCCTGGGAATTAACGAGGATGCTGCGGATTCGTTGCCACTGCGGTGACATTTTCGGCACTGCTAAAAAAATAAAATAAAAAATTGTTCATCAATTTTTTCGTTTCTTTATTATTTTTTCGTAGCTGTGAATAGACTCAAAATTAATGCGTTTGCTTCGCATTCATTTTTCTCACAATCGATGCGAGGTGTGAAAATTTACTCCGAGGTTAACTTTCGAGTTTTATTCGAAACAGCTTACAGCCAAAAATCACGGGCGGACATGTGCGACCCGTTCGAACGAAAGTAAACGTGTTGAAACGTTTAAAGTGTCACCCGAATAATCGTCACGTTTATCGTGTGACGCGTTCGACAACGTGAGAACGGTTAACTCACTGGATTTGTAACGGTGCAAAAGTATCTTGTATCACTTTATACGAACAACGCTTGCAAAAGAAAAAGAAAATATTTGGTCCACAAATCCAATGAGCCAAACATAATCGTATCCATGACCCGCCCAACACGGGTATCGTTACAACTGCCAGATTTACGAGAGCAAAAGTTGCCTCTTGTGTATTGCTCGATATGTGAATTACGGAAAAATATGTTAACTCGCGAAACCAATTACCGCGACCGGCGGCTATTTATTGCAACTATGTTGTTATTCAATTGCAATCGCCCAGCTCGAACTGTCCCTGCGTCTCAGTATTGAGAGAGATAATAAATAATGATTTATTCCGTCTCTTGATAATACGTCGCTTGCACACTGACACACCGACACGTTTATTACACACAGTGCAAGTCTTTCTCTCTGTCTCTTGACTTTTTCTCTGGGTTTATTTATTTTTATTTATTTATCTTCTGTTGCGTTTTATTTATATACTAGGCTAATCACACACTGAGAAAACAAAATTGTTGACTTGTTGAAAATTTCGTTGACTCAACAAAATCTGGCGGTCACGGGCTGTCAAGAAATTGTACAGTTCGAACAACAAAATATTTCAATTTCATTCAACAACGGATTTTTTTTGTTCAACTAAATAAATGCTTGAATTAACTAAAAAAATGTTCGAACTGACTGAAAAAATGCTTGAACTAACCGAATAAATGTTTAAATTTACTGAATAAACTAATACTCCCAATATACAAATAATTAATACAGCAGCCGCTTTTACATTGTGGAAAATTATTTATAGTCAAACGGTAACGATAACATTTTATAAAAAGTCGAAAAAAAAAAAAATTTCTACTCTTTCATACCGCTCTCTGAGGGAAGTGACCGCTTGGGGATTCGAACCTGAGACCTATCGACCTATACCTACCTACCTAACTAAATACCTAAAGACGAGCGCGCTAACCACTAGACCAAACCGGCTATGCGAAATCCGAATACTTTATTTCAATATTAACTGCATCGTGGAAAATATTGACATGATTGTCAAACCGATGTACATGACGCTGTAACTTCGATGGAGAGGGAGACTGGGACCATGAGCTTTCACGCAACCGGAGAGACTGCTAATAACGACTAAATATTTAGTTGTGCCAGCTCAGCCAAAATGCTTCAAAGAATAAGAATATAGTCGAACCAAACAAATAGTTAGTTGGATTATAATAATCCAACTAAATATATTTAGTTGGTTTAAACAAATATATTTAGTCAAACCAATCAAATATATTCAGTTGGGTTATTAAAATCCAACTAAATATATGGGTGGTTTGACTGTTTTCTTTTTTGTTCTTTTAAGCATGTTTTTTCAGTTGACAGAACTAAATATTCAGTTGCGGCAATGGAATGGCGTGTCTATTCAACTGAATGTTGTCAACTGTTTGAGTTAGTTGATCGAATCGTTTATATTGTTCACTTCAAAATATATTCCGTTGTTTTAACGTAATCTTTGTTGAGTCAATCAATTGCAAGTCAACAAAATTTATTTTGTTGGTTTAACTACTTTCTTTTCTCAGTGCACGCGCTGGCGCTCGTGCCCGAGATACTTTTGCGCTGCTGCGCTCGTATAAAGCTTTAAAAGGGTAAATCGCAACTAAAAAACCCTTGTTCATTTACTTTTGAAAAAAAAAGGAAAAAAGGAAGAAATTGGTCCTTTTTCTTGTCAGAAATCCCAGATCTGGCCGCCCGGCCAAAAACCGCCCAAATCGGGGTCACGAAATTGATTTTTTCAAAATATCGACTTTTAACCTATACCATCGTTCTCAAGTCGCATATTCTACCTCTGAAAACACTGCTATCATCCCTTTTTTAGTGGATTAAAAAAAAATACGATATTTGACAAAACTGTCAAAGTTATCAAGGACAAATGAACTTGGGCTCGGTCTGAGATTCGCAGCCAATCACAGCTCGAATAGTTTGCGAACAATGCTTTCCGTTACTCATGAACTTTTAAAAAGAGGAATAAATTTTTATTTATTATATATAAAATTTATATTTATATATAAAAAATTATATTATAAATTATATTTTGTACAAAAAGAATAAATGAAACACCATGCCAAATTTCGCATCGATACATTGTATAGTTTTTTTTTTACTAGGTGTTCCGAAAAACGCCGTAACTTTTTCCAGGGAGCCAGCAAATCCTTCTTTAATTTTTGTATCGCTTCTGTATCGCTTTTTTTCTTGTACTACGGTCTTTAGGGGATTTTATATCCCAAGATCGAATAAATTGACTCTACTCTACTCTACTCTAAAAAATTCCACACACTGACACACTGACACGTGACCAACACATTGACACGTGACTAAGACACTGACACGTTTATTACACACGGTGTAAGTTCTGCCTCTCCCTCTTTCTCTCTCTCTCTCTCAACAAATACAACGGAGAGAATAGCAGAGGGTGACGAGATACAAGTGGATACTTCCCTCTCCATAGTTGCTCGCTGCTGTTGCTGCTGCTGCTGCTGCTTCGATTTCGAGCCAACAACAGCTAGGGGAAAATTAATCATCGGTTTATTGCCTAGACGAGTGCGAGGGCTCTCCCTCTCTCTTCCTTCCTCCTTTCTCGTTCGCCGCACTCGCGTCTCTCCTTTCGTGCTTTTTCGAGCCACTCGATTGAAAATATTTAAATGCCGCTCGTTTTTTCCGTCGCTTTTCCCCGGAATCACGCTCGTATCTCCCGAGCGATAAATAACGCGAACGACGCGCGCGAACGATAAGGAAGAAAAATAAATAAATAAACCGTACAATGGGGAGTGTCACCGGCAACGCCACTGGAGGGAAATAAGAGAAAACACTGTATATGACGCTTCGGTATTTGGGTCAAGTGCTCGACTCGAATAGTCACCTTTTTTTTCACAGATCTTATAAACAGACGTAAAATACATAAAATACAAAGACGTGAAAAATATCGAGAAGACAAAAATAAGACAAAATTTGTTTATTTTACCAAAGATTTTTTTTCGTGTCATGCGTGTAAATTATATGTGATATTTTTTTTATATAAAAAAAATGTTAAATTATTCCCGGATATATCCCGTCCAGCCCCGAGTCGGTGGCCGGGAGGGGAACGGGTTGAGTCGCAGGCGGTGCGAGGGGGAGAAAAACGTATGAAAGAAGATTAATGAAGCTGCGTGTGAACGGAAATTCGTAGGATGATTGCTCAATCGAGGTCTATCGCTCGTTCTATGTATAGAACCTGGATATATACGTATGCATATATATATATATATATCCAGGCTCTATATCCAAGGTCCGAGGAATTGGAAAATGTTCCTGGAGGATCGACGAATTGGAAAATAAATGGCAACATAATTTCCCGCATTTACGTTGAAACGTGCTATATATGTGTTTACTTATATATACATATATGAGGCATTCCATATGAAGCGGGCAACCCCAATTTTGAGTTGTCTGAAAAAATGTTCAGAATTTTTTTTATAAAATGTTTAGAATGTCAATACTGTCCATGAATTATTTCAGATTTTTTAATCTTACCGTTTACTGATAATAGAGTTTTTTTTTAATTTTACTTCGATTGGCTCTATCTATAGAACTATCAATTGCACAAAAAAATGTATTGCGATGAAAGTTTACGTATTTATATGTCCTTTATCATGACATTTTGTTCATAATTTTTCGAATAATTTTCAGTCTTTTTTTGGCAAAACAAAGTCGTAAAATTTTTTTCGATGAGAAGGACCATTTTGATTTTTTTTCAAAATTTGTTCCACACTTCGTTATTACGTCTACAAGATGTACAGAAATGAGCATGATGGCAAATCAATATCTTCAACTTAAAATTGGGATAGCCCGTTTTATATAGAATGCCTGATATATACACTGAAGTGAAAAATATTCCTGGAGGATCGACGAACTTGAAAATAAATGGCCACATAATTTCCCACATCTACGTTGAAACGTGCTGCATATGTGTTTATATATATACACGCACACACTTTATGTGTATATATATTCCGGTGGTCGAGTGGCCGAGCAAGAAGTCCAGGGTAATTGCGCGCACAGGAAGATGAAGATTGTCGTAAATACGTCAAATGACCGGCTGCTCGCTCGGTTTCTCGAAGCCCACACGTGCGGAAGATCCACGCACCGCGCGCACGCTCGGTGCTCGCGTTTATCCAGGTTCCCGTTCGCCAGGCTCGTCGCCGCGCCGCGCGTCAGTTCGTCCGTATCGGCCGCCGAGCGAGCGCACAGTACCGAGCTCTCTGGGTCTCCGCGCGCTGCACACGACGCAGGCTCAACGACTTCCGGGCCCCGGAGAGCTGGCGGATGTTGCGAGCGTTCCGGACCAGCCGACTTCCCAGGCATTTCGATTGACGCCCAGAACGCAACGCCGGACCGACGAGTCGCGGTCCCACGAAATTTCGTGGCGACCATTTTAACTCCGGGGCCGATTATTTGGGGGAGCAAAAAAAAATAGATCGATTATATTCAGGGGAGATAAAAAAATAGGGTGCTAAAAAAATTGATAAATTAGGAAGTAACAAAAATAGATTGATTATTGGGGGGAGAAAAAACAAATCGATGATATTTGGAAGAGAAAAAAAATGTGATGTTAAAAAAATAGATAAAATAGGAAGACAAAAAATAGATCGATTATTGGGGGGAGAAAAAATAGATAACAAAATCACTTGTCATCTGTCCTCATTTCCCATTTCTCGGGATCCCGTGTTTTTCGTCTTCCTTCCCGCCACGTGTTATTATGATGCGATGTAGATTGCGGAAAGCGGCAACAAAGAGAACGGCGCGTCTGTGCATTATTGCGGGACGTAAGACGCGCGGAATCATCGCCGTCTGGTGTCCTACTTGGACGTCTCTCTTGCGTGGGTTACATATATCTATTACTGCTGGCTGTTGTGCCCGTTGCCTCTCTCGGGTTAACGTCTGGCTGTTGCGGCGTTCACTTTGACAGCATCCAACGTCCTTTCGAACCTTACCCATCTTTCACAGCATCCTTTTCCCTTTCCAACCCTTTTTAGCACCTTGAGGGGTCGATTAGAACCAAATTTGTCTCGCTGACTGACACATTTTTACCTTACAGCATGTCGCACAGTCGAACCACTAAAACAAGTCTGCAAAGTCGAACCTTGCAGATGACGTCCTCATTTCCACCTTTCACAAAGTTTCCCTTTGTGAAAGCATTGAAAATTCAAAGCCGATCAACGTGTCTAAAGCTAAATATGTACAACACAAAACTGCGATTAGTCAGCAATCAAATTATTTCATAATGAATGCAGACTCTTTAAATAATCATAATAAAAATAAAAATATTAAAAAAATAATAAAACAAAAAATAAAATAAAATAATTATTATTATAGCATTGCAATAATAATGTACAAAATGTCAGGTCTGTCATTCGCATTAGGCTTTACATGTGCTGAAATATGACGACAATATTTTTTGTTAATTACCCTAATAATTCAAGTCCATCACATCCACGTACCATCCGCACACTCGTATATTATTTTCATAAAAACTTAAGTATACGTGGTGGCCCATAATACGGGCAGATGTGTACTTGTTCCTGCTAATCTACGTTCCACTTGGTTCAGCGGACTCCGAGACATTCCAACGCCCACGTCGATCTCTCGTTACAATCTGGTACGTACGTCGCTTCTCGCGACGACGACGAGAGGCGAGCGCGCGGCGCGCGTTGCCTCGACGAAATTCCACAAGCGAGAAGCCTGTGCAAAGACCGACAAGCGGACTATCATTGCTCAAATTAGATCTGATTTTATCTGCGCCGCGAGCCGCACGAGAAGCGCATGAATAGGAAAGGCTCTGTCGATGCATGCGAAACGCTCGACGCGACGACGTATTTTACGCGGACAAGTAAAAATGAGTCGCGGCGAGAATTAAGTGCCCAGAGAAAAAAAAAACGGCTGTGTAAAAAAACCCTTTTCGGATTTTTTGTCGAGCTTCCGCTTTCACGACTTTTCAGCGGAATCTTATTAACTCGGCACTCCCGAGTCGTAACGCCATCAGCATAACTTTAATAAAAAAAAAATGTGTAATACATACATTATTATTATTATTATGTCTTCCTGAGATACTAAATTAATGTCGGTTAATATTATTCTGAATTACAAAAAACAAAAATTAAATAAAAATATCCAGAATTGAAAAAATATATATAATGGTCTTTTTCTTTTAATTAATGTAAAATTAATAAAAACTTCTGCCGATAATTCGAAAGGAGGTTTCGTACATTGAGGACGGAATATCATAACGACGTTTGAGCGACGCATGCGCCGCTGTCTTTGAGTCCGCGTCGGCGTTGACGCCGTCGCTATATGTCTCACGAGGTGAAATTATAAATTAAGTGACGGGAGAATCTTCGGGGCGGCTAAAAGGTCCCTTTGTGCCGCGCGAGAGGTCTCCTCACACTTGCTCGTTGCCTCGGGCTCCTCTCGTTGATGCTTTAGTCAGCCGCCGCGCCGCCGCGTCTCTTCCTCGCTTACGGTCTGGCGACACTGCGAGCAGCGTTACGCGCGCTGCGAGCGAAACGGCGCGAGCAACGCCATCAGACTCGATTGTCGACGCAAGGAAAATGCAGACAGCCGCAGCCTTTGATGCCTAATGCGCTGATATTACATCGTAATATAAATAGAAACAGCCGGTAACTGGATAGAAAAAGAAAAAAAGGAAAAATCGATGCAATAAACGAGCAATCTGAGGGGGAGCCCAGAAATATTTCCCGAGGTAATATTCCTGGGCTCCCTTTCTTTGTAATTCCATCTACAAATTTTTCAGACGCAAATTTTTTATGTCGATCAAATGATTTTTGAAAATTTACAAAGTTACACGCGACGCTAGTCAGGCTTTGGTCGGGCCCTGGCCAGGCCCCGACCGGGCCTGATCAGGGCCTGGCTTGGGCCAAATGTAAGGCTTACAGATTTTCCACCACGGCATTTTTATACTTACGACAACAAATTTGACAAACACCACGAAAAACTACCAAAAAAGCTTGGAAAAATTCGAAAATTATTTGTCGCGATTTCGAACCTCGGATAATTTTTCAAGAAATATCTTCCACTTTCATCGAATAAAAGGATCGTCTTACCAGACGTGATTTTGCTGAACGATCCGTGAGAGGCGAGCGATATATTTCAGGCTCCACGTCTGTCGCAAGTCGATGTTTTAAGTGCAGCTGTAGTTTCGGATTACTCGCAGCTTTACCAGTTGATAACCATTGGCGCGAGGGCCGCGAGGTTATTCACTGGTCCTCGGCGCGAGTGAAAATACCAGGAATAACCGGAGTGGCGACTATTTCACGGCAACATAAACGAGGCTCGCGCGCCGCTCGTACGACTCGAGTTACTATTTGGCAAGCAAACGTTACACCCACAATCGACGCGTGAGACGCGTTCGCGCTTATCGGCCGCGTCGCGCGAAAACGCGCACGCATTATAATGTCAACGTGTCGATTCGAAAACGCCGCGCGCGCGGAGCCGCACAAATAATTCGACCGTATTGGGTATATTTAGCCGATGAGCCGGAAGCTTGGGCGCTGTTTACCGATGTATTTGCTCTCGACGGAAAATACCCCCGGGGCCCGCGCACCGATCGGCACCGAGTCTCAAGTACACAGCGCGAGTAAATAGCCGGCGTCGCTGATTGCAATGAAAATTAGCCCGATCGACCGATTTCTGATTATTTTTATTTTTAACAATATACCCAAATAACACAAGATACATGTGACTTCCATATAGAATTATAGTGTTATGATCTAAATGATTGCATTTTGCAAGTGTTTAGGGACGCGACACATATTATTGCCGATATTTTCGTGCAACAGATAGGATAATCAAGGAGTAAGACCTATTAGAGTCTTTTTGTACTCCTAGGAAAAGTTATGTATCGTAAGCATACATTTGACAGCTAGTGCTAGGACGCATTTGACCCCTACGTTTAGGCGGGCAGTATTCGTTCTACGGGTAGAGTTCTTTTAGAATCGCATAGCGCACTAGCAAGAACTATACACTAATTTGCTTCCTAGCGTTATAGTCGACATTTAGAAACTACGTTTAGGCGGACGAAATTAGTTCAATAGATCGGGCTCTATTAGCATCGCATTATCTGACAAGTCGACCTTGTCCCCCTCCCCCCAAGTCACAACAGGGAGCGTGGCTCAGGAGTTAGCTAGTGAGTCTGCTAAGCGATGAGCCCGGGTACGATCCCACCGCGGGACATTTCTTTTTTCTCCAATTCATTTTTAGGTAGTCCTCCCGTCTTGCCCGACGACGCAAATTTCGAGGGAGAATGAGGCAGAATTACAAGCAGCTCTCAATAAAATCCCTCTTTTAAAAAGTTCATGAGTAACGGAAAGCATTGTTAGCAAACTATTCGAGCTGTGATTGGCTGGGACTCTCAGACCAAGTCCAGGTTCATTTGTCCTTGATAACTTTGACAGTTCTATCAAATATCGTATTTTTTTTTAATCCACTAAAAAAAAGGTTGATAACAGTGTTTTCAGGGGTAGAATATGCGACTTGAGAACGATGTTAAAAGTCGATATTTTGAAAAAATAAATTTCGTGACCGCGATTTGGGCGGTTTTTGGCACGGCGGCCAGATCTACGATTTCTGACAAACTAGTGTGGAGCTGTATAACATCCTTAACTGCTGACAAAGTCTTGATATTTTCGCTGTCATCAATCGAGAGACAATTTGTGTCCTGCAAAGATGCAAGAAAATCTCAAAAATCGCATATTCTTTTTTCTTTTCATACACAAAATTCTCGCTATTATCAGCTCATAGATATGATCCCAGCTATGATAATAGCTAATATAACATCTGAGCTGACCCTAGCTATTGTCAGGACTCACAGTGTAGTCGTTTCGAAATATCGAATGCAACGAGCCGCCGATAACAATCGACTGCACCGCGGGGGGGGGGGGGGGGGGGGGAAGCGAACCTCTGGCAGCAGCCGTCGGCTGATGTATTCGCTTTTAAATAGAACCACCCTGGGGCGTTCGGGGGATCCTCAAGTGCGCGGAGCGATAACAAGAGGGAGCAGCAGTCTCGCGACGACCGTCGGTCTCGGGCGGCTCACGACCCAGAGGGCATCGGGCCAAATGCCGCGAGAGACTCTCTCGCCCGCGGGATTTAATGGGGTTACGTACGCGCCGCCCGTGGGAGATCTCGTGTCCGTCTCGTGTGTTATTATAATGAAAGACCGAGTGAGAGAGACGTTTGCCTTTCTCGTTCTCTCTCTGTCCCTCCCTCTGAGCTATTAGGGGGGAGAGAAGTAGAGAGAGGGAAATAGCGATAGAGTAGAGATAGATAGATATATGAGTCATTCCATATGAAGCGGGCCACCCCAATCTTGAGTTGTGTAAAAAAATGTTCAGAATTTTTTTATAAGATGTTCAGAGTGCCAAGAATGTCCATGAATTATTTCAGGTTTTTAAATCTTCCTGTTCACCGAAAATTGAATAGAGCTTTCTTTTTTTCATTTTCTTCGACCGGTTCTATCTCTAAAACTTCTTTCATTACTTTTATCATTCGCTATTCTGAACCCCCGCATTTTATTAAAGTGCAGTTAAAATAGCGAATGATCAAAATAGCAAATGGCTAAAAAAACAAATTTCACAATGATGGCTATTCTAGATTCAGAAATTCATTATTTTTTTATTTGCTATTATAGCCATTCGCTATTTTGGACATTCACTATTTTGAACCCCACCCTCATTTTTTGGGATAACTCAAAATTGGGATGGCCCGCTTCATATGGAATGCCTCATATATTTTATTGCGCTAGACAGAGATCAAGACAGAGAGAGAGAAAGAGCGAGAGAGAGGCGATCGGCGCGAGTGGCTATAGCGCAAACATCGGTAGCTTCGGGTTACGCTGTCCCCTGGGTAATTGCGTGTGCGTCATTCGATACCTAAGCGACGAGAGCCACGGCGGCAAAGTGCTGGAGAACCGTCGGCGGCCCACCCGCATATTCCTGCGAACGCATCCGAACGCGCTCGCGCCCTCGTATATACCATTGAACTGAGACTGCGCACACGCGCGTCCATCCAGCGTCGACCCAACAGGTAACACACCGGCGGCGTATACACCGCTATTATCCTATAACTGGTACACGCCGACCCCCCAATATCCGCTCTCTGTGTTTGCTGCAGATATATATATCCATACATATATATGTCTATATGCAAAGGGGTGAATCGTCTATACATACATTGGGCAACCCAAGTTTAACCCTTCGTGCATTGGGGGAGGATTCCTAGTAACCCCGCGAAAATCGATGAAGCTTCGCTTCGAGTTTAATGGTCGATGCTCATTGACGATTGTCCGACGGCGATTTGAAAAATATTCGGGGGGATTGGTTGTCTTTTTTTCATTTGGTTTTGTTGAAATTAATTTTTGTGGTTAATTGGGCGGAAAATTAACAGCAAATTATTTCGAGGATCATTAATTGACGGAAGGACTGAGGGACGATCATTTCGTGGTTATTTAATTACGCGGTGAGTATATATATATGTCACCCTTGGGCATTCCTCGTTCTATTCGCTCTATATTTGCCATGCATCGACGTAGACGGGGGAGAGTCGCCTATACATATATTGGACGCAGCCTAAATCAACCCTTCGCTGGGGGAGGATTCCCGCGACCCTTGAAAAATCGATGAAACTTTGCGGTCCAACGTCCAGGGTCGATGCACGACGAATTTATCTGCCACGGAAATTGACGAAGGTAATTTAGAAAAACCTTTTTTCGACACTGAAAAAAAGAAATGTTAAGGTATAAGTTTTCGAAAAATGAGAGAAAATTGCAGACACTTCTCGATAATATAAACATCTGAATAAAATCATACGTATTAAAGGCATTGAAAAGATTAATTTTGCATAATAATAAATCCAAAATGTTATTAATAAAAATCCATGTGTATTCAGAAAAATGAACAAATCATTTTCATCGAAACAAAAAAGTAAGTTGTCGAATGGTTTGTTAAAAAATTTTATTTTTCATAAATTGGTTAATAACAATTTGCAATTATTGTTATGCAAAATTAATCCATTCAACGCCTTTAATATGCATGATTTTTTTCAGATTTTCGTATCAAGAATTCCCCTCCCTCCCATTTTTCGAAAACTTATGCGAACTCAGCTTAATGCGCAACTACCTTAATCAATATATTTTCATACCAAACAGATGATTCGATTCCTAAAAAAATTATTCTGTATCCCCCCCCCTCCTCAATTGTCTTTGGATCCGCGGCGAAATAGTAACGAAACAGCCGGAGCCGATCCGGGAAATGGTCCATCGACGACGTGAAATAACTCGGTGTATCCTGGTCGAAGGATCAAGAAAAAACGAAGACCCGGAGGATCGTTAGGTCGCGGGTCCGAGAGCAGCGTCCGCCGCCACTTTTCCCGAGCGATATAACCTTTAACTCGGGGGGCTACAAACTTTTCCTTCCATTATATCGCTTTTTTTCTTTTTTTTTTTTCGCTACCCATTGCGCACACCTAGGGGTAGAGCTATCCCGTGTTAACTCTCTCCCGCGCGCTCGCTGCTCGCGTTCGTCGGCTGCTCGATCGCTCGAACCTCGGAGCGCGCGCGCGCGTAAAAACCTTGGCGATTCGCGTCACGTTTCGCGCTTGCCGACCGGCAGCTGGCACCTCGCCATCCTACACGTAGTGTTCCTGCCTCCTCACCCCCCCCCCCTCCCCCCACTGCCACCCACTCCCAGCGCCAGGCGCTCTACGCGTATGCTCGCCCTTTGCTGTATCGGACGAAAATCCAAGGGATTTTCGCTCTGTAAACCACCTAATGACGAGCTGGCTGCTGTTGCTACTGCCGCTTCTGCTGCTTCTGCTGCTTCTGCTGCCGCAACTATATAATAAACTCTGATCCGGGAATAAAACCTTCGAGACTGTCCTGAGCATTCGAGATAAATTTAATATCCCTCGTTACACCGAAAATCAATGGGGGAAAAAGTTTCTGACGTCAATATTCTGATCGTGGATTTATCGATACCGTCGAGAAGCTACGAATGTTATCCACGCGGTAGACGTCGTCCAAGTATCGCTCTTTATACACAACAATATTTTTATTGTTTTGTTTATTTATTTAACAGTGGACGGGACATGCCCTTGAAATTACATAAAAAAAATGTATATTTCTAAGAAGTCCCCCAAGAATGTCCCATAAAATCATTGTCCCTCGACTACGACCAAGTTATACCTAACGTAAACATCGTGGATTATTGATACCATCGATAAACCACGATTTTATCAACGTGATAGACGTGGTCCAAGTGTCACTCCATATACACAAAAATATTTTTATTTATTTATTTATTTATTTAACAGTGGACGGGACATGCCCTTGAAATGACAAAAAAACGGTATCGCCGACAAGTCCCCCAAGAATGTCCCATCAAATCATTGTCCATCGCCAGCGACAAAGTCGTGAAAATATCAGCCAGGTGCTTCTCCCTTTGCCTGGCATATTTCGCTGCACGCTGCTGGATAAGTAACGAGATCACGTAGAACGCGTTCGAAAAGGCGAGTCACCCGAGCGACGAGGAAGAGAAGGAGGAGGGGGGAAGAGGAGCAGAAGGATGAGGAGGAGGAGTGGGGGGAGGCGACGGAGAGCGGGCAATAAACGAGGTATTACCGTCGGAAAATTAAAGAGTGAGAGAGGATAAAAGTTGGATGGGAAAGAGTCGCCGTGGGGATTCAGCTGGTCGTCGTCCTGCAGCAGCAGCAGCAGCAGCGGCGTCAGGCAGTTCCCCCGAGTAACTCGAGAAGGAGAGCGCGTCAACATGTTCGGTGCCGCCTCGGGGTCGAAGCGAGAGAGAACGACGAGTCGGTTCTTCTCGTCCTGAGAGCTTCGGAGCCACCGGACTGGCGCATCAGCTCGCACGAGCGACGCACGAAGCCGCCGTGGCAGCAGCAGCAGAAGCAGAAGCAGCAGCGCGCTCTGTGGGAGAAACGTGGACTGGTGCATATAGCACAGTGCACAGCACACATTCTCTGCTCTCGCGGAGCCTGCAGGTTCTTATGTTAATCCGTGATCATGGGTGGCCCGAGTATACGCCCTTCGTTCGTTCGGTTCGTTCGTTCGGTTCGTTCGCCGCAGCAGCAGCAGCAGCAGCCGAGGCCATCACCTCCTCTCGTATTAATTGCGCTTACACACGTACACCGACCGACTAGGGTTGCCGGATTGTTTGAAAAGTATCAATTTTTCGTAACGAATCGAATTATACCCCAGTTAATCGAGCAAGGCAATAAATTGTGTGGCAAAAGATAGATCCACCGAAAATCGATTTTTTTTCTGTATATTTCCCGCTGAATACTGAGAAACCGAATAGCTAGGGGTGTCGGATTGTTTGAAACGAATGAATTTTTTGAATCGATTCGAATTATTAACCAAAAGATCGATTTACTGAAAATCGATTTTTTCCCTGTAGGTCGAGTTAAAATCAAGTAGCGATGAGAGCGGGTCGAACCAGGCTTCATCAGCGTCGGTAAATTTGTGCGGAAAATGTGCAGATAATAAATCAGGCGCTTCGCCTGATATCGCAATCAATCGCCGGACCGGGCCGGGTCGGGCTAATACCGAATATTAGTGAGGAGCAAAAAGGCGCCCGGTAATTATGTGGGCCTAGGGAATAAAAATTTGATTGAATATTTTTTTTTTGTGCTTTTTCGTATCTCCGACTTTGATCCAAAAATTTGATTACATTTTGTTTTTTTTTTTTGTTTTTTTTTATATGTGCGACTTCGATCAAAAAATTTGATAAAAACTGCATCTATATTTTTTTATTATTTTGATCACAATCTTCGAAAAGCAAATATTTTTCAATTTAGTTAATGTGCCTCCTGGGCAAATAAAAGACTGGTAATCAATGACAAGAGTAAATTTTACGCGTGTGAAAGTCCGTTGGAAAATATTTTACAAAATTGAAAAATGGAATGATAGTAAAAGGGATAATTTTGATGGCATTATTTTTTCTTTTATTTATTTATTTTTTTTCGTTTATGGTATTTCTTCGTTGACCCGGATAGAAATGAACGCGTGCTCGTTTATTTGTCATACGTTCGGTCGACCGAGTATCTGTCCATTAATATTATTAAAAACTCGAAATCGCGTCGAACGTTTCGCGTCTAACGGCGGGGACGCGTATAGTTTCGGGATCCTCGAGGTAAAGCACCGCGCGCGATGCACGGTTAAACGCGTCGAACGGTTAAACGCGCTCGTAATCGAATAGTGCGGCAGCGGCGGCGGAGAGAAGGAAGAGTGCTTGAAAAATCCGCCGCTCCTGTTGGATTCGAGTGGCGAACTCGAGCTCGAGATTGGAATTTGCTTTTATCGTTCTCTCAGCAGTGAATAACCTGTCTACGGTATATAACTGAGAACCGGAGGTTGGGAGGTCAAGAGAAAATGATGATTGATCGATTGATTTACGAACGTTACTTTCAGTGCCTCGTTTGGTTCTTTTTCTCTTTGCGCGCGAAAAAAAAACGGATAATTGAACTTAGGCTACGAGGGAAAATCGAATAAAAACCCGGGTAACAATCGAGAACCGACGAGTTACACGCTGGTTTTTGTCTTCGCTCGCCGCTGGGCGGATCGAGCAGCGAATAAACACGACCCAGTTAACCCTTATAGCGGCCAAACGAAGTAACTTACCCCGGGCGCAGAAAAAAATCAAAATATAAATTAAAAATAAAACTAGAAATTAAACATTTTATGATTTGTAATTAGAAATTAGAAATTTTATAAATTGTACATTTTGTTCATTTTTCCCTCCACTAAAAAAAAAACATATTGGTTGTTAACTTGTTTTTGTGGACTATTTAAATAGATTTAAAAATGGAAAATTAAAGAGAAAGCATTGTGCACAGTTAATTTTTTATTTTAATTAAGACTTAATTAAGAATAAAAATACAATATATAGCGTTGTGTGGTACTCTATATAGCTGCTACCAATAGCGAACTCGCCAGTAGTCGCGTAGCAGCGGCAAAGAGGGGAGTCTATTGGCCGGTGATGAGGTTATTCCGCCCTCTTTCCCTCGGGAAGTGACGTCAGTTGGTCACTTTAACGTCGCAAACATAATGGCGGCGACGACGGTGACGCCGACGATGACTACGAGACAATGTACTAACTTCAATTTTTTTACTTTACAACATTTGTTGCGCAGTGCGCAGACATTTGTTTTCGCAAATAAAAACGCAAGGGATACCCCTTCAAAAAATTTGCCATTCTTGAGGGACGACATAAAATTTCGACGAAAAATTGGAAAATCAAAATATCGCGTTCCGCCTTGCGGCATTGTCTTCGTTGAATGATTTTCCTCGAACGCAAAAAGAAAATCCAGATTCCGGTTGTCCAAAGAAAAATTACATCGATTTTAGTAAAGTGAGAAAAAAAAATGAAAAATCATTTTTCGTGGCTTTTTTCCTCGAACTTTCGATTTTCCGCAAGCTAAAACATTGTTGCGCCCTCGGGAAAACGTGCACAGCGTCGAGTGCGCAGGATTTTTTGTTTTCGGGGCGGAGCAGGAACGACCATCGGGTGAATCTGAGGTCCGAGAGGATACCGGAGTAATTCTATACACAATATATAAACGCGCGGTGCCCGCCAGCAGCTCGCTCGCTGCAAGGAGACGCGTCCCGTGCGCGCTCACGCGTCAATTTTCCCGGAGCCGGGCGACGCGCGTAATGGCCCGCTGGTAGTTTGACGGCGCCAGGAAATTGCGCGACAATCATTTCCTTTCGTTGTGCACGAGGGCGTCCGTTCCGTATGTGTCACGTCCAAACACGGTGCTGCGCACGGCACACGCGGCGGAGATGGCGCGTTCCGCGTTCGTCGCACGATTGTCGCGCTCGCTTTTGCGCCTGCGCGTAATCCATTCTTACCGAAAGCTCCGTATTTTTATTCCAGCGTCAGCACAATCTACTTACAATTTGCTCTTGTGAGAACCCTACATTGCATATAAAACGAATCAATTTTTCGAATAGATTCGAATTATACCCCAATGAATCGATCCATCAGGCATAAATTGTGTACCAAAGGTCAAGCAGCTAGAACTTCATAGCTTTTGGCCCCGGCAACCATTTTCACTTAACCCTGTACATCAACAGGGTTAAGCGAACAGGGTTAAGCAGCCGGAACTTCATAACTTTTGGGACACCCTGTATAATAACAAATAAAGAAATGTGGATCGACGTGGAACTGAATTTATCAATTCGATGGAGTAATCGGTCCGAAAAGATCGATCCAAAAATTTATTAATCCATCATTTTAGGCAAATTTGTTTTCATGCTTATATTTTAGCCTGTATTGTACTAATTTTATTATCTGTATGAAATAAAACATTTAATACAAAAAAAACTCAGTAATCCAAAGCTTCTGGGTTCGAATCACAGTGACGACAAAAATACTTTTCTTCGATAATTCGTCAGACCATCCGCACTACACACACACACCTTTCAAACTCCGTCCCTTCCGATTGTTGCACTGCATTCCCAAAATTATTCTACCCGGACGATTTTTTGCCCAAACCACGTTTCTATCGTCCAAACGGTCGCACAAAACCGGTCCAATTAACCCAAATTGATAGGACACACCGTACGACCCAGCGCGACTGACGTTGCGCACGCGCACAGACAACACCCGGAGCTCAGCGACGAGTGAATGGAGAGAGACTCGAGGGGGTTTGATAATAGGCGAAAGAAGAGGAAAATAAGGGGTGGGGGTGGGAGAGCAAAGAAGGCGAAGGCACAAAAAAAAGTTGTCCCTATTCTTGAAAAACGGCATCCTTCCCATTATTGCGAAACAAAGGTGGGTACGCGCTGGGTTCCATTACACGACTCCGCCAATTTCAAAGTACCGGAGCTACCGGCTCGGCTTCTGTTGCCAGTGCCACCGATGGAGGGGCAAAGGCCGGGGGATGGAGGGGGTGTCTTGATGCCGGTTGTTGGGCGTCATACACAGGAGCCATCGTACCCTCCTACGGGCACCGAAGGGCGCGGGGGTCGTCTGTGCGCCTTCGTAGGAAGCAGACTAATTTTTTTCCGTCTCTCGTTGCGGGATGCGGAGAAAAGCGAGGAGAGAAAGAAGCCCGGAGGAGGGTTGAAGAGGTGGCTGACGGCGGAGTGGCCCAGGGGCTAAGGGCTCGACAATTCTCGAGAGTAGCGAGCGTTGCGGTGAGTCCGACGGAAGAGTGGCGCACTCGTCGGGTGGGAAAGAGAAAGAGAGACGAAGAAAGGTGGAGAGAGAGGGAGAGAGAGCGAGTGCAACAATTATAAACACTGCAATTATGCGACAGGGTGCGTGGACGGTTTTCGCGCCTCTCCACTTCGTCATCATCATCATCTTCTTCTGCTTCCTCCTCTTCTTCTGCCTCTGCTTCTGTTTCGTCTCTTGCCAAAGACTTTGGCAGCTCTATCCCGGTGCTTTTCCAGTTTTAATACACCTTTCCTTATTACTTGTGCGTTGGGTCCTGATACAAAGCCTCGTCTGGTCTGGAATTAAGTAGAAGTGAATAAAAAAAATAAAAAATAATAAATGTGTGGTGTGGATTTATTAAAAAAGGGGGGGAGACTCACGTTACAGGTGTGGAAGTGATTACTGAGAAATGTGGACGGATTGCGAGGTTTTGATTATCGTTGAGTAACGTCTGCGAGACTTCTCGTAATTTAGCCCGCAATTATTATCATTTTTGCACCACTCGTCTCGTATAATTAAACTAAATTGAAATAAAACTAATTACGCTAAAATAAAAATTGACACAGCTTTTCACAACAGTCTGACGTATTTTTGATCGCGCAGGTCGATGTAGAGAAAAAATGTCTCGCGACATCACGAATAAATAAGATGGAGAGAAAAAGAGGTATCCTCCTCGCGTGGTAATTATAATCACGCGAGCAGCAATCTGTCTTATCCCCCGCCGGCCGACCTGTTGCGTTCTTTAGAAATTCCCGGAGAAATTATGCCGAGGGGGGAGTCGCGTCGGGGGCTTCGGTCCAATTGATTCCTCTCGAGTGGCTGCTTAATGCGCCTCGTGTTTCTCCTTCCGCTCGATCTTGCACCGTCCAATGGGTCCATTGTTGTAAGTATCGTCGACAGCCATGTTCGAGTAGACTCACGGCTGACAACAAAATTTTTTTCCGGCTGACGAGTGCCGGAATTACATTGTCCGTAGTACGAATCAGCATCATGGCCGTCCGATAAGTCTGACTTCGGTGCGAATATCTACAATCCAGGTTCCTCTTCATCGAGCTTGTACTGCCCGAAGGGTCGGTTCTTGTGGATATTGTTGACCGCCATGTACGAGTAGAACCGCGGCTGATGAGTCCCCGACAAATACCGTCCGTAGTGCGAGAGAACGAGCGAGACGACGGGATTCGGCGGCGGATGAACGGGACTGTTGTAGCCGTAGCCATCGTCGTCGGTGGTGGAAAACCAATGGCGCAAGCAGAGGGCAGCGCAGAGTGGCTGCTTTATGCGCCTCGTGTTTCTCCTTCCGCTCGACCTTGCACCGTCCAATGGATCCATTGTTGTAAGTATCGTTGACAGCCATGTTCGAGTAGACTCACGGCTGGCAAGTATATTTTTTTCCGGCTGACGAGTGCCGGAATTGCATCGTCCGTAGTACGAATCAGCATCATGGCCGTCCAATAAGTCTGACTTCGGTGCGAATACCTACAATCCAGGTTCCTCTTCATCGAGCTTGTACTGCCCGAAGGGTCGGTTCTTGTGGATATTGTTGACCGCCATGTACGAGTAGAACTGCGGCTGATGAGTCCCCGACAAATACCGTCCGTAGTGCGAGAGAACGAGCGAGACGACGGGATTCGGCGGCGGATGAACGGGACTGTTGTAGCCGTAGCCGTCGTCGTCGGTGGTGAAAAACCGATGGCGCAACCAGAGGGCAGCGCAGAGCGGCTGCTTAATGCGCCTCGTGTTTCTCCTTCCGCACGATCTTGCACCGTCCAATGGGTCCATTGTTGTAAGTATCGTCGACAGCCATGTTCGAGTAGACTCACGGCTGGCAACAATATTTCTTTCCGGCAGCCGAGTGCCGGAATTACATTGTCCGTGGTACGAATCAGCATCATGGCCGTCCGATAAGTCTGACTTCGGTGCGAATACCTACAATCCAGGTTCCTCCTCACGCTCGAGCTTGTACTGCCCGAAGGGTCGGTTGTTGTGGATATTGTTGACCGCCATGTACGAGTAGAACCGCGGCTGATGAGTCCCCGACAAATACCGTCCGTAGTGCGAGAGAACGAGCGAGACGACGGGATTCGGCGGCGGATGAACGGGACTGTTGTAGCCGTAGCCGTCGTCGTCGGTGGTGGAAAACCAATGGCGCAAGCAGAGGGCAGCGCGCTCGGCGGCTGCGGCGTCTCGCGAAATTGTAGATTCACGACGAGGTTCCCCCGAGGCGGCCGCGGCGAGCAGCGGCACCGACGTCGACTGCGTCACGGCATTTGGGTCGGCTGATTGTTCCCTCGCACGATTACCCGTCGGCGGCTGCTGCTGCCCCGTCGCGTAGTCTCGTTGGTCATTCGACGTCGGATCGACCGAGGCGGAATCGTCGTCGTTGATAAACTCGTACACGGGTCTCGTGTCTTCGTGCCCGGCGACCCGACGTCTCGTCGTTTTTTCCACCGCGGGACGCACGATCCGGCCACGAGGATTTTCCGTCCCCTTCCCCTGCGACGTCTCCTCGTCGCGATGCCTCGCTCGATTCTTCCAATGCGAACTCCATGACTCGGTGAAATACCTGCCGGGGGTGGTGGTGGTGGCGGTGGATAATGGTGATCCAGGATCGTTCCCATCGACCACGAGACCCGCTCGACCGTAAGACACGGCGACGCGATCCGGTGGAAGATACTTTCGTCCCGCTTGATTTTCCTTCTCCCAGAGGCGAACGACCCCGACTTTCGTCGTCGTCAGATTCTCGTGATTTTCGTGCTCGTCGCGATGTCGAATCCCGACAGCGGTTATCTTCCTCCCTGCGCAGAGGCGTCGTGTGTGAGATTTACTGGTAAGCAATGAGTCTGTGTTTTCACCGACAGGTTTGATGAAAAATATTAGAAATACGGTAGACTCGATTTTTACGAAATTTAAGGGTTACTGTAAAGGCCTAAAAACCGCTTTGTTACGACTTTTTTGTTGTTGTTGAATGGAAAGGTGATACGAGAATACAATTCAAGGAAGTTATTGAATGTGTACTGAAGTATATTACAAAAAAATGTTATCAACAAATCTACTACTAAAAAGTGCGTAATTCGCGCCAACGTGACCATTGTTGTCGGTATAACTCGGCCTCTGATTGGTCGAGGGCCGTGACGACCGACAGTTTTTGTTTAACAGCGCGAAATTTGACAGTTTGTCGTAATGAGCGCTGCAGCGCTGGTTAACCTCCGGTCGCGCGCGTAAGCGCGCGTATTTGCTTCCTAGTCTACTACTAAAAAGTGCGTAATTCGCGCCAACGTGACCATTGTTGTCGGTATAACTCGGCCTCTGATTGGTCGAGGGCCGTGACGACCGACAGTTTTTGTTTAACAGCGCGAGATTTGACAGTTTCTCGTGATGAGCACTGCAGCACTGTTTAACCTACGGTGACCCCGATTTGGGCGGTTTTCGGCCCGGCGGCCAGATCTACGATTTCTGACAAACTGTTCGGCAAACATTTTTTTTTTCAAAATCAACTAAAAAAGGGGTTTAACCGGTGTTTTCAGGGGTAGAATATGCGACTTGAGAACGACGGTATAGGTTAAAAGTCGATATTTTGAAAAAATAAATTTCGTGACCCCGATTTGGGCGGTTTTCGGCCCGGCGGCCAGATCTACGATTTATGACAAGCAAAACAATTTTTTTTTTTTTTAATTCAACTAAGCAATGGTTTTTTAATTGCGATTTACCCTTTTAAAGCTTTATGAGAGCGCAGCAGCGCAAAGCCATCTCGGGCACGCGCGCCAGCGCGTGTGATTAGCCTAGTATTATAAAAATGGCGACGCTGGAACGTTTTTCTCGCCATGTCATATTTCTAAATGGCGTTCAGCATAACTCGAAAGATTTTTATTTTTATGATTTGAACTTTTGACAATATCTTTAAAATAACATTTGTAAGTGAACTACGTACGGGATGTTCTATAATTTAATTTAAATATTTTTAATTAGCATGATTGAGTTTTTTGCCGAAAATTTGACATCTCCTGTTTAATAACATAGTTTTGATAAAGTTTGTTTGTAATATACTTCAATATACAATCAATAACTTCCTTGAAATGTATTTTCGCATCATCTTTCCTTTTAACATAAAGAAAAGAAAAGTAAAAAAAGCGTTTTTTTAAGAAGTCACAATGGCTTTGCCCCTCAATAAATGACAGTTTATTTAACGCAACGTAATTTAACGTCACTATACCTGCGTGCGATCCGGGCTCGTCATTGGCTGCCGATGTTACCGGGCCGTTTCTCATTGGGCCGCCGAAATCTCGGATGGACCCCGCGGCGAACGCAGCAATTTTGCCGTCGTGATGAGGCGACCGCGGCGGGTCCGGTTGTCTCCTCGTTGTCGTTATTCCCAGTACGAGCCACGAGCACGAGAGTTGAAGGAACAAATTTATCCTCGCCCGCGTACAAATGAGGACCATCCTCAGCCCGGCGCTCGCGCTGAAAACGTACTGACTCGGCGGTATTTTCGCCGTGCAACTTTATACCGATCGTCGAGCGCGACTTGTTAATGCATTTCTCTTGTAGGACACAGGAAATGTGTTCGCCATTCGTTGGCTCGGTACTTTCTTTTTTTGTTCGCCGGGAAACTCTCGCTTCTAATCTCGTTCCTCACAATGGGATTTCGAAATGACTTTTACGAGTCGCACTGGACGCTCTGTCCCTGCATTCTGCGGGTTCGCGCTGGTCATCGATGAATACTTGACACGAAGACTGTCGGTTTTCACGATTGACGCGAGACCCCCGAGGACCGCGCCGTGTACCCGGATTGCGTTCTTTTGTCCGGAGGAGACTGCGATATACATTTAAGACGAACGGACCGTAAAATTGGGCCAACAGTTTCGAACAATATCACTAATTCGTCGGCGACAGGAAGAGGTCGCGTCCCATCAGCCGAAGAATTAGGGCGATGCTGGAGTAGATTTACTTACGTACTGGTCGGTAAAAAAGTATGGTTTCGTAGTTTACGAAATTCGTTGTTATTGTATTACGAAAATGTCTCAAATTGCACAGGATTATAATATCAATATAGGCGCATTCACTGGTGATACCCGCAGCGAATAAATATTTTCGTTTAGCTGAAAATGAAATTATGTATAAATATCGTTCATTACAGTTTTTATTACCGCAGTCGGTATTTTACATGTCAAATGCATTTGCTGCATCCTTGCCCTTCAGTTTTTCTTGTATTTTTCTGGAGCACATCTATAAATTTTAACTCGTTCGCGCTAAAGCTTTACGGTATAGCTCAGAAGCTCTACATATTGGTTAAGTTCTCAGCCGACGAGAGCCTGAAAAGGGCCATTCGGTTTATTCACCTTTCTGGCATTGGTTTTGTTTTCGTTTAAATCTCCAAACTCACCCTGTAATTTCACCTGCTCGAAATAAACGAATTTAAAAAAAAAATCCGCATCCTATTTTATAACACACTTACGAAATCTGTCGTCGATAAAGAAACTGTAATTCCAGTTTCCTCGGTCGGTAAGGGTGGCACCCCTGTATATTTCTCCTGCGGACAGTTTCCTGCTTTATCGCGCAAAAATACACCAGACAAAAGAAACCTGTGTTACCGACCGCGACGTCAGTAACTGCGGCGGCGACGGGAATCGTGTCATCACTCGGCAGGCGACAGCCCCATCTCTGTTGCCGAGTAAGTTTGCGAATCGCGAATGGAGGCTTTCTCGGCTGCGACGACGAACATCGAAGCCACCGCGACCAACCGAGCAATCCCGGAACAAGGTGTGGAACTGACTGTACAGTAGAAGAGAACGCGAAACTGGGCACGCGAAAAATTGCATCCCTCTGAAACCTCGCAAAGCGTAATCGCGCTGCAGCAGTGATCATGGAACCGTACGATGTGATTGTCAATCAGCCGGTGGTCATCGATAATGTGAGTAATGAACTCGTGCTGCGCTTTCTCGTCGAGTCCCTTCGGCGATGTGTCAAAATCGAACGAAGGCCATATTGTCGGCTGGCAACCAGTCGCGCCTGGTTTAACGTCACGATCAAAGCCCGATCGATCGAAATATATATATTTTCGTCCTCGAGGGGCCAACTTGTGCCAGGTGCAAGTTTTCCCGTTCGTCTCGAACGCGATTCGCACCCCTTGACAAGTGTCAACGAAAAATCTTGCGGCGATTACTAAACTGGAAAATAATCGATAAGAGGATTTAAAGTGTTTTCGTTTGTTTCAGGGTTCCGGGGTGATCAAGGCGGGATTCGCGGGCGATCAGATACCGAAATGTAGATTCCCAAATTAGTAAGTACCGTGCGGGTCGAGTGATTAAAATTCGTCCCGAGTATCATCTCTCCGACATTACGCCGTGTTTCGAGGTTATCGGCAGAGGGCGCTCGTCGTTCGTTTCGATAAAAAAAATCATCTTGATGAAAAGTTCCGATGATCATTTTGGTGTTCTCCGCAGTATCGGAAGGCCCAAACATGTTCGTGTCATGGCTGGTGCCTTGGAGGGCGACCTCTTCGTCGGGCCGATAGCAGAGGAACATCGCGGTTTGCTCTCCCTCCGCTATCCGATGGAACACGGAATAGTCACAGACTGGAACGACATGGAGCGCATCTGGTCCTACGTCTATAGCAAAGATCAGCTTGCGACATTCTGCGAGGAGCATCCGGTCCTGCTGACTGAGGCACCTCTGAATCCTAGGAAGAATAGAGAAAAGGCTGCGGAGATATTTTTCGAGTCTTTCAACGTTCCGGCGCTTTTTGTTTCCATGCAGGCCGTTCTTAGTCTGTAAGATTACAATTCGTTACAAATTCGATTACAATCTAAGTGTGGCGCTCCAACCTCCTCAATCGCTGGATTTGATATCAAATATCTGACAAATGAAAAATTCTGGTGAACAGATACGCAACTGGTAGGACAACGGGTGTCGTTTTGGACTCCGGCGACGGAGTCACCCACGCTGTGCCGATTTACGAGGGTTTCGCTATGCCTCACAGTATTATGAGGATAGATATCGCCGGACGTGACGTCACGAGATATCTCAGGCTTTTGTTGCGCAAGGAGGGAATCAATTTCAAAACCACAGCCGAATTCGAGATCGTGAGAACCATCAAGGAGCGCTCGTGCTATCTCGCGAGTAATCCGCAAAAGGAGGAAACTATCGACACAGACAAGTTCCAATACGTTTTACCCGACGGCAGCTGTCTCGAAGTATGTTTATAAACGACTATTCGTATACTCTTCGATAACTCGGAACTTACAACTTTATAAATTTATATTTTTGTGTTTAGATTGGCCCTGCGAGATTCAGAGCACCCGAAGTTCTCTTCAGGCCCGATCTAATCGGCGAGGAATGCGAGGGTCTTCACGAAGTACTCATGTACTCGATCCAAAAGTCGGATTTGGATTTGAGGAAAGTGCTCTTCCAGAATATCGTCTTGTCCGGTGGATCTACGCTATTCCGAGTAAGTATACAACGCAAAAAGGCGCTAAACTCACGATTAATCGAATAAATAAATACAATAATAATTTTTCCAGGGTTTTGGTGACCGATTACTCACGGAAATTCGTAAAATGTTACCAAAGGATATTAAAATCAGAGTGAGTATCACGTAATTGGAGCTTTTAAAAAGAAATAAATCTCTGAATTCAATAAACAAAATAATGTTTTTATAGATATCGGCGCCGCAGGAACGGCTCTACAGCACCTGGATCGGTGGTTCGATTCTGGCGTCGTTAGATACCTTCAAGAAGATGTGGGTCAGTAAACGCGAGTACGACGAGGACGGTGCCAGGGCGATACATCGTAAAACTTTCTGAGCTGCCCAATTTCGCGAAATATTGAGATATATATAACTTGTATTGGGAAACGAATAACGCTCGGCACAACATACGCACGTAACTCTGTTCAGTAATACACGAAAAAAAGATACACACACAAACACACACACAAAAAATGCTTTGGTCGCTCCTAAATTTTGATAAAACGTTGCCGACGCGAGTGCAATTCCGAGGGATCGTCGATACAATGTCGCTCATTAGCGAGCGACGAGCCAACGAATACTTTGCAATATTTGTTTAAGCAGCTTTCGTCACACGTTAATACATTCGAAGTGACCGTACAAACGATCAATTGAGCTCTGTATAGTTGCGATCCCTTCGGAACTCGTTCTGAATACATTTGACTTAATTAATTTAGCTTTACTCGAAAAGGTTAAAGTCATAGCACGATGATTAATTTAGTCTCAATGAAATTATAAAACTCGATCGTCTATTTATCGTTTTTTCTACTATTTAATGTGTAACAGTTTAGAACTAATTTATAAAAAATACAAATAAACAAAAAAATGTAAAAGAACAATGCGGAGACCCTGAGGAATGTGAACAAAAGATGAAATGTTAATTTGCTGATTTTTTAAACAAATATACGATAGAGCAGCTTGAGGTGCAGAGTATACACTGATTTTGCAAAGTATTTGTAAATATGTATGCTTTCGTAAAAATAAATCATGCCAGTTCTGATGATGACGCGCACTGACCTTTTTGAGATCTTCAGGTAAGCGATAAATAATATGATAAAAATTTGCGATTTTTGAAGGTTCGGTTTTAAAATTCTGTGAAAAATTGACCATAGTTTGAAAAATCAGTTTTCAGAAAAATGCGTTTCCAGGTTCAAATACGATAATCACCAATAACATTTCGACTCACCATTAATCTGCTATGACTGGTCCATCGGAAAATCACTTATTTACCCACTTCACTATAATTGGATGCAATTTATGCAACAAGAAAAAAATCGATTTTTTAACCGATCGCACGGGATGACCCCCTTTGAATATTTAACGAGTCCCCTTAATCTAAAAAAAAATAACCTCGGTTTTAGCAGTGACGAAATTTCTAAAAAAGTGCGAAATCGTTTTTCGCCAAAAAAAAAATCCCGCGAATTGGCGGCGTGCGCGCTTGAATCCAACATGGCGGCCTCCATGAGCGTCAATGAACGTCGTGCAATTTCCACGCAAGGGCCGGTCGCTCGCCTACCCCTGTTTTATTATTATTAATAACAGTAATAAAATCAAATCATAGGTCGCGACCGTCTTGTTGTGTCAAATCACCAAACCAAAATTCAAGCAAATCTGGATGAAACGAGAGAGACAATGATCGCCGCCTCAGATCCACTGGTACTGTTTACAATGTTATGGAGCTGATTCGTCTGTAAACAAGCGAGTGTCACGATTTTCTAGCATCTTATTTCCAATTCAGGAGTACAGCCCGGGTGGCCGCGAGACTTACCAACGGCATCCTGGTTCGGTGATACATCAACAGGTCGCAGGAGGTTACCAGAGCACAACCGGGGACAGCATTTTGCTGCAAAAGTTCAGTCAAGTCAACATATCGGAAAAGTCTCCTGTAAGATTCATCATCATTCCGTCCTGTCCAGTTTCAATATTTCATAATTTTCAAAAGAATTTTGGAAAAGTCTCCCATAAAACTCATTTTCATTCCGTCCTGTCCAGTTTCTATATTTTATCATTTTCAAATAAATTTTACGTTTTTCAACTTTTATGTATTACTGCAAAAGTTAAGTCAAGTCAACATATCGGAAAAGTCTCTCGTAAGATTCATCCGCATTCCGTCCTGTTCAGTTTCAATATTTCATAATTTCCAAAAGAATTTTACGTTTTTCATCAACTTGTTTTAATCTTTCCTTTCACAAAGAAAGAATTCTGGTACGTCCGGGAAAATGCTACATGTGGCGAGGAGGAATTGTATTGCTCTGGCAAAGTGGCGATTCACTCGAAAGGTACGCAATTCACAAGGGTACTGGAAACATCGTACACGTGCGAAACGGATATCAAGCATGCACTCTGGTGCACCTTCTGCGTTTCCACGCCGGATCAGATAACAAAGGACAAGGAGTTGGAGGACAGCGAGAAGCCAGAAAAGACGATAGAATGCATATGTCTCCTGGATTCGTACACCTTGAGAGTATTCGCCGATACGGGAGAGGATTACGTTTCCAGTTTACAATTCCAAGTAAAAAAAAGTTGCCACAACTCTAATTGCTACAATGTTCGGTTGTACATTTTAGCCTATAGTCGTTGTTTTTCTACAGATTTCCGCCGTGTGGGCGACAAAGTATGGAATCCTGCTGGAAAAATCGCAGGTACCTGCACCTGTTTCCAGATACACATCGCTGGAAGCCAGCCGATGGCAGGCGGTGCAAAACGACACGGATTTGCCAGTAGCTTTCTCCCTGATGCATCCGCTCGACGAGATCTGCCCTTTGCTAATTAAACATGGCTCGGTCGCTTACATGTGCGACTCGAATCAGCAAATCGTATTCACGAGTTCGGAGCCTTCGCTGGCCGTAGTGTACGACACGAAGACGGGTCTGCATTCGGTGTACAAAATACGAAAGGCTTTGGTGGAGGAGCAACAAATAGTCTGTGGCAGCAGCGACACGACGCCGAGTATATTCAACAATCTTTCGTCGAGCGCGTCGCCGCTGCACATTCCCGGCAATATTTCCGCCAACAGGAGTTGCAGCGCGAAAGCCTTGAGCCTTTTTGGTGCGTATTTTTTTTTATCTTAAGGAGTAACACCACTGTAACGGCCTAAAAAACGTTTTTTTTTACGATCTTTTTTTGTTGAAAGGAAGGGCGATACGATGCTCTTCATATACTTCAATATACATTCAGTAACTTCCTTGAATTCTCGTATCACCTTTCCTTTCAACAAAAAAAAATCGTGAAAAAAGCGTTTATTTCAGACCGTTACAGTGGTGTTACCCCTCAAATAAAACTACGAATAATCAGTTATTTGTACCTGAATGTTTAGGTATGCCGAATCCTCAATTGAGCGGGATCGGCATGGGAATGGGACTGGGAAACAGTCCGTTCGGTTCGCGCGGAACGTCCTACACGACCTCCTGTTCGGGCGGCGGTCCCTCGCCTTCGCAGCAGCAGCAACACAATCAGCACTCGCGTTCCCAGAGTCCGATGGCGACGATATCGCGTTGCCAATCGCCGACGCATTCCGCCTTTTCGCCTCTTCTCGCGACCTCGATAGCGCCGAACGTTCATCAGACGCGGCTTCATCACACGGTGATGGCGACGATTCTGGGTCAATCGCAGAACAGTCCGAGCAGCTGCAACAGCATCCAATTTCCGGATCTACCGACGACCTCGAGCAAACCGCTGTACCCGGAAATTTGCCTCGATCACGTGTGGACGGAGAATCCCGGAGTTGCAAAGCAAGTATTAAAATAAATAAAATGCGATAAGTCTATAAAACATCAACCCTCGACTTCTCCAATCGATCCATGATCATCGTTCCCACGATCCCAATTTCCCTTTCAGATGTCAACTGCGTACCGAAAATATATTGTGTCTTGATTTCCTATGGACTATCGATACCGGAAAGTAAGGCTCGAAGCGAATCAGTGCGGTACTCGCCGATAACACGATTAATTTATTTTTCGCAGGGAGATGGTTGCCGGAAGGGCATCGAAGGTTCTGCTGACATCCGACCTGGTCGGCCAGGGCTACTTGGGATATCTCGTGCCGAGTAGATCGCAGCTTTTCCTCGTGAGGATCGAGAAGACCAACAAACAGCAGCAAATTATCTTCGGTATGGTCACGAGTATCGTCGCCAAGGATGCCGTCAGTCTTCCGGTTAGTATAGACCTTTACCGATTTTTTATTCGCGTAAAAAAAAAATAAAAATAAGACTGCAATGCCATTTCCCGCAGACACTGAACATGATAGCAACCCTCGATTTGTCCAACGGCGTGACGCTCTACTCGGGGGTGACCTGCGTCGGCAAAGTGCACATCACGAGTATCCTGCCGAACATAGGAGGTTGCAATTATTTCGTGAATAATCTCGGTCAGAAATTGAGCTCTCCGTTTCCGCGGAGAAGTTCACTGATCTCGCAGAATGTCGCCTCGCACGAGGCCAAGTTCGAAGAGGCTCTGCATCTCCTGAGTCCGGTCGGAGGTAGTTGCGGCAGGCCGCCGATGCTCCTGGAAAATTCGTTGCTGGACGCGGGTCTGCTTGCTCTGAAAGACGCGGTGGGAAACAAGATAACGCTGGAGTACGGAAATAAACTTTACTACAGAGTCGCTCTACCCGCGTCCAGTACATCACCTTTAGGTTTGTAGCAAAATCAGCCTTTTTACATTTTTTGCAATCTATCGATACAATTGAATTAATTTTTCTAATCAAACGATACATTCGAATTAATTTTTTTAGTCATTCGATACAATCGAAATAATGTTTTTAATTAATCGATACAATCGAATTAATTTTTTTTAATCATTCCATAAAGTCGAATTAATTATGTTTTGTATCCCCAGTGACAAAATGTTTGAAAGCACTGCGAAGCGTCCTCCAACGTGATCTGGCGATGCAACTGCTGGTAAAATGGTACGGCGCGCGAAATGCCCCAGGGCCGCAGGACTTTTCGCCAGCCCAAGAGTGGCACCTCTTCCTCGTCGTGCTCTTCACTCTGCTGGGCTACGACGTGGACAAGCTGAACCTGATAAAAAGCAACGAGGACGACGACCGCCAAACCGAGCGAAACAGTCCCATAGTCGTTCCGAAGAAGCAAAAGACGAACGATTCGGGAACTCACGAGGATTGGCTCTACCTCCTCGAGTCGCTGGAGCACAAAAATTCCAACGCCTACATCTCGGACGTTCTGCACTTGCAGAAATGTTCGTCGCGGCGAAAGCTCGAGAGCAGCGGAAAATCGAAGACCCCGGGCTTGTCGAACGTCGGCAGGATGAGCAGCCAAGCCATTCTGTTTCCTTATCTGCCGCTCGTGCTGTTCTCCCTGCATCTTCTCTACGAAGAACTGAAGCTCAATTGCGTCATGTCCGAGAGCATCCCGCTTCTCGGTCAGCTGCTCCATCAGCTGAGCACGGATCTCAAATTCCACCTGTACTCTCGTCACTATTTCCTGGACTTTCCGAGGCACTGCAGCGCCGAGAGTCATCAGTCGCAATTCACAGCCGCCGATCTCGAGAAGATAACAGCCCCGAATTACATGCCGATAAAACCGCCGAGCGTCTTCGAGACTCTGCACAGGCTGCTCAACAGCCCCGGACAAGTTGCGCCTTATCCTCATCTCAGTCGCGTGAATCCGCGAACGAAGAGCATCGTTCAGCTCGTCGGTCTGATCGGTCACGTAAGTTCGAACGCCGAGACCGTGGAGATCGACAGATTCACGAAATTAATCGCTCCCGCGGGAAGTCGCGTTGACTACAGCGAAACAGGATTCAGGCACGACAAGGACGTGCCGAGGAAGCTGGAATCACCGATTCCCGAGCGAATAGTACTGCTCTATCATCAGATGGGCCTGACGAAGAAGGAGCTGGAAACTTTGCCGCCCGGAGTGGCTCTCATTCTGAAAGACATGATGCACCGATGCCGAGAACGTCCGCCGTCCGATTGGCCGACTCGGGTCTACGAGCTGGTCGATCGACAGGATTTGGCGGCTCTGGAGAAGCACTCGGGTTCCTTTAAGGCCGAGCACAGCTCGGAAACGAGCGGGCAAAATTATCCAGCGCGAGATCCGGAGCAGGACGACGGGATGGAATTCGACGATTCGATACTGAAGCTGCGCTTTAATAAGGATCATCGGGTCGCCGAGTTGCGCAGGTTGCTCAATTCATCAAAGCCCGTTCGTATCGCGATCGTTCAGCGTCCGGACGTGAGCGATCACGATTTTATTGAGGAACAGGAGCGGCATCTTCACGCTCTGTGCACCAGGACGATGGCGCTGCCGGTGGCGAGAGGAATGTTCACGCTGAGAACCTCGATGCCGATTATAACGGAGCAATTGCCGATTCCGCGGCTGTGTCTCACGGGTAACGTGTGAATTTACGCATAAATAATTGTTGTTATTTTATTTCCTCTGTTAAAAAGTTCTTGAGTAACCATTGATGTCGATTTATTCGACCTCTGATTGATCGTTGGGAAAGCGATAGTTCGTTGTTTAATATCGGGAAATTCGGCAGTTTTTGAGAAAAAAAAAACATTATTTTTGCGTTTTTCGGACAAACATCGGTGCTTCTCGGAATCAGTGGAAAATTTTCCATCGGATAGAGTTTTTTAATTTTGCGAAATCGATTTTTTTCCGCATGATTGTTCCTAGTCTTAGTAAAATTATAATAATATAGTGAGTAATTGGTTCATAATTTACAATTTCCAATCACCAGGTAAAGCACCGCCTCGAGGGACGACGGTCGAACTCGCCCACATCGACGTCCCACCCAACATGAATTTATGGCCGCTTTTTCACAACGGAGTCGCCGCGGGTCTCCGGATTCATCCGGACGCGTCCAACATCGATTCCACCTGGATCGTGTACAACAAGCAGCAACAGGGCGAGTTCGGGATCGAGCACTCGGGTTTCCTCATGGCTCTGGGCCTGAACGGTCACCTGAAGAATCTCGCGCCGTTCAGCATGTACGAATATCTTGTCGAGTGTCACGAGGCAACGAACGTTGGGCTTCTTCTGGGATTGTCAGCCACTCATCGGGCCACGATGGACGTCTCGATGACGAAGCTCCTGTCGCTGCACGTCGAGACGCTTCTGCCGCCAACGAGCATCGAGTTGAACGTTCAGCAGAACGTTCAGGTCGCCGCGCTCATGGGCGTCGGTCTCGTTTATCAGGGAACAGCGCATAGGCACATTTCTCATGCGCTTTTATCAGAAATCGGTGAGATATTTTTTAGACTAGGCTAATCACGTGCCCGAGATACTTTTGCGCTGTTGCGCTCTTATAAAGCTTTAAAAGGGTAAACCGAAACTAAAAAACCCTTGTTCAGTTACTTTTGAAAAGAAAAAAATTGTTTTGCTTTTGCGTTGCACTTCAACGATGCAAATTTCAACATCATAAAAATAATGGGTAATCGTTTGTGGCGTCAGGAAGGCCACCGGGACCGGAAATGAAGAATTGCGTTGATCGTGAGTCGTATTCTCTGGCCGCTGGGATGGCTCTGGGATTGGTGGTCCTCGGACGCGGCGGCGGCGCCGATTTGGCGAGTATACCGGACACTCTGCATTACTACATGGTCGGTGGGCACGTTAGGCCTTTCACCGGAGCACAGAGAGAGAAATACAAGTCACCGAGGTACCAAAAATACGAGGCTATAACCGTATATTCATTATTATATATCATATCACATCATATTATCAATTATTATTATAATATTATAATCATATTATAATTAATATTCCAGTTATCAAATTCGCGAGGGCGATTCAATCAACATCGACGTGACCAGCCCGGGTGCCACGATCGCTCTGGGTCTGATGTACTTCAACAGCGGCAATCACGCCGTGGCTGAGTGGATGCGTGCACCAGGAACACAATTTTTGCTCGACTTTGTCAGGCCCGATTTGCTGTTGCTGAGAATACTGGCAAGGTCCTTGATCTTATGGGACGAGATCGAACCCACGACGCTGTGGGTGTCGAGCCACGTGCCCGATATCGTTTACAAGTATCGTCTGCAGAAACCAACGCCCGAGATTACGCAAAACGTCGATCTCGAAACGATGAAGTGAGTTGTTCTTTAAAGCTGCGTATATTTTACGTAATTTTCGACTCCTAAGCTTCACGTCAAATTTTCAAAAATTCTCCTTTAGCCAAGCATATTGCAACATCATCGCCGGTGCTTGCATGGCTTTGGGACTGAAATACGCAGGAACAGCCAACGAAAACGCGTTCAAGACCCTCTACAATTACGCGCAGATGTTCACCGCTCTGTCGCACAAGTCGATCGGCGAACTCGCGGGAAAATCGACGATCGAGACGTGCCTCAACGTAATTTTGCTCTCCACCGCTGTGGTGATGGCCGGAACGGGTGACCTCGAGGTGAGTCACCAAAAAATAAGTTGAAAACGAACTGGACAACATAAATGGAATGAATTTCAATTGATTCTCGCAGATCATGAGAATATGCAGACAAGTGAGAACGCGAGTCGGTCCGGCGAGCAACGTCGTCACTTACGGTTCGCATCTGGCGACTCACATGGCGCTCGGTCTGCTGTTTCTCGGCGGCGGAAGATACACGCTTTCCAACAGCCCGAGCTCAGTGGCAGCGTTGATAATCGCCCTGTTTCCAAAGTTCCCGACTCACAGCAACGACAACAGGTAAAAAAATAACAGCAACGATCACCGGAATTTTATCGAGAGATTAATAAAAAAATTCATATTAAATAAAACAAAAAAAAATAAATGTTAAATATTAAAAATTAAATATCTTCACAGGTATCACCTTCAAGCCTTGAGGCACTTGTACGTTCTCGCGGCGGAGCCTCGTCTCATTTTACCGCGAGACATCGACACGAAACAGAATTGCTACGCGACCGTCCACCTAACGTTCAAAAACGAAAGACTGGCCAGCGGCCAGGAGGCGGTTTTGAAAGCCCCGTGTCTGCTGCCCCAACTCGAGAGCCTGGAGAAAGTCGAATTGAAGGACGATCGCTACTGGGAAATTGTGTTCGAGCGAGGACACAACTGGCAGCAGCTCGAAGGGATGCTGAAAAAATGTGGCTCCCTCAGCGTGAAGCAAAGGGCCGGATGTCTGTCGTATCTCGAGGATCCACATGTAATTGCTGTTTATTAAATTTATTAAATTAGCTGCAGTCCCTGATGCTAATTTAATAAATCATTGTTAATATATATTTTTATTCGTCTGTTTTTCAGGGCTTCAGAAGTTTGGTAGCACAAACCTTGACGACCGGCAACGTCATAACGTGGGCGGCGCGACCTGAGCACGTGACGTCCTTCACGAACGACAAGACCGTCCTGAACATCGTCAAATACTTCCTGAATCGTGCGACCAACGAGAAGTTCAAGCACGAGGCGACTCGCGACGGACTGTTTTCCAGCAGCGGCCACGGAAAATCCGCGAATTCGAGCAACCTGTCCAAGAGCTTCGGTGACGCGATAGAAAAAGCGTCTCGATCGTCGTCATTGGACAGCGAAAAAATGGACACGGGCGAGTGCAGCTCGCCGAGCAGGAACGTTCAGAGTCTGACGAACGTGCAGCAGGAACTTCGCGAGGTTTCGGACTCGGAGAAGCACTTTCTGCAGACTCTCGCGATAATAGTTTACGAATGCGTGATAAAGGACAAGATAAGCTTATTGCCGTTGTGGGTGAACATGTACAAGAGCATCGAGTCGCTGGAGAAACGGCCGACGAGCTACGTCGTCTGGCAGATAAAACTAGTCTCGTCGCAGGTCCTCGAACGAAGTCAACTCGAGGAGGGAAACGCGTTGCTCAGCATCGAGAGCGTGTTGGCGATTAAGCAGCGCGCTGCTTTGATAATCGACGCGTGGGAGGAAGGTGAGATAATTCAGATTTTCTGCAGCGATTTTTTCTCTTCTGCCGCAGCAACGAGTAATAATTCGGTTTTTTCGTTGCAGAACTCAAGCCTGTTTTGAAGAGTTACTTGAGAACCGGCATCATCGGCAGAGCCGATTCCGGCACGTTAGCCAAATTCACCGCTTACTGTATATTTCACGATGTACCGTCTTATCAAAAGATGGAAGACAATCAAGTTCAAAGTAAGTAGAAACCGCCACGAGTGAACTCGTCACTCGTCCTCTCTATGGTGTTGCAGTTGGCATCGTTGGAATGGAACGAAAAAAAATATATATATATATGTATTATTCGAATGATTCTAAAATTATTCTAGCGATTTTAGAAAATTATTATAACGATGAATCGTTATAACAACTTTTTATAGCCAGTACGATCTTTTGGGTTCATTACAATAACTTTTTAAAAATTTATTTTCGTTGCTTTCCAACGATGCAAACTCCAACATAATTCCTCTCTTCTTATAACAAAAGCTCCTCTTTTTCTTTCAGTTCATCCGTTGATTAGAAACAATCAACTATTCCAAGACGTGCCGGACGTGACGCTCTACAAGTTGTACAAACTGCTGAATCCTGCGTGAAAACCTGGAAATTTTTGAGTCAATTTGCCGTCGCTGCATCGCGTCGGCGGTTGTTGTTGCTCTTGGTGCTCTCGGCTCAAGTTTAGTGTATTATAAACGTAATAAATTAAATTTTTTATTAAAAAAAATGCCATTGACATAGAAAATTTCCTAAAAAAATCATTTTTCCACATCGCGAGTTTTCTGAATTTCAATTGCCTCTCGCAGCAACTCAACTCTTATCAATCCTGTTGGCGCCTCTCCCATTAAATTAAATTGTTCTTTGGAAGAAAAATTCCACGTTATAAAATAAATAACGTAATAAAATAAACCTTTTATTAGAAAAAATTGCCATTGACATAGAAAATTCCCAAAAATAATTTTCCCGCATCGCGAGTTTTCTGAAAGTCAATTGGCTCTCGCTGCAACTCAACTGTGATAAATCCTGTTTCTTGGCGTCTCTCCCATTTAATTAAATTGTTCTTTGGAAGAGATTTCCCAAAAATCATTTTTTCGTACCACGAGTTTTCCGAAAGTCAATTGGCTTTCCGCTGCAACTCAATCTCATCAATCCTGTTGGCGCCTCTCCCATTTAATTAAATTGTCCTTTGGAAGAATAATTCCACACTAGACGAAAAACCGTCGCCTTCGGTAAAAGGGTTCCTCGTGTATTATAGGTTTCCCGGTGACCGAGTTTATTGCATTGTCGATCATCGCACCGACGAAGGTGTAACAGTAGACACAACCGACGAGGATGCCGCCGAGATGCCCGACGAACGACGCGTTCGGCACGATCAGATGAATCAGAACAAGTTCCGCCCAGACCGCAAATTTACTGGGAATTCTCATGCCCCCGACATTGTGCAATCTGTCGTGTTCCTCGCAGATCACGATGACTTTTAGCGCAAAGAGGACAGCGGAAAATCCAATTGCGCAGGCGGTATAATAGTGCCAGTCGCCCGTTATCTGCATCAGCGAGTACGAAACTGCGACATACATTGCGCTGCAGCCCATCGACAGGATTCCCAGGAGAATAACAAAGTTCGCCGTTCCGTACATAGGCTCCAGGTACGATCCTTTGAGAATCAACGATACCATGTTGTAGTAGAGATGCATGTCCGATCCGTGCTCGACGTTGGACACGACGAACGATCTAAAGTCCCTGTACTTGATTATTTTTATCGCCGATATGCAAACATCCTCTGCGTTCCACGGAACCTTCAGAACTCCGGTGAAGAGCAATGCCTGTGGGATCGGACAAATATACACAATGAAATATAATATATTTTATATGTTAAAAATTGTTGCTTAAAAAATTAGATGCCGTACCTGACCTACGACACTGGCGAGAGTCGCAGGTGGAATTTTGTCGACGCCGTAATTGAGCGCTTGCATGGCCAGCAGGTACAGTCCGTACTGCAGGCCCTGTTGTCTTCTCTGCACGGGTCTCATATTGTTTTAGAGAGTTTTGACTGACGTTACGAGACTGATGCAATCATTAGGAACAGGTTCGTCGAGGAACCACGATGCCGGCTTTCCGGATCCTTCCAGCAATTTCGATTTATTCGATTTGTTGATTTAACTCCGGCTCACACGCAATGCATTTACACTGCTGAATATCTCCGACTTTTGATAATCGCACCGCGCACACGTGTCATTTGATAGTAAAAACTTTCTCTTTTATCGAAAATACTGGTCTGTCCGCTGTCGGCGATTCCAACGAAATATCGCTTCGTAATATAGCAATATTTACCATTCTACAGTATCGCACTCTGCTGGACTGAGTCAGCTTTTCGTTGCTCGGTCGGTAACAAGAATCTGTATTTATTACAAATTGCTCACAGCTATATATAGGTATATAAAAGGAAGGGGTGAGAAAGAGAGATCAGCGAATAAGGTCAGCCGGCGCTGGCCCGCCAATCAAGGGTCCTCGCCGTTCGAAAACGGCCTTGCAAGGATTTGTGCGTAATTTTGTGCAGTCGCGTTTAGTCGCCGGATGGTCGGATTGCAGGAAATTCCGCCCCTCCGCAACTCCCGCGCGTTAACCAACCATTCGCAGCGAACTGCGCGCGCATCTTCGTTTACCCGATTCCAGCGCATCCTGCGCAAACAAATATAATTTATCACGCAAATATCATTTACATTTTACAAGGATTCGAGGGAATGTTTATGCAGTCTCATTGGCTGCCAGATTGCACGAGTTTCCGAGAGACCCGCCCGCTTTTTTCCTATCATTCTCGGAAGCCGGAAATCGCGTGCGCGCGCATCTTCGTCTTTGTTCAGCCGGTTTCCGCGATTCTTCGTTCCTTTGTTTCTTCGTCGTCACTCGTCGCGACGTGCAGTTCGCGTCCCGCCCGGCGTCATCCTCGACACGTTTGATGGACGAAATTTCGAACTGCTCGCGTTAACCTCGAGCAGAAAAATGCAGGAAACAATACAGCGAATTCCCGAGACATGTAAGTATCGCGATATTCGCGCGGGCGTCCCTTATTTTTTTTTCTCCGTCGCTGGGAAAGGGAGTGAGCGGCCATTTTTGCCGCGCGAACGATTAATCATGTTCGTGTGTATCAACTAGATGTTTATTATATCGAAATCGCCGATTCAGCGTCAACGTTATACAGGCTAATGCATGCCATTTGCCTGCTATGCGATTTGGCGAGTCAATTGGATTTTTTCTTTTAATATCGTCGAAACGTCACATCGACGAAATTTCGAATTGCTTGCGTTAACCGCGACGCAGAAAAATGCAGGAAAAAATGCAGCGAATTCCCGAGACACGGAGGTATCGCGATATTCGCGCGGGCGTCCCTTATTTTTTTTCTTCGTCGCTAGGAAAGGGAGCGAACGGCCATTTTTGCCGCGCGAACGATCAGCCATGTTCGTGTGTATCAACTAGATGTTTATTATATCGTAATCGCTGATTCAGCGTCAACGTTGTACAGGCTAATGCATGCCATTTGCCGGACGTGCGATTCGGCGAGTCAATTGGATTTTTTTTTTTTTAATATCGTCGAAACGTCGCATCGACGAAATTTCGAATTGCTCGCGTTAACCTCGAGCAAAAAAAGGCAAAAAAAAATGCAGCGTATTCCCGAGACGCGTAAGTATCGCGATATTCGCGCGTTGGCGTCTTTCATTTTTCTTTATCAGTGGGGAAGGGAATAGGCGGCCATTTTCGCCGCGCGAATGATCAGTCGCACCTTCGTGTGTATCAATTAGATGTTTATTATCGTAATCGCCGATTCAGCGATAACGTTACACAGGCTAATGACATTTGCCGGCCGTGCGATTCGGCGAGTCAATTAGATAGGTTCGCAAATATATACAATTAATTATATAGGCACTAAATGCTAATAATACGCGACGTCGCCGAATCACACGCGGGGCTCGCACAATGTCCTAACATTACATATATATATATATCATATAAACGTAAACGCAATTACTTAATCTCCCGTTTACAACCAATCGAGTATTATCAATATGACATACAAAATTGTGATTTTTCAACTCATCACATAGTCAGCGAAATTCCACAATAGTCTCAACAATTTATCACAAAAGAAAATCGTACGTTTTTTTGTAATTTTTTTTTTTCAATCGACATGTGTCTTTCTTTCATTCTCGTCCCGGCGATTTCTTTTTTATATTATACCGGGGCGATCGTTTCGACGCATAAATTACGCGCAACGAAACTCGGCGCATTATTATCACACGCGCTGAGCGGAGGTCCGAGTTTCGCGGACCGACGAATGATTTTACTTTTTTTTAATAAAAAAAATATTTACAAAAGCGCGTTCGGTGGACGGATCAAGTTAGACGACGTAGCGCGAACATTTTGTTTTTTTTTTGTAGTCCGCGCCCGACGCACCTAAAATCTAACAACTCTCCTCGACGCTAGTTAATCAGTAAAAAAAAATAAATAAATAAGGATAAAGCTAGGATGAATAATTCTTCATGGTCGGTGGATGTGGCTGGACTTCCGGTCCGGATTTGACTCACACTTTAACGTCGCCGTTATCTTATGCTTTTTTTTCTCCATTTCAGAAGCTTCCCGATCGTTCGTTCTGCTTCTGCTTCGTCACCGACCAATCGTCAATGCCTTCGACGTGTCGCATCGAGGTCGCCGACGAATCTTCTAATAGAATCGAACGGGTCGAGTTTCGGCGGGAATCTCGTCGGCCAGACGGAAGAGAGGATTCACGCGACGATAGTGCGAATTCTTGGTCGTCGAGATGAGCGTCGGCCGTTGTCCCGGCTTCCTCTGAGCGTAGATCGCGTTGCGCTTGTTTCCCGTCGTCGGATACGTCGGCTTTTTGTACTGAACGCGTTGGCCGCCGGCCTCGATCTCGGCGACCGACGGGATCTTCGGATACTCGAGCTCGTCGACGTCCTCGTCGCGGGGCAGAGGTCGCTGAGCGTCTCCGGGCACCGGACGACCGTCCGGAAACACCCGGATCACCATCGGTCCGACCAGGTACGGACCAGTGTGATCCGACGGCCGCGCGTAGTCGCCGGTCGGCGCCGATTCCTCGCCGAGTCCGTTGTGATCACTTCCGGTGGCTGTAACACAAATGGTAGACGCACTTTTAGATTTTTTAAATCGTGAAATATTTACAGGAGGCTCGATAACATTTTATAAAAATAGTATAACCGAATTTTTGCCCACGATTTTTTTTTCTCGAATTTTTTAAGGTAAAACTTTTTTTTTTCTCATAACGAGACGATGGATATTCCATAAAAATGAGGCTAGGACCCATAAAAATAAAAAAATTATAAATTATATTCGAATTTTTGTCCGCGTTTTATTTTTGGAATTTTTACCGGAATTTTTAACGAGACGAAGTATATTTAAAGCAAAAAAAGCATCAAAAATTCTTTTTCATTTGATCAGTGGCCTGTTCTCAATTCAGGTTGAGAACATTACTGTTCTCAATTCGCTATAAATACGTAACTATAATACTGAACTTTATTTTTATTCCGCAGCATCGTTTTATCGTAATTGGCGACCACGCGTCGGATTTATGACGCAGGAAATCGGATGCACAGTTCGAGCGGCGAAAAACCAAGGACCAATCCGTGAGGTGGAGTTCGATTGGCCACATTGGGGCTTAATTATGGCGCTTGTACTTAGCATACGGCCTCGGGCAAGGACGCAAGAGATAGTCGACGCGTATGTATATAAAAGTATATATGTATATATAAAGGTCTGTAAGAGCTGGGCGAGTGACCGCTCGGGAAGCAAGAGCCACGACCTCCTCATCTTCACCTCGGAAGTCTGGCGATTATTTTATCCGCGTATTTTCGCGTGCCACGTGGAAACAGACGCGCGAAACCTTTTGCAAATTATCGGCTATTCTTGGCTCTCACCAAGGATCCGGCTATTTCGGGCCAAGGCTCGACGATCTTTTCTTCGAGTTAAGAACGAATTTTGAGTTATCGTAATGTCATACACTGTCAGAAAAGAATGGTACATTTTATCCACAAACTCGTCGATTAAATTTAATGTACGATTGTGATATTAAATTAACGTACCTATGCAATACAATTGGAGAACATTTTGAAAATTAAAGTACTTTTAAAGTCAAATTAAAGCTAATTATAAAAATTACTGTACCAAAAATAAATTTGACCTCGCACTTTTATAGCAAATTTAGTATACCAGTTTATGAATAAAAACTTCCAGTACAAGTACGTTAAATTTAAAGTAATTTTTTTTTCTCAGTGCAGTAGTAATAAATATTATGGTTTTTATTTCAGCGACGATCAATCGTCTCGCGGCAGACAACAGAGTCGATATGGAACGAAGAGAAGATGTGAAAGCTGGCGTAGTACGACAAAGAGGCCACGAGAAAAGTGGCCTCGTTACCGCTCGGACCATAGAGACACTCGTGAGTAAACATTCCAACTGCTCCGCGCACCCGGTTTGAATTGAACGCATATAAAATCATAGAAATTATAATTACCTAAGGGATCGGCATTGTAGTACGAATCCTCTTGACCAAACTGAGATTCGTGGTTCAGCCCGTTTTCTCCAACCATAGCGCGCCAAACTGAAACAGTGACGAGGAAAAAATTTAGATTTTTGTCAAATACGAGATGCTTTTTTTTATTTTATTTTTTTTTATTTTTATTTTATTTGTTCGAATAAAAAAAGAGTGGTAACTTACTGGCATCTTTCGCGCCACGCTGGTACGGATCTATTCGGTCCAGCTGGTTGTTATCCATAGTAGCGAGACTCCTGATACCACTGACCAAAAGATTCTTGTTGCAGTCCGGTAACGGCGAGTCCGAGCAATATTCCGCCACTTGTCGGCTGAATATTCTGTACAGATGGCTCATCTGCAAATAAAAAGTAGATACACACGTTAGAACGTGAAAGAAAAAAAAAATTGATAAATTCAAATTATATTGGCATTTATCCATAAAAAGGAAATTTAGGCGAAAAACCAAATAAGTCACTTCTGTGCGTTCTTTCAAAACGTGAAAAAAACGTGTACGTTCAATGCCGAGAGAATGGACGTAATTTGAATCAAGCGGGAGATTTATTTGAATGGGTCGCGGCTCTATTCAAGAGAAATAAAAATTTCATGTAAATGGAAACGTCGACTGATGAACGGACCCGATTCTTGGCGCGTCCGGTGAAACTCGGCAATGTGTAACGCGCGCCTGGACTCAATGGCGTTGCACATGCGTGTCGCACACACAGAGAAAAAAAAATACCCCGGTGGCGATCATCGAACGCCAACGACGACACAAACATTCGGATCGCGCGTATCACGTATCGCGTTGCAACCTTTGCTTTTTCACAATAAACGCGCGTCCGTCGCTCCGGAACGGAACGTGCCGCATGTTCGCGAAACCACCGTCGCGAAAGGTATGCGCAATAGTCACTCGCATTATTGCATATAGACGACATCCACACGACGATGTTTCGTCAATCGTTTAACCGGGTGCCTCGGTCGGTGTCATCAAAATATCTGACAACGTTTATGTAAAGAGAATTATTTACCGCAAGCACATTGCGTTTGATACTTTAAACGATCGGATTGTGCAAAGCAATTTTCGTCGGTGGTCGCGGAGGTCATTCGGGAAATTGGGAGAAAGCTGGGTCGCCGACGGGTATTGTACAAAGAATATCGATGCGACATTCTTCTGTGCAACTCGAGGCGGTCGTAGATTTATTCTAGTCAACTATAGAATTTCTGACCGAGAGGCAATTGATAATGATCGCAGGAAACATCAATTGCTGCAATTCAAAACATTTTTCACTGTGGTTAATTCATTCATAAAACTAAGCAAAATTATAGCAATTTTTATGTAATAATAATTATTTACCATTCTCAAAACGACAGGTCAAAAAAAGAATTTCACTGTCGTGATTCTCAATGGACAAGGTAAACAAAAAAATGCAACAAAATGTTTTACTGCGGTCAACTGATTCGTAAAACTAAGCAAAAGTATAGCAATTGTTACTTAATAATTATTATTTAGCATTCTCAAAACGACAGGTCAACAAAATAATTTCACTGTCGAGATTTGTAATGGAGCTGATAAACAAGATAAAAGTGCAACAAAAACGATGCTTGCAGCGTAAGATTCGCGCGATATCCGTGAGTTGTTGTCCATGGAACGGCAAAGGCGCGATGAGCGTGAGATTTCAGTCCGATCCGGTCTGTTTGAAACGTACCTACCGGTTACCGGCCGAAGAGAGTGTTCTTGAACTTCAACTACACATGTATACTCGAACGGCCTAACGAGCGGAGCACGAGCTTCGACGGGGAAAAATAGCTTTTACCAATTACCGCAACACGCGCATAAACCGTCGGTCAATCCACGACTACTTTCTGCTTTCACGATCATTGGCCCTGGATATTCTTCAATTGTAAACCGAGGAAAAGGCGTATCTTGTAGAATGTATTCGATATTGTTTGGTGAAAGTGACTGCCGAGTCGCATTTGCATCTCCACCGGATGTGACCACCGAATTGCAACGTAAAATGAATCTGCCTACCCTGCTTAGAAATTCCGATTAAAACATAAAGAAACCGATCAAATGGACAAAATTCCGATTGAAAAATCATCGGTTCTAATAGGATTCAATTGAATTTTTGTCTGTTGTATTGGTTACTAATCGGATCGTTTAACCAGGGCAAACTCTTCCTCACAACACGACCGTTTATCAGAAATTAATCGAACCGTGACAGTGATTGTTATCAATAATTGTTGTCAATTACTTACTTTCTCATCTCTGGTAAGGAACTCCCACATTGGAATGGCCGAGCCGTCGGTTCTGCTGGCGAGACAGCAAACCAGGACGAGCACGACGGCGCCCAATCTTCTCACAGATCCACTGGACATCATCTTCTCCTTTCGTTGTCGTAACGTCCGACAATCCCGAATCTTCTCGAAAAGAAAACGCTGCACTCTTAATTCACTTCTCCAACGAGATTCCGATGCTTTTCACGTTATTCGTTGAACGATCTTCTCGTCGATATATATTTTTGTTTACGAATTCAATTGATATTTCTTTTATCAAGACGAAATCACTGTCGAAATTATATTTCGTATGTCCTGTGGTCTCTTGTTGTGTGTTTTAAATGATTTGTTACTTTGTCGTTTTGCAAAGGCTTTTGACATGAGCGTTCGACGCTAACTGAAGTCGGCGTGGTGGACGGTTCGGTTTTATATCTCCGGCGGCTCATAGCGGATGGGCCCACGTTAAAGCAGACTCGTCTCGGGCTCCCACTCTCGCCTCTCGTACGTACGCACGCACGGTCGGTCGGGGCAGGCTTCGAGGCGACCTACCTGCGCGCTGCTATGACGTAGTGTTTACGGTGCGGGACCAGCCAAGTCCTGGTCACCTACGTCCCCGGCGCCCGTCTGTGTATGTGCACCTTCGTACGACCTACCGGCGGCCGGTCTCGTCTAACCCGGCGTCGTGTTCTATAAATGTTGGAAACTGCTACCGCTTTATAGTTTCCACTGTCATATCGACGGGCTATCGATCACGTGGGATTCCTCGAGAATATTGGTCTTTTTACGATGATGATCCAAGCATTGCGTTCATTATGCGTGGCGCGTAATGCATAAAACGCTACATAATGTCTTCACTTCATGTTTTCCACACTCTGCATAGACAAATATTTTTGTTGGTCCGTTGAGTGTTGACATCTTCTGGCTCGACAATTTTGTTCAGAATTTTTTTGCCACACTCTGCATAGAAAATTATTTTTGTTGGTCCGTTGAGTGTTGACATCTTTTGACTCGACAATTTTGTTCAGGATTTTTTTTTACACACTGCATAGACAAATATTTTTGTTAATCCGTCGAGTGTTGACATCTTGTGGGTCGACAATTTTGTTCAGGAATTTTTTCAAAAGGAATAACAGAGAGGGAGAAAAAAAAATGAAGTGTTTAGTTCATGATTGCTCAGTTACACGACTTACCATGTACCGCAACTTTCAGTCAGCCTCAGAGATCGGCAATGCGGAGTGTTGCACTCGGTTCAGCGCACTCTGCAGCATCTGGTCGAGCTGAACCGCGATTTCTGCGAAAAGCAGGTGGCAGTTGACTATATGAGGGAAAACCGATGGAGTTGTCATCGCCATTCCACCTCGAGAAGCTGACCTTAACTGCTTCTGTTACTGCCACCTGCTGGTTTGCTATTTCTGGGCCCTCTGGACCCTGGGAAGACTCTAAACTCGTGTCGTGGTTGCAACTCGATATTTTTATTGCTGATAACGATGAGAAAAAAAAAATTACGTTCTTCCTAGCAGACCAAGTCGGTGGACAGATTAGCCTCAATAATTTTTTTAAATACTCAGCGCATAGTCTTTTAATGTAGCGTCCTTACGCTCGATTTTCCGCCAAAGGAGAATAGACGATCGATGTGCTGCGTAAAAAGTGACTGGAGGAGAGAATAATGACGCTGAGACTCGAAGGATTGAGGCAACTGGAGCAAAGCAGTCGAATGCTCTAGTTGTAAGCATGTGGTACGCATCTCGAGGCAATGTGTACTCGGGCCTCGAGGACCCAGGGCACGTCCTTGACGATACTTCCGTACCGGTTCGCCAACCTTGGTCCGCATTCCATCTGGCGCGTTGCCCTTGCTCCCGTGGAAAATGGTATTACGCTATCCAACATCGAAACACGTTTTTACCATCGTCAGATATTACGAGTCCCGTTCTGTTCACCGTTATTTTATTGTTAGATTTTTTTTGTCTGAACTACTTTTGATTCATCTCCTAATCAGTCGTTGTTGTTCTTTCAGCAACTCGATGAACTTACGATAAGCCTTTTGCCTGGTGTCGAGTTCGGATAAGCTTTCGAAAAATAAGAGAATATTCCAAACATTAAAGGCATTGAAAAGATTCATTTTGCATAATAATTTCAAACTGTTATTAGTAAATTGATGAAAAATAAAATTGGTCATCAAATCTTTCGACAACCGATTTTTTTTTGTTTCAATGAAAATGATTCGTTCTTTTTTCTGAGCATGTATGAATTTTTTCAAATTTTTAAATTCACTTTAAATCGTGTGATTTTCTCCAAAAAAAATTAGGTTGTCGAAGGATTTATTGAACAATTTTATGTTTCATCAACTCATTAATAACATTTTGGAATTATTACTATGCAAAATTATCCCTTCAACGCTTTTAATATGCGCGATTTTTTTGGATTTTTATATTAGCGAGAAGTGTTTGCAATTTCCTCCCTTTTTTCGAAAACTTATGCGAATTCAGACGATAGAATTCAATCGTGTTTACTTGTAAACACTGGCTGACGCGTTTCTACGGTGACGGGATTAGCCCTTGAAGAGGTCGTTTGGGTCCCATCAAATTGTGGAAGACGCAGAAGAGGAAGGTCGTGTTTACCTATTAACGTCAAGTGAGTCTTTTCCTGATGTTCACTGCGCACTTTGGATGGACCATCAAGCTTTTGGCATGTCGTTTATATAGTTTCACCGACCAGTTCGTAATTTCGTTGGTAATTGCCACGGGTCGCATATTAAGATTTGAATAATGTGTGATCCGGTGGGGTCGAGGTTCAGAGTTGTGGGTATTTTACGAGATTTTTAGCTCGTTACGATCCTACACTGAACGGCGCATCGGGACACACAGAGTATTACAATCTCGCTGGAAAATCTTGTATCAGCTGCGGCTGCATCCTGTCTACCGGGATTATGCAGTCATCGAGCAGTTATGTAAATGTGTTACTTACCAAACCGCACGTATACAGCGTCGTACCTCGAACAAAGTTACGTGCAGACTTACAGACGTTGGCCACAATTGTCCATTGTCAAGGTTAGGGACGTTAAAAATACTGGAGGATTTTTTTCGCCAACCACTGGACGAAGATTTATAAGAATAGCGTTTGAGTTTCATTACATTGTCAGAAAAGACTGGAAATTTGCATCCATAAACTCGTAAATTAAATGTAATGTATGATTGTGATATTAAATTAAGGTACCGTTGCAATCAAATTGCAGTAAATTAACAAAATTAAAGTATTTTTACAGCAAAATTAAAGCAAATTATAAAAATTACTGTACGAAAAACAAATTGGACCTCGTACTTGTATAGTAAATTTAGTATGCCAGTTTATGAATAAAAACTTTTGGTACATTACATTTGAAGTAATTTTTTTCTCAGTGTCTGATATTAGATTCGACGCAAACAGAAAGTGGCAATTTAGTTGCGTTCCCAGTATCTGACCACAACTAATCGGAGAAGGAATAAACCAGCCAGGATTTAGTTACACATGAACTTTTCAAGGAAGGAAAATCGCTATTCGCATCTCTGGTCAGAACTAATCTGAGCGACTTAGTTGTAGTAAATAGATTGTGTTTCAAGAAGGAAGACAGGGTATCGATATCGGTTGAATACATTGAGCAACGTCGTCGTAGACGATTGAACAACTATTAATAGTTATTACTAGAAGCAAAAAAGAGGAAGAGAAGGAAATAGTCGGATTAGCCGGCAGCAGTCAATGACTCACGATGTAAATAAAATACTTTGCGCCGACATTACGAAAGGCTGCATTAATGCATTCTACCTGTTCGCCGGGAATATGACGTCAGGTTTTATATTGATTGTGTTTAATAATAGATTTTGATTGATAACACTTGCAATTCATGGCGCAGTCCGCGCTGAACGATCAGCTCGATCATTTAAATTCAATGCCAATTGTACTTCCATTGATTGATAGGTCAAAGTGCTTGGATTTATCATCCGATTAGTGATATTAATTATTGTTGGCTGTACTTCATTATTTTTTAAATTATTTTAGTATCATTATTTTTTTTTTAATCCAATCGATTCGCCGATGCGCGAGAATACAAATTTTTATATCAGAATTTTCAAGTTCATCAGCTTGGATCCGATTAGTGATATTAATTATTGTTGCCTATGCTTCATTATTTTAACAATTATTTCAGTATAATCGATTAAAAGAATTCCAATCAATTCGCTGATGCGCAGGGATTACATTTTTTACGTCAGAATTTTCAAGTTTATCAGCTTTTATGAGCCAGACATTTTTGTCTGCACTCTTGAATAAAAATCTCGTAGACGCATCTGGAATTCGTGAATGAAAAACTGCACCATTGATGGTGCAATAAGCATCAGATTAGCCTGAGAGCAGGTTAGTGTCGTGGTGTTCGTGGTCCACGGCACCGAAATAGCTGACGCGTAACCACGGTAGTTTCTCGGCAAATCAGCGAGTCTGGGCGCCGAGTCATCATTGATATGATACTTGTAACTCGACGCTATCACCGATCATCTCGAATCGTTGTGACGTACGAATTCGCCGAATTTGAATATTTTTCTCGGGTCCTCAATCTTTTATTTTGTCGCCAGGTCATATCATCTATCGTGACTATCAGTCTGCATCCTCGTTCTCGTAGCAAAAAAAAAAACGCACCAACTGGTCATTCATTTTTTCTTCCGAATTCTTCTGAAATAGCCGAGAAGCTGTGTCAGAAGAATTCGGCTTTTCCCTAATAATTTGTGTTCAAAATATGTGATTACTAATATTTCCAGTTATATACTCCACCCTTTTCGAGAATTAAAAATTAACGTCATCAAAGATACTAAGAAAAATGTGAGTAATAAAAAAATATATATATTTTTTTCTTGTAGTTTTGAAATTCGATTGAATTTTGATGAATCATTAAGATATCTTCAATTCCGATCAAGTTTTCGTGAAACAACCTCGGGATCATTGAACGAATGCTTTAATTAAAAAACCCTAATTTTTTTCTTCGAAAACCGGACTTCCAAAATCGTAAAGAACGAAATATTCTTGGAGAAATCCGAGAGAATTCATTTAATCCACCGGTTTAAAAAAAAAACGTTGATCCTGAAACATTCTCTTGTCGCGAAGTACTCAAACAGCAATAAACTCGAACATTTGGCTGGGAATGCAAATGCAATAAAACGTCAATAAAAAACTTCGGCAATTGAAATAATCATCAAAAGTAAAATAAGAGTAAACGATTTAATTTTTTCGCATTGCCAGTGCGATCGATCAATTCGGCACTGCGGCGTCGTCCGGTTTTCTCGTTGGAGAATCAATCTACTGATTTATATAGCCTTTTATTGATTTATATCGATTTATATAGCCGCTGCAAAAGGAGCCCGAGAAAGAATGGGGAATCCCGAGTGTGTGGGCGGCAAGAATTTCTGAACGAGCGCATAATTTGTTGTTCTGTTTTTTTGTTATTTCTTTTTTTTTAATTTTATCTCTATGTCATAACCTTTAGGTATTAAACACTTTGGTTATTTAAAAATAATTCTGACCCAAGGGTCCCTTGAGTGATTTTGGAAAATTCCGGCCTAACGGCTTCTTGAAGGACTTAGAAAAATTCTGGCCTAGGTGGCCCTTTTGGTGTGTCCTATATACAGCGGCGGCGGCGGCGAGATCTTTTTATAATATAGAGAGATTTGCTGAATACGGATCTCTGGTTGCAGTGAACACGAATCAATCACTTGTAAATGGGCTCTGCCCTTGTATTATAAAATAAATAAATAAATAATTTTTTGCGCTGTGCGATTTCCCGCATATTTTTATATAGCCGAGCCTGCAGGTCGTTAATTCCGGCGCGGGCAACAAGTCAACAATGGATCATATTATATAACAGCTACGTCAATCGACGAACGCGCTTCAGGTATTTCGAAAGGTCATAATCGCAGCGGCGACGCCTCCGTTCCGTCGGATTGTCGCGCTTCCGATTGCTCGGAGAGCGGCGGTGATGGCCTCACTCGCGTTTCCGGGATCGGAGCGTCGAGGACTCGCGTGCACGTCGGCCGTCGCGTTTGATAAATGCCGAGGAGCCGTCGGGACACGAGTCACGAGATACATGCGTCGCGACGGCTCTTCAGTCGCCACATTCGAAAAGTCACTCTCACGTCTACGAAACGTGCGTAGAGGAACCTGTGGAATTTCGACAATGTGGGATTCGCTGGAATTTCCAGTTACGCACACAAATCAACGCCGAGAGGCGTCAAGCTCCGAGGAATTTCGTGTTCGCGTCTGGTCTGGCAGCTCTATAAGTAGACTTTCGTGGCGGTGATGCCGACGCTGGCCCAAAACCAAATTGCCTATTATTTTTCACACCTCTTGCCGGCAATTTCGAATGAATATCCTTGTGTCGTGCAATATTATATGCTAATATCCATTACAAGGCGCGTTGAAATTTCTGGTGGACATAACTTCGACGGATTTCAACCTGGCAAATGACATCTCTATCAGAAATCTTCCTGGTCGAAAATCTGTTTTACATTCCTGCCCTGGTAGGGCCAATATGTTCCTGAGTACCCTGGTTAAATCGTGATCCGATTAGAACCAATGAAACGGACAAAAATCCAATTCGATCCTATTAGAACCTATTATTTTTCAATTGGAATTTTGTCCATTTGAACGGTTTCTATATGTTTTTATAGGAATTTTTAAGCAGGGCAAGACTCACGACTGGAAAAAAACCACTTCGTCGTTTTGGATAATTTCGAGGATCCTAACGTGAATGTCTGGTGGAGATAACTTCGACGAATTTCAACCTGGCAAATGACATCTCTATCAGAAATCTTCCTGGTCGAAAATCTGTTTTACATTCCTGTCCTGGTAGGGCCAATAGGGCCCTGACCAAGGCTCATGACTGGAAAAAAAAACCACTCCGAGGTTTTGGATCATTCCGACTTTCCTAACGTGGATTTCTGGTGGAGATAACATCGACAAATTTCAACCTGGCAAATGACATCTCTATTAGAAATCTTCCTGGCCTAAAATCTGTTTTACATTCCTGCCCTGGTAGGGCCAATATGGCCCATACCAAGGCTCACAGGAAAAAAAAAACACTTCGACGTTTTGGATCATTCCGAGTATCCTAACACAAAGTATTACAGCCGCATCATTCGGGCAAAATGTCATCGCGACAAAGGTACATCCTGTAGAAAACACGCTTGGTCATTTGCGTCAGAGATGATCCGTGACGTTGATAGCCGGTCGTTTTTTTTTCTCATATCATTATTCGGAATTGGGAATATCTCCCCAAAACTCGTTATCGATACGTTCAATATATATAATTCTCGGAATCGGACGTTTTTGCCGATATCCGGTGCCCGATGACGGCTTCCTTTCTCCTCTAGCGACTACGCATATGCATATATATATATATATCCGACGCGCCGCTCGTCTGACGCAGCGAATAGCTGTTTAGACGAAACGAAAAAGTGCACAATTGCCGGATCCGGATCCACGTAATGTGCGTCGAGATTACCGGAGAGGCTTTGTCGAGATTTCCATGTTGTGATTTTAACTTAATTGCTCATTTGTTCAGGCTCTGAAATAAGCATGACTGTGCACACGCAGCGTAATTGCCACAATTTTCGATCCTGTCGTGAGAAACGCAGAGGGGCAGCAGAGTGAAAGAGAGGGATTCACGTGAATTCCCCGCGCTTGTAGATTCGCGAGATAATCAAATTAACCGATTGTCTCATTACCCTTAATTTATGTGTATTCCCAGGATGAGTCCGAACGAAGAGTCGCTGCGCACTGTCGAGCAACGGGAAAATCATCCACCGGCGAATCGATTAACTTATCGTGTCTGTTTTACTTAGCGCAATTTATGCACAGGGCCGGGTTATCGTTGTCGGGGCCCTAGGCACGATAAGTATTTCTTTTTTAAATATAGGGTAGATCTACCGTTAGTGGCCACTAACAATTGTGGCCATTTTTATTGTATTTTATTTATTAATTCATTTTGGTTTAAAACCAGTGCAAATCAGAGTCTTGCGCTGAACCCTCTTTTAAAAAGTTCATGAGTAACGAAAAGCATTGTTAGCAAAGTTCATTTGTCCTTGATAACTTTGACAGTTCTGTCAATATCGTATTTTTTTTTAATCCACCAAAAAAAGGTTGATAACAGTGTTTTCAGGGGTAGAATCTGCGACTTGAGAACGATGGTATAGGTTAGAAGTCGATATTTTGAAAAAATAAATTTCGTGACCCCGATTTGGGCGGTTTTCGGCCCGGCGGCCAGATCTACGATTTCTGACAAACTGTTCGGCCAAAAAATTTTTTTTTCAAAATCAACTAAAAAAGGGTTGTAACCAGTGTTTTCAGGGGTAGAATATGCGACTTGAAAACGATGGTATAGGTTAGAAGTCGATATTTTGAAAAAATAAATTTCGTGACCCCGATTTGGGCGGTTTTCGGCCCGGCGGCCAGATCTACGATTTCTGACAAACTGTTCGGCCAAAAAATTTTTTTTTCAAAATCAACTAAAAAAGGGTTTTAACCGGTGTTTTCAGGGGTAGAATATGCGACTTGAGAACGATGGTATAGGTTAAAAGTCGATATTTTGAAAAAATAAATTTCGTGACCCCGATTTGGGCGGTTTTCGGCCAGATCTACGATTTCTGACAAACTGTTCGGCCAAAAAATTTTTTTTTCAAAATCAACTAAAAAAGGGTTGTAACCAGTGTTTTCAGGGGTAGAATATGCGACTTGAAAACGATGGTATAGGTTAGAAGTCGATATTTTGAAAAAATAAATTTCGTGACCCCGATTTGGGCGGTTTTCGGCCCGGCGGCCAGATCTACGATTTCTGACAAACTGTTCGGCCAAAAAATTTTTTTTTCAAAATCAACTAAAAAAGGGTTGTAACTAGTGTTTTCAGGGGTAGAATATGCGACTTGAAAACGATGGTATAGGTTAGAAGTCGATATTTTGAAAAAATAAATTTCGTGACCCCGATTTGGGCGGTTTTCGGCCTGGTGGCCAGATGTACGATTTCTAACAAGCAAAACGACAAATTTCTTTTTTTTTTTGTTCAAAAGTAACTGAACAAGGGTTTTTTAGTTGCGATTTACCCTTTTAAAGCTTTATAAGAGCGCAGCAGCGCAAAAGTATCTCGGGCACGCGCGCCAGCGCGTGTGATTAGCCTAGTATAATAAATTAGGGAGGGAGTTAAAATAGTGAATGGCTAAACGCTAAAATAACGAATTTAAAAATAATGAATGTCTGAATCTAGAATAGCCATAATTTTTTTATTTGCTGTTTTAGCCATTCGCTATTTTTATCATTCGCTATTTTAACTGCACTAGGAAGTGACGCGCGCTTATGCGCGCAGTCGGAGGTTGGTCAGCGTAGGGAAGAACCTTGCGATTTTCGGCGAAAAAAAGTTCGATTTAACGAAGTTTTAAAACCCTATCCGATAGCAAATTTCTCGTTGATTCCAAAAACGATAGGTGTTTGCCCGAAAAATCGAAAATTCGAGGAGAAAAACGCGAAAAACGATTTTTTTTTCTGACGATATCGTCACCCTATTTATGCGAACGATACGTCTACCCTATTTATTCCCTACATAAAAAACAATGACTTAGTTGTTTGCTCAGCCTTGAACTGCGACGTACGAAGGAATTAATTCCCCGGTCCAGATTGTAGTCACAAAAAAAAATCAAAGTTCGATTGCGAGCGAGCACCGGTCGATACTTAGCATACACTCATGTCCGTCCTCGAAAGGTCGTTTCGGAATTCCATTCTCGATATTAATCACTCGGAAAGTCCCGCGGCGTCTCTTCCACGCGGGTCACTCACGAACGACTTATAATCGTATTCCTGTTCTTCGTCTTCCTTTTTTTATCACTTTACTATTATAGCGCCGGGCAGTCGCCAATCATATGCAAAACTAGTTCGGCTAAACCCGTATCTGCAGCCCCAAGTTGATTGGAAATTCTGAAAACGTATTAAATGTGACAAGCTATTTGGTGCATTAATGAATTTATAAAATATGTAAAATATTCTGGCGAAGAAAAATTGCATACCAAACGATTGCAATTGTAAGTATTGACTGATTAATTCATAACTGTTGGCACGTAATTAATATCGTCGCTGTTTGTGCTGGAAAAGGAATTAATTACGTTAAATCACGAAAAAAAAATCTCTTGCGAATAAATAACACTGAGTTTCAAAAGGATGTTCATAACTATTCCGTCGAGTTTCATTGTACGTGCTTTCGACCCACGCCGATTCTATTTCAAAATTTTCGCTCGCTTTATACGTAGTCAAACGCGAATAGCCATTCTCACAATTTGCCCACTCGTTCTTTTCAGGTCAACATCCCCATTAAATTCGGCATTCGTGTCTTTTTAATTTTATCGATTGTCATGCCTTCGTCCCCGAAGACCTTGATCAATTTTTATCCTTTTCATCGGTGCATGATGCCTCGCGTCGGTCTTTCGAAATCGACAAATTTCAGTCGAGAGTTTTTTTTTATTTTTATCAAATTATTTTTATTTCATCGTTTTTTTTTATCTAACTAGGCTAATCACACGCGCTGGCGCGCGTGCCCGAGATACCTTTGCGCTGCTGCGTTCTTATAAAGCTTTAAAAGCAGGGGGCTTTAAAGGCAGACGGCAGTTAAAAATTGAGATTCAATATAAAACAGTCAAACGTCAATTAAAATTAAGCATCAAATTGAACAGAAAGAAATTGTACAAAAAAAGCTAGGCGTCCGATGTAGGCGGACGGCTCGAAACCCAAAAGCGCACGAGACATTCTACTCGACTACACAGTGGATTACCGTAAATCCATTGACGTCAGAATCTCGATGCGCGCTGAGTAAAAGCGACCGTTCACGCTTGCGATATTTCAGCACCGAAAATTCTTCACCTTTGGCTGATACGAGGCGATTAGTTTGCGCCGAGCATAGGCGACTGAGGCGTCGGCCATATTTTACGCCCGATGTTATGTCATTAGGCGTTGACCAGAGAGAGAGACGATGTGATCTCGAAAAAAAAACCAGCGCTGAGAACCAGAACGAAGCAAAAGACAAGGATACAAGGTTCATCGACATGTTTTTCGCATCAAAGAAAAAACGTGAATGTGTTGGCCAAATATATCCACTATTCCGTTTCGGTATTGTACCACCTCAACGCTCTTATGTATAGTATAGATAGATATGATTCTCGTCACGTTTTACTATCGTAAGGAACGTATTGGTACCACACGTTGGCCTGTCATCGGTTTCTCAAACGATGCTGCTGGTTGTTACGATAACGGCAGTTAAATGCGACGATAATTGTCATTAAGAAATACAGCTTTCACCTGACACGCTTCTTGGCCGTGACAGGAATCGACGATTGCTTCGGGGAGCTTGCAAATATTCCGTCGTACGTGTCGCTTATTTTCCTGCGATTCGATGTGGGTTTCGTGAGTTCGCCACGTGCGACATTAAACGACAGTCTTTCGACAGAGTTGATTTTTTTCATTTAATTGCTGCTGTTATTCTTAAATAATTAATTACGGTTGGTGATTTTTTATTTTAACTGCTGCAAATGTATATTATTATTTTTTTAACTGGGGCTTTTAATTTGTCGACGAATTGAGTTGCTCTGTGCGTATCAGATCTAAATATGTCTTATAATACCAAAAATGTCACTCTTCCCAAGGCTGCATCTTCCAAAAGAAGATGCGGTAAACATCCTTTAATTTTTTTAATATTGCAGGTTTCAATCCGCCTCTGGCTTACACTAGTTTTTTTTAAATAAAATTCTTACTTGTCCTTTGGACGGTTAAAGTGTCGTTTTTGCATGGTTCGCGCTCACTATGTGCAGGCGACATGTGCGTGAGAACGTAAAGTAGAGGTAACTGACGGCCGGCGATCACGGTGGCGGCTTTTAGCATCAATTACACGCGGCTTTTTTTCTCGCGAATCCTATGTAAATTAAAAAAAAAGCATTTTGCCTCGAAAACAGATCGAAATGACGCAATGCGTGATGGATGCTCTACGTAATATCGTGTTATGTGGGTCGTAAATCACCGTTTTTAGTTTCATCGTGCAGGATACAGTTTTTAAATCGATGATCGAGACATTGTTGACCTTGGTGCATTGACGGACGTTCCAAGCGCTTGACAATGTCACGAGAGAAAGGTTTATACCCCTTCAAAAAATTTGCGATTTTTGAGGGTCGACTTTAAAATTCTGCAAAAAATTGAAAAATCTCGATATCGCGTTCCGCCTTCCGGCATTTTCTTCGTGGAAGGGTTTTCTTTCGAAAAAGAAAATTAAGATTCCATTCATCCAAAGAAAAATTACATCGATTTTTGTGAAATGACAAAATTCGAAAAAAGTGAAAAATCATTTTTCGCTTTTTTCTCCTCGAATTTTCGATTTTTCAAGCAAAAAAGGGCAACTTTTGGAATCAGCGGGAAATTTGCCATCGGATAGGGGTTTTAAACCTTGCTAATCCTAGTCAGAAAAAAGAATAATGCTTTCGATGAGTAGATAGGACGGAATATGCAGAGCAGCGGTCGTCGGAGGTCGGAATTCCAAGGTTATCGTAGCGCGTGGGTCTCAGATAAGAATTTTGGGTTTGGCGCGACAATAAAAATAGATCCAAAAAAGCAAAATAGCTGAAATTTCTCTTTCCATCGCTGACGATAAACACATCGTCGGGTCTGTTGCATTTGGTCTTGTGACGCTCTTAAATTTAAAAAATGCAATGAAATTCATCAATATGCATGATTAAATATGTTCCAGGCAATTAAATTTGTCAATTTCGAGCAACTAATTTGTCCGCCCGACGGATTAATTGGTTGACACCATCTAATTTAATATCGCCCGGAGCCAATATTTTTTAATCAATATTTTCGTCATCGTCCACGTTTTTTTTTCTGTTTGTGGTAGGTCAATAATTTACGTAAAAACCTCACGTCGGTAATTTCTCGATAAATAATTACGCGAATAATGAATACGATAAATTTTAACTACTTTACGTGGGATGCGGAAAAAAAGACCATAAAAATTCTGCTTTCGTTCATAGGTCGCAACGGGCTAACGAAAAAGTGGCTTATTCCGCCCCACCATTTTCTGCATATAGTGCAGCAGCACTCGCGGTGGTTGGGTTTCAGCAGCCTCGGCAAACTCCCATGGATCACCCGTATATAATTTAAGACTCTATTCGAACGGATACCAGATTCCTGAATAAAGATCTGTTTTGATTTCTGTCGAGAGAATTTCGAGAGGAGAATCTCCTTGCCCCTCCGACTGACGTCAAGAGGGACCCCGGGTCGGTGCCGCGCAGCTGCTTGTGCCGCGAATCTAGAATGCCGTAAAAAGTGAGCCCGGCGCCATCCGGTTGCGATTCGTCGCCTCGAGCGGCTTAGACACCGGCGCGCTCGCCGCTTATACATTCGCCGTAACTATTCAGCTTTATATGGATTATTCACGATTGATCGCATCGAGAACCGCCCGCATAAAATTCGACAGCCTCGACTTTGGTCCGATCGTTATTTCACTGAGGTACCTTTTGTTCGTTAGAAAAAATATCTGCTACAGAATTAATAATTTTTCATTTCCATACTTAACCCACTGGCGCTGATAGCAATTTTTATCAACGTCCTGAAAAATCGATAACCATCATTGTTTCCAGTAAAGAATTAAAAAAAAAAAAAAAAATTGGCAGAACCGGAATTCGATTGATCGCATCGAGAACCGACCGCATAAAATTCGACAGCCTCGACTTTGGTCCGATCGTTATTTCCCTGGGGTACCTTTTGTTCGTTAGAAAAAACATCTGCTACAGAATTAATCATTTTTCATTTCCATACTTAACCCACTTGGCGCTGATACCAATTTTTATCAACATCCTGAAAAATTGATAAGCCTCATTGTTCCCATTGAAGAATTAAAAAAAAAAAGAACAATTGGCAAAACAGTAGCGAAACATGTGTTTCGCATCCATCATCTCCTCCAGACGCGACGTTAATCAGGCCTCCGATATAAAAGCATTAAATACGTTAACGCAGAGCCGGAACTCGAACGAACGTCCTCCTCCTTAATTTTTTTTTTTTTTTATTCTCAGGCTGTTGTGTGCCGGGCCATTGACGTATATGGAAGCGGAGGTGTGTTTCTTCGAAAGGGACACGCGGGTTTCGGGCCGTGAGCTAACTACACTGGCGTTGGCGAATCCTCCCGGCCAGACCAGGAATTTCGGCCAAAATAAAGACTCACTGGAATTTCGAATTAATAAATCGTAATTAATCGAGAACGTCTAGCGCTGGCGCCAGTGACGAGACTAACCCGAAAATCTATGGTCAACCCGTGGTTAGTCGCGGTAAACCGCAGCTCCCGACGTCGCCGCTGCTTCAACTGAATATAAACGCGTATGGACTTTGGCAGGCGCGTGCTCTGAGCTCCCCACTTATCGGACGCGGCGGCATTAAAATCTGAATAAAATCGTTTGGAATCTCAGCGGCTTTTTCCGATGACGTAAATTAATTATATACCGGGTTGGATTAGGTGCTCGCAATTAATATATAATATATTAATTGTTGTCTGATTTATATCAAACGTTGCTTGGAAATGTACAAAATTATTATCTTAAATTGAAATGTAATAATATTATTTTTTTAAATATCATTTTTAAATTGAAAGTATGAAAATGCGGGGTTGGATCAGGTGCTCGCAATTAATATATAATGTATTAATTGCCATCTGATTTATATTAAACCTCGCTTGAAAATGTACAAAATTATTATTTTTAAATTGACATGCGACGAAAATCGATAGATACTGACCAGGACATCGAAGTGAACTATTCTACAATTAATAACTGAGCGACGATATCATACGTATATTGAGTTATTGAGTCATTGTGTCGAGACGACAGCTGGCAATTCGATTTCCATTAGTGTCGCATATAGGCGTGATGCGATTGATGAGCTGTAAAGCAAAGATCGGGCGATTGTAAATATTATATGGCTCGTCGTATAATGCAGCTAGTTTGATTGTTACCTTTGTAAAATTCTGCTTGGAAATTAACGTCCGGCAGAAGTCGATGGATTTTTTGTAGTACCGTTGCTTCACCGGCCAGGGCGACGTTTGTGTTCCAAATCTAAAATAGCAAAATTATTATTTTTTGTTTAATGTTCAAATCCCTCAATGCTCTTATCTCTTCCTGAGGTTAAATAGAAATAATCACCTGAACGAGATCGTCCCGGTCTCTGATAGACACAGTAATTCCGCAAACTTCGTCACCTTCCGCAACGCTGTCGGTAAATTGTTCTCCTATAGCAGCCAACACGACTTCTTTCCACACTTTTTCCTGAAATTCATAAAAATTCAAATATTTTCCCGAAAATTAAAATTCAGCAAAATTGACGCTGATAAAATTCATTTCATTATCAGCGTCAATAGCTGATTATAAAATTAATTTCATTACCAGCGTCAATAGTTGATAATAAAATAAGAGCCACGCTCTTACCGTGTCGCTTTTGTGACATTTTAATCTCCAAGTTCCGCCTTTTTGGTTTGCAGCTTCTTCCCACAACGGAAGTCTCCCATCTCTCATCAGATGATAGCTGTACTTTATCTGCAACTCGTCCGCCTTTGGGATGTTGTTGTAAACAGCCCAAAAACCTTGGACAGTATTGACTGTATAGATTTTTTTCAAATTCGCCCTGTATTCCACAGCCGTGGTGCCGGGAACAGCTCTATCAAGAATTCATAAATATTTATTTCCCTTTTACATTTTGAATTGATCTGCCTTAAGGGGGGGGGGGGGGGGGTAGGGTATTAAAATTTTTTTTTTGGCATTTTTATTTTATATTTTTTACTGAATGCATAATACCTCAAGAATATTGTGTCAAATTTTCAAGTCAATCGGAGCAAAATTGACGACGTTATGAATATTTTTATACTCGCGGATTGCTGTACCGCCCGGCCCGAGCGCGATTTTAAAGCGTTCTCCTGAAAATCATCATTTTGAAAGTCGGTGCACACGATTACTCAAAAACTAATTGTCCGATCGTTCTGAAATTTGGCACAGTGCTACTCCATATAATTCGTCAGGTAACGCCGAAGGCGTTTTTCGATTTTTATTAAAATTATCAATTTTACAATAACAAATAGGCTGATTTTTCCAGCAAAAATCGCGTTTTTGACTTCAAAGTGATGCCAAAAATTCAAAAATGGTAAAAAAAAAAAAAACTCTTCGGCGTTACCTCGAGAAACATCTCCTCTAATGAATGCCGTTTGAATTTTTGGATTCGGGCAATCCTACTTCGAGAAATCGTGTGCACCGCAAATCAACTTTTTTTCGAGACGCCTCCGGAGATTCTCTGCCAATCACTTGATTATTTATTTTTTTCCATAAAAATTTTACAGAATATTCTTGAAATGTGCCACTATTATGTGGAAAAAGATTTAATTGATTATCACTATTTATATCGCCACAAAAAATTCTCAAATTTATGCCTTTTTTTCGCTGAAAATACCCTACCCCCCCCCTTAATACAATTCCCGCCCTTACTCAGTCGGTATCAAAAATCTGTAATCCAATATTTCCAAGGGTTTCCAACGAATTCGAACGAAAGCAAAGCCGCTTTCACTTGGTCCATCAGCCGCGCAGTGAAAGCTAATTTGCTTGCGTATGCAGAAACGTCCGTTATTACAAAAAAAAAAAAAATAATAATAATAATAATAATAATAATAAAAATAAAAAAATTGAAATTACAGTTGTTGCTACCGACCGCGGTACGTCACACTTCCTTAATCGGCGGTGCATTAAATTATTCATCGGAGCGAAATTAGTGGCGGCATGGTAATAAAACCAATAATGTTGCAGACATAATGTTTGTCGACGATATTTCAAAGGCGTTCCGAATGCAACGGATCCAAAGTCCGAGGTTTTCGTACTTTTATCTCGTTTCTCCCAAGAAGGTCGTTTCCACCTACGCGACATTTTTCGTTTACATTCGTTATCGTCGAACTCACTTGTCGAGCCAGAAAGTCCACGAGGATTGCAGCGGTATCCCCGACGTATCCTGCTCCTGTATGTTTTCCGTCGTCTCGCTCGTGAATACCGGCGACTGCGAGAAATTCCCGGAGCCGTCACTCGGCTCGCAACCTAAAGCAGCCATGTTTCAACGTTATTCCTCGCCGCCAGAGCTCTCCAAGTCGGGCGGATCTGCTTTTGGCGAGAGAGATCATGTGACGGATCAGCCAGCCAGCTAAACGTCACACGCAACAGCTGAGCTCGGAAACTTATGCATACATATTGTATGCGTGGATGTGCGATAATTGTTCTCCGCTGATAAGCAATATTAAAAGCTTAGCGGCAATCTACGCTAACCACAACCAATAAGGATGACGCAGAAATCTGCCTTACCTTCAGACGTTAATATCGGAAATTAAGGTAGGCCTTGCACCTGGTATCGATTATTGAGAGGAAATTGCAACCACTTCTCGATTTTTTTTTTTTAGATTTATATATTACCGAGAAGTGGTTGCAATTCTTTCTCAATTTTCGAGAATTTATGCGAACTCAGCTTAATGCGCAAGGACTACCTTAAGGGCATCTGAAACATCCACACAGAGCCCAGTCGGTATAAAAAACTGCAATGACCGATTTTTACGCGTATTTACCGCTAAACAAAAAAAAAAACGTTTATTACAGTTTTTTTGTAACTCATGCACGTAATGTCGCACATTTCGTGCCCGCAAAGCGTGCGTGAGATCGCGTATTATGCTCATGTCAACGTAGATAATTTCACGTACGCCATCTGGTGCGTGAAGTTATCTACATTACTTCACGCACACATTGGCGTGCGTGAAACTATCTACAAGATGATCTCACGCACGCTTTGCAGGCACGAAGATGTGCGACATCACGTTGACATTCGTTACAAAAAGTAATATGTGATACATGGGCGACAAAGCGGCCATCCCGCGGAGGTTAGAAAGCAGTGCACTCGCCTCCTCTCGTGCTACAAACAACACTCGGCTTCGCCTCGTGTCGTTGTAGCACTCGATTTGGCGAGTGCGCCGCTTCCTAACCTCCGCGCGTAATGGCCGCTTTCTCGCCCTTGTATCACAAAGTACTATTATTACTACAGTCGGTATTTCAGATACTCTAAGAAGGGGATCCATGCAATTTACCGATGGTACAATCGCGGTCTTATAACTAAAATCTAAACGACCGGGAAACCAGAACATTACAAGTCTAGGATCATTTGATCTGTGGCAAATGGAATCTGTTTTGTCGTCTTGGCAAAATCTTTCAGCAGTGACGACAAAAATCTGCGCATACTTTACATTGAATATAAAACGTGATTAAAGTGCAGAAAAATGATCTATTAAAATCTTCCGTGGCTCCGTGGGATTTGATTTATTTAGCGTCTTGGTGCTATTTTTAGAGTGTCCGAGCGAAGCTAGAGCAAGGAACCACTTGAATAGAACATCTAGTATTAATCGCGACGCGGTCAAGTCAGACGTTAAAACGTCCTGAATAGTTACTTTATATCTCACAAAAGTCCAATGCCCTCGATTATGTAAAACACTCGTTCATAAATGACTGCGAAAAACGGACAGCGTAACGAGTGTCACCAAAGATTGTGAATACACGCGTTTCGGTGCAACACACATTATGCACAACGCGTGCAAGTTTAAGGCAGTGCCGAAGTTCTTGGGGCGTCACAAATTGATGCTCGTTGGTCTACTCATTTCCGCCTCTGGGCTGATAGCTGTGAATGAGTATTATAAGCGGCCGCCCCTGATTCGAGACACTTACAACGATGACGTCGTAGCGGAAATATTGGACCATGGTACGTATGCAGATTTTCTATTATGTTGAAGTTTGCATCGTTGGAAAGCAACGAAAATTAACAAAAAAATTATTCTAATGAACCTAAAGGATCGTACTGGATATAAAAAGTTATTAAAACGACTAATCGTTATAATAACTGTTTAGAATCGCTAGAATTTTTTTTTTTTTTTTTTTTTTCCGTTGCATTCCAACGATGCAAACTTCAACGTCATGATTTTCTCGCGCAAAATACGAAATTAAAAAATTGCATTGCTAAGTTTATTCATTAAAAAAAGGCTTAGTTTATTAAAAAAAAAATTGCTAAATTTATTAATAAAAAAAAAGTTTTTCAGCGATGGTACAATTTTACTGGCGAGAAAAAATGGTACAATAACGAGACCATCTCCATGTTCGACGAGAGGCTCCTCGCTGAAATACGCGACACGTGGATCGTGAAAAAGTCCGACTTCGTGAAATCCTACACACTTATGGAACCGGAAGTGAGGGATCTATCGATGGGCCAAGCTCGAGCGATCGTGGAAATTTTGGAAAATAAAGTAAGTTGCCTTCATATAATTGCCGCCAAGGCTCCTTGAATTAAGCATTGTGGGATAAATTCTCATCGCAATTTAACAGCGAAATGGATTTTTTATAGAGTGCGGCGCGTACGACGGCGAAACGAGAAGCAACACGCTGATGCTCGAGCGATATTTCGGCTGGACGGGAATTCTCATCGAGGCCGATCCCATAAATTTCACGAAGATGCTGAACAAGAATCGAAAGGCTCGAATGTCGCCTTCGTGTCTCAGCGTTCGGCCTCATCCGACGAATGTGCGTCGATTCTTGTCATGAATTATTAATAATTCCATTTAAAAATGGAATTTTTAAATGTTAATAATTTCATTTTAATGCAATTATTATCATTATTATTATCATAATAATTATTATTGTTATCATTTTAATAGAATTATGCATTTTTTTTAATTTAGTTATTATTATGGCGTAACCTTTAGAAGTTACTCTTTGACTTCAGGTGTCTTTCCTCCTGGCGAGAAACATCGGACGCATTCACGTGCCCGAAAATTCGGAGAAAAATTTGCCTGAGAACGATTTTGATGTTGCTCACAGTGGAAGACACATCGCTGTTCAGTGTTTTCCTCTCGCTTCTTATGTCGCAGCGCTCGGAATCAAAACCGTCGATTACCTTAGTCTCGACGTGGAGGGCAGTGAGATGGACATTTTGAAAACTATACCGTTCGATAAAATCGACATACAGGTATCGTTACAGTTAAATTTTGTTCACAGACGAGAGATTTAAAAAAAAATTGTTATTGCAGACTTTGTCGGTCGAATACATCCACGTGAACAAAAGCCGAAAATACATGATCGGTTTTATGGAAAAAAGGGGCTACTACGTCTACAGCTTCGTCAAGCATCCGGACAACTTGGCGAACGACATCATATTCGTAAAGAAGGGCTCGTGACGTCAGTTTGTGAGGAGCAAATTTAGCTTACAATTCAACCAATGTTCAAATCTCATTATCGTTTATTTCGCAGATAAATACGGCTATGATACACATGCGATTATTAATGTAATGCTTTAAATGCAGGAACAACTAATTGAACGGAGTCTTGAATAAAATACTTAAAATAATTTATCGTGACTGATTTCGAACATTCATTTGCGCCAATTTCACGGATTTCAATTAAATAAAATAATTGATTGTTATTTTCTATTTACAAAATATATGTACACCCGAAGATAACCGGGAAAGGGTCAGGATCGTCGGACCATTTCCGTGGGAAACTTAGTAGCTGTCCGAGATCGATTTCCAGGAGCAGAGAGCTCGTTGATCGTCCGGTGCCTTGCCGAAAGGCTTCGTTCCATCGGGCGCTACGTACTTGTTGACCTGATAGTCGAGCAACACTTCGTAGTTGTAAATATCCGAGCCGAGCTGCTGAGTCAACGGGCTGGTGTTGGTGGTGAAAATTCCGGCGAAGCCTTTCCTCTTGGCGAGCCTAAGACATTCGTCCTCCATCACCTTCATCGTGATGACGTTTTCAGCTGCGCTCAGCTGATTGTGGGTGCCCATCATAAAAGTATGGAAAATCTGTCCGCGTCCAGGTGGCAATTGACCGTCGCGTATCGGACCCTCGAGGCTCTCCAGGAATTCGAATATTATCGTCAGCTTCGAGTCGACGGTCACCTCGGGTTCGTCCCGCGCGTCGAAGTTCAACGACACCGCGAGCACTCGATCGTCGCCCTTCGCGGATTTCACGACGAAACAGAATCCTTTCTCAACGAGAGCGTCCCACAGCTTCATCATAAGCTCGGTGTAGTCGTTTCGGTTCAAGTCCGGAAGGAGCCATCTTTCCAAGTCGGCTTTCGTGTAAAAGCTGTCGGTGATTATTCTGAAATATTTGCAGAAAAAAAATTAATTTTCCCGTTTTTCTCGTCGAATTAAAAAAAAAATGATGAGGGTCGATTTAAAAATTTTACGAAAAATAAAAAAAATCAAGATATCGCGATTCGCCTTGCGGCATTTTTTGCGTTGAAGGGTTTTCTTTCGAACGCAAAAAGAAAATCCAGATTTTATTCATAAAAAAAAAATTACAACGATTTTAATGAAGCGACAAAATTCGAAAAAAGTGAAAAATAATTTTTCGCGTCTTTCTCCTCGAGTTTTCGATTTTTCGGGCGAACAACCGTGATTTTTTCTATACTTATTAAATAACCATTACGTACTCTATCACTTGACTTTTGTGCGAATTGTTCAGTTGTTCAGTGACATATTTCTGTTCGTCCGCCAAATCCGCCTCGTTGTCGCTCGACCCGTCGTTGCTCAGCTCCATTTTTTCCAGTATTTCGCCCATATTTTTCGCGGCGATAAAGTCCGTGATGGTTATGCGATAGCCCTGATCGCGCAGCTTCGTGACCGTATAGATTGAATTGAGGGAATTGCCACCGAGTTCGTAAAAGTTGGATTTCACGTTAACGGTTGAATGGCTACTTTTGCCGATGATCGTTGCCACGGTGGGAAAAAGTATTTTCGCTTTTTCCAAGTTCTCGTCCGATACGCCATTGTAGTCGCAGTCGATGGCCTGTTCCTCCTCTGTAGAAAAAATGCAACTGGTTAATTAGATACATGGAAACTGCAGCTGCACCGGCAAGCGTCTCCCAATATGAATGACGTTGAAGTTTGCATCGTTGGAATGCGACGAAAAAAAAAACATTATTCTAACAAATCTAGTTATTCTAGCGATTCAAAAAAGTAAAAATAACGATCAATCGTTGTAATCACTTTTTTTTAACCCAGTACAATCCTTTGGGTTCATTCGTTTTTTTTTTCCTGTAGCTTTCCAACGTTGCAAACTTTAATATACTCAATATGACTGCTCCTACCGTCGGGGTTCGAAGATTCGTATTGCCGCAACAACGTTTGCCTGTCGATTTTTCCATTAACGAGCAGTGGAATAGAGTCGATAACGGTGACACGTGGAACCATGTAAGGCGGTAACCTGCTTTTCAGATAATCTTCTGTCTGCAGTCCAGAAACAGAAGTCGCTTTCTTGGACGTGACGAAAGCGATCAAAGTCTGCGAATCGTAAATTTCCAAAATTAAAATTAATAAAGACGAAAAAAGTCTCCAGATAAGTCGACAAAGTTCATATTTGAAGATGCGGAAATTTTGATTGTCGTTATAGTGAATAATAATTTCGTACCTGGGAAAGTTCACCCGGTTTGTGACAAAGAACGACCGCCTTGTCGACACCTGGAGCGCCGGCCACCGCTCTCTCGACTTCCGCGAGATCGACTCGATGTCCCCGTATTTTTATCTGAGCGTCGGTGCGTCCTTCGTACACGACAATTCCCTTGACTATTCGCGCGTAATCGCCGGTCCGATAGATCGTCGAGTATTCTAAAATCGTGCGAAAGAATTATTGATTCGTTCGGAAGAAAAAACTAGAACGCGGCGAGCTGCGTACGTCGACGTAAGGTTACGCCGGGCTCGTGGGGGCAAAAAGTGTCAACAGGATCGCAAACGACCGGTCTCCAGTGGCACGAGATCATTTTCATTCATCAGGCCAATTAGCACTGGAATTCTATTAGCGATCACGTTTTCGCCGTATCTTTTTTTTTCTCTAAGAATGCAATTGATTGATGAAGGATACTTTACACATACATTCCCAACCAAAAGTTGGAATTTGAATTTGTTGAATTGCAACAGACAAACGTGTTATTGAAGATACTATGAATATTGATTTCGATCAATAATTATCTAAAAATATGATTTGATAATTATTTGAAAATATTTGATTTGATAATAATATATTCTTGTTACCAAATTATTATTATTATTATTATTATTATTATTATTAAATCATATTTTTATATATAAAAAATATGATTCGAAAAGAGATTCGAAATATGATTCGGCGAGATTTGAAAATACGATAAAATATGACATGCTCATATTTTTATATATAGAAATATGTTTTAATAATAGTAATTATTAATAATGAGTCTACAAAGAATCCACATTTTTAGTTGAGTCAGTGTTTTTAATTATAGCTTCGCAAAAAGTGCGAAAACTCTTGGCTAAGAATATATGTTACAAAACTGCATTACGGTTACAAAAGTATGCCGCAAGATTTAATAAAGACTGTCCTGCGTCGCAAGCGTAATTTGTCGGTTTTTTCCTCCTCTCGACGAGGAGCTGGAAAAACATTGTACAGACAATAGCCGTTGCGGTACATCCGCATTCCCGTTTGACATTACGATGCTTGGCTCGCGAGTTTCACCGTTTAACGGGAGAATAGTGACACCTCGCTAGTCGGCTGTATAATACAGATCAGACATGCCGACGGCGACGGCGTTGGCAAGCCAATGTCACGATTGAGTGAGAGGTATATAAGGAGAACTTAGCGAGCAACTATTATTCAAATTAACGAGAAAATAATAGGCATCTCTTCTCGCTACGAGACCTTGGTCGGTCGTTAAATGACGAAAGGAGAGGCCGCCGCTTCGACAGTCGCGGCGGTTTCCCTTCTCGTACACAACGAGTAGCACATCCTTTGAATAAAGATCAACTGCCGAGCAATTGACGTTCTTCACAGCTCACCAAGAATCGAGGCATTAAGATAAAATAATAAAAATAAAATAATAGGGTAAAGGCACCTGTAATTGAACAGTCACCAGTTAATGGACAGCAACTTCTTGAGAGTTCATGAGTAATAATGATGACTTAGCGGAATATTAGATTCCTGATTTGTCTATTTTTTAGCTACCTGGTTGGTGGCTTCTTCTGGTGTTTTTGGATTTTTGGATTTGAGTATTTATTTTTATATATTTTGCGATGAAAATGAAAAAAAAAACGAGATGTCTCTTAGCTGTATGGCATGTTTTTACATTCTGGTCAACTGTTAACATTTTCACAAACGGGAAGTATTGCTTTTTATAAAAAAAAACTCATGATAAACACATCGTTGTGCTTAACAGTTCATTCACTGGTGAGTCTACCCTAATTATATCGAATTTTCCAGTACCTGGATCAATGGCGTGAGGATTGTTGACGAATTTGTGGGAATCCCGTCCGCGAATGTAACCAGCGGCCAGATTTCTCCCAGCGACCACGAGCTCACCGATTTCACCCTGAGGCACTAGACGCATTTCCTTGTTTACCAGATAAACGATGCAGTTGTCGAGCGGTCGACCGATTGGAATTTTTTCGATGCCCTCCAAGAGGCTGGGCTGCGTCAACAGATGATAGGTCACGTCGCCCATGACTTCGGTGCTTCCGTAAAAATTCGCCAGAACGTGGCGTCCGGTGGTGAATCTCGCGAAAAATTCTTTGGCCAACGCGTGCGGCAGAATCTCGCCGGAGCATATCCACAGTTTGAGGAAATGCAGCGCGTTGTTGCTATCCTACTCGTCGAAACGAAACGAACGGACAAATCAATCGAAGGAAAAATAAAAAATAATTACACACCGGTTGTATAATTATTTTAACCGTATGTCGGTATTATTCAGTAGCAGCACGACAATTGCCCACTGACAGATTTGACTGTATGTACTTAAATATAATTAAGAGATCTCACCTGAAGGCTCAGGTACATTAGCATAGACCGTAAAAGCGTTGGCACGAGAACCAAACGTTGAATCTGTAATAAAAATCGGTGAAGCATTAAAGTAGCAGCAGATGAAAAAAATGCAAAGTCGGATAAAAGAAAAAGTCAACAGGGCCTTGCACTTTGATCCTCATTGTAGTGCACCTTTCACAAATCGAGTTAGGAATTTCTTAAATCGATTTTCGGATTGATAATTTTTAAACCCAGTTTTATTCATGTGGAAAGGTTCCATTTAATAGCACGGGATATTTATTGATCTATAGAAATTTTACTTTAGCTGCTCTTTGTTTTTTAGAATGCAACCAGTTTATAAAAGTAAAACGCATAAAAATTAATAGCTTTGAATATTTTAATCAGTCTTTTAATTACGATGGGTGGGCGTTTAATTGCAACGCAGATATGCAAAATTCCAGTTTAATATTTCGAGCCATTCGAGCCATTCGAGATATAAAATTATCTACAACATATAACATTTTAATATAAAACCGTTCATAAAATTTACACTTTATCGTTAAAACTTATTAAACGCGAAAATGACCATATATGATTGTAAAAATCGATATCTCGACGTTTCTATAAATTACTGTTTTTACGAGTGACCTTAAAAAAAATTATAAAAATGAAAGAGATGGCTTACCCGGTGTTTCTCCAATATCTCAATGAACCGCGCTGGATCTTTCGTCACTTCGCGGGGAACGACGACAATCGTACGACCCTGAAGCAGCGGACCCCAAATTTCGGGCGCGCTGTCGACGAAAGTCAGTGCAGTCTTGAAGATGCAACGCTCTTCGTCGTTTCCGTAAGGAAGCTCGCGCCATTGCCACTGCAGTCGATTCAATAGAGTTGCGTGGGGCAATCTGACACCTTTCATAGCGATTCAAGAGATTAGGATTTTAAAGAGCAAGCAATTTTCTTTTTACAACGGACGGGACATGCCCTTCGAATTAAATAAAAAATGAGAATGGAAAAAACGAGAGTTTTGGCTTTAAAGAGATTAGGATTTCAAAGAGCAAGCAATTTTCTGTTTACAACGGACGGGGCATACCCTTGAAATTACATAAAAAATGAGAATTGAGAAAATAAGAGTTTTGGCGTGAATAAATCAACACTTTATAGCATTCCGATAGCCTAGACTTTTCAAACAATACGCATTGTCTTGATTGAAGTCAGACTGTGAACGTCGAGACATAAGATGAATAATGTAGAAATAAGAAATGATAATTGTCGATGAAAAAAGCCGGATAAAAAATTCCAAAGCGATTTTGCAGAAAAAATCTTGAGGTAGGCCTTGCGATCCGTACAAGTAAACTCAAGAAAAAAAGTGGAAATCTTGAATTAAAAAAAGCTTGCGTTCGATTAATCACAGCGTGAATGAATATACATCTTTGCGTACTTCGTAGCACGTAATAAAATCATTTGCGTCTACAATAGTGACTTGGAAATGCTAATTTGATTCATTATCGTTTGCTAAACCCGACGGATCGTGACAGTTGGATGACGACATTTACTGTTCAGTAACAATCATTCTCAAAATGTTCAGATGATTTTTTTATCTGTCTTCGAATTGGTTTGTCTGTCAAATTTCGTGACAACAAACTGCCCAACGACCAATCAGAGGCTGAATAAATCGACAAAAATGGTTCCTCATGAACTGTTGAACAAAGGACTACTTCGGTTACCATTCGGGTGGAAAAGTTTGTTTTTTTTTTCGATTATGCAGGAATTGCAAGAGTTCAAGAGACTCCAACGGAGCGGCGGAATCGCCTTAAGAGTCGCAGAAAGTAAAAAAAAAATGGTTTGCATACCTTTCGGAATGCCGGTGCTGCCAGATGTGTAAAGTACGATAGCTATTTGTTCGGGATGTCCTTCGAGCTCCAATGCATCGTCCCCCTCGTTTTTGGCTTCTTCCCAAAGTTGCTCGAAAGTAACAAATGTCCTGTCCTCATACGGCGATCTGTCACCTGTTGAGCCATCCAACTGTATCAACGGACTTGTATTTGTCGTCGATAAAGCGGGCGTTCGATCTACAGGCGAGCAACAAAGTAGCTACTTGTGCCCAAAAGAACGGCTATGGTCTCACAATTAACTAGTCTCACAACCAGCCTTCGGCGGTGCCAACTCTATTTGGACTTATCTCATTACTGCCTCCTGCACGTTTTTTTTTTACGATTTACGTTTTTGTTTTTTCTTCAAAGGTTATCAGAATTTCTCGAGGTAGTGACCTTTCGGAATGCTCAACTCGCTTAACATATTCCGGAAAAAGCTGTCGTTTTTTACTTCCACGCTGACCTCACAACTACTATAACTCGGTCGTTACTCAAGGATCTTCCGGTGCACGAATCTCGCATCATAATTGTAGATAGAAATCCTGGTAACTGTAGCAACGTGACGACTGTCGATTTTTACGCGGTGAAAATAAATGATTCAATCGATTTTCTGGATCTTGGAATAAAAATATTAAGTTGTCGGAAAGATGCGATAATTTTCAGAGCGAATATATGCAATGATTGTGCGCTGTCACGGCAATAAATAAAGCGCTGATAAATAGCAGTATTTATTCACCGTTTGCAACGCGAGCCATCGAATTTACCGATGTTTACAGTGTTTATAGACGTATGTCATTTTCCAGATGTTGGTACACAAGCGACTGACTTTAAATTAGGTAAAGAATTTACTGATGTTTACATTCTTTTTACTTTTAATTTACTGTATTGACTTTTAATTAGGTGTCTGTCATTAAGAATGACGTTGAGGAAAAATTTACTAAAAACACAGTAAATATAAATATTATTTGAAATTACCGTTTTCCTCAATGATGACCATCAGAGGATCCGCTTCTTCCAAAATGTGTTTGACCCTCGATGATGGAAATTCGGCGTCGAGTGGAAGATATGCCATTCCGGATTTAAGTATAGACAGCAGAATAACGGGCAGGCGAATCGACGGTTTCATCGAAACGGCGACTATGGAATCCGCGTTCTCCCGAGGCTCGCAGATCTTTCGCAATATTCGGGCAATTTTGTTGGTCGTCGACTCGAGCTCGCCGTAGGATATCGCGTGCTCCTTTCCGCCATCGTCCTCGAATATCATCGCCGTCCTTTTGGCATTTTTGTTGGCTTCCGCTCGAAACAATTCGTGGACGAGAGCCATGTGGCCCCTCGGCACATTGTTGCCTTTGAGAACCGACTGTTGTTGTAGGGAACCCATCTGATATGGCAAAACAGTAATTCTTATTATCTTTCCAATCTCCAGAACATTTTAATTGCATCTTCATTGTACGAAGAGCAAGTTAAGATGCATTTTTTTTCCTTATCTTCTCTAATCTGTCATCTGCAATTTCAGTGCAAATTTGTGCGAATCTACACACTTTTTAATTATCGTTTCAATCTCCAGTACTTTTTAATTGCATCTTCATCACACGAAGATTCAGTTAAGATGGTTTTTTTTTTCTTATCTTCTCTAATCTGCGATGTGCAATTTCAGTTCGAAGATGTGCGAATCTACACACTTTTTAATTATCTTTTCAATCTCCGGTACTTTTTAATTGCATCTTCATTACACGAAGATCAAGTCAAGATGCAATTTTTTCTCTTATCTTCTCTAATCTGTCATGCGCAATTTCAGTTCAAAGATGTGCGAATCCATCTGATATAGTAAAATAGTCATTTTTAATTGCAGCTTCATTGCACGAAGATTAAGTTAAGATGCATTTTTTTCTTATCTTCTATAATCTGTCATGTGCAATTTCAGTTCAAAGATGTGCGAACCCATCTGATATAGTAAAATAGTTATTTTTAATTGCATCTTCATTACACGAAGATTAAGTTAAGATGCATCGTTTTTTTTTTATCATCTCTAATCTGTCATGTGCAATTTCAGTTCAAAGATGTGCGACTCGAGAGGAAGTCATCTTCGTCCTCGTCCCGTAAGGATTGTCAGTGAGAGGAATTTCAACAAGAAAACCCGGAGTGTCTGGTCGTCGGGGGAAACCGGTAACTCGGCGGTTAAGTCCCGACGGGTAGGTAACAAAAAACTTCAGGGTCACCGCGGGACTTTTCGGATGACTCAATGTTTCTCAAGTCAACGATTTAACGTTTCTCACAAATAAAAACGTCTTTTTCCAGGTAGAGGAAAAATCGCCAGGCGAGAGAACAACGAACTTCCTCGCGAGCACTTACGACCGGTGATCTTGGTCGATTCGTCTGTGATGCAACCCGAGTGTGAGTGCATATAACGTCGCATCGTTAATTAGACATTCATGACTATCAACTACAAAGATCAACCGTTAGAGGAGTCTGCGGTTTATAACCGGTTGCCGGTTCAACGCTCAGTCGACGCGATAAACATCTGAGAAAGTATGAAAAAGACACACATCGCCGTTCAGGAAAGTTCAACGAAACGCTGCCGGGTATTTCCCGAAAATGTTTTACGCACGTGACTCACGTTCAATCGTTTCGAGTAAGTATTTTTCTGTTACAAATCGAGTTCAGTGCAGCGTATCAACATTCGCGCATCAGATCTACGTGCACAGGCCGAGGCGGGCGCTAAAGTCGCTGCGCGCCGTGCGAGCCAGAGTGAAATGTATGCGGTAAAAGTTTACGCAACCGGAGGCTCGATCCGAAAGTTGCCCGTACGTTAACGTTAATTTTACATGACCAAGAGTAAGGTTTATGCTCTGATAAACTCGAGGATCGTTTACTACATTTACGCGAATCTCTTTGACAATTATCTCCTTTTTTTTCTTCGATAAATCAAGTTTGGCACACTGAAACTTTGTATGCCTCTCACTTCCTACTCGCGTTTGCGTCTAAATACATATATATTTCTAGAAAATTTTCGACACGTGATAATCATTTTGATTTCGAGAATATTCTCCAGGAAACGGGTTTACCAATTTTTTTTCGAACAAACCGGTTTTTGATTTGACTACATATCAAATACATATACAAATCTATCTACAAATATATATATATATTTGTAGAAATTTCTCGAGATAATTGTTTTGATTTCGAGCATATTCTTTATATTACAATTTTATCGAAGAAACACGTTTTTGAGATGACTACATATAAAATACATGATTTTTGCTTTTTGGCTAGTAACGTTCGATGAATTATGCTTCTTTCGCATCCAATTAAAATTTTTCTTTTCCTCAAATTCATAAAAAAAATTTTAGGAAATTTCAAAGATTTTTTTTTTAATTTACTCTTCGCTTTATCCCAAAGTAATTTTTCGCACTCAACACTCACGATATTTTTTTTAGACTAGTAACAGCGAAAAAAAATTCACAGAAGCACAAACTCTTTTAGTTGGAATTATCGAGACGTACCCCAAATCCGATAAACCTTGTACGGATAACAGAATAATCTCAGGCACTTCACTCCGACTCAAGAAAAAATAGTGTATTTTTTTCGATGATAACACTGTTACGGTCTCACCGCGTGAAAACTGATTTTTCTTATCATTCGACGCGATATCGACTGACGGGTTAATTATTCTCGGTGCGTTTCCGCTTTCGTTAATTCATCACTGATTATAGTCCACGTAACTGTTCGAAGCCTCGACTCTGAGTCTGTGGACTGTCGAGTTCGAACTGGTGTGCGAAGGGATAGCCAGTTGTCGCGCGAGAGTGACTCCTCCCGTTGACGCGTGCCGAGCTTTTATATGAAACTGGCTTCGAGGACCGTGGATTGTTCGTCGCTTGCCCTTCCCTGCTGCTGGTGGTGGTGCTGCTGCTGCTGCTGCTGCCGTCGGCCGCGGCGGCATTTCCTTTGGCCATACCAGCAATAAACGCACTCTGCTCCAATGATAACAAGTGCTGTTAGCTGTTGGTTGGGTTGCCCATTACGAATATCCGTTTGATAATCAATATTCCTTGTGCACCTCACGATGCGCTGAACATTTATTTATTAGTTTATTTATTTATTCCAACGGGAAGATCCGTTTTACAAAAGACAATGTTGGTACAAAAGTGTTCCAAATAATTTGATACATAACAATCTTATAGTAAAAAATTAAAGTACAAAGAAAAAGAAGCTTCGAAAAATAGCTGAAAAAGTTCGCTATTTATTTATTTACTTCAACGGGAAGATACCTTTTACAAAAGATTATGTACTTATAAAAGTGTTTCGAATAATAATTCGATACATAACAATCTTATAGTAAAAAGTGTAAGTACAAAAAGAAAGAAAGATAAAAACAAAAACAAGCTTTGAAAAGTAACCGAAAAGATTTGACGAGGAAAACGTTGACGAGGCTTCTTTGCGACTGTAGAAGTTTATCCATAAAAGAGAAGATCGCCAATCGACTCTTGGAAGATCTTTTGTTGAAGTCCAAAAAAGAGATCAGTCATACGATATATAGCCAAAACTGAGCGTACAGTATGCTTCTAGAAAATCATTAGTTATCATTTTTTTATATTCAAGATACAGGCAACCAAAGTTATATTGCTCAACACACGCGCGGTATCTTAGAGATGTTGATATTGAATAAGTAATCAGTCGAATGCGTAGCTGCTGCCAAGGTCGCATCGATATCCGTGAAACACAACTATATAATAATATTAACACGTGTATATATTTACACAGAGTTGTATTTACGGGGGTGGGGCGTCGCATCGAACCACGTCGAATTTGTGCAACAAGAAAACGAGTTTCTTTTCTGTGAACCGACTAGAAACGTCGGGAGAACCTTGAGAAATAAATATGCGACAAATTCTAAGATGAAAAAACGTGGGCGGTCGGGGCTAGCCGGCAGTCTGGTCAGCCCGACGAATCATTCAATTGACGCCTGCGAGAACGAGTACACGTCTTGATTCATTGCTGTTGACGCTTCGAGTTCAACGAATCACTACGTACATTTCTCCCGAGATTCTCATGACAATTGTGAAGACACATATATCACCTTCTCGGTGCCACGACTCGGTTCTAAGCTCTGTTAGATGTAGCCGATTTTTATTCTGTAACACTCGTATCGTGTTTTTGTAAATTTCGATATTTACCCGACATGCCCTGCGGCGGACCCAGTTTACCGCGCAGAGTGGAGCAAGATCGGCTTTTACCAACTCCTCGACGACTGCCTCTGTTTTCGTTCACTCAGAATATTTTGGTGTGGCAATTTAGCTGATTTTTTTTTTCTGATAATCACTTTTTGATGATCTTACTTATTTAGTGTTCAAGAATGATACAATAATATGCAAAAATCGATCGAATCAAACGTATATTAATATTTAAAACTAAACTTATAATAATATTTCTGGAAAGCGTTTGTCCTCGACTAAAGGACAATGCTCTTCATTGTCCTCAATAATGAGAAATGCATCGTCACGCTCGATTGATTTTATCGGTTATATTCCTACGTTGAGGGATTATTTTGTCTCTTCGAATCGATCGGCAACTCGTATAACTCATCGTTATGTTCGATGCAATAAAATATCAAGATTTCTACGTAAAGACTGCCGTTCGATTCCTTTCATAAATTAATTGGAAAAAAAAAAAAAACGTCATTTGAGCATTTCGAAAGTTGCCGGTAACGCGCGTATTTTCGTTTCAACAATAAAGAGGGTCAATTGTGTGTGGCGCAATTACGTTGCTGGCGCAACACTTTCGCGACGCGGGCAGGTGAAACTCCGTCGGATACTCGCTGGTAGGACCGAACCAACAATCTCTCCCTACTCGACAATTTTACTAGTAGAGATAACTATAAGCGTTGGCTCCCCTTCCGACTCCGGCAGTGGTACACGACATTCGCTCAACGGCTTCGTTTGCGCGTCCACCGTCGTAACTCCATTCACTAACCGGATAACGATCTGTCTTTTTTATTGAATAATTAACCGCCGATGAGAGACGATACTTCGAGTATTATATGTTCATCCTAAATAAAATCCTTGTCGTTAGATAAATCTTCTTTGCAATTACTGCAAATGTGGAAAATGTTGCAGAAAGCGTTTATGAAATTCTAAATACATTCTTGAACATTTTATTTTATTTTATTTTATTTTTTATTTTTGAGTATAATCAAAGTAAGATTGTCAAAAAGTGATAATCAATATCAGAAAAATCACATTTCATTACAGAAAGCGTTTATGAAATTCTAGATACATTCTTGAACATTTTATTTTATTTTATTTTATTTTTTATTTTTGAGTATAATCAAAGTAAGATTGTCAAAAAGTGATCATCAACATCAGAAATATCGTCTCATTGCAGAAAGCGTTTATAAAATCCTAAATACATAATATAGTTCGTTGTATTGAAAACTCCACATCTGTACTTCCCAACAGACGGAATTGGAGGAAATAATGATGACTAATAATTTATGTTGACACCGGTAAATGGATGACAGCGTCTGTTCGTTCCACTGACGTATATAGCTCGTGCATATTTTCCTCAGTTAACCGTAATTTTAGTGCCCATCACCAGGAAAAATTACAACTGTATCATAATAGCTACGTATGCGAGGAAAATACCGGTATTCCAGTAGAAACGATTAGGATGTATTCCAGTTAAATTTACATTTTATATAGTGATAAATAAGTGGGCATGCATATACTTATCACTGTGCTTCATACCGGACAACAGATCGCCATCTATCAGTATTTAATCATTGTACACTTCTCGGTATTCTCATCGATATTCCAGTAACGTTTCAGTCACATTACGCGCGACTTTGAAAACAAAAATTCCGGTGCGTGGACACAATTCATGGGAATTCCAGTGTTACCATATTGACAGAGTATTTCTTTTTGTTTTTGCAGCTGAATAATATACTGAGAATCTATAAAAATAATTAGTACATTACGAACATTACATTAGTACATTACTAGTGCGAAAAAAACGTTTTATGTGAGTGTGAGTTTGCAGCACGAGCCGAAAGCGAGTGATGCGATCACACGAGTCAAGAAAACGTTTTTCGCACTAGTATCGTAATGTACTATAATAAACAAATTAAAAAAATATTGGACCCGACACATTTGGCGTCACCGATGTGATACCTCAAATAATTCTAGTTATAATATCCTGGCAGACGAAAAAGGGCCAACGTCGGGAAAAGTAAGAGATCGCGGACGCCTCGGTCAGGAGGAGTCGTGAGAACGTAGAATTATTATTTTTTTAGACTTGGCGTCGAGAAGCTGCCGCGTCTCTTGATTATACTTTCCGTATAGCATTTCCTGTAACTCAATGAAGTGGAACTTTGCGACGAGTTAAAATTTGAAATGTATGTCGTAAATACGCGAACCCAAGTAAATAATCTGTTCTGTATTCGCTGATTTATCAGTTGATCGATTAAGCAATGAAACTAATGCTTATTTCAATTAGGGTTTCGTTTTCGATTTACTGCGAATTTATATTACATTTTTGTTTTTTCATTTTTTTTTAATATTTATTTTGTTAGCTTACGGTATACGTCGGTATACTTGTATATAGATGTTTTAGGACGCATAAATCTATCATATCTATCATATCATAAGGCAGTGCCAGTGGGTTGGCTCTAATGGTCCGTCAACCGTTCATCGGCCGTGGATAATTTTTTTTCTATTCCGGAACGTTTCAATATAATAGAGTCGCTACACACACGCAAACGTTTATCGCGATCACTTTTCAATGCGTAAGAATTGTATCGCCGCGATTTTACGCGATATGCATCAATAGCACGGCTCGTATTAATAGTAGTGAATCGATTGTGCCGTTTCAGCTGCCGTTCCTATTGGCTTATCATGGAAATAAAATGTGAATGTATGGAGGTAATGAAGCGAGCAAGCCTATAATTATTGTTAATTATAGCTCATTTTTATTTTATATCTCTCAAATGGGTAAAGAAGCCAACAAATCGATATTATTTTGCTCTAATAAATTACAGTTCATTTTTGTGGTACAGCATAACACCGGGACCTCTCCTTGAGTAGTAATTTCTTGATTTATTCAAATTAAAATGGTAAATATGGTTTGCAGAACAAAATAATTGTAGGCTTCAAGGCATCGTTTCTCATATTTTATTATCCATTAAAGAATATCGAATTTTTCGTCGTAGACGTGTCAAACATTTTTTTTTCCACGAAGGGAAATATAATCGTAATTGCGAGGTTCGCACGGATCTCACGTTGCCCCGTTACATTCTATTGCGCACGATTTTCATTCTCCCGAGAATCGCAATTGTATTGAGCCTCGATACGAGATTAGCCTTGAATTTAGACAGAATTTTCCGTTACCAACGGAGCGTCTGGGACGGCGAGAGAGATGACGCGGAGAGACGCAGTCGTGATTTGCAGTAATAATGACCGTTGGGTGAGTGGATATTTTGCCTGTTACGCAACCCTGATTGCTCGTATGATTGGGTCAAGTGGCGAGAACAATAGCCGCCACGATCCATTCAGTTAGGTGTAACCCCGTTACGTTCTTAATCCGTCACATCCGCGGTAACTTTATCCTCGGCCAGACCGTTAACTTCCGTCTTCCTGATTTATCGATACTTTTTAAGGGGAGAAATACCTTTAGAATTCTCAAAAAATCGATATTTTTTTTTTTTACATATTTTGAAAGTATGATACCCAAAGAATACACTGACCAAAGGAAAACTCGAGATATTGAATATTTGCGCAGTTATCGCATATAGTCTAGAGCGCGGGGACAAATATTTTTTTGGGATCAAATATGTAATAAAAATTGTCGAAAATTCGATCTTTGGGGTAAAAAGGCTCTCATATTTTCAATTTTGAACTTTCATAGTTTTTTTTAGGTATATCCCCTTAATATATTTTTTTCCTTCCCCTTAATATATCAGTAAACGAATGGTAAATTGCTAAATATTTTTCGGAACAACGGAAGAAGAGTGACAACTGCAGCACTTTTTGATGTCGCGGAAAACAGGCGTCCGAAGACCCGTAATAACGCCGACATTTTGTTGGGCACCCCAAAAAATAAAAATTCTTTTTTAAACTTGACAATTATAATAAACTCATGTCCAAATTTGAAAATGATCGGATTATTTTATCCCCTCTTAAAAAATTCCCGAAAAATACCTATTTGTCACGCTCCTAAAGATATTTCTCCCCATCATTTCTTGCGCCCTTTCTTAACCCTTACATTACAAGCGGGATGTTCAACATCTCACCTAGATTATTATCATTTTTTTTATGTTTTAATGTTTTCTTTCTCGATTTTAATGATTTTTTTTGTGTTTTTCAACTCCCCAACATGTTATTATAGTAAATATACAAAAAAAAAATCATTAAAATCGTGAAAGAAAACGTTGAAATATTACAAAAATGATAATAATCTAGGTGGGATATTAAACATCCGGCTGTGCACGTAAGCGTTAACTAATTGAAATAAGAATAAAATAACATTAAAATAAGGGGGTGGTCCCCTAGAAAGCAATGCGAATATTTTGAGCTGCTGGCCAAGACGTAACATTAAATATTTCATCGATTTTATTTGATATCGTACACGACACTGAATTTACATAGTGCATAATACCGCCGATAATATACAATGGTAAAAACTCCAATGCTCAGGTGATCAGTATTTACCGTGCTCGATTAGTCACAGCTATGCAATCGAGGACTCGCCCGGCGATTTTTATCGTCGCAACGGCGCGTTATTTAAATATTTATCATAGATTTTTATTCACAATATTTTCACATGCATAACAGGTATACCCACAATCGTCGATTGCGACCAATACTAATGCCAATGACTATTTGTCTCCTATTTTTTTTATATCGCTGAAAACAAACAAACCAAAGTTGGATTTTTTTTTTTTTTTTTCCAATTTTTTTTCTCCATTTGATATTTCGTCGCGGTAAAATGTATTTAATGTGTGGGGATACAAATTATTCACAAGATATGTTAAAACTTAAAATTTCGCTTCGGTCAACTGAAACGTGATTGACTCCAGCCGGATGTTCGGAGTTAGGTGGGAGGAATCATTTCAGACACTTTTGTCGGAGATGTTGCTTCTGATGCTTCGGTTGCTGTCTCTTCGCTGAGGTCCGCGAGCGGCTCGCTGATTCCTCGCCGGTGCCGGTTCTCGGTCACTTCCGACCCTCCGCAAACTCGTGTCCCTCTCGAGACCTCGACCCTTGCTCTTGGGCGTTCGCGGTCCCCTGATGTTCGAGTACACGACGTACACCGCGAGAATTCCCACCACGAACATCGCAACCCCGACGCCGCTTACGGTACCGACCTGAAATTGCAATGCAACATTTACTTGATATTTTTTCCTCTATTAAAAATTTCGCGAGCAATTATTGTTGTCTGTTGATTTATGCGGCCTCTGATTGGTCCTTGGGAAACCGGCAGTTAGTTGTTTAATATCGCGAAATTTGGCAGTTAGAAAAAACAATTTTTGAGGGTCGATTTTAAAATTCTGCGGAAAATATAAAAATCGAGATATCGCCGTTCCGCCTTGTGGCATTTTCTTCGTTAAAGGGTTTTCTTCCGAACGCAATAAGAAAATTCAGATTCCTTTCAACTAAAGAAAAATCACATCGATTTTAGTGATGTGACAAAATTCGAAAAAAGTGTTAAATTATTTTTCGCGCTTTTCTCGAATTTTCGATTTCTCCGTCTTTTTTTTTTTTTTAAACGCAAGGTATAACCGCCTACGGTGGCTAACCTCTGCCCGTATTAAAAAATGCGACAAAAACGCACCATTGTCCACCATTCGCTGTCGTCCATTTCAGTGAGCAGCACCCTGGCCGCTTCCTCGTCGTCCTCCTCGTGCATCATCCGAATTTCCTTGCTCGTCGTCGCGCATCCCCGTCTCGTCTCCTTTTCCTTCGAGTAAATTCGTCGGAAACTCTCGGGCACATCGTCTTCGTCGTCATCGTCATCGTTATCGTGACCCTTGCTGTTGTCCTCATCCCCGTCGTCGTCGTCGTCCTCCGCGGACGACGTCTGCCCTTTCCACAGGATCTTGGCATGATTTTTCATGACAGTTACGCGTCCGAGACTCTCGAGAATTCCTTTCTTGCTTTTTATCGCGAGATCTAATGTCCTCGTGGCCGCCTGATTCTCAGCGTTGCTGACAGTCATGATGTTCGACAGAACGTTATTCCAGTCACTCGGGTTTACCTGGTTCTTGCACTTTTTCTTCTTGCTGAAAAAAAATATACAGACAGTCGCACATATATTCCCACTTCCATAATCACGCGTTCGAACAGGCATAGATAATTCTCAAGTAATTCCGCAAACCCGAGATCGATAAGTATTCGCAACGCATAAGGTGCAAGAAAAATGCTGACGATATATTTTTTTTTCTTCGTCTAGTCTGGGGCAATCGACAACAAGTGGCGCTAATCAAACCTAAGTCGTAAAAATCCCCTGCGGAAACAAAATGTCTTCAGGACATGAAATACGATGTCTTAGGTGTAAATAATTTTTTTTACATAAAAATTGCTTGTATAAAATGTGGGGTCGTTAAAATAAAGAGTAACTATGGAGCGAGAAGTCGTGAACATAAAGCGACGATTGAATAACAGCTATCAATAATTCAATAGTAGATCATACGATTGTAACGAAAGGTATCATTTCAAATGAATAGTAAATTCTCCGGCTATTCTATAATATCGCTATTAAGTACCGCGTGACAATTCTTACCACATTGTGTCCAGCGCCTTGGCATATATTTCGATTGCGTCCTCAAGCCACCTGACGTCCCTGAGATCTTCGGCGTCGAATTTTCCGGCACCCTCGTCGCCGTCCCAAAATTTCGACTTTTCCACCTTAGCCTCGAGACCGGAAAATTCGTCTCTAGAAATAAAAAAAAATCATCTTGTTTTAATAAAATCAAGTACAGGATATTGACTATAGTTGTAAATAAAAATAATTCATTGCATGGATATATTGTTAGGTGTATCCACGGCAGGAAGTGAGGTTTCTCTTGAAACAACTGCGTGAAGTCGTTTACTGTGGCCTTGGTAACTCGGTTAGTCTACTTCACGCAGAGACTGAGAATCATTACTCCGGCGCGGGTCGATCGAGGGGGATAGTGTGAATAAAGAGAAAAAAAAAAAAAAAAATACTATCGCAACTCGTTTACAAGGCCAGAACATAGAGAGAAGATGAAAGAGCTGCTCGAGCGCCGTTGTTACTAATTCTCGAATCACTATAATCATTGCGGTTATTAGAGAGTGCCTACGTACTTTGTCGTAACGGAGATTATTGATGACAAAACGTCATTAAATAGCCACCGGTCTCACAGAACAGTGCGAACTGCGCGCGTTGTTACACGCGCGGGCGTCGATAGTAACCGACCTGTCGACGGCAGCTCTGTCGCTTTAGGCTCACTTCTCATAAGTTTTCGAAAAAATGCGAGGGAATTGCGAACACTTTTCGCTAACACAACAATCTGAAAAAATATGCATAGGTGCTGAAAAGATTAATACGGCATAATAATAATTCCAAAATGTTAATAAAAAATTGATGAAAATAAAAATTGTTTATCAGATATCTTCCGACAACTTTATTTTTTTCGTTTCGATGAAAATGATTCGTTGATTTTTCTGAATACGTACGAATTTTTTCAAATTATTTTCGTTGCTTTGAAGTTTGTGATTTTTCCCATGCCAAAAACGAAAAGTTAAAAGCAGACATTTTTTTTAAATAATTGATACGTATTCAGAAAAATCAACGAATCATTTTTATCGATACAAAAAAATTAGGTTGTCGGAAGTTTTGTTCAACAATTTTATTTTTCGTCAATTTGTCGACTTCGATTTTTCGATTTTTTGTCATTTCGGAATTATTATTATGCACAATTCATGTTTTCAGCACTTTTAGTATGCATGATTTTTTTTTCAGATTTTTATATTATCGAGAAGTGTTTGAATTTGCTCTCATTTTTTGAAAACTTATGCGAAGTGAGCGTGAAGCAACAGAACTACCTTAAAGGCCTGCGCGTATTAAGCTCGCGACGTCATAATTTCAATCGCGATATTTATTGCCGCGTTTGCCTGGAGATTTTGTACCCCGATAGGCACGAAAGATCGTGTATAAGTAATCGGATAAAAATTACGTAGGAACAATTAATCAACCTGGGTACCTTGAATACGTAAATCTTTGATAACCGACGATTGGATAATTACGCGATTACATTATAATATCGCCGTTATGGTAGGTGAAGCACCACTATTACATATTGTGGAGCGCGTTGAGTCTGCGCGAACGTTCTCTGAATATTCATCTAAGTAAAAAAAAAGGATAAATGTTTCGTCATGCGGAGACACAGAAGTGGGATCCCGTCTCGCGTGTACCTCGCATCCTCCGGTTACTCGATCGACATCGTCTTTGCGATTGCCCTCAATTTCCGACGGAGCAAAGTAAAATTAACTAACTGATCGCTGGTGTGGAATTTATCGAAGCACAATTAAATAATTTGAATATTACGATATTTAGCATTTTTTTAATTATTGGAGAAACTATAGAATAATCAACGAAAACGGACTGATCGCCGATGTGGAATTTATCCAAGCTCAATTAAATAATTTGAATATTACGAAATTTAGCATTTTTTTAATAGTTTGAGGAACTACATAATAATTAACCAAAACTTACTGATCGCCGATGTGGAACTTATCGAAGTACAATTAAAAAATTTGAATATTACGAGATACAGCATTTTTTTAAATAGTTAGAGGAACTACATAATAATTACTTTTTAATTATGGGAACTGTAAATTGAAACTATCGAGGGAATTTCTTAACAACCGGGTAATTACGCGTTATAACATATATTGCGTATTACGGTAGGTGAGGCACAACTATTATATATATTACGCTGTGTCTGCGACAATTCTATGAATATTCATTTGAGCATGTGAAAAAAAATGTCTTAGCATGTAAACATCAAGTACCTCGAGTCTTCGAGCAGGAGAATCGTGTTTGACGAGTTTACACGGTTGATATCATCCTCCAAATTGCCCTCGCTCGCCACTATCACCGTGGCGTTCGACGGACCCTTGAAAAATCCCGCCTCCGGTTTGCCGATGTGAACGATATGCGAAGTCAGATCCTGCTCATCGTTGTCGTGAACCATCACGCAGAGTCCTTTCGCGATTGCGCTCATTGTCAATTTCTTCGCAATGTTCTGCACGTCGTCCTCGTTGTCGTCGTCGCCGTCGGCGACGAGGGTGAACGATTTCCACTTCAAGGCCTCGACAACTTTTAGGATGCCCTTGAAAATATATCGACACGATAATTATGACCGCCTCTAGGATAAAAATAATAAATAGGCAATCCGTTCTCCGTGCCACGCTTTAAGGGGGTCATCCCGTGTGATCGGTAAAGAAAATAAATTTTTTTCTTCTTGCATAAATTTCATCCAAATATAGTGAAAAATATGTAGGATACATATCAACATTTTCAACATTTTATTGGTGATAATTGTATTTGAACCTTGAAACACATTTTTCTGAAAACTGATTTTTCCAACTGGTGACCACGATATCCCGAAATCTATCGGACGAATTCCTTTGAAATTTTTTCGACATATTCAATACTCATGTACTCAGTTTGAAGACTAGGATACTTCTGATTCATCGAGCCGTTTTTTTTCACGTTGAAGAAATCGTGAAAAAAAACGAAAAATTACCTGGGCGATGAAGGCATCCGACTCCTTGACCAGATGATGCATATAGGGCGAGCTCGATGATTTTCTCACGATGTGGGGCACACCCAATACTGAAGTAATCTTGTGCACCGCGTCGGCGTTGGTAGCTGTATCCGGACCGATTATTCCTAAAAAAAAGATGAGATACCGAATTAGCAGGTTATTCGATCTTTCGTCTTTCGTCTCATTTCACAGCGTGTACCCAAGTAGTGAGGCGGTTGGAGGCAGTTCATGTCGGCCCAAACCAGAGCTTTCATTGCCGCCTTCACAGATCCAGCGACGCTTCCACACGTATCCATAACGGCCAACTCTATAATTAAGAAACGTGCGAAAAAATATGAATATTCTGGAACATTCGAGAAATAAGGCAATTAGCAACCTCTTTTATTTCAGCAAAAAAAAAAGCATTTTTGTCTTGACTCAATCGGTTGTTGTGAACCAGTTTTTCTTTATCAGATTTGGGCGTTTCTTATTTTTCACGCATCATTTGGAATTAATCAACAGATCACCGACGTCCCACTTTATTTGCAGTTTCCATGAAACTATAAACGATTTTTTCATCCAAAAGGTTCTCGCAAAAAAATCAAACGTCAACGTTAGAGATTTGTTTACATTGTAAAATTTTTAACGCCCATGAGTTTTTTACAGAAAAATCACTCAACCAAATCGGTGAGGACGGAAAAGATCTCAAAAAAAAAAAATCTTCACTGCGCACTACAAATAAATTATGAGTTTATCTCGTGTTCTCAGTGACACATTTGTTTTACCGATTTTTGCGCCGTTCGATTTGTTGTTGTGCGCATCCGCTAGAAACTTGGCAGCCTCATAGAGATGTACACCCTTCGTGGATACCTTTCTACATGCCGGATCGTCGTGCACCGCGGTGAGAAGTGAAATCTGCGCGCGATTTGCACATTCCGTACGAACACCGCAGGTGCACGCGGCAAGAATCCCGAGCACCGCGAGCCAGCCACATGTCTTGGCCATAATTATCCAATTATCAATTTTTTTTTATCGCAATACTTTTACGTTGCCATACTTGAAACTTATTCACTTTTCGCCACGCGCCCACGTGGATTTCCCAATTTACGTATGGGCGCCTTTTGTGCAACCTCAAATAACTAAGTAATTTATTGTTATTATTATTGTTATATGGTATTCGCTTTCGACTTGTTTTTCCACTGAGCTCGAGCCTGGCACTGCGGACCTTGGTATTGAAAAATGCGAGCTTTATAGGGAAGCCACTGTGCTGACGTCCATAATGTATTTCTAAGGTTTGAGCCGAGGTCGAACGTCAGTTGTTCTCACATTTTCATCGTCACCTTCTTATTTTTTCATCGCCGAGGAAAATAATTGCCAAAGTTAGTGAAATCTCATTGAGCTAGAAAATTGTTCAATAAAACCGTAAAAAAATGGTTGATGATTTCTAATCATTGCTAATTTTTTTTGCTGGTTTTACCATACTAAATAAAATCGCAAAGGATTTTTCAGTAAGAGCTGAATTGTCGATGGGATTTGAGCAACAGTGGATACAATGGTACGAATACGTTTGGACCGAGCTTTTTTGCAACTTCAACGTTTGCCATTGACATTCGTCGTAACTTATGAGAACCTCTCCTAATGTTCTTACCACCGTAAGCTCGTTAACACAAAGAATAGTTATAGTCTGTTAGTCGACCCGCGAGATCCGAGGGCTTGGTTTCACGTTGTGAAACACGCTCGCCTTTACGTAAGGGGGCGTTCAATAGAACCTCAAAATAATCATATATTGGATAGCGGACTGAGAAAACTATTCGGCGTATCTTGATCGGCGTTGCTCAACAGTGCAATTAGCGTTATTAATGTATAGGGGTGTGAATAATCCACGGTGAAGCAGCGAGAGCAACATTCGCAAATCATTTTATATAAGGTTGCTCGGGACGAGATGACTAGCGTTCGTTCAAAATCTGGGAATATCCGACGCACAGGGAAAAACGGGGTCAGTTGACGTTAAGGGCATAGCAAGGTTAATTCGATGAAAAACAAGCATATTTTCAAGAATTTTTTTTAACGATACGGGTAATGCTGGTTTATTTAACGCCTACGGACATTTGTTGCCAACGGTTTATTTATTAATATTTTGCAATGAAAATTTAAGAAAACATAATTCAGATGTTGTATTATTATGTGAAAATTGATTAAATAAATCGGCATTACCTGTATCGTCTAAAAAAATTCTTGAAAAAATATGCTGTTTTTTCCCAAGGAATAAATTTTACAATGCCCTTAAACCCGCTTATAAATCGGTCCATGTGGCGCCTTGAATCCTGACGTTGAATTTTGTGCGATAAAAACTGACTCTCGTAACGAAAAAGAATATTATCCGATCGTTGTACGAGACTTCTTGTGAAGTGATTATTCAGCGTACGCAGTTATGTCTCGTTTCATTCGAAGACTGGGTCATTTGACTATGGTTAGAGACTTTTACATTTGTCATTGACAGTCTTAATGCATTTGTTTTATTCGATCTGGATCGCCTTTGTATAGGATTAATGGAGAATGGTACTCCCCGAGCCCCGCGTCCCCGCTTCGAAATTTTGAACCTGACGATTACTGCCGCATGTCAGGTTGAGTTATATCTGTCGAGGGATGCAAATGTGTTGTTAAACACACCTATTTCATGTACTATAATTTGCTGCGCGTACCTACGGGCCGGAGTTATGCGGGAGATAACAGTACGGTAGACAACTCAATGTGTAATACGACCTGATAATGATGGGGTATTGCAGAAATAAAAGAGACAATACTAGTCGATAGGTTTTCTGTCGACTGTTCGCCATGCGCAACTGCGCCCATACTCCTAAATTATTTTTAAGGTGCTTCTGTCACTTCACACTCACTTCGCATTAGTTTTCGAAAAATTAGGGATAATTGCCAACTCTTCCCGATAATATAAAAATCTGAAAAAGTCATGCATATTATTGGTGCTGAAAAGATTAATATGACATAATAGTTCCAAAATGTGATTGAAAAATCGATTAATAATAAAATTGTTCGACATTTCTTCTGACAACTTATTTTTTTCTTTCGTTGAAAATTCTCCTAAAACACCTGATAAATTGTTTCGTTCATTATCATTTTCCCTTTTGAATTCAAGCAGTAAAATTATTCTTAACATTGGCCATCTCATCCGAAAAGACCTCATATTACGCAATCCATCCCACTTAACTTCATCTAATGCATTTTGTATGTAAACATTGTATTCACACTGTAAATTATAATATTTAAGTTTTTTTTGGCTGCGCAGGTAAAAATAAATCTGTCCAGAGACTCACGCGATAAGTAAGGCGAGTTCGACAAGACTTCAAACTTCATAACTTAGGCTTTCAAATTGTCATAAAATATTGACTAATTGCCTCAAAGGCTTTGCCGACATATGGACGTATGTCGAGTCGTCCCCACACAAATGCCATTTGAATTTTTTGGCGTTTTGGGTCCGATCTCGCTGCCTAGTTTCCTTAAATAAAAAATGCAGTGACGACAGGTTGACATTGACAATTTTTTAAGAGTGATCGACGACTTTCGTGTCATATGTCGCTAATTGAAAAATGCTTCGTTATAACTCAAGGGTAAGCTTTCAATTACGGCCGCAGCAGACCTCAAAGACGATTCGCCGTGATTTAATTAATCCCGCAATTTGCATAATAGCGTTGTTAGCCGATGCTGTTGTCAGGAGCCCCGTACCGGAAACTGTCCCGGGCTTTAATAACTTCGGGCGCGTGTACACGGGATTAGGATCTCCTAGCCGTGGGGAAGGTTTTGTGTGGAATTCACAGATACAAACGCAGGCCACAGGCGTTCGCACCGGAGTAATTGGTAGTTACCATCGAAGCCTTGGAATTTATCAATGTTGTCACATTGATTTATGTACACAGCTAAAAAATGTAGAGATACAAATAGCTGCGCGCGCGATGGGCCTGCGAATTAGCTCTAATCCTTCGGTGTGATTTATGTTTTCAATCGCGGTCTTGAGTTCGAAGCACTCGTGAGATACCCCGTTGATAGAAAAAAAAATCTCACGTCGGAAATAAATAAAAATCACTGTCACTCTTACTTGACAATGTAAAAAAATTATGCAACTCCAATTATGGACGTTTCGACCGCATACAACGTTGCAATTTTTTTTTTTGTAAAACTTTTTACGCTCCGCGATCCTTGCGGATCGTGATGATGCCATTTTCTACATGGCAATCGAAGGTGTCTGGCTCGTAAAACCGACTGTAGGGAAAATCGGTCGAACATGACTCGCAGTTGAATTTTAAATAGTACACTCAGAAAAATGTATGGTATACATACGACATAGTTTCCTGAGAGGAATTAAGGTTCGAACAGCTGAATTTACCAAATTTTCAAACGAAAATTTCATAAAATACTCGTGAAATATGTATCTTTGATATAGCAAATTGTTTAAATACAATATTTAATTAGAAATATATATAAAAAAAGAGTAAAAACACCCTTTTTTGAGCCTTTGAACCCCACCTAACCCCTTAATTAACCAGCAATACATTATGGTACCTGTGACCAATCTGTCTAGTGAAATTCGCCATATTTCGCATTGTTATCCCATGCATTTTTCTCAGTGGTCACACAAATGCATCCTTATTTGCACACAAAGCAACGGTCAATAGATGTGAAAAAAATCTATTTCTCAGTAATGGATATAAAAATAGTAGACAATAACTTAATATAAAAAATACAATATGTTATCTAATTATAAATAGCAGTGAAAAATTATGAGCAAAAAATTATTAAACAGGATACAATAAAATTCCAAGCATCATCAGGTGTCTACATTGCGCACCAGGAAGTGGAGGACCCGACATGTATCGCTCCGTTAGTATCCTTTTTGGTACAACCATCGTTTATCGAAAGTCCACTCGACAGTGTCCCGGAAAGGGCGGCACTGTAAGCCGCGAGCTCGGCCGAATCAATCAAATTGTGTATAATCAGACTGGTATCCAAGTTGCAGGTTTCATCAGGAGCAAACGTGGCTGTTCCACCGACCCCATCTTTACCGTTGGATTCTTCCGGACCCTCAAAGTGTCTCGCATGGACCGGCAGGGATGGAAGTCGCGACTGAGTCTGCTGATAAAAATTCAAGGGCGAAGAGACTCCGCCGCAGGCGTCGCCAGCCTCCGCGGGACTCGGGACGAGAGTTCGTCCGGAAAAATTGCTGGGAATATCGCAAGGACCGTAGGTCATGGTTGAGGACACTTGGGCCCCGTAACAAGACACATCGACGAGAAGTCCGGGGTTTCCCTGCGTCGATTGGTCGCTGCTCTGCGCAACCGGAAAAAGCGAAGCAGCGGGAAACGTCTGCAGCGTCGCCTCGTATCTGGTTGGATCGAACCGGTTGTCATCACGGGGCGCTGGATCATTCGAGTAGACGAGAGCTTGTTTTTCCGCTTGAGATTGAAGTTGGCGCAATAAATAAGTCTTCGAGCTGTCGGCTAACTTGCGACGTTTTCTTCGCAGAGAATTCGGCTCCACAGCGTCGTTGATTGGCAGCAGCCGGAACGGCCAGGCCTCGCTGGTGATGCCGTCCGTGGGTCTTCTCAGCTGTACGTAAACCTGAAACTATTTCCGTTAGTTTTGTTAATTCTAGTTAATTTATTAAGGGGGAGCCCACATTAGGAGGTTAAAAAAAATCGATTTTTTTATTACATAAATCGTTAGCTTAACTATCCAAGAATATGCTGTCAAAATTGCAAAGCTTCTTTCGCATTCATTCAGATTTAATGACCATAGAACCCTAACCAAAAAATAAACAAAAAAATGCACAGAAGTCGTTCGAAATATGAGTAAAATGATGTCAAAATTTGATCGAATTCTAATTAATTCTTCACATAAAAAAAAAAATCCTAAAAAATCAGTGAGAATACGCCTCTTGATGTGGATTCCCCCCTTAAATTTATATTTCCTCATTATTACCTGCAGGGGTTCCTCCAGTCGACGATGCCTGTAACCCGGCGTTCGAAAGGTGATAGCGACCTGCTTATGTACGTACATGGACTTCAAGTCCCCGTATCCTTCCCAAACTTGACGACCATTCGCATCCGTTTCAAAGAATCTCACTTGTATATTATCCTTGGCTACTTTTTCGCAGAGCAAAACCATCTCCATTCCTCCCTCGGCGGTGGCGGAACTATGACTCATCTTGGTTATCACCAGATCGGGCATCGGACATCGATTCTTATCGTAAATCGGATCCGACACGACTGGACGCAGGGGTAAATTTATTTTGCCCTCGCGTCCCTCGACGAATACCTGAAAGCACAATCTCACGCAAGTGAGATCGATGGTGGCGGCCTGAACCTTGTGATCGAATCCCGTTCTGAAAGGATCGACGCGCAGCTCTTGACGCAATTCTAACGCCTCGTAGACGTCCTTTCGCTTGACGCACTGAATTCCTAAATTTGGAAACTTCACCTCGGGCTTCTCGGGCGATATTTCAACGCGACAGATCCCACGATCGCACGTGTCCTTGCCGACGAGGCTGTGAGGATGAGGTCGGTACGGCTCGTCCTTGGTCACGCAGGACACGACGACGACCCCGGTGCCGCGATAACCGGTCACCCGGATCGTCGGGAAGGTTCGCTTGTCCGGCGCGCTGTTCGCACCTGGGATACTGCCGGCCGATCGACGACCTTCGCATTCGTAACGAAATCGTATCGCCTTGCTCGCCGGTTGCTCGACGATCTCCACGTGGGGAGGATTCAAACGCTGGACCTGCGAAGCGCGAGCAGCTTTTGCCGCTTTTGCACTTCCGGTAATCATTTTTAGCTTTTTTTCACTGTGATTCCCTTGAGATTGGGATTTCTCCACCGATGGGGTCTGTAATTTGCGAAAAAAATCTTCTCTAAGTAAACAGAAAAAATGCTGCGAACATATATTTGATTTATTAAATAGGATAATAACTTACCGGCGGTTTTGTTGTCCAGCAGCGAATTTAATTTCGATGTAGTAGACTCAGTGAGTGATGAACACCGAGTGATTGTCGAAACTCTCGTGACAATGAGACTCAAGGTAGCTCTATACAATAACAAGGGCGTTTTCAAACACGTGGATCTATATAGGATATATAGTTGATTCGTACATAACTGTAATTTCATGCACACAGCAATACATATTGCTAGACTATATACTCGTATTAACCATCTTTATCAGCGGTTGCTATTACATGTGTAACCACTGTCGATAACGGCACGTTAGCTGCAGAAGGTTATTAGGTTTCTTATCACAGCACAATGAGGCAAAATTAGTCGACGTGCCACGAGAGGTCGTTACCAGTGGAATGAGGAAGAAAAACTCCTTTGGGAGGAAAGTGTACATATATCGATAATCTATCTTGTTGGTCGGTACTATAGAACTCTGTGATTCAACAAGCTGCTCGATAAGCAGTGTTCTCGAAGTCATATTTTTAGGTACTTTTCTCAATAATAATTAAAGAAGAACTTCCCATGACGCTGCGACCAAATGGAATTTGGGTCGGTACAACAGTTTCCTCAAGTTTGATAGGTACAAATTTACATACGAGGCATAATTTATTAACTAGGCCACTTTTTTCGGTCGACCTCGCGGATATTTTTTTGAATCCGTCAGTTTGGTGTACTATTTGAGATCTCCAGAAAAAAATCAATGTGGCACCTCCAATTCTTAAGCTCTAAAAATTACGATTTTTAGGCAGGAACATTTTTTTATTTTTTATTCAATTACCATTATTAATTTTGTACAGCCTAAGAATTGGAGGTACTACATTCATATATTTTTTTTAGAATCTTCATACAATGTGAAATACTTACCTTGTAAAATAAAGACCAGAATGGAAGGTATGTTTTTCGTTAAAAAAAAAGCGTAGACTATCAACAGCGCCCTTTAAAAATCTGAAAAAATCACAGCCACCCATCTCAAATAGTACAATAAACTGACGAATTTTAAAAAATATCCGATAGGTCGACCGAAAAAAGTGGCCCAGTTGATAAAGGATGCCTCAGACCATATACATAAATACTGTATTACCGACTGATGGTTCGACCAGTTCGGATGAACTCGAACCGGATAATCGATAGTAAGGAGTCAGCTTATAAACTCAATCGCACCCACTCGAAGCACCTGCGCTCGGGTGCCTTAGCTCTTGCTTTACCTCATTACTACCACTCGTTTGTCTCGAGTTCCTTCGCGACTTGGACCACTGGGACGTATAATCATCTCGGGACGTGGCTGTACCGCTACCCGAGTCCAATCGATCTGTGGAAGGAAAATGCGCGTCACGTTCACGACGCCACAAAACACGTATTGCAACTTATCGACGTAAAAGAAAAACGAACGATCCAATCAATTCCAATATCGAACGCGATTTTGTCCACGTCGTATACACGCGGACGAAAATGAAAGAGCGAACGATGCCGGAAGAGTTAATATATCTTATATTGTTTTCGTGTGATATATATCATCACCTAATATTTATTAACCGAAAAACGACAGAGGGTTTACGACCCCGATGTGTATATGTTACCCGCTGATATCTCTCTTGATGTCGGGTTTCTGTTGATGGAAATACAAAATAAAAACGAAGACACGAGTACAAACTAATGGACATACAGCCGCTGTTATAACACGTTTAATGCGGACGCAGCTCGTACGCACCGTGTACAACAAGCCCGCGAAACTCGGGAGAAAAAGATATTTTAGGCCCCGGGACGATAGACGTTTACCACGTGGGTCGTCGGCCAGCATATTACACGCGGAGGTTCTCGACCGACGATATCCAAACAGTTAAAAGCCGGAGCGACTCGGGCCACTGTAATACTTGTTCGGTGACTTTTGTTTTCGTACGCGACAAAATATGTCCTGCTTATATTGCGGCTGCCAATGACTTATAACTTTTTACTGATGTCAGATGGCGTTTTGTATCCTAGATGAAAATATTTTGGATGTTATTGCATATTTATAATTCTAACGAGAAATGTGAATGACTTGATCATTTATTTCATTTTATTAAAAAAAAAAAAAAAAAAAAAAAAAAATGCAGATGCGGCTCGCGCCACCGTAATACTTGTTCGGTGACTTTGCTTCGTACGCGACAAAACATGTTCTGCTTATATTGTGGCTGCCAATGACTTATAACTTTTACTAATGTCAGATGGCGTTTCGTATCCTACAACAAAATATGTTGTTGCATATTTATAATTCTAACGAGAAATATGGATGACTTGATAATTTATTTTATTGCATAAAAAACAAACAAAAAATACAACGAGACATAGTAACACGAGGGAAGGAAGACGAAGAATGAGCTATATGATCCATCGAGCAATATGTACATTTATAAATACATCGGCGGGAAGAATTCACCGCCGTTAAAACGGGGTTGATTCGTTTGCCTCGCCGCCGCATGCACGATTTAATAAATATAGCGACTCGTGTCTTCCGCCAATGTTATGCGAAGCGAAACATCTGGATGAACTCGACATCTCTATTCGTTCCGGTGTATGCATATTCTTCATTTTGAAGTTGTGCTTAGTTGATTTACGGACAATGTTATTTTCCCGACATTTTTATTACACTATTCAATCTATCACAAAATACGCCCACACTGAGTTACTCCGTTTCGTCGTGATTCGTGACCGCGAAAAATAATATTCATTGAAACAGAATTTTCGGCTTATTTCGAAAATCATTGAGATGTCAAATAGATTGTAAGTTATTTTTCTTCGTGACTTTTCGAGAATTTTCGTGGCTCGTGGGCATGAAAAAAAAAATTCATTGAAATGGAATTTTCAGCTTATTTCGAAAATCATTGAGACGAGAAATAGATTGTATGTTCTTTTTTTTCGTGACTTTTCATGAATTTTTGTGACTCGTGAGCACGAAAAATAATATTCATAGAAACTGAATTTTTGGCTTACTTCGAAAATCATTAAGACGTCAAGTAGATTGTATGTTATTTTTTTCCCGACATCTGTTCTACAAGTTGATCTAGGAAAAAAATTATTATTGTCCGGACCTCGTTTTCGCAGCATCTGGCGATTCCGCTGCCCACGCTTACTTCGTTTTGTCTTTATTTACGAGTTACAAAAATAATATTCATCGAAGCGGAATTTTCTTTCTTCTATTTTGTTTTTTTTTTTTTTGCTTGCAAGAAATCCCGGAATAAGCGATTTTCGGCGTTTCTCCTCGTTAGCCGTGATCGCTGTCAACTTGCCAAATGCGCGTTTAAGCATTTGGGAAAAAATTATTCGTGAGAAATGCTCGCAGTCGACGTGATTCGATAACTCCTCCGGCTTTTGTCTTCCTGCTAATCCGATGTAACTCACTATCGTCGAGGCTCCGAGTAATAGATTGTAGCGCTTTGTAATTAAGCGAAACGGGTCTGGAAGCGACGACGAGTTGGCGGAAACGCGATTACCGTGAACTTGACCCAGATTCAGCTAGACTTTCGGCGAGCGAGGGAAATACGCCGCAGGCGTTCGCGCGTCTATCAGATATCGTTCCCAATTGAATTCTACTTAAAGAGCAGATGGGATTTTTCCATCTCGCCTTCGACGAAAAGTATTATCGTTGGTTTTGCGGTTTCGGAAATTCTTCAGCTTAGAAGACTCATTCTTAACTCGTTTTATACTCGTGTGTAACGCAGCAGACTCGCTGATGCTCTTGGCGGGGGCAGAGAGGAGCTACAGCTTACTCGATATATCTTGAATAATGCATCGGATGCGTCTAAACATTCATTTATTCCCTGACGTTCTTTATGCATCCGCGTTTTTCTCGTCGAACTGTCTATTTTTCGGACAAACAACGGTGTTTTCGGAATCAGCGAGAAATTTGCCATCGGATAGGGTTTTCAGACTTATCGAAATCGAAAAATTTATTTTCGCAGAAAACGCCCTTTAAAAAATTGCGATTTTTGAAGATCGACTTAAAAATTTGGCGAAAAATTGAAAAATCGAGATATCGTCTTCCGCCTTGCGCGGCATTCTCTTCGTTGAAGAGTTTTCTTTCGAACGCAAAAAGAAAATCCATATTCCATTCATCCAAAGAAAAATTACATCGATTTTAATGAAGTAAAGAGGTATGGAAAAATGTGCGTTTCTACTAGTTTAAAAAAAGGTTTTCGTTTGATCTACAAAAGTCTTGCATTCGTCTTTATCGCGTGGCAAAAGCGGTCAATTCAACAGAAAACTGACCGAAGTTAACGTAACTCGGTTATAGACCTTTCGGTCCCGTCGGCCGGCTGTCTAGCTGTCGGTAAACACAGAGGGCAGGGCGCGATGCGTCAAACAACATATCTCGCGAGCTTCAAAGCAATCACAGTTAACCATAGTTAACTCCTCGTCCTCTTTCCAATTTCCCTGCCGAATTTCAACCGAAATCGTGCCAATCAACGAGTCGATGTTATCATCAGTTGTCAAGAGATCCGCGCAAAGAAGGAGATTATTATTATTATTATCTTCATATGTTTCATATTTTTGTAATAGCGTTGTCAAAGAATACAGTTCCGATGATTTATAGAGTCATAATGTTATAGCTAGAATTACAACTTTCTAAAATTGTATTTTAATAAAATCAGCGATTTGATCAACTTCACGCTGACTTTTTTTTTCATGGCGTTGTTAAACGATATGGCCCACTGATACATAGAGTCATAATTTTATAGGTAGAATTACAATTTTCTAAAATTGTATTGTGATAAAATCAGCAATTTGGTCAACTTCTCGCGGACTTCTGAACTTTTTTTTTTTTTCTTTTCTTCATATGTATCATTTTTTTAATGGCTTTGTCAAACAATACAGTCCGAATAATATATAGTCATAATTTTATAGGTAGAATTAAAACGTTTTAAAATTGCATTGTGATAAAATCAGCAATTTGGTCAACTTCTCGCGGACTTCTGAACTTTTTTTCTTTTTCTTTTCTTCATATGTATCATTTTTTTAATGGCTTTGTCAAACGATACAGGCCGAATAATATATAGTCATAATTTTATAGGTAGAATTAAAACGTTTTAAAATTGCATTGTGATAAAATCAGCAATTTGGTCAACTTCTCGCGGACTTCTGAATTTTTTTCTTTTTCTTTTCTTCATATGTATAATTTTTTTAATGGCTTTGTCAAACGATACAGTCCGAATAATATATAGTCATAATTTTATAGGTAGAATTAAAATGTTATAAAATTGTATTGTGATAAAATCAGCAATTCGGTCAACTTCTCGCGAATTTCTGAATTTTTTTTCTTTTCTTTTCTTCATATGTATCATTTTTTTAATGGCTTTGTCAAACGATACAGTCCGAATAATATATAGTCATAATTTTATAGGTAGAATTAAAATGTTCTAAAATTGTATTGTGATAAAATCAGCGATTTGGTCAAATTCTCGCGTACTTGTAAATATGCCAGGAGGAGGGAAGAAGCGAGCGCCAAGCGAGTAGGTTGGCGCGCGCCGAACGGCGGGTGACGTGGCGCCGAAGACGGAGGATGTACACGCTCAAGCTTATACGTAGCTTGTGAGAAAGCGGGAGCGCGACGGCGGCGGCAGCGTCGGCGGCGGCGGCGTCACTTGTCGGCTCGGTGCATTGCGCCCGCGGCTCGCGCGGATCGCCCCCGCGTTATCGCGGAGAATTCACCTCGCGTCACGCTCCCGAGCTTAGGTCACATTTCGGCGAACAGGTGGGGCAGCGGGGGCGCCTGCGCCGCGTTATATCCTCTCGTCTCGCTTCGTCGAACGCGCGCCGCGCGCGCGACGCGACGCGGTTCGAGTCACCGCACGATTCAAAGCAAACCCCGCGCCGCCGATCCTCGCCAGCGGAGTCCCAAGCACCCGTATACTTCTCAGTCTACCGTCACAATTCGCCCGCTACGGTTCAACTTGCTTAGCGCGAGACCCGCAAACATGTTACGCACATTTGTATATAGATATACTTGTGCACACTCGGTTTGTCTTGTATAGATCCTCGCGTAACGAAGCGTAATAATTAGCAGCAGCGAAAAAGAAAAAAAAAAAAAACGAGGGGTGTTCATTGCAATTCTGCAGTTAAACGGGTCGTACATACAGAAAAAAAAGTACTGTAGTCAATGAACCTGATACCTTTCCAAACAGCTTCGATGAAATGATTTTTTTTTGTTATAAACGTGTGAATCAAATTTTGTGATTTTAGAATTTTTGTTTTTTTTGTACCAATTTTTAGTAATTAAAAAAAATTGCCACTTTATAGTTACCGATTTTTAACTCAGTGTACAGGATAAACTCGATGCCGGGAATAATTGCAGAAACAATTGCGCTGTGATAACATGAAGCGTTTTGTTATCTCCAACGAAACACAAATATTTCGACAAGATCATTTCCGGACAGTGCGAGATAGTTTGTGAAAAAATTACGCAAAGTGAATTGATAAACAACAAAGTTTGACTTATAAAACTTCGTCGGTGAACAGTAATTAAACTATCAGTGTTATCGGCGCGTGCGAAAATTGTTGAATGTTGATTATACATCGAGAACAGTCTTAAAATGTTGGATTGTCAAGTTTCGTTTCCAAAGTGCGTAATTATTATCAGCAGCGAGCGTAAAGTTTATCACAGAAGAGTCAAGCGCTTGCCTACTCGTTAACCAGTTATGCGCACGTTTTGTTTTGATTGTGTTGTGGAAAAGTTTTTCGTGATATTAAAAAAATCGCACGAAGTTCCGGTCAACAGCTCAGGGTATGTAATATATTGATTATAAAAAGTAATTAATTGCCAATAATTTAATAATAACGAAGTACATTTTGTTGCGTGCTCAGTTTTTGTTTCGTTTTTGCGAGAGAAGCTGACATTTTTCGACAGCCTCTCGAATATTCTTCTCTTTTTAAATCTCAAGCTGACGTGACGGTTCGCGCGTTTCAATGCTCAACCGAGCGGAACGAGAGATTACTGACACGCGGTTATTACCCCTTTAACGGTAAAGTCACTTTTCTGTTGATAAAAATGACTCTTCTCGAGTGTTGAACGTTTTTATGGACATAAGAAAAAAATAGCGCATTTTTTAAATTATAAAGTTGTACAGGGTAAAGACACCAGTGAATGAACAGATAAGCAGAACGATTTGTTTATCATGAGTTTTTATAATATGCAATATTTTCAAATTGTTTGCAAAAATGATAGCGGTTGACCAGAATGACAAAATATGTAAAGCAGCTAAAAAAAAATCTCATATTTTTATTGCAAAATATATAAAAATAAATACTAAAAGCTAAGAATTACTGATGCATTTAACCTAAGCTCCAATCCGACTGGACCTGTGATCCGATTTACTTCCACAAGCGGATGACGATTTTATTTCTAGTGTCATTATTATTATTATCATTAATTAATTAACAAAGTTCCAGAACTAAATTCTCTTGAAAGCCGATACTGTGGAACAATGAAAAATACCCAATTAAATAAAAATGCAATCACAACGGCGTGGAAAAGGAAATTGCTGATAAAAGTAAGAGCATTGTACACAATTCTGTATCTATTGAAATCCGTGAAAATCCGCAGAGGACGAGGCCTCCGCGATACCACGAGACAACGAGTTTGAAAACTTCGACCCGGTTACGATAACCGACCTCACGAAACTGGCGAATCAGAAGACGGGGATGCAAAAACCATTTTTGTGCAATAAACACATCGATTTTCACTGACCTTTTCGTTGAGTCAACTGATAGCTGATATGTCTAGGAAGTTTAAAACCGGGTTTAGTCAATATTGAAATAGTTGCTTTAATAAAAAGTTGCTCGTGACGTCGTCGTGAATATCGATTGTTGCTTATATATCTGAATTCATATGCGAACTAGTTATACACGTTGAAATCGATGGATGCTGGATTTTTATTTTGATTTTTTTTTTTTTTATTTTCGTAATATTCCAATATCAAACAAGAAACTTTATTATTTCTACTGAAAAAAATATGGGAAAATCGTGGTCGTACGGAAGCTCGACCCTCCTGGAGTGAGATGAGGCAACAGCAACTCTTTATCATCCTCCTCCCCCCCCCCCCCTCCCCCCATTTGGGTACGCCTTTTGTGTTCACTGAAGCGAAGAGTGACTTAATTTGTTTATTAATTTCCCGTCGAATGATACGCACACAACTAAAATACTGTCGGACCAAGGAATTTAAGTTGATGGAATTTCGGCGTGGGGGTGGGTTCAAGTTATGCATCGCCATCTCGACAAGTATTTAAAACTCGCAGACATTCGGGGGTGCCGTAAGAAACGCAGTACTTAATTGCGTTGTGCAACGCGATTTCACGTTGCGCTTCCGACGCTTTAGAATTCAGAGGGCAAGTGCGTTAAAACAAAGGGGGAAAAATGGAGCCTTGCAAATTGCTTCCTCACTTTTTGTTAGTCGACAAAGCCACCTCTGTGAGAAAATAGTTCATCAATGTTGTCTTCCGGACAGAGGAAGCTGATCAAAGGGAGGAAAAAGTGAGGCAACAATCTGCGAGTTTTTATTTTTCCGGTTAAATATAAAAAATATTATATTTTTTAATATTATATTTTTTGATACTTAACTATCGCATCATCTGTGCTTGATAACGTCAAAATTTGACGGACATATGCAGAACAGGTTTCTATCCGACCGAGACCGTACGGCGGGCGTAGTAATTAATTTACTGGCAATTAATGTGCGTCAATAATCGAAGCGCAAATTGGATCGTGAGTAAATTCCGTCTGCATTAACATTCGAATCATTTTTCACTTTGCCCCCCCGCGAAATGATTCACTGTTGATTGCGTCTCGGGGCTCCGAAATTGGGACCGACACCTCCTCGAACTTTTTTTTTACTCGTTGCAACAGTAAAGGGGGCCTCGTGGCTGCAGCAGCCAAGTGCAGCGATTGAAATAATTCCCCGGCTAATTGACACAATTTCGCCTCGCCAAAATTGTCGCCAGTCGAAGATGTGGCCGAGGCATTCCTCCTTTTTTTAAATTTTCGTTTATCACCGATTAACCCCGGCCGCCGAGTGTGTTAATCGGTGATAAACAAAAGTGTCAACACAGTCATGAGGTGTCCTGAATTCGAGCGCAAATGGTTATCGCGCGATCGGTCCATTTCCGACGCGTCGCCAATGTCAGCGAGACACTTAATATATATTTCCGAGTGCAGATAAAGCAGCGAGCCGCCAAAGAGAAAGTGAGGCGAAATCGGCGAAGCCATCTAACGTTGAATAGTCGGCGCGACGACTATCGCGTGCCGCTCGATCCCACCGCTAAAAGTCCTCTCGCGACGGCTAACTAATACCACGAAAATACCACTAATACCGTCGCGACATTCTCCAGCAGACTTTGAGTTATACGATCGGTCGTTTATAACGCTACTTAACGCTTCCGCGGTGCACTTGCCTGGCGACGACTTGACTTTAATTAACCATCGCCAGTTTGCCTTTTCCCTCTTTGCACTGGCGAAGACGTTATAAGGAAGGGAAAGAGTAAAAAAAAAATGAAAAATTACTCAGCCTGAAAAAAAAATGCCTCTGTGAGAATTATAGAGAGAATGCGAGGTGCATTTATAGTGAATAGTGGTTTGGAAGGGGGAACATATTTTTCGGATGCTTCAGGGTGGGCTTAGTTGCGGTGCGCGCGGCTAATTTATTAGCGCGACCCACCTCCAGGTCCTATATCCAAAGCATTTTTTATTCCAAGGCATTTTGGCAATCTGTTGGTCGTCTTGCCGAATGGTTAGGCGGCTAGCAACTTTCAATTTAATATATTCCACTGGGATATGTGGCAAAATCCCGGAGGAATAATAGGATTTTTTAAATTTATAATAGCATTAATTTATTAATAGCTTTTTTAATTCCAAAGCATTTTGGTAATCTGTTGGTCGTCTTGCCGATTAGTCAGGCGGCTAGCATCTTCCAATTAAATATATTCCCCCGGGATATGTAGCAGCATCCCCCAGTTCAGCAGAACCCATAATACCCGCACGACATGAAAACGTGTCCTGAAAAGTGAGTGTAAGATTACTCATGTAGAGAATTGTTCTGTGAAAACGAGATGCTGTCATTTTATATTTCAAACCAGAACAGAAATGGTAATTTGAGCAACAACGTTATCTTGCATCGCACGGGCTGTTCTGTCCACGACAGGTTTTTCAGTTTTCGGTCCTTCCTTCCCTCTGATGTATCGCGTGTACCCGATAATATTTTTTTATCACTGTATTCATTATTATTATTTTATTTTTTATTTTCTTGTCAGTGGACGGGACATGCCCTTAAGGGGGTCACCCCGTGTGACGGCCGGTTTTTTAGCTTTTTTTTTAATGAACAATAAAAATATAGAAGTTTGAATTTTTTTTACTATATATTTATTGACATTTGTCGACGGTTTCCATGGTTCCAGCTGATTGGTTTATCTGAAATTAAAAAAAAAAAACCAAACGGCATTTCAATCTGTGAAGCTGTGGCTATCGAATGAACTAAAACTATTCGAAAAGCCGCTTTTTTCGTATCAAAATAATCGAATAAAATCATGAAATTTGAAAATCAATTTTTAAAAACATGTCAATTATTTAATTTTTAATATTTTTGTATGTATACGAACAAACATACAAAAATAACACTGCTACAGCGAAAAATAAAAACAAAATACATACGTTATTATTATATTTGTAAAAAATGTATTAATCCTAACATTCTAAAGCTGCGATAGCGATGATGGCTGACAACAACTACTGCCACTAATTACGCTTTATCGTCTCTGTTACAGATTGTCGTCCAATTCCCGAGAGCTCGTGACGTAGCCAAGGGCTCATCGCGCGGAGATGAGGAATATAGTAGTTGATAGCAGCAGTAGCTGGGGAGACAAAGGACTACGGAGTTGGTGCCATCGGGCTCCGTTCGGCGGTGCCTCGAAATGCCTCGACGATCGAGAATTCACGTCCCGAGTTGATTCACGCCCGAGATAACGCCGGACTATCGACCGATGTCCTGGAAATTCGTTCGGCACCAAAGAATACTGTAAATTATATCGAAAAAAAAAATCTTGGTGCTGAAAAATTCGTCGAGAAACGCCTGAATATCAAAACCAATCGCAACGAGATCAAAAAGTACCTTTGTGATATTATCATATTTGATGGCCGTTACTCTCTGGTGAAAATACTATTTGATAAACATAGAGGAGATCAGGAAACGAATTGTAAAGGAAAACGATGTTGTCGACAATGTCGTCAACGGCTCTCGAGCTCAACACCTCGTACTACACCACTGTCGTCGGTAGCAGCACCCTCGATGGATTTTCAGGTGATTAGCCGAGTTCAAATCAAGACCCTTCGATTCTGCCTGCGTTAAGATTCCGCAAAGTGAGACAAAATAGCCAAAACTCCAAAAGTGTGTCGTGCTTTAAGGGTTTAGGATCCAGTAGAGAATAGGTGTTTTTTTTTTGTTTTCCTCTAGGGAAACTACAAAATAAATCGAGATTACAAAGAAGGGTGTTAATCATATCAGCGACTCTATACAATAATTTTTTTTAAGCGATTAATTAAAAAATGGCGGCTGTGCAGCGTTAAAAACAAATCCGAACTAAATCGCCAAAAAAACCTATTTTTCACTGGCCTCTTAAGCCCACGGAGGTTGTTTCGAAGGGTTCGCCATTTGAACTCTTGGGTGTAACGAAATTTTAATACGTCCGTACCGGCGAGAGTGACGCCGCGCGGCGCGGGCGCTCGCTCCTCACTTACGAAATTTAAAAGTCGTTGCCTCTGAGAAAACGTAAGTTCCCTTCCATATAAGGACGCGAGCCTCTCCGCCGCGCGGCCGGTATGACGCCCGGCGGCCGCTGCTGCGGCTGCTGCGGCTGCTGCCTCGCTGGCTGGGAGATCCTATGGCCTTGCCTCATTGATTACGATCAGAAATCGATTACCCTGGCGCGTGCGAGTTGGCAACGTCACGATTCATCTGACGATCGTAACGATAACGGACGCCTGTGTTCTCGTCTTAAAGTTTCAGTGATCGAGCCTGAGAACACCACGTCAACGTCGTACATGCTGCCAGCTTATATTCGCACGACATCGATGGTCGTTTGCATCGCAGTCATGGTTCTCGGGATCATTGGGAATTTAATGGTACGTCATTGTTGTCCTTATGTCAACTTAGAAGATTAACCATTTTTTTGTTCCATTTTTATTTTTTAGAACTGCGTGTATTTTTTTATTTTTATTTTTTTCATTGGGTATTTAATGGTACGTCACTGCTATCCTTATGTCAATGCAGAAGTTTTTTTTTTTACTTGTGTTCCATTTGTACTTTTTACAATTGCCTGTATATTTTTATTTTTATTTTTTAATCAGTGGGAATTTAATGGTACGTTATTGTTATCCTTATGTCAACTCAGAATATTTTTTAAATTTTTGTTCCATTTTTATTTTTTAGAACTCCCTGTATTTATTATTTTTATTTCTTTATATGTCGGCCTGACAGGTTCCTTTGGTCGTGCTGCGTGGAAAGGACATGAGAAACAGTACAAACATCTTCCTGGTGAACCTGAGCGCGGCCGACCTGTGCGTTCTCGTCATCTGCGCGCCCACCGTCCTCGTCGAGGTCAACGCCGGGCCCTTTGTATGGCCGCTGGGTGAACACATGTGTGAGTACACAACTTTCCGTTCACCGAAGCAACTGTGTGCTTACGCAACGATTTTTTAATTTATTTAATCGCGAAAATTCGGAGCCTTCGCGACGAGAACACGTGGATCTATTTTACGCAAAAAATGATTTTTCAATTTTTTTCGAATTTCGTCACGTCACTAAAATCGATGTAATTTTTTTTTGGCTGAATGGAATCTGGATTTTTTTTCTTGCGCGGAAAAAAAACCCTTCAACGAAGAGAATGCCGCAAGGTGGAACGCACTATCTCGATTTTTCAATTTTTCGCAGAATTTTAAAGGCGACCCTTAAAAATCGCAAATTTTTCCAGGTTTTTTCAATGTTTACCGAAGCGATATTTTCGGATATGTTTGGTGGGTCTTCTAGGCTGCTTCGAAGTTCACGACGACATGATGCCTCGGATGTTCCGCTGCGTAACCGCAGCATCCGATTTGTGTGAGAGGTGACGTGACGTGACATGACGTGGATGCGGCGTGACGTAACACGATGCAGAAGTCGAAGAGGCGAGTCACGACGTCCCCTTCGATTTGCTTGGGTTTCCTTCGCCATGAACGTGATCTAAAGTTCGACAGCTGCATTGTCTTCGAACTCTCAGTATTTGATTTCAAGTTAAACAAATTTCGAGCACCGATTGTGAAAGAACATCCGATCTTTTTCATGACGTTGGCTTTTAATGTTAAAAAAAAGTTAGTTGGAAGGTCGAGTGGAGATTAAAAATGCAAATTTTTCGACGAAAAACATGGGGCAAAATAATTCCAATGCGTCGCTGGAAACCCTCTTCAAGTGTTGGAGCCTCGGGTCGCAAATTACTTCATGAGCCGGGGCTCAACGCGACGTTAATAGCTTGAAACGTCACGAATAGTTAAATCCGGCGGCGGGAAAAATATAAAGCAGCGAATGTTTCACCTCGCCTACGGTCGATTCCGGAAATTGTGACACTTGGAAAATTAAATAGGGGGATAAACCCGGTAAAAAATAAAACCTGTAAAATTTCTATGACGGATGTTCCAGTCGATTCTGACACAAAGTGCAATTTTGTATTTAATGGAAACATGTTATTCTCTGTACATATCTTTTGTAGTAGTTGTGTGCAGTCATTTGTTATGGTCGTAGCGGAAGAACTTCGTTTACTTAACCTCTTCGCATTGCGCAATCGAAAGCAAAATGGGAACTTTTCCCGTGTGCACCGTTCCTCATCTCATCTCGTTCTCGATCCGCTTCCTCAGCGTCGCTCGCTGGCGTTTGGAGTTGTGCCATTCGACGGGTGGTTTTCGTCCGTGCGCCTCGTGCCGACTCCTATAATTAATTATCTGATTAATCGTATTCCACGCAAGCGGAGCTAACGACGGGGAGAAGGTGGCTCGGCAGACCGATCGACGAATTATCGCGTGTCGTTGCGTCGCGAATTGCGGCTTGTCCGACAGCAAATTCGGTTTGCGACTCAGGCAGCGACAAATTATCAATGCAGTTCACGCGGGACGAGCCATAATAATTTCTATATTACCGCCCGGCGAAAATTGCAAACGAGACGCCGGCAGGTAGAAAAAAAACCAGTTGCGATGCGGGTTCGGACGGAGGAGGATAAAAAGTTAATGGATAGTCCTGGTGAAAATTGCAAACGAAGAGCCCGCCGGGCAATATGCCAATTGCCAATTTTTTTAACGCAAAAAAGAAGACATAAACTTTAATGGTCAGAAATATAGACCAATGCAAGTGAATTCTTTTGATTAAGAAAAAAACAGAGCCTTCAGTGAAACTTCATTGGTCTTCTATTGGATTATTGTTTTGACGTTTCGCAATCAATATTTTTTTCACGCAAAAAAAGCAAACGTTAATGGTCAAATAAATAGAGCAACGCGAGTGAATTCTTTTGATTAAGACACAAAAACGTAGCCTTCAATGGAACTTCATTGGTCTTCTATTGGATTATTGTTTTGTCCTCGGGCGTTTCGCAAATCATCATCTCGCTTCATTCAACAGTCGCATAAACGGGAGCTTCAATGGTAAAACGGCTGCAGGCAAATTCGTCCCGCGTGATCGATCCGAATGATGAATATCCCGCGATTTCATTTGCACTTTGTCATTGAATCTGGATTCGCCGAATCTCGTATCAGCGCGATCGCAATTGGATAAGTTGCCATCTACCGCCGCACGATTCCAGCAAATAGTAAAACCGTCTCCCTCTCTCTCTCTCTCTCTGTTTATTCTATTCGCACTCTTGGTTAGAATGGTTAGGGCAGATATGGGCGCGGCAACAGTCGAACGAAATACGATATGGGATTCGCGCGGTAAATGGACACCATTTAGGCGTCTGGGTTTTACGAGACGCGAGCAGCCGGTAGTTCCGGCGCACGGGTAGATGCTGCTCTGGGCCCCTTCTGCTTCTGTGGCTCTGTCCCTTCTCATTCTTCCTCTCTCGCGCAATTTCATTTTATCGCGAATATTCGTGCGTATCTCGTGGCGAAAGACACACGAATTTTACTGCATAACTCGATTATTTTATTTTCCATTTCTTGTGTATGCTAAAAATTCCCGGTGAAAATTCGTGGCGTTACATTCGACGTGAGACAGTAGCTGGTCAGGCCCTGGTCAGGTTCACATTGACCCTTTCGGGGCCTGAGAAGCCTGTCGGGGTATCCGACTTGGGTAGTATTTTGCATTTCTTGTGATGGAAAAAATTCCCGGTAAAAATCCCTGGCGATACACTTGTCGCGCGTCAGGTGCTGCTCGGGCCCGGATCGGGTTCGCATTGGCCCTGCCGGGGCCTGAGTAGAATCTGACATGCGCCGGATTTTGCATTCCTTGTGAATGCAAAAAAATCCCGGTACAAATTCCTGGCGCCAGATTCGGCGCGAGACAGGTGCTGGTCAGGCCCTGATCGGGTTCACAGTGGCCCTGCCGGGCCTAAATAATATCTTGGGCCGGATTTTGCATCGGATTTGGGCCGGATTTTGCATTCCTTGCGAATGCAAAAAAAAATCCCGGTAAAAATTCGTGGCGTTACATTCGACGTGAGACGGTAGCTGGTCAGGCCCTGATCAGGTTCACCCTGGCCCTGTCGGGGCCTGGGTAGTATCTAACTTGGGCCGGATCGTGTACCGCGAGCTGTGTATAACAGAACATAACTCAACCCTCTATGTCATTCTCACTCGGCGAACACTTACGCGCCGCGCGAAGAAATGATCAATGGATATGTTTGTCGAGTTGGAAAGCTTGGTGGACCCTTAAGCCGAGAGCAACGCGATGGTCACGAAACCACCGCTCAACCCGCGATATGCATATACTCGAGTTGTCGGCGAACGATTGACAAAGTACATTGAACAACGGAAAGCCAAACCGAGAGATGAAGAATTTTCTTTCCTCGCGGAAAAATCAATAGTTTTTTTTTTCTTTCCACGCAGAGATAACGCAACGGATGCGAGACGGAAAAGTGACGGAAGCCGCGCAGAGAGCGAGCGGAAAGTGCATTGGCCAATTGAGAAGGAAACAACCGCGATGCAGCAGCCACTGTATGTATACATACGACAAGTGGGGGGGGGGGGGAGCGAGGGAGGGGGTTGGCGGATCGCGCGGGAGGAGAGGAAGCTAAAGAGAGTGCGACTCGGAGTCTCGGGCGGAGAAACGTGCGGCGCGATAATGGAAGCTGGCGCCCAGCCAAAACTCGCCAAGAGTGAGACGCGTCTCGGAGGCCCCACGGTGAACGCCGAGCCCAGCGAGAGGAGAGAGCCGCAAGCTGCTCAAAGCTCCTCAGAGTAGCGTGGGAGCAACGAGTCAACGATAGCGCTGCCGCCGGTGCTGTTGCACTCTAAGCTCACCCCCTCCCTCCCTCTCTACCTCCCTCCCACCCTCTGTGTCAGTCTCTCTTTCTCGCTCTCGCGTAGCTTCGCGGAACCCCCATCTTTCAAACGGCGATTCTATGTACCAATTTACTTAACCATATTTATTGCATTAACCATATTTACCGAGATCTTTAAGCTATCAAGTGGCCACCGTTCGGAGAAATAGCGGTGGCAACAGCGACAGTCATTGATTTTCAGTTCCTGTCACTGTTTGCGTTGCAGCAATTAAATTGATGGCATAGTAATTTTAAGTTCCAATATAAAAATTGGCTACATGAAGTCAAATTAAGACCTATAATTGTATAGGGTGCACCGGTGGCCATTTACTCTGTAATTTATTTCAAAGTATTGTTTTCCTGTATTTTTACGTTGAAACTTGGAAAGTAGCCATACAAGCTAACAAGATTATCCATACAATTTTGTTTCATTTTAACGAAATAAATAATTCTGTCCTTTCGAAGTCGGTGGCCACAACTGAACCAAAGGTGGCCAAAATCGGTACATCTACCCTACAGTTAATAATTTTTTTCCTGAGTATATTTTTTATTGATAAAAAAAGATATGAAAGAACAATTAAATATCTGAAAGATTTTTTTACTATTATCCCAAAAGTTGCGTTTAAAAGTCGGCTTCACTGTTTCTTTTCTTTTTTTATCGTCGATGACTATATGGGTAGACAACATCTGCTGTTTTCTCAGCTTCTTCGTCGGGCTCTTTTGCGCGCTTCTTCGCCGTTCTCCCCCGAAGTATATAGGTCGGTGTCAGAGACGACCGTGCTATAGATGGGAAAGCGAAGCCCCGGCGAACCGGCCGTGCGTTTGTCAATGGAAAAAGTTTTGTCATTTCGCCGGGATAGCAGCTGCCGAGATTCGAGGGTGAACGGGCACGTAGCGACGATGAGCAGTCAGTTAGTCAGAAAAAAAAAAAAAAACAAAATAAAACAAAACAAAACAAAAATAAAGAATCACGGTGAAAGTAGGTGAATTGCATGAAATTTTTTTTATCCAATGGTTAATCGTTTTCCGGACGATGATTCGTCGCGTTAATTTTTCGACCATTTCCGCGATGGATTTTCGCATAATCTCTATAGCTTGGCTGCTGCAGTCACCCACCAATTCTGCAAGTTGAAAGCTCGGTTTAATTAAAGCTCTTCGTTATATATAGCCGTCGGAGTGATACGAGGGGCGGGCAATAACTTTATCTCACTTGCGCCCAGTCTCAACGTCTTCCGGGCCGCGCTCGCCACTTTCCGCATATAGAGTCCCTTGGCTGCACGACGCGTTCGCTCTCTCTCTCTTCCTCCTCCTCTCTCTCTGCTCTGCAACGAGAATGGATATTAGCGAGGGACCTCTCGGTAAGATATGCGAGCATAGTTTCGTCTCGGTGAATAACCAGTCGAGAGAGAGGGAGAGAGAGAGCTACACACGAGAGTCGGCATTGCCAATTGCAGTAATTGCAACGTATCCGCTGCTCAAGTCCATATGACACGGATCTTTATGCTTGCTCTCGAACGATTCCCGAATATAAATACAGGACGTTACGGAAATTTGAGACTTCGTACAGTTTGGCGACGGACGATCGTCCGAGGCTCGTAAAACGTCTCTGAAATCTGGGGATGAATCTCCCAGACCTTTCCTGATGAAAAATCTTTAATCTCTAGTTTAAGGGGGGTATTAACGTTTGGAAGCTTGTTTTTTTAAGTAATTTTTCGGAATTAATTTCGCGAAAACTATGAAATTCACAGTGTCGGGGTTTTTGACGCATAATAAGACATAATAAGAACAATTTGAAAATTGGTCTAATTTTCCTTAATTTTCAAACTGCTGCGATCCCGATAAAAAAAATTCGTGCTTACTTAGTTCTGGTTCAGATGATAACTACATTCATATAGATTAAAAAAAGTTGTTTTTCTGTCACGGACATCGTCTCACGCCACGACCCTGCATAACGGCGCATAACTCGTATAGATTTCGTAAAGCCTTTCATAAAAATTTGTGAAACATGTCTTATTATGCATAAAAAATCCCGGCACTGTAGGTCTGATAGTTTTTGCAAAATTAATTCCAAAACTCCCTTTTTCAAAAAGTTCATGAAAGCATTGTTAGCAAACTATTCGAGCTGTGATTAGCTGGGACTCTCAGACCGAGTCCAGGTTCATTTGTCCTTGATAACTTTGACAGTTCTGTCAAATATCATTTTTTTTTTTTAATCCACTAAAAAAGGGTTGTAACCGGTGTTTTCAGGGGTAGAATATGCGACTTGAGAACGATGGTATAGGTTAAAACTAGATATTTTGAAAAAATAAATTTCGTGACCCCGATTTGGGCGGTTTTCGGCCCGGCGGCCAGATGTACTATTTCTGACAAACTGTTCTCTGAGATTCTCGTTATATTATCACAAACTGGTCAGGCACTGGCGGGGCTACTATGGCCCCACCAGTGCTTGACTAGTGCCCGACTTGGGCTATCCAATGTGGCACCACAATTTTTCTAGCAATCACGGCTAATTTTCCTAGCAGCCCTGACAGTCACTGCCACTGACACTCACAAATATTGTCACTGTCACTCTGCATCCCCGTATTATTATTATTTGCACAATCTTCTTTTTCGTCGAATTCCCGCGTCGTTTACTCAGCGGGGGCAACGTTGACGGCCACTCGGAGTGACAGTGACAACTCGACCCAGTAAACGCTCCAACGGCGGTAGACCCAAAATATTTTAAAGACAAATGTACACACGCCGCCTAGCAGCCATCGAGAATTCGACACCAGTCGAAATGAAGTCCCGTCGTGTCGGGAAAACTTTTGTATGCCTATACAGTCTACTTTCTTTCCTGTTATCGGGTGGCACGCAGCGCGCCGAACGATGAAAAAGTGGCCGAGGAGGGTTGAAAAATGGATTCCTGATTTTACGCGCCGCTGCTGCTGTAAATATCGAGATGATAATAAAACGCGATATGTAACTGAATTTTCCAAACGCTTGAGTCCCGACGACCGTTCGGGAAATTCGAGCAGAACGAGAGAGCTTATATGTAAAACTCTTCGACACCCCCGAAAGAGCAAAAAAGAGACGCATCAAGTAAATATTATTCTACATATAAATAACTCGAGTATTCGTGTCAAGGAAATAACTCGCTGTTTCTCCCTGCTTATGTGGTACGGCTATACAAAGAGCTAGACTATTTGTGCAATACAGTTGACCAAGTAAATATATGTACGGTTCTCGAAGCGGCCTATCCGTCCAGTGGTGAATGAATATCTCACGTATAGCGTGAATGATTTGTGATTCACTCAGTCATTTAGTCTCCTTAATTCAATTTTTTTTTATTAATATTTGTACGTGTTAAAAAAAAGTGTTGCTTTTACTTTTATTGCGTAGGAAGTGAACACAGAGCCGATTCCGCCTTCGCATTGAACAAAATACAGCGATAATGTCCACATCGAGATAAAAAAAATAGATAAACTACGTGATTCTTTCCTTTTCTTTATTTTATTTTTCACTCAGTCATTCAGTCTCTTTAATTAATTTTTTTTTATTCATGTTCTTGTGTGTTAAAAAAGTGCTGCTTTATGTTTTACTGCGTAGGAAGTGAGCCGGTTCAGCCCTCGCATTGAAAAATACAGCGATAAAGCCCGCATTGAGATTAAAAAAAAAACAGATAAACCACGTGATTCTTCCTTTTTCTTTATTTATTTTTTTCTGGGAACTTAAAAAATAGCGTAATATGATTTACGATTCGTACATACAATTATTGCAATAAATCCAGATGGTACGATATTTAATGTCACTTTAATGGCATTTAATTTATTAAATTATCAAAAGTTAGTGACCGCATTTGGTACTTTGATGTTCACTGAATCCAGTGACTGTTGGCTCTGACTGTATTTGCCGCGTCTGGGGTGATTGAACATACACAGTCCAATTGCGTTGCTCAACGTTAGGCGTTTTCTACCGCTCCGCTAAATCCGTTAATGATGCAACGCCAGTGGGCTGTCAAATCGCAGTTGGAACACCGGAGGTTCCGTTGGTAAAACAGAGGGTTAGATTAGATTAGACTGAATTTGCTTCGACAACGCTCGATGACCCTAACTAAAAGTAGGTTTCGATATCAACTTATGTACAATTCTGCGTCATGGTTTTTGCACTGTTCCAAGAAAAAAAAAATCTCTTGCATTTTCGACGCGTTTATTCAAAATATCGACTTTTCATATATACCATTGGTATATACCATAAGAAAACGATATTTGACAGAACTGTCGAAGTTAACAAGGACGAATAAACTCGGACTCGGTCTGAGAGTCTCGGCCAATTCACAGCACTAATTAAACTGCTAACAATGCTTTTCAATGAACTTTTTAAAAGAAGGATTTTCTTTTTTTTCTCTCTATTTCACCGAAATTTGCGCACGATAAGTGCGTTCATAAAAGCGATGTCAACTTATGTACAATTCTGCATCACGGTTTAGCACTGTTCCAATAGAGAAATCACTCACATTTTCAACGTACTTTTTTTTTTATTTTACCGAAGTTTTCTCACGAAAACTATGAAAGTGTTTCGAGGTGTCACAGGCGGTCCGGGCTCGACGAAATAGTCGACGAAAGTTTTTACACGTTTACGAGTTAAGCGAAGCGTGCCGCGCTCGTTCGCGCTAACCCAAATAGATAATAAAAGAGCTGGGTGGGCTCTATCAGGGCTTGTATTCTCACCTCCGTTAGCACCAACCTTTTTCGCGTAAATAGCCGGAGCGGCGATTGAGCGAGGATGCTTATATCGTGTCGAGGATCATCGTTACACGATAACAATTCAAGAAGCAACCCCAACTTTTCTTTTACCTGTGTGGATCTCTTAAGTAGATAAGACTACATTTACCGATGTGTACAACTTCGTCCAAAAATAGTTTATTTTTTTTATTCAGGCCGAGACACACATAAATAGAAACATTTTGTTAAATACCATAAAAATGGACCACGATAATGCACATGTCGCCGTTGCGATTACTAAGAGGCTTACAACCGAGTGTCGACATTTCACGTGGATAAGCACCGAGCTGCATATATTTTCCGCACATGCGCGAGCGTTCATGCGGAGCTCCATGCCACGGTGTATCACCGATGCAGCAGGAGTATCATTTATCCATTCCGCTTTCCGGCTTCCCTGTGCATAAACAGGACTTCTGATGATATCGACTATGCACGTAGTTTCGGATTACAAAAATATCTATGATAAGCCTTCGCCAACCAGTTTGCACACTGGCGGATTTTTGTACATCAATCCACGGATGCTCGAATTCTCGCGTGAAAAAATGAAAAAAAAATAAAAAAAATAAATAAAAAAAATAAAACTATTGCAACTGCACGACACTGAGTTGAATTGTCAGTGCTGACCTAGTTTTGCAATTCATTTTAGTGTCAAGTTTGAAACTCGTAACATTTTTAATGAAATTTTTAATTGAATTATATTTCTCGTAAGCCCCGCGTGATGTCCGGAACATTGGGAACCGCAGAAAAATGTATAGAACAAATATAACAACCACCGCGCAGTTCATAACGATAACCTACTCGGCGGGTGAATGCCGGAGAACGGAGAGAATTATCGAACGTCCGTTTTGTTCGTATTCCCGGTTGGGCCGTCCTCGCCCGCTCCACGTTTTGCACAATTGCACTTGATAGTCCGTTTCATTAATGAAATTATACGCATCCGGCTTATGGGAATACAATACACCCGCAAACGATAAATTATAACACAAGAAGGAAATAAACGTTCCATCGATGTATACCGTGTCTTTCGCAGCGATTGAAATCCGCGGCGTGTCGAAGGCGATTGGACCAATTCGTTATTTATTGTAACGCAGTTATTGAATTAACATCACTGGGTGGGGGTTAAAATAGCGAATGATCAAAATAATGAATTTCTGAATTTAGAATAGCCATCATTATGAAATTTTCTATTTTACCCACTCGCTATTTTTATCATTCGCTATTACAATTGCATTTTAATTAAATGGGTGATCAAAATAGTAAATTATCAAAATAACGAATGGCTTAAATAGTGGATTTCGTAATGATGACCATTTTAGATTCAGATGTTCGGTATTTTCAATTTCGCTATTTTAACTATTCACTATTTTGATCATTCGCTATTTTGACCCTCACCCACATCATTGATTATACGAGACATTTAAATTTGCGTACGAATGAGGATCCGTGATTCGGTGATGCAGCTTGGATTTCAACTTTCGGTGCGCTCTTTTATATTATATTTTGCATTCAGAGTACTACCGTATTTTTTTTTTTTTTTACGAATTCCGCGCATATTACACCATGACGCACGTACGACGTGTCGCATAAAGTTGCAGTTGCATCGTGAATTTCCATTGTAATGTCAGGCACAGCGTGCCGTTTGGAATACATTCTGTTTACGTAAACAGCCGGCGAGTAAGAAAATGTACTATCGGCCGACACTGGCAATGGGGCTACTCGAGAAACCTTGCATTCTGCCTTCGCTCGCCGTCACAATGTGCTTCCCATGCTTTCTAATTCTTTTTCGATAATCATTTTATTTCAATTCGCCGAAGAGTCCAACCTACTTGCTAAGGTAATTCAATCGCAACTACCGGCAAACAATGTTGGGTCTCTCATTTTTCTTCTCCATCTCGGACCCTTCACTCGATGCAATAATAATGGACGACGCAGTGTAATTTTTCTCGCAGTCGGCTGACTTTTTTTCCGATTGCACTATCACAGCTAATAGTGTCTTGAATGTATAGAATTCAGAATCAGAAGGGGACGAGACGTTAAAATAATTATTAACGGTTTTTAAGATGCTTTTAAGATGTTTCTTGTAATAATAATTCGAGGCAATTTCTGTAATTTTTTTTTCCAATTGCACAATCATAGCTATTAGTGTCCCGAATGTACAGAATTCAGAATTAGAAGAGGAGACGTTGAAATAATTATTAACCGGCTTTTAAGATGTTTTTTAGGACAGTAATTCGCGTTTATTGCTTTAATTTCGAGTTTACCCATTAAATTTCCAACTTATTCCTCAAGCAGTTTCCTTTTAACTGGGATTATTTTGCCGTATAAACCAAGCGGCATCGGGGGCAGCGAGAGAGAAAGAGACGGAGAGAAGCCGAAGACAAGAAAGAATGACGAGAATGGAGGAGAAAAGAAGAAAAACCGTAGTTGTCGCGAGTTGAAGCGAAAGACGTTATCCCGCAATGGGGTTGGGCGCTGCTGCTGCTGCTGCTGCTGCTGCTGCTGCTGCTGCTGCTGCTGCTGCTGCTGCTGCGGCGGCGAGAGGGGCGACAAGGGCGAAACGAGTGGGTGAACTACAACCCCCCGCAACGAATTACCGTTGCTCTTAGCCTATACGTGTCCGAGCATTTAATGCGGCTTCGCTGCGGTAGCGCCTTCTTCTCTCCTGACCGGCATCCATCCAATTCTCTTTAACCTTCGTAGCAGGAAATACAATAAGTACAGTGCGCGGTGGCCGAGCTGCGAGTGAACCCGCTGTACGGGGTTGGGATGTAAAGCTCTGTGCTTCGAGAAAGTATCGCATTCCTTTGAAAGGGTCACGACGAAATTCTCGTTTCGAGAAAAAAAATAAGAAATAAAAAAAACAGGAAATTCGAGACATTGTCTCTTGGCAAAGAGGACGGCGACGAAAAAAAGTAAACGATTCTTTTTGGCGGATGAGAAACAGAAAAAAATTCTTCGTGAATTTTTTTTTGTGGGTTCGAGTAAAAAAAAACGTACTGCTTTCTGCACCATCGTGAAAAAAATAATAATTGATCACATTTTCCAGCTCTTTCGTTGTAAAAAACACGTGTTGCTTTCCAGCTTTTTTGTTGTAATTTCGCCACTTTTTCTTCGTCACTTTTCCGCCACATATTCCACATTGAGAGAAAAAGCCAACTGGAATCTGTCCTACGCGCGGTTACAAGACGTCTGAAATTCGAGATAACGACTCTAAGGGGTTTCCCAGAATGATTTTTACGAGAAACCTTTCGCCGTCATCCGATCCACGAGCCCAAAGGGAACCCGGAAATTACCCTGCTGCCTCTGGTGCTGCTACCTCCGCCTTCGTGAAATCAGGATTTCTCTTGGCGACCGAAGGAATAAAAATAGTGACGGAATATCGATTTTTATATCTGGGCAAATGTTGATAAAAAAACGGACAAAAAAGTTGGCCAGGCGTAAATTCTCGTACAGACGGAATTATTCACAAGGTACCGAAAAGGAGGGAGGCGAAAGGAGTGAGAATGAGAGACGAGGAGGAAAAAAACGATTTGCCAAAGAGAATTTCAATACTTGACCACTGGATTGCGTAAAACTTTGGTTTCTGCAATTCTTAGAAACAACGACGTAGAGTGAAGCCTTTCACACTTTACTTTACCTCCCTATTTGACGGTGCGGGGGATGCGAGAAAGAAGAAAAAAAGAGGCGAAGAACACAGTCAACAAAGAGACGGCGGTATAATAAAAGTGCATGGTACCCTAGATACCATTATTCTCGAAAACTCGCTTACGTTCGCGTGGCTCTACTTCCGACTATGCCCGATGACATTTCCTGTGTGAGCAATAAAGTTGTTCGTCGAGTCACTCCACGACCGGCGACTGAGACGAAATCATTGCTCCGTAGTCCCAGTTCGATGTTGCTTTTTCTCTCATAAGTGCCATTTTCGGCAAACGCCTCCCCACTGTCCAACTTTTCGTGGCCCAAAAATGATTCAACGTCTCGGGAGTCTTATTTCCTTCTCCCCTAAAAAAATTCTGATTTATATCCCTCTAGTATTTTTTTTATTAATTATTATATTGAAATAATTTTGGCATCAATTATTTCAAGATAATAATAAAAAATAGTCGAGGGATATAAACCAGAATTTGGGGGGAGGGGGGGGGGGGGGGGGGAATGAGATCTTGAATTATTTTTCTTTTGTTGAATCATGTTACTTTTTCTCTCATAAGTTTCGGCAAACGCCTCCCCAGTCCAACTTTTTGTGACCCAAAAATGATCCAAGGTTTCGGGAGTCTCATTTCCTTCCCCCCAAAAAAATTTGATTTATATCCCTCCATTATTTTTTAAATTAATTATTATGTTGAAATAATTGATGCCAAATACGTCGACGGTCCGAAGAAAACGAGCGAGAAATGTTTTGCCTTCGCAATTCGGATTCTCGGGCGGAGAGGAGGACCAACACCAACGAGAGCCAATCGGCTAACGAGCCAAGTTGTCAGAAAAGCAGCTACTAGCCCGGACCACGAATCACCGTAATTCGGCAGCCGTCGCGTTTCTCGTAGATCAACCGAGAATTTTTAGCTCTTGCATCAAGAATTTAATAAGACCTGCGGCCGCGGCGGCAATCAATCTTCGCGCTCGTCAACGATCTCATAAAAAAAGGAAGAAAAGTCCCAGACAGTTTGACGATATTCACGGAACCCGTTTTGGCGATTCTTTTCTTTGGTGATGTAAGAATGATACTGATGAATGGGCTTTTATGAAGAAAAAGATGATGATGATGATGATGACTGGGCGATTCGATGCGATTCGTGTAACGGGGGAGGGACCTTTCCTGAAATATCGCCGAGACACATCTGTCGCTCCTTCCCGTCCCAGCCTAAATCTCGAGAGCAATGCGAAGATATATTTTCGTCGTCGTGCCGGCAGTTTCATTGCTTCTTATTTCCTTCATTCTTACTTCGTACCGCGTATATCTAAATATGTGTTCTTTATAAATGCGCGCGCCCCCGAACTTTCCGCGTGTACTTGATGGGATTCTCCGGAGTAAACGTAAGAATATTATTATTCGAAGTTTATCTCTGGAACAGAAAATAACAATAAGTGTATGTATGTATTCATTCATTCGTTTTGGTTCCAAACCAGTGCAAATGCGAATCTTGGGCTAACATAATCAATTTTATTTAACACTGTTGAGTCTTATCCGCATGTTTATTATATCTAATTATCCTGATTTATCCTTATTTCTAGTATTGTCGTTTTATCCTCTATTAATCTCGAACCGTTGTTGTCGATTTGTTCGGCCTCTAATTCGTCGTTGGGAAACAACGGCAGTTTGATGTTTAATATTGCGAAATCTTTTTTATTTTTTTTTTTTTTGATAAATCCCCAGGCTTTTCGAAATTTTTTCTTGCCGATGTCGTACGATTTCACTGATTCGATTGTCTCCTAAAAATGCAGAAACACTAAATACTAAATGTCGTGGGTCATTTTGCTCGTTTTGCAGGTAAGGCAGTGCCGTTCGTCGAGTTGACAGTCGCTCACGCATCGGTCCTCACTATAATGGCCATTAGCTTCGAGCGATACTACGCTATTTGCGAGCCGCTGAGAGCAGGGTGAGTTTTTCCATTGTATTGTCTGCGCGTGTGTGTCCAAGCGATCCTCACGAGACATCCCCAAATTGCATTTCGTTTATCGTCGCACGGCGAGAAACAGTTTGTTGGGACGAACCTTCAGACTGACTGGTGTCAATCAATCAGCATATTAAATATAAATTATTAAATTAGTAATTTATTTAAAAAAAAATGGTTATAAATGTTTCAGCTACGTCTGCACAAAAGCAAGAGCGACGTTTCTGTGTTTCCTCGCGTGGGTTGCCGCGGCCTTGTGCACCAGGTAAGAATATTCAAAATTCTACAATACTTCCTCACGCTGAATTAAATGAAAATCTACATCTGTTTGGCTTTTCGATTCCACCGAAAATCAGAAAATCGTAACTAGCATCTCTGTCGTAAGCTTAAATCTCTACGAAGCTGTATCGTCCACCTGTCTCTGATTTAATCGCATCACGGTGACGAACAATTTTTTATATTTTTCTTCAGGAGTTCAACAGTATTTGAAATCGACGGCATAAAATCTTACAGCAGTTTGCGTTATTCTCCGTGGTTGACATTGGCTCGGCTTAACCGCATTTTTCTCTTAATCCCGAGACGTTGTTCTGGATTTGAAGTGCGGTTGCGTTCGAGCGAGCGTCCAGTCTACCGCACCGCGGGTATCGTAACTCGTATTTGTCAGTCTTGGGCAACGCAGTCTACGCCGCCTGGTCACGACGGTCTCGGCGGTTCCATGCGACAGGGAATATACGAGGCTCTAGACTCCCGCGCTCGCAAAGTGAGTCCCCGGCACAAGTAAAGTGGTCAAGTGGCGGAAAACAATTCCACGTATATAGAACATTTTATCAGTGGTGGTGTTGGTGTGACGCGGCGGCTGTTGTTCTTGCTGCTGGAGCATCAACGGTGTCTCCGACGACGCACGACCGTCAGCTCCGTATATTTGCCGCGAGAGTAGGACAAAAAAATTACCGAGGAAGCAATCGAGAAGCCATCGAGAGATTGACACTAACCGATCGTCGCGCACTTCAATCTGAAATAACTTTTCCAATGTTTTCCAACCTTTTGCACTTCGTAGATTATTTATTCCTCTATTTAAAAGTTTGTCAGCAACCATTGTTGTCGATTTCAGAAAAACTAAACGATTTTTGCGTTTTTGTTTTCGAATTTTCTATTTTTCGGGCAAACGACGAGGCTTTTCGGAATCAGCGGAAAATTTGCTATCGAATAGGGTTTTCAGACTTTACGAAATCGAACATTTTTTTCGGCAAAAAAACGCAAGGACCCTTAAAAAAACTTGCGATTTTTGAGGTTCGACCTTACAATATTGCGAAAAATTGAAAAATCGAGATATCGTGTTCCGCCTTGCGGCTTTCTCTTTGTTGAAGGGTTTTCTTTCAAATGCAAAAAGAAAATCCAGATTCCTTTTATAAAAAAAAAAAAAATTATATCAATTGTAGGAAGTAACAAAATTACAAAAAAAGTGAAGAATAATTTTTCGCGTTTCTGACCTCGAATTTTTTATTTTTCGGGTTAATCTCCGGTCGCTCGCGTGAACGCACGTTATTATTCCCAGTTTGCATTGAATGGTAGCTGCGCCTGTCTTACTCGATTCGGTATCATCGAGGCTCGACTCGGTCGGTACGATTATAATCGATTGATTTATCTCGGCGGCTGAAACGAGTTGATTGCACGTATAACCGAAGCAACAGCAACGAGTTATGCTTCACTCGGAAGGCCTCGATCGTTCATCTCAATTAACGAGAAATATACAGCCCTCGCGAGGTGGAATAACCCGGGGAATTCGCTGCGCCGGAATGTAGATCTCGGTTTGTACCGATGGCTGCGGTTCCGAGGACGATTTGCGTCAGACGATACGGCGCAAGTTGTGTGAATCTATAAATTATTCTCGTCGGTTATCCGGCGAAGAAAATTTGCCGTTGTTGTATCCGGCAAGATTTATAATTCACCGTGACAGAACACGCAAACTCAGGATCCGTAAAACGGCCAACTGGCTTTTTAATTACACTGAAGAAAAGAATAGTTATTAAAAAGCACAAGAGCCACAAATGTAGCCAAAGTTGAAATTTAGGGAAAACAAACAATCGCCTATTCCCATGTAAAGCGAACCTTATCAATTATACAAGTATATTTAACGACCGACTATTAGGACCCTGAGGGCTGCGAGGAATTTCGATCGACAATTACGGTCCCTAACGAGTGAACGGGCAAACGAGCCAAACGACCAATATTCCTGATTATTCAGCCTACACGTTCTTTGATTTGCGAACCGATCGACATTATCAAACAGCATTACCACACTTTGGCTGTAATCATTCGCCATTACAAAGTCAAAGTCCAGCCGGATAGCTCGAGTGAAGCGAAATTGATACATCAAACACAGTAACATTGAATCAATGTCCTTTTTACGACCACTGATTTGTATCTAACTAAATATTTAGTTCTGAGAGAGCCTTCGTAAATATGGCCCTGTGTGGCTTTAACCGCGTATATTAACACGGTGATGATTGATATATTATCTATTGTTTTATATAGCGTTTTAATCGCTCTTTTTGGGATTTCAATAAAACGAATTGTTACTTGTGATATTCTTTTCAAAGTTTAATCGAGCAACGAATCCCATCTCGGCGAATTATACGTGAAATAGTAGTCGCCACGTAATAAAATATTTCTGGTTTTAGGCAATTCTCGGTTGGAGGCAAAATTAGTTTCTCAAAGAGTTGGCTCGAAGGGTCATTGATTCATCGAATATTCTCTCTCGCCTCGCGGGAATTTATGGCGGGACACAAGGCGGAAGACAAAGTAAATGAGAAACTCGGCTGCCTGTTTCGTTGCGCGCGTTTAATGTGCTCTCGCCGGATCATAAATCGTGGTCCGAACGATTAATCAGGCTGCCGGCGACGACGGGTCCGGTGGCTGCTGCTGTAGGCCGAGATGCATCGAGGCGGGGACCGAGTTTTTCGTTTCCAACCCCCTCAGGAAAATCCCCACAGCATTCGTATATGACACGAAGCAAAGACGACGAGGTGAAGGGTGCAGAGGACGTTTTCCTCTCAGGCTGCTGACAATCAGGACGGGTCGTTCCTGGCTTCTGCTTTCCCGGAGATGACTCGCCCGGTGCGAATGCCACGACAAGAGTGCTGCGACCTTATTGCAGAAACGATTGGATTCACCGAAATTGCATTTTCTCATCCCGCATCACGGGCGGATCGTGGCGAAGTGTTTAGTAAACCCGAGAGAAAACACAACCCCAAACCGACAATGAGGGGTTGACTCCTCCGTTCAGGTCCGCCATGACGGAAATATTTATCAACTTTGGGCGCTAGCGCGAGTCTCGGAAAATTGGACAATAATAAACATAGATTAGGTTAGCACCTCACCGTATACGAAGCCTCTGATGACTGACAAATTTTTTCATGGGTGTGTGTAACCGAGTTTCGCACTGTGTCACGTCATCCGAAAAGGGAAAATGCAGAAAGCCTGTATCTTCTTCAGGTGCCCAGGGCAGCGGCTTCATTATGTTGAAGTTTGCATCATTGGAAAACAACGAAAATAAAAAATGAAAATAATTATTCTGATAAACACAAAAGATCGTACTGGGTATAAAAAGTTATTACAACGATTGATCGTTATAATTTTTTTTTTTTTTTTCCTTGCATTCTAACGATGCAAACTTCAACATCATGCGGCTCCTCCCAGTGATACAGTGCGTCAGCCGGAGGCCAAACTAAGACGCCATCGCGTTCGCACAATAAGAAACAACGTGGGAGACACCGAACGCCCACTCATCATCCGACAGGTGTCGGACATGGATTAATTAAAAGTGCCGGGCTCCAAATCGCCGGGATTACGGAAGGACATTTGGAAGAAAGAAGAAACCGTCTCGTTGTCGTCGTCGGCCGGATATCGAACCGTCGTCCGCTGCGTAGGAATCCGGAACACAGCTGAGCTCTTCCGATAATAAACATCCTGACATGAAAATCTCGTGAAAAATGATTTCGCTTCACTTCTCGACAAAGAAGCAAAATTATTAAAGCAAGAGTCGTACGACTTTTAGAGCGAGGACTGAGTTAAAATTTAGACCTTCTTCAAAACCTAAATATCGTAGTTCCACGGGTTAAACGAAGGTTCACGACACTCCTCAAAACCTCCAAACATGGCAGATGTTACCCAACTGAAGTAAACGGAGACGACTGCGGTCTGAAATTTTTATGTTTGAACCTCCAATTAGGTTGTGCAGAGTGAGATGAGGTTCTTAGACCTTTGTATACATCTTCAAAAGTGGCATATTTTACCCAGTTTGATTGAACAAAGTGTATTTAAAGCATTTAAATTTTATCTCGGGGGGGTCTTATTTGTGTTTTTTCAAATGAGCTGAGTGTCGGTCATCGCTGATCGATCCTTTTCAATGCAGCAGCAGCAGCAGCAGCAACAGCAGCAGCAGCAACAGCGACAGCATCCAAAAGTGTAGGGTAGAGAAGAGGAGGCGAATTACCGCTGCCGCCGGTGCCGCCTCTACGCCCAGAGAACGAGGGTGCGTGAGGATGATGGCAATCTCGAGCCATCTGTTTCCACGCTGTCGACATTGTCTCCCCGGCTATAATTCCGCTTCCAGTCTTGTTTTCCCTTCTTCGTCGACAAACCCGAAATACGGCAAAGCTTAGATTATATCGATGATCAGGGAAAATTCTTCGGACAAGACGGTACATTTGAATGTTATTATCGTCCTGTCTGGTTAACCCGAAACTACTATACGCGCTACGACTTCCGGATAAGTCCTGTGTCTCAGGTCCCCTGCCTCTAGTCGCTCGGGCCTATTGAAATTTATTACCAGGGCGATTTAATGGGACTTTGATTGCGTCCGTTATCGAATTGGAGCCAGCAGAGAAGGATACAAAATCGAACGAACGAGAAATAAGATAGTCCGAGGGATTTATCGGGTCCACCCCTCGGCCCGTGTCAACCGGCGCGACCTCCGACGAGAATTCGTCCACGAGTCCGTGGAAAAAGGAAAGAGCCGTGAGCGAGACAGACGGGAAAGTGGAGTAGAGTCGTCTATTCCCCAATGCGCAATCACTCCATTTAATCAAGAAACACTCGGGTGCATTTTTTTCAACTGGTCCACGAGCAACCCGTCCGCCAACCGGGATAAAAACATATATGTGCGGTCAGCTCGGGCCACTTCTTCTCGACCCTCCCGGATCTGTCCTATAATTGAACTATACTTCAGGACCTCGCGAAAGCCGTCGCTGTGAATTTATCAGATTTTTAAATCCAACCTTTCAGAAAATGGGTTTTCCCACGTATCCCAGAAACTATTCTGCAATTTCCACAGATTAATAAAATGAGGAGTGTTAAGTAGTAACATCCAATATAAATAACAATAATAATAACGGATAGTAAAAGACACGCAAATTACTGGTTTGGAAAAAAAGGCAAAATGGCAAAAAGGCGAAGGCGATAAAAAATTATTCTGCTTTTCGTCAGAGCCAATTTCCTCCCACACACAATTTTCCCTCTGTCGCAGCGCGAGAAGCAACAACAAGAGCGTTAGCCGTCTCGAGTGGTCCAACGGTAATGCGGAAATATAACATTGGACGGTCGTCTCCGGCGCGGAGTCGTTGTTGACCAAAGTTGGACTTGTTATCAAGTACTGCCGTCCGGCGGCGGCGGTGTTTGTCACCTCGTAATCTCGAATCGAGAGGCCATTTCACACCGGATGTTATCGTCTAACATCTCATCGGCTCGGCATCTCTAAAATGTCCCTATGGCAACTGTAATAACCTCGTTATTGTGCCAATCGACCGCAACGACGTTCCGCTCACCGGGCTTTATACCCACGGCGTGCTACATCAACTTGCAGCGTATACTTACGCCCACAGTTTCCCCGCTCGACGCTGACGAGAACGCGCATTACCGCGTGTGCCCACACAGAGACGTTTCGCGAATAAAGCTTGACCTTTTTCTTCCTTCCTTTCCATCCATATGCAGTAGCATCATGCATTAAGGAAAGTAACGACAAAAGCGTGAAAAACAAAATTTCGGCGCTTGCAAGTTAACATCAAATAATTATTTTTTGCCTTCTCATATTTAAAAAAAAACAGTATCAAAAATCGACTGAACGTGATATATCATTTTTACCATAGATTAAGGAAAGTAACAATAACAAAAGCGCAAAAAAAATCGTTGCTTGTAATTTAACAGAAAATAATTCTTAAATTAGCCTTCTCATATAAAAAAAAGCTCAGTAAAAAAATCGACTGAACGTGATTTTGCCATTTTTTTTGCTGCGCAACTGGCTTCCTGGGAAATTCATAGTCCATACGAACAAGTAAATTTCGTAAATTGTTGGGCGGACAGGAAGGCCGGTAGGTGACAGTGCGAAAATATAGACATGGCAGCCACAATACGTATTGATAATTTATCGATGACGCCTGTTTCGCACATCGCACCCTTTTGCGCTCGGTCACCACGGTCCCGCCACTCTATTATATTTTATCTTACACTCCTCGTTTGGTTTATGCCGCGCTTTTTGCGTTTTGGGGCAGCCGCCCTCGGTATCATCGATTGCCACCCGATGTATTCGATGGGTCGTCCCTATCGTTTTTTTCCAAATGGGTTCTTACCTTCGCTATATATTCGTATAAAGTATTGAAATTTCGTTCGTCTTATCAGTGTTCTGTATTAAATATTTTCAGTATTTACTTTCCTGCCTTCTTTTTTCCGTATTTACAGCCTTTCTGCTCAATAACAAGAAGAAAAATTATTCTCAGGCCCAACCAACTTACACGACCGAATAAACAAATAATGCTCCGTCAATGGAAACCATGTTTGACTTTCATAAGAAGGCCAGATGGAGATGGAAGATCTCAAGGACAGTGACCTTATCTTCTTCTTTTCTTTTTTCGAAAGTTCGTCCCGCAAGCATCTGTCGTGCTGGCGCACAAGGGATGAGAGTGTGGAAAAAAATAAGATCCCAAGAAGACCCGACAAGACGGCGCCTATTCCAATGGTTCGTTTGTCAAACTTATCCCAGGATTTTTTTTTCGCTCGCCACGACAGACTCAGAAAATTACTATATGGGGTAAAATCGCTGTTTAGGTTTTTTATTTTCGTTTTTGGCAAAATAAAAACGTGTTACTCTTATTAAAAAAATGTTTAAGAACCCATAAGAATTCACAGGCTCAACCGGATCCCGTAGGTCAACCAACGGGGGAGACTTGTGACTTGAACGACTAAAACGAGAATCCATAAACGAGTGTCACGACGTTCAATCACGGATGTCACGTGAAAAAAGAAGAGGAAAAAAAAACGATTGAGCCTCATGGGGTCCCTCGTACTTTGGACCTGGATTCACGGACGTACTACAGATCCAGCGGCGCACACAATATTGCACCCTCTTAAGGACAGAGGGCGCCACGATGGTCATGCAATATCGAGGCGACAAATGCAACGATCGACATCCGAGAGCTACCGAATATCTCAGCGAGGCCGAAGCTCCGCTGTGACGAAAGCTTCGGGGGAGAAGAGGGTCGAAGCGGAGGGTTGACACGAATCTCGGCCCCGCAATAACCGCGGGTTGGCTGCTCTCCACCTTCGCCATCGGACATCCACGGGCTTTCCGCCCCAGCAACGGAGCCAAGGGTCAAAATCTCCACTTGTCCGCCAGTCGAACCTTCGGCGCGTGTGAGCGATTCGTGCGAGCCCATAAAAATAAATCTGTCCCAAAGTACGGAACTGTCGAAAAAATGCACGGCGTTAAACGGCCGGGCAAGGATTTTTTTTTTTTTTCGCCAAGGGTACGGACATAGGCCGATCGAACGTTTACGGTCTATTCCATCAGCCGTAAACGCAGGACTTACGAAAACAGCGAGTAAAAGGAACGAGAGGAGCAACTTTGACGCCGGGAGGAAGAAGAAAACGGTTATCACACGTCGAGCTCTAACTTGGGTCGGTGCTCGATGTTCAGCCCACTGACTTAAATCCTAATTTGAATTCTACCTTGACTACTAACTTGAGTTTTGACACAAGTTACAACTTTTGTCTTAACTCGAATTGAACGGGGTCATCCAGTGTGATAGCTCTTTTTTTTAAGCTTTTTTTGGATTTTTTTTTTGGCGAACTAAATAAACATACAACAGCGAACTTTTCACCACATATTTATTCATGTTTTGAGCCCACTTTGGCATTTTTTCAACCCGAACTCGTCGCTCTGCTTATCTGAAACGAACAAATCAAATGGCATTTTAATCTATGAAGTATGAACTAGTTTTTGAACTAGGATTATTGAAAAATATGGAACGGTGAATTTTTGGCATCTTATTGGCATTTTTTTCGTGATTTTTGGTGTTCTTTCACGATTTTTTCGAAGTGGAAACAAAAACGGCTCGATGAATCAGAATTATCCTAGTCTGCAAATTGTCTACATGAGTACTGAATATACCAATAAAATTTAAAAGGAATTCGATAGATTTCGAGATATCGTGGTCATCAGTTTGAAAAATCAGAAGTTTTTATCGCAGGTTCTGCTCCACAATTTTTTTTGGGCAGGTGAACGGCTGCCTATATAGCTACCAGAATCATGCCCATAAAAATATGTCGCAAAACGTCGTTGTGTAAAAAAAAGTGCACATGCCGAACCGCCGATTCGGAATTTATCAACTTTGGTAGAGAGGAAAGAGCCCTTCGAACGTTTACGGTCTATTCCGTTGGTCGTAAACTGACGAATTACCAAAGTTGCGAGCAAAAGAAATGAGAAAAGTAAGCAGTAATGCTCCTCGCTGGAAAATAGTTATTACGCATTTTCGTCAAACAGTTTCACTTCGGGTCCTCCGGCTAAAAGGCGTTGAAAGACGAACGAAGGGCAGCAAGGTGGATCCTCCAATCCCACGCCCCCTCAGCATAGAGTTTCTCGGTAAAGTGCGAGAGCAAAAAGTGCAATATTTTATTTCACCGCGTGGGAATAAACCGCTGAAGGTCCTGCCGAAGCTGACTGCCTCGCCACGATCCTCGACTCGCTCTTTCTCCGTCTGTCCCCGTCCTTTTCTTCTCTTCTCTCTTTTCCACCCAGTCAACAATCCGACAAGCAAAAATCTTTCTCCACTTTCCTTTCATCGTGCGAGCAAAACGCACAGACACTCCGCTCGAAAGCATTTTTGCCGATGGCTATTTTTGCACGCGCTGCGTTGCCGGTGGTACGTAAAATACGCGAAACTTATTGAAAATCAATGATTTCCCTGGTGAAAATATTTGTCTGACAATTCGTTGCAATAACAATGACTCTAAAATTTTTATTTTATTTTTTACAGGTTTACCGACAATTTTATTCGAATTTCTCGGCGATTTGACAAATTAAAAAATGGCCACAGCTATCCGAAAGATTTGATAAATAAATATTTTGATAGTAAATATTTCTCTGGCAATTTGTTGAAATAACGAAGACTCTAAGATTTTTATTTTATTTTTTACAGATTTTCAGGCATTTCCATCCGAATTTCTCGGTGATTTGACGAAGTTAAAAAAATGATCACAGTTATCCGGGAGATTTGATAAACAAATATTTTCATCAGGGGCTCGACGGGGGACGCGGCTTATCGAAACAAACAACCGAACGTCGAAACACGCAACCGACATTGTTAGGCCCGATCTCCGGCGGGGGATGAAAGCCGAGGCCAATTTTAAAAATCGGGGTCAAGCCGCGCAATTCGCGGTGCGCTTCCTGCGTTCCAAATATCGCCAAACGAATTCTTCCATACGCATCGCAGACGCGGCGCGAGTCGTAAATCGAAAATAAACCACTCGAGCCGCGGCTCGGATGATCGCTCGTCGCCGGTGGATGGTAAAACCTTGGTGCCCCCGCGGTTCGACATGGTCGAATGTAACGACTCTTTGCACCCTTAACACTTTGACCCACATGTTCTATATATTTCTTCGCCGGCATCCGCTTCCATTTCTCCGCCGCTTCACTTTGACCAACTATCTCCACTGCAGCGATGCAAAATAATCCGATCAGTTTATTTTTTGCTCTTTCCGAGTAATTCACGCTCAAATCGATTTCAGTTTGTCCTCGTTTGAAACCTAAAATAAAAATACAGAAAATTGTATAAAATAAAAATTAAAATACCTAAAAGACCGAAAAAATATATCTGAGGCACTTATTCATCAACAATTTTCTACACTACAGTCTTTGTATACAAAATACCTAAAAAACCTAAAATTTATATACAAAAAATGGTATAAAAAATGTATATATTTAAGGCACTTATTCATGTACAGTTTTTTCACTACAGTCTCACCACGGGATCTATTATTACATAAATAATAATGTAAAAAATATATAAACGCCTGTTAATTCTTGGTTGATTGCAGTCCAATGATCTGGATATCGCAGTATAGGGTAATGAGAGTGACAATGAACAGCAGCGACGAGCATGTCGGCGGGAGTCTCGAGTCACGGAGCATTCCGGTTTGCCTAATGTTGGCGAACACATCGGCGTCGACGGCGTTCTTCTTCCTCCTCGTCCTGGTTTTCTTCATCGTACCGTTGCTCCTGCTGTTGCTGTTGTACACGACGATCGTCCGCCACCTGATACACGACAATCGCACGAGCAGCTGGAGCAGCACGGACGGTTATCACTCGCGAGCCCGACGACAAGTGGTGCTCATGCTGATCACCGTGGTCTTCAGCTTCTTCGTCTGTCTGGCGCCCTACAACATTCTCACGTTCTATATCCTCGTGGCGCCGCAAGAGACCGTCGAGGCGATGGACAACGACACGTTGCTCAACATTCTCCTCTTCAGCAGAATAATGTATTATCTCAACAGCGCGATCAACCCGATTCTCTACAATCTCATGAGCAGCAAATTCCGTCTGGGCTTCACGAAGCTATGCGGCTTGCGCAAGCGAAGCGGCGACTCCGAGAGAACAACCACCACCGGCAGCACGTTCAATGGCACTAGACTCTCGAGGAGGCTAGTTAACGAGCAGCGCGAAGAGTTTTTACCGCCACCGCAGACACCTTTCAGTGACTCAGGCTAAAATAATTGGATGCAGAGAGCGGTGAATCGACAAATATGCGGGTTTTTTTTTTGGTCATGCTAAAATAGAGAGAACGCAGATCCGCAATTGACCTTTAAACGATGATTCAAACAAGACGAGCCTCGATTAGGCCACCGTTTCGTCAAGCATAACTGACCTTTTCAGGGAGTTATTATTTTAGGATTAATTCGGGATGATCTATACATTTTTCACAGAATTTTTGTTTTAGAAAAATAAGTCTGTTTGGTCAAGTTTTATTTGACAACGAAATGTTGTATTCTTGTTGTATACGCGACAAAACTGGCCGAGTGACAGCTGGTGTTCTCGACTTTTCCCCAGACTGAAAAAAAAATATAGTGTTAGTAGTAACTATAGAAAAAAAAGTAAACTATCGTTGCTGTACGGTAAAATCGACGTAATCGGGATTTACAGCTCTGATCACGTGACGTTTTTTTCGTTGGATACCAAAAATGGCGAGAGGCGAGATCCCAGATCCGCAATTGACCTTTAACCGATGATTCAAACAAGACGAGCCTCGATTAGGCACCGTTTAATCAACCATAAGTGACCTTTTCAGGGAGTTTTTATTTTAGGATTAATTCAGGATGATCTATAAATTTTTCACAGAATTTTTGTGTCCGGAAAATACGTCTGTTTGGTCAATTTTATTTGACAACGAAATGGGTTTGTTAGTATAATTTAGAATAAAAAAAAATTGATGTCCGAAAAAGTCCGATAGGATCAAAAGATGTCTCGGTATCTCGATGCCCGGGGTTAAGAAAAATATTTTGTATGTACTACATGAAGATTGCCTGTACTCTTAGGGAACATTCATGCAAACTTCAATTTCGGTGTATCCGTCGTACGATATTATATTACTTCAGATGCTCAAGCCGAGGCAATAAAATTTATTTTTCTTTCATTTTTATTTTTTTCTTTATTTCTCGTTTACCAAAAAACCTCCAACCTTCTGCGTATCCTGATTTTTATCCTCATTTGCGATTATTTATATTATAGTTGATAAAAATAATGTTCCGAGTAGAAACTAAAAGCGGTTTGTATCGAGGACGTCACAGTTATTATTTATAGTGGTATCACCCGCAGCGACTTATTTGTAATAGTCTCAAGTAGATAATGAGGATCGTATTTACAGAGACGTCATTACGGAAATGCAGTATTCAGATTTTAACGAGCGCGACCTAGGATTGTTTCATTGATTCGAAGTAATTGTAATTCTACATGAAGAGCTTGAAATCATGTGTACGTGGGTGGAAAGTCTTCGTAGTGTTATCCTTATAGTGATAACAGTGATACAATGTTATTGTTAGCTTGCATATATATTCACAACAGGAAGAGGAATTTGTTTCGAGTAGCGACGAAACAATCACCAAAACTCCACACTGATTGGAATTGGTGTAAATGCCAGGCAGAGGCGAGCGCTACTCGCTATATCAACCCGAAACCTTCGTCTTGCAATAATCAAATTTAATCCATAAATAGACAAACCCGAGGGTGAAATTTCTAACTGCTACGAGTCGAGTCAACGAAACGTAATTTAAATGTTTATTTAGGAGATCTTATACGGTTAATGATTGAAATTAAGATTTTGAGGATTAAATTTTTCAGGATATTTTAGCTCAAGATATTTTTTAAAAGGATTGTCCTGGAGATTGTGTCGCAGGATATTATGACCGGCTTCATATTTCCGATAATACACGGACAGAAATATGGCCAGTACCTAATACTAACACAATTGTATCCTATGATTGCAGTCCAATCCTGTCGATGGTGGACTACGTGATAGAGCTCAACGACGAGGGTTACGAGACGGCGAGTTGCCAGACCCAAGCGGAGACACCGTGGATGTTCGGCTTCGTCCTGACAACGATCCTAGTTTTCTTCATAATACCGCTGTTGATTCTCGTGGTGCTGTACACGGTGATAGCACGACACCTAATGGCGAATCCAGCGATAAGTCGCGGTCCGGCGAACAACCTGCTGAAGTACCGAAAGCAGGTGGTCATGATGCTGGGCACCGTGGTCGTTTGCTTCTTCATCTGCCTGCTGCCTTTTCGGGCGTTCACGCTCTGGGTGCTCGTGATGCCGCCCACGACAATTGTGAAATTGGGCCTCGAGGGATACTTCAGTCTGCTCTACTTGTGCCGAATAATGTTGTACCTGAACTCGGCGATAAACCCGATTCTCTACAATCTCATGTCGACGAAATTCCGAGATGGATTTTTGCGACTCTGCGGTTTGGGCCCCAACCGTAAGAAGGACAAGCAAACCGGCAGCCGAACGAGAACCTACACAACCGGCTCGACGAACGGCAGCAGCAATCACTCGGACTTCTGGAGGCGACACAGCAGCAACAAGAGCTGCGGCGTCAAAGTCCCCAACGTTTCCACGGAGCAGGACAGAGACAGGGAGAGCAGCAAGAAGGACAAGGCTATACGCTTGCCGCTGTTTTCCGCAGTTACCGAAAGTATTATTAAGAATACGCAACAGAAACAGGAAAGTTACGTTTAGAGATTGTACGAGAGATACATGACGAGATTTCCTTATTTCGACTACCCTGGCGGATCGTAAGAACCTGAAAATTACCGAAAAGTGTTTTTTTCGGGTCACTATGGGAAAAAATAACGCCAAAATAACAGTTAAACCCAGGATGATCATTAAATAACTGAAAAATGACTTTTAACGAACTGTTGGTAACTTCTGCGTTACTTTGAGGTTTGCTTTTGGTCGCAAACATCAGACGTTTCGCAGTTGCTGTCGGGTTATTTTTTGTTCCATGGCGACGGTCGATAAGTAAACATTTTGCAGTTCTTTTACGTTTCTTTTACGGTAAAACAACCAAAAAGTAACCAAAGAGGAACCTCAAAATGATAGTAACCTGTAAGTGACCGTCAAGAAACAAAAAACGATGGTCACTCGGATCCGCTAGGGCACTCATACGCGTATTTCTTTTTTTTTAAGTATTATTTTTTAACAAAGTGCGCGGAATATTTGTTTAAACGAAACACTCGGACTAAACAGGGTTCCCGCGGGTCTCAATCGAGTCAATCGATCGAATCCCACAGTGGCGGTAATAGAGATCTTCCAGGATAAGTAATTAGTGATTTATCAAACCTTAGGATATGATTACGCGGCGTTGTTTTTTTTTTTCGCTCGCGAAATCTCGTGGCTACTTATTCATCGTTAGCTCGGACTTGGCGGTGAGCCGCCGAACGCACAAATCGCTGTCTCGCGCGGGGCAAAACGTACACCCACTGGGGGCCGGCGGCGGCCACCAAGGAGGGTCCACCTCAGGTTGGCGAGGCGAAAGATTTATCGCGTTCTCCACGGTCTCCGTCGACCCGTTCTCGTAGCCGCGCGTGATTTACGTTACGAGTCTCTTCGACTATTCGCCAAACTATGGGATATTCATTTTATTCGTACCAATGGGTTTAACGACCAGAAAAATACACCCTCGACGACGAAACGTATCGAACCTGCATGTGCATCGCTATTAGCACTTGAACTTTTTTTTTAAGGGGAGAAATACCTTTAGAATTTTCAAAAAATCGATTTTTTTACATATTTCGAAAATATGATACCCAGAGAATATACTGACCAAAGGAAAACTCGAAATATTGAATATTTGCGGAGTTATCGCATGTAGTCTAGAGCGCGAGGACACTTTAAACGCGATTATCTCGAAACTACTTTTTCGAAAACAGCTCTCGTGTTGTAGCTCAAAAAGTTATCGTCCAATTCATATGAAATTTTGGGAGGTCACTCTCAGTAATATTATCGGAAGGATATAACTACATTTTGGTAGGTAGTGTGTAAATAAATAATTGTTTTGGGGTCAAATATATCGAAAACATGTCGAAAATTCGACCTTTGGAGTAAAAAGGTTTCCAAATTTTCAATTTTGCACTTTTTCATCATTTTTTAGGCATATCCTTCCCCTTAATATGTCAGTAAACATATTTTCCACGCTCCTAAAGCTATTTCTCCCCTTAAGTAGACTCGAGACGCGCAAAGATATTTTATTAGGACCGGTAATGTTTACACGGGGACCATGTTTACACTACTCATGATAGGTAAATCGTTAAGTTTAACGCGACATGTGTAGTTAATTTTCAAATCCATTTTTCTTCGCACAATCCTTCTACTACAATAATTCCATACGCAATTGACAGACGAAAAAAAAAGTAATTTGTGCTGCATACTTAACTGCGGATGAACTACAATTTTCCACGTGATGTATAAGAATGTTCTGTTGTTACGTTTTAGGGCGTCTTGTTATTTCGTTTTATCGCCGTAACGCGCGTTGGCAGAAACAAAAAAGTGTTTTGGGAGGGAAAGCAATTTGGCGCCCCCGCCGGACCGTCAAAGCTAAACTCGCTACGAGAGACATATAAATGGCGAGCCAATGAACAAAGTGCGTTCGACGGTATAAAATAGAAGATATTGAATGTAGCGGAAAAGAAAGTTGGCTGTTGTATACGCGACAAAACTGGCCGAGTGAGAGCTGGTGTTCTCTACTTTTCCCCAGACTGAAAAAGAATTATAGTGTTAGTAGTAACTATAGAAAAAAAATTAAACTATCGTTGCTGTACGGTAACATCGACGTAATCGGGATTTACAGCTCTGATCACATGACGTTTTTTCGTTGGATACCAAAAATGCGAAACCAAATAAATCCACGTGTAGCCATTACAATTTATCGTATGGTGGGAACCGGGAAGACACCGGCGAACGACCGAGACTCTAAAGGACTCGTGGAATACTACTTAACGTAATATCTCATAGTCTAGTCGATAAAGCGGAAACTAGAATTTAAAAGCCATCGGTATTTCCTTAAGTTTTATCATTTAACGTACTATTTATGTATTTATTTATTTATTTACTTATGTCATATGATAGCGTGAACACGTTTATCAGATACGGAGTTGCAATAATGATGATTTAACTGATGCAAGAAAAAAGACTCCGATACTTGAACGGTTTACTGATAAAAAGAAAAATAACTTATATTCGGGCGCTCCAATCAATAGCTTCCATTTGGCCGATGTATATTATTAATTACAGTGCCGTTGATAGATCAGGTAAAGAGGAATTAAAAACCGAAGCGATAAAGTTATATTTGTATGAACACGCTCGACGTTTATTCCAGATAAATAAATAATTTATTTTACTACGAGCAGTCCCGAAAAGCACACGGATGACGACCGACTGCCGAGATTAATTGTAAATATTTTATAAAAATGAATAAAATGTAATGTTTGTAACTGTCGGAGCTATCTTTTGTACAATTGATATTTATTATTTAATCGCTTTGTGTATATACAATTTTTTTTCAGCCCGGACATTTAAGCAGCGAAAAGATTCTCCGCGACTCCCAAATTGATGAAGAAATTTTCAACGGCGGGATGCAAGTCACGTTGCTCTCGAATACCCTTGACGCTGAATACTTTCTTTCCATCCGACGATACTGTGGTCGCCAGTACTTTCAGTTGGCTTAAAAGATCTTGCGTCTTGTCCGCGATTTCGTTGATTATACTGTTGCCTTTGCCGTCGTCGTCTTGCTGACAGAGTTGCACCATAAATAGAGCAATTTCCTTGTGCGCTTTTGTCATGGTGAGGCTCTCTAAAACAGAAATGATTCGTGAGTTTACGAATACGACTCGTTACCGGGTGTTGGGAAAAAAAAAACCCGATGATAAAAAAGCCCGTAAAAAAGCTGTCGGTAAAAAAGCTAGGCAAAAAAAGTTATCGGAAAATAACGACAGAGAAATAAAAAACAGCTTCGTAAAAATAAAGTTTGTCGGTCAACTGAAACCGTTCGCCGTGAAAATTTGTGCATTTGTGTAAATGTTTGAAAATTGTGATTTTAAACAAATTGTAACGTGCAGAAACAAAATTTTCAAACATTACACCTGCCAGCTATCTTTTTATTTCTCTGGCTTTTTTTTCTTCGGCTTTTTTTTTTTCATTGGCTTTTTCTTCTGGGCTTTTTTTTCCTAGATTCTCGTCACCGTTGCCGACCGAGCAGCAGCACGGTCATCTTTAGTTGGTAACAGAAACAGTAACACAAATAGGTCCGCTAATATCGACCGCGAATAATACCTTTTGCATGAGACGCAACTGTAATTTCCCGCGCCGGAATGTTGACCAATAAATCAAACAACTCAGTCTTCGAGGAAACAGAACTATCCCGGCAACCGGCGACGTAATAAGAATAATTCTGCAAAGATATTGATTTATTAAAAATCAAATGACGACTCAGCGCCACGAATTTTTAGTGTTTTTCTGATTTCTCATTTTTAGAATTTCATCTTACTTTGAGTTCCAAAAGTTCTTCTTTAACCAGATCGACCCACGGAAAAAGATTCTCCGTGACTCTGCGATGCTTCATCAGAGTGGGAAACGTCTCGATCCATCCAAACAATTCTTCCAAGCTGTGGTGATAAACCACGATTCTTTTCTTCAGCAAAAGCGCCGTGTATATCAAAATCGTCTCCAGTTCAAAAGTTCGCACGAGTCTTTTGGCGTGATTGTTATTCATTTGCCATTGGTTGTTGAGTCTCTGAATCGCAGATCCTTTAGCAGGATCTCTTATGATACCCTCGGAGTAAGCCAAGAGAAAGTGTTTCAAAACTTGCGTCGGGTCTCCGGATTCGCAGTAAGCACAGCTGAGAGTTCTGCAGAGTTCCTGGTAGTTCTGGGGATTAAAATCCTTGGCGAATAGCACCAATGCACAGCGTTTCACCTGTAAAAAAAAATGGTTTAATCAGCACATACTTGAAGTTGGTTTGATAATCAAGTGTCAAAATTTGTTCTCATTACCCTGGGCAATTTATTGGCAGCGAAAGCCTCGCTGCTGTAAATATAAATCCAGACATCCGCTTGTCTAGCGCCGACAAAAGACTCCACTCCATTCTGCTTTGTACAGGAATTCCATTTTCTCGTGACGTACGCTTTCTGGACTGCACTGACGCTCGGATAGGACCAAATCCACAGGACATCAGCGTTCCAGTCTTTTTCTAGAACTTTGCTTATTATTCACTGCTCGAACAAAATGTGAACTTTTATTATTAATTTTTTTAATTGTTGAGTAATTACCTATTATGCTGCATGATATCAAATTTACAAGTGGGGTCATGATGTGTTTCTTTTTGTATTATCCTTTGTATTTCTAATTGTATTTTCCTTTTTTTGGCAGACAAATCAGAAAAACTGGACGTAATGATACGTAAACAACCAGGCGATCATATTGCCTTATCTGTCAATCGCTGTTTGCTGCTCAGCTGGTCCGGCTCACTGACGTGCGGCAAAATAGCTACAAGCTTCGTATTATCGACCAATAGAGGCGCTGGAAATCTGCTGTAGAAGGACCAGATTTCGGCGCGAAGATACGAACGTTGGATCGAAGACCAGCACGAGACTGTGGTTACCATCTTGCGCACAATGCATGTCCTTTCCAATTTAAGGGGTTATGCCACTATAGAATTTTCGAAAAATCTATTTTTTTTTTGTTTTTTGTTTTGAAAGGTCTCTTGGGACCTCAAAAATGATCTCCCAAAAGATTATGGCCGGAAAGAATGTCTAAGTACTCGATTCTCGAATTAAAAAATGCCTTTACCTCAAAACTACATTTTTCAAGCTGGCCGAACCGATTACTCAAAGAATTTTGCACCGATTTACTTGAAATTTTGCACATATCTTTAAAAATACATTATCCATGACAGTACGTAGGATTTCTTTTTATATCGAATAGTTCATTTGTTATTAATAACAATTTTCTCGCGATTTTTAGGCAATTTTTGCACTTTTCTCTTTAAAAATCCGCCGTTTTTTTTTCAAAAATCGATGTATCAAAAAACCCTTAAACTCTTAAAGAGCTGAAGCTAACTTCGACCAGGCTCTTATATGTACGTATATCGTATATTGATGGATTCATACGCTAAAAATAATTTTTCTCAACTTTACACAAAATACTTTTCTGAGTAAAAATACTGAAAAATATCACTCTTGATAAATTATTTTTTTTAAGTTCACTGCATCTTCCAGTCTGCAGTGTTGTGAATACTTTTCGTGTCTTCTTCGGTATTCGATTCCAGAGAGCCGCGTTTCCGATCGTACAGATTTCTGGAGACGGGATTGCGATCCGCTAGGACCGGGTTTACGCTTCCCTGTAACAATTACGTCATATTTACAACGTACAGAGGTGCGCAAGATTTTTCATTCGACGTTCAGAGACTCGAGCGAAGATGTATAAGTATTACTCACACGTCCTGCATTTTCCCAGATGTTACCATCGTTTCTGAACATCTCATTAGTGTAGCCAAAGTCCGGATTGTCTTCGACGCCGATCAGATCAGAGTCGCCACTTCCTTGACTGTTTTCATTAATTGTTAATTAATTGTGTTTCAATGCTTTGTTCTAGGATATAAGTTGAGGTTTTCATCTTTTCGCACCTGACGTTATCATCGACAGCTTTCGACGACATCTTCCATATCGGATTTGAACCTGCCTGTGCAAATTGATTCGTCGTCGGCACCACACCAGCTTTATCCAAACCCGATTCCTGCGATCCGTATTTCGTGATGGCGAGATTATCCAATCTCTTCTTCAACCTACAAAAAATTAAAACATCAGAAGACGTCTCGCCATTTACCGAAAATAAATTACGATACCTTTTGGTCCTGACGACAAAGATGACGAGGAGCATGACGGTGCTCAGGCAGAAAAAAACTGTCAAAGTAACGAGAATCCAGTGAATCGTTTCTTGAATATTATCAGTAACAGATGACGTCCCCGTCGGTACATCAACGAGACGAAGCGACCTCGTGAGCAGATTTTCCCTCAGATTGTTTATAATCTTCAGATCACTCACGGCTCTGAAAATTATTCAAACAATTAAAAATTATAAAATACAAAAATTAATCAATATAATAATTAATTAAATACAAATATTAAATATAAATATTGTATGTATTTTTTACAAGTCACATACACAATAATTTCGTCCGATTTTACAGGCAATTTGTTCTCAGGGCTGATAAAGTGGGTCGTCAGGGACGTCACGTTGTCCAACACTTGATCATCGGATCCAACAGCACTTTTGATGTCGTCGATGTTCGACAGATATTTAAATGCGTTGTCGAAGCATTCGATGATCTGATGAAGGTAAAAGCAAAAATAAAAGGGTCATACATTTCGCACAGAATTATTTTCAATTGTTGCAAGATGTCCACTCACAAAGTTCTTTTCTTGTTTCACGTAGCTGGCGACGTTGTTGAAGGTGAAGACAACTCTGTTCTTCGGGGAGATCATGTAAACTTGGGTGACCACTGTGTCGCTGTGATCCACTGCAAATAATTGGCGATGATTAATAACAATATCTGACAACGAACGTTGCTCATTGGTCGTAAATGCCGGACTTACCTGCGTCGTGGACGACGATCTTAAAATCGAAGTAACCCGTCATGTCGCTCGTCGGAGTAAATTTCAACAGCAATTCTCCACTCTCCTCGTGGACCGAGAAAGGCTTGGAAACGCCTCTCAGCGATGAATCCGATGAACTCATGCTGCCTTCAGCTATACTGTAGGTCAGTGTCTCGTTGATGTCCGCATCTGTAGCCTGAACAATACCAATAAAACAAAATAAAAAATGAAATAAAAATAAAAATCAATAAGAAATGCAATCAGACAATCGATTTTCATTGATTTTATTATCAATTAAAAATTATTGTCAGTTGCTTTTAGTCATTTCATAAATCAAATAAAAATAAAAATAAGTTATAAATATCAATAAAAATCAATAAAAAATGCAATCAATCAATCATTTGTAATTGATTTTAATTAGCAATAAAAAATTACTGACAGTCGCTTTCAGTCATTTCGAAAGATAATAAAAAATGTTTGCAACATATATCGAATACCTTCACGGTGAGGACGACCTTGTCGAGCGGATCCCCAGTGGCGACTCCGCCTCTGTAAGATTTCATCTCGAAAATCGGTGGATTGTCATTGACGTCGACGACGATAACGGTGATCGTCAGGATGGAATCCTTCGGCGGATTTCCGGGTGGACCGGTCCTGTCGGTGGTTGCGACGACGACGAGTGTCATGATGTCCTGCTTCTCTCGATCCAGCTCCTCGGATAGCGTCAGCTTTCTCGTCAGACTGTCCAGGTTGAAGAACTTCGCGTCGCCCTCTGCACATTTTTTTTCGTACACTTCATACGTTTCAATTTATGATTGTTGTTGTCGCTTTTTTTTACCAAGAAATGGGCTGTGCCCACTCTGCAAAATATCCCATTCATCCCCACTGAAACTGATAGAATCCGATTTACCTTGAATCGGATGCTCAATAAGAGACACGTTTTCTCGTATTGAAAGCGAATAAAAAATAACGTGATTAAATTAGGCAACTCAACTTAATGGGATTGTATAGTTATCGCTCAATTAAAAATGAATTCAATCGGTATCATCGCATTAAATCAGCAAATCTGAATCGGTTTTTTGTCCAAGAAATTTCGAATTCAACAACAGTTTTCCTATACAAAATATGTATTAGTTTTAATCGGTAAATTCTTACTTGAGGATTCATTTAAGTTTTATCGAAAGATTCCATTTACATGGCGAACCATTCAATTGATACTAGCGGAACGAATTGGAACGATTCTGGCGGTGTGCCTATCTATCTATCGAAATCGCTTCTATGAATCGGAAATTCCTTGGACAAAAAACACATATCATTCACATTGTTTTATTTTTATCGGTTTCAATAATATTTTTTAAGCAGGGAGTGGAAGTGGCGTTTACCTCCGCTCGTGAAGAAGTAATAGAGATCCACTGTATTTTCGCCTTCCTCGCTGACCATATCGTTGGCATAGGGTATAGTAAATGATTCGCCCAGGCCAGTTTTGTTCTCCGTGAACCAAACGGTCCACTCGTCCTCCTCGAATTTGGGCCCCAGAGTCGTGATGAACACGACTGTCACCTCTTGTGAAACTGACCTCGGCTGACTTCCGCCGTCGGTTGCGGTCAGCGTTAACTGAAATTTTCGCGACCAACATCGACATTAGTTATTAATAAAAAACCAAGATTTTTTCGTCGGTACGCAAAATGTTCACCTTGTACGTATTTTCCTTCTCGTAATCCGGTTTCTTCGTGAGTTGAAGCTGACCAACGTTTTTTTTACCGGTCGGTACGATTGTGAAGTATTCATTGTCAGCTGTGGAACAACGGAATTATTGAAGGTCGAATTAAATTAGTTTGCTGCTACTAAAATATCAATCTTACCTAACGAGAACGTGACGGTTCCACTGTTTCCATGATCCTTGTCGGTGGCTACGAAATCATTGAGGAGCTGCCCGTCGTAAGTTCTGAGTTGTGCGTCAGTCGTTTGTTCCTAAAATGATTATCGAGTAAACATTTAAAAAATGCACATTAATAAATTGACTAATTAATCGACAGAAGAATGTATCAGAATAATTGCAACTCACCACTCGCAGCAATATTTTTTTTTTAGTCGGAAACACAATGACAGGGTCGTCGTAATTGAAGTCGTTGATTTGAATGACATAATCATTGGTATGATTCTGAGGTCCCGGATCAGTGCCACGGTCTTGCGCCTGCGACCAGAATAATAAGCAATAATTCATTGTAAATAAAATCAATCAAATCAATTAAATCAATGATTTTATTTCTCAAGGAATCTTACGTAAAGTTCCATCGTCCAACGACCGAAAAAGCCTCTCAGATTGCAATTGGCAAATATATCCGCTTTGCTCTCGTCTCGAGTTTCAACGCGAAAGATGTCTTTGCAGGTGTCGTCAACGCCGTCGTATATTCCGTCGATCGGCTTGACGCTCAGTATTTTGTAATTGACTTTCGTGTTGTCCGTCTCCGGGTCGTCGTAATCGCGAGCCTCGATCGTCGTGATTAGTTCGTTCTGATGGATTACAAATAAACAGTGATTAAAATTGATTTACTGATGGAAAAACCTAGATATGTTCCTGGTTACCTTTTTCATAGTTTCGGATATACTGAACGGCTCCGTTTGATTAGGTAACAAAGGCTTCTGATCGTTGATATCGTCGAGAATAATCAGGATGGTGTAGGGCCAAGAATTGGTATTCCCTGCACAGAAAGATAAATAAAAATATGTTTTTGGATGAATAAATCAAAACATGTCTATGGATGGATAAATTGAAACATGTCTTTGGATGGATATATTAAAAAAAAAGGTACGTACACATTGTGGAGTCGTGGATATAATTGTCACGGAGCATCAGATTCACTGTGAAATTGGCTGTTCCGAAATCCCTATCGAGTATGTGTTTGTCGGTGGTGTCCACTTTAATTTTGCCATCTTTTCTACCCATGCTGAAGTACTGCATCGCGAAGTCGTCGTTTATCAGATAGGAAACTTCATTGAAGGGACCTGAAAGCGACAAGACCATAAAAAATATAATAAAACTAGGCTAATCACACGCGCTGGCGCGTGCCCGAGGTACTTTTGCGCTGCTGCGCTCTTATAAAGCTTTAAAAGGGTAAATCGCAACCAAAAAACTCTTGTTCAATTACTTTAAAAAAAAAAAAAAAAAAAATCGTTTTGCTTGTCAGAAATCGTAGATCCGGTCGCCAGGCCGAAAACCGGCCACATTGGGGTCACGAATTTTTTTCTTCAAAATATCGACTTTTAACCTATACAATCGTTCTAAGTCGCATATTCTACCCCTGAAAACAATGGTTTCAGCCCTTTTTTTAGTGGATTAAAAAAAAATACGATATTCGACAGAACTGTCAAAGTTATTAAGGACAAATGAACTTGGACTCGGTCTGAGAGTCCCAACCAGTCACAGCTCGAATAGTTTACTAACAATGTTTTCCGTTACTCATGAACTTTTAAAAAGAGGGATAATAGGATAAAATATTAAAAAATAGGACGATAAAGGTAATATCGAAAATACTGGAGAACTTAATAAAAATTAGTAAAAATTAAGCTTACAAGTCCTGTCGTCGTCCTTAGCCCAGACCGTGACGATTTCGGTGTCGTTTGGCGATTTCTCCCGCACATGAATAGTCCTGTTGAATTTGTCATTGAGTAGATAAGGAACTTCGTCGTTCTGATCGATTACGAATATCTCGATCTGACGGGGAAAAAATCAGACATAAAATATGTTTTTAAAGTTCAGCTTGCAAGTAGTTCTTTAAAATATTAAAGAAAAAGTCTACTGACCGGCAGCGGGGAACTATTTTCGCCATCTGTCGCAATTACGACGTAATATATGTACGTGTATTTTTCAGCATCTATTCCCTTGTCCAGCATCACTCTGATCACCCCGGTCAACGGGTTAATGTAGACTAGATCGTCTTCCGTCCCGTTCACGGATCTTGTCGAAAAAAAAAAAAAAAAAAATTAAAGTTGCAAAGAATGTAAATCGTCAGTTGCAGAATTTTTATTGTAATTTAATTATAGATGGAACTAACTTAATGGAATATGTGACGTTGTTGTAATTCGGGCCATCGGCGTCCGTTGCCGTGATCGTTCCAATCAGAGCGTCGGTAACCTGATTCTCGACGACGTTCATTGGCTCCGGTGTCTCGAACTTCGGGAAGCAGTCGTTGATGTCAATGATATCGAGAGTCAAGGAAGCTGAGGCAAAGAAAAATCATTTTTTTTATTAACATTAATTTAATTGATTTAAATGATATTGTAATCATTACAAATCACGATACAAATTCATTAAAAAAAAATGATTTGAATGCGCGACATGACATTATCGACACTCACCAGATGTCGTATTATCATTGTGCACAGTGGTGTTATCAGTGACCGAAATAGTCAGGAACATAACGTCGAATGCCTCGTAGTCGATTCTCCCTTTCACGAATATGGTACCCTTGGCTTTTCTCTTGTGACCTTCCGGATATTCCGTTCGAATGCCTAAATGTCTGTGGTAAGTGAAAAAAAATGTGTTTATATCCTAGATAAGACAATTTTTTTTAAATAATAAATAGGGGATTCGCTTACTCGCGATAAAGATTCTCGTCCACCGGGACACTTCTCTTCTGCGCCTTGGTGTTGTCCCAGTCGATGCTGAAGAACACTTCCGCTTCGGTGTCAACGTCCTCAGCTGTAATTATCGTCTCTACGTCTATATCACTTTTCTCCTCCACGAGTGTTGGAATCTGCTTCGGCTGAAAATAAATAAAATTGATTTGATTTTTCGAAAGTGAAATTTATGTTGTTTTATTATGTATATAAATAGTAAAAAAAATTACGCTATTAATTGTGCGAAAATGTTTGCTCACCAGATACAATTTTGGCGGAACGTCGTTGACGTCGGTGACATTTATAGTCAGAGTCGCGTAGGTCTGGTGGTTAGCCAGATCCGTGGCTACGACCTGTACGACGACCACTGGCATCGACTCGTAATCGAACGTGTCATTTTGAGTAGTGACAATCACACCGGTCTCCCCGTCTATTGCAATGTTTCGCTGAGCACCCAACAACGAATGCCTGAAATTAAAAAATTATTTTAAGACCATTAAAAAAATGACACTTCAACTTCCGTACTTACGTCACTTTGTCGTCAATGTCACGGTCGGTGGCATGAACCGTTGCAATTTTGTATTGCGCCAACACATCTTCGGGTAGACTCACTTCCAACTCGGCATCTGGATCGAATATCGGTAACTCGTCGTTCCAATTGATCAGTTCGATCCTGATACTCCTGATGCCCACGTGACTGGGATCTGCCTTTTCCACAGCTTGCAACTGCAATTCCGAAAAGTATTCATTGTCACAATGGATAATTTGCTGACAGCTCAGACTAAACATGAGAAGTGCTGCAAACTTTAATATCCATTTTCCTCCAATTGGGATCTTCGTAATCGAGCAGCGAAGCATTGACGACCGATATGGTGAAGACTCCTTCTTGATATCCACTGTTGGGCACGACGAGGAACGCTGAGCTCCATTTGTGTGGAGATTCGTCTATCAGGCTTACGGAAAATTGCCCGTTTTCCGCCTAGATTTCAAATAAAATAAAATAAAAATGAAATAAAAATTTCATTTTTATTCGAACTCAAAGTTATTTTTTATAAAACCAAATAAAAAATTCGTTTTTATTCATTAAAATAAATCATAAAATCAATATCAAATAAAAATGAAATAAAAAATTCATTTCTATTTCAGAAAGAAAAATCTTTTCGCATTCGTCCAATCAGCAGGTACTCACTAAGTCAGGATCCTTAATAGTGATCGGACGTTCGAGTGTCTTGAATGTTTCCTCCTCAATTTCAATCGTGTAAACTTCAGGCGTGATTTTGGGAATGTTGTCATTGACGTCCTCGACGATGACGATGATGGTCGCTTTGATTTTCGAGTCAGGCTCCGGGACCTCGTAAGCAACGATCATGAATCTGAAAACCTCTTTTTTCAGTGCATCCCGATCAATTGGTTTGATGGTGATGACACCGGTGCTCTGGTTGACCACGAAGTACTCGGCGTCCCCTAAATATCACAATCAATCCGAATCTGAATTTTTTCCGTCAGTTACAAAAGTAAGTGACTACATTGTATCAACAAAACTCAGATTGATTGCACTTACGTCCATTGTCCACGGGTTCTATTCGGTAATTGATTGTCGCATTGATCATTACGTCACCATCCATAGCCGAGACGACAAAGTCCTGCAATTACAACGTCACTTTCACGATACTACCAGAGCTGATTTTTTTAACGTCATTTTCCGAGTGATGGACTCACTTTTGTCGTTTTTTCTAAAACATTTTCCGTGGCTGTCAGTGAAGTCCACGTTGGAGGCATATCAGGCATGTCGATTACCTGGACTACTGTAGTGATGTTACTTTTATTTTCACCGCCGTCCTGCAAGAGATACATTTTTTTTTGTTTTTTAATTAATAAATTACCTTTTTTATTTTTATTATTCAACTTCTTTCTGTTAAGGGGTTACACTACTGTAACGTGACCCCGATTTGGGCGGTTTTCGGCCAGATCTACGATTTCTCACAAACTGTTCGACAAAATTTTTCTTTTTCAAAATCAACTAAAAAAGGGTTGTAACCATAGTTTTCAGGGGTAGAATATGCGACTTGAGAATGATGGTATAGGTTAAAAGTCGATATTTTGAAAAAATAAATTTCGTGACCCCGATTTGGGCGGTTTTCAGCCCTTTGGCCAGATCTACGATTTCTGACAAACTGTTCGGCAAAAAATTTTTTTTTTCAAAATCAACTAAAAAAGGGTCGTAACCAGTGTTTTCAGGGGTAGAATATGCGACTTGAGAATGATGGTATAGGTTAAAAGTCGATATTTTGAAAAAATAAATTTCGTGACCCCGATTTGGGCGGTTTTCGGCCCGGCGGCCAGATCTACGATTTCTGTCAAACTGTTCGGCCAAAAATTTTTTTTTTCAAAATCACCTAAAAAAGGGTCGTAACCAGTGTTTTGAGGGGTAGAATATACGACTTGAGAATGATGGTATAGGTTAAAAGTCGATATTTTGAAAAAATAAATTTCGTGACCCCGATTTGGGCGGTTTTCAGCCCGGCGGCCAGATCTACGATTTCTGACAAACTGTTCGGCAAAAAATTTTTTTTTTCAAAATCAACTAAAAAAGGGTCGTAACCAGTGTTTTCAGGGGTAGAATATGCGACTTGAGAATGATGGTATAGGTTAAAAGTCGATATTTTGAAAAAATAAATTTCGTGACCCCGATTTGGGCGGTTTTCGGCCCGGCGGCCAGATAACGCAATAACGCGCTCGCGCTTCTGTTATTTTCACGTCGCATAACTCACTTCGACGCGCGCGCTGCGCGCGCCCTGTTGATTCGAGTTTGCTGCTCTAAGTTTATCGACCATGACGTAGCATTGTCGACCAATCACAGCCCGAGTTACACTGGCTTCAGTATTTCGATATATTCGATTATCGATGTGCCATGTCCTCTTTAAGAGAGGATCCTACTACTACTGGGTCTTGGAGAAATTCGTAATTCGATGGTAAAGCAGGTAGTCTGACGCGCTTGGGGAGAGGGCCGAAATTTGATGGAAAAAAATGGTTTCCGGTAAAAATGGATTTGTCCCATACTCTAAAGGGTTCAAAGTATTTTTTTAAGCTACTTGAAAAAAATTGGTTTTTTAAATAATTTACTGTATCCCCTTGATGCGAATTGTCACAAATGTCCATCTGTCTACTCACAGTCGCTTCGATTTGCAGCATGTGCATCGTGATAGTCTCAAAGTCAAGGCTGTCGATGACTTTGAGATACGCGCGGAGTTCATGATTTTCTCTGGCGCCGCTGACCCTCTCCGTGATGAAGGCGAAATGCTTTTTTCCATCGCTCGGCTGTTTGCACAAATTTATCCACGTATTATCCGTGTTTGTCACTAGTTCAATCGATTACTAAGCGAAGACTAAACAGCGATGATCTTTAATTAGAAATTCCACAACTTTGTGCAAAATGCTTACAGCGTCACTCAGAGTAAATTTCACTTGGTCAATCCACCCATCCTCGTCGCTGACGATGTAAGTACAGTTCGATGGGCCTTCATAATTTTCCTTAAAAAAATAAAAAAAACATGACAAAAGGAAAAAATTGCAACTTTTGAGGGTCGACTTAAAAATTTCGCGAAAAATTAAAAAAATCGAGATATTGCGTTCCGTTGTGCGGCATTTTCTTCGTTGAAGAGTTTTCTTTCGAACGCAAGAAAATCCAGATTCCATCAATCCAAAGAAAAATTACAACGATTGTAGTGAAGTGACAAAATTTAAAATAAGTGAAAAATCATTTTTCGCGATTTTCTCCTCGAATTTTCGATTTTTCGGGCAAACAACCGTGGGAAATTTGCTATCCGATAGGGTTTTCAAATTTGTGACATCGAAAAAGAAAATTTAGGGAAAAATTCACGATTTTTATTTCGAAAAATCGTTTATTTGAAATCACCGTCGGAATTGACAAACCTCAATTGCGCAGTTACGTTCTCTCGGTTGGATGATCGGCGGATTGTCGTCGATGTTGGCAATGCTCAAAGCTATCGTCGGATACGTCGGCGATCCTGCTATTATCGAGAATCTGTAGCTTTGCATAATCGGCGTCTCGTAGTCCTGCTTCTTCGTGATCCACAGTGACCACTGGCCGGTGGAGCTGTTTTTTCTGAGTTCGGCGCCCAGGACAAAGATACTCTTGCCATCGTCCATCGGGCCAATGACGGGAATTTCCGAGCCTGGATCCGACAAATACGAAAATTTCGTATTTTTTATTCACACTGATGACGAAAAAAAAAAAAAAAAAATTTACCATCATAATTTAGTGTAGCGATGCACACGTCATCTTCGACTTCTTCCTGAAGCAAAATGTGAGCACGAACTGCTGCCGAAATGTAATCCCACTTCCAAATCACCTCCAACTTTGGATCAGGCGGTAACAATCGAGGTTCCTTCCAATCTGTGGCCCAAAGTACGGATAAGATTCACTCGTGTGAAATTCAGACACCCACAATCATCGATATTTATTCAATGTGGCTATTCGCACTATTTTTCATGGATTGTGGATCGTGGATCGTGTCTCTTAGGTTAACTTTTGGCACTCGTTTTCGTGTATCGTGAATCGTGAATCGTGTCTCTTAGGTTTAATTTTCGCATTCTTTTTCGTGAATCTTTAAAATGCCTTAGTAAGGCGAAGAATGTCCGCTTTTGGCACTCTTTTTTTTATTTTTTTAAAAACACTATATGTAGAGTATTCAAGCGGAAATGTTCCGCTTTAGTAAGGAATTTTAATGAGCCACGAAAAAGAGTGCGAAAAATTAAACCTAAGAGACACGATCCACGATCCACGACTCATGAAAAAGGGTGCGAATAGCCACATTGTTATTTATTAGTTCGATCATGACACTCACCGGCTCGTGATATCGTCAGTGATTGACACAAGCATAGCAGCAACAAAACAGCACGACCCGCGAACGACATTCTTCCTACTTGTCTTCTTTCTAATTGTCGAGAAGAAAAAAAAAAACAAACAAAACATAAAAAAAAACGTGTTACATTACTCATTAATTTGATAAAGTGTACAGATTGCAACAGCAAGAATTATATCTAAGATTAGATAAATCGTCACTTCGCAGAACCGATAAATCATCATTTTACAAATTTCATTCGCAATAAATAGTCTCCGCTGAAATATTAGTTTCCCTGTATGTTTCTCTGCATTACGGGTCGCCAAGTTAGTTTCCCCTAAAAAAGGTCTCAACGCGAGTTCTGAGTCATAAGAAACGCGTCGCAGCTGCGGTGACTAATATTTAATTAATCATTCAAAACCTCCAACAAGGGAGATAATGGCATGAAGTATATTCTCGTTTGTGCAAAACGGGAAATTAAAGTCCTCCCTGTCTGACGCCGTTCATTTATTATTGCGCCAAAATAATCTTTTCAGCACCTTGCATATGCTTGATTTTTTCAGATTTTTATCTCATCGAGGACTGTTCGCAAATTCTGTCTCATTCACCCTCCAACTTATGCGTCGTCAGACGGGTGGACTACCTTAAATAATCCCAAGGACAGAATGCGACAAAACGGTCCACGCTTGCCACAATCGTTGACACTCACGCATCGCGGACCCAGCGCAATCAGCAAAAGCTGCAGCAGCAGCAGCATCAGCAGCTTCAGCATCCACAGCAGAGCAGCCTTATCGCACTAGAGACAGTCGGGATTGACCTTTGTGCACACTTGTCGCGAACCCCTTTCACTACTTTACATCGTGACTTTTCGAGCTCGTCGCCCAGTCACGGCGTGAACACGTTTTTCCTCGGCGTCCGGCCAGTGAAATTTTCCACGTGGAAAAACAAGAAAAATAACTTGAAACGCAACAAATAAGTGTCCTGGATATGTTTGCCCGCGGCGCGCGACAAAACACGACAAGACCACGATGCGAAGTTCCGCTCGTGTGTTCGGCCAATCGTCTCGAACCAAACGTCACCGTTATCGACAACTAAATTTTATCGATGCGCCCGGAGAGCCCGGCAATGATAACGATGCTCCGAACCACCACAGCAAAGTGCTTCGCTCGATAAGGTTTTCCATCGGGTCTCGTGAATCTCGCCTCGCCGCGATTCTATCGATACACGTCATCGATATCCGCATATTTCCCGCCTGGGCTCTGCGCAGCCGCCACTCGAAACGATAAATCTTTGACGTTTGAGTATAAATAAAAGTGAACGCACAATTATTTTTATCTCCCTGTCCACCGAAAATCGAGCTTTATTTATTTATTATTTATTTTGGCATATATGCGTGAGGTAAATGAACTTTGAGGGATGCTTCGATTGATTTACTGGCCAGGCCCCGATCAGTGCCGCGACAGCCCTGCCAGGGCCTGGACAGTATCTGAACTGGAACAGATGTAACGCTGCTGATTAATCATGCAACATAGACAAACTCTATTAATTTACTGGCCAGGCCCCGATCAGTGCCGTGGCGGTCCTGCCAGAACCCGAATTGGGCCGAATGTAACGCTGCAGGTTAATCATAAAACGTCGACGTCTCCATAATTCAGGGAATAATAATATAAGATTATCGCATCGATTGCATCGTCCATCGATTTCTCGCAATCATTTCTGAATGGAGAAAATCGAACGTGAGCCATCGGATATGCTCTTGGCTTATTCTCTCTGCTGGTCATTGACAAGTGAGAACAAAAAGCGGATGCGCCATGGTTGACGCGTGCGAGATAAAAAGCTCGAGGCGTCGGCGTCGTACCCCCCACATAATCTCTCTTCTCTCTCTCAGCAAAATCTCTCTCATGTCATATATATATATTTGTACATATATGCCCACAGCAAAATAATAAAAATCATAATTAAAAAAAGCGCCGGTCACAGTCGAAGTGAGAAGCGACGACTCGGGTATGCCAAGTGGCCGCTGCTCTCGACGTGCATAGTCGTCGATGGTCAACGAGGAAAGCGCTCGTCTTTTTGTGCGTCCGCGCTGATGCGCCGCAATCGGCAACCGGTGTCATAGGTCAAGCCCGATGAGATACCGGCGAACGTCTCGAACGTGCAGTCGCCGTCGCGTTCTCCTTCGCGAAACGCCGCGTTCGCCAATCGTGTTCCTCTCGTTCCCCGGGGCGCGTCCGAGCAGCATAAGCAGCCCGGAGCAGCAGCAGCAGTCGCAGCGGCGACCCGAGCGACGATACTCATCGTCGACAATATCGTCCGGATGTCACGCGTTCGGCAGCAGGTATAAAAGCCCGAGGCCGCCGTGTCGCTGGTCGCCGTCCGTCGCCGAAATCGAGAGGTGGTTCACAGCAACGAACACTGGTTCATCGTCATCGTTGGTCCGAATTAAAATCGACGAGTCCTCCGTGAGTAACGCCCCAAGATTTTCCGTCAGGCGAAATCATTTCACGGCCCATCACTTTTTTATGCGCACGACGAATCGGCCGCTGTTATCGTAAGTCGCGCGACAAAAGCTGCGCCGCCGAAGTCGTCGGAAGACATTTCCCGGGCGGATCCGTTGAATCGATTCCTGCGACCGGTTGAAAAAAAAATCGGTGTTGTAATAATCGCGAGAGAGAGAGAAAGACGCGTAATTCGATATATGACGTATTGCTCGATCGGGGGGTAAACAGGCGCGAATCTCGACGGCGAATGAAAAATAATAATAACAGTATTAATAATAATAATAATACATGACACGACTCGATTGTAATTGCAATTTCATTGAAATTTTTTAGCACCAGAGAAATTTCGCGATTCGTCGCCGCTATCTGTCGTGTTGATGTTAACCCGCGAGCTTTACGCGTGGCGTCTCTCTTACCCTTCTCGACAGATATTTCCTTTCCGTACGCTATAACGCATACACAACGTCGCGATAACGCAGCCCTCCTGATTTTTTTCTCCGCTCTCTCCCTCCTCTCTCTCTCTCTCTCTCTCTCTCTCTTTTCTCACTCTTTCTCTCGTTCGCGTATTATTTTCGCACTCGCTGCGGTTCCGATTATGTTCGATAATCGATCGCGAAATCCGGTCTGCCGCGACGATGTTGTTGGGTCAGCGAGTCGAAGGAGCTGCCAGTGTGAGGTCTGATAAGCATCGCGAGAGAGATAGTACGAGTCGGGAACATTCAAAACAAATAATAAAATGCGTTGTCGGATGTATTTCTCGGGTAGAAAATTTGCGGCGTTACACTCGGCGCTGGTCAGGCCCTGTTCAGGGACGCGTCATCCCTGTCCGGGCCTGGTTAGTGCCTGGTTTGGACGCAATGTAATTAAAAAAAAATGTCTACCAAGGGTTCTCTGGTACACGGAACGAAAAATTTGGAAATTATCACTATATTTGTATGGCGATTGATAAACATTCCGGAATTTTGGCGATTTTTCCCATACTTATGGATATACACAATACATTTTCTATAGAATATTCCTAAAAGTATGGGAGAAATCGCCAGAATTCCGGAATGTTTCTTAATTGCCACACAAGTATGGAAATTAATCCCATATTTTCCTCTCCGTGTAGAACATTTGCGGCGTTACACTCAGTGCTAGGCAGCCCCTGGTCAGGGCAGTGGCGTCCATGTCCGAGCCTGATCAGTGGCTGGCTTGGGCTAAAGGTAATTCTTACAATTTTATATCAGGGGTTCCCTGGTATAGAAAATTTGCGGCGTTACACTCGGCGCTACTCAGACCCTGGTCAGGACGGCGTCATCCCTCTCCGGGCCTAATCAGAGCCCGGCTTGGGCCAAATGTAACAGACTGCTACAGATTTTCCACCAGAATTACTCACGCGCTTACGAAAATAATAATAATAAACGGCGCGACTGTTGTTAAAATTGTGTTCAGTCCTCGGAGTGCGAAGAAAAAAAAATGGCGCGGGATCACATAAAGCGACGGCACTCGGACGTGCCGCAGTTCGAGTCCGTGGCGAGGATCTCGAGTCTGCCGATCGTCGAAACGGGGATCTTCATAGCCGGCAACGTCTACGACAAGATCAAGGTAATTCCCATCCGCATGCGACGTTATCAACCGATATCAGTCGGAGTCACGTATAGATAAAACATCACGCGAATGATACGAAATTTTCGCAGCGCTCGAATTCGCTGATGAGCTGGAGTCTCGACACGGCCGAGCAGTCGCTGGCGTTAGCGACGGCGTCGGCGCGGCCCGCGATCTTCGCATTCAACGGAACGATCACGACGATCGATCAGTTGCTATGCCGTGGGATCGATATCGTGGAGCAGCGGGTGCCGGCTGTGCATCTGCCACCTCAACTCGTGAGTCTTGCACTATTAAAAATAGACGATATCAAACGCGGCCAGCGTAGACTTTTTTGTAGTGCTTTTCATTATAGCGTTAATAGCAACATTTTTTACGGTGTATAATTAACATGGCCAATTTCGTTAAATTTATTCCCGGGTTTATTTCAATTTTTAACGTCGATTTCAGGATTTTTTTTTAACAACCCTGAAGAAGGCATACATATAAATAAATATATATAAAAAAATTGATCATTGTGGATCAGTGATATGAAGCAGTGTTCAATCAATGACGAAATATTTTACACCTTTCGCTTAACACTGTAATTGGTGTGGACCTATATAGACACCATCTTGGTGTAGTTCTTAACACTACATTTTTAACAGCGTGCCCTTCGGCGTTTTTATGGATCATAACATTTTTCGAGTAAAGTCTCTCGAATTTAAAAATCGTTTCGTCTCTGTCTACCGCAGCTTTATTCGAACACCCGGGAGTATGTGAATAATAGATTCGTCAGGCCGGTGCTGAGACGAGCCGGAAGCGTCCAGCAGATCGGCAGCCAGGCGGCGAACGCCGCGGCCGATCGCCTGGACGGCGCGCTCACCGTCGCCGACAAATACGTCGATCGTTATTTGCCGGCTGATCCCACGGACAAAGTGCCCGAAGGTCAGCGAGACTTTTATATATTTTTTTTGTACAAACATTTTTTTTTCTACATTTTTCTTTCACATAGAGATGTGTCAAATGCGATTTTACGCACCCTTCGCGTGCAGAAATCCGCGTTTTCACACCTTGTGATAAAAAACTTCGTACGATAATCATGCGAAAAACGTTTTCTTGGCTCGTGTGAGTGCAACACACGCCTTCAACTCGTGCTGCAAACTCACACTCGCCAGTAAAAGTTTTGTCGCACTAGTATCGTAATGTACTATTTTCTGTGAGCGATATCGCTGAGGCGTGAGGTGGACAATTTTTGTTATTATTCACAGATGCATGTCCAGTAGAGACAGTGAGCAAAACGGCTCGTACGATCAAGCACGGAGCTCGCTTCTCGCGGAAGCTGCAGAGAAGAATCACTCGGCGAACACTGGCCGAGGCTCGGGCTCTGAAGGAACAGGGCACCGAGTGCATCCACGTGCTTCTCTATGTCGTTGAATTGGTGAGTTTGTTTCCTGCTATTTTGTTTATTTTTTATTTTTTTATTTATTTATATCTTATTCATTTATTAAGGGGTTATGTAGAATTTTCGAAAAATCGATTTTTTTTAAAGGGTCCCTTGAGACCTCAAAAATGATGTCGCAAAAGATTATGGCCGGGAAAAATTTCTGAGTACTCGATTTTTAATTTTAGTCGACAAACTATTTATCTCAAAAAGTAGTTTTGAGATAAATGCGATTGAACATTTATCTCAAAACTGCTTTTTTCGAGTTGGCCGGATCAAAACTCAGATAATTTTATACCGATTCACTAGAAATTTTGCATGTATCTTTAAAAAGACCTTGTCCGTGGTAGCAAGTTGAGTTTTTTGTGTATATCGCATAGTTCATTTGTTATTAACAATTTTCTGACGATTTTTAGGCAAATTTTGCACTTTTTGCTTTAGAAGTGCGCCATTTGGCAAACAATCAATATATCGAAAAACTCCTTCGTACTACCATGGACAGTATATTTTTAAAGATATGAGCAAAATTTAAAGTAAATCGGTGTAAATTGTAAATATGTACATAAATTTGTTTGAGTAATCGGTCCGACCGTGGACTTTGGAAAAACGGAGACGTCATCGCAGAAACGCTGGGCATCCGCCATTTCGTTATGAATCGCTTAAAAAAAACTATCGTGTACCGTCACTAACATGTATGATAAATACCCTTTTTGTAATCTCAAATTACATTGCAGTTTTTCTAAAAAAAAAAACACCCCAGAAAACAACTTATTTTTACGGCCCCTACATTGTCATAACCCCTCAAAATAATTGTTCCTAAAATAGGGACAAGGAATGATTGGAGACAAATTACGTTTTTTTGGATCAGGAAAACAAAAAGCTTCTAATGTAATAATAACAATAATTATTTTCTTTTATCGCAAAAATAATTTTTAATATTGGCGAAATTAACAAAAAGTTTCTATAGAAATTTCTTGGCATAAAAACTTTTCGTTAAAAGCACGAAAAAAGTCGTTGCAATATTTATTGCGACGTGCGGTTCGAGACGTCGGAACGTATTTGAAACGTGTTTGTCGCTGCTCCTCTCGCAGATCGCCACAGACCCGAAGATGGCACTGCGAAAGACGAAGGAGTTGTGGGCAGCGTTGAGCCTCCCGGAACCGGAGAATCAGGCCCGACCGGCGACGCTGGAGCAGCTTCTTGTGCTCCTCACGCGAGAGTCCGCCCGCAGGATCGTCCACCTCGTGAACGGCACTGCGACCCTCGCGGCGCGCACGCCGCGTCGTCTCGGTCGCGCGCTCGTCGCCGTTTCGCACCAGCTTCTCACCGTCGCCGACACCGCGCTCAAGGTTCGCGACTCACGTTTCACGGTCCCGCGGCGTTGTAACGCTTTGCAAATCGCGAGATCCCATAATTCCGGAAAACATGGTCAATCGATTTGCCTTGTGCAAAATTTATTCGTCAAAATCTTCGACAATCCCCAACTCGAGGGACTCATAATAATTTGCATCTTCGGGGTATTTGCAATAAAAGATTGATCGATACGTAACGTCTGATTTATTTGTCCCATGAAAAAAATAAAGAAAAATAAATAAATAAATAAATAGTAATAATAATAATCGATACCGGCGACAAATATTGACGTATCGATAAAATAAAAGAATCATTTTAATTGAATTTTAATTACTGCTCAATTAATCTATAAAAAGCCTTGTCAATTAATTTCAATTTCGAACGCAATGTTCAAGGTCAGGGGAATTAATCAGACTAATTAATTCGATTAGTCTAATGTTTAATTCGATTAATGTAATTTTCATTTCTTTTTTCCCCCGAACTTTTCGTTTCTTCCGGTTGCAGATGACGCCGATCGTCGGTTTCAAGCGCGACAAGGCGAGAGCGCAGATTTCGGTGCTACAAGCGGCCGTTCAGAGGCTCAACTCGACGACCAATATTTTACTGGCAAGTATTTTCTCGATATTCTTCTCCCTTGCGGACCATAAATAAATAATCATACTTTGCGTAATAAAACGAACGATAAATAATTAATCTTCGGTCGTCGTCGGTCAGGAGCGGATCGCAGCTTTTCTCGCAGGACGTCCACATCAGACGTCGAAGCCTCGACGCGGCTCGCAAAATCGCAAGCAAAACAACAGCAGCAGCAGCAACCACGTGATGGTCCCGTCAAATCATTCGGCGAACGGGATCGAGTGACCGTCGCGACGGGCGCGCATCTCAATCTCGTCGAGTCTCCCGCCGTCGTTCCTCATCGTGTGTAACACCTGTGAAGGATCCGCGTGACAATCCTCGTCGTCTTAAGACATTGAACGAGACGAAAGAAAAAAAAAAATCACCAACGAAATGAGCTTAACTCATTCCACACAAACACAGGGCGACTAAATATTATTCGCAAATAAGTAACAAGATTCTTTTTTAATTGCGAATTAAAAAAATGTTTCTATAGATAAAAATTTTGCTGCACGGAAAATTTGATAAAAATTTTGTCGCTCTGGATCCGCGTTACAAGTGTGAAAATCCATAGTTCTTACCATTCTTTACTATCACGAAAATGAAAATCGCTGCATTGGCAGAGTTGATAGAAAAAAAAAGATTTAAAAAAATTGATATGACCCGTCGCGTACAAAATAATAAAAACTAAAAAAAATATATAACAAATTAATTGAATAAAGGGTAATTCGTCTGTGCTTGAGTCTATTCGAAGGCTTCCTATTCTTTAAAAAAAAAAATGCATATAACCCGTCGCGTTCAATACACTCAAAGCTCCGTCTCCGTCGTCCACAATTATATCATCCATAGACTCTGGAGTCTAGACCGAGTACAGACATCCAGATGCCGCGTGACAAATACGCGATATTTTGCGACACGCTGGTATAAAAAAAATCGAGTACAGCTCGAGTCTGTTGACGCTTCATAGAATTTGTACTAGGCAGAGCCGAGGCCGAGAAATACGAAAATGAAAACCGATAATACGAATTTAAAAAAGAAAACAAAAAAATGCATAACAAATTAATTATAAAGGGTAATTCGTCTGTGCTTGAATCTGTTCAAAGGCTTCTTATTATTATTTCAAAGTTTCGTCTCCGTCGTTCACAATTATATCATCCATAGACTCTGGAATCTAGACCGAGTACCAGACATCCAGATGCCGCGTGACAAATACGCGATATTTTGCGACACGCTGGTATAAAAAAAAACCGACTACAGCTCAAGCCTGTTGACGCTTCATAGAATTTGAACTAGACAGAGCCGAGGCCAAGAAATACGAAAATGAAAACCGATAAAACGAATAAAAAAAAAACCCAAAAAAACATAACAAATTAATTATAAAGGGTAATTCGTCTGTGCTTGAATCTGTTCAAAGGCTTCTTATTCTTATTTCAAAGTTTCGTCTCCGTCGTTCACTATTATATCATCCATAGACTCTGGAATCTAGACCGAGTACCAGACATCCCGATGCCGCGTGACAAATACGCGATATTTTGCAACACGCTGGTATCGAAAAAAAAAAAGAAAAAAAAAAATACGAATACATCTCGAGTCTGTTGACGGTTCATAGAATTTGTAATGCTAGGCATAGCCGAGGCCGAGTAAAAGCCGGGGGCGCGAGCTACATCGGAAGAGCCGTCGGAGTGATAAGCCGTCGCGTCTGTTGCACGTCCGGATCGTCGAGCTCTTTCGTCGTATCACGTGACTCAGGAGATACGATTTTTGCAGACAAACTGCGGATAACCGCAAGAGTCACGACGTTGATTCTCCGCTCTCTCTCTCTCTTCTCTCTGGCTTTTCACTTCCGCGTGTGTTAAGCTGACAGTGGAATCGATCCTCGTCCGAAGCTTTCAACGTCTCGGCTATACCTATATCTATATATCGGCTATACCGTTCTCTGACTTTCTTGCACATAATTAAATTAACACGCAGACGTCGAGTCTCGAGCTGCGCTCGGCTGCAGCGTCGCCGGAAGGTTATCGATAATTTTCTACAAGTTATTTGCTCGACTAGTTTTGTTGCGATAAAAAGAAGCAGGATTATTAAGTTCGACTTCTCGTCCAATCGGGATTTATCGGTTTCGGTATTTATAGCGAAAAACAAATATACGATAGTCGCGGAGTTTATTGGATCTGGTGGCGAAGCAGCTTTCTGAGCGCTTTCCGGAAAATATGAAATTGGAAAAAGATCAATTATATCGATCACTCTGTTTGCGCTGCAAATGGGCTCCTACCTTCGGCAACGATAACACTTTTTTTATCCTCGACAGATTATCAACTCCAATTCGTTCGATCACGTCGGTGACAGTTACCACGTTTATAATTGACAACAAAGACTAAGAAACAGCGACAAGATTGTAGATTTCAAGTAGTGTTTTGATGAAATAACAATTTTAGTGAACAACAGTAATATTATCGGAAAAATATTTTAATGCATAATAAGTCTATGTAAAAAAAATTCAAAAAATCAAATCAAAATTTATTACGAATAACCTTTTTTTTTTAAATGAAATCCCAGACGTCATGATGTAAAAATATGAAAATATGCTTATCATTAAGTTTTTTTTTCTTATCGCCTGAAAAAAAAAAAAAATCCAAATATGAGTCACCTGGTAAATTCTCCTCATCCTATTGGCTTGGTCATTTAATTTTTATTATTTATTTTTTCCATCTTAAAATGATCATTAACAGACATTTCCTTCGGCCGAACATGCAGTCATTAAGATTATCGCTTGAAATTTATTGCTCCTCGTCGCAGACGCCTCGATCGACAATCGCTCGGTGATTTAATGTGTCCCGTGGACTTTGCACGAGGGTCCGGCTGCTCGTGTTCACGTGTGAACGCCGCTTGTTGCCGTGGCCGGCGCGTTCGCCCGGCGACTCCGGCCGTCGTCGTCGTCGTCGTCGTGGTTCACCATTGGCGGGTTCGAAAGCCGCACGCAGCGAAGCACCGGCAACGGACACACGAGAACGCGTGTATATACTAGATATACCCCGAGCGTCCGGGCATCGAGCGCTACCAGTCCAACTCGGCTTTCGCTGCTGCTACGCATTAGCCACTCAGTCACCGAGTTAACACGAGCAGCGTAAACGTCGAAGCGTCGAACAAACGTCGTCATCCGTGTTGAAAACTGCAGCCCGAATCCAAAGAATTAGCAACTCCGAAGTTTTCTTGTACGACGATATAAAATAAAAAAAAAAAAAATCGCGCACTTTTGAAGAAATTATCGCAACTCTGCAGGCGAGCGGCGCTCTTTATCGGTGAGTGACGGCGATATCGCCGCGGCGTTTGATTCATTCCCGGCATCGTTGATTTATTGCGGAATTACGAGCTGCGATTTGTTTTATTAAAAAAATCCCGTCGAAGCGACGGCGAATCCGGCGCCTCTGCGCTCGTTCGACATCGTCACCCGCAGTCACCCTCGAGTCACCCTCGCGGCTAATCGGTTAAGAGTTGCGGAATCGTTTTCCTTTTTCTCTATTTTATTTTTATTTGTTTTTGCTCTTTTCATAGCGTGTGATTAATTTTCTACGATTAATGCGTATGCGATTGTCATTTGTGCTGACTGATAAAATTTAAAACGAAAAATTTAAATAAAAATGGAATTTAATTTCTAAGTTATATGTTAGAGTCATAATTGTTTTACTTTTAAATTAAATTACATTTTATGTTGGCTCACGAGGCTTCAGTTTGGTTGACGAAATATTTGCAGTGTCGACGTATATGTTGCTCGTTGTGTTTGTGGATTTCCGGGTACAATAGATTTATTGGGGCTCGGAGGTCGCGGTTGATGATCGTTTTTGCTCGTGTTTGGGTTTATCGTGTCGTCTACCTGTTATTGCCGAATTCAAACTTTGATCGGGAGACGAATACTTTTAACGAACTTTGGTCGAAATAATCGGCGAACGTTAATTTGGAATTTTGAAATTATTATTTTACTCATTTGCTCGTAAAAAGTAATTTCACTGTTATCAGGTGCTAAATTAAGAACCGACTATTTTTCGTCGTACGAGATTAAATATCAATTAAAAAAATAAATAAATCAATTTTTCTCTATTGATTTATTTTTCATTTTATTGATTCGACGTAATCTCAGCGTGTCGCATAGGTCGACGATGATTCGATATCTCGAAATTTTTTTTTCGAGTCAGCGTTAATGAAAAATTTGTTGCGTGTGCAAATGCGGGGGGGGGGGGGGGATTAAGGGTATGATAAGTGTTTAAGATTTAACGCGATGTATTATTCATGTTACGCAGGTGCATAACACGTCTCGAAGATGGCAACTCAAGCTGTGGAACTGCCCCAAATCGAGGTATTCAACCGAGTGCTCGGATTGCCGATGATCGAGCTGGCGATAGCGAAGTCCGCGTTGACGTACCTGCGCGTCAAGGACTCGAGTCAATTGGCAAATTGGCTGCTCTCGACAGCCGAGACGTCATTGGCGAACGCGACGAAACAAGCGGTGCCCATCGCTGCGCCCTTCGCGAAAAAATTCGAGACGCCGATACAGTTCGTCGATCACACTCTCTGCCTGGGACTGGACAAGATCGAGGAGAAGGTTCCGATGGTCAAGGAAACGCCAAACCAGGTGAGAATAATTCGTACTGCATCTTTTTATTATTGAAAAAAAAAATGTTTTCGTGGTCCTTTAAATTTTTTAAAATGTACAGAATATATTTGACAACTACATAAATATATGCATCGGCAAATAAAAATAAAAAATAAATAAAAAATCAAATCATTGCAAAGTGGAATCTTTTTTATATTTTTATTTATTTTTTTCGTGATCCTTCAAATTTTGTAAAATATAAAAAATATATTTGACAACTATCTATAAATATATGCATCAGTAAATGAAAACAAATAAAAAAGAAAATCATTGGGAAGTGGAACCTTGCACTTTGGTTCCATTAATTCAGTCCATCACTCACAAACCAGTCTTTATGGGGGAAGTCGAAATTGATAAACACACTTTCTCCATGTGGACTGCGGACTCGAAGAACGAGGAAGTCACGTGCAAGGTTCCGCTATTTTTGGCTAAACACGCATAGCGTTGACCGTGCAAAGTCCAAACAAAACGACAGAAGCTATTAATATCTCGTCGCTGCTCTTTGAGAAATAACTGGATATGAAAGACGGACGTCCGATTATGCTTACGAGACTAATTTATTTTGCTTAATTATATTTTTTCAGTAGATTTAAAAAACTCGACCTGACATTAATAAAATGCGTTTTCTGTTATCGGCGAAAAATGCAGATTCTGGAAAACGCCTATATGTTGGCCCTTCAGACAGTGAGGCCCGCGGTCTCAACGATTTCCTACGCCAACGATCTGATCATCGCCCAAGCGACGAATATCAAGGATCTCAGCTGGAACAAGGTCAACCAGATTCTGGACACGCACTACGGTACCGTGGCGATAAACGGCCTGGACAATACCGCGGTGGTCGTTGACAATCTTCTCGACAAATATTTTCCGGCTACTGGAACCGAGCTGGACACAGGTGAGTCGAATCTCATTCTATATATATTTTCTTTAAATCAGAATCAACACAATTAATTTATAATAATTCCAAATTTTTGTCTATGACGATACCAACAAATATTTGATAATAGAAGAATCACGGATTTTTTATTTGTAAAATACAAAAAAAAAAATGCTATGCATTTTTTTAATCAAAACTAACAACATAAATTTATAATAGTTACAAATTGTTTCCTTTAAAAATACCAAAAAATGTTTTGTAAAGAAGAATCACGAAATCTGCATTTGTACAATTTTTTTTTTATGGGTTTAGTTTTTACCGAACAAGAAGTTATTCCAGTCGCGTTGATTCGCGACACTTTCTGCGACTCAAGAATCTCCGAGAAACTGAAACCATTCGCTTCAACTTTTTGCAGCTCCCGCGTCGATCGAGGAGGACAAGTTGCTGCACACCCTTCAGACCGTCGGTCGTCTCTCGAACAAGACCGCACGTCGCGTATATTCCCACGTGATCCAGAACCTGAGAACCATCAGCAAGGACAGCATAAAGTCGTACGTGAGCTCGGTCGTCGTGGTTCTCCAGTTGACTCAGTATCTCCATGCAATGAACGAAAAAGTTCAGCACTTCACGAGCCCCACGAAGGATCAGCGGCAGGAAAACGGCTCGGCGACCAAGAAGACCACCTAAGATTCATGATCCTCAATTTTTTTTATCACGATTTTTTATATTTTATACGTCTTATTGTTGTCATATCTGCGTCGAGCCATTTAATGGTCAATAGGAGGGCAACCATTTATTTCCTTATTATTATTATTATTATCGATAATACTCAACGAGAAATTATCGCCACAACGTAGGGTCGTGCAAAAAATAGAGGCCAAAAATAAAAATTAAATGTGAGAATTATCGATGCAATTAGAAGCTAACGATTATTAGCTCGTTGCATTTTGTCGAGGATCATTCCACGTTGTACGTTAATTTAAAAGAAATGTATGTTATTGTCGAAAGATTTCCAACTGTCCGCGGTAAAGTCACGAATGTGCGTCCGGAGTGAGAAGCAGAGCCTCTCGCGAAACTCCAATTCTCGTTCTTTTACTCGAATTTATACCCCTAGTATTATTCACCACGAGATTATTGAAATGAATGTAATATTTATATGTTAGTGAATAAATATTTATCGCCTTCCTGAGAATAATTCTATTTTTCGTTTCCCATGAAATTGACAATTTCATGTCGCTCCAAAATAATAATTGAGAAAAAAAACGGATAGATCCAGACTTCGCGAAAAATATTTATCAGCCCGAATAAATAGGTTTACGCAACTCAGCTACAAAATTCGTGCATTTGACCACGATTATTATTCACCACGAGATTATTGCAATTAATGTAATATTTGTATGTCTTAGAGAATAAATATTTATCGCCTTCCTGAGAATAATTCTATTTATCGTTTCCCATGAAATTGACAATTTCATGTCGCTCCAAAACAATAATTGAACAAACAAAAAAAAATAGATCCAGAAAAACAAATGATAAGTCCAGATTTCGCGAAAAATATTTAACAGCCCGAATAAATAGGTTGATGCAACTCAGCCCCGAATTCCGTGCATTTTACCGCGTCACGCGGAAACCCACGAACCGCGTCATGTGTTTCCTCGCAGCTCGCCGGCTGTGTGACCCCCACGTCAGACGACAACGACGCCTGAATAGAGCGACCGGCGCGCGCATTCGCCGGCTTCGGCACCAGGGGGACTACCAGGGACGTGTATTTCATTTTTCGTCCAAGTAAATAATTCTTGCTCTTGGTGCATTACCATCGCTGATGAGGAAAAACCGGGAAAAAGATGAGTGGCAACCACTCGGCATCGTTCCATCGAGATTCCATGCGATACGGAATCCGCGAAGAGAACTTTGACCGGCCGATGACGAAGCGTTACGGCTTCGCGACGATTCCGTGCGGCGGCCCTGACGTCGCTCGTCCCCACCACGAGAAAAACGAGTCACGAGCCTACGTGTTCCTATACACGGACCAAGGCATTATAAGCATCACCAGTGTTGCCCGGCCTGTCGAGTGCTATACAGTGACTGCTGCGATTCACCCGGTTTCTCGTGCAAAAAGAAACGTCCAGAAGGAATCGACATCAGTACGAAATCGAAAGTAAGTACGTGGAATAATTTACAATAGAATTTTATATTTTTTTGTAACCACGAGCACTTTTTTCCCTTGATACATAAATTGTTCAACAAAGAAAATCCGAGTGAGTTGAGCGAACCAATGAAACGCCCCACTGCGACCTTAATTAATAGGCAGACGTTGTTTCACGTTATCAGGCGGGATTTGCACGTGAAAGATGTATCGTGGATAGTTGATTCAGTGTTGGATAAAAATATTTCGTCAGCCTCTTTTTCGGTCCGTTTTTTTTTATTTTTCTAAGCTACGAGAAATTTTTTTAATGAATAATAAAAACAAAAAATTATCTATGAAAATTCCCGTTATTCGAGAGTGAGACGAATGAACCAATGAAACGCCCCACTGTGACTTTAGTTAATGGGCAGACATTGTTTCACGTTATCAGACCGGATTTGCACGTGAAAAACATATCGAGGATAGTTGATTTAGTGTTGGATAAAAATATTTCGTCAGTTTCTTTAATAAATTATTTTAAAAAATTCCGTTATTCGAGAGTGAGTTGAGCGAACCAATAAAACGCCCCACTACGACCTTAATTAATGGGCTTTCACGTTATCAAATGGAATTTGCACGTGAAAAACATATCGAGGATAGTTGGTTCAGTGTCGAATAAAAATATTTCGTCAGTTTCGTTTTCAGTCGGCTTTTAGCTCGGCTTTTCAAGGTCCAAAGTTTGTTTCAAATTATAAGCTGTACACATCGATCCAGTCAGTCGATAGCGGACAATTTATTTAGCACGTTGCGCTCGCAGCTATAGCCACTGCAGTAACATTTTTTAATAACTCCTTTCGGCTGATAGAAATTTACGCAAACTGGAACAGATTTTTTTTATCTCAGAATAATATAAAATTCGATTTTGTTGCAGGTAAACATGTCAAAACAAATCCAAAGTCCGACGACGCCGACGTCGCCGCAGTTCGAGGCTTTCGATCGCGTTAAAAAAATTCCGGTGGTCCACTCGGCGATCGAGAAGACAGGTTCGACGTATTCTTATCTCAAGGGTTCGAACCAGCTGATCAGCTGGGCGCTCGGCTACGCCGAAGCTGGACTGAATTACGCGACTGCCACGGCTGCGCCGATCGCAGCGCCGATTGCGAAAAAATTCGAGGACCAGATTCACACGGTCGACCAAAAGTTGTGCCAGGGACTGGACATTGTCGAGAAGAAAGTTCCGATAGTGAAGGAACCTCCGCAACAGGTGAGCTTACCGACACTCGGAATCTTATCTCGAGAACGTCGCCTCGTCGTTGGGATCAAAGTTCGACGAGCTGTGCAAACAGAATTAGTCACAGAGTAAAATACTCGACGTATTTACGCTTGAAAAATGTTTAGAAAAAAAGTACCGGTGGCGCAACGAAAAATTTGCATGAAACCAGAATTGTAAGTCCCCATTAATTCCCCATTAATTAGTGTAGAAGAAATGGAAGATAAATTTACTACATTAAGAAAGTAATGCATTAAATTTATCTTCAATTTTGTCCACTATTTCTTCCATTAAAGCGAAAATTAGTATCTTTTCAGCTATTCAAATAATTACACTCTATTTTATAAACAGTATACACATTATTATTGTGAAATCATAATTACAAAACAAATTTTACTGTACACTATTTCTCATTAATTAATGGGGACTTACAATTCTGCATGAAACATAATCTGCCGATAAAGTAGATATTAAAAAAAGAATATGTTCTAAGGATTGACTTTGCTTTCGCAGATTTACGACGCGGCGAGAGCTGTGATGAGCAGCTCGCTTCAGCCGACGGTAGAAAAGCTCGTGGCAGCCAGGGAATCGGCCACGCAACAGGCTTCGACCCTCAAGGACATCAGCATGACGAAAGCCAATGAGATCCTCAACACGCGCTACGGTTCGCTCGCTGTCCAAGGCGTCGATAATACCAGCGCGGTCGTCAACCAATTGCTGGATTATTATTTCCCCCCCGTCGAGGGCGAACAGGCTGCGCCTGGTGAGAATCTATTAAATTTCGTCATCGTAGATTAAAAAATAATAATAATTCATGTGAATCAGTTGAAATTAATTTTTTCATTTTTAAATCATAACTGATAACTGACAATTTTTTTATTCCCTGTGAGTGTGTTTTTTTTTAATATGATAAACGGATAAAATAATATTTTTCGATGAATTCGCAGCTCCAGTGTCAGCCGACGAGAACAAAGTGCTGCACGCGGTGCAAACCGTCGGTCAGTTATCGTCGAAGACCGCGAATCGCGTTTACCATTCGGTCGCGGCGCAACTGAAGACCGTGAAAAAGGAGGACGTCGCCGACTACATAACCAGCGTGGTTTCCATATTGCACCTGACGCACTTCCTCAACGTCGGTCATAAGGAAATATCAAACAAGGATGCGCCCAGCACGACGCCCACGAGCCCGACGAGTCCCACGACGCCGACCGAGAAGAAGGATCTCGAGAAGGAATAAAACCGCGTAATTTAAGTCTTGCACATAGTCCACGCACTGTCTATACTTTTACAAAAACCAAAAAAAACGAGCATTTGCGTATCGTAATTATTTTTCTACGAGGTTCATTCGATCGAAAAGTCTCTCTACAAGTACGAATACTTGATTTCTCAAGTACCTAATTGTTGCATTTTAATGCATCCGTTGCCAACGTGGAACATATCAAATTTCACATTTAACTCCTGCCGGACAATTGTTTTTAACAAAAAAAAAGCAAATTCAGAGACTGAGATCAACGTTCAGCGACTAAAATTCATAAGTATACAATTTTGTACTGATGTAAATTATACAAACGCCAAATTTGTAGAAACGCACTACACGGTGCACGCACAGAACTTTACGAGATTAATATGTATTGTGAATATGATAGATTAAAAGAGTTTTCATTTATAAACAATGGTCATCGTACTTGCGTAATTTTCCCTCGTAATTTCGAATAACAAGCTGCCAAAATACGACAGCAGCCGTTCAAAATTTCGCGCGCTGCGCCTGCGCACAAATAGCTCATGTCACCTGCTGCGAAGAATCGATGGTAGTGGCAGTACTGAATGCGCCGAACGTCAGTGCGCGTTCCCCGCGAGCAGAGCGCAGTGACGTCGAGCCAATGGTCGAAAAGTGACAGGCGTTCGTACGTGGCTCGGCCGAAAATCTCGCGGCGAACGAAGCAGCGCGAGAAAATAAACGAATTTTATTTTGTAATGAGTCAGAGATCAAGGTGCGCTCTCGTCGGGCAGATACAGATAGTCGGGCAGCTGCGCCGATAAAACGTCCGCTTCGCGGTTCGACGTCGAGCGCGCGTCGTCAGGGGTCAGTACAAAATTCGCGGAGGCGTCGACAACAACGGGCGAGACGTTTTGTTTTGACACGTCACTGCGTTTCGCTCAACAATCTCGCGTGTTTACAGTTACTCCCTTATTACAATTTAAGAACGCGCCTTATGCATGTCTATATATAGCTATACGAATCTATGTCGATCGATAGATCGATTTATTAAGCCTTTTGACTTCTAAAAAGGGAATTTAACACGTCATTGTGTTTCCCTATAATTTCATGTGTTTACACTTGTAGAATCGACGACTGCGTTTGATATATATATCGTCGGGGTGGAGGTACCATTTTAGTGGCCATTTTTGCAACTGTGTATTCGCTCTGATGATTTTTATTTTTAGTATTAATCAGCCTTTGTTGTTACAGCTACGGAAAGAATTTGAGAGGCCGAGGTACTTAGGCGAATCTATGAGACGCTGTCGCCGCATGTGGCAAAATGGACAAAGAGCTTTCGGAAGTGTTCTTCAAGATCCAGGCTATAGATCGAGCTCTGCAGATACCGAGCGTCAATTATCTCTGGGACAAGTCGACCAAGGCTTACGGAAGGGTCAAAGGCGCTAATGTCTTTATCAATTGGGCTTTCGGCACCGTGGAGACTATGGTCGGCGCTGTGATAGAGAGATCGCTGCCGGTGGCGAGACTCATGGAAAAACCTATCTACAATCTCGACAAGACTTTGTGTCAGGGCTTGGACTTTGTGGAAGTCAAGCTGCCGATCATCAAGGCGGAACCTAAGGAAGTACGAATGATTTGACAAATTTGTTAATTGTCATTTTCATGCATGACATAAAAATCATTGTATCATTTAAAAATGATCCTCTGCACAGATTTTGGACAGAACCAAATCTCTGGTTACCAATCACCTTCGGCCGGCTGTGCAAACTTTTATAGATTTGAAGCAGGAGACAAAGCAGAGAGTCAGAATCATTAGTCTGCACACTTACTACAAGGCGCATTACTTAAGGATCTACAGTTGGCGACAGGCGGACAAAGTCATGTCTACCGAAACTGGGATTAATATACTCAAGACTGTCGATAACACTACCGACCTGGCGGAATTTATGCTGGACAAATATCTGCCCGCGGGTGAAGATGAAATCTACGAAGTAGAGGGTGAGTTTTCCTGAAACTTTATTATGTTGAAGTTTGCTTTGTTATAAAACAACGAAAATAAAAAAAAAATTATTATAATGGATTGAATAGAAAATTGAATTGAATTGATTGATCGTTATAATGACTTTTTAGAATCGCTAGAATAATTGTAGAATCGTACAAATAATATATATATATATTTTTTTTTTCGTTGCACTCCAACGATGCAAATTTCGACATCATTAGAGTTTTTATTAATTACACCTATTTGAAATTACTGACGATTCCTCTTTTTTTTTTGCAGAGGAGCAGTGTTGCGAGCACGTCAAGTTACATCACACAATAGTAAGACTGAGCGAATTCGGCAGCAGAGCAACGCGCCGAATTTACGTTGCTTTGATGGACCGAATGCAACACATGTACAAAATCGAAGTACTGATTCTGATAATTCACGCTCTCGTGGTGATACAGGCGATTAAAATTCTCGAGCTGGTGCTAAATTTTGTTCTCAAACTGATCAGCGACTGTTTGACCGTGAATTGAGATACTTACACTGTCCTGTGATATATCCATGGCATACGACTTGCGCTCATGCTTTTTGTACTAGAGATTGTATCTAGCGGCATTTACGCGTGTGCACAATTTTGCGTGATCTTGTTTCGTTTTTATTTTAATCATTATTCTCTGCATATGACGTTGCAGCGAGTCAGGCTGATTCACTAGTCCAAAAAAAAAAAAAAAAAACTTACCGAACAAACATATTACGTGTATATAATAATTTACAATTCGAGATGGAATTGAGTGACTTAACAATGCAAATTGACATTATTTACAATAAAATTGCATAAAATATAAATTGATATTTCGAATATTTGTTCTTCCTCGCTCTTTCCTCGTTACGAAATAAAATTCTTTAAAAATTCATAGCATTCCCAAAATGTCCAGGTCGGAAAGTAGAAATTGATCTCGGCGTCATGCATCTTTAAATACGCAGGTGGCAATCACGGTGAAATTTTCCCCAAATTGGCATGTACTTTTCATACAAAACTAGTGAATCTTCTCCGTTGGACTAATAAATATAGAGTTGAAACAGGGACGTTGAGAGCTCGCTGGAAAATTGTGTTTGCGTTGTCCGGGTTGTTTTGCACGTTCAAATTGGTCGGTCCGTCAAAAGCGTCGCTCGGTCGATTTTTTCGTCGCGGTGCGCGCTCACATCGAAACGCTCATTCGGCTTCTCGAAAAAAGGAAAAAAAAAAAACAAAAAAAAAAACAAGAGAAAAAAAATAGCGACGAGCGTCGCAATAAATTTCACGACGTTTTTTTCCTTGTTCGAGCGGCCATGCGGTATTATATACTCCACTGTTTGGAGCACGGACAGCGCGGCGAAACGCAGTGTAAAAATCCGTGAAGCTTTTTCGTCGACGCGTGGCGAGCATTTCTCAAGAGCGAAGCCAAGACCGTAGCTCAGATAAGAGGACGAGGCACAAGGGACGAGGGAGACGGAGGGAGCGGAGAGGATAGATAAGGGCAGCTGCCACCCTGCGAATGGCAGCTGCGAAACGGAGGGTAGTTTTTTTTATCCTCGCCGCTATACTCGCTTTGGGCAAATTTGTCACATGTTGACCGCCAAGAGAGAGAGAGAGAGAGAGAGAGAGAGAGAGAGAGAGAGAGAGAGAGAGAGAAAATTCGACTGGAGAGGATTCCGCCCCGGACTGGCAGATAGCGAAGCTTGGCAATTGCGCTTTCGCAGGTTTTCTTGCGTGTCCGGGGGACGCCCACGATTTTACGCGAATTACTCGAGCGAACATTTACAATTCCCTGAGCCAACTCCGGCGGTATTTTGAGTTTTGACAATTGGAGTAAAGTTTTGTGTGTACTTTGAGAAATTCCCCAATAAATTACACAATTCCCTTCAGCTCTTAGGTAATTTATTCTCAGAATTGTTACTATTAAAAAAAAACAGAATACATGTTATAAAAAAATATTATCAGAATTTATACTTAAAAAAAAAAAGATTTAGAAAATAATTGCAAAAATTCCGGTTCATAAATTCTGCAACGTCGGTTCCCAAACATGAAGCGAATTTCAGTAAAGTTTCGTACGAACTTTGGGAAATTCCCCAATAAATTACTCAATTCTCTTCAACTCTTAGGTAATTTATCCCCAGAATGTTTACTATTAAAAAAATGACCAGAATCTATACTATAAAAAGAATGATCAGAATTTATACTATTAAAAATCATGATTTAGAAAATAATTGTAAAAATTCCGATTCATACATTTTGTAGCTCTGGTTCCCAAAGATGAAACGAAGGGCGAAGCTTCGCGAAGTGACTCTGCCGACGCGTTGTCGCCAAGTCACCCGGGTTAATTCCTCGGTGAGCTCAGTTATACTTGCACAGCAGATAAGCGAGGCGTGTGATGTGCGGCAACGCGTCTTCGCGGCTGAAGACTTTCGCAACGTGAATCGCGAGGCCAGATAGGGTTTTGTCGGTCGCGGGGGGTTGGTTCACGCTCTGGCGAACGGACCGAGAGTGGCAAAAAAGTAGACGCGAAACGCGAGTCTCCGGGTCTCCGCCTCTCGCCTCGGGGTACACATCGCGACGTAGACGGCGCACCGCATTTTACAAACTATAATGGATTATAAAGGAGTCTGCTTCGAGTATAATGCCGGGGCCTTCTGTGTGTGCCCCGAAAGATCCGCGAGAGAACCGGAGATAAGCTCTGCCTCATAAGCAGAGATGTTATCGCCGCGGCTCCGGTGCCATGGTGGAAGCTATCGCACCCGGTCGATGCTTCTTCTCGCAGCACCTTCGTCGCCTCCGCGCGGCTGTTGCTGCTGCTTCTGCTGTAAAAACACCCAACGCTACCACCGAGACCAACATTTTTCGTGTCTCTATTTTTCTTATCCCTGGAGCGAAATATACGAAATAATATCAGCAGGTAAAAAATAATAAAATAATCAATTCTCAACAGTTCATTAATTTTTTTTCGTTAATTGGGCCGCTGCCTAATTTTTCATTTCCCTGGTGCGAAATATCTAACATAATAATGGCAGATCGAAAATAATAAAATAATAAATTCACATTTCATTAATCTTATTTTGTTAATTGGGCGGCTGCCTAATTTTTCATGACCCTGGTGCGGACTATCTAAAATAATAATAGCTGGATAAAAAGAATAAAATAATAAATTCTCAACATTTCATTAATTGTATTTTGTTAATTGTGCCGCTGCGTAATTAAAAAAAATTAATTTCGCCATCCGACAGAACCAGGATTTTAACGTCACCGCAACAAAAAATTGTCTGGCTCATAAAAACTTCATTATCCACCGTCAGCCTGGAACGCACTTTGCTGATATGTTGCGCGTTGGTTTCATGGGTTGTAACTCTCAAGTGCCCGGCCAATTTTTATCAAAAGGTGGGCGTAGTCCCGACATTGGAAATAGGTATCTCGTCGTTTTTTTTTCACTCTCTCATCGGTAAGTATTCCGTAGTTACGAGCGTGAATTACCGTCGACCTCCGTCGGTCGCCGCGAGTTCGCCGCCGCAGCCTCTGTACACAGTGCAAAATGCATTTATCACTGCGCTCCACGAAGTGAAGTTTACCGCCCAGCAGCTCGCGGATCGCGCGCTATAGAGCTCCGAGCATTATGGGAGCCTACAAATTATAGCCGCGCGCCAAGAGCACAAGCCAAGCGCCGAACATTCCGCGGTAGCTACGCGGCGTCGTCGTCGACTTCGTCCTCTTCATCCTCTTCGTCCTCCGCTTCGCCTTATTCTTCGTCCTCGCTCTCGCCTTGCCCCCTCCCCCTTCCGCCCCCCCTCCCGCTCCATCCCACCGACTAATTCACATAATATTGAAAAGGCATAGTTGTGTCGTCCTCTCCGTCTTCTCCGTTCTCCCCGTCCTCTTCGTAATCTTCGTCCTCTTCATCCTCTTCGTCCTCTTCGCCCTCTTCGTCCTCTTCGTCCTCTTCGTTCTCTTCGTCCTCTTCGTCCTCTTCGTCCTCTTCGTCCTCTTCGTCCGCTTCGTCCTCTTCGTCCTCTTCGTCCTCTTCGTCCTCTTCGTCCTCTTCGTCCGCTTCGTTCTCTTCGTCCTCTTCGTCCTCTTCGTCCTCTTCGTCCTCTTCGTCCTCTTCGTCCTCTTCGTCCTCTTCGTCCTCTTCGTCCTCTTCGTCCTCTTCGTCCTCTTCGTCCTCTTCGTCCTCTTCGTCCTCTTCGTCCTCTTCGTCCTCTTCGTCCTCTTCGTCCTCTTCGTCCTCTTCGTCCTCTTCGTCCTCTTCGTCCTCTTCTCCCTCTTCGTCCTCCTCGCCCCCTTCGTCCACCCCTTCACCTTTTTCGTCGCCCTCACTCTCGCCCTTCCCCCTCCCCCCCCCCCCCCCCCCTCGCTACTCAATCCATCCGACTAATTCACATAATATTGCAAAGGCATAGTCGTCGTTGGCTTCGTCCTCTCCATCCTCTTCGCCTTGTTCGTCCTCTTCGTCTTATTCGTTCTCTTCATCTTCTTCGTCCTCTTCGTCCTCTTCTTCACCTTATTCGTCGTCCTCATTCTCGCCCTTTCCCCTCTGCCTCATTCTCCTCGCGCTTCTTTCACCCGTTTCTGTCCCTTACCATCTTTACCACCCCCGCCCCCCTCCATCCCTCCGACTAATTCACATAATATTGGAAAGGCATAGCTCAGCACACAGAGGAGCAGAGAGCGCGTCGAGCGGACGCGTTGCACGCTCCTCCTCCGTCCGCTCCATTCGTTCCTCCATCCATTCGCGTCTTCGCCGAAGAAGATACCGAGACACGAGGAGCGCAACCCGCTCGGTCACCCGGTTTCTCGTTATTCTCTCGTTACCACGCGTTATTGATTTCTCGTTCGAAGCTCGCGGGGAGCGCAACAACGCGGCTATTAACTCGAAAGAATTTAATAATGTACGAGCGAAAATAACGCTACCGTTATTTTCGCTCCTACACTTGGGTCGGTCGTCGCCCTACACTTGGAAAATTCGCTTCAGACACGAACACATTATATAGACGTCGATGGAGAGAGTTGAGGGATACCGAGGAATTTTTGTTTCAGCGAAAAATTGGTTTTCCTCAATCCGTTAATCTCCCAATGACATTGATAATCTTGTCAGTATGCACTTCATGTTTTTGAGGCGAGTGCACAACTTTTTTTTTGTTTGTCTGTGGACAGTTACGTTATATTTGTTGACGCTAAAACAATAAACGAATTTTCGTGTTTCGTTCAATTCCACTTCCGAATCCCGAATGAATAATGAAAATTTCATTATTAATTCAGGCCCCGCGAGATTGTCCGATAAACGAACGTTGCTGCAATTTTACTGACCGTGTTTCTGTCGCAAGAGCAATCAACGTTCATCACATCATCATTATCAGCCGCAATGAGTCACAAATGCGATAATGGGCATATTTCATTAGTAGAGACCTGGTCTAGTTGGATCAGGGGGCGATTAAAAAATAATAAAAAAATCAATCATTTTTTTTTTCTTTTCGATGCACTTAAAATGACAAACAGTCAAAACAACACAGTTATCGATTTTCAAGATTCCCCAATCGAGTTGACACGCATCGTTTCATCCCAAAAAATCGCCTATATGCATCGCTTCCAATCTCCTCAAAAAAAAAAAAAAAAAAAACAAAAAGAAAAAAGAAAAAATGCCCCAAGCAATGATTTATTTTCGATGCACCTAAAATGACAAATTGTTACGTCAAATATGTAGAGGATTTGCATCCCCGACAGATTTACACGTTTAAGGCAGTTCGGTCGGGAGGCCTGTCGCGCCCCGGTCTGGAAAAACTGAAGGTTCTCCCAATGTCCGCGTCTGGTCGACAAGCACCAAACTGCAACCCCCTTTTTAGGACTGCCCTTGCGAACAATATCCAGGGATAGGGGTTTACGCGATTTCGTCCGGTTTGGACTGAGAATTATTTATATTCGGCCGAAATGTGACAGAAAGATTACAAGAAGGTGGTAAAAGTTTTGAAATTTTCTGATCGTCAAACTGGCGTTACGGCCAGGACGTAACAAAACTGTCAAAACAACACAGATCTCGATTTTCAAGATCCCTCAAGCGAGTCGTCACGCATCGTTTCATCCAAAAAAATCGCCCATATTTATACTATCCAACCTCCTAAAAAAAAAAAAGCCTCAACCAACCCCGGTGACCTCAGCCACGTTTATTCGATTCCTCAGTCTCTCTCCGCTCTCTCAATACTCCCGGCGGCAGCTTTGGGCCATCGGCCATGCACGTAGATACACATCCCGCTCACGACCCGAAAGCTCCCGTGGATTCGTATACACGAATGTGTAATTAAAATCCGCGCGGACTTGCGGTTATTATGCGGCGTGGCCGCTGACACGTGAAATCATGCAAAATGTTGAAGCGGTAAAAGCTCGTGCCGTCAGCTCGTCTCGGGGAGCTGCGGAACGCGCTCGGCGCCCCGAGAGCAGCGACCAACCGACGCAGCGCCGCGCAGCATACGGTTAATGCACTGGAAGCGAAATAGCAGCTGTCGCATTTGAATTTGCGGACTACTGGTCACGGGCTAAGCTAGAAAATATCATACCGTTAAAACTGTGGAAAACCTATGGGTTTATGCTAATGTTGCGAACGGGAGGTAGTCAGGAGGGGCGCGAGAGGGATGGGGGAGGGAGGGGGTGGACCAAGAGTGGGCGGGCTGGAAAAGCCTCGGGCTACTAAAACAATCGGTCGTTTCGCGAGGCGCCCACCCAGAGGTTTGTACCTTTCAAACTTCTCTCTCGCCGACCTCCTATATGCGGTTGTGTATATATGAGGCATTCCATATAAATCAGGCCACCCCAATTTTGAGTCGTCTCAAAAAATGTTCGGAATTTTTTCATAAGATGTTCAGAGTTTTAAGAATGTCCATGAATTATTTCAGATTTTTAAATCTTACTGTTCACCGAAAATTTAATAGTGCTTTATTTTTTTATTTTACTTCGAATTTACTTCGAAAAAAAATTGTACCAATTTGTATTGCCCAAAAAGTACTGAAAATTATTCGGAACATTATGAAAAAATGTAATCATAAAGTACATTCAAATACCTAAACTTTCATCGGAACACATTTTGTTGTGCGATGGATAGTTTTAGAGATACAGCGAATCGAAGTAAAATTAAAAAAAATAAAAAAAGCACTATAAAATTTTCGGTGAACAGTAAGATTTTAAAATCTAAAATAATTCATGGACATTCTTGAAACTCTGAAAATCTTATAAAAAAAATTCTGAACATTTTTTGAGACACCTTAACATTGGGGTGGCCCGCTTCATATGGAATGCCTCATATATATGACATCCATGTGTATACTAACCGGATAGCGTAATATATATATGTATACGATTCGTGGAGGCGGCCTGGTGCACCCGACCCGATATGCTCGCGTCGACACATGGAGGGAGGAGTGGAGAGGGAGAGGGGGAGGGGAGAGGGAGGCAAACCGCAGCTGCATTACCATATCGAATAGAATTTTCATATCCTCGTGTATCGGCGAAACCTCCGACACAGAAACGTCTTCCTTAGACTTTCCTACTTTTTCTCCTTCTCCTTCGCCGGAAAAGGCGAAGGAGAAGGAGGACCACCTTCCACCTCCCCTTGTTCTTCCTCGTCGTAACACGAAAAATATTCGATTCCTCTCCACGAGGGCGTTACGAAATTTTCCACCTTCTGCTTTCGGCTGTTGGGTGAAAAATATATGTGCATCTCGTCGAAAGCTCCGCCGCTGGCGCTGCGAATATTTTTCGTGGCTGATTTTTTCACGAGCCATTTCAAAGGATTAATCATGACAGTTATTTAATTCCCGACCTACCGTAAAATTCGCCTAACTCAGTCATCATCTTTCTGTATGAAAATAATTCACCAGATAGCGGGGAAATAAATTCGAACTGGGACGTAGAATGACTCGGTACCGATGGGGGATGCCCCCCCTCCATCAACCCCCTCAGTTGGAGCGACTCAATTACGTATTCCTATCCCGACGTGCTGTCCCCTCGGACGAGCATCGTTTCTCTCCCCACTCTTCCCGCCGCGACTCGTATTAATTTGTCCGTGACGAAAAAAAGGCCAGAAGTTAAAAAGGTGAAGACCCGCTGCTGCTGCTGGTGCTACTTCTGCTGGTGAGAGAGTGAGAGAGTAAGAGATGCCTGGTATACACAGAGTCATACGTTCCGCGGAAAATGAACGAAGTTGGCGCGCGCGAGCTGCGGGCTTTTCCGCAGGCAATTTATTTGCCCGGTTAGGGCGATCCAACTTTTTCCTCGGCGGCGCACGTGAAAAATGACACCGCCGAAAGCGGCTCGCGGCTGTGGCTATGAGGTGAGGAGCGAGAAATAGACGAAAAGAGGACGAGAGAATAAGAGAAAGTGAGGAGGAGAAAAAGGGAGGAAGCGAGGAAGAGACGAAGAGAGGAAGAGAGGGAAAGAGGAAGAGAGGAAGAGAGGAATAGAGGAAGAGAGGAAAAGAGAAAGAGACGAAGAGAGGAAATGAGAAAGAGAGGAAGAGAGAAGGATAGGAAGAGACGAAGAGACGAATAGAGGAAGGGAGGAAGTGAGAAAGTGACGAAGAGAGCAAGTGAGAAAGTGACAAAGAGAGGAAGTGAGGAAGAGAGAAGGATAGGAAGAGAGAAAGAGATGAAGAGAGGAAGAGAGGAGGAGCAAAGGAGAAGAAGAGAGGAAGAGACGAAGAAAGGAAGTGAGAAAGAGGGGAAGAGTGAAATAGACAGGGAGCAAGTAGAGAACACGGGCTGAGAAGACGAGCGAGACCCCGTTGCGCGTTTCAGTCGCTGCTTGAGCGGCGCTCGGCCGGACGGATCGTCCGCGGGGTACTTCCGCGACTACTTCTTTCCTCGCGGTGCGCCCAGAACCTTCAGTAGGGGGGGGGGGGGGGGGGGGGGGGTACGCCAAGCCCCCTACACCCAGCCTGCGGACAATGCGCGCGGCCCCGACGTCCCCGGCTGTTGCTGGCGCGGCAACTTTTAGCCCAGTTTATATATTTACTTTTAATTACACGAGAGGCCGGCGAAACTTTGCGCCGTTAAATCTCCCACGCGCGCGGACGAAACTACTGCGCGCACGTATTGGACAGCCCGGCGCTCAGCCGGGTATCTCGGCTGAGTTCGGATTAACGAAAAAAAAAAAAAAAAATCGCGAACGTTTTTGGACTTTGACCCCCCCGAGTGCCAACCCGGTGGGTCAACTCACGGTGGCCGGGGATGACGAACATCTGGTTAACAATATTTTCCTTCGGGTTAATTGAAATTTAAATTTAAAAAAACTGCATCCCTACTGCTTTCAATTTGCCTTCGACCCAACTGGCCCCGGTCACCCCTCATCTAGAATTAAAAAAAAATAAAATAAAACATGTGGCACAAGACACAAATGCACAAACAGGATAATCTGGTTAATAATATTTTCCTTCGAGTTAACTGAAATTGAATTGTTAAAAAACTGCAATCCTGCTGCGTTCAATTTGCCTTCGACCCAACTAGCCCCGGTCTTCCCTAATCTACAAAAAAAAACACAACAAAAAATTAAAACATGCGGCACAAGATACAAAGGCACAAACAGGCGAATCAGTGATCCCACACGCGTACCAACGTCACCGGAATAATCTCTCTCGCTCTCTGGCCTTCGACCCAACTGACCCAACATCTCCTGAACTCTCCCCTCATCTAGACATAAAAAAAGAATAATAAAAGCAGGTGGCACAAGACACAAATGCACAAACAGGGTAATTATCGATCCTACATGAGTAGCCAGGTCGCCGGGATATTCTCTCTCATCCTCCAGGAACCCAAGCAGCGGTACCAAGATTCTCCGTTGGTTTCCTCGGACAGAGAGGCGAGAGATCGGCCTCCCCGCGTCGTCCCGTGTGCGGTTACGGGACTTTTCCCTCCGGGGATCTAATGAAAAGTACCGTCTGAGGCCGCGCTCGGTATAACCACTCGAGGCTCTCCTCGAGGCTCCCCGGACCGGTAGTTAAACTTACAGGATTCCGCACTACCGCGGTTTCTTTCATTTTCACTGAAACAACAATCCACCGGAGATGGTCGCGTTGTAATGCGAGGCGGCGACGGCCGCGGCTGTGCGCGAAATCTCAGCGTCCGCTGCTTATTTGCCTCGTGTCCGCCTCTTCCCCGGACGAATTGCATTATCAGATTAAAGGCCCCGAAGGCCGAGGATGAGGCACTCGGTGCTTCTTGCGCGACGACGACCCACGTGAACGTTTCGCAGGATGAGGTGAGTGGGGGGGGGGGGGGGAGGAAGTGAGGAGGAAGGAAGGGAGAGAAGACACCCACGCCTATCTACTCACCCCTTTGGACTTGCAAACAGCAGCTAACTTTGTTGTTTTCCTTCTACTCTTGTACATAAGTTATATATATATAAGTCTCCAGTGTTTCGCTTCTTCTGTACAGCCGCGTCTTACAATATAGCAACGAAAGAAGAAAAGAAGAAACGTCGGTCTGACCATCCAAGTGGCACTGGACGCGAGCGACGAGGAAACAAGGCAAAAGGCTGCAAATTAAATTTGCACGTCACTAGCCTCATTCGTGTTTCCCTGCGAGTCTCGTTGTTCGCTGCTCGTCGGCCAAAAGCTCCTTATTTACGAAGAAAGCTGACGAAAGAAGCGGAGCAGTGATAAGACAGCTGCAAGAGTTGTGCATATTTAATGTTCAGTTTTTTTATTGTGTCTCATTTATTTGTTCAATTGTAGAAAAAATGTTCATTTCCACGGAATTTGGTGGCCAATGATGAGCAAAATAAGCGACAGATGGGACGGTCGGAAATCTATAGCGTTACATTCGGCTCAAGCCAGGCACTGGTCTGGTCCGGACAGGGATGACACGGCTCTGACCAGGCCATGACTAGCGCCGAATGGTAAAACAACCCGGTAGAAAATCTGTATCATTTTGTTACATTCGGCCCGATCCAGGTACTGATCAGATTACTGACTAGGGCCTGACCAGCGCCGAGTGTAGCGCCGTAAATTTTCTACCAGTGATAACGCAGCCCGATAAGACGCTCGGGCCGCCCCGAGACTCGCAAGACGAAGACGTTGGCTTTCAGTGTGCGACTTTCGAAGTCGCTTTGAGGGTACATCGGTGGCCCGGTGGGTGGTATCTGCCTCGTAACTCTCGTGCGGATTGCAATTGCCCCGCGCGCTCGCTCGCTTCTCGATATACGCGGTGGAGGGTGCATTGCAGGATAGGGAAACGGCTGCTGCTGCGGTGATGTTGCGGCGCGCACAACGTATTTGCGAACATAATACGCCGCGCAGGAGATTACGAGTGATTCAATGGAGAGAGAGGGTTACGGCTCGGGGCGAGCTTCGCCGCGGGGGTGGCGGAGGAAAAGGGGGAGGGAGGGGGAGGGGACACAGCTCCGGGCTTCGGGTTTACGTGCAGAGACTCGGGTTTCTCCTGAGCGACATGCCGACGAATGTCCCGCTCGCTTCGGGTAGATGATGCCTCGCATATACAATATAGGTTAACGGGACTGACTGCGTTCCGCAGACGTACCTTATTATCAGCAATAACGAGCCAAAACTGCGGCGCAGTGGAAGGGCTAATGTGTTCCGGGAATGGGTGCTTTGCCGGTGAGATAGCGGCAGTAAGGTGGGATCGATGTGCCGCGGGTCTTTATCGGAAAAATATTCGAGTACATATTTTTCTTGATGCACCTCCGAAGGGCGCATGAAAAGAAAATGTTTATTCGTCGATTTCTTTCTTGTCGATTGTGAGAATTGATTCGATAATAATGAGTCGAAGCTTCTAGCTTCGAGAATATCGGTGCAATATGCGACTTGGCAATTTTTTTAATGAATGGTCCAAGTCCGAACGATACTGATTGGAACGTCATTGAAAGCTTTCGTGCAGCTTTTGCCGAACAAAAATAATGTTTATATTTTTGTTGAAATGATTCGTTCATTTTTCTGAATACGCATGCATTTTTTTATATTTTTAAATTCACTTTCATATTCACATTCACATATTCAGAAAAATGAACGAATCACTTATTCATCGAAACAAAAAATATTATCGAAAGATTTGATGAACAATTTTATTTTTCATCAAATTTGTTAATAACATTTTGAAATTATTATTATGCAAAATTAATCCCTTCAACGCCTTTAGTATGCATGATTTTTTAAATATTTTTATATCAGCGAGAAGTGTCTGCAATTCCCTCCCATTTTTGGAAAACTTTTCACGAACTCAGCTTAATGCGCAAGGATTACCTTAATGACAGTTCCAATGGCCCGAATGATACTGATTGAAACGTCATTGAAAGCTTTCGTGCAGCTTTTGCCGAACGAAAAAAAAAGTTCTCCCAAAAATTCGTAGCGGCACTCTGGCGCATTATTTTTTTATCGTCCCAAACTGCCCGGCGGGGCTGACCCAATTTTCGCGTCAGAGTGGATCGAGAATTCGGTGGCGCCGATTCTCATGCTCGTCACGTTTTGTGACAAACACATCGAGCGACGGTTTCATAATCACGCGAATATTCTCGCTGATGAATCACGCGCAAATGATCCCCGTCCGATTGTTTATCTTTTATCCAATTAGCACGACAGTCGAGCCGTTGTTTTTCAGTCATTAGCGAGAATTCCTCCCCCCCAGCACCACACTCCCCGATCGTCCCTGGCGAACGTCGAACGCGCGAGTCTCGTTTATTTTTCGTGCCAAGGCCGAGGCGACGGGGTAAAAACGAGAAAAAGCTCGAAAAAGTAATGAGCTTCTCTCGTCTTGAGCGAAGCTGGAAAATCGCGGTCAAGCGTAATCCGCGCGTCGACACGAAAGAAGGAAAGTTGAATAAATCTCGACAACTTTAACTGCAGCAGCAGCAGCAGCAGCAGCAGCAGCAGCAGCAGCAGCAGCAGCAGCAGCAGCAGCAGCGGAAATCGCAAGAATCGCGGGAGCTTTTAGATGTCGTTTACCGTTGTCGTTACGGACCAGCGGGTTCCCTTTTATTCCGGATGACCCAGCGCGAGAGGCGAACGCGAAGGAGCCAAAAGACGACGACGACGACGACGTCGACGAGGCGGCGGCCTCGAGTGGACGAACGCTGCCCGGAAGATTCGTACGTTATATACCCGACGTCTCAATTTATATTCAGAAAATACTCGTTCCACATCGGCTCTCATGTTATTTTCCAGGGGAGCGAATTCGAATAGAAAACATTTGCTTGCCAAGAGTGGGGGCGGGAGGGGGGGAGAGGGGAGATGTGCCCGGAGCACTCAACGCGAAATAAGGGGAGCATCGGAAATATAAGACGCGGAGGGCGAAGACGAATACGCGTATTGCGCGTGCGACGAAGGATGTGATATATCTGTAGTTGTGAGCAATATGACATGCGTGTTTTTTTTTTGCTGGGATATGAGTACTTGATGTTTACTGCAGCTTTACAGCCGCTGGACTGAATTTTTATAGAGTTGCTGATTTTTATAGCTATTTGATGATTTTTCTGAAAAAAAATCACGGTTGTTTGCCCGGAAAATCGAATTCGAGGAGAAAGACGTGAAAAATGATTTTTTACTTTTAAAAATTTTTGTCACTTCACTAAAATCGATGTAATTCTTCTTTGGACGACTGTAACCTGGATTTTCTTTTTGCATTCGGAAGAAAACCCTTCAACGAAGAGAATATCACGATTTTTCAATTTATGCAGAATTTCAAAGTCAACCCTCAAAAATCGCGAGTTTTTTTTTGCGAAAAAAATGTTTTTTCGTAAAGTTAAAAAATCTTATCCGATGGCAAATTTCCCGCCAATTCCAAAAATCACGAGTGTTCTCCTGAAAAATAAAAAATTCCACGAGAAAAATGCGAGAAAGTAAATTCTTAGGTGACACTTTTTCCCTTGCCAAAATCTGACAGCAGCAGCAACAGCGACTAAGGAATAGCAAAGCGTTAACGAAGCCGCTATCAGTTGCCCGCGAGTCTCGTCTTTTTTCTCGGCGCTCTGTGCGAGCACAGCTTTTCCCTCGTACCTACTTACGGCGTACAGAGGGAAAGGCCGGGAGAGAGACGGAAGCAGGAGCCTCGCCGCGCGCGTACATCTCCGCGGCCGCCGCCGAGGAGGCCGCGAGGAGCGCGCGGTACAGCCGGCAGTTCGCAACACTCCACTCGTTTTTCTTCCACAGACACGCTCGCCGAGAGAAATACGACAAAGACGTCCGCGCCATACAACTTTTATTCCGTCCATTAACATCCCGGGACTGCTGCGAGGAAGCGGCGGCGTCGGCGTCGGCGGCGGCGCTTCCAGCACCGAGGCCCCCGAAGGCGAGCGAAACCGACCACCGCGGAAATTCCCTGCAAAGTTATCGCGATCCTTTTACGATCACCTTCTTTTTTCGTACCTTTTCGCTCCCTTTCCCACCCCTTCCCCACCCCTTCTCTCTCTCACGCCGAAGTACCTACCAAAGTAATCTCCATTTTCCACCGTCCACAAAACCTCCGCACGCTTCTCAATTGCCAAGTGGAATTTTTACAGTCGGCGCATGCGAAACTTTGGCGAATTTTCGAGGTGTCGAAATAATATCTCCCTGCCTGCGGCCGATTTTCCTGCGACAAAAGCGCGGATACGTCCCCGGATATATCCGAGCGCGCGGTTATTCGACACGACATCGTTGATTCGATTTTACGCTCTACAGGTGCGAAGGAGAGAAAAATAAATTGCGCCAAAGAAACTATAAACCAGGAATAAAAAAAAATCCCTGTGAAAATATTTCAGTTGTACTTATTCCCAGTGGTATTTTTTTTGTGTGCAAAAAAGTGCGAAAACGATTTTACCGAGTTCGGGTGTCTTAGGAAAATTAGGAATTAGGAATAAATTAGCAATCTATGATAATTTAGGAATAAAAAAAATATATTATCAAAATATTTCCGTCGTACTTACGATTTCATGAAAAAAAAATCATAAACGATTTTGCCGATTTCAGGTGTCTTAGGAAAATTCGGAATTACGAATAAATTAGGAATCCAAGAGAAATCAGGAATAAAAAAAGATCCTCTGAAAATATTTCAATCGTACTTACCCAGTGGTATTTTTCTTCGTGTGCAAAAAAATTGCGAAACGGTTTTACCGATTTCAGGTGTCTTCCCATTTCCCATCCCCCATCACTCTCTCCCCCCAACTAACTCCCAATTGCCAAGCAGAATTTTTACAGCCTGCGAACAAAAAAACTTGTGAATTTCCAGGTGTCGAAATATCATCGCCCTGTGCAAGCGGATTTTCGCTTATGACAAAAGTGTTCAATGTCCGCGCATAGTCAAGCCGTTATTCGATACGACGTCGTTGGTCCTATCGTCAGCGTCGCTACCGACTCGCATTGACATATCCCGTTCTCTCGTATTCCCTTTCCGCGTCGCGGCGCCGCGTGCACTCGCGGAAAATATCATGTTCGAGCCGACGCCGCCGCCGCCGGAGCGCGCGCGAGAAGCGAGCGAGCTGGGGAAACCCGACGCAAAAGGGAATAAAGTATAGCGAGCGAGCGCGCGGTCCGCGCGGTATTCCCAAGGAAACTTATTACCTCCCGCGATCTTCCGTACGGATGCGTAAGTCTCGTGTGTGTGTCGGGTGCACGCGCTGCGGGCTCCGCTCCATCCCGGAACCCCCGGCCTTTTCCAACTCATAGCGCGTTATATATATAACGCCTGCACCTGCATATTGCGTCGAGTTTCGCGGTGAGTTTCATCGCACGCGCTCCACATCGGGAATTCCATGTCAGTTTAGCTACTGCAATATTTATTTTTTTATTTACTTCGTCTCATTTTAACGCGAAAATGGTCAATCGTGTTTGGAACGAATAAAAATATGCAAATTTATTCAGATTTCGTTGAATAATTGATTATCAATTTTTCTCGCATGGTTTTGAAATATTAATTTTTCAGCGAAACAAGTAAATGTGAATACATTTTGTTACTGCTATGGAAACGTCACGTCTTTGGTTTTAATTTCTAATAAAACAAACTGAGATGTCTGCGCCTGTGGAAAAATGTAAAAAATAAATGTTTGATTTGAGAACAATTTTTGGAAAAATAATATTTTTAATGAAAATCATTTTGGGAGTAAGTATGATTAATTATCGACGATCCAAGCTGACACGGAGCGCCCGGAGTGTACGCAACTCGCATGGTACATATCGGTAAATGACTCAGCACGTCGACTCCGAGTTGTACGTCGAGTTCTCTCGTGTGTCTCTCGCGAAGTACGAATAAGGATACGGCGCAGTCGCGCTCCGTGTGCAAAGCCTGTTTACCGATAAACAAAACGGCTCTTATTCGACGAAGCGAGAAGCGACCTCCTTTGTCGCGGAAACTCGCAAGGGAAAATCTCGCGCGCATGCCACCCCCCTCCCCCCTCTCGTCCCGCCCTCTCCTGCACTTCCGACTCGTTTGCCGTTTCAATATCCGACGACAAACGAGCGCCCCGAGGGGCCGACGCTCCCGCCGCCGCCAACGCTCGCGCAACAAGCAGCTCGAGGAAACTCGCGTGTGTCGCTTCGTCGAATCGCTGCGAGTCAATGCGACGCTATGTCCAATTGCCCAAATTCCGCGCGTGTGTCTTCCGAGTTGTACAGACAGACGAGACCGGGGCAACGTGCCGCCCCCCCCCCCCCCCCCGGTTTCCATTTGCGAAAAAAGTACAACTGAGGAAAAAATAAAATGGGAAATGGAAAGATGAAGTTTTTGACGAAGTTACGGACTTGTGCATAATTCCCTCCTACTTCAATTTTTATTGCCTGAAAAATTAAACTTAACAACGAATAATAAAAATAAAAAATAAAATAGGAAATGGAAAGATTACCTTTTTGACGAAATTACTGATTTTTGTGCATAATTCCTTCTTACTTTAATTTTCATTGCCTGAAAAATTGATAATAATATAAAAAATTAAAAACAGAAAAATAGAAAAATCCTCTTCTAAAAAGTTGGTGGCTGTCAGCTATGTTCATGTGAAGCCGTTCTATTCGTGCTATGATTGGTCGGCGGTGTCGTCAGACACACTGATCGTGTATTGACATTTTGTCGATTATGTCAAATGTAAAAATTCACAGAAAGAGACACGAGCGCTTTAGCGCCCGTGCTGCTTAACCCTAATAGGTTAAAAGTCGATATTTTGAAAAAATAAATTTCGCGACCTCGATTTGGGCGGTTTTCGGCCTGGCGGCCAGATCTACGATTTCTGACAAACTGTTCGGCCAAAAATTTTTTTTTTCAAAATCAACTAAAAAAGGGTTGTAACCGGTGTTTTCAGGGGTAGAATATGCGACTTGAGAACGATGGTATAGGTTAAAAGTCGATATTTTGAAAAAATAAATTTCGTGACCCCGATTTGGGCGGTTTTCGGCCTGGCAGCCAGATCTACGATTTCTGACAAACTGTTCGGCCAAAAATTTTTTTTTTCAAAATCAACTAAAAAAGGGTTGTAACCGGTGTTTTCAGGGGTAGAATATGCGACTTGAGAACGATGGTATAGGTTAAAAGTCGATATTTTGAAAAAATAAATTTCGTGACCTCGATTTGGTCGGTTTTCGGCCTGGCGGCCAGATCTACGATTTCGGCCAAAATTTTTTTTTTTCAAAATCAACTAAAAAAGCGTTGTAACCGGTGTTTTCAGGGGTAGAATATGCGACTTGAGAACGATGGTATAGGTTAAAAGTCGATATTTTGAAAAAATAAATTTCGTGACCCCGATTTGGGCGGTTTTCGGCCTGGCAGCCAGATCTACGATTTCTGACAAACTGTTCGGCCAAAAATTTTTTTTTTCAAAATCAACTAAAAAAGGGTTGTAACCGGTGTTTTCAGGGGTAGAATATGCGACTTGAGAACGATGGTATAGGTTAAAAGTCGATATTTTGAAAAAATAAATTTCGTGACCCCGATTTAGGCGGTTTTCGGCCCGGCGGCCAGATCTACGATTTCTGACAAGCAAAACGACCAATTTCCTTTTTTTTTTCAAAAGTAACTGAAAAAGGGTTTTTTAGTTGCGATTTACCCTTTTAAAGCTTTATAAGAGCGCAGCGCAAAAGTATCTCGGGCACGCGCGCCAGCGCGTGTGATTAGCCTAGTGAATATTTAAAAAAAAAAAGAAAATGGACGTGGACGTCGAATAATTTTTGGGTTTAGTCGACGTTGCGCGAGGACGACGAAAATTGTCTATAGGGCGACTGTTGCATTCCGGGACGTCTTTGGACCTCGTACAGCGAGGTGGTATATAGCCCCGGAGCCCGTGGAACGTTCGTGCGCTTCAAAGTGTAATGAATAATAAGCGGGCTGGCGTGCAGCACTGTCGAGATCTTATCGGCTCCACTGTCAACATCCAACTAATATCCCGTACAACGTGGCGGTTTAATTGGAACGCCACCCTAGGAGCCCCCGGGACGCCGGATAGCGGCGCGTTCGCGCGCGCCGCAGCTGTAAGCAGCGTTTTCAAGGGGTTAAATTGCGTTCGCGCAACGCGCGCGCCGAGAGAAACGCTGATGTGTTCCCGTTTGGCTAGCCTATAGCCCCGCGCGCGCGCGCACATCCACAGGTGAAGTGTCACACGTAGTGGAATGACACTTGGCTCGCTTATCTCTCGTCCGGGCGTTAGGGGTGAGAGGTGAATGGCGGGGGGGGGGGGGGGGGAATTTCCCTCTTATTTTTAACCGCGCGTTCACCCTGGTAGAACATTTACGGTGTTGTACTCGGCGCTAGTCAGGCCCTGGTCTGGGCAGTGTCATCCCCGTCCGGGCCTGATCAGTGCCTGGCTTGGGCCGAATGTAACAGAATGCTACAGATTTTCTACCAGGGAAAATTTACAGCGTTACAGTCCGCTAGTCAGGCCTCGGTCAGGGCAATGTCATCCCCGTCCGGGCCTGATCAGTGCCGGGCTTGGGTCGAATGTAGGGTAGAAGTACCGGTTTTGGCCACCGTCTTTGAAAGGACAGAACTATTTGTTTTGTCAAGACGAAACAAAATTGTATAGATAACCTTGTTAACTTGTATGGATTCTTTCCAAATTTCAACATGAAAATATAGGAAAATAAAAATTTGAAATAAATTATAGTGATAATGGCCATAACTGGTACAGTGACCACAACCGGTGCACCGACCCTAACAGAATGTTGCAGATTTTCTACCAGGGCCTTTTCCCCTAAACAAAAGCCACAAAAGCCATCAATTGTCCCACTCCCTCGTCTCTTCTAGCCACGATTCAGATTCAACTGACTCGCAAGACAACTATAGTCTCGGACTCGACGACGATCCGTATAACGACATCCCGGGTGAATATACGCGTCATCATCTTTCATTCATTCCGCGCGTCGTGAATCATTCTCTCGAACTTGATCCACACGCCGCGCGCCTTCGAACATCAAAGGCCCGCACATTTTTCGCGTGCGGGCAAAAATATTCCATGATACGGAAAAGGCCGCGAAACGAGAGTCACGGCCGAACGCTCGCCGCAAGGGGGTTTAGCGCACGGTTCCTCGGCATAAAAGGAGGCTTCCTAATAAAAAAATAAACCCGGGAATATTCATATTTCCCCGAAACTTCAGTGGGGAGCCGCCGTGGCCGGCGGCGCGTGCACCGAGAGCGCGCCGCGCGTCCATTAAAAGCATTCGCATATCTCGGGATATTAGTAAACTCGCCCACGTGGTATTCTTCGAATGTTTATTCCACGTGTATCCGGAGATGCAACGTCGAGCAACGTATCAGCCTCGACGTTGAAGCGAGAGTAAGGGATGGGGTTAGGGGTTCGGGGGATGGTTGCTGGCTGGGGGGGTTGCTAAACTTTTCAGCAATTCCAACGAGCCTCTCGTTGCCCTCTGCATCACGAAGTAAGCTTATACGCCCGAGCCACATCAAACGATCTGCCCCGTGGGCATTATCCCTGTATTAGACCCATCCCACGGGTCATCTTCTCTTTATACATCCCAACGTTCTTCGTTCCTGGCGCCCAGGGCGAGTTTTCCAAAGCCACCCCCGTAACCGAAAAGCTCGAGCGTCCTTAGGGTCGCGCCAAGCGTACGACTGACTCCACGAAGGTGATCCAAGTCAAGACAAGATGACTGCATTCAAGATGGTGCCGTTCAACCCAGGACGAGCTTTCTAAAGCCCCTGTAACCGAAAAGCTCGAGCGTTCTTAGAGTCGCGCCAGGCGTACGACTGACTCCGTGAAGGTGAACAAGATGACTGCAAAATGAAGGTCGAGACAAGATGACTGCACCCAAGATGGTGCCGTTCAACCCAGGTCTCGTGGGTTGAACGGCACCATCGGCAGCTATCGTGTTCCGGCGATCTGCGGATAGCGACAGCCGAGTTGGCTCAGCCAGAGAGAGCGAAGGAAAAAAGATACACAAGGAATACAAAAAAGAAGAAAAAAAAAAAACAGGGAGTTGGATAAACGAGGTGGGCACTCGAGAATGGTCCCTTGGCTCCGTTTGTCTAAACTTTAACCTCGCGCAAGTTTCACACCAGTGAACTCGCTGGCGGCTGGTGCCAGGTTTCTGGGTTTATGTAGAGGGAACTCCGCGCTAAATCGACCTCGTCGTCGTCAGCGCCACTTTTGGCTCTGCGTTAGTCATTAAGTTGCAAAGTTCGGTGATTTATGGCCACCGTGTAGCTTTAATTTCGATCCTCACAAATGTTACCACAATCATCCAATGTTGATTAAAAAAAAAATTATCTCCGACGATAGCGATAAGTTTGCGTTTCAAACTTTTTTAAAACACACAAAAACCGTTCGTTTTCCATTGCGTTACAACAATTTGCATAAATACGTTGAAATTCGTGGGGGTGAAATCGAGCGCCGTACATGAAGTCCCTCTTCATGGGAACTTTATGGCGAACTTGGCAGCCACTGGCGGAGTAATGAAACAATTTAGTAGTCTCGAAGTTGGAGGCGGCGGAGGGTGAATTGACTCTCGCAGGGGGATGGGAGGGGAGGGGGTGGCAACTCCGAGCCGCCACCCCCCTCGAGACAGCAGTCGATAGCCCGTGGCTGCCATTTGTCTGCGACGTTCGCTACACGATTCGGGCGACCGTGTAACAATAGATAAACCCCAATGATCGATGGTCATCTCGAAGCGCGGACGCGTAGTGTGTGCGTATCATATACGAATAATATACAAACGGGACGTAGAGGATAACAGGAGCTGGATATACACGGAGGGATCTCTGCCCCGAGGCGCTAGACCCTTTCTTCATGTAAACTATCGCGAATTCGCGAGTCTCCCGAGTCCCCGGCGTATATCCGAGGAGGTTGGACAACGGACCGTGGATCGCAGCAAATACGGGACGATAACGCGGGGTAACTGATAAGACGTGGCCCAAGTCACGTTATAATGGAAAAGTGTATCACTTGTAAGCTCGTGGTGCTTTCGGTGCTTTCTGGTAAAAAATGGTTAGCATTACACTCGGCCCAAACCAGGAACTGGTCAGGCCCGGACTGGAATGCCGAGTGTAACGCTGTTAATTTTCTACCAGGGTATCTGCTTCCTCCAAGCTGTATTGTTTGTTGTTGTTGTTTGTTTGTTGGTCCAACAAAAACGTAAAAATGATTAATTTTCAGAAATGTTGTAAATATATATTTTTTCTATCACTTGTAATTACAGAGGGAATAAAAAGTTTATCGTGCCGAGTCGATATCTCATCGCTTCTCTTTCCTCCGCCGTCTCACGGCAATAATTCAAGTAACAGGCAATTACTAGTTAAGGAGACAATCCCGCGCTAATCGAACACGGAGCGTCGGCCCGGACGCACCGGGTAAACAAACCGTAACGTCTGCATCTTCTCGTAAAGCTTCGTTGCGTCTGCAGTATTTTATCGAGATTTTAATGAAAGCGGCTAATAAACGTTGGGCGAAACGTCAGCGCTACCGGGTGTAACCGAGATTTATTTTACGACTGTACTTTTCGACGAGGCGAGGCCCCCACGCTTTAAATTAATTAAACACCGAGCAAAGAACACGACGTGTTTGTCCAGACGGTCATTCGCCGGTCAGTCATTAGCTGCCCACATAAACATCTACTCAGTCCATATGCACTTGAATAGAATTTTGACTGACAAAGGATCCCTCTTGTAAAAAGTTCATGAGTAACGGAAAGCATTGTTAGCAAACTATTCGAGCTTTGATTGGCTGGAACTCTCAGACCGAGTCCAAGTTCATTTGTCCTTGATAACTTTGACAGTTCTGTCCAATATCGTGTTTTTTTTTTTCAAAATCAACGGACAGGCCAAGATCTACGATTTCTGACAAAATGTTCGACCAAATTTTTTTATTTTTTTCAAAATCAACTAAAAAAGGGTTGTAATCAGTGTTTTCAGGGGTAGAATATGCGACTTGAGAACGATGGTTTGGGTTAGAAGTCGATATTTTGAAAAAATAAATGTCGTGACCCCGATTTAGGCGGTTTTCGGCCTGGCGGCCAGATCTACGATTTCTGACAAGCAAAACGATAAATTTCTTTATTTTTTTGTTCAAAGGTAACTGAACAAGGGTTTTTAGTTGCGATTTACCCTTTCAAAGCTTTATAAGAGCTCAGCAGCCCAAAAGTATCTCGGGCACGCGCGCCAGCGCGTGTGATTAGCCTAGTCATAATATAAAATGAAGCCATTAATTTTGATTACATTTAAACATTAAAAACTAAAACTAAAATACATTTTCAATGAGTCATGTTTTCATCTCAGAAATTATGCTTCGGCTTCCAAATTTCCTTTCCCACTGAGTCACCGCACCTCAAACATGGAATATGTATTATGTAATATCCCCCATACACAGAGTTTCCCTTTTGTGCGTCTTGTCTTGTCTTTCCGTGTTTCAAATTCGCGAGGCAAAAGGAGCAAGTTGCATTGGCGCATTGTACCGCGTTTGCCTGACTTGGACTCGGCGAAATGCTAATTTCGATCAGAAACTTTATCGAGCAATCAAAGTTTCCGTTGGGCAAGTCAACGGCTGGCGACTTGTTATGTATATTCCGTGTATGTCTGAGCGCGGGAGACACGCGTGCACCTTGTAACTCGTCTGGAACGTCTGGAACGTCACCTTGTCCTTGCTCAATGCAAATGACTGTTCCTCATCCGCCGTTACGAAGACACTCAACAGCCGGACGAAATATAATACTCGTGAGCACCGGGGAAGCGTATCAGCTGCGGCGAAGCAGGCAGAACGCCGAGCAGAGTTGCGCGCGTGCTGCCTCCCTCGACATGCTAATTTAATAGACTTCCGTTCCACAACAAAAAACTCTCGACTCAACTCGGCGGCGTCCACCGTTGGACTCTATGAGCATTCCGCAGGAAACACACTTTAGATTTTGCTCCCTGCGAGAGGAGGGAGCAAAATGTTCGTCGCATGCTATTTTAAGCCATGAATTATTAATGAATAAATAGCAGTGTTCTTTTTTTATTTCAGGTACAAAAAATCTTTAAAGCTGCCATTAGATTTTTTTGGATGGCTAATGAGATGTAATGTTATCGTTTGTTTTGACGGCGACGCTGCGGATGAATAATTCCGCGTCAATTCAGGCGTAAAAAAAATTCTAAACAGCTCCATTAACATATTCGACGCGATGCTTAGGATCCTGAAGCCGCGTTTAACAGAATGAGGTTGAACTCCGGGTCAAAAGTTTCGTGCCGAGATAAAAACGTAAACGCAGTCGCTTCCAAATCTCTGTCAGCAAACTTCTTGCTTCACGCACAAAAGAGTTCCGAAAACACTCACAAACACAGACCCTGTTAAAGTAGAGGTATGCAGTGCAATTTATTGAGACTAACGACCAAATCCTGTTTCCGCCGCTCGCGTCCTCTTCCCGGGCAATTTATTCGAGAATAACACGGATTTCCTAATGAGAGAAGCCCCGGCATACACACGACTTCATTCAACGTTTACACCGCTCGCTCGCTTTTAGGCAAAAAAAAAGCGCATTGAAGGCAGAAAGAGTATAAAGCGAATTGTTGCCGACTCCGGGCTTTTGCGCTTGAGGCGAGCGCAACGTTGCGAATGGGACGAGAGTTGGGGTCGAGTAGCCGGACGGTCAGCGTTGTAGTTACAGACTTGGCCGAAGGAGCCATCGGATTTATTTATCTCTTGGAAAGGCGGACGACTGGGCGCCGGGATGACGCAGAATCGGAGGAGGATTTTGAGGGAAGCGGATTGATTTGTGGAACGGAATTGGACTGACCGTTGTGGGTGAGGTTGAGGGAAGGGGGGGGGGGGGGGGTCAAGAGGGACCAGGATTGCGGGGGGGTCAAGGGGGACCAGGGTTGTGGAGAGGGGGTCAAGGAGACCAGTGACGAGGGGGGATAGAATGGAGAACGCGCGGAGTCGCGTCGAGAGGGAAAAAAGAGGCAGCTCCTTCGTCGACTAATGCGTTTCTCATCCGGGATTACGTAGCTTTCCGGCGATCGCGACGTCCGACGTGCCCCCGATCGTCCGGCCCCGCTCTCGCTCGTGCTCCAGGCTCCTTCGGGCTCGTCGTATATCGAATGTCTCGACTTTTTCGTACCACTCATCCGTTATCCCCCTTAATCCACGGTCAATCGGTCCGACGTTACCGCGAGCTGCTCGACGTGTATGGATTCCTCATCTCGCGGATTCGCGACTCTGTATCAACGGGTCGATGCACTCTGACAACTGTCAATGAGCGTTTTCGTTACGACGTTACGATGAAGTTTGTTCTAGTTGTCACCAGTGGTGCCGTTATCAATTATATCATTTGTCGTATTAAATATTATTATTATTAGTTATTGTTATTGACATTGCCACTGATTCTAATATCATCGTTACTTTTAATATTTCTTTATTAATTCTTTATTATTATTATTATGAATCATTTTCTTTTTTTTTTCTATACGAAAAAACCGGGGAGACGCTGCAAGAATTATTCCAAAACCATAGATCCTACTACCAACGATCAATGATTTTTTTCAACCGATCTCGTCGCGTTAATTCAATCTTTGACGACAGATTTTACCCAGCCACGTCATTTGCTTCAGTCTCATTGGCCTCCTGTCATTGTTCCTAGCCCCTGTGGCCTCAACAGCAAGCAATACCTGGGTTCCTGGGTCGCAGTTGATTTGTCCCAAGACAGCGAATAAAAAGAACTGTCCGGTCTGGCCTATCCGTGTTATACTACCGGATAATACAGCGCCCGAACGGCTGCCCCCGAGAGCGAATTGCTTTCCGCCGTCGCGGAAAGAGGGAGCGTTCGCTCACCTCGGGGCAATTAGTTCAAGCTTTTCTAACGATAAAAGTGAGAATGAGCGCCCGAGTACGTGAGGAATATAACGACGAGTATCCGGTGGGGTGGAGGGGGGGGGAGGGGGGGCGGATGCGAGAAAGCAGTTCTATCCTGGCGGAGTCGGAGAAAAGCTCGGTCGCCCGTCAGTGGAGGATGAAGAGGGAGGATGGAGGGATGAAGAGGGAGGATGGAGGGAGAGAGAGACGGGAACAGAGAGACGTAGTGATCGATGGGGTGCGCGAGAGTCGGCGAAACCTCCATCACCGGAACTCTCGCCCTCTTTTACGATATCTGTTTTACCTCCCCCCCCCCACTCCCTCCCCCCGAAAATTGCCCCAAGAACACACGAGACCGTGGAAAGGGTTCTTGTAATTAGGGCCCCCTCGTTTCGCTTCTATATCTAATAACGTGGCAGGCGCTCGCGTCATGGAAAACTAACGATACACACGTGGCAAAATGCGAGACAGCCAGAAAATGTTGTATACTGAAGGTGGAATAAGACAGAGAGGGAACGATGATACGTGGGCTGATGGGTCATGAAGGGTGAGAAAAGGATTGTCATGATCGTCATAACAGCCCTGGTAGAAAATGTACGGCGCTAGTCAGGCCTCCGCCTTTCTACGCTAGTCTGGCAATCATTGCCACACATTTTTCGAGTTTCATTCCGCTCAAGCCAGGCCCTGATCAGGCCCGGACGGGGATGACACGGCCCTAGCCAGAGTCTGACTAGCGCTGGACATTTTTTACCAGGGCAGTCATGACGATCATGGCAATCCTTTTCTACAGATTTACAGCGTTACACTCGGCGCTAGTCAGGTCCGGGTCAGGACCGTGTCATCCGTGTGCCGGCCTGATCAGGGCCTGGCTTGGTATGTAACGCTACAGATTTTTTTACTGGGGTTATTGCGATATTTTTCCCACGCTAGTCTGGCAATCATTGCCACACATTTTTCCGCTCGTCGCATTGTGTCCCGAGGAGGATCAAAGCGAAGGCCGTGACCCGTTCGGTTCGCCGTTAAGAAGCTTTAACAATGTCGGCGAAAGCAGAACGCGCCCCTCGCGCTCGTTACCGGCAACGTACCAGATCTTTGCAACATCCGAGAATCCGGAAGTCGACTATTTTTCGTTCGATAACGACCCACGACACTTGGTCTCTGACGTCCTTCTCGATTCTCCGAGTGTAGCTCGGATAAAATGTGTGAGTTGTGTGTTATCAGGGTCCATGCCGAGTGTCGTCACGTGTCCGTGTGGACCAACACCGAAATTTCGGCCTTTGAGGCAGCCACGAATGTCGACCTGGTCCCCCGTCGTCGTCAACGGCAAAGTGGACGTGTATTTCTGGGCCAAGCGTATATAACGACCGAGCAACTGAGGTTGCACGTCGCCCCTCAAAGACTCCGGGCGCTCGCGATATCAAAGCCAACACAGCGACGTATTACACGTCCGATTATTATACATTGCACGTAAAAGACAAATAGCGAGAACGACCACAAGTGTCACTAATGGACCAACGAAGGAAAATTTATACGGGGTCCTTTTCCCGTATTTTTTTCGACAATTCCATAGTTAATCTCATAATTAAAAAAATTAATTTTCACGTCATATTTACTTTTCCAGATCGTCACCAAACCACCCGCGCAGAAAAAAATAGTCCAGGAAAGAGTCCAGGATGAAGTCCTGGATGGTGTCCGGGATGGAATCCGGGCAGTCCAGGCGGGAATACAGAGTGGACTCTCGTATGGACCTTGGGGTTTAATCCGATCCCAAGGTCCATTCTGGATTCTTCCACTCCATCCGGGACTCCATCTGGGATTCCCTCCCGGACACGAAAAACTCTCCCTGACCTCATCCTGGACGACCCATGAGTCCAGGCAGTCCAGTCAAACAGTCCATCTTAGTGATCATTGTGGACTCTCACCTAGACTGTTATAGATTACATCCTGGATCACGCCCAAGACTGCTTCCTGGGCGATCCAAGAGTCTCGGCAGTCCGGTCGCTCAGTCCATCTCGCGCCGAAAAAAATTGTCCAGGATGGTGTCCGGGATGGAGTCCAGGCAGTCCAGGCGGAAGTACCGAATAGCCTCTCGCGTAAACTTGAATATTCATAAAACATTAAAAATAATTATTTAAAAAAATCTTTTTCGCCTTGAGAATTACTCAGCGAGACATTGGTAATGGCTTCTTTCAAAGAAAATTTTTCCTGCCTGACCGGGGTTTGAACCTACGACCCTAGCAACCTAACTTCCCAACTGCTCACGCTACCGACTGCCCTACCGACGACTTGACACTTTATGGTATCCAAATCTCACATATAAGTTGCGGAATCAAATTGTCAGTAGTTTGACTAGTTTAGCGAAAGCATGGTAGTCCACCCGTCTTGTCTGACGCCACATAAATTCGAGGGAGAATCAGACAGAATTTACACGACTAGGATCAATGACGCGCGCGGTCGGAGGTTAGCCAGCGAAGGGAAGAACCTTGCGATTTTTGGCGAAAAAAAAAATTCGATTTAACGAAATTTAAAAACCCTATCCGATCGCAAATTTCCCGCTGATTCCAAAAGCGATAGATGTTTGCCCGAAAAATTGAAAGTTCGAGGAGAAAAATGCGAAAAACGATTTTTCTTCTGACAAACTACTAAATTTCGCGATATTAAATATCAAACCGCTGCCGGTTTCCCGACGACCAATCAGATGCTGAATTAATCGACAAAAATGGTTGCTCGCGAACTTTATAATAGAGGATGCTTTCGCTAGACTAGTCAAACTACTGACAATTTGATTCCGCAATTTATATGTGAGATTTGGATACCATAAAGTGTCAAGTCGTCGGTAGCACAGTCAGTAGCGTGAGCGGTTAGGAAGTTAGGTTGCTAGGGTCGTAGGTTCAAACCCCGGTCAGGCAGGAAAAATTTTCTTTGAAAGAAACCATTACCAATGTCTCTCTGAGTAATTCTCAAGCCGAAAAAGATTTTTTTTAATAATTATTTTTAATGTTTTATGAATATTCAAGTTTACGCGAGAGGCTATTCGGTACTTCCGCCTGGACTGCCTGGACTCCATCCCGGACACCATCTTGGACCATTTTTTTCGGCGCGGGATAGACTGTGCGACCGGACTGCCGAGACTCTTGGATCACCCAGGAAGCAGTCCTGGGCGTGATCCAGGATGTAATCTATAACAGTCTAGGTGAGAGTCCACAATGACCACTGAGATGGACTGTTTGACTGGACCGCCTGGACTCATGGGTCGTCTAGGATGAGGTCTGGGAGAGTTTTTCGTGTCCGGGAGGGAATCCCAGATGGAGTCCCGGATGGAGTGAAAGAATCCAGAATGGACCTTGGGATCGGATCAAACCCCAAGGTCCATACGAGAGTCCACTTTGTACTCTCGCCTGGACTGACCGGATTCCATCCCGGATTCCATCCCGGATTCCATCCCGGACACCATCCGGGACTTCAGCCTGGACTAATTTTTTCTGCGCGGGCACCGAAAAAATAAAAGTAAAGCGAGCAGAAAAATCTATTGATACCAGCGGAATCCGATTTTTTTTTGTATTTCTACGTACACTAAAAAATAAAAAAATATATCGCCGAGTACTTCAATTTTTCATCCAATTCTACATCGAATTCAATCGATCAACCCTTGTACCGAAAATTCCATTACCTGCACTCGAAGTCAAAAACAATTATTTTCAACAGTGTAACAAACATGAAATCTCTCGGCTTTTAATAAAAAAAAAAACGTCTGGATAAATCCACAGTAAATGTAAACTTGACAATCGGAAAAAGCGCACTACGAAATGTGGTAAGCGTTTTTTTTTTCTTTTTTTTTCTCCTCCACGAGTATCACGTACGGGATTTACCCACGTACCGACCTTCGTACCTCGAGGGTGCACAGAGGACTTCTCGCCATTAGCCCCGCGATTTCGACCTTTGCGAAACGTGATACGTCATCGACTCCGAGCACCGAGCCTCGTTAAATTATCTCGTGGCACCTTGCTCCCCTCCCCACTTTATTTCCCCGCTACACGCATGTCCGACTCGTCACTTTTCCCTCGACACGCGTGTTCCACGTCCCTTTATCTTTCCTCTCGGATCCCTTCGCCAGTTGGCCCCTCACGTGCGCGTTTACACCTCGCGTCCAGCTTCGCCACAGTCGACGCAGGAATCCGAGACCGCGTTATACGCGCTGTTGCCCGGGCTTCCGCCTTTCTCGTATTATTTCGCGCCGAGCGAATTTCGGAGTCATACCTCCTCCCGTCTACTCGCCACGTGGGGGAACAGAGGGGCAGGTCCAGTTGCGGGGCAATATGGACCAGGCGATGGGACGATTTTTCCGCAAAAATATTTTTCCCTGTATTTATCGCATCCGAAATATCCAAAGCCTGTAAAACGTTAAAAAAAATGGTAGGAAAAAAAAACCCGTCCTTTTTGGGCCCCGAGGTGTGTCTGTTTTTTTCTCCCTGAACCGTATTGACACCCTCCCAGGTCTGTTAGTGGAGAAATACGGACCTGGCGATGGGACGATTTTTCCGCAAAAATATTTGTTCCCCTATTTATCGTGTTCGATGTATCCAAAGCCTGTAAAACGTTAAAAAAAATTGTAGGAAACAAAAAAAATCCCCACCGTTTTTTGGCCCCGAGGTGTGCCTGTTCTCCCTGGACCGTTTTGACACCCTTCCAGGTCTGTTAGTGGGGAAATATGGACCAGACGATAGGACGCTCTTTCCGCAAAAATATTTGTTCCCCTATTTATCGTGTCCGAAATATCCAAAGTCTGTAAAACGTTAAAAAAAATGTAGAAAAAAGAACCCTGTCATTTTTGGGCCCCGAGGTGTGTCTGTTTTTCCTCCCTGGACCGTTTTGACACCCTCCCTGCGTGCGGTGCGCGTTGAGGGTAGAACAGAGCCACACACAGACGCAGTACAGTCATGGGGCGCGCATTGTTCTTGTGAAAAGATGGATGCATCCGCGCCACAACGGGGCGTTAATATTCGCCACGATTCGACATTCGCGTTCGCCGAGGCGCGGAGGGCTCTTTCTCTCTCTCTCTCCCTCTCTCTTCCTCTCTTTTCCTCTTTCTGTCTTTCTCTCTTCGTTTCACTCATTCATTCTCTCTTTCTATCTCACTCATTCGCTTTCTCTCTCCCTCTCACACAGTCACCATCTCTCTGTCCTTCTCACGCATTCACTCTCTCTCTCTCTCTCTCTTCCTCTAACTCGCCCCTCCCCCCCCCTTTCCTCCCTCTCTCACTCTCGCGAACTGCAAACGTTGGAAAATGTGCGGGACAGTTGCGAGAGGCATCGATCGCGACTCTCTTTCCCGTAGGTGTGCTGTGCGGATACGCAGGACGAATTTCAATTCGAGGATATAACCCACCTAGTCCGAAAAAACGCGCTATACCTATATTTTCGCCGGATGCTGGAAAACGCGCTCTCTGCGCGATCGCGTCCTTTCCCAAGTAAGAGTTAAATCGTCAGTCCCGGAGGGGTTATTGCTTGTGACGTTCGGAAAAACTTTTATCTCCCCCAACCCCCCCACCCTGCCCCTCCCACGACACGAGAATGACGCGGGATAGTACAAACTACGGCGAAATGGAAGTTAGAAATTCATCAGCTTTTTCAGCCTGGAAAATATTTCCGAAGTGGACCTTTCGTATGTAACATACGTTAAAAAAAATACAGTTTTTTTCCTATTCCCAATCGTGTTGTCGCAATTACGTTTGCCCGACTAGTCTGATAAACTGCGCGGGGATAAATATTTTTCCGTCGGTCCTGCCAGCTAAAAAGTGGAAACTTGAAAACGTCACAGGGACGTGGAACCGATTCTTTAAACTGAAAAATAATAATAATAACAATAATTTATTTTTGCTGCATCGAAAGACCAGAAATTCTGTTCAATATAATAAAATAATTTCGTAGTCGTTTTAGACAGAAATTAAGTACAAAAATCCCCAGAACCGAATACAACAATTTGCTTAAAGTTTCCACCGTCGCTAATCTCCTTATAATTAGATCACGCCGGTCTTCGATTAAAATGCTTCCAACTAAAATGTTTCTTTAATTAAAACACTCCAACTGGTCGATTCTCAGCCGACAAAAAATTAAATCTCGATTTAAAAAATCCACGTGTCACATTCCGACAGTTAATTCGTCTGCGATACTTTGCGCTGCGTAAAATTGCATTTCGTCCGCGTCTTATTATACCGACCGAGCGATTTTCTCATCATTTACCGGCGGCGCCTCCTCCTCCACTCTTTCCGCGGCAAGCTTCAAGATTATTTTCGTCCGGGAGCTTTAAATCTTTTCCCGCTGTAGCCGCGGGAGGTTGGTACTTTCAAATAAAGTTTACGGTGTAGCGACCGAGTTGATTTATATGAAAAAAGAGAAGAAGAGAAAATTCGAGAGTACAATACAGGGGGCGCGGTGGAAAAAGAAGCACCTCGCGTAGGACGCTTGAGAAAAGGGCGGGCGGGGGGGGGGGGGGGGGGGGGCGGTGTGCACCCTCCCCTACCAGGGGGGAGGCAACGTGGAATCCTCTCGTTTCTGGGGGCGAGAGGTACCAACCCGGCGTTTGCTATATATACATCGGTGCCTACTTGCGCAACTTGTACGTATCACACAGGCTGCTGGGCTTCGCGTACAGAAATCCGGGGAGATTCTGCCGCGCGATATTAGCTACCGCCTCATCCTCCTCCCCCTCCACTTCCCCCTCATCCTCCTCTTTTTCCCTCCTCCTCCTCTTTCTCCTCGTTCTCCCCCTTCCTCCTCCTCTTCCTCTTCCTCATGCCCCCCTCCCCCGTCCTGCACCCAGAGAAATGATTTATTAGATTTAACTAAAAATTCATATTCGAATTCTGTTTATTTAAATCAAAATAATTTTTATTTGAGGAGAATTAATATTTATTTGATTTCAACTATGAGTGTTACTTATTACGACTAAATGATTTTAGTTGTTATTACAACTAAATTTTTAGTTGTAACACCAACTAAATACTTGTAGTTGTTATTACAACTAAATTTTTAGTTGTAACACCAACTAAATACTTTTAGTTGTTATTACAACTAAATTTTTAGTTGTAACAGCAACTAAATACTTTTAGTTGTTATTACAACTGAAGTTTTAGTTACTATTACAACTACATGATTTTAGTTGTAGTAAGTCAAGGCAATTTATTTAGATATTAAAGAAACGATATTTAAATCGAATATTCAGGTTTAATATTGCGTCCGATTAAATAGTTATATTATTTAAAATCGAAAATGCCGCCAGTATGCGGATTGTCCGCTAGGTGCGCTGGACACTTCCGCCGGTAGGTTTTCCGCGCGGTTCCGCCGGCAGGCCCAGCCGTGTCCGTTTCGTGTGCCGTGTCGCCAGTGATTAAGTGAGTGATTGAAGTTTTGAACAGTGCTCGAAACGGCAGGATGGAGGACGAGGAGATCGCGGCCTTCCTTGCTGCTGCTGGTCTTGGCAGTTATCGGGAGATTTTTACAAGTAGGTAATTTTTTATTATGTTTCACGAATCTTGCAAAAATCGGAATGAGATTCGAAGGAACGACCGGTGCCGTATTACATTCAGTAATACAGCCCTGTTCGTTCCTATTGCATTGAGCCACATTGGCCGGGATAATTTACAATGCTTATATATATCTGAGAATATAAATAAGTATTGTGATTTGAACGACGAACGACGATCGCCTCGTTGTCTCGTGGCTTTGTTGTCGTCCAAAGGAAGAAAATATTGGAAACGACTATTATATATTCCAATCAAATAAACGATTTATTTGGTCTCAAATAAGATTTTACTTGAGAGAAATAAACCGTTTATTTGACTAAAATATACAATAATCGTTTCCAATATTTTCTTTCTTTTGACGACAACAAAGCCACGAGACAACGAGACGATCGTCTTTCGTCGTTCGAAACGCACGACGACGGCTGAAGGTCGCAACTCGAAGAAAGATAACATTGAAAGCGACTATCATACATTTCAATCAAATAAACGGTTTATTCCTCTCAAGTAAAATCTTATTTAAGACCAAATAAATCGTTTATTTGATTGGAATATATAATAGTCGTTTCCAATATTTTCTTTCTTTCATTGGGAACGAAGCCACGAGACAACGGGGCGATCGTTGTTCGTCGTACGAGTCGCGCGACGATGTACTCGCGCGTATGTTTTCGCCACGATCTGCGGTCGTCGTTCCCGTCACTTTGTTTACATTGTACGTAAACACCAATGATCGCGCCGGACGCGCGGAACGACACGGAAGCGCGCGTATGTCCAGTCAATTAGAATTCGTCCAAATATCTCTTTCACCGGACGTTTCAGAAAATAGGATCGGCGTGAACGAGCTGGAGGTTATAACAGCAGACATCCTCCCGCAGTTAATTGGACCAATCGGAGACCAGCTAAGATTCAAAAAAGCTGTCGCCGCTCGCAGATCGAACGTAAGTTTTTTCTCACTTTCCCCTATTTCGTTCTTGCTGTAATTAGAGACTTGCTACAGTGATTTTTGTTCGTGTAAATTTGCAGGTCAAAAGCGTTCCTACTACATCAACTGACACCGCGCAGTGTGTAGTAGACGTCGGGACGGACGACTTGACGGGATTCGACCTGCGACGTTCAAATGCGTTCGACTTTTCGCCCTTGTTGCAGGACAACAATAATATTCTGATATACTCTCCTGACCAGGATATCGTCAGCGTGCCCGAACTACAATTGGCAACCAACCCTGTCGAAACGGTGCCATCTCCACCGCGGAAGAAAGTGCGATTCGGCACAGTCACCGAACCTGTGACATCATCGAAAACGGTCGAACTGACGTGTAAAGAGGTACGGACAGATTTTACATATGGCTGTTTAACGTCAAGAAAATTATAAAACTAAAAAATTATAAAAGCTCACTGGTAACATTTTTTTCACTAGTGTGATTGCAAAACTCGCCTTTGGCTCGTGCTGCAAACTCACGCGTCACAAAAAGATTTAACACACTTGTATTGAAATATATGTGTCACAATAAAAAAGATTGCTGGCTCTTCACAGGGATTGGAAGAGTTTTTGAAGACGTGCACAGCTGGCGGAAACGCCCTGGATTTTTACGAGGAAAACAAAAAAATTTCAGAATCTGTGCGTCGACAATTAGTCATTGCAATCGTAGATCGTTTGATGGTTGTCTATGGCGCAAATTTAAATAATTCGCATCACGAGGCCACGGCGAAAGCGATCGTCGAATTGTTCCCTACAGAAAAAGTGGTGTGTTAAATTTCTTCATTAGACAAGTTTTTAACTTCCATCTGCCTCGAAACTAATTTTTTCTTGTCAAATTTAGGAAACCTACTACTTACCACCACGTTCAGAGGGTCCGAAGCAAACGATTTCCAAAGGGAAACTTCCATACAGGCATCGAAATTTAAAGGTTTCTATGAAGGAGAGGCGCGTGAACATCCCTCAACCTTCTACTTGCAAAGTTTTCCCAAGCGCTGTAACGAGTGATACTCGTAAGTAGTTCAGATTTTATAAATTATGCTTTAGTAAATACATTTTACTTAATGTATTCCGAGCGGTAAGGTCCCGTCAAACGAGAAATTCGGAAAAATTCAAAGTATGTCGAACGTTTCCCAGTGGAAAAAAAATTTGAAAAAAAATCAAACATAGAAGGTGTTCGAAAGATTGTTTTTGCGAAATGATATTTTCAAAAAGCTAATAACAATGATTTTTTTAAAATTTATTTAACAAATGAAATGGCAGACTAACTTTTTTTGTGATGAAATAATTTGTTAGTTTTTCTTAATACGTATGAATTTTGTCAGAAATTTCTCGACATTCGGTAATTTGTTGAATTTTGAATTCAATTTTCAACAAATATCAAACCTTGAGAAAATTCTGAAAAAATTCATGCTTATTAAGAAAAAGGAATAAATTATTTTCATCACAAAAAAAGTTAGTTTGCTGGACAATTTGTTAACGAAATTTTGTAAAAATCAATTTGTCATTAACTTTTAAAAAATATAATGTCGCAAAAAAAATATTCTGAACACCTTCCGAACGTTTGATTTTTTTTCAAATTTTTATTCTACTGCGAAACGTTCGAAATACTCGGAATCTTTTCGAATTTCTCGTTTTATGGCACTGTAGCGCTCGAAATACCTTAAATGTACAAATATAAACCACCGATGTAAAGGCCACTTTAAAGGCCTATAGACTTATCCTGTGGCATTTAGTTTGAGATGTAAATATTGGAAACAATGCCACAATTTTATTATAATTGTAATAATTTATTCTAGTGCTGCCTGAGCAAGAGTTCATCGAATCGCAGGTGTGGCTGAAGAGCTACGCAGAACCGTGGACAGAAGTTCTGGACCGCTGGACAAATACGGCACCAAATCGCGTTCTCCAATTCACAAGAAGCGAAAGTCTGACAACCACGGATATTTTGAAGGACTGGCCACTCCTCAAACATCCACTAGGATACACGTTGGTATGACTTACTTGTGACAGTTTAATTTCCATTATTAGCTAAAAATTGCGTCCTGTTTAGTTCGAAATGGAAGCATATTATTATTTTCATAGGTGTCAGTCGATTTCAAATTCCTGTTTCCGGAGAAAGATCTCGAACTCCTCAACGGCTGGCCCCGGTACAGAGATACGCTTATATCTATTTTGAAAGAGCGTTCCAAATATGATAAGCGGTCGATCGTACACCACAAGCTGAGCAGCCTTCCTTCGGAGATATCGGAAGGTAATTAATACATTTTTATAGCAGAGTTGTAAATGCCCAAATCTTAAAAAAAAATAACTTGATGGAACAATTCTATTTTTAATTATAAATTAATAATAATTTTTTCTCTAATTATTTTTCTAACTATTAAGGACTTACAATTCGGCATTAAATTAATTATTATATACTATCATTATATTTAACACATAAATTGATTAATGCCTTATTTATAGATGGCAAAGATGCAGTAGCGATGTTCTTTTTGCCGTCATTACTACAACAAGGAGTAATCAGGCAAAAGGGACAAAAATCGTGGAAGCCAACGATAGCTGAAGCTCAGGAGACGTTCGTTATGGTCACCAAGGATTCTGTGAGTAAACAGATCCATCTCGATCAGAGGAGAAAGAAGTGTGAAAAAATGAAACGGCCGATTCAGCCGTCTGTTATGATCGTCGGGGAAACCCTGCACACGGCCAAAGACTTCTACGTGCTATTCGAGAACGTGGAATATAAGATGGCCGGCGTACTGGCGGCCGTGGACACGTGCTTCAAAATTCTGAGCACTCTAAACCTCGAATATCCGCCAGAGTCGTACAATACGTGGATGTTCCTTCAAAGATTTTTCTATAAAATAATTGTAGAAAGCGATAAAGTGCCGACTTGCGTAACGTCGCTCATCAGCGAGCTGTAGTGGGAAGATACAGGGGCTGTATGCTTTCACTGAGTGTTACTATTCAAGAACGCGCGTAGTAAGTTCACTTTTTTTTTTATGTCGTCAGACAAGCTTCGTGAAATACGTACATTGTTTCGTTTCGTTGCTCATGAGAGCTTATTTCTAGTTCATTTTTAGACTGCATTCTTAAACTGCTTTTGTTGTTATGCGAGAACGCGCGATTCGTCAGCTCCTAGAGAGCCAGTTTTGATTACGGATAATGCACAGATACGTGTGCCAAAGAGCAAAGTCTTATGCCGAGATATTCAAGGCTTACTGAGTAAAATCGATTTTCTATTCGTTAAAAAAAAATGTGTGATATCTAAAAACGTATAGCGAGTACGTACGCTGGTTTTTCGGACAGCTTCACAGAAAGTTTTCCCAGTTCACTTTTTTTTTTACGTCGTCAGACAAGTTTCGTGAAATACGTATATTGTTTCGTTTTGTTGCTCATGTGATGTTATTTCTAGTTCATTTTTAGTATTTTTTGTAGTAGTCTAAAAACGAATACTGTGTGTGTAAACTGCTTTTGTTGTTACGCGAGAACGCGCGATTCGTCAGCTCCTGGAGAGCCAGTTTCGATTGCGAATAATACATAGATACGTGTGCCAAAGAGCAAAGTCTTATGACCGAACCACTGTTTATTAGACTGACTATTTTAGTGGATATTTAAGACTTACAATAACGTCGAAAATCACTTCGTTAATGTCAACGATTTATGTGATACGACCCCGTTGAGACTGCGTAAAATAATTAATTATTATTACATTTGTCTTCCATATGCGATATAAAATTGTTATTATGGTACCATGTGTATTTCAAAAACCTGAAATAAAACATTACGCCGTTCATTAATGCATTCAATTTTTCGAAAACCCGGAATCTAAATAATAAAACACATTTGATTAAAAAAAATATATATTTGAATCAAATAATGGCTGCATTTGCTACAACTACGCAACATATTTGCTGTAACTACGAAACGTATTGGTTACAACTACGAAACGTATCTGTTACAACTATGAAACGTATATGTTACAGCTATGAAACGTATTTGTCACAACTATGAAACGTATTTGTTACAACTACAAAACGTATTTGTTACAACTACAAAACGTATTTGTTACAACTACAAAACGTATTTGTTACAACTACAAAACATATTCATTGCAACTACAAAACCTATTTGTTGCAACTACAAAAGGTATTTGTTATAACTACGAAACATATTGGTTATAACTATAACACATATTTGTTGTAAATAAAATACTTCTTTGTTCCAACTACAATTTTTTATTGGAAAGAAACAAATCTTCAAATAAAAAATAAATATAAATTTAAATAAAAAAATCTACTTATTTCAAATAAAATGCTACTAGGCTCCCAGGCAAATAAATTTTTTTATTTATTTCGAGTAAATTTTAGTAGATTCTAATATATCTTTTCTCTGGGTGTGTCCCGCAAGTTTCGACTCTTGTAAAACTTTTCAGCGGCGCGCAACCCGAGCCGCAGATCGATCCTCCCACTCCCCCAGCTCGCGGCACTCGATCTCTCTGTCTCTCGCTGTCTTCGTCCGTGTGTTTCGTCCAAAACGAGCCACGAGTCTCGGCGCCTCCTTACATCTTTCCTTTTAGTGCCTCCTTCTCTCGCTCTCTCTTTCTCTCTTTTTCTCGTGTTGTCTCCGTCTTCGTTCGCGCTTCGAAGTAGCTGCGAGTGCTTTGTGCATATCAAGGCGCATTCGTCGCACGAGAAACATCGCGAGCGCGCGTCAGACCCGATAAATTTGGCAACTCGCAACCCTCGGCAACCAGCGACGATTTTCTTTGAGGCCTTGTTACGTAACGCGGCGCAAACTTTTCGCCGCGTTCCGCGGCCTGCAAAGACAGAAAGACGTCGGTTGCGGCACAACCGCGAGTGAATTCGCCTTCGTCGCACTTTGTGTCGCCCGAGCCGCCTTTTTTGCACTTCCGGAACGACGACACGCGACGGCCCCGAATTTCGGAACTGGAGGCGAACATGTATACTATATGTGACACGTACGGATTATGAAAAGGAGAAAAATTGTGGAAGAAGGGAGAATTATTATTTTTTTAGGTCGACGATATCTATATATCTACTCTGGTCGAAAATCTGTGACGTTACAACAAAGTATTTTTCAGAATTTTTTCAGAATTTTAAATTATGGCATTCGATATGGTACTTTAAAAATATATTACCAAAAAAATTGCCATAGAAAAAAGTGCAGCTGAGGGTCCAACTAAGCCTGCAAAAAATTACGAGCCGAGTCAGAGAGGTCGAGGTAAAATCCAGGTCGAAACGGGGTGGAATGCCCCATATACATACATATATATATACAGAGCAGCGTTAAATTTGTTTCATCCGTACACGCAAATTTTAATAGATTCCAGATACGAGTCACGTCTCCGAGAAATCCGCCGCGTATACGACGCTCCTGTACAGTCGAATATTCTCCGGGCGTTCCTCACAAGGAGGGCAGGGAGAGGGGGAGGGGGAGTCACCTCCCCCCCCTGCCCCTGCTCGGTTGACTCGCGAGGGAAGCACAGTTTATTTACGATTCCAGCTAGACTGCGAAAATGCAAATTCCATCGGTCCCGATGCCCTCCCGGAGGAGAGGGAAGCAAAAGAAGCTGAGGGTGAACGCAGCAGCAGTAGCAGCAGCAGCGAGCGTGTATACTGTCGACTAGCGAACCCTCCGGCGGCTGACTTGGCGGCTATACACGTCGAGGTCGTGGGCTTCGTGCAGAGGAAAAGAGAAAGGCAGAGCGGGAGGGGGTTGAAAGAGGGAGGGGGGTGGAAGTATCTCCCTCTCTCTCCCTCTCGTTTCATCCCTCTCCGCCTTTCGTCGGGCCGGCTTTTCAATTTGTGCCCGGTACCCTCCTCGCGGTATTTTCGTAGGTTAGAAACAAACTTTCCACTTAAGTTGCTTCATTTAGTTGGCCCCCCCCCCCCCTCCCCCGCCCCCCGCTCCACCCCCGCGCCGAACCGTCGTAGGTATATTGGTTCGCTAAGTTATTTCGCCAAGTTCGCTTTGCCATGTTGGGTACTGCCGTTACTACTACCAACATCACCGACGTAAGCTGCTGGCTGCTGCCTTGTGTATACATATAGCGTGTCCGCGTTTTACCATGGGACTCGTGGAAGCTCGACGCTATATAACGGCAACGGCGGCTCACAACCGGCGAGTATACTAAGGACTCGGTGTTTACTCACGAGCAAAGTCGATATTTCAACCACCGAGTCGAGCTCTCTCTCGCTCCCTTCGTTACCTACATACTAAATTCGGCGAGCGAGAGTCGGTATCATAGCCCACGATTGTGGCCTCTGTGCCCTCCTTCCACTCGCGCAACGGAGTTGGAACCCGCGAGACATGCCAGCCGGAGGCCTAGTTGAATATGGATTTCCACCGGGCGATTTCCTATTGCCGAGTGGTCGGCCGTCTGACCCAACGTCGATCGTAACTACTGCGGGTAAGGAAAAATCGTGAGGGGAGTTAAATGTGTGTAAATAAAATTAGCACGTCCGAATGTAAAAATAACTAACAAAGTTGAATCGAGAATTGCGGTCTTCGGATTTTTTTTCGTACTGTAACCACGAACTTCGGTTTTTATTATTCCGCGCATGAGCCGCCAGGCAGATTGGACTTCGCGAAGTCTCATTTTCTCTGTCACGAGAAAACGGACCGGGTTAGCGGTGCGAAACATTATTTTTGCCGTGAAACTCGAGTTATGTCACAAAAAAAATACTGAAATTAATTTTGTGTCTGAATTTTGAGTGATAGATTTTTTTATGTACTTTGAAAAAATTCAACGGAGTTCGTTGTTATCATAGCGCGACTGTGGGTTATTCTTCTCGTGCTCAGCAGTATCCAGGTTTGTTTGGCCGCTGTGCGAGACACGCCGACCGGGAGCTAGTTGAATATGGATTTCACTAGCGTTGGTACTTATGAGCGGTGTATGTCTGACCAAACGGCGCTCTAACCACTGCGTGCAACGCCGCTGACCGCACAGCCCTGCGACTACTCTGCCTATGTGCACCTATGTCCGCGGATGGCGTGCCGCATTCATTCCCGTTGCAGGCACGTGGCTATTAATAATAATTAGGCCCTTTCGCGAGGCTCACTCTGGCAGACACATTATCGGCAGTCACGAGAGCCATGAGAACTCGAAAAAAAAAAATGTTACCGTTGACCCCGCTGTCTCAGAGCCCCACAAACGACTGCGACGACAATTAAACGATTATGAAAAAGAGAAAAATTGTGGAAAAAGGGAGAAATAATTTACGAACGAATAAAGTGGGTACTGCATTTTTTTTGTAGGTCGACAGTTTCATTTTTCATTACATTCGTATACGACGTTTATTTTATTATTAACAAGAACTATAAGTAAGTACTAATCTAATATTTTTTAATTGTGGAATTTATGCGCTGTAACAATCGAAAATCAAATTTTCACGACAATTTCTCGCTGTTATTTTGCGGCAGCAGTATTTTTCTACCGAGAGAACCGCGAAATTCCGACCAAATACAATTTCATCGAAATCAACAAAAATTGAATACCAATCGAATAAATCCCATTAGGTCGTCACAAATGCATTTCGTCAATTTGCAGAATTATTTCTAAAATCACCGGCCTGACAGGATTTATCGTTTTAAATTTTCGTTGATTGACGCGAAATTGCGTATTCGATTTTCCAGGTGTATTTACGCTCGAAAACGAGTCGATCGAGGTGAAGCAAAACCCAAGCGAACCGCGGAGTAAAGTCAGCGGCGGAGATTCGCGAGAGAATGAAAATGTTTGGGACCGCAAAAAGGGTTTTTGCGGTAGAAGGCAGAGAAAGAGAGAGAGAGAGAGAGAAAGGGCCGCAATGAACCATAGACCAGTTTCGCCTGCACCTACGATAAATATACCTGGGCGCATGCAGCCATAAATGCCACAACTTTGGTTATTTACGAGGGCCCGGCATAAGTTTGCTCCGCAACTACTTTTCGCGGATGTATTTATTTGTTATTCTACGTGCTGTGTAGTATAACTGGGGCGAATAAGCAGGGGTGGGGTGGAGGGAGGTGGGAGGTGGGGGGGGGGGGGGGGGGGTGGTACCGAGGGAAACCTCTGGGCGCTCAGTCGGAAGCGTTATTTACCGCGAGTTTCCACGCTCCGTGACGTGGCTGTTTCGCCCGTTTCTCGACGATAAATATGCGTAATTACCTATATGTGCTTCGCACGGAGCTGCAGAAATCTTGTTTTCTCAGGCTGCCGCGGCGCAGCCGCACAGACCCCGGACTACCCTTTGTCGTTGCCCACATTTCTACTCGTGGTATCGAATTCAATCGCCATTCACCACCGAAGATGAACGGAGATCCCGGAAAATCAACGTTTTACCCTGATATTTGTTCACCTTTCTTGTTACGATTATACAACATGTGAAATTCGTGCGATTCAGCAGCTGCGCCAGAATCGCCTTTTGCCTAAAAAAAAAAGCTAACAATGTTTTACTACCAAAAAATTACCTAAATTCAGATAAATAAAAATAAATAAAAAAAAAAAACAAAATTCAAGTGTGCTTAAAACTCTTCGAATATTTCGTGGTTAAGAAATAAGTATAATTTGCAGACTTGCAGCTGCGCCAGAATTGCCTTTTGACTAAAAAAAAAAGATCTAATATTTCACCACCAATAAAGGTACATAAATTCAGATAAATAAAAATAAAAAAATTCCTCAAAACACTTTCCGAATATTTATCAACAAAATAGAAAGATTAATTCACGAAGCGTCCCGAAGCGAAGGGGCGACGAGATGAAGTCGCGCGTCCATAATTCCCGACAATGGAGACATCAACATCGGGAAGCAGTGATTTCGCAACGACGAACGTCAATTAACGCGGACGAGAGGAAAGTTGTTGCGCGGGTGTTGGAAGGCGTAACGCGTGGCTGCTGCGGCGACACGTCTGGTCGCTCTCGTTCGTTCGTTCGTCGGGTTCGTTCGGGTCGTCCGACGATAATAACATGTTTGGTAGCCAGCGGTGGAAGGGGGAGGGGGGGGGGGGGGAGAACGATGACGCGACTATTGGACGAAGCGAGGGGGGCGCGAGCGACCGGAGGCTTTCGGGTAATTATACGGCAGCCTATCACGAGGGACGAGCACGGCTCGGTTAACATCATAGATATCGATGAACCGTGCAGCGCGGCCCTCGGAGCCTTCGAGCCTTCGCGCGGGGCCCGCCGAGCTCCATTGCCGGATCTGGGCCACCCAATTACACGCTCATCTACGATCAGCGATCTGGGAGACGTACAAATTGATCTGTCTAGGAAGTAACTTCGTCGATGCCTCGGCTACTACCATCGGGTCGTTTCCTGTATCCACTAAATGCACAGATACAAGGCATGACAACACCCGTAGCATCGCCGAGATAATGCGCGGCCTCGATATACGCCACGTGCGGTAATGACGGTTCTATATTGATATCGTGTGTACATGATTAGCGGCCAACTGATCATTCCGCTTGACCGAGGAAGATCGAAATCCCCGGAGCTCGCAAATTATACGTTATATGTACGCCGCCTCTATATTACTACTATAATTGGATATCGCTGTAGAGTTTGCTGAAGAAGGGGGGTAGTACTTGTTTGGATTTCTTTTTTAAGGTACGTTGATGAAATTTTAAGTGACCTGTAACTGTCATACATGTTTTTATAAAAATCCGTCTGGCTTGACAGATTTTTATCAAATTTTATCCAATTTTAAATGAGCTCAGGAGGTCATTTGAAATTTTATATGGAACGACTATTTCTTTCGAAGGAAAGGGAAGGGGTTGGTACTTGTTTGGATTTAAAAAAAGTATACGTTGATCAAATTCAAAGTGACCTCAAATTCATAAAAATCCGTCTGACACAATTTTCAGGAAAGGGATGGTACTTGTTTGGATTAAAAAATATATACGTTAGTAAAATTCAAAGTTGCTTAAAATTCATAAAACTCCGTCTGACACAATTTTCCCAAATTTCATATGGATCATCCATCATCCATGCCTTCCAGAATCGCCTCTGTTACTCGTCTCTACACGAATCAGCCGTGAGTATATCTCTCCCTCTGTAGGTCTGCGGGTCTGTGTTATTCCTGCCGACTGGCTCTAATGAATTATCCATTAAACGGTTTTCTCGTGCAGCAGCCGCTGGCGCACCGAGAGACCAGCTCCCGATGGAATCCGATGGTACCTAAGAGGGGGGTATAGTCTTGGGTCTTCCTCATGCAGAGAGGATCGAGCCTGATATCGGAAGTGCGGACGCGCTCCGGGCGACTTGCGACGCGGTTATTTATGCCGTCGGTCGGATAGTTCAAAGCGCACCAACCCCCCCCCCCCCCCCTTCCCTCTCATTGGCGCTAGCAATGCAAATTAGTGTTTATCAGTGGTGAGCACCGAAGCCCAAGCAAATTGTAGAGCCTACGACGGAATGGCTAGTGCCGGTTACGAGGCTCGCGAGCTTCTCGAGTTACCTGCTCTCCGACGTTGGCGATAGTGGTAGGTGGCCTGTAGGTGGGTAGGTACCCACCTACCAACCTGGTAGGTGGATATAGGAGGTGCGTACGTGGATGCGGTTAGGCGAAACGCCGGTATGCACGTGGTTCAGGTCAGCTTCGAGGCACCGGAGTCGACCTAACAAACCGCCATTGCCTTCGTATGGCAGCAGAGGCACCGGGAACAGTGGTAAGGGGCTGCTTAATTTATATCGTCTGATGCGCTCCGTTTGTAATCCCGGACCCTCGTCAGCAAGTCCCCTGGCCTCGTCCGAAACAGCCTCCAGTCTTCGCCTCCGCATCTCTCTCGCTTTCCTCCTCCTTCACTGTCTCCGTCTTGTTCTCTCTGTCTCTGTCTCTGTCTCTTGTTCTCTGTCTCGCTCCTCTGGCCGCTGATTCAGAAACAGTTTATTTACCAACTCCTGCCGCGACTCCGGGGATTAATTCAGGTTACTTACCATAAATAATTGCTCAAAGAGCCACGGACGCTACGTGTATTCGGTCCGGACGCCGTTGCTGTTGCACACCGCCGGAATCTGGATTCGCGACTGTGCTGACTGCGGTCGTTTTGTTGACGCTGTCGCTGAGAAATCGTGAAGGGGGCCAATCGAACGGACCACAGGAATTGTGGGAGGAAGCGTTTTTTTTTGCGAAATAAATTTTGCTGCGAAGGCGTTGATTTGGTGAGTAGCTTGAAGTACCAGTGTTACGTGGCGACTATTATTTCTCGTGTAATTCGCCGAGATAGAATTCGATGTTTCATTAACCTTTGAAAAGAATATCCCAAGTAATAATTGAGGGGATTTATATAGAAGAATTTCAGTACAGATTTATGTGTATTTTTTAAACAGAAAAAATGGTCAGAACGTAACAAGCTTGAAGTACCAGAATCTCGGCTCGTAGGGTGTTGTAGGTTAACTCGGTGATGAAGTGTAGGTAATAACTATTCTGGATAGGCCAGACGTGAATCGTTAACTCTGGAATTATTCAATGAGCTATTTGCTGCCTGTCGGTGTACCAATGGTTGAAACGTGATTTGGAATTATTTCGATTATTTAGTAATTATTTAGAGACGTTTCGGTGTAGTTGGAACGACAAGAATTGGGTTTAGTGGATTTTACCTGATTTAAAGTGGATTTTACTTGATTTCAAATGATTTCTCGCACAGATTACCTTGAGCTGACAGCAAGCGACCTTGACTGCGTCTGTTCACCCAGATCTAGACAAGGTTGATTAATTATATTTTTTGCTTCTCGAATCTGGATTTGCGACTGTGCTGACAGCGGTCGTTTTGTTGACGCTGCCGCCAAGAAATCTTGAGGGGGCCAATCAAACGGACCACTGGAATTGTGGGAGAGAGCTTTTTTTTGGAGAAATAAATTTTGCAGCGAAGGCGTTGATTTGCTGAGTAGCTTGAAGTACCAGAATCTCGGCTTGTGGGGTATTGTGGGTTGACTGGGTGATGGAGTGTAGGTAACTCTTCTGGATGGACCAGACGTGAATCGTTAAATGTAGAATTATTGAACAAGCTATTTGCTGTCTGTCGGTGTACCAATGGTTGGAAAGTGATTTGGAATTATTTAGGGACCTTTCGGTGTAGTTGGAACGTCAAGAATTGGGTTTAGTGGATTTTACCTGATTTAACTGATTACCTTGAGCTGACAGCAAATGACCTTGACTGCGTCTGTTCACCCAGATCTAGACAAGGTTGATTAATTCTATTTTTTACTTCTGCGTTGATAAGAGTTCAAGGTCATACCATTCGTAAGAAAACACGTAGCACTTTCAGAAATATGACGAATCGTCGAAATATCGCGTGCGAACGAGGGGTTATTAGATATTCCGAACCTGACACAGATCTCGATGTTATACGTCTCACGTCTCGCGCAGAGGCAAAGCAGTGAATTTGCAAGGTGACGAGGCCGCCAATGGTTTGTCATTTTGCGCGGGAAAAGCTTTCAACTGGATGAAAAAAGTGTCCCAAGATTTTGAGAACATTTTGTTGGTTCACTACGAGAAGAAGGGGACAGGGGGATGGAATGGAGAGGGAGGGGGGAAAAAGCTTCGAATGCAGATAAAGCACAGGTCGATCGGAGACACACGCGACAGTCGGTGAGTTCCCTCGTCTCCCCCACTGCGACCCCCCGACAACCTCGGACGCCCTTGCAAATGCAAATAATTTGCATAACAGACGAGTCGATAACGAGATTATTTTTAAGTGCTTAATGGAAGTTTGAAATGCAACATTATCGACACAAGGGTCGCTCTTTCCGTCACCCCCCGACTGGCGCTGCTGTTTTACATATCAAAGGACTGAGTGGGGGGAGTCTCCCACGTTGTCCGAGAGCCCGATGAGCCAATCCGTAACGCCGGTAAATTTTTCCCAGCCTGCACAAACAATTTTATTTGAAAATAATTTTTTACCCCCCCCCCCCCAACCACCTTGGCCCGAGCGACCGCGACAGCCGCGGTCAGCTCGCGGTCTCGCGTGTTGACCAGCATTTCGCGCTGGCCCGGTAATGGGATGGGCGATCGTTTAGTTACGCATCGGCGCGCGCCAACTGCTGAGCGCTGGTTTTTCTGGAGTCTACGAATATCGCCGCAGCGTAAAGTTGAGCAAAAATATCCGCGTCGACTCGGCCGGTCCGGGTTTTCCGCAGTTTTCACGCAGGGTAAACATTTTTTTATCGGATTTATTTTTTTTTTCTTCTAGATATTTGTCAAAAAATTAATTGTATTCCAGGTTTTGTGACTTTTTGCGTTTTTCGCGTCGAACTTTCTTTTTTCGGGCAAAGAACGGTGCTTTCTGGTATCAGTGGAAAATTTGCCATCGGAAATGTGAAAAATTATTTTTCACTTGTTTCAATTTTTATGGATGGAAAAAAATTTGCGATTTTGTATTTCAACCACCGTACAGCATCGCGAACGTCGTGTCCGGGCGATTCGATGTTTTGCCCAGTATATCGCTGGTTGTGCTGCTACAACAAAGAGCACCCTGGAAATTCAGAGCGCCTGTGAAACGACAGAACTGGGGGAGGCGGCGGCGGACTTGCCTGCTGGCGCTGCTAAAGGTCTCGGGAAGTTTGCCATTATAGTCTCCATCGTTAACCAGTCCCGGGGTGAGCCACGAGTGGGCGAACACCTTCCGCGAGTGGCATACACACGCGCGGTAAACTATGAGACCGAACTATTCCGTCGTTAGGTATCTCTCGTACACGTTGGCTTTAATTCAGCCCCGCGCGCCGGGTATACGGCTCGCGCGCTCTCCTATTCTGCAGTCAGGCGCGCGCGTTCTATATAATACACACGATGCGCGGGCGACCCAACAACATTTGAGCGGTACCCGAATTTTGCTGCCCTCCACAATATCCCCCCACCAAATATCCCCGCTAGAATAACCCCCCCCCCCCACCCCCCCCACCCCCCCAAAAAAAAATATATCCCCCCGACAAAATATCCCCAGCCAAACGCACAAATTGAAGCACTGAATTATTATTTTTTTTTTTAAGCTTAGCTTAGTTTAGCTTTAGTACGGAATTTTTACTTTTTTTTCTTTAAAAACACTGTATATAGTACTAAATCGGACATCTTCCGCTTTAGTAAAGAATTTTAAAGCACTGAATTATTATTATTATTTTTTTTGTAAAGCTTAGCTTAGCTTAGCTTCAGTCATTTTTACGTTTTTTTTTTTTTTTCTTTAATCAATTATTATTCCTAAATATTCCGGCAATGGGATATTTTGGAGGGATATTTTGTCATGGGATATTTAAGCTCCTTCGCCGGTCTGAGTAGCTTCCACCTTGGTTCGACTGTGCCTCAGCCACCAACGACCAACGACCATACCGACCACCACCATCGTCATCACTTCACCCTCCTCATTCTCCTTCTCCTCCTCCTCCTCTTCCTTCGATGCACTCGGGGCACCCCCCCCCCCCCCCCCTCAGCCTCTTCGGACCTAAGTCCACAACATGCAAATTCGGTGCTCCCGTCGAATTCGCTCCATCGAGCCAATCTTACCGTTCGCGCGGAGAAATTGCCGCGCGTTGTACACGCACCGCACCCACCTTGCACCGCAAATTGTACGACAGTTACCGGCGCTTCTCGCGCAGCAGCCACCGAGCGAAACAGCGTCGAGTTAACGTACCGGTCGAATCAACGTTGTAACCTCCGACGCGCCACCTGCTTCGTGTTTCGGGGGACCACGGAAATATGTGCGGTGCCGTTCGAGGCGAACGACGAAATTTCCTCGCGAGAGGCACCAACCCCCGGCGTCACTTCTGCTGCTGGTTTCAAACGTGGAAGTCCTGCGTCGCATTGACATAAACTTCGTCGTCCCGTGTACCCGACCGCAATTGTCGAGTCAACCGAGTGACCCTTATCTCGTTTTACGCGAGTTCCCTTATTCCACGTTTGCACCTTTGCACTTTGGGGGATGATAACGCGTTGCTGTCCGGAAAAACGAGGATGGGAATGAAACGAAAAGTATAAAATTAATTGAAAACTCAATTTATCGCTATTATTATTGTCATTATTAGCATTATTATTATCATCATCATTATTATTATTATAAGTTATACAAATTATGAAGCAGAAATTAATATCCACGTTCTCTGAAAATATTTGCATAATAAAACCCACACTCGTCCCCTCGATTACCGATTCTCGAAATCCATACTCAGAAAAACGATTGGTATTATCAACCATATATATAGGGTGAACATTATTTTGCTCCAACCAACCCACATTTTTGTGCTTAAAATAAGATTTATTTTATATGTGACTGCTTATATGTAACTGCAGGATTTGGTTGGTTCATTGTAATTTTTTTTACTGCACTTAACCTTTTTCTGAGTGCACGTGCATCAACATCAGCTTCTCCCGGGTGTCAATTCTCGCCGGGTTCGCGGTGGCCAGCACGGGGCTCGTTTGGCTTACGCGAAACCGCCCGGATCTATCCCGTCTGCATTTTCCATCCCTCCCCCCCTCCTAAATCCCGCGAGATGCGCGTAAAATTCACGCGCGCTCCAGAGCTCACGCACGCCGACTCCTCTCCCTCGATGGCGCGGCTCGTTCGCTTTCCTGTTCGCCTGTGGCGAACTCCTCGCGAATTGCGTCGAGAGCGCGTTTCGTAGGGGTGGTTTTCCACATCCGCGCATCCTTCGAGAAGCCCCGCGCGGTTCCTCTCTATATACCCGCTTCTACCCTTTAGTAATAATATATTTGTCCCACGGGCGTCGCTAAAGACTCGGGCCTGGCTGTCCCACGAGAATCGAGCACCGCTCGCGCCCCACGACCATTATCTTATACCCGAGGAAGTTTGCCCAGGCTTCGGCGAGCTGCGAGAGCCGCGACGGACCGGAGCAGCGCCGCGAGCTACCACGAGGTGGCCAACCAGGGGGATGGGGAAGGGGGGCTGGCCCCCCAGTCTCAGGGCTGGCCGAGGTCAACCTCTAAGATTTCATCGCCGGAAAGGACTCGACTCCCTCGTGAGGTCCTCCTCCACCCACATCGCCGCTGCATGTCCGATGTAACCCGTCTCGACGCTCGAGGGAACGCGATAGGCACTCACAATGGCGGCCGCCTCACCTATTGACCGTTTTTAAAAAATACAAAAAATACAAAATTATTTTATCCTGGCACCTTCACCCTAGGCATCATTTTTTCAATTTAAAGTTGTGTGTGATATTTTCTTGTAGTATCTTTAGAAATATATGTGGGTTTCGTGTGATATCTTACACTTGGGATGACGTGATTGAGACCCATTGAGACCCCACTGCAATATATCCCACGCAATATAGCAAGTACATCCCTCCTGCTCTTTGGGACCCATCGAACCCTCAAGTTTCTTATAACGAAAAAAAATTAGTTTTGCAGTGTATGCTATAACACGTAACTGAATCATCGGAAACAAAAAAATAAAAATGCGTTTGTTAGGTGAGATGTTTCTCGAAGTAATACCGTCGAGTTTTTTTTTTATCGATTTTTTTAATCGATTCCACGAGCGCACGTCCAGACTTCCACCTTGCGAAGCCACCGTACTTCACTTCACATGTAGATGGGTCAATGACAGGTGCCACCGCTTTACCGCTACGAATTCTCAAAGCTCCTTCAATGCGCGTTTCTTGGCTGGATTTTTATTCGCCCAAACGCAACACTCGAGGATGCAACTTCGCCCGGAGACGCGACTACTATGTGACCCGCGCGGAACACGGTGACGACGACGTGGCGGGCCAAGTGGGGTGAGGGTGTGAATCACGCCTCGCGGAGGAAGAACCGACGACGAGTTTCCCGGCGAGCACGTTCAAACGCACTCGACGCTTCTACAATTCGAGTCTCGCTCGCAGAGCCTGCGAAAGGAAAACGGCGTCGTTGACGATGAAGGAAGCTCACTTGGGAAATTCGATACGAAGGTTGCCCATGTATATTTGAGAGTTGAATTGCGCAGCCCGGTGTGCAAGTCGAGGATGGGCGCGAGGGAGTCGCGGGGCTCACCCTTTCCTCTCCTCGGATCCTTCGGGCCGCCGAAGGATGCGGTGGGCGCGACGAGACGCTGGTTGTACGAGCCTTGTACGTCGCATTTACGCTCAGCTCGACGAATTCAAGAAGACGGCGCAGTCTAGATGACGTTTCAGACTCGATGATGTGGTCCTCACGATCATGACTTTCGCAGCTGTCGGTAAGGCAGATTGATTATAATAAGAAAATGGCCATCAGAAATTAAAAAAAATAAAAATAAAAAAAACTTGACGTGTCGCTGTAAACCGTCGGTAAGGCAGATTCTCTCAATCGACACAAAACCGACGAATCAAGCGACACGCGACGCGAAAAGGTAACAAGTCTTCAGTATAATATAAATTCCTCCTCAGGCGCGACGCGCGACGAACGACGACGCGGATTTAAAGCGGCGCGCGTTTCCGCCGTCGTCGCGCGCGGCAGATAATAGAAACGGATGCTACTCTCCCCGACAGTAGCAACATCAACTTAATTAGTTTCATTTGGCAATTCTACCCCGTCGCGCGCGCGGCCAGATAGGAAGGTGCATTAAGGTTTGACAAATGAGGAGTCGGGGCTTCGCGACGCGGCGGCTCAGTCGCTGCCGCTGCTTCGCGTTCTGCTGTCGCGAATCTCACTCGCCGGCCCGTCGCGATCACGTAGGATAACAGTTTTAATTAAGGCAACGCTCCGTTTCGTCCGAGGCCCCGAATGAATGAGCTCCGGGTCCGGGCTGATTGCTGATATTAATAGCGCGCTCGCGCGACGTCAAAACTTCCGCCGGTTCCCGCGGCGGCTGCGAAGGGAGGAAAACGTGCAGCGCACGTTTTATTCGCGAGTGCGGCGCACGCGACTCTCGCGGAAATTTTTCATGCGCCGACCAGAAGCGACGTGTCCCTTGTTTCGTCCCTAGTTGATGCGACCCGAAGTCGGATTGAAAAATTCCGCCGCGAACCCAACACAATTCCCTCAGCCACTCGGCCACTTTTGTACTTCGTATCTTTTTATTAGAATGGGCAACGAGCTGCTCATCGCGAGAGATCAGCGTTGCCTGTCGACTGTTTTGTCGTCTGAAGAGACGTGCGACGTGATGTCCGGTAAACATAATCATGCTCACTTTTTAAAATAATAATAATAATGATGGTTACGAATCCCTCTTTTAAAAAGTTCATGGGAAAACATTGTTTGCAGTTTATTCGTGCTGAGATTGGCCGAGACTCTCAGACCGAATTCAAGTTCATTTATCCTTGATAACTTTGACAGTTCTGTTAAATATCGTATTTTTTTAATCCACACTAAACAAATTCGTTTTTAGGTCGTGTACGTAACTATAATAATTGTAATTATGATCATGATAATAATGATAATAATTTTTCCGTCTGCTTTATCTTCCACGAACTCGACCAGCAAGTACCAAAAATCATCCACGTCATTCCCTCGATTTCTCGAGTCAAATTCGTATTCTCCATTTCCATCGAAATATCAAAACGCAGCTCCTCAAAGACCAAGCCCGTCAAATTGGTACGATCAAAGGGTGCATCCTAACGGCATCCACCACGCCGTATGCTCCCCCCCCCCCCCCCCCCCCCATGACAATTCTACGGCTACAGTCGCACGGCAATTGCGGCCCAAGAATCCGCATCGTCCGAGAATTTCGCGAGATGGTAGTACGAACGTCGCAGCGAGACCGTTCAATGATGAAAAGCAGGGAGAACCAGAGAGAGAGAGCGGCCAGAGAACACGAAGGTATATATGACGAGAACGGTAATGGTCGTGGAGACGGAGGAGAGCACCCTTCGTCCTCCCAACGGGAGGATTGCGTCTCACCCTCCTCCTCCTCCACCTCGAAGGAGGTTGAGGTGCAGTGTTGGCGGAGGTGGTTCGGAGCATGGCCGAGGAGTGTGGTTCAAGTGGTGGGTCGACACCGCCTCGGCAACAGCCTCGAGCCCCGTGCGCCCGTGTCCACTTTCGAGGGTGGCCGTGTTGCCGCTGCTGTTACTACTGCGGGGCTCAATCTCCGTCTCCCTCGCTCCCTCTTGCTGTCTCGCTTCCTCTCACTCACTCTCTCTCTCTCGCTCCCTTTTACCATCGCGTTCTCTCTCGCTCCCTGTTGCTGTCTCGTTCTCTCTCGCTCTATTGCCGTCTCGCTCTCTCGCTCTTTTCCTGTCTTGCTCTCTCTCACTTTCTTGCTGTATCGCTCCCTCTCGCTCTTTTGGTGTCTCGCTCTCTCTCACTCTCTTCCTTTCTCGCTATCTCTTTCTCTCTCGCTCCCTCTTAGCATTTCGCTCTTTCTCGCTCCCTTTTGCTGTCTCGCTCTCTCTCACTCTCTTGCGGTCTCGCTCACTCTCACCCTCTTGCTCTCTCGCTCTCTCTTTCGCTCCATATTGCTTTCTCTCCCTCGCTCTCTCTTTCGCTCCCTATTACTTTCTCGCTCTCTCGCTCTCTCTCGCTTCATATCGCTTTCTCTCCCTCGCTCTCTCTCGCTCCGTATTGCTTTCTCGCTTTCTCTCGTCCCCTCCTCCCGCCCAGAATATAGCACAAGCCAGATAGGAGCGAGCAAAGCGTCCACCGTAACTCGGTTCCGTGGACGCCCCGCCGCACACTGTATTCATCGCCGTAGATACACACTCGACCTAACGACTGTTTAGATATCTCGCGGGCGAACATATATACACACGGATACACGCGGGACAACGGGCAGCACGAACCCACTGCGCGCCGCATGAACGGGGCGACAAGCGCAGACACTTACCGAAGTGACGGCGCGCCGCTTCCGATGGTCTCCCCGCTTCCCGTCTTCCGTTGCCCCGTCGCTTTTCAGTTCTCACCCCCTCCTCCTCTCCTCCTCCTCGGCCCCTCCTCCGGTCTTCTCCGCAGCCCCATTCGAATATGTAGGTTCTTGAGATATTCAAATGTTCCGCCGGTCCGATACGACTGAGCTTGTTCGCCGATCCTTCGCCGTGTGGCCCTTCGTCAACCCTTTCGTCTTCCTCGCGACTTTCTCCGCATCTCCGCGATGTGTCATTGTTGGCCAGTCGATAAAACAGGTTTATCCTTCGGTGAACTTTGCGACACCGAAGCTTCGCGACTATACGACGTGGGTTAACTTTTTTTTACCAGCTTTCCTTTTATACCTTCAGTCCGCGACTGATGTAACCCGAGCTGAAAACTGCGTCGTTCAGCAAAATGCGCCAAAGTTTTGCGCTAAATGTCTTCGAGGAACTTTGGTATAAACGAACCTGGGCGACGGCCGGATGTTTTCGATAAAGAGGGATTTCTCGGGAATTAACGGGGCGCGTCCGGTGGCCGCGCGGTCGTTAAGGAGAATTATTTTCTTCCCTCGCGAGTCGCGAGCGCATTTTTCGGTCGACTTCAGTTTTCCGCGTTACTTGTAACCCGCCGCGGTTGCAGTTTGAACTGAGGACGATTTAAATCGATTCCGGGTTTCCGTGTATTTACGGCGATTTATCGTAACCGATCCGTTCCACCGGATGGCATTTTTTTTATTTGATTTCAGTACTAAAAATTCTTTTCAGTGTCTTTCGGTTAGAATCAACATTTTTTTTAATAACAGCTATTCCCACAATTGATCGAATATTTGAAATTGACATTTACAGGGATACCGATAACAATGATCTAGCTTCGCCTAAATAAAAACCGTTGCATCCAAGTTGCATCAGCGTCGAAGAAAAGATAAACGGGTGTTTAATTAGATTTAAGAGGCAGCTCAATAGCCGACCATCACAAAGGTCGTTTGAGGCGCCAATTACGACGCTTCGTTTCTCCGGAAAAAAACAATAGACGTCAGCGCCAAACGCTGAAAAAAATATTGTTTTTGTTGTTGTTTGCAGTTGCTGTAAAAAAAACCTTTACATTACCTTTACGTGTACAGGGTAATTATCTTTCGCTCGAGGATGGAGCGGAAATGAGAGCTTACATGTAGTACAATGGTATTCGGGGGTTTCTGACTCGGAGTGTAAATAGGTTCACTGACCGAATTAAATTGCTCCGCTCGGGGCTCGTGGATTCCGGCTTCCGCAGAATCCGCTAATTATTGTGGGTCAAGTGGAGGGGTGGGGAGGGGGGGGGGGGTGTGGGTGAGGGAGGGGGGCAACCGCGGGCCAGCGAACGCTGATACTTTTGATTGTTGACTCGGCACAAAGAGCCCTCGCGAAAACGGCCTATTTAATATACCGCTATATAAATTTATATACATATATAATACATAAATATATATATGTAAGCGGTGAATTCATTAGCTCGTTGCCCGCGAATTAATCCATCTACGCGCCGCGGCAACGAAGCAGAAAGAATAACGAACTGCCTAAATATTTAATCGTATTAATCGCGCGGAATGAATAATTTATGACAGTCGAGAGGCGGACGACGAGTGGCGCTGCTCCCAAGTGGGACAAGAGCGGACCGGGTTCGGCCGGGTGCGGTGACCTCGTGGCCAATTGTCACGAGGGACCGAGGAAAAAAACGGAAAGAGAGCGAAAAAAAGGAGGCTGATCGCAAGGGTTGATTAATTAGCAATGGGACTTTATTTTAGTGTTGCAGTTGGGTGAATTAACGGCGAGGGCGTATTTTGTGTCTTGTGACTGGCTAACCAGTCGTTTGACTCGGCGATCCTCGGTGGGTTGTGTTATATATAGGTGGACACGGTGGCTCAATAACTTTTCACGAGGTAATAACGATTGAATAATTACACACCAACGAAATCCCGTTTCTTGGGGCTCGTTTCATGTCCGATAGACACGCAATTCAAGAGTGGAGAGAGGAGAGAGAAAGAGAGATGGGAGAGAAAGAGAACTCGGCCCCTCCTATCGGCCTCTCGTACCTTCAACTTTAAACGACTTTATCGACACGCCCGACTATAAGTCTTCGAGGATTCGAGAGGAACGACTTCAACAACGCGATAAATGTTTCTCTCCTTTCTATCGTTCTTGTTTTTTTTTTTTCTCTTCGCTTTTCCGCTCGCGCCCGTCGACACCGATCGTTTTCTCTAATGCAAACTCGCCTTTTGTCCGGGGCGGGGAACGAGGATCGACTCCGGTGTCACGGAATCGATGACCTCGCGAGCTCCGAGTATAATCGGCTTTCGACTTATTGCGAGCTATCACGAAGCTTCGCTCGCAACATTTGCGGGGAATCAATTTTACGACTCGATATTCGGGGCGCGAATTCAGGATAAACATTTTTGCTTCTTCATGAAAAAAAATCGACGTTTTTAGTCAGAATTTGTCGAAACCGATGTTAAAATAGTCCTTGCGCATTAAGCTGAGTTCGCATAAGTTTTCGAAAATTAAGAGGATGAATTGCAACCACTTCTCGATAATATAAAAATCTGAAAAAATCATGCATGTTATAGACGTCGAAAAGATTGATTTTGCATAATAATAATTCCAAAATGTTATTGATGAATTAATGAAAAATAACATTGTTCAACAAATCTTCCGACTACCTTATTTTTAGTTTCGATGGAAGTAATTGGTTCATTTTTCTGAATATGCATGAATGTTTTCAAATTTTTTTATTCACTTTGAATTTTGTGATTTTTCTCATGTAAAATAAACGAAAAATTCAAAGTGAGTTAAAAAAATTTGAAAAAAAAAAAAAAAAAGACAAAAAAATTTGATTCTCTTAGAACTTAACACTAGGCGCAAAGACTACCTTAAGTTGACAAAATAATGGACCCCGAGTGTTGCGTCAATTGCGGAGCATTTTGTTGATTAAAATAATCGAGGAAAACGCCGCGAGTCGAACGATGTCGTTTAGGAAAATCTAACAGCGCCGATACGAGTCCGCAGGGCCGCGATAACGAGTGACGGTAAAAAAAGAGGATTACGAGTGGCCGATCGTTGCAGAGCGCGCGAACGGCCGGTGCTGACGATCATCGCTTATAACAGGAACTGCCAGCACGTACGAGGCACGTTTCGCGCTAACCGGAGGGCTCGTGTAATACTCGGCTAAAACTGCCGCGCGCGTGGGACGCCGGTGATCCTCGAATGACATTATTAAGACGCTTGACAACATTTTATATATTTTATCAATGTGCACCAGTCTCCGATCGACACGAGAAAATGGTTTTTTTTTTTTCATAGAGGAACGAAGAACGAGGGAGGCAAAACCGACACCTCGACAAAAAACTGAATTTTTATTTCGACACTTAATATCCTCTCAAAATCATTCACAAATTACAACAATTTGTCCTGCCAAGTGAAAAAAGATACCGAAAAAAAAAAAAAATCAAATAAAAAATCCAGGGATTTTCGAAATCCCAATCCGCAATTTCTCACGATGCGCGATGTCCATTTTCGCTCCAGGTCGACGGGTGCGCGGGGATCGATCTTTATTCGCCCACTTACTCGTCTCGTTAAAACCGTCCACCGGGGGCCGCCGGTACGATCTATTATATTTTTATCGCACTGACCCAGCGAGGAATAAACCCTGTGACCCCGGCTGTGATCGCCTCAAAAAATAAAAAAATAAAAAAAAAGCCTGAAATAAATAAATGTATTTCAGTATAAAAGAGGAAGAGAATTACGAGTTCCCCCACCCCTAAGCCACCCCCACCCCTTAGCCCCGACCCCCTTCCTCCTCTCTTCTCCCACGAACGTCCAAGGGAAGGTGAAATTTACGAAGGTCGTTAGGGCGTCACTTCGGACGAAGGTGGCGAGGTGAGAGCCGAGTAAGGGAGTTATTTAGCGTGTGCGAAGGGCAGCAGCAGCAGCAGCAACGCTGGGAACTAACAGCCCAACCAGAGTTGGAAGCTGCAACGGCGGAGTCGTGACTCCCGCTGCCGGAGACTCTCTCTCTCTCTCTCTCTCTCTCTCTCTCTCTCTCTCTCTCTCTCTCTCTCTCTTCCGCCCTCGTCGCCGTTGCGAAGGGGTCGAGAGAGCATTCGTGCGCACTTCGCCCTAAAACTTTATAAGTTTATCACAGATATTCTTCGCGAGTCGTCGGAAAGAATTTTCTGATGCAAAAGTTTTGAACGCCCTCCCCCCCCCCCCCCCAATCCCTCTACCCCAACGTAACTATATAGCTCGTCCGGTGCAGAAAACGCGGGCGGTGACGGCACCAAGCCAACTCCACTTTTCACCTTTCTCGCGCCGCCACACGGAGCGCGCGAACCAACCGCCGACCGCGACACGTCTGCATTCAGACGGTTCCAGCTCGCGCGCCTCAATCCTCGCGCCTCTCGCTCCACCCGCTCGGTGCACTTGTGGCGTAAAATATAAAAGTCAAAATTTCTTATGGCGACTCGTCGCGTCGCTTCTTTCGTCGAACCGCGACGCGTCGACGTGATCGGGGCGAAATGGTGACACTCATAGGTGAAAGGGGAAAAAATGGCCGGTAAAAAAATGTAAATCGTGTTTTTCAAGGAGATTGACGGAAGCCTGAGTTTTCTTAAGCCGGATCGCACTCATTTTCTATTTTTATCCTGACTTTATTAATTTCCTGACTCAACTAGCCCCGGTCTTTCTTATCGAATTGATTCCTTCAGATTCAGCACCGATGAACCGACGAAATCTGTACAACACCTCAAATGGATCTGACACTAATCTTCACGATGGACCAAATTTAAAAAAAATGTCACCACAACAAAAAAAAACTCAGAGCCATCCCACTCGCTGCAACCAATAAAACAGTCGTCAATAACGCGCTCGCTGCACACAGGAAAAATCCCCGTCTCGATATTTCCACCCCAGCTGCACTGTTTATCATTTCGAATCGTCGTTTATATTCGCGGTCGCGAGTTTCTCATTTCGCTCGTTCCTATACGAATAATAATGCAGCGGCGCAAAGTACACGAAGCGGCGATAAGATTCTTCGCTTGGCGACCGCGGAGAGAATTCCAAGCAAAGCGAGCAAAACGATGAGAATAAGAAAACGGGGCGGCGTCGTCGTCGGCGAGATGAGACACGATGAGAGTCGTCGGTCTCGGCAGCAGCATCCGGATCTCTCCACTCTGAGAATATCGTCAAGTATTATTGAGAATAATAAATCCCCGTGGGGGATGAGCCGGAATTAATTGCAAGAGGCGATTGCTCGCAATTTGCGATACTGATTGCGGTCGAGCTCGCTCGGTCGGACGGTCGCTTTTCCTCGGGCGGAATGAGAGAGAGCTGCCCGTCTTGGATGCCCAGCGGGGGAAAATCGTACGGAGGAGGCCGCCTCTTTCCAAGTTACAACGAAGGGAAGAGGGAGGAGAACACCAGTTCGTCTCTTTGAGGCTCGAGGATTTGGATTCGCGTTTTACGGCGCAATTAATCCCCCAAGGAGAGAAGAGAGAAAGTTGCATTTCTTACTTTCCACCCCTCCGCCCTTCGCCCCCCCCCCCCCTTCCCCTCGGCGCCCTGACGAGAGGACCGAGACCGGAGGAAAGAGGGATTTGCCTGCATCTGGCCGCGAAGGAAGAAGCTTGCGATTCCCCACAGGGGGACGGCTTAAAAGACGACGCGAACCATTCGTCCCCCTCCCCCCTCCCTCTTCCCGATCTTGGGGCGAACACCACCCCTTGAATACTCGGCGTGGTCGTCGAAGAGACTTACGAAAAGACGAGAGGAAGGAATGAACGCGGCAGCAGCCGAGGTCCAAAGCAAAGCAAAGTGTTTCTACAAGCTAAAGGATTTCTCCGAGACTCTCCAAGACTCGGTTCTGAGACTCCAACCCCCCCCCCCCCCCCCCCCCAACGACTATTCCCGTATTATCGGCTATCGCTGAGAGCCGGCGTCCTCCTTGTACACGACTCGCGCACTCCTGTTAAGTAAATCATTGCGAATGCTCGTTTTTGTCTTCGACGATTCTGGTCGACGGTTTGAGATACGTTGAAAAATGTACAAACCGTCTGAAAGGTGGTTCAGAGGTTTTTTACTGTCTGAACTCTGACTCTTCGAAGGAACGATGGAATAAAATTGGTTGTGGGCAATAATTGATACGTATTGCGAAATTATGAAACAGTTTTTCGTGCATTTTAATTTTTTTTTATTCTGATTATTTGGTACAATTATTATTATCATTATTATTGGTACTAATGTTATTATTATTATTATTATTATTGGTGCCAATATTATTTTTTAAAATGTGCTCAGGTCAAATGTGGCAATAATTGTTATCGACGGCGATAACCGTCAGGCGAGAAATTCGATTTTGGTTTCGCTGTCGGACGAAATGAAAATCGTTTCGGTTTCGCGTGGAAGAAGCTCAGGAAACTCTTGGGCAACTTGGGCATTGGGGTTGGTTGAGAGAATGCACCGGGGGTTTCGGCACAGTGGGAAAGGGCGAGAGAGTGGCAGGGAGGTGGGAGGGGGGAGGGAGTGGGGTTTACCGAATGGTGGAGACCTGGCGGTGGGTTAGGTACTCTAGTTAGCCGAGGCTAACACGCGTCACGACGCATTGTTCGATGCTCTTCCCGTAATTGAAGCGAACTTCCACTGGTGCATCGGAGAACCCACCTATCAAAGCTACCGGCGAAGTCCTCGCTGACAGAGCCGAACAACGGGGAGAAATCCGACAGTGCGAGCCCCCCTCTCCCCACCCCTCTCTGCCACGGCGTCCCCCTTTCCCTCCCCCCGCCGAGCCCAGGCGTGACCCCGACACGAACCCTATGATGAACCCAACGGCGACAACAATCGAGATGCACCAACGCGATTCGACCTGGCATCCTTTTGCTTCCATTCGCTGCGCAGGTTTGCCCTAATCATCGTAATACAGGTGTACAGATTCAATTTACATGCGAAACGCGTGCGCGCCAATTTCGACGTATTTCGGTTCTTATTTTTGTCAAACGTACCTACAAACAGGGAACATTTTTTTTAGATAGGTTTCTTACTTGACTTTCGGTTTCTAAAATATTAATTTTTATTTTGAGACTGGAGCCTGAAAATTATACCAATAAATTGACACCAATTTTTAAAAAAAGTAACTTCATGCTGACATTCCACAGAAATGAAAAATAATATTAATTTATATTTTGCGAGACTGGAGCCTAACAATTTTACCATCAATAAATTGGTACCAGTTTTAAAAAATGTAACGTTATGCTGACATTTCACAGAAATGAAAAAAAATTTTCTTCCACGCACAACGATAAATAAAAATATTACTTTGATTGACCCTTAATGGCAATAGCGAATTTCTCGAGTAATTGGAAATCGCGGAGTTCGGACAGCGGATTGACGAAGGCACTTCGCGGCAGGTGCAGCGTATTATGCTAATCGTCTCGAATCGATAGTCAATCATATCGGTGGCTCGTGACGTTCGTGGCGTTCGGAGCCTTCCGGACCTCACAGATGATCGATGACTTTAATTTTTCACAGTAAACGGAGACTCGAAGCGGCCTATACGTTTCTGGCGACTCTTTCCGTCGTGTAGTACGTCATCTAATTCGCGCGAGAATAAATAGCCTCTCGTCTCTGCATAAACCTGGAAAATTGGACATTCGTGACGGGGCGGCGGACGCGAGGGTGCGGGGGGAGGGGGGGGGGCGAGCTCGCTCGCGCGGATTGAGCCACGGGCGGTGACGGCTCATTTTTCATAACTCCGCGGAACCGAATAGGCCGTCGTGGCTGTCCCGGCCGCTTCGCCGTTCCCCGCACTGCGGAAAAGCCGGGACAACGGTGCGTCGGATGGTCCGAGCTGTGTATTAATTGCCGCGCGCGGACGAGATGTCCTCGCGTGCACGGGAAAGGGACAATATCGCGTATACCCTCGACCCTCCTGTACATGCGGTCGTTAGAAACAATAATAATAAATTGAGAACCCGCCGCCGGATGAATTTTTCATGCGTCTCGTAATCGAAAAAGCTTAATGCTAAAATATGTAATAACTAAATCTTCATGTGTTTCGGTAATATTGATACGGGAATTTTATTTGAATAATTCATTCGTCTGCTGCGAGGTAAATGTAATCTGAGCTCAAAATAATATCAAAATAACAGGCATTGCGGGGGCCGCAGCTAATTGGGTAAAAAAAAATGGCTTGCGATCAATGATTGAAACGCGTTATGAAATAATGGATTTATTTTTGCAGCATATTATTTTTTTAAAGTTATATTATTTGGAATATATTATTATTATTAGTGCTAATATTATTCGGAAAAATGTGGTCAAATGTCGTCAAATGTGGACAAATTGGTGCTAATGTTATTTGGACTAATTAGGTTAGAAAAAAAAAAAAGACCTCATCTCTCAAGACTTCGGCATTGTTTGCGACAAAGTTGACCCGCATTCCCCCCCCCCCGCAACCCCCCCCCCCAGCCCGGGGGGGGGGGGGAGCGACGTAGTACGCGTGACGCACTTGTCGCTGCACCGGAGATTCACCGGTAGTGAATGGCCGGGAGGATCGTTAGCGTGTTCAAAGGTCAGCCGTTGTCGCGGCAATTACCTATCGTTAGAGCAATTACTCTGCCGTTGGCGGTGTGTCTGCGCGGCTCTGCGGGAAAGGGATGAACGGCCGAGGGGGCGAGGGGGGGTGGGGGGTCGCCCCACGCCCCCGCGCTTCGCGGTATCGGGCGGCGGCTCTCGCGCCCCCGTCTCCACACACAGGACGACGGTTTCCCTCGTGCCTCGGACTGGTGCGCCGCTATGCGGACAAATATGCGGGACAATGTGCGGCCGCAAAGTGGAGTAACACGCGAAACTGCCTTCGTCGTCCGACCACCCCCCCCCCCCCCCCCCCCCACCCTCGCTTTACTTCACCGGATACCGCGAATCCCGGGAATTACTTCTCCTCGCCCGGCTCCTTCCCACATATATATAGGCTTTGCCTATATATATGTGGCGCACGCGTCTGCACAGATCGGCCCCGTCTGTGCAGTTCAAGGGTCCTAATACCGCGGCGTTAGGGACACACGAGCTAAACGTCGCAGCCGAACGAGCTGGAATCTTCTCCCCCTCCCCCCTCCCCCAACCCACGGCGTACCTACGATCACAATTTGCATCTCTTCCTCCTCCGAAGCCCCGAGACACTCGAAATTAATCGTTCCTCCTCCCCCGCCCCTGACTCCGGCTCCCAGGACCCTCGTCGCATTCTTCGACAACGTCTCGCCTGTTCCTATAGCTTTTATAGGTGCTGTGCACATCGCCGCAACTTATATACGTCTCCCTCCCTACTGGCCTCTTCCCAGGGTCCTAGCCCTCTCCCCTAATCATTCTCCTGGCCCTAGTTCCCCCCCCCCCCCCCCCCCCTCCACCGAACTCCCCCTTCCCCTGGGCCTAACCCCCCTCCCCAGCTCCTTTGCACTAACCCTAGCCCACACCCACCTACCTCCTTTCCCGTGCCCCCTCCTCCCCCTCCCCCATGTGACGGTGCCCAGGGCTCATCGAAGGAAACGTCGTTATACCGTTATTAACGTCGATCTCCAGCCGCCCAAAGGTTATTATCAAATCATTCGATCGACTGTTTTCCCTCGTGGAAAAAAAGGGAATTTCGCTGGGAGAAGCAAGATTCGCCCGAGTGACGGAGCTTCAAGAAACCGAGGAGCGACGGAAGGGGGCAGGGGTATGGTTAAGACGGGAAAGGAATGGCGCGTCTTCGCGGCGCTCGCGAGACCGTGAAATCTTCGATCCCGGCGGCTGTCGAGCTCGCCGCCGACGCCTCCCGCGCAACGACGACGGGAACATTTTAAATTAGTTTGCGCCTTCGTTCGCGAGTCTCCGAGACGACCCCCGCCGCCGCCGCGACAGAGGGGTGCGAGATCTTTCGCGCCTTCGACCCGCGAGCGTTGTCTCGTCGCGGCGACGCTCAGCCCGGACTTTTTTGCAGCCCGCCCGACGTTTCGCGTTGTCAGACGTCTCGTGTATTTTTCTTTTAACCGGGAAATAGGAATATGTGTCGGATTCTTCCGAACCGTGGACAATTAAATGTCTCATCGACGATTCGTGCGATGTCGTCAAGCTGAGACAAAAATTATCACATTTATAGTATTTGTCTCATTTATTCATACGGTTACCTGGAACAAAAATTATAGCGTTACACTCGGCGCTAGTTAGGCCCTGGTCAGAGCCTTGTCATCCCTGTCCGGGCCAGACCAGGTCCCGGTTTGGGCAGAATGTAACAGAATGCTACCGATTTTCCACCAGGGATACGACGTCATGATTTTATTTTATTCATTTTATTTTGATACAATGGTCGGGACAAGCCCTTTGAAACGACAACAGATGGCACAAGAGAAGTCACAATAGGAAAATGAAAAAAAATAGAACAAGAATTGTAAGAATTATACATAAACAACTGACAAATCGGAAGCAGATTGCAAATCAGATTATCATAGGAATGGTCCCACATTCCTAGTCAATTATACGGTGGCTGTTGGTCTCTTATCAGTGATCTAAGACGTCGCGTCCGAATCCCATAACCGCCGCAAATTAAATCGTCCAGACGCCCTCGAGTCGTGTTAATGGCTTATTCAAAATCGCTCAAGGCTGTCAATCGACGTCAAGAATGGTCGGTCGTCCGGCGAGGCGCCTAATTTATTCACTTTCGTTCGGTGAGGTCAACCGGTCGAGCGTCGCCGAGCGTTTAACCGGATTTACGTGACGATCTTGGGTCATTGGCAACGTGTGACGTCACAACGGACCGCGAACTAAACCGATCGATGTCGCCGGCTTCCGGTCAGCGGCAAGAAAGTCCATTTCCCGCCGTCGACGAAACCCCCCCGGGGAATTTTCGTGAAACGCGTGCGTGGATCGAGCGGTGGAAAAAGATTAATTAACGTTTGAAAAAGTTTCCGTAAACGCGAAAAAATACCGCAGTGTGCGAGACGCCGGAAGTGCCGCCGGAAATGGCACAGCGACTGCAGTGGCAGACCACGCAAACAGCCGTATAACGAGCTATGAGCGAAGAACATTTTTCTCCCTCATTTACTCGAGGTACGGTTGAGGGTGGGGGGGGGGGGGGGGGGAGTAGAGAGTTACAAGCAGGATTTACGTCATCCCCGAACGTCTTTAATTAACAGTACAAACGATGTCATTCTTTTTATCGCCCTCATAAAAACTCCATCGCAGCTAATTGCAAAAAATTTGAGAGAAGAAAAAAGAAGAAAGCAAAAGATCTTTTTTTTTTCCCGAGGCGAGATGTGTTTTTTGCGAGACGTCGCAACGAATCGTACGAAGTTATTTTTTTTTTTAATTTTCAACACCACATCAAAAATTTCCAGCCGTCGCTTCGACAGTCGTCTAACGATTGTTCTCAGTGCGGGGAATTTTTTTTAACAAAACCTCGCGACGCAGAATAAACGACGGGTTAATCACACGAAATATCCTCTAATTTAATGTCAATTACAACGCGTGTAAAATAAAAAATAAAATAAAACTCAACACTCGCATCCACCGCGGTGGAAAAAAAAAATCGAGCATGAAAGTAGTCGCGGTCTCCGCGTATATGGAATTGCCGGTGCGACCCCCTTAACGTATCCGAAAACGTCGGGGGAATTTTTGGGGCAAAGGCGACGGCGGCGGCGGCTCTCAAGGGCGTGACCGTCGCGGCAGGAGCCAGCGAGTCGCTTTAATTAAATGCCCTTAATTGCATTTCCCGCTAATTACCGGGGGTGCTACTGCGAGGAGAGCAGAGAGCTTTTCCGGTGGGTAGTACGGGCAACGCGAGTTGCACACCGGCAACGCGAGTTCCACACCGGCAGCGTCGCGCCGCTACCGGTTGGCTGGTGTAGCTCGAAGCTCGGCGCTCGGCGCGCCGGTCGTGAGCGTATATATATATGACTACGGGGGCCTGGGAAAAGAAAAGCTTCGCTGCTCCTGTAAACGAGCAGTCCTGCTCCCACCCTCTCTCTCTCTCTCTCTCTCTTCCTTTTTCTCTCTCTGGTTCTCTAAGAGAGGGAGAGAGGAGAGAAAGAGAGGGAGAGAAAGAGATCTCGGTCGGCGCTCGCCAGTTACTTTTTGCAACTTTTCTCTTTTTCCACGTCTGAAGGTGTTCGAGAGGCTCGCCGCTCACTCGGGTACCGAGCGCGCACCAACTTTGCCGCGGGTTAACCCGTAGCCCCGCGCTCCACTCAGCTCTCGTACGTGTGTACAACCCCGAGTTGAACGCGAGAGCCCCGCGGGCAGCGTTCTCCTCGCGGTTGAAAAAAATAAATAAATCGGACTGCCGGTTGGTTTTCCCACCGCCGGGGCAACGCGATCGACGCGATATTTTCCTCGACCTCGGCCGACGAAGAAAATACATTTTTCTTTAGAGTGACCGGGGTCAATCGACGCGAGTTGCTGAGAGGAAAATTTGTGAAATCAAAGACGTGCTCTGTCGTTAAAATACATTTTTTACAATTTTTATTTCCAGCCACGAAAATGTTATCCTATCGAAAAAATACCCGATGGGCCCGTTGCGTTGAAATGAATTGTAATGACAATGAGTGTGTCAAGTAGCCCCGGTCACGTCGGACCTGGAACCTCCAATGTCCTTGGATGCAACACGGCGGAGAGGGAAATACGCGCGGAAATACTCAGGAGAGAAAGAGCGAGGCGAAGCAGTGGCTCGGGTGAAGGGAGACACCCCCCCCCCCTCCCCCCCCCCCCCCTGGAGCAGAGCTTTGCCGCGGCGGCGAATGTCGGAGCCGTTAGCCGAGGAAGAGTCAGGGGCGAATACGAGCAACTTTACTCTCGCGCGGCGTGAGAGCTTTTTCCTGCCTGTTGGTCGTTTTGACTCTCTCGCTTCTCCGCGTATATAGCCAACCCTGCACTTAGTCCAATGAGCGGGGTAGCGCTCGTCGCTCGGCTATTCCGTTCGCTCGAATCTGCTGCGCCGTCTCTCGCCTCTCTCGCACCGTTGGCAGTAGCAGCAGCAGCAGCCGCCCCGACGCTTTGCCTATTGGCCGGTGCTTAGAGCGCCACGCGGCGGGCTGCTCATCGGTCGTCCTCTCTCTCTCTCTGTCTCTGTCCCGCGCGTTGCACTAGTCCGCGAGGGGGCCACGAGTCCCGGAGACTCGATATTCGAAGCCGCGTTAAATCGCTCCCTCCGCCACCCGTCGAGAAATCCTAATGGGCCCTCGACGCATAATCCATCGGCCATTATTTCAAACGCCTCCGCCGAGGCTGGATGTACGTTAGCACACTTGATGGGGTGAAACGAGAACTATGAATATTCTCACCTGATGTCTCTGATTTTTTTAACGAAAAACCAGGCAATTATTCACACACTGAAGAGTTGCGAGGTGGTTTTTGAAATTAATAACATTTCCGATGCAGCTGGTGGAATTCGTAACAATTTTGAACTACGTGCGTGGAATTTGTAATAGTTTTCAGCGTCGAAGAGTCGTGGGTGATATTTTTTTTTTACTTTTTGCCAGCGCTTCGGCACGTGCAAATGCTCGGGTTTGCGAACAGTCACACGGGCGTTGAGTTTCCGCGGGTGTCGGTGCGATTGGCTGGATGATGTTTGGAATATGAAGTTTATTTTGTTACGTGCGTCGAGAAAAAATCTGGAAAAATGGTAGGTTAAAAAATCCCAGCTCGTTCTTTTTCTATTTTTCGCGCACAGAGACGTCGAGGTGCAGCGAGAAACCCGCGAGAACGAAGGGTTAATGATAATTGCACAGTGCAGCAGGTTGGGAATGCACTCGGCAAGCGATAACAAAGCAAGATGCATGGTTATATATATATCAGGCATTCTGTGTCACGAGTTCACGGAAAAGCTGGAGACATGCGGGTTAGTCGCGAAGGATGCGTCGCTGGGTTCGCTGATGAGCAACTCGTTGGTGTATCAGGATTGTGGAAACCTAACAGGGGCCTCGTCTGGGTGGGGTTCGGCGGGGTGAGCGAGGGAGAGTGAGACAGAGTGTATGTTGCAGCTCAATTAAGCTGAGCAGGCATATAAGCCTACAACTCCGGTCTAACTGGAGTCTACTCGAAAGCCGACAACGAGGCAGCGGCAGAAGCAGCAAGCAGCAGCGAGGTGCATATACCAACTACGCTACTCAGCGTTTGCCACTGCCGCGTCTGGCGCCGTAAACCGAGAGAACGCTAAGGTACTGATATTAAGGAAGGTATCAAGCGAGCGGACCCAGAATGCATCCCGCCCGACTCGCTTGTGTGTTGGAATTGAAGGGGTTGTCATCGAGACAATCCGTCTTGTCGAGACTCGATTACAGATGCCTCGCTAAATGTTGATTCACGTTGAAATGTTGACTAACGTTCATTTTAAAAACGTTCATTAAAAAAATCAGGCTATTGGCCTGACTTTTGAATCAAGCCAATATCAATCAGGCCAATATTCAATCAGGCCAATATTCAATCAGGCCAATATTTAATCGGGCCAATATTCAATCAGACCAATATTCAATCAGGCCAAAATCAGGCTATTGGCCTGATTTTTTCATTCATATGAGTTGATAATTGTGAGCAAAACTATTAGCACAGAATGGGGTAAGTGTTCTCGGTACTTCCGGGTAAGACAATTTTTGGAGCAATTGCTGCACTTCCCAGGCGACTTCATGAAGTACCAAGTCCGCCATTTGCAGCGGTTGCCACTCTGCGTCTGCAGTTTAAGCCGCGGAAGTGCTAAGACAATGTTACTTAAGACATTTGCAAGCAGACATCCAAACATTCTGCCTTCCTTCATTTTGTCTTCCTAAATATTATCTTGTGAGTACGTCATATACTTGGTATCCTTGCCCCAGCGACGCGAATTATCTTTGGCCTGGTTCTCGCACTCACACGTTTGGCATTGCGTGTATAACGTGTAGAGCGAGAAAAGTATTCAGGGAAAACTATTAGAGAGATGACTTTTGCTGTAATTGTTGCACTACGCTACCTGATAACGTGACTACCTTCTGGCCGTTAAGGCTTTCGTGCTAACAGCCCGGGTAAAACGTGACGTGCAAACTGGATGTGCAAAATATCCACTTGGACACGTTTTGAGATGGGTGTTTTGCATTTGGAACATAGTTGAATAATTGATGAAATTGCTTGCAACATTATTCGTATGCTTGGAACGAGGTGCTAAGCGTCGATAAATGTTGCCTGCGAAATATTCCAACTTTATTTTGCTTTATTTTATTTTATTGGCAGTGGACATGCCTTTGAAAATACAATAAAAAAGTTCTGGCAAACATATAACAAATAGTCGCCTATATACAAAATTAGTAGTTGCCGATTTACCGAACCCAACGCGATTCGCCCGAGTGCGCAGAAAATATTCCCCGGGACTCCACCGTCCGTGTCCAGATCTCCGAGTAATACGCGGCGCATGCATCGAAAAACAGAACAAGATTTATGTTCAACGAGCTCGACCGCTCTATATCGCTCGCGCGGAGGCTGCGAAACGCGATCTACGTCCCGGCGCATCGAAAAGACGAGCCCACGGGGCAAACTCGATCATCCCTCCGTCCCTTTTGCCTCACGCTTCGTCGACTCGCCTCTTTGTCCCTCGCACCGCCGCCGCCGCCGTCGCCGCACGAATCAGAACCCGAGGACGCGGCGACGACAGCGCCGACGAAAATCCCGTTGAGAAATCCACCCCGAAACCCCCGGCGATCCACTTTAAGGCGGGTTCGTCTAATAATGCCCGACGGTGCGAGATATAGAGAGATATCGTCGACTCGGCCGAGCCGCAGAAACATTTCCGCCAATATTTGGTACTATCGGAGTCCAGGACCAATATCGTGGCAAAAAAAAAAAAAAAATGTAGTCCATCGCGTCGAGTGGCGACGAGAATCGAAGGGTAAAGTCACGTCGATGCGAATTTTCAGTCGAGTCAATCGAGCCACTGGCTTCGCCCGAATATCTGCTTCACTTACGCCCTGCGAATGCGACGATGATATAAAAAAAAAAGAAAAAAAAACGAGAGAAACGCTCGAAGCGTCAGACACGACCGCGCGGAGATATTTCACATCTCTCGCGTATTCTTTCGTTACTCTCGCTCTACGTTTGGTTTTTTACGCCTCTTCCGTTTTTTTTTTTTACGGCGATCCCCGAGTTATACGGGAATAAAAGTTTGCTTCTCGTTACTCGCGAGCGCAGGGACACGTGGGAAATCATCGTAACTAGCGGGTCGCCTCGTTCGCCGCCGCCGACGACTGTTATACCGGGGAAACGTCACGAATCGCGAGAGTTTTTCGCGGTGCGTTCGCGGAAAAGCGAAAATTGCATGCATAAGGGAGTTTCTGATGCGAACCCGTCGAATCCGGTGAGTTTCGTTCCGGTGAATTTCGTCGCTGCGACGGGAAAGGCGACGCGGCCAAATTGTATTAACTGAGACGGGTTGAGACTGGGCGACGTGTTCGTCGCTTGTATCGAGCTTTTTCGGATTATTAACTTAAAAAGAAAAAACACGAAGTTGCTTCGAACAAAAACATTTTTTTTTAATAATAATAATCTTATGCCTCAATCAATTGTATTCAAAACACAATTACGATTTTTCGGGGCTTCGATCAAAGCGTATCAAAAGAATTACACCTCCACGCACATTTCTTTTTCTTAAAAAAATATATATATCTTATGAACCGAAAAAAAAATAATAATAATAATCTTATGATCCGATTAATTTGGTTCAAAATACAATCACGATTTTTTTAAGCTACAAACGAAGCGTATCAAGAAAATTATACCTCCACGCAAATTGTCCCCGAAAACAGGCAATCAAACTTTGGAGAACCGTGAAAACAGTTTTTGAAAAAAAAAAATAAGCAACCCTGTCTAGTGTGAATTGCTCGTCGCTGCTATTCTCGAGACTCCGATATAAGGAATCAGACAAGTTTCGCGCACGCGGAACTACCCAGGACTTTGGCACTAAGACAGCGAAAATAACTGTACAGTGGCTTTGGGAAGACTCCGAGTTTGTCACGTGAAATAGAGAATTTCGCGAAGCAGGAAGCGAGAACTCGGTCGAGCGTGATTCTTACGGCGCGAAATGTTCGCCAAGTTGAATGGGCGAAGCCTGCAGCGACTGTAGCGAGTATATTGGGAGCCTGCTCGCATTTAATGGATGTTTTTGGATCCCACGTGTGTGCGTGTACAACTCACTATATATATATATACGTATGACATTAAACGCAGCACGTTGACTCGTTGCGCTGTTTCCAGAACGAGGGTGCCGATGACTCCTCGAAAAACTTCTCTTTTTTTTCCCCTGAAGCGGCTTTCGTAATCTTTGCTATCTTCAATTTCGCGTTTTCCCCTCCAGAGCGTAGATGATGCACAGGAAGAATTCTCGACTTCTTCGTTTTCTTTGACTTCCTTTTTTTTTATTTTTTTATTTTTATTTTTATTTTTTTCCTTAACGCGATATAGATATACACGCTGCTTGCGCTTTTGTCGACGGAGCGCTCAAGAGTGATTCAACTCTTTGAGAAATATACGAAGTGAGAGGCATCCGAGTCTTCCAGCTTCCTCACGATTTTCCCGGGCGCCGAGTCGTCCGCCCGCCGGTTTTGCCTTTACGAGTCTGGGCCATCGGTTGAAAGAACAAAAAAAAAATAAGAGCGAAAAAAAAACGGCAAAGACACGCGCCGGCTATTTTGGAAAATCCGCGAATTCAAACAAAGTCGATTCGCGCGCTCGCAACGCGGGATAAAAAAGTTCGCCCGGCTTTTATATGTATTACCCGCCGAGGCAAAGGATGTAAAAAGAAGTTTTTCTTCTCCGCGGGGTATTACGCGGATTTACAACTATTTTGTAGTCGCCGGATCGTCAGGATTTACACGGACCGCCGTCGTCGGAAAATCTGAGTCATCGTCGAGTGTTTTTCAATCGCCCGGAGCTTCGACGGAATTTCGATGGATTTTTCCGAGCTGTATTACACGACGAAATGAATTCTCGCGCCAAGTACACGCAGAAAGCATCGTAAAAAACACCGTGGGAAAGCTGCGGGGGAGCCTCTTGAAACGGATTTTGCCCCGGCAATGAACTCCCGGGATCGGCGATAAAACGCTGATAAGTTTCCGCCGCTCCTGTATTGCGTTACGAGTTGAAGTGATTGAGAACTTTGGAATGAGTGTTTCACGGCACAATTGAAAAAAAAATGAGAGAGAGAGAGGGAGAGAAAACGCGATGGAATTATTATCGACGATTTAACTTCACTTGAAAGTTATAGCCGGAAATTGATACCTTTCTGGTGGAAGTATTTCAATGGGTTTCTCGTTTTTTTTCCTCGCGATCTTCAGGAGCGAGTGCTTGACGCACTTAATGCACCTGTTCGTTTTTTTTGTTTTTTTTTTTCTCCGAAATTTTGTCACTTCACTAAAATCGGTGTAATTTTTCTTTGGATAAATAAAATCTTCAAAAATCGTAAAATGCCCTTACATTTTTTCGAAACAAAATTTTACGTTTTCGCAAAGTTAAAAATCTTAAAATAAAAAATATAACAAAAAAATGCGAAGAGAAAAACACGAAAAATAATTTTTCATTAATTTCGAAACTTCGTGACTTCACTAAAATCGAGGTAATTTCTCTTTGAATCAATGAAATCTGGATGTTCTTCTTGCGTTCGAAAGAAAACTCTTCGACGGAGAGAACGCCGCAAGGCGGAACGCGGTATTTCGATTTTTCAATTTTTCACAGAATTTTAAAGGAAAACCCTCAAAAATCGCAAATTTGTCCAAATTCGATGAAAAAACGCGATAATTGCTGCGCAATAATCATGTAATACCGCAAAATGGATTATCGTGTGACACAAAAATGCCATGAAGATCATGAGGATGCCGCGGCGAGATCGCCTCCACAGTCTAAGCGTACTAAAAGCCAGTTTCACAAGTCCTTGAAATCGGAACTTTATCGCAAGAGAGAAGAAAGAACAAGACGAAGAATAAAAAGAATTAGATAAAGAACAAGAAGGATGAAAAAAAGTGGAAGGACTGAATCACTCAGCGGACGCTCGGGCTATGGAGAGTCCTTGCCGAGAGAGTTTTGTCCTCTTCGCGGCCCATAAGCATCGCCCCGAGGACTTTTATATTCAGCATCCCCCGCTCACAAAGCGTTAATTCTCGAAGAGAAAAAAGGTATGTTAAAAGCGCCGAGCCCTTTGTGGACTCGGCGAAGTTACCCAAAATCGCATCGCTACCCTTGACTATGCCGAAGCAGATGAGACGAAGTGAGATAAAGTGAAATGACAAAAAAAAAAAACAAAAAAACGTCCAGGTGGCGGAAAACGTCGGTGGTAACGGCCGAATTAGACGGTCCGGCAATTACTTGCCTGTTGCCTTTGAGCATTTCTGTACTTTTATCAAAGCACCAGACACGACAGATGTCATTATAATAAAATAAAAGAAAATGGAAAAAATAAAATAAAAATAACTCATAAATCCAACAGATATATATTTACAACTCGATATGTTGAAAAAATAAATGTCGTGACCCCGATTTGGGCGGTTTTTAGCCCGGCGGCCAGATCTACGATTTCTGACAAACTGTTTGACCAAAATTTCTTTTTTTTTTTTTTAATCAACTAAACAAGGGTTTTTTAGTTGCGATTTCCCCTTTTAAAGCTTTATAAGAGTGCAGCAGCGCAAAGGTATCCCGGGCACGCGCGCCAGCGCGTGTGATTAGCCTAGTCCTCTAATAAAAAGTTCGTGGAGTCAGCGCACGTGGTGGCCCTAGGCCTCTATTAAAAAGTACATGGGCCACCATTGTTGTCGATATAACTCGGCCTCTAATTGGTCGTGGACCGTAACGACCGGCAGATCGTTGTTTAACAGCGCGAGATTTGACAGTTTGTCATAATATGCGCCGCAGCGCTCATTAACGCCGTTCGCTCGCGAAAGCACGCGTATTTGTTTCCTAGTATATTTTATAAAGGATCGGAAATGCACAATAAGTTACCTAGATCAACAAGAAGTGGTAACAGAAATGTGTTCGCGTTCGAAGAGAAGCTGAAAAAGTATAATATATACTTTTTAATTATAATTGTATGAAACATAATGTAAAGCGAAATTATAGTCTTCCTCAGCCGATTCATTGTATTACCCAGAGGCTAATAAACGAAGTTCTCTCTTTTCTCTCTCTCTCCTTCAATTTCGCTCTCTGTCTCTTTCTCCCTCTATCTCAATTTGCTCTCTCTCTCTCTGCGTCTCGAACCGCCGCGTCCGATGGAATCCGAGAGTGGAAGTTGCGAAACCTCGCGACAGGTTGGCCGCGTCGTCCGCGTCGAGAAACGCGCGCCGAAAAGAGGCGGAGAGGCGAGGTCCTACGATGCTCGCGCGATAATCGCGAAACGCTTGTAGCGCGTCGAGCGCGCGGGTCAAAAACCTGTTGTCTCCGGCGGCGGCGCTCGTGGCTATTACCGCTCGGCAAATAAAGTAAAGCCGTGCGGTGCCTCGGCGGAGATATATCCGTCGCAGGTTCGTACCGCTCGCGCGCCGAGCTCTTTAAAAAGCCTCAGCGCGGCGACGCCTCTTCTGCACTTTACCCTTCCGCGCGATCCACAACGACAAACATTTTGTCGAAGGGCAAAAAAAAAGTGCTTCCTTTTTCGTCGTTTTGCGTCGTGAGACGATCAGGAGCAGCGCGCGGGCTGCTGGAGGGGGTATAGAGGAGAAGGCAGGGCATGTGGAGCGGGTCGAGAGGAGGGGTAAGAGGGGGGAAAGGGGCAGAGCGATGAAGAAGGGTGGGGGGAGGGGGAAGGAAGGTGAACGCTTTCGGGGTTTATCGCGCTTCCTCGGTTGCAGAGGATGGATCGAGGCAGCCGGGAAGCGCGACGCGACCACTTGGCTCTCACACTCTCTTTGGTTTGGCGAACGAAGGTTAAAGAGAAACGAAGAGGGAGCGAGTCAGAGAGAAAGAGAGGGAGAGAGTGAAAGAGAATGAGAGGGAGGAAGAGAGAGAGGGAGAGAGAGAGCTCGGAGTCAGCGAGAGCCCGCGAGACTGAGAGGCCATTCGCGTGATGAAGTACCACGGAGAACACTCGTGAGCTCGGCTCGCGCGCGCGGCCCTCGGTCACGCGGAGAGCCAGCCAACCAGCCAGCCAGCAGGCAGCATCACCAGCGAATTTCGAGAGCGAGTACGCGCCGAATCGCTCGGACTAGCGCGGATTCATCGGCGTCGGTGACGCTCGACGACCGCGTATGTCTCACCGCCGACGCCGCGCCGCCGCCGATGCCGAGGGGGTGCGGTGGGTTTATATCGTCGTGCATGATATCGACAATATACTCGAAGTTCGAATGATCGAGTGCACGTCCGATCCGTTGTCGCCATTCAAACTTCAAATTTTTATTTGAAGCTGCGATGATCGTGGATATTGTAGTTCGGGGGAGGGAGAGGCGGGGGGAGGGGGGGGGGGGGTGGTTGTCCTGATGAGACTCTCGAATTTTTTTCGATCCTCGGGATCCTCTCGATTTTTAGGAAGAATGGGTACAACGGGAAAAAATGATTTTGACTCTGCCGGATTGACATTGGCAATTTTTTCCGCAGTCCAGACGAATGGTTGCCATAATTAATGCACAGCTATAATTTTTACTTGGAATCATCAGGAGCGTCTGGAATGATTTTGAGAAGTCTTAACTCAGATTTGCATTAACTCCAGAAACGTTTTTTTCTTTCCGATTCCGATCACCCATAAATTACGCCAGTCGACACGTAACAGCATTTTTATGCAGACGGTCCGCAGAACACTATTATATATACATAATGCAATATCCCACTGGTCAGTCGAATTCCCATCCGCTTTTCGAAAAAAATGTCGAGCCCACCGGAGCGTGCTACATCGGCGTAATAGGTCAGAAGAGGATCACATTTTTTGTTTCTAAAAAAAAAAATATCACCTATAAAAGTGACCGCGAGGCGAACGAGTTCTGCATCTAGGACTTTCGAACGAGTTATACATAACGTCCGTTCGAAAAGGTTACGTGAGTTAGGACGGATTCGGCCAATTCCCATAGTAGATGGATGCGCGGAGAGGATGTGGCCAGGATGACACAGGGCGGTTCCAGTGAAAGTGGTCGACTGCTCCCAGCTCGGAGTTGTGATATAAAAACCCGAGAGGATCCTCACCGGAGTCACACTCGCTCGTCGGCAGTGGTCACGTAATTCATCGGTCCACATCATGATGATCTTCCTGGTGAGTCTCTTCTAATTCTCCTTTTCCATGAACTGGTCCATGCTGAACTGATCCTAATGGTTAATCATCACGACCCCCACAGATATGCCTGTTGGTGGTTGGCGCCTATGCCAACAAGACCCATCATCCCTTGGAACACCTGGACGACGCGTTACCGGTTCACCAACCATCATTGACCTTTGGATCAGCCGACCTCTCAAGATCCACGTACACTTCAAGCTTTGGATCCCTGCCAGTTGGACATCAGACCTTCTCATCCAGTGCCTTCGACAACCTCGGTGGACAGTATGACCAGGGCTCCCTATCCGGTGGTTTCCAGCAGTTTGGACAGGGATACACCGGAGGCGTCGTCAGCAACGCCGGCCAACAGACGATCCAGAGCAACGTGGTGGACCGTGTAGTCAAGGTCCCGGTATCAGTGCCTCATCCAGTGCCGGTCGAGCGTACCGTCCAGGTTCCCGTGCCGCACCCGGTACCAGTGGAGGTCAGACGCCCGGTAAAGGTCCCAGTGCCTCATCCGGTCCCGGTCTATGTCACCAAGACCTATCAGGTCAACGTGGATCGTCCTGTGCCTGTGCCAGTTCCTCAGCCTTACGAGGTGCCTCATCCCGTTCCAGTTCCCGTTTCCGTGCCTCAACACGTTCCAGTTCCCGTTTCCGTGCCTCAACACCATCCAGTTCCCGTTGAAGTGCCTCAACACGCCGTCCAGATCAACTCGGGTTACGAGCAGGCTTCGGTCGGTCAGTCATCTTTCGGTCACGGAGACTTCGGTGGACATCAGGACTTCGGTTTTGGTTCTCAGCAGCAGAGCTTTGACTTTGGGTCTCAGCAGCAGCACTTTGACTTTGGTTCGGCCGGTGGAAGCCAGAGCTTTGACTTCGGAGGTCAGCATCACGACTTTGATCTGGGATCGCAGGATCACCACTTTGGAGGTCCGGTCGGTGGTACCGTTGACTTCGGCCAGAACGTTGGAGCCGCGTTCCCGGCTCAGCATGTGGAGACCAGTGACGTACTGCCTGTCGTGACTGAGAACAAGAGCGCGGGCTACAAATACGATGTACCTGCTAAGAAATTCACCTTCTAAATTGATCGCTGATATTGTTTGTGCACGACACTTGGGTCGAATAAAGCATTGACTGTTTTCACCAAACTTCTACGAGTTACCTCATCCAGTTCTACATAACGTTTCCTTGCTAATGGAACATGGCTTTCCTCTTGGAAGTCACATCCACAACTTCGATCTTGTGTCATCAAGAACACCACTTAGGAACTTACGAACTTCTGGACTACATCAACAGAACCTTGTCTTACGTTGTGTCCGCCAACAAGGTTGCCTTCCAAGCAAACACGGACTTGTTTACACTCAATGCTTCGAAAAATGAAGCATCAACCATTCTTATAAAATCTCACAGCCTGCTCCACGCATCGACATCGCAGATCGATGAGGATACGAGGTATTTGATAGTCGCGCAACGGCAAACACTCCGTCAGCTCGTAATCGATCTGCCACTTCTATTTACTTGAGTTTATAAGCAAACGAAGCTGGGTAGGTACATGACGATCAGACAACATGGCGCAGCCGGCTTTGGAACGCCACGACGAACGTCCGACTGGAACATCGCAGTCCTCCCCCCACCCCTCCATCCTCACCCCCTGCGACCCTTTGATCGATTTCGATTCGGCAGATTGAGCTCGGCAAATACGACGCGCGCCTGCCCAGGTACGGGCGATAAACGAACGAAATATAGGAGGGAAAATTGACGCACCGTAGACTCTCGTTCGGCTTGGCCATTAGGGTGGCCAGGGGATACGGACGGATATACTGCGGATCCGGCGCTTCACCTCCGGGCCATCGACGAGCTCTTGTATCCCCAACCCGCCCTCTAACCCCCATCCCCCCCCCCCCCCCCCCGTTCCACCGTCCCTAACGCTATGGGCAATGACTTTTTTATCAAAAAGTTTTGCAGCCTGCAGCGAATATTGCTTGATCAATGTACTCACAAACATTCTCCGGTCCTCCATTTATGACAGCCAAGCTCTACAGCTGGATTAGCGGAGTCCAGAACCATTAAAATCGTTGTTACAGAATTTCCACGGCGTGTTCTATAGAAAATTAATCCTAAGATGGTTGCTGTTGATTGTTTCAATAAAACGAACAAGTAAAAATGAATCCAAATCAGAGGGGAAAAAATGTGTGTGACTGGTACTCTGGAAATATTAGGTACTTCCGGTTATTTCGAGGGAGACAAGAGTAATACGTTTCACTGTCTTCGGGTGATGTACGAGCGTTTCCGTTGTCGCCCACGTGTTTCTGACAGCTAAAATAAACTCGACATCCTTGTCAGAAGTTGTGTATATAGAACACTATCGTATAATAGCGCAAAGTGGAAGTATATGGTGCCCATTATTATTGTAATTCCCACGTACCTTGAGGTATGTTTTTTCAAAGTTTTGTCATCTTCTTGTCAGAAAATATTAATTTTCATCCCGCCAAATGTTAGATCTACCACGGTTTGACTTAGTCACTTATCCCTGGTAGAAAATTTACAACGTTACACTCGGCGCTGGTCAGGTCCTGGTCAGTGCCGTGTCATCCCTGTCCGGGCCTGATCAGTGCCTGGCTTGGGCCGAATGCAACAGAATGCTGCAGATTTTCTATCAGAGCTAACAGGGTTAACATTATTCCTTCTGAAAAAAGAAAAAATTGATAAAAAGGATTCGCCACACCACAACGAAGGGAATAATCTGGTCCCTTTCTGTTCTAGCCCTGTCCGGATCTGATCAATGCTTGGCTTGGGCCAAACGTAACAGATTTTTTACCAGGGTTAACAGGCCTTCCTATATAATAACCACATTATTCCTTGTGAAAAAAAAAATAATAAAATAAGAAGTCGCCATACCACACAACGAATGTAATAATCTGGTCAGCTTCATCAAACCCTTTTTGGTATATGCACGCACGTTTCTACGGTTTCCCGCTATTCTTCCGCTATCTGAGCGCGTCCGCCGGATAATCGTATACGCGGTCGTACGAACGGTACGTGCCGGGCGTGGAACACTGACGTGCGAGCGTGTCGCGCGGGAGCACCGAGAACTCGGGGAGTCGTTGGCTACATGCGGTATATGTACTCGGGTTTCGCTGAAGTTTTGCGGAACGGAAACTTGTTTGCCGGGGCGGGAGGGGGAGGGGGTGCCGGATCCGGGCTATACACACCTATTACACACCGGGTACACCCGGACCACCGCGGCATCTACCTAATAGGCTACACCCCCACCCCCTCCCATTTTTACGACTCCACTGGCGTCGGGTGGATACATCATCCCGTCTCGCGCCTTACGTACCCATTACGCCCGAGGCACCCCCGCGACAAATGGCCCGAATTCCAATGTGTATTTACTCCGGTTGACGGTTGCGTTGATTCGCCGACGTGAAATTCGATTCCGCGTACGACGCGCATGTTACATTCGTTCGCTACTTTTACGATTGTGCCACACTTCGACTCTCCCTGAATCGAGGGTTCCTCGCTTTTACATGGAAGGGAAAAGGAAGATAATGATAGTTTGAAAAAATCCAAAAAGTCGCAGGGGTCCCATGTTGAGAGACAACGATCAACGCGGGTCCAGGGGGAGCACTTTATGACCGGGAAACACGTGGGTGGAAGTTGCTTTATTTTTTATCCTTGGAGTGGATCCTTGAAGATGGGGATGGAAAAGTTTTCCGGTGTAAAGATTACTCAAAGTTGCCCACGATTGTGGTTCCGGGAAATTAATTTTAGATTTTGTGAAAAATAGAAAAAAAATTGTTTACATTTTTTTAAAGTCATCTAAGCTACTGATTTGATTACATAGAACATTTTCGATTGTACGTATTTTATTATCCAGAGAATCCATTCCAATCGATAAGTGTTACCACGAACCCAGTGACCCAAGTGGGTGTAGATAGCGATCGATTGCGTCCCACAAAAGGGAATGATTAGTGACGGTAAGGGAGCCAAAAAAGTGAGCAGCAAAAAACGATACCGTGATAACGATAAGGATAAGGAGAGTGAAATGTGCAACACGCGGCGAGCTTGGGTCTCGGCATTACACAGCCTCCCGACCGTTATTACTCGGGACCAGCGGAGTTTTATTCGCGGAGGGACACGACGAGGGTGGATATCTCGGCGCGGGAGAATCTGCGCGCGTCGGGTCGAGTCGAGCCGGCGGCGGCGCCTACCGAGCTAATTGCGAGCATTAATCTAATGAGACGGATTTACAAGTGGTGTAAATTTATTTGTAAGGTATTCGCTTAATTACGCGAATAACGCGGCGGAGCAGCGGAAGGCGACGTCGTCTCCTTAGTCTCCTCAGTCTCGGATGTTGTCTCGCGCGAGTAATGAGTGGAAACAACAGATAGATTGAGGAGTTTCAATTAGTCAGCCAGTAGATACGAAGCTGTGAAAAGAGGGGGGGAGGGGAGAGGGGCCCGGTTGATTAGCCCCCCCCCCCCCCCCCTCCTGCGCGGGGTGCAAACTTTCGAGTACAAATAGCAACGAAGGCGAATTGGATCAACGGGTACGCGAACCACTTTGCTGCCGCGACGGCCGGAATAGTTGCGCGATTTTTTTTTTGTGTTTTGAACCAGAATTCACAGATTAACCTGAATTCCCAGATTACCCAGAATATCCGGATCACCCAGTATTGCAAGATTACCCAGAAGCCCAAGACCACGCAGAATTCCAAGATCAACCAGAATTCCAAGACCATGCAGAATTCCAAGATTACCCAAAGTTCCAAGATTACCCAGAATTTCCAGATTACCCAGAATTCCAAGATCACCGAGAATTCCAAGATTAATCAGAATTCCAAGATTACTTAGAATTCCAAGATCACCCAGAATTCCAAAATTACCAAAAATTCCAAGATTACCCAGAATTCCAAAATCACCCAGAATTCCAAAATCACCCAGAATTCCATAATCACCCAGAATTCCAAAATCACCCAGAATTTCAAAATCACCTATAATTTCAAGATCACCCAGAATTCCAAAATCACCCAGAATTTCAAGATCACCCAGAATTCCAAGATCACTCAGAATTCCCATATTACCCCGACCGCCCGGATTACCCAGAAATTCCCGGAAACTTTCAATTAAGCAGCCCGTAGCCAGATACGATGCTGCAAAGGTTGATTAGCTGCGGCACCCCGCGCTCTGTATGCACAAAGTTTCGAATTGAACGAAGGCGAATTGCATCAACGCGCGCGCCGAGCCCGGGACAACGCATCTCTTTCGCTTCTGTACCCGGGACAGCCTGGAATAGAATCGCGATTTTTTTAATAAAAATGTTTTACAGCCTCCCATAAATAGAGGAATGCCGAGGATAGCGCGCGGACTCTTTGATTCCGATACGGGGTGGCGGACCGGTTCGCATAGCCGGGGCCAACACGTAGTTACGTATCCACGTACGTACGCCTGCCCCCGTTGCTTCCCGGCCAGAAGCGCGAGCTTCCTATCTCACGGACGATAAATCCGAGCTCCGAACGAAATGAATATCGTTGTACGCCGCCACGACACGGGGGGTTATAAATAAACACGTCTTTCCTGCGGATGAAACCTCCCAGCGGCAGCGGAGATTAATTGGCCGTCGGCGAGGCAGGTACAGCGAGGCGCAACGCTCGTTGCGTTTTACCTATATTCGCCCTGTCCGCGCCGTATCGTGTGTGTGCTGCGCGCGTCTCTCGCGTCTCATCTACTTAATACACACCGCATCTGCAGCGAGCCGGCCGGACTCCTAGACTCGTGAGGTACACGCAACGTAACATGGGGTCGATTGATGCCGAACGATGATAAAAAAAAGGATCGTATCCAACGAGACGAAAATGAAGTATGAAGCTTTTTTTTGCAGCCTCCGGACTGCACGTGGGAATGCGAGGTTGCATTGTAAATTTTTCAACGCAACTGGGTCATCTGCATCGGGGGCTCCGTTGGGGCAGGAAGTTACGAGTCTTGCGTTTTCTGGGGCAGTGAAAAATGGGGCAAATTTCCCCGATGATTCCAAAAATACGGTTTTTTGCCTCAAAAATCGTTTTTTTTTAAATAAAATGTTGTCACTTCACTAAAATCAATGGAATTTTTCTTTGGATTAATGGAATCTGGATTTTCTTTTCGCGTTTGAAAGAAAACCCTTCAATGAAGACATTGCCGATTTTTCAATTCTTCGCAGAATTATAAAGTCGACCCTCAAAAACCGACAAATTTTCCAAGGGATTTTTCCCCTTGCGTTTTTGCGATTTTTTTTTTCTTTCGATTTCATAAAGTCTGAAAACCCTATCTGATAACAAATTTTCCCCTTAATTCCGAAAAGCACCTCTGTTTGCCCAAAAAATAAAACATTCGACGAAAAAAACGCGATTTTTTTTTCCTGCAAATGCAACGCCGCTATATTCGGAGACTAATCAACGCCGGAAGCGACGAATCCAGATTGCACGACCGGAGGATGCTTCGATAATCAGTGCCGTTTATATTTATACACATGCAGCTCGGTGCAGGATGATAATCAAGCGACGCGGCGAACGTCTCGACGCTGAGTATTTTGACGCAATTAAACGCAAGCATCGTGGTGCACAATTCGCTTGCGCCTAAGAATACAGATATTGGACATGAATATGCAAAACCGCTTGCAAAATCTTCGCGTGTTTACCGGGTATATTTTTGCCGCACGGTGACGGGAACTCGGACACTTGGCTTGGCCTGAGGAAAATTAAAATTCATCTCGTTTCGCATTGCACACGACAGTTTTCCATGATTCAATATCCCGCATCTCCAGACGGACTATAATCCGATTTGCTCTATTTTCATTTAGAGGAAACCTAACATTAGCGATATATATTTTTACCTAGACGTTTTGCTTAATTGATGGATTTGCGAATAACGTCATACGTGATCGGACCGAGGAGCCGGGATGAGCCGAGACCTATTTTTCATGCGAGCGATTGTGACCTTTTGTTCGGAATGTCAAACGATTCTGCACTGTTGAAAATCCGGTGTCAAAAATTGATCCTTCGCCGTGTTGATAGAGTCCACACCGTGTCAACGACTAGTGTTCAATAACTGGCGTCAATTTGCATCATAACCTCAAATTTTTAAACATATTTTATTTGAATACAGTTGATTGAAAGTCAACGACATCGTCGGATTTTGTTGGTTCAAAAGACGTCTCTGATTGATAGCATTTTGCGGATTTTTATCATCTTGTCTCAAACATTAATATATTGAAAGTTTCATGAACGAGGACAACAATTTTGTCACGCCTGATTATGTAAATCTGACATCCTGAAAAGTGCTACTTTTAACACCAAGTGGGTCAACACTGATTAAAAGTCTACACCAATTAGGTTTAACACCCTGGATTTCTAACAGTGTGCGAAATGCAACGACGTCTAAATAAATTAAACTGCAGCGTGAACATTTCTGGCCGACGCTCTCCAACCCCCAAAAAAAACCCTCGAGCGCTCGGGATCGTTTCAAATTTTTTCCCAAAAGCGCCTCGCTCGCTTTTTACGATCGTTTCCAGCTTGCAGCTCGCGCGCCGTGTTCGACGCGCAATATACATGATTTTACACCAGTCGTTTTTTCCATCGTTTTGTATCTCGCTCTGGGTAACAGAGAACGGCTAACATAGCGTAAAAACAAAAACCTGCCGTGTGCTAAAAATAAAAAAAAATAAAATAAAAAATAAAAAACAAAGAAAAAATAAAAAAAGAACTTGCGTTACAATCCGCGAAGTAGCCGCGACGTAGCCGCATCGATTCACCCAAAAGACGAATGTTTGGCTTTCGCGTGGCCATCGAAAGTGCTGACTGTGGCGAATCCCATGAATATGCATCGCGAAAATCAACTATAACCCCGAGGGTCGTGGCACAGCGGCTCGGAGAGCAGCGTGCAGAGTAGTCGACGTCGTTAATGAAACGAGCGGTTACGGTGGCACAACATCAGCATCACCCGGCGACTCGCGCGCGCGCGCGCAGTGCTCGCAACAACATCGACGACTCTTGCCGCTCTCGCTCGCCGTTCGCTCGTTCGCCTCTAAGTATAGCGCGACTTTACAAATGAGCAGCGCGCCGGCGCTGCACTCCAAGCCCAATTAGCAAGATTGGTACGTTCGTTATAGGTCTGCGGCTCTTAACGATGCAAATCTCGGAATTTCGTTAAGAACCCATCGCACCCCTGACGCCGCGGCTGCTGGAGGGTGGAGGGGTGGAGGGTTGAGAGGTGGAAGAGTCCCCCTTCCCCCCCCCCCCCCCCCCCCCGTCATACATACGGCGCTGGCTCGGCCGGTACCGGGATCCCCCAATTTTCACCTCCTCGCGCATTTTCACCCCCGGCACATTTTCACCCCCGGCGCCGCGTTCGCTACTTATTGCTACTTCCCCCCTCCCCCCCCCCAGACCCCCCGACTCATCGGCTATTATCCGACATCGGTATGAGAGCTACTTGATACACGCACCGAGAGAGAAAGTTTCATTGATTCAATACAATTTCATTGAAATCCTAACCTATGGAACATTTCATTCGAAACTATTGGAAACTATGAAATAATAAAAATAATCTTATCTTTTTATTAATTCAGAGACCGTTTCCTTGAAACAATGAAACGGTTTCATTGAATCAATGAAAGCGTCTCCTTAATTGTGGTGATCGATTAAATGTTTCTTTGAAGTGAATAAAACGTTTTTTTTTAATTCAAAGAAAAAAAAATCATGGGAACTAATAAGAAAAAATTAACCCACCATAACTTACCGGAAATGTTGCATCGGATGCGCAGAGCGACCGCGTTTTTGCTTCTCGATGACCCCAGTTATTAAATTATTTTTATCATGTCGGTTGACATTAAAAATATCGAGTATTTTCGAGCACGAGTAAAAATTCGGTGGCGATAACGACTCAATAGGTTAATACGGACCGACCGAGGATTCGTATTGGTTACCCCCGGAATTCCCGGGATATATCTGGACTTAATAGTGGATTACCTCGGGATCCCTGGGATTATCGAAAATTCCGGGATTACATCGGATTGCCCGAAAATTCGACTCGATTGTCCGGAATTTCTGGGTAACTAAAAAATGAAGTTGTTCGAATTTCTGAAAAAAAAAAAAAGAAAAAACCAAATTCGCCCCCTTTCTACACTAAATTTATCCCTAAATCAGCTCGATTGTCTGAAATTGTTGGGTAATTAAAAAATAAAGTTGTTCGAATTTTTTAAATCCAAATAAGCCCCCTTTCTACCCTAAATTCACCCTTAAATGCTACCGTAAACCCTATTAGTGGTCATTATACTCAGTTGCCGAGGTATTTGATACGTGTAAAACTAGCCGCGAAACGTCAGAAACATCGAGCCGCGTGCCGCTCGAGCGAATGTTTGCCGGGACGTGAAGCTAATCCAGCACTTGAAACGTGCCAACGGGCGGCGACGCGTTTCGCGAGTCGCTGACGCTCCTTTTTCCCGGCTGTTTTGTACCGCGGCGCATGGCGCGTGAACGCGACCAGCGCGGTTCTCGAAAAGCTCAACTACACTTTCCGTTTACACTCTCCACGCGTTTTCGCCCGCGCGCGATTCTATCTGCGACGAGAAGCGCAAAGCCGAAACAACTTTTACCCCGAGTGCGCTCGAGCAAAGCGAGAGAAAAGTTTTCCTCTCGTCGTCCGCGTCCGATGTCCGCGGCGATTTTCCTCGGGGAGCTCCGAACGACCCGGCCGAGAGTTGCCGGAACCGAGATTCGATGTCACTCGACCCACGCTTATATATAGCATAAGCTATATACTCGTCCATTAGTCGAACTAAAACATTGAGAAAAAAATCCGCAGGTCGAGTGGATCGATACTGGATTACTGAGATTTAATTTCGTCCCTTATTTCTGCAATCAGCGAATTTAATACAGATTTACTGTATCAAATAAATAAATAAAAAATAAAAAAATAAAAAAAATGAATCTGGAATATTACAGCGGATTTAGCGAGTCAAATGAATGGCAAATAAATTATTTCTCGGATCTTCCGATTAAAAAATAATTTCAATTTTCCGATTTTAAGAAAATTCACGAACCAGAAATTTACTCAGCTCAAAATAATTTTCGCGAGATAAATCAATATTCCTCACGCCCTGAACACAATTTTTTTTTTTTTTTTTTTTTTTTTTTTTTTTTTTTTTCAAAGAGATCCTCATTAGTGCGATAATTATAATTAAAAAATGGGAAACTAACGCAGAGAGAGTTCCTCCCCCCTCCGCCCTCGCGGAATGGCAACATCAGAGGACTATCTCGTCTCTAAAGCAACGCGAGTGTAATCTCCGACGCTCGGCGACAGAAGTGTCGAGTTAAAAAGCACCGTGAGAGCTCTCGGCACAATAAAGAATTTGCGCCGAGGTCTGGGTGACGTCGCGGAGCGTAATCGGGGCTCGGAGCCGGGGAAAATGCTCAGAGCGAGCGAGAACTTGTCGCAAAACGTCGAAGCGAGGAAAGGAAGCGCCTCGCCCGCCGCACGAGAAAGGGTGAAAGTGCCGGGAGCTTTTTTAGTGAACCCCTCCCCCTTTTTTTCACCCCCTTCCTTCCCCTCCCGCTTTTCCTCCCCCTCCCCCTGCCTCCCTTAACCCACCCACTCCGCTTTCCCATCCCCTCCCCCTGCCTCCCTTAACCCACATACTCCGCTTTTCCTCCCCCCTCCCCCTGCCTCCCTTAACCCACCCACTCCGCTTTTCCACCCCCTCCCCTCCCTCAGCCTCCCTTAACCCACCCGCACGAGTCTCTTTAGAGTAGCAATAGCTCCGAACGTTTGTCTCGCGCTCCCGCCGCCGCGCGTCACTCTGCGTCGACGAGCTCGCAACACTTTGAGGGGAGGCGTCCTATGTAATTAAGTAATTTCGTGGCCAGCGGAGAGTACAGCAACCCTCTCGGCTCCTTGCGACTTGCGCATGCGCGCGCGACGCGATCTCGCACTATTCCTCCTCCTCCTCTCTCTGTGTAGCTCTGTCTCTTTATGGTGCGCAACGTATATATAGTAGTTGCCCAAGTCGTGCGCCTCGACCGTATACCAAGCGAACTTTCGTAGATACGCCAAAACAGCTGAGGACATGTATTTTGGGGCGCGCTATATAGATCGGGTTGACTGAAAGTTTAGTTTAGTTTGTAGAAGTTGAAAAAACAAAAATTAAATCCCTCTTTTAAAAAGTTCATGAGTAACGGAAAGCATTGTTAGCAAACTATTCGAGCAAACTGTGATTGGCTGAGACTCTCAGACCGAGTCCAGGTTCATTTGTCCTTGATAACTTTGACAGTTCTGTCAAATATCGTATTTTTTTTAATCCACTAAAAAAAGGTTGATGGCAGTGTTTTCAGGGGTAGAATATGCGACTTGAGAACGATGATATAGGTTAAAAATCGATATTTTGAAAAAATGAATTTCGAGACCCCGATTTGGGCGGTTTTCGGCCCGGCGGCCAGATCTACGATTTCTGACAAACTGTTCGGCCAAACATTTTTTTTTTTCAAAATCAACTAAAAAAGGGTTGTAACCAGTGTTTTCAGGGGTAGAATATACGACTTGAGAACGATGGTATAGGTTAAAAGTCGATATTTTGAAAAAATAAATTTCGAGACCCCGATTTGGGCGGTTTTCGGCCCGGCGGCCAGATCTACGATTTCTGACAAACTGTTCGGCCAAAAATTTTTTTTTTCAAAATCAACTAAAAAAGGGTTGTAACCAGTGTTTTCAGGGGTAGAATATACGACTTGAGAACGATGGTATAGGTTAAAAGTCGATATTTTGAAAAAATAAATTTCGAGACCCCGATTTGGGCGGTTTTCGGCCCGGCGGCCAGATCTACGATTTCTGACAAACTGTTCGGCCAAAAATTTTTTTTTTCAAAATCAACTAAAAAAGGGTTGTAACCAGTGTTTTCAGGGGTAGAATATGCGACTTGAGAACGATGGTATAGGTTAAAAGTCGATATTTTGAAAAAATAAATTTCGAGACCCCGATTTGGGCGGTTTTCGGCCCGGCGGCCAGATCTACGATTTCTGACAAACTGTTCGGCCAAAAATTTTTTTTTTCAAAATCAACTAAAAAAGAGTTGTAACCAGTGTTTTCAGGGGTAGAATATACGACTTGAGAACGATGGTATAGGTTAAAAGTCGATATTTTGAAAAAATAAATTTCGAGACCCCGATTTGGGCGGTTTTCGGCCCGGCGGCCAGATCTATGATTTCTGACAAACTGTTCGGCCAAAAATTTTTTTTTTCAAAATCAACTAAAAAAGGGTTGTAACCAGTGTTTTCAGGGGTAGAATATGCGACTTGAGAACGATGGTATAGGTTAAAAGTCGATATTTTGAAAAAATAAATTTCGAGACCCCGATTTGGGCGGTTTTCGGCCCGGCGGCCAGATCCACGATTTCTCACAAACTGTTCGGCCAAAAATTTTTTTTTTCAAAATCAACTAAAAAAGGGTTGTAACCAGTGTTTTCAGGGGTAGAATATACGACTTGAGAACGATGGTATAGGTTAAAAGTCGATATTTTGAAAAAATAAATTTCGAGACCCCGATTTGGGCGGTTTTCGGCCCGGCGGCCAGATCTATGATTTCTGACAAACTGTTCGGCCAAAAATTTTTTTTTTCAAAATCAACTAAAAAAGGGTTGTAACCAGTGTTTTCAGGGGTAGAATATGCGACTTGAGAACGATGGTATAGGTTAAAAGTCGATATTTTGAAAAAATAAATTTCGAGACCCCGATTTGGGCGGTTTTCGGCCCGGCGGCCAGATCCACGATTTCTCACAAACTGTTCGGCCAAAAATTTTTTTTTTCAAAATCAACTAAAAAAGGGTTGTAACCAGTGTTTTCAGGGGTAGAATATACGACTTGAGAACGATGGTATAGGTTAAAAGTCGATATTTTGAAAAAATAAATTTCGAGACCCCGATTTGGGCGGTTTTCGGCCCGGCGGCCAGATCTACGATTTCTGACAAACTGTTCGGCCAAAAATTTTTTTTTTCAAAATCAACTAAAAAAGGGTTGTAACCAGTGTTTTCAGGGGTAGAATATACGACTTGAGAACGATGGTATAGGTTAAAAGTCGATATTTTGAAAAAATAAATTTCGAGACCCCGATTTGGGCGGTTTTCGGCCCGGCGGCCAGATCTACGATTTCTGACAAACTGTTCGGCCAAAAATTTTTTTTTTTTTCAAAATCAACTAAAAAAGGGTTGTAACCAGTGTTTTCAGGGGTAGAATATACGACTTGAGAACGATGGTATAGGTTAAAAGTCGATATTTTGAAAAAATAAATGTCGTGACCCCGATTTGGGCGGTTTTCGGCCCGGCGGCCAGATCTACGATTTCTGGCAAGCAAAACGACAAAAGCCCTGTCCGCGCGCGTGACCGCGCGTCATTGTTCCTAGTAATATCAAAAATTAAAATAAAATAAAATAAATAAATTGGAGCAATTAAAATCGATGGAACGTCATGTGTGACAAACTGAGTTGTTCAGTACAGGTCCTGGTGTGAAAAGAAATAATAATCCTCGACGAATTTTGTATACCCTGTCCAAATATTTTCGCCTCCTCTCATCACCCGAAGCTTCGCAGTCGCAGAAACAGTTCTTCGCGTCGCCGCGAATATCTCGCGAATAATTGAATCAATCGATAAATCGGAATTCAATACAGTCTCGCAATTATTTCGCGAGAGTGAAACTAATTAAACGTGTTAATTTCATTCCGCGCCCATTATCGAGTGCACAATAAATATTGACGAAAAGAAAAAAAAAACAAAAAATTAAACGTAATAAATAAAATTGAAAAATCTTTCTTCGAGGTTAATATATCGTAAACGCGGGAATCCGCGGCGCGTGCGTGTATCGCAGGCTCAATGCACCCTCGAGGGTCCTCGAGTTCGCCAATATAGAGGCCGGGGGATGAAATTAATTAAACGATGGCGACGGGCGAGTCGCGTTGTACGAACGGCGTCCGAACGCTCTTCCGGACATACTCGGGGGCTGCCCGGCTCGGTCCCCGTCAGGAAGTCTGCAATGCCCCGAGAGTGACAAGTAGCACTCGATAACCCGAGAGCTGACACCGGTTGTCCCGAACACCCGGAAGGATCCCTTCAATTAAAACCCGCCAACGATGCAATTTCCCGCTAAACTCAATTAACGCATCGGCCGCGACGACTTTGTCCCGCGTGAGGCGAAAAAAAAAATTAGTAAGAGAAAAAAGTAATAAAAAATAGTTGGGTTATACGGAGGCTGAGTTAATCCGCAGGCGAAAGTCAGCCAGGCAACGTCCTCATTCGTTTCGAGCTTCTTGACAAGCGTCTCCGGAGCGCGATAAAGCATGACCCCTGGACGAGGGAAAGAGCTGTAGCTTCCCCGGCATACAAAGTGTCTCCGGGACGAGAGAGACGTGCCTCTGCCGTTGAACAACTCGGCACGCGATCACCGACCTTCGCGGGCGACACACGACGACTATTCGTCTCCGCGAGTCACCGCCCCATTCCCCTCCCTCCCCTTCCCACCCCCCTCACCACCAGCCTCGTCATATTTTCCCACGACCATTTACCTAGAACACCAATTTCCGATGACTTCTGGAATTCTGGAGAGAAGGTGATGGATGTGATAATAGGCTTCTGTCTTATCCTTATCACGTGTCTAATCGAAAAATTTCGATATACTAGATATGGGGCAATCCAGCTTGTATCGACCTGGATTTTGACCTCGACTTCTCCGATTTGCGTCGTAATTATTTGTAGGATTAGTTGGATCCTCAAATGCACTTTTTTTCTATGGCAATTTTTTGTTATACATCTTCAAAGTGACATGTCGAATGCCATAATAAAAAAATCTGAAAAATTTCTGAAAAATACTTTTTTCAATAACAAAACTTTCTAGCTGATAGCAAAAGTAGGCAAGATCGTTCTTCTTATAGTTCAAACACTTTTTTGATAAAAAAAAAAAAATGATAAAAAAATTTCGTCCATACGATCGTTATTGTAGTTGTACTAATAACTTTTTTTCGTTCCACGAAGTCTGAGCCGCTTCTTTTGAGGGTTTTTGGCCTGCCCCACCTGTTGTGTTCACAGCCATCTTATCCCACATCCCATTTGCCGCGAGGACCTAAAGAAACTGCAGAAAACGTGGGTCGATATGGTCTACCCGTGCGGCCATGTTTAACTGTGTTTTCTGAATATACACGCGGACGGCGGGTCCTCAGGGAAACGACAGTGTCGTCTGATGCTTTGGATTCTCCAGGCGATGCAGAGGTTTGAGGTCACCTTCCAGTTATCACATGGACATCGACCTCGCTCTCAGGAAACATGTTTTTACGATCGCATTAATACCGCGGCTGACACTCGCTGCAGTGTTTTCAGCGATGAGAAAATAATTCCGCGAAAAACGGTATCATTTTCGCCGAGAAAAATAAAAAATCACACGTTACGTGCGATATTTTTCTGCGAATCATATTTACCTCAATATTTCATCCTCATTGAATAATTTAATTGTTTACCTTTCCCAGCCGAAAACCCAATTACAGAGAAACTCAATTACAGCTGAAAAATACGATTTTGCGTTCATCACAATTCAGCAAAAAAAAAAAAAAAAACCAGAAAAAAACATGATACTCGCAGGAAAAAACAGTAACAATCATCTCCATTTTCGCAACAACAACAGCTACTTCAACTTCCGTTCCCCGCGCAAAATCTCCGAAAAGAACAAAAAAGAAAAAATGCCAACCTCATTCCCGATTCCATGCGACCAGTTCCATCCCCGGTAATACAATGTTGTAGAACGGATAAATACAGAAAGCAGCGAGGGTCACAATATTGGTCGCACGCCGCTGATCCCGTGAGCGCGAAAAGAAAGAAAGCGGCTACGCGAGACAGAAGCTGAGAGAGAAAGAAAGACGAAACGGAAGAAATGCGATATATAGCGCGGACGAGCATCGTCGTCGACGCCGGTGGCGTCTGCGGCCGTTGATACTTAGATGCGACGCTGGTGTCGTTTCATATATATACACACGTAGGTCACGCACACGCACAGATATCATATATCTACCCACAGTTCATCTATATCTATATATACACGATGTATCCGCACACAAAGCGCCGAGCGGCGGGGGGGGGGGGGAGACGTCTAGTGGCGGCCGTGCGCCCCCACCACTCGTCCGAAGCGCCGCGGGGCGAGGGTGCAAGTGGTGGGGAGAGTGGCTCCCTCCGTCGGAGTTGTCGCGCCAGTCGAGCCGTGAGCCGCATCGCGGTAGTGTCGAGAAACGCGCGCGCGAAGTCGTCGGTTCGCTTCGCAATCGCGTTCGCTCGCTCGTCAATTATGATTGTAAACTCGTATGCGCACGTTTAAACTCGCACGCAGTATTGGTTGGGGCCGGGATGATGCGACACGCGAGCCACCCATTGGTCGTCGTCCGGCGCCGCTGAAACAACGCCGGCAACGAGACACACCGGAACAAGCGATCCGACTGTGCAGCAAGCAAGCAGCAGCAGCGGAGAGACAAACGAACAGAGAATTTCGAACGGTCGCAACGTGTCACACAACTTCGGATATAATCGCCGGCAGTGTTTTGTTTTTTCTTTTCCTTTCAGTAGTATCCGAGGATTCCTCGTGACTTCCGGCGTGTGATCGCGAGTGTTTTTTTTTGTTTTTTCGTTGGTGCTTCTTTGGTTTTAGTGCGTGCGTGATTGGTGGGTGCGTGCAACGCGTGGTTAGGTTACGGTTTTGTCGTCGGGTCGAGAGAGAGGAGGGGGAGGGGAGGGAGTTACACAGGGAGTTGGAGAAGAGCCGTGCCGACGGTGATAGACGTGCAGACGGCTCAGGCGCAGGCGTTTCGGTGTCGCACGGAGCAGAAGCCGCGTGGTTTCGCGTGCCGTACGACGGGTTCGGGAGTGGGGCTCGAGCCACGACCGGCCGAACGACGAGGCGGCAGCAGCAAGCCACGACATTCAGGGTCGAGGGCTTGGCGAGCTCTCGACGTGGGTTCATTTTCGTTGGGGGACATAACGAGAAAAAAAAACAGCTACGAAAAAATTACTGTCAATACGAATAATCGAGCGTCTTGCACAGAGCGAAGCTCGTCGGCCACTCGAATGGATACAAAGTGCGATTGGCATAAAAATTAATCTTGAAAAAGAGTGAAGCCGGTAAAGTTGTGGGCTAGAGAGAGAGAAAGAGAGACAAGACTCATCCCAATCTATTCACAGGATATATAATAACAACAGTAAACATTTAAAAAAAGCGAATGAACTATTAGTGGAGAAGCGACGAGAAACAATCGCCGGTCGCGCGTGCACAAAGCGCCGGCCACTCGACTAGACGAAAAGCGAGATAAACAAAGGAAAACCGTTACGACGGCGTCGCTTCCACGCGAAGCGTCAGCGCAGTTGGCTGCTACGAGCGTTTGTGCTCCGCGAATCCACAAAGTTATCCGAAGCCGGGTATAAAAAAAGGACAAAAAGACATATCCTATATAAGCGCTCGTTACACCGGTTAATTCGCGACCGATACGTGAAACCGGGGAATCGACTGATAATCGGTTCGTTTCGCGCGCACAAAGCGCGTCGCCACGTTCCAACGGATAAAAAAAATAAAGCGACGCCCGACGAGGGAGATAAAAAATAGTTCTCTAAATCGCGAAAGTTATCTCGAGCCAACGGTTAATTCGTGAGGCTGCATAAAACACAGCCGGCAAATATACAATTACCGAGAGCAAAGAGAGAGAAATAATCGGTTTACGCGTGCACAAAGCGACATTCGATACGATCGAAAAAAAATGAATAAATAAAAACCGCAGAGGAAACCACCGACTACGAGCTATGAAAACGACATCGGCGATTGGCCAGAGGGGAGAAAACAAAATAGTTCGCGGAATCGTGAAAGTTATCCAACGCCGAGTGTAACGGAAACGGCCGGCCACTAAAAGCCGCCGTAGCGCCGGTTAATTCGCGAGGATATATAAAACACAAATCTGATATTTGCCTCGAGTGAATCTAGAGAGAGAGAGAAGGAAATAGACGGTTTTCGCGTGCACAAAGCGGACACTCGATACGAATGAAAACCGAGTTGCACCGGTTGCGACGAAAACGACAGTGGCCGATTGGCCAGAAGAGGAGGGGAGAAAAAATAGTTCTTGAAATCGTGAAAGTTATACGAAGCCGGGTATAAGCGAAACAGCCGGGAGACGGAGACAGAGTGAGAGCGAGACGGAACGAGACGGTGAGCAAGAGAGAGAAAGAGGGAGACAAAACGAGACAGAGAAAGCGAGACAGTGAGACAGAAGGAGACAGAACGAGACAAAGAGAGAGATAGCGATAGCCGGCGAGAGAAGCGGCCGAGTGCAACCGGCCGCGCGCCAACCGGGCAGCATCGAGCGAGGATCAGAGGAGGAGACCTTTTGGCGAGACTAGAGAGAGAGAAGGACAAGTAGCAGCAGCAGCAGCAGCAGTGGCAGCGGCTCGGCTCCCAGTGTCCCGCGAGCAGGAGAAGACAGGTAGAGAAAGGCGACAGGAGAAAAGGAGGCGAGGGAGAAAGATCGAGCAGTGCCTCGAGCCCCAAGGCCGTGCTTCTCTTCTCCCCCTTCGATACGCGCTCCTCGCCGCCGCAGCAGCGAAACCAAGCGCGCGCGTTTTCTTCGTTATTTCGATTTCTTTTTCCTTCTCACTCATCTTTTTTTCTCGTCTTTCGCAGCAATCTCAGGAGGCTCCGGACGACAATTCTACGCCCACGGGTTAACCTACACGACTGGGAGTTATCCGAAAAATCCGTGGATCCTCGGAAGCGGCGACGATCGCCCACGATCGGAGAGAGAAAGCGATATCGTCGCAAGCAGTCGCGAAGGTTCATGTCAATCTTCGCAGCGATCGTGAGAATTAATCTCCCGGCGAATGGAATGTACGTGAGGAATAATCGTACCGAGGAAACGATCCGGGTTGCCGAGAGACTAGAAGACGGAAGGAACTGTTTTATCGGCGGGAATATTCGCCCGAGTGGAATGTAATCGTTCGACTGAGGCACTTGGCTTTGAAACTGAGAAACTTGGCGGGAAAACACGTGGCGTTGAATATGGGCAAACGATCTCGCGGTCCGAGACGTGAAAATTGGCATACGAAGCGGCGGACATAGATCACGCCGCGGGGACGATGACGGAGCGTTCGTCACTGTTCGATCGTGCTATCGAGTGACGAGTGGAATAAGACGAAGGTGCGAAGTGGGTGGGGATCGAACAGTAAAACCCGTTGAAGCGAAAGACAAAGAAACAAAAATGACCATAGCAAGTAATATCGTGGTGGAGTGGCTTAGATCGCTCCATCTCGGTCAATATTCCGAGTCGTTCATCGACAACGGCTACGACGATCTCGAGATATGCAAACAGATCGGCGATCCCGATCTCGACGCGATCGGTGTGTTCAATCAGGCGCACCGCGGCCGACTGTTGCAGTCGGTAAAAACGTTGCGCGAGGAGGGCGCGGCGAGTGTGTACTTTACCCTCGAGGAGACGAACGACTGTCTGTGCGACAACGTGAGCTCGAAATCGTCGAGAACGTCGTCGGAACGGCCGCCGAGCGACAAAGAGGCGCAGAGAGCATCGCCGACCGCGTCGTCGTCGAGCGGCGGCCAGGAGCTCACCAAGTTCGCGGACGAATACGAGGAGGGCAAGGCCGAGCTCGTCAGGATACCGCGGATGCAGCTGCGAATGTTGCTGCAGGAGAAACTCAGGCACGACGGAATACGCCTGGCATGTCAGCCCTACACGACACCGGTGAGTTTGGGAAGCGGGAAAATAATGCACAAAATTACACAGGACAGAGCGTCCGCGGTGCAATATTCGTTTTCCTGCAATATTTATACTCGATGTCGCGTGCCCGGCGTAACCGCCACTTACACCGGTTGAGCATTTGTCCGGAGGTTGACAAATACATTATATCGCGGGGAAATAAAGTGGGACTACGGCGGTGGCCGTAGACTGTGAGGGATTGAGAGACGGGAATGCTCGTGACCTCACGACGTCTGTCCTTGGGCATAAATAAAGTGTACGTTAACCCGTAGATACGCAGGTTATTCCGGGCGGACGATATATTTCTCGTTAGCAGTGTATCGTACGGTCGAAGAAATCTCGTGGTAATCTCGGCAGGTGTTTGAGGGACAACTATTAATTGGTATTATGTTGAAGTTTGCATCGTTGAAAAGCAACGAAAATAAAAATAAAAAAACACAATTATTATAATGAACCCAAAGGATCGTACTGGGTATAAAAAGTTATTATAGCGATTGATCGTTATGATAACTTTTTAGAATCGCTAGAATAATTTTAGAATCATTAAAATAATGTATATATTGTTACAGATGGCCGAAATGATTACACGGAATATTTGTTGTTGGGGCGGATATTATTAGTTACAAATGTTTTCTATTATTCCCGATCGCGATCTTTGACACGTCAGCGCGCCGTCAATCTCTAGCCAAGACTGTCGACTGTCACTCGTGATGTGAAGTCGGTCAACTATTCGTTTGTCTATTGTCATAAGAGAGGATATCCTGTGTCCATGTAATAGTCAGCTAAATCCGTTACAATAAATATTTTTGTCGTTGCAATCCAATGATGCAAACTTTAACATGATTAATTTGTGGCCGATGGGAACGCTTTACGTATTTACGTTCATTGATGGACACAGCTAATCCACACTGATAACACCAAACCATTTGTGAGCATTTACTCCCCTAAAGTTCCCTATTTGGGTTTCCATTCGCACACTTATAATATCTGATCTCAGAATTACGCCTGTAAAAGTTACTGTTAATTGAAAAGGGTACTTTTAGAGTCCATTGCAGGAACTACGCATGTCCGATGTTATCAGGGCAATGTTCACCGTAAAATATAGTATTAGTGAAAACGATGTCGAGCATCGTTTCACACAGAAACGTCGACGTCGCAATTAGCGAGCATTCGATCACCAAAATCCGACGAGAACGGAATGAACACAACGCGAAAGACGTCGAGCTTTTCCGAGGAATTGAGATAATGCGGAATGCCACGACGGGCAACGCCCACAACCTCGCGGAGTCTCGAAGATAATCCTCTGATTCATTATTTCGTTAACCCGCGCGAGCGAGAGAAAGAGGTCCCCACAGCAGCAGCAGCAACAGCAGCAGCAGCACTGCGCATAGCCGATTGTACACCGTGCGGTTGGTGTGCGTGCGAGATAAGAAGCATGCAACGTAATACGTTATACTTGTTTCCGGCGTTGCGGTTGCTGCCGGCTGTGCTTTCGCTCACGATAAATATAAGAAAGAAGACTTTCCCCGACTTCATTAGAACAAAGCTATTCCTGCTCGTGATTGTTGAAACTCAGTGTGTCTGTATCTGTGTCTCTGTGTGTGAGTGCGCGAAGCGGCGGTGAGTTTCACGAAAAACGTGTATTGACGAGAGTTGTATGAGCAGGGCGCGTATCAAGGAAAGGGAAAAGCAGAGAGAGAAGCAAAGAGAGAGCGAGAGAGAAGGGTACAGCACAGGCTGTTGATCGCGTGCGCGCGAGTAGCCTAGATTTTCGTACCCGACCCTAATGACTCACTCGCCTCCCTTCGCCTTCCGCACCCCTTCTCGTCTTTCCCCTTGCAGCAGCAGCACTGGACATTCGCTGTGGCTGCTGCCGCCGCTGCTTCTGCTGCTTCTGGTGTTTCGTGCTACGAAGGTTCCCAAGCCAAAGCACGAGTCTCTAATTAACTGAGCGAGCATCCACTATCCAACCGCTACAGATATACGCAACTTACACGTGAGCCCTATGATGCTAGTGAAAAGATAAACATACGATTTTGGAAAGCGCGAGCTGCTTGCATTATCACGCCGGGTTTATACGGGATGGCGTGCTGCCGGCTCACTGTATACTCGACAAATCGAGTTGGACGGCCCCCGAAGAATTACTCAGTTCACCGGGAGTTGATACGATGCACAGGGGATGTTTTCTAGGCACAGTCGTTGGCCGGCGTCTGTGATACTCGGGCTGAAAACGTGTTTGCATGGAACGTTACAAGATTGCGCAGTGAGGAGAAAAATATACACTGGTGGAAAATTTACGGCGTTACACTCGGCGCTAGTCAGGTCCTGGTAAGGGTCGTGCCATCCCTGTCCGGGCCTGATTAGTGCCTGCCTTGGGCCGAATGTAACAGAATGCTACAGATTTTCTACCAGAGCATTTTTTATTACAATAACTGATCAATTGTTACCGTTAATGACTCAAATTAGCTGTAGTAATGAATTAGTCGATATGAGTATCAAAATGGTCGCATGGTCCACGCAAATTGCAGATGTTGCTTGATGGCACAATGCTTCATTTTGCGGAATCGTTAGCTTAAGCTAATGCAATAAATTGCAGAATCTTACGCTAGAATATCGCCTGGAGCCTAATACAAAGACCTGCAATCAATTATAACACCCCTCAGGGACTCATCCGAGACCGTTGATGATGCATAGGTCTTACTCATTTTCTCCTCACGAGCCAATAGCATTTAACGACCCGTGATTACACCTACCCCAACCCCACCTCCCCCTACTTAGAACTTCACTTCCACAAATCGATATACGAGTCCCGTACAACTTTCCTGTCGATTCTTAAGCATTCAAAAAATCATTGATCACGATCTATTTAGTTCACCTTCGGGATAATCACAACTGACCGCTTGAAAAGTATTTTAAACAAACTTTATACTCGACATTTTGCTCACCATACATCACATCCCTGTTGCGGGTTGGATCGGGGGCAGTTGAAACCGCAGCGCGTTCGAGCGAGGGTAGAAAATCTGTTTTGCACGCCGGACACACGAGAGAGCAGCGCGAGGCGTACGAGCGGAATCCGCTTGGGTTAAATTGCCATCGGCCGGCCAGGTGACCGGTTGATGCCATCGGAGCCAAATATTAAATGGTGCCGTGTGTGCGCGAAGCACAGCCATGCGGGAAGGTGGCTGCTGCGGGTTGAGGGGGTGGGATAAGCGCGCGAGCGGCGGCGATTGAACGAGAGGCGCGAACGAGAAAGCAAGTATCGAGGTGCGGTGGTCGCGCCGAGTGAGCGGGTTCATAAATAAATCTGGTGCTTTGGACCGCGAGCGTTCCGCGGTGTCTGCGCTATACAGTCGCGACGTGCATACACGACGAGTGCTCAGTGCGCTTGGGTCTGTGTGCGCGGCTACGTTCGACACCCGATAATCTACTTTCTCCGTTTAATCCGGGCTGTTCACCTGTCGAGCTGACTCGGAATCTCGCGTGACGACGCTCTCGGCAATGTCCCCTCTCCCCTCCCCTTCGTCGTTTCACGAGGCGGCGGACCCTCGGTGCCCTCGCCCTGTCGAGTTACCTCGAGCGTGAAATTCGAACGAGAGTCGAGACTCGCTCCCGCCGCCGCCGACGCCGACGACCAACGAGACTCCGGGCACGTCGTATTTCCTACGTCTTCCAGGATCATCGTCACCCGGTTACCGATACAACTAACCATCGGTCTCTGCGCGACTCACGTTGGGCATAAAAATGCGAGGGAGGCACAGTGATTGGCTGTGTTTGAAGGGGATGAAGGGATGAATCACGTTTGTTCGCGTTTGCGTCACCGGGTTAGGTTAGGAAGCTGATGGAGACGTCGTAAGGAATATTTGATATTTGGGTGGAAACGTACATTTTTTTTTATTTAAAGTTGGAGGTAAAAAAAATGAATGATTTAGTCACGTAAAAATGAATGTTTTAGTCAGGTTAATAAGTCGTAGACTGAGAATAGAAGTGAGAGTCGAGTTCATCGTTCCGCTAATATAATGAAGCCTCTGCTGCTGTTTGAGTTAGTCTCGTATTTGCCAAGGTCGCCGAGAAGAATCGCCGTTTAATTAGGTCACCGAGCTTTTCCGGGCGACTAAATTAAGCGGCGATTTTTTATCAATTTCCCTTTGCTAATTGCATGACCACCACCTGCGCCACGCTGAGTGCATGTGGCGATTTTGCCCTCGAGCATTTTTTTATTTTACTCGTAGCTGGCACAGATAATATTCCGGAAACAAGAGGATAATGCTTCCATTTCTATGAAAGTTATAAAAATGTGTACACAGGCTTCTGTAATAAAGTTGAGAATTATTATTTTGAGCACGAACTCATCATTCATGGCGCAAAGACTCTGATTATTTTAGCATCGTTATACTGACCATAATCATAAGCTCTTGTCTCAGTTCTTTGAAATTGCTCTGTGCCACTGATACTTAAAAACACTTGACCACCGACTTAATTTCAAAAGCTCGCTCTGTCCATAACCAATGACGTCACACTGAAGAGGTTTGGCTTAACACTACAAAAAGTCAAGGATGTTTATTTTTTGCTAATCATCAATTCCCGATAAAAACTAATGGAAAAAATTGTTTCATCTCTATGAAGTGGCTTGAATCGCTGAGCCTTTTCGATCCTTGATAGACGATCCAAGTGGTTGGACCTAAAAAAAAAAGTGTACCAATTTTTCCTAATGAATTTCAGCCTATTTTTACTTTACCATTGACGGCTCATTTCAAACCTCCCAAAAAAATGTCTCTGCCACCATTGTTATTATATTAGCTTGCGTAAATGTATTCTTTGGGTACCGCAAGATTGTTGAAAACCCAGGCTCGGAACTAGCAGCGCGTTTCGCTTCTTCGTGCTCTTAAACTCACACACACAGCCCCACACAAACATCAGAGAGCTGAGACACCGAGTGCGCGATTTTCCCATTGGCGGGGAGCGTTTGCCCCGGAGCCGGGCGAGGCGAACAAATACAACGGCAAACCAGCTTCGAGTCGATCGATAAATATTAATGCTTCTAGCTTGTCATGCGACTTTGCTATCGTTCTGCGAATCCGCTTCTTGGGTATGTACACCGAGTGTACATACTTGCGCTATGGCTTGCCTTGGCTTTATGTGTATATATATTTATTTGAGTACATATATATATTCGTCGAGGTATCTGAAGAGGGCGAGACCCGTGATTGCGTTCATTGTGGGTCTTCGGGGGGAGAAGAAGAGACCGAGAGGCGAACGAGAGAGAGAGAGAAGGAGCGACAGAGACGAGAGAGAAATAAATCTGTGGCGTGCGTAAATAAGGAAACGCCCACGCGAACGCGTTGAGCCGTTGCGGGAGACGTTGGTCCCTTCGGCCACCGATATACGACGATGTTTCTGACACGCTTCCACGACGAGGCGCGACCCCTCGCATCATTACGACACCACGTGAAGCTGGTTCGTCGACCCGTATAAGCATAAATACACCGAGATTTGTCGAAATACACATCACAGCGCGTATTTCGTTGACCAATCGCAGTGGCGATTGGCCCCCATCGGGACGAGTGGTGACATATACAAATTTCACCTTTGTTCCATGCTGTGGGAAAGCAAAAGAAAATTCAACGTCAATGAATTTTGATTGCGAGTCCAGATGATAGATAAACACCAAAACCTTCTTCATGTCAACAGAGAAAAGTCTTCAAATTGTTGTTATAACTTTTTATACCCAGTATGATCATTCAGCATTAAAATTAATTTTTTTTTTTAATTTCCTTGCAATCAAACGATGCAAACTTATAATTTTTGTGCTTTTTTAGAATTTTCCACAAATAAAATAAAAAAAAATCTACTAGCTTGACGTCAAAGTACCAGAATATCTTCCATGTTTACAAAATCAATTTTTTCGAGCCACGTAAAATTCAACCCCAAATTGCTGACTTGACGGACGTGAAACAAAATACGTTCGGACAAGTAAATAAATGTTTCCACTCTAAAAATATTTTTTTCAGCTAAATCAGTAGCGGCGCTGAAACATGGACTGTCCCGATCACCTGCAATAAAATCTGGGCATTCGATCCGAATTCCGATGGAACCCATCATGTATCATACGCGTAAAAAGATAATTGCCTCAACTGAAACTGCCAACACCCCCCTCCCCCTATCCATCGCCATTTCCGTGGCTCGTGAAAAATCCTCGCAGCGAAGCTGACTAGGTCAACGCAGTACCTGCCGTTCGCTCCGCCCGGCAAAGACCGTACCAACTCGGTTCCCTTCACCGCGCGTGTGCGTGTTCGCAGCTCGAGGGGGGGGGGGCAGCCCCCCTCGGAATCGGCGATAATAAATCGTCGACTTAAATATGCACGCGGAACGAAACGAGCCACGGTCCCCATTGCGCCGGCGACACGCACGCCACAAATTTAAGAAAAAAAAAAAAAAAAAAAAAGTAAAAAAAAAAAACAAGCCTCGACTTGGCGAGAAGAGAAGCAGCGTCCCGTTCGCGACTCCCATGGAAGATCACGGTGGTCCCTCTCCCGTTCTCTCTCCCGCATCCTCGTTCCTCCCGTTCCCTCTTCCTCATTCTCTTTTTTTTTTCTCGCCTTATCTCGCGTGCGTGTGAACACACGCGTGTAGAGGCGCGATGGGCGTAGGTGCGAGACGCTCCACCGAACGGGCCACGCACGCGATCGTCCGCCTCGTCGTCGGTCTCTCGCCGTGTCATTTTCGTGTCGCGCAGCACGAGGAGAGAAAACGCTGGTTGCTGCCTCGTCGCGGAAGTGGAAAATACCGAATTGCCGTTATAGAACCGACCAGCAGCAGCAGCAGCAGCAGAGCGCGTTATTAAACCCGTCGAGTCGCATCCCTCCGATCTGCCGGCCGGACAAACTTCGTATTTATTGGTTTAATCTACGGGAAGCGCCGGGCCCGGTAGCCTGGACGGGCCACCGCCTGGACTCTCGGCGGCCACGCGGCGCGGCAGAAGGTCCGATTTGTTGGCCGCAGCGCGCGCGGCTAGACAGAGTCGGTGCTCACTCGCGTGGTGCTCCCCCGCCACCCTTTCCCCGTCTCCCCCTGCCCTTCCGAGCGCTATACGTACCCCCCACCACCGCTGCTGCTCCTCTACCTACCACACCGCACGCCTATCTCGCCAATCAACATTCCGGCCGTAGGAGAGAGAGCGCTACGTGGCCAATTACGGCCACGCTCGCGATACAATCGGCGCTATGCCTATTTATTCACCGGTTCTCTACAGCAGCGCGAGGCGCCCGCCGCCGCTGCTGCGGCGGCGGCGGCAGTTCCGACCGTTCGGACTGAGCTATGAAGCAGAAGCGGCAGCAGCAACACCGCACACTCTCGGGGCAACAGGGAGCTGCTGGTGATGGTGATGGTGATGATGGTGGTGGTGGTGGTGGTGCCTCTCTCTAGGCTAAACCCCTTCGGCCCTGGGATACACGGCCTCCTCATTCCGCTGCCGCTCTGCCACCGCCGGGTACAGCAGCAGCCTCTCTACAGGATCCTGAGAGCTTCGACACGAGCGAAACCCTCCCCGAGTGTCTCTGTCTCTGTCTCTCTTGGTGCTTGGCGCCCGTGCCCGAGTTAGTTGGGTCACGTACTCGTCGGAAACGAGTTATTCCCTTTATCCCCCTCCTCCCTCCCCCTGCGACCCACGCCTCCCCCGCGTGGTTGTGTCGCCTAATTCAACGGGATATGCCGCCGCAGGCCCGAAATCCTGACCGCTGGATGGTGGAGTATCAAGGGTGAAGGGTTTTTTTTTTATTTTTTATTCATTTTTGTACTGCATCTTTTTTATAACAGGAGACAAATCGATTTTTTTTGTGTATTGAATATGATTTGTTGATTTATTTGTGGAGGTGACAAAAATACAAAGGCTTTTATTTTTATTTTTTTCAGGAGTATAAATGGAACTAGCATGTGCCAATAGCCGCAGTGACGCGTAATCAGCATCGGAAGCTCAACAGTTTTAATTTTCCAGCTGCTGGAAATATCGATTCAGTCAGTCATCGTTGAATTTGATTGTTCCACGAGTGACTGGCGCGAGCGGTGGCTAAATCGGGCGCGACGTGGCAAAAGTAGTTCTGGACATTTATGTGCAGTCAATTCGCGAGAACTTTTTATTCAATTATCAAAGCTTCTCGCTCCAAGTATCGTCTTCACAATTCCCTTCATCATTCAAGCATTAAAAAAAAGCTCGTGCTCCAAAAAATAACGAAAAAATCATTATGTTGAAGTTTGCATCGTTAGAATGCAACGCAAATTTAAAAAAATATATATATATTCCAACCATTCTAAAAGGTTATTATAATAATTAATCGTTATAACAACTTTTTATACCCAGTACGATCTTTTGGGTTCATAAGAATAATGTTTTTTTTTTTTTTTCTATTTTTCGTTGCATTCCAACGATGCAAACTTCATCATAAAAAATCTCAGCATTAAAAAAAAACTTGTGCTCCAAAAAATGATGAAAAAGTCTCGGCAGAACGAGAGTCGCGTGCTGCTTTTAACGTGTTTCTGATTCCTGCGAGTAAACTGGTACATTTACCGCGGGATATAACGTGCGACTCATCCTTCCCACCTCATCCCTCCACCCTCACCTTCTGTCCCACTCGATTTTCACGCAAAGACGTGTCTGAGGAGAGGGCTCTTCTCTTGGGGGATGGTTTTCTCTTGTTCGTCGTAGCCACACACAGGGGGTCGTTGGAAGGGGGCGTTGGGGGGCCGAGTGTGTCGACGTGCACGAGGAGAGTCCGCGCGCGGCTCGCGCCGTGTGACAAGGAAGTTATTCTTCGGTCGAGTACCCTCTTGCCGGAGGGATCGTCGTCGGCGCCGTCGTCGTCATCGTCGTCGTCGTCGTCGTCGTAGTCAGTGAAGGGGTTCCTACACTGTACCCAGTGTTGAGAGAAGTCCTCCCCCTCCTCCCCTCCTCCTCAGGCTCATCCCCTACCCCACCCCTCGAATTCAGCGTCGACGAGGAGAGGGGAAGGTGAATCCCAGGGAGCGACCCTGGACGTGCGGCTGAAATGCCGAAGAAAAGAGGAGAATGCGGTGACCGCCGCGCATCACAGTCGAGTGGATGGAGAGGAACCCCGGTGTGTATACGTAGTACAACGCGTCCTCCACAATCTCTGACGACGCACATGGTTTATACCCCCCTGCTCCTCTCCTGCCTCCTGGGCTTCCTCTCCCCCCTCCCCTCTTCCTCCTGAGCTTTCCCTGTCCCCTCCCCTCCTCCTCCTGGGCTTCCTCTGTCCCCTTCCCTCCTCCTCCTGCCCCTCGTCTACCCTCTCCCCCTCCCTCTTCCTCTCTCTCCCGTACAACTATACCCGGCCTTCCCGTAATAGCGTTTAAATATTTGAGCGAATGTTCAATCGATATTCTCCGTTCCCCGGCATCGCGTCGTCGTCGTCGTCGTCGACGTTCCCCGGTCTCCTTTCCCCTTTGGCTAGACGCAGTCTCTCTCTCGTCAATTCTTTCCTCTCCCACTCGTTCGTCGACGACAACGACGACGCCGACGACGACGGTGAGGACGAGAGAGGAGAACCTCCGTCGTCTTTTCTTCTCCGGTGCCGAGAGAGCGATCGCGTTTTCCATGAAATATCAAGCGTTTGGAATGAGATTCTCTTATTCCAGGTGGCACTGAAGAGCTCGAACCGCGAGCGACGGCGGTGGTGGTGCGGAGGGCAAAAAAGACAGAAGGCACAGCGAGAGAAACGTCGATCCGAGATACACACAAGCCGCGAGACCGTCGATACTTCTGCTTCACTTTTGCGACTCCTCTACCCACCCGACATATACCGGCTTTTATAATTGATCGAAAAACCTGGGGACGAGGTCAACACCGGCGTCGAGTCCTGGCGACGCGGTTGACTTCAACTGCGGAGTTGCGTTTTCCATGCTTCTGAATTATTTATGCCGAGCGACGAAAATGGAAAACGACGTTACTGTTGCATCGCAAAATAAATCAGCAATAGTCTGTTTTGATGAAAGATGATTTTTGCCTAGTTTTATTTTTGGCTTTGTGACGAGTGTATTTAAAAAAATGTTTAGCTGATATTTAATTCCTTTTTTTTTAATCAGTGAGTCGGAGAGTTACAGGTTTATTATTTAGCGCATTGGAACGTCAAGTTTCAGTTTCCACGGTTTATTCCGGCCACATGGTCTTTCCATTTGTTTACGAAGTAGCCCGACGAAGCGAAGCGGTGATTGGGTTCAATTGCAACTAACCCCCGCAGCGACTATCGGCGCCAATTACTATCGGTTTCACTGATAATCAGGAACGTTGCGTTTTGCAGTTAATAGCAGTTGCACAGTTCCTGGAATTTACAGATATTTTGCCTTTTAATTGTTCGTTACAAGGGCTGCATTTCAATCAGCGTTTGCCCTACGTATTTTTTTTTCTTCTAGCAAACATTTGTTTATTGGCTGCATGTACAATACAAATATTGTTCAAAAAGTATGGGAAATGGTTTTAAACGTGTGAAGCCAATGGATCACCGACCGAGGCCCTTCAGCCCCTTATTTTCTATTTCCACGGAAATATTTTATTTTTTTATTTTATTTTGTATTTATTTAACAGTGAACATGCCCTTAAAAATACATAAAAAATGATGGCGAAATTATAATAATCCAATACAAAGTTAATAAAAAAACATCAAACATTTTCACAATTTTCTACCCAACAATTCAAGCAGCGACACGCGTCGGTGATTCGTCAATGAGGATTGCAACCACCCCCTTTCCCCTCAATGATGTAGCACTGAATAGGAATAACGTCGTGTTCCGGAGACAGATCGACACGTGATCCTTAATAGAATGCCGCGGGTAGTGCGTCGCGTTCGATCGCACACAAACAATGTAGGGTGGGAAACGGGGGTTGGGGGAGGGGAAGGGGAGACATTAATCGGGGTGCAGAGCGCGCGGGCAGGGCGAGCATCATATCGGTCGTCGACTCGGTGCTGCGAGGACGATGGGGGGAGGTCCGAGGCGGCACGCAATCCTCCACCTCGATCGAGGACCTCGCGTACGGCCGGGGCTCGCGTATTACCCCTTGATGCCGGGGTAATAAACGCGTTTAATTGCGACGCTAATGACCCGCGCAAGGGTGTATCCGTCGGCATCACCGCTTCCTCTCTGCGTCAAGCCTGAAGCCGCCGTTGCTGCCAACCAACCGACCGCCCTTCGGCCTGTATTCCTATCTTCTCTCTGCTCTGCTATCACGAGAGAGAAAGAGAGAGAGAGAGAGAGAGAGTAAGTGAGGGGGTGAGTTCGGTTGCTTTGGCCTCGTCGATTCTCATACATGTCCGACGTTACACATACGACCATCGATAACGGGTAATAAGGAAGCGCATCAAACCCTCTGCAAACGCCATTTGAAGTAACGAATGCTGTATGTTCCTTAAACATAACATAACGTGGATACGGACAAAGTTTGTTCAGTATATTTGTGGGATAATTAGCGCCTTCGTTGGGTCATCGGTCGGCGAAATTGAAGGGTGATGAGTAAGAAAATAAATAGAAGTGAATTTAAGGGTGTTAAATGATTCTTTCAGACAGAGAAAAATATAACGGGCAGCCGTGGAATGTACGTAATTACATTAGTAGTGGATTTTCACAATTTCCACTAATTACCAATTATTCCCGGGATAATACCACAATTAATATTTTTCGTGCGTACTTTCGCTCCCAGCGCGCGTTTTAATCTGACGAACTGCGAAACGTGTCGGTATTTCGGATGAAACTCTTCAAGCGCCGCACGAGCGAAAATGCGATAATCCTTTGATATAAATCTGTGTAATGAAATCGACTGGTCGCGTTCGACGGCACTAGAAATCAGGTTTAATTGCACCCCGATAACGCAGAGCCGGGCTCGTGACGTTGAATTTTAATATAATATTAATGATGTGTCAAATCCTCTATTAAAAATAAATTGCTACAATATCGTTTTAATCTTTTTATCCGCGACGCGAAATTCGTATCGATTGAAAAAGTACGTCGCCAGGCGTCGTTTGATCTTTCCCAACGAAGGCGCCGGCGCTGCTTGTAGGAGGAATACCTAATGCGTTCACTGGGAGCGGGGGGGGGATACAGGTCATTCTGACAAATGTGTTTCACTGTAGGAATAATTGGTAATAACAGTTGTCAATGCAATAAGGCAAATTACAGTCAGGCAAATGGAGTTGCATTAGGCTGCGTATGCCCAGAGATAAATGCGGTATGCGCGCCGGTATCGGACTAAATAAGATATATCGACGTTTGATCACAAGACACGAGTATTAGCTCGCCAAAACAACGCGTGGCCGCTGTTACGTTCGTATCGAACCAATTAATTATGCTTCGTTATTAAGTACTCGCCGCGGCGTTCCCATTACAATTTCCGTGTAATAAACATTCGCTAATTACGCGGCTAATGGCCCGCGAAACTACTAGCTCGCGGCGAGTCGGCGCAACCTAACTGCGAATATAACCTACCTCAGAGTCTACTGCCTGCAGTGCAACCCTCCTTCTCGATCATTATTAACTTTATGATAATTCTACGCGTTCCCTTGCGAGCATTAACGTCCGCCTTTGTTGCAAGTCCAAAAGACGTTCTGTTACTTTTTTGGATCTTATTTAAAAAATACGATTCTGAAGTTTGCATTGTTGGAATGCAACGAAATTTACGAAAAAAAATTCTAATGAACCGAAAAGATCGTATTTGATATAAAAAGTTATTATAACGATTAATCGTTATAATAATTTTAGCATCGATGGAATCATTTTTTTGTTTTCGTTGCATTCTAAGGATGCAAGCTTCAACATCGTTAAAAAACCAAATTTGGATTCATGGCATTTCAAAGATATTCCACCTTCACTGTGAAAGGTTTTTTCTAGAATTTATCCATTTATCGACACACTTTTTGCAGGCCGTTAAAACTGCTGAACTCTGATTGGTCAACTTCTGTCGTTAATGTCTCGAGAAGAATTTATAGGTTGTAAATAGTCATTTTTTCTCGTGTGCTGGGTAGAATATACCCGCATACAATGACCCAACAGTGACGTAAAATTACATAGTAGGTAAATGAATATATTATTCAGCTCTACCGAACCGGATATTTCCCTTTACGGAATGTTTATGGCCGTCGTAAAGCGAAGGAAATATACAATAGGCGGTGGAAAATACAGTTTCGTTGTGTTAAAAAATAATGCCTACACACGGAAACTATGGAGCACCTTATTCATAATCCTCTATTAAATAGTTCGTGAGCAACCATTGTTGTCGATTTATTCGACCTAAAAAAACACAATTGAAAAAAATTGCAATTTTTGAGGGTCGACTTTAAAATTCTGCGAAAAATTGAAAAGTCGAGATATCGCGTTCCGCCTTGGGGCATTCTCTTCGTTTAAGGGTTTTCTTTCGAACGCAAAAAGAATAATCCAGAGTCCATTAAACCAACGAAAAATTACATTTATTTTAGTCAAGTGACAAAATTCGAAAAAAAGTAAAAAAATCAGTTCTCGCGTTTTTCTCCTCGATTTTTTTTTTATTCGTAAGATTCTGACATTGTCGTTCGGAAACGCTCGAAGGGTGGACGCTGGGGTTGAACGGCAAGGAGTACACAGCTCGTTATCGCGATTCTGGCCGTCGCGTCCGCGTCCCCGCGATCCGTATTCTCCGGGCGCGGGTGCAAGAACGCGGTTGGGCGAGCGCCGCGCGCGCGCGATTCTCAGCCCGAGAAAGGACGCCCGGTGCGCGAGTGCGACGTAAGTCAGGAATCTTTAATGCCGTCCCGTTAAACCGCACGAGCGGTCCTGAGTTATTGCCGTTTCCGGGTCGGCGCGAGCACGGCGATATATCACGCGCCGTTAACTCGGTTTCCCTGGTCTTCGCCGTTGGAATCGGCCGAAGAGTCACCCGAAAAAGTAGGCAGCCAGCCAGTACCTCTACGTACGTACATACATGTATATGTATATACACCGGGGATTCCATGCCAAGTCGATCTGTCTGCCCCTCCTTTGAGATTTGATTCACGATTTTTCAAATTATAAAAATTCCATAATTCTCCCAAATTTGTTTGTTTGTTATTCACATAAAAACAATTCGATTGTCCATAGGTTTGCAAATAAGTTAAAAATAATTGTCAGCCTAATCTGACCTTCCGGACCTCTGAGATTTGATTTACGATTTTTCGAATTATAAAAATTCTATGATTCTCCCAAATTTTGGATTCACATAAAAACAATCCGATTGTCCACAGGTTTGAAAAAAAGTAAATAACATTGTCAGCCGGAGGGTTGAAATCACTTGGCGCGAAATGTCCTGTATATCTGTTATACCCAACTATATACAGCACGAACGGGTTTGCAAGCGCGAGAAAACTCTCCTTTGGGTCGTCCCGGTGAAACGCACTGCCCCTGATTTCGTGCACGAAGCTGCTGGCTGATTTACACCCTCCGGTAGGTGGCGTTGCCACCAGCGCGAGAAGAAAACGCGCCGGGAACCAGAAAAATTGCCGGGGCTCTTCTTCGTGTTTTCGCCCTTTCTCTCTGGCACCGTGTCTCCGCAGCCAGAGCGGAAGAAGAAGAAGAGCCGCGCGCTGCAGTTCTGGCCGCAGAACGCCTATTTTATCGCGACTTTATACTCCGGCACCGTTAGTAACCACCCCGTCCCCTCCACTTTTCCCACTTCCTACGTGGTTAGGAGTGAAGGAGAACGGCAATTATCCCACGTTTCCGACTCCGCCGACGAAACTATTTTTCCAATCTCTCACTCGTTCGCTCACCTTCCACCGACTTTACCAGCGAAGTTACAGTGTCACTCGCTCAAATCTACTGTGCACAATTTTTCCCAATTTTCCATAATATCAGATTTGTATTTTGAACAGTCGATTAGTATCTCGAAAACTTTCATTGACACTCACGATCATTCGCTTTAACCTAAAATTCGCACAACCAACTTTATCTATTCCGCGAGAATTCTCGCGTTTGTTTTTTATTCGCCCGACAATTAGCAACTGAAAATGGTTTGGCCGCTGTTTCACTTTGCGATCGAGTGCACCGAAGTTTGTTGCGTTAAATGGCTTCGGGGGAAAACAATGAGAAAAGTTGGTCAATTAGTAGTTAGACGCGAGGTAAACGCAATGAAGTTCTAATAGTCATTTTAATGGTTTCAAAAACGGTGCTTACAGTTGGGTGTACACGACAATTTGTAACCTAAATCCTGTTCTTTCCGAGGCACAAAAATATTCATTAAACGATATTGAGCACAATAACAAAAAATTCCAAAAATGACAATCCAAATGTCTCAAAGTTCCTGAAACTGATTGCTACCATATTTTTTTTATTTGATTCCTGCACGAATGCCATCATTAGGCTAACTGATTGGTACTAATAAAGGGGTCAGTGTCGAGTCAACGCGACAATAGTTTCGCGACTTCGCAGACACAATGGACAGTGGTTTAGCGAAGGGATGGCTTAAATATGAGGTAGCGTATAGGGTGCAGGTGCCGACACAAGTGCCACGGTCGACGGATCATTGATGTATATAGTATGAGCGCGTGCACGGCATGATCATTCCGAGTCTCGGGGCGCTGGTCGAGTCGGGCAGCACCGGGCCCTCTGGCGAGGAGACCTTAATGGCCCTTTAACCTGCAGCCCCCCTCTCTCCCCTCACCCCCCTCCCCCTTCGCATCGCGACCGACCGAGTAATTACGGAGTTAACCGATGCAAATTACAATAATTTACGCTCAGGAAGTGGCGGGCCTCCGTTTGTTTCGGTAGTACGTACCCATCCATATATAAATATATGTACCGTCTATATATATATGTGCATGGTATGTATCTGCTCGTTGAGAGAGTGCCCAGGATGCATCGACGGTGGAACGCGAATCGTTCGAAACACTATCTGCATTTTTTATACGGCTTAAGCGAGCCACGAGCCCTCTCTCTCCCTCTCCCTATTGCCCGCGGGAATCGCGTTCCCCGGCATTTCCTCATCGACGGCTCTCCACCCCCGAGCTGCGCAAATCTATATGCATTATTCGGGACGTGTTTCGATGTGTTCCGGATAGTCCAACCCCAACGCGATGATGCCCCCTCGTTGGGGGGGGGGGGGGGGGGGGGGAGGGGTTGTATCTCGTTGGAAACGAATGTACGATCGTGTAAGTACGTGCGAATACTCGGATAGCCAAAACTTGAATAACATTTTGGCTATGGGAAGGATTTGAGTATTACTTTCGATCATTATTGTAGACGGAGAAAATTCTCCTACAGAAACGTGACACCTCTCGTTAAGGGTGCCTGACTTTTTTTCCATGCCTTTAGTTGTTGTCATAGCTTTTCATATCCGATATGATCATTTAGGTGCATTAAAATTAATTGGTAAAAATGTTCGTTGCATTCCAACGATGCAAACTTCAATATCTTAACGTGACAGCTTTTTTGTCACCAAATTTATGTGGATTCCGATGTGTCGTGTCACATTTAACGCAGAGCATTTTACAACGAAATTTCACTGCGCGCAGTGCAAAATCCTCGGTGGGTCAACTTACCGAAGACCGCCCCGAGGAATCCATAAATTATACCGGAGACACCGAGCGACATACCCGAGAGCGTCTGTAGAATTCGGTGGTTAATTCAGTATATCGCGTTGCTGCGAGACGAGTTTCCTCCTGCGCGATGCGTTGAAGTGAGTTGGATGACAAACGAGTCTCCGACTGTCACGAGCACATAGCGTTCAGGAGGAGAGAGAGTCTGGCTGCCGCTGCTCCCGGTGTTTGCCGATGTATAGGATATATCGGAGACTCCACGAATTAACGGGTTGTACGCGCGGGGGCGTCGAAGCGTCTATATGTGTGCGTATGTGCCGGAGGTTCGTGCGGCGAGAGTTCGGAATCGCCGAAATTCGTGCGACAACATTCGCACGAGCAACTTTGCACCTCGGATGCGCGGCGCGGCGGTGGCACCGGGGGCAACGGCTCGTTGCGCGCCGCCGCCCGATCGAGTAGAGGGCGGAGATCGTGTACATCAGTGGGTCGGGGCGCGGGGGGAGAGGGGGAAGAGAGCACACGTCGTGCGGGAGAAAGAGAGAGACGGAGAGAGATATATGCGGTGTATATAGAGGGCCGAAGTGGCTGCATGGTAATTAGGGAGTACTGTAGATATGAATCAAGCGAGGTCAGCGGGGACCCGGTGGCGGTGCAACCCTTTATTAATTTGTAATTGCGAGCGCAAGGGAAGCCGTTGGCTGGCCTGGCCAAGCACACGGGGTCTTCCCTCTCCCTCACTCTTTCTCTCTCTCTCTCTTTCTCTGTCTCTCTTCCTCACTCTCTCTGCATACCTCGAGCACCGTCCGCGCGTGGTATAGCTTTTCGTGAAATTACAGGTCTGTCGCGGCTCGTTGCTACCACGGAGATTTACTAACTCGGCTCTGAGACACTCACTTCCGGTTGGCGAAGCCGTTTACAAATCTCGAGAGCGTCCTCTCCCGCGCGGCGGCGGCGGCAATCATCTTTCACGCACGCACATGTCCGTACCGTCGTCCCATTCAGCCATTTGCGTATATCCACTGTGTACATCGTACGATTCATGTCAATGTAACTCTTTTTCACGCTTTTGAATGTAGCACAGGTTACATGGTCACTTTGTAGGACGTGAAGTAGCCACGTTAAATTAAAAATTGTGATCAACAGTGGGATGGATCCGAGAGGGACGAAAAAATATGAATGAAAAAACATGAGAGAGTCCACAGAAATGTCTTATAACATCTCCAACGGCGTGAATGTACCGTCTGACTGTCGCAACTTTCCGGTGGCGAGTGCTTGCCTTGGCGAATCGTGTGTTACCACATAAACCTGTCACCCAAACGTCAGACTGCGTTTTTTCCAGAATATTGTCTTGTCCGGTAGGCGCTTACAGGGTTATACCGAGCTCCGGGTGTTAATATATCCATCCATCCATCCATCCGTCCGTCCATCCGTCTTGTACGGTCTGGAAATGGGGACCCACGAAGCGAGGGTATGGTACGCGTTCAACGGGGGTCCGAAGAGAGTTCGAGTGTGCCATTAGGCCATCTGTCTTCGGCGCTAATGATTGGACGTCCACGTGTCGGCGATGCCTCGGCTGCCGTTCGTGGTTCCTACAATTGTATACACTCAGCCAGGCTAACCCGCTGCCTCCCTCTCTCTCTGGCTCTTCCTCGAGACACCCCCATGTGTGTGTGGTGGCCTCGGCAACGTTACTCCTTATCTCGAGAGAAGCAGCCACCGAAATCCCGACGGGGACAGCGAAAACCCCGTGTACCCTAAGCTACGTGTGGATACGTGCGACTACGACACGTGGTGCGTTTTCAACTGGATCGTTTTCGACCGGAACCCCGAGGTATTTATCATTCCTGTTGGCAACCCTGGTACCCTACTACGTACTACCCTCTGTCCAACCTTCCAGACCCCCACGGGACGCGCCGACGAAAGAACGAATGTCGGAGCGCGAAATAATTGCCTCGCGAAAGGATGAGGGATGATAAAGGGTTGACTCCTCGGAATCAGATTACTGGAGCCATTCGAAAATCTAGTCTTGCGAATGATAATATATACTATATAATAAACTATGATTAGAGTTCATAATGCCTTCACGGTGCCTTCCAGATGTCCAGATGTATAAAAACCCAGCGACAGGCGACACCTAATAAAAACCCTGCGGTGCGCAGTGAAAGTGCCAAGTATTCCAGGAAAATGTAATGAAAATAACGGCCTTATATCACGTGTGTACGCTTACTCTTTGTGCACTTATCCATCTGCATACAGACCGCATCCTGGCCGGCTTAATACAAGGGTCCCATGTTCGCGGCATACATATGGGCAAAATTCCAGGCCAGATCAGTGAGGATTGCCGGGGCCCCGCCGAGCGTGTGTGGTAGGTTGCCACGGAGCGTTCCAACCTTGGAATTAACGAAGCTGTCAGAGCGCGCGGGCCCGGGGTGGCTACACGGCATTCAGCACGTTGCATACGCGAGGTGTGCTTGAGGTATGCGCTCACCGCATCGCTGACTCGGCTTCTACTCTTCGCCGAACGCGCGCGCGGCAAAGGGTACAACGGTGAGCAAGCGAGCCGCGAGGTTGGCCAGCAGATAGCGGGTTGAGCGCGCGAAGTGAAGATACGCGGCGCGCTCACCTCACTTCGGATTATCGCGCGGGCACCGCAGAGCTCAGTTTCATTCCCTTAACGAATTCGCCGCGAACGTGCGCTGCTTTCAACGCGTGTATGTCTTATCTCTCGACACACGACGCTGCACCGATATACCTACCGGTCAATTTATTATATAGTCTCTCCCGTTGGTCTCATTCCAACGGGTTATTTCGTCGACGGGGGGCTATCGATTATTGCGACGATATTGGAAACACCGATGCGCTTGCTGGCGAATATTTTCTGGCTTGCTAATGGCAACAAGGAGCATGTAGTAAATAGGATGATACATAGAAGATATTGACAAGGTTTGCCTTTTCTTCTAGGCTGCGATAATATGACTTGCCCACTTCTGTATCTAATCAAGAATGCAAAACAGCTTCAGTTGGCCTACAACTGTAGTCTTCTTGTAAGGAATGACGACGATTGGTACATTGCTGGCTTATCGTTAGGATTATAACGTTGACCGAGTTCAGATTAGTTGCATACAAACCCAGTGCACAGCGTTTAGCACGCGTACGTTTAATCTTGAAACACACGACGTTTCGCCGATACCAGGTGAATTTATTATTCAGCCTCTGTGGCCGAGATCTTCGGGTCAATTTAGCCGATGCAGAAATCGATTCTTGCCACGATATTCGAAACTCGATTTTGCCGTGGCAACGGACGAGTATAACTATCGCGGATAATATAGAATGTAGTATTGCAGAGAAAGCTCCGACGATGCACTGAAAGATTCATAGAGACGATTAGCCCGAGCCATTCAACCGTAACGGAGAGTACGCCGACCTCTCTGTTCCTCTTTCTCCTCCTCTCTCTTTGTTCGGATTGCTCTCGACTCTGTAGCACCGAGTTCCCTCGATAATCCAGCCTACCTGACTTATATATCCCAGCGCACTTACCGTTTCAATTTATACGCGCTCGAAGAGCATAAGATTGTGTAATATGCCCGGCGAATGCCACGATACGCCCCTTGTATTTACAATCGCGTGTGCGCTGTTTAGGTGCGACTGGAAAGTTGGTCTACGAGACACAATCGATATCAGCGAACGTATATTTTACCAGCTGTCACAACCGGCGACCTAACTTCAAGCTTCCTTCGAGTATCCACTGTGGCCATTTGCGTCGCAAACTTAATTGACCGAGTGAGACGCAATCGTCAGCTGCAGCGATGAAAGGCGAGAACGGAAGAAAGAGGAGCCAGTTGTGCCTCAACTTTCTCTCAGACTGCCTCTGCTAATGACGATTCGTCATTTTCCGCGCAGTAGTCTTTTTTTTTGTAAGGTGACTGGACTGGAACAGCTGCTGAAAAAAGGAGATCCATGTTTCATAAATTCCAAGTAAATGCGAGTTATCTTTGTTATCATTTGTTATCAGTTATCATTAGCACAGCCAATCTCAGACTGGCTCTGTTAATGACGATTCATCATCATTCCGCAGTAGTCTTTTGTTTTGTGAGGTGACTGAACTGGAACAGCTGCCAAAAACAGGTGACACATGTTTCACAAATTCCAAGTAAATGCGAGTTATCTTTGTTATCACACTTTACGAACTTTACAGAAATTTCAGTTAGCAGTAAAAGATATTCCCAGTGTCACTTGAACCCAATTCGTGGTGCCATAAAATGGTACTTTTTTTTTGCATCCGCACGGTCGTGACTCACATGGCACATGGTTCACTCGTTTCTCTCGAAGGTTACATTACGAAAATAGTCGAAAGTCGTCGCGGGCGATTCGTTTCAGTCGGAGCGTGCGGTGCACCTTGCGGTATTTTTGGTGACATTAATTCTCCATCACGCCAGTGCCGTCTCCACGAAGAGTTTAACGATCTCCCGCAGCAGCTGTACGAGCCTCTGTGCAACACGAATGATAAGATATATATTTCCTCCCGCGAGCTGCAGTTCATTTGAACCAGCAGCGTCCTCGTCCGCTTCACCGGCTGACTCGGCTCGTCATTCCTTATCCCGGCATCTAAGGTGATTTGTCACATATTTCGTGACGCATCTCGCGGCGATACGTATCTCCGTTGCTATTCTTAGGCAAGTCGAGTTTCGCAGCCGAAGGTTCTCGCGCGCACCTGGTCGCGCACACCCAAGTCCATTTGCCACACACGGCAGGTGTGTTGGATTGTTCGCGGCGAGGAAAAATAATAATAAGGGTTATAAGCGTGAAATAATATTCGCGGTTCACCTGTACACGCGGCCGAGTTGAGTGCAGGTACATTCGCACACATTTGGCGCTGGTTATACTTGCTCCTGCCGCGCTGATATCCCGCAGGATTTTTCTGGCTGTTCGTTGGGCGGCTGCGAGCAGAAAGAGAGAGAGGGAGGGGGGAGAGAGAAAGAGAGGGGTTGGGAGGGGGTGAGGACGTCGCGGTCGGTGGTTCCCATTCTCGTTTCGCGGGACCCCGACGCTGCTGCTGTTGCTGCTGCTGCTGGTGAACAAGTTTACGAGCCGACTGGCGCTAAGTCCCTCGTGTGCAGCTCGCGCCCTATACACGCCCTACGCCAAAAGGTGCATCTCTCACGTTCGCCGTGTTTAAATAAGCCAGGGGATTTCGCCGTGACGTAATTTCGGGCGAAGGTACAAGCCGCACGAACACCGGGGCGAATATCCCGAAACACCCCGACCGGGGGGCACTAAGGCGAGAATGAAAAATGTAGGCACCCTGTAAAATAAGATTATATCGAGGATATTTCGCGTTGGGCGCCGCGTGTCAAGATTCCGCGGCTTTTGTGCCGCTGCACCGGGGTCTTGTGCATACACCGGGATGACTCGTGAGGAAAGAATTTCGTCGTATAAATGTTCAACTTTGTACAGGTTTGTACGAAGCTTTCATAGGATGTACAGTGTGTACAACCTATGCTTCGTACAATGAGACTGTACAATGTACAGTCTCGTAGGGTCTTACAGTGACCCCGACGGTCGCCAATTTTGGCAGCCAGTCTTTTATCAACGGTGAAACAGGGCCAAGCGAACCGGCCCATTACTGACACAGCGCTGGGCTTCAATATCGTGGGCCCATCAGGCATCGATGCAGTTGTACACCAGCCCAGTACTGGCCACCATTGTTGGCCATCGATGGTGACCCTTATTAGCAGCTCGCAATGACCCTGGTCACATTATTGGTAGACCCGACTAGCCGAGAAACTGTTGTCGAGCAATGAGCACTGAGCACCGACGGTCAGCAATGTCACACAGGTCAACCGGCGCCAACAACTATCGCGTCGGTCGCCATAACTCGGTCAAACTTTGGCCCCGTAATCACAGCCCCTCAACACGTGTGGCGCAGTATATGGTCTCGTTGAATATCGCCGTAAGACTCGCTTGGCAAAAGGTTAAAGAACCGACCTCGCCTTTATGTATGCTGCATATTCCTCACCTTCAGAGCGATAGTGCAAGCTGATAAGGCCAACGTTTCCCACGTAATAACCGCACTGAGCCGCGACGAAAAACCTCCCAGTAGAGAACACGCTTTCATATTTATCGCTGGTGTCAAATATCGAGTATCGAATATCGAGTCGTGAGATAAATTAGCCGCGAAGCAGGCGGCTATAATAGGAAGGATGCGGAATCTCGAGTTCGCAGGCGAACGCTTGTTAATGTTTCATACGACTGATCGCGCGATTCTCGGGCGTAACGTTTATACCTTTTGCATTATACATGGAAACACCGATGTACAGGGCGCATACGACGGCAGACGACGCAGTGCGAGCACAGGTCACATTCAGTGTACTCCCACGATAATGCACTCTGGCCTGGCCCGTGTCTAGGACCAGAGCTCCATACCCACCCTATATACACACTGCATTGGCAGTTGTGCCATTGTGAGTGGAGCGCTTCAATAGTTCATGCGCGCAGTCGGAGTGACGTTCATCTAGGTCCATATCCACTGGTTATGGGTCGTTTCGCAGCGAGAGCGTTTCCCCGGGTTCTGCCTGCTGCCAATCTTTGGAAATCTCGGCAACGCCGGGGGGATGAGTTATAGAACACGCGTTCGATGTGCTCGAGAATGCAAATGCTCGGCGAGCTTCTGCATATACAACGGGAGGGCCCTATTCAGTGTATAACATCCACGGTCAGCACTTCAATTATGCCTCCCTCCACCTCTATGGCTTCTGAATTATTAAGTCAACGTCATTTGATCATAGAACACACACATCGCTCTCTGTGTATGTGTGCAGGATATTCTGAAAAAAGAAAACAGGGAGTGGTCGCATCGACATTGTGGAATAGAGGTCGACCATTTGAAAAGGTGACATTGTGGGGGTTTCATGATGGCATCGTTGGACTGGGAACCTAATCTAGGATTTGAGAACAAAGGAATGTCGAAGTCTATTAATTTTTAAAGCACGTTGTCACCTTAGATTGCTCGAAAATGGATAGCACCTGACGAGGCTGATCAGGGTTGCATTTGCTGCCACCTGAAATGGTTCTGACGTGAGGTCAGGCGATCTGAAGTCACTGCGGAGTCTAGTGACTCGGGCGATGCTGCCAGATTTCCAAATCCGTACATTCGACATTAACTTACCTGGGAATGTACCCGGGGTATGCAGAGCAGATACCAAAGACAAGCGGTAATATTTCACGAGCAGTCTGGCGGAGAAAGATAAGGCGCTAATGGCACGTACTATTTCAATATAACTGCGTCAAACTGCGAGAGGCAAGCGGCGCTCTCGCAGCAGCAGCAGCAGCCGCGTTGCTCTTAATAGAAAGCTATCGGCGTGCGAGTTGCCTCGTAAACGCTCGAGAAACTGCGCTCTCTCGTTTACCGGAGAGAAATTGGGATCGACCTGGTGCCTTGCGAGGAGGGTGGCTCAAACACATCGTTGTGCCACCAGCCACGTCCATCACCTACCACTATATTCTCCTTAGACGCACACACACGAACCTGCGCCACACACACCTTCACCCTCACACTTAACCGATGCACCGAGGCCGTACACACGTGGGTCCCGCCGTCTTTGCTCGCCAGCAGCTCCTTTATACGCTGCATGCTCGCTTCGCCAGCACTTTTTTTTTACACTCCCTCTTCCTCCTCTCGTTCTTCGAATGCCGCTGCGAGGAAGGCGATCGCCGAGAGAGACTTCTCACTCGTTTCTCACGCTCCCTCGTGCCTCGCGCGCGGCCAAGTGGTCCGTATGTGTATACAGCTTACTTAGGTACTTGCAATTACCTATGTGGTGTCTGACAGGTAACGTCGAATGACCGCGATTGTGGCGGAAGTGTCGAGAGACGACAATGCGACGATGCTTTTATCGTTTTGATATTGATTTTTTATCGTCATTTGACTCTTAAAATGATGGTGAAGATGGAGTTTTATCAAATAAATTGTTATAACATGCATTTTCATAAAATACAATGTATAAAATATGAATTGTTAGGCTTCGTAAGATGATTTCAAGAAATTTAGGTGTGTCGCATTGGTTGTGATATTGCCGGACATTTTACGCCTTCCGACCGGTCAGAATTCGCGCTAACGTCGCAAGATCCGTCGCCGATCGCTGCAACGTGTCCTCGTCGAGTGTCTGGGTTCGCTGGAATCGTAGCTCACGACCGCGAATCCACTTGGTCGTCGGAGACGGACTCCGAACCCGTTGGCCTACGCATCGAATTAATAAGCTTTACTATGCATGCACCGGCCCATGAAATACGATACCGAGGTCCGCCTGGAACTCTCCTACGGGCACGCATATATACAAATTCTACCCTGAATACTATAGCGGCGTAGGAAAGCCGCTTTGTACCCAAACGGATGCCTCAGGCCTCCCTTTCTCTCTCGCTGCCCCTCGACTACTCCCGAGCCCTTTCAGCCTCCGGGTTATATACCTCCGTCTTCGTGCTTGCCCTTCACCCTCCCCCTCCTCCCTCCAATCACTGCGCGCGCTTACACGCGGCCACTCGTGAGCGCTTCTCGACTCAACTAACTAGACCTCTGTAGCTAACCAACTGCTGCTTACACACTGTGATAACGTAAGATTCCACGGTGCTCTCTTCCGGTCGATTAAGTCCAAGAAAATGTCCGCTGGAAAATTAGTTTCTCCGCTGTGAAATTCTTTCGCGGGTCGGTCAAGTGAATTGATTGATTAAAAATAAAAGATCGTTTTAAAAAACGTAAGATAATAAAAAAAGAATAAATTTGCTGCCAACGGCTTATTTATCAATATTTTGCAATGTAAATTTGTAAAAATATATAGTTCAGATGTTGAATTATTATATGAAAATTAATTAAATAAACTAGCATTACATGGATTGTCTAAAAAAATTCTTGAAAAAATGCTTTTTTTCACCAAATTAAACTTACCCTTAAATATCTTGAAAATTATATCGAAATTTATATATGATTAACTCGCTGGCAGGTGGCGAGAATTTTTCCTCAATTTTCAGCGAATTTCAATTGTTGGGAAATAATTCAACGCAATATTTCCAGGCGGATGAGAGCGTCTAGTCCCTTTTTGCGTTATTACTGTCATGAGCCGAGGAAGGATGATGCGAATTGAGAATGTTTTTTTCCCCTCTTCCACCTCATCGGGGGCCACCTCTTGCTTTTCTTTGCGCCGTACTAATGAGCATTACGTCTGAAGACGCGCGCGCAGACCGCGTAGACTCCGCGATATCTCGAGTGGAGAGACGCTGCGTGGTGGATGCGGCGACTGCCACACGCAGCAACACTGGATGCCGTGTGGAAACGGCTTCTCCGGCGCAGAGTCCGAGAGGTCTTCCAGAGAGAGAAAAAAAAAACGAGAGACGGAGAGAGAAAGAGAGAAGAGGAGCCTGCGGCGTCTCAGGGGTTTTTGCCCGCGTGCTCAGCCGTTCGTTCGCCTCTCTCTCCGTCGACCAACTGAATTAGCCTCGAGGCACTCTCAAATCGCCCCCGAACTCTTCTTCCACCGACTCGCGAATCCGCGCGGACTCTCTCGATCGATTCTCCTTCGCGAAACCATCCACCGAGGCCGGAAAATAAAAGGATCGCAATTGCAAGCGGCTCGGAAATGTGTACATGACGCGAGGTCGATGAGGATTGGGCGAATGGAATTCCAGGAAATATTTGCATATTTATTTCTCCGACAAATGTGACTGGCTAAAAGCTTCCGGAAAACGTGGTGAAACTATTTTATTTAGAAAATAAAAAAATATATATTGCGTCACTCTGATTAAGGGCTCTGATAATTTCGCACCAATTTCGCAAATTTTTTTTTATCAGTATAATTTAACAGGTGCATAAATAAAATTTTCATAGCAATCTCGTTTTCATATTCGCAGAATAAATAAGCAATATTTTTCAGTCACCTGTTGATTTTTGTTGTCTTTGTTTCTAACGTTCTTGCCCCGACCCAACCCGCATAATGGGCCGAGTATAGAGTGAGCGAAAAGCGTTCGCCGCAATAACGATAACTCGCCGAGTCGTTCGGCGAGCCCGAACATCTGGTTGCTTTGCATATCCACTCGAATATAATCCAATATGATAGCGGTTTCCCTTGGGTCGAGCGAGAGAGCCGCGCGCGCCGGTTTCTTTTTCTTATCGCCGCAGCAGGTTCGTTCGTTCAAGGCCTTTCGTACATTTGAGGAACAGAGTACAGAGTCGGATTAACGCGTGTGTGTACCTTTGTATATACATGTATAGTGTACATATGTATATACACGTAGGTGTACCGCTATAAGGTCCTTCGGAAACCGCAACGTTTGGCAGGGGACCAGCAGGGATTGCGGTCGAAGCATCGACGGCGCACAAACCACTCCCGACTTTTCTCACCCCCTCCCCCATTCCCCTCCCCCCGGCGTAGACGCTTCGGAATCGGAGAACCCAACCGAGTCCGGAGTTAACGTCCTTCTCCTCCGAGGCCCAGACTATCAGGGGGTGGGGGGTGGGGGGTCACCCTTCCTGAACAACCGCCGACTGTCGATCTCGGAAGCAATTTTCGTTGCCGCTCTGCTCGCCTTTTGGCATACGCACTTTTTCTTCAACCCACCCTCCGACGCTCACCTACACCCCCGGGGATACCGCGACTTTTACTGGCCTTTACCCTCTGCCTACGTGACCCAACGCTTCTTTGGGTTCTCTCTCGTCGTCGATATGCTAACTCGACGCAACTATGCAAGTTCGCGAAATTTGTAGATGCCACGCGGGCGATGCCGATGGAATGACAATTTTTTAGGTGGGTTTGGGGCGGTTTTTGCTCATGTATGGATAGTGAGATTTATTTGGGAAGAATCGTATTATTGCATTTTTTAAATATAATTTATAAATACATTATCCAAGGGAAATTAATGCGGATTCAGTATATAAATTATAATTTTAATATAAATAAATTTAATGCCACTTTGTGAAGACGGTAGATTGAAATAGGAATAAAAATAAACGAGGGTGGAATTCGAGGCGTGTTGGCGGGCGACGCCGATGGAATAATAATTTTTTGGATGGGGTTCATGGTGATTTTAGTTCACTTATGGATAGGGAGATTTATTTGAAAAGAGCCGTATAATTGAATTTTTTTTATGATTTAGAAATATATTATTCAAGGGAAAATAATGCGGATTCAGTGCATGCTTTTTTATTTAACAAATAAATTTCATGATACTTTATCAAGACGGTAAATTAAAATAGAAATAAAAAATTTACGTGAGTGTAATTCAGAACAACTTGGCGCGTAACGCCCCATGCATATGTCGTATATATACCGCGAGGATGGAACTGAGGCGTGCGAAATCGGCGTTCCGATTCGCAAAGTTCCGAGGGCCGCTGGCTCCGCGGAATCTTCGTGGGAACTTTGATATGAAATAATTCAAAGTTGGTCGTACCCGGACGACTTTTGCCACGGTAGAAGAGACGCCGCTCCTCGGGGTTGCGCATCGAACCGTAAGGCGCGTACCGGCCGCGCCGGAGGGATATAAAATTTCGTTGGCATTGAAATTGCACGAGCTCCCAGGACCATTGCGTATATCACTTCGGCACGTACTTCACGTCGGGATGATTTAACGCAACGTGACAATCTCGCTTCAGACGACTCTCGATCGTCTCAGTCTTGTCGATAAATTTTGCCAAGCGAAAGCCGAGCAAAAAGCGTCAACACTTACATTCACTTGCAGCATAAAATTGAAAAGTTACATTTTTGTAGATTTCAAGAGTCAATTGATGATGCAAAAAATGCAAAATCACTGCAAAATTACATCCAAAGAATGGGTTCATTTCCATTGAATATAATTTACTTAAAATAATTTTTTTAAATAAGAGAAACTTATTCAAAAGAAAAAAAATGTAAACGTGCGAACACGCAATAATTACCACTATTGAATGCACGTAAATCACGCATCGCCAAATTTAACAAGTGTAACGAGGCGTTTTACGCGAATTTCCACCGAAAGTTCGCTTCGCACCCAGACATTTTGCACATTTTGCACATTGCCGCTGGCAAAAATGAGGATACTGCTCGAGATCACAAGCGAAAGCGCACGAGAAATAAAAAAAAATCGCATCAGCGCCACAAAGACTTTTGATATATCAAAAGTCTTTGGTTGCATATATATGCAAAACTCGAGCTATTGAGCTCCGAGGGGATTTTTGTATCGGTTAGGTTTTTTCTATTTTTATTTTATTTTTTTGTTGATTTTTTTTTTTTCGTATTTCCTGCAACCCTCGACGTTGAGGTACGTCGTTGTATATATAGACGGCTGTGGCGGGTGGATGAGGGGGAGGGGGGAAAGGGGGCGGGTTGTGGGAATACGAAGACGGAATTGCATCGTCTATACCGTCGCTCCGAGGAGTTGCGTGTATATATACAACACGATCGACCGGTTTCCCTTCGATCGTCTTTCCGTCACCCCGCGAGTCACGCCGAGTTACTCTGCTTACGGCTGAGCTACAGGAGAATAAATAAAAAACTCAAGCTCACGGTTAAGCCAGCTTACAGATCCCACGCGCCGCGCCTCGACGTCGTCGAACGAGGCAAGTAGCACGTGCCGAAGACTATTTCTCATCGTTCGTGCTGCGCGATCTCCGTATAGTCATACGGTGATCGCTGTAGCGTCGAACCTTCGCTGTTATCGATAAACCCTCCCTTCGCGTTTATCTCACTCAACAAAATACAAACAACGTCGCGCATCCAGTATCCGTTTTATCGCTCACCATTTGCGAATGAATTTTTGGCCTGATTGCAGATAATTTCCGATATATTTGACGATGTTGAAGTTGGAATGCAAAGAAAAAAAAAAATATTTTTTTAATCCACTAAAAAAAGTTTAATGGCAGTGTTTTCAGGGGTAGAATATGCGACTTGAGGACGATGGTATAAGTTAAAAGTCGATATTTTGAAAAACTACATTTCGTCACCCCGATTTAGGCGGTTTTCGGCCCGGCGGCCAGATCTACGATTTCTGACAAACTGTTCGGCCAAAAAATTTTTTTTTTCAAAATCAACTAAAAAAGGGTTGTAACCGGTGTTTTCAGGGGTAGAATATGTGACTTGAGAACAATGGTACAGGGTAAAAATCGATATTTTAAAAAACTAAATTTCGTGACCCCGATTTGGGCGGTTTTCGGCCGGCGGCCAGATCTACGATTTCTCACAAACAGTTCGGCCAAAAAAATTTTTTTTTTTCAAAATCAACTAAAAAAGGGTTGTAACCGGTGTTTTCACGGGTAGAATATGTGACTTGAGAACAATGGTATAGGTTAAAAATCGATATTTTGAAAAACTAAATTTCGTCACCCCGATTTGGGCGGTTTTCGGCCCGGCGGCCAGATCTACGATTTCTGACAAACTGTTCGGCCAAAAAATTTTTTTTTTTCAAAATCAATTAAAAAAGGGTTGTAACCGGTGTTTTCAGGGGTAGAATATGCGACTTGAGAACGATGGTATAAGTTAAAAGTCGATATTTTGAAAAAATAAATTTCGTGACCCCGATTTAGGCGGTTTTCGGCCCGGCGGCCGCCATCGCGTGTGATTAGCCTAGTCATTTAAAAAAATGTGTGCAACCGCCAAATGACACTGATGCTCTTTCGCAGTTCGGGTGTTCGAGGGGTCGAACAAAGTAGATCAGGTATTAGGTGACAAAGTGGCCAACGGTTCCGAAATATCCGTTTCAAAGGGACACAATCGTCGGAGCTGTTCAGACGCTTATTCAATGACGCCCGTGTGTGATGGCCCCGAGGTCGACGTTAAACCGCGCGGAATTTCGGAGTAATCGCTACTCTATCCTCGACTCGCCCGCAAGGACTACGGGATTACCGATGGGGTGTTATTTTCGAGTGCAAACGCTTTGCTGTATACGCCGAGATAAAAGAGACTCCGCGTGTGTCCGCCAGAGCAGGCGATTCGAGCTGACGTGAGAGAAAGAGAACGAGAGAGAGTTCGTATATTCGACTAATGAGATTAAATGCCCGAAGCGGCTCTGCAATGACCATAGACGCGAGGAGAGCCCGTTGAGAGGGTGGGGGTGGTGAATACCACGTTTCACGTTTGCCCGGATCCCGAGGGAAGCGCCGGCTTTTTGACGACAATAAATAATCGGATGAACCGATAGTCGGGAACTTTGTGAGTCATTCGAGGGACAATCACGAGCTCATGGCATTGTGTACGCCGGAATACAGTCCCCCCCACCCCTCCACCCCGCGGGGCTGCGCAGCTTTTGCGCCCGCCTTCACGACCCTCGCCGGGAAAATATAATATCGTTCCTGCCTCCCTAGTCGTCGAGTGTATGTATACATATATATATATAGGATGCTCGTGTGCACAGGGCGATATTTTCACTCGACGAAATGTATTGATACATACGACGGCAAAGTGGTTCGTATAAAAGGACCCGGGATGTTCAGCCCCGCTGACTTTTCTCAGCGTCGCGACGGTGAAATGCCTCAATTCAGTGTCAGTGTGTGTTTTCGTTGTGATAATAGAAAATATTTCGTTTTGTCGATTGCGGTAAAATCACTGGCGAATCAATAACTTCACTCAATTGTTGATTCTCCAGTGATTTTACCGCAATCGACAATACCAATTTTCTTTCGCAAAAAACGCAAGGGAAAAAATTAATTCTCTCGTTTTTTTTTCTCGTCGAAAAGTTTGCACCTTTTCCACAAAACAGGAGAACCCAAGTGCTAAAAATTAATTAAAGAAAAAGAAACAACAAAATAATTCTCAAAGCATAAGCGCGTAAGTACATAATTACCAAACCGTCGCGCACGGCGCAATCTCACCGGCAAAACACCGCAACTATCGTGTAGTCAAATTACCTGCCCGGCGGGGGTTCTCCCTCGCCATCCACCGTCCATCCGGAACTAAGTGGTATCCTCTTCTTGTCTAATTAACCCGGTGATGTACGTCAGGGAATTTCGCAATTTTCCAAACTCAAATTCGCGTGGCAGTCGCGCGTCCATTTGGACAGTGGGTAGCAGCAGCATAGCATCAGAGAGTCAGAGAGAGAGGCAGCCCCGGCTATACCTGTCAGGGCCAGTCACTGGGCTTCGCGGCTGGCATCTCGTTTCCATCCACAAGCAACAGCAGCAGCAGCAGCAACAGCAGCAGCAACAGCAGCAACAGCAGCAACGGCACGTAGACCATACCCCACCGCACATGCGATGGGATTAAACAAAAATTGTGTTTCCGCATAGCTGTGTTTCTGTCCCTGGTCGGGTTGGAAGGGGCTGCAGGGGGGGGGGGGGGGGGGGGGGGTTGGAGGTTCGGGTTAGTAGAGGGTCGTTGCATGCTACGCCACAGCTATACAGTCGTCTGGTGTTGCTGCTAGCCGGTTGCTCCTACCTCGTTGGGCCACATACATATATAAAGCTGTGGCTGTGTATCGCAAGAGCGCTGGGCGAGCACTATACCGAGGTACCAGGGGGTGGTAGGGACGACGAGGTGTGGGTGAGAAGGGTGAGAGAGCGGTGGGGTTTGGGGTAGGGTGGCGGTCGAGTCGTTGGGGAAAACCGGCTGTTGCCCCGCACCCTACCCCAGCGCCCCCTCGCGCCTCGTTCTATGTACTACTGCTGCTGCTGGCTCAATAGAAACGCTATATCTGTATATCCCTGTTGAGAGAGCAGAGCACCGCGAGCGAGCGAGAGTGTACGGTATCCAACGAGGGGGAGGGGGAGGGGGAGGGGGGACCGCGAGGGTGTACGCGAGATAAGGGGGGTCGGATACGGCCGGGGTGTCGTCGAATCGTCGCGTCGGTGCGTGTTTTAATTTGACGTCACTCAGGACGTCAGTTCCATCTGGTGTTGCGAGGCCTCTTCTCTCACTGGCTGCTTCTCTCTCTCTCTCTCCCTCTTGCTATCTCTGTCTCTGTCTCTCTCTCTCTCTCTCTCTCTGTCCCTGTCTCTCTCTTCGGCCCCAACCGAACCCCCGCTCGCTATCACCCTTTCACCCCTCAACCCCTGGTCGCCTCTCCTCGTCGTCTCGCGTGCAGGATACGCCAGTCAGCCGGATTTAATATGAAACCAGTCTCGACGTGCGCTTGCTGCTTTGCGCGCGCGGGGATGCGCGGCCTTATACGGTACGCGCGTGGCGTTGCCTCTCTCTGCCATCGCCATCGTCGTGGCCGGTGCAACCGCCATACGTATACCTAACCTGCCTGGCCTGACTGGCCTACCATCGTCTACCTATCGGGTCGGTAGGATGGTAGTAGGGTATGGTGGGCAGGTAGGTAGGTAGGTGCCTGCCCTCTCTTTCGCATCCGGCAGCCGGTGTACGCATTGTCGCGTCCGAGCATCAACCTGATAAGCCGGATATGCATAATCAACCCCATGCACACGCCATGCCCATACGCACAAAGCGCGTGCCCTCGTATTCGTCCTGATATACCTCGCGGCCAGGCTCTGCGGCGAATATATCCTTCTCCTCGCTTCTCTCCGCCCGACCGCAAAGGGCTTCCGACCATTATTCCTCTATGCTCACGGGACTTCACGCAAGCACCCACCACCGCCGCCGCCGCCGCCACATGGAAGTGCCACAGAAGGCACTTCTGTGTCATGGCCTGCAAAACCCTAGAAATTACGAGGGATATATCAGTGCGCCATCAAAGGAGTTATTTGTTGCCCCATTGTTGACGTCAACTTTCTTGGTCACTCTTTGCTGAATCTGAGAACAGGTTTTGCGTGATTGACAGTTGGAAACAGATTTTTTTTTCTTGACTTGCGTGTGGTTTGGTGCCCACTCTGATAACTCCAAAGCTGAGTATTTACTTTCCCCTACTTGGGTTTCCATTTTCAAGATTATGATGTCCAATGAAGCAGTCATTATTGAATGCTAATCTTAGTATAACGCCTGCAAAAGTTAGACTGATCATTGAAAAGGGTACTTTCAGAGTTGTACATGGGAACCACGCATGACCTTCAATCCGGTGTTATCAGGGCTACTGGCGAGAAATATTCTGGGTCGTATCTCTGATAAAAACCGCGGTAAACGGTTCTCCGGCCATCGCGGGGTGCTCTGTATATTTATACCTATCCCAGCGGGGTAGGAATATAGAGAGTAACAGACGGAAACATAAAGGCGAGTGAGGAAGGGATACGGTAACGGAACGGGAAAACTTGGTTACGCTCAAGAACCGGAAGAAATGCCCAGAGAGAGAACCCGGCAGCAGGAGAAGCAGGCCGGAAGGATTATTATTTATACGTCGGTCTGGCGAGAGGCCGGGGCCAGTAAGGGCCGGGGAGTGGGGGGATAAGCCGAATCCCGATCTGGCCGCGAGAGCGCGTAAGCCAGCCTTAAGCTTGGCAATCCTCGAAGGCGGAAAACGCCTGCTGCTGGTCGCGGCAGCATCAGCAGCAGCGCAGCTAAAAAGCATCCGCGTAATGCGAACCTTCCGGCCGTCGGTTGGTCCCTCGGTTTGGTCTCAGCCCCGCGGACTCTCACGACCGTCTTTCTCCATCTCCTCCGCCGTCGTCTCGCTATGGATCGCATCTCGAGTTAGTTTACTCGCGTGGTGCGTCCGTCCGCCCGTCCTTCCTTTCTTTTTTTTTTTTTTTTTTTTTTTTTTCCACGAGCGAGCAAAAGCGACCCTCGACTCGAAGCAACTTCTCGTCTCGGGGGAGGGAGGGGGCGAACCGCCGAGTGCTTTCAGAGTCGTGCCGTATCCTCTCGTCGCTTGTGTTTCACCTTGGTAATTCTGTAAATAACTGCCCGTGGCTGCGCACCCTGTTTACGCAGCGCGGAAGAAAGGGAGCAGCATCAGCCAGCAGCAGCAGCAGCAGGCAGCAGCCAGCAGACCCGAGAGAAGGGTGCGGAGCCGCCTCCGCCGGTGCTTTACTACAGTAATTCTAGGCTCCCCGCGAAATCCGAAAGGAAAACGGATTTTTCCTCAGCCCTCGGGCCAACAAAGTCCCGGGGATTTTCTCTATCAAAACTTGGATTAGCTATCCGCTGAATCGAGGCGCACCGGGGTTGGAGCCATTTGTTCCGAGTTTTGATCCGAAAATATCTGGAATGCTTTTCGTGCGATATAACCGCGGTGGACGTTTTGGTGGACCCAAAAGGAATTTTTTTAACATGGAAAATAAATATATACTAAAGGTGCTTACCAGCCGCGTGTACTTTTTTATCATCAGACGCCAAGTCCTTTGATAAAAAAAAATAAATTAGTTCGGGCCTACATAATAATAATAATAATAATAAATAGTAATTTGACAGGGTCCAGGCTGAATCCCTAGCCGGATAAATCGTAGACTTGTGTGTGTATATATGTGTAGATATATATATATACATATATTCTGCTTGGTCTTATAGATGAATTGTTAGCTGTCGATCTGACGCACCGAGAAGCTTCGCCTCTCGGCGAAACGCTATTTACCTCATCCAGATATTTTGCAAAATCCAATATCTCACTGGATTCCTAAGGAGAAACGGCTGGAGAAGTCAGACAGACGAGATCGCGCGGCGGTGGCGCTGCTGCGGCCTGCGAGTTGCTGCCCCTGTTGGCAGACAAGCGCGGGTGGTGGTGCTGCAGCTCAAATCCCTCGATGCATCGATGCTTCGCGAGCTCGTGATCGCGCGTTCGATACGTCGAGAATGGCTCTCGGTACTACCCTAAAGATGAGAACGCGGTTCGCGGATCTCCTGGGTATATACCCACCGCACTGTGTCGATATCTCGACTCGCTGCGAATTCAAAACTACCCGCGAACCTCTCGACCTTCCTCCACCCAACTTACATATTTTACACTGTATTCGATGAGAAATGCTCGTATACCATTGGCGCGCTCAGCGAAAAAAAAGGTGCTTAAAAAAATTGCGAGTGTCGAAATAATTTAATTTGCGGCAGTACCGCTGCGTCGGGTGAGGCGAGAGCAAAAAATTCGGATTCTGGCATTATATAAACATATAAGCTGCAATCTTAATAATTAAAATGCTACTACCGAATGAAATAAAATGAAATTGTATGCAATGAGATGGGATGAAAAGAGATGAGATGAAGTGTCACAATATAGAAAGCACATTGCTTCCACATTAATTTCTATTTTTGACAAAGCCACCTCCATGAAGAAGCCTATTTATTAACTTTGCCTTCCTTATAGACGAAACTTTAGGCTTTGACTAAACCGGCCATGGTGATTGAAATTTGTCCATTGAAGTCATTGTCAAGCTCTGAAATATCCATCAGTTGGCCGTAATTGAATCGAAAAAATAAAATAAAAAAAGAGTATGAACAAAACGGCAATTCTGACGAATTAAAGGGAAATATTGCCAGGAAAATCCCGCTGTCTGCCTTCGGTATTAAGCTCCGATACGGAAGCCTTTCGCGAAACCGTTTCAGTGTGACGATTAGCGTGTTCGCCTGAGCGCTTATATCCTATTCTACCGTGCAAAATCCAAACGTCCCCAATCTTCTCTAAAAAAAAAAAATGTGACCCTATACGAATCCAATAGACCTATCGTATATCAGCCAATCCCTTGTGGTCCGATGAATCAATTCGTTGTCTGGCATCCAGCTAATAATTTCAAGTTTTCACGGGTGAACGTTTGGACACATTTTCATCGAAAACTGAATTGCACTTGGCTAGACTATTAAAAGGCCACATCTTGAAAGTCACCTCCCAGCGTATCCGAGAAGAAAATCTATAGCGTTACATTCGGTCCTGATCAGGCCCTGGCCAGAGTCATGTAATTCCTGTAAGGGCCTGATCTGTGCCCGGCTTGGGCAGAATGTAACGCTACAGATTTTCTACCAGGGTTGGGTTGAGATATCGGCTCCGGTTCAGCACCAGCGTGAATCGTCACGCAGAGGTCTCGACGACTCCCGTCGAGTTTTCACGCTCCTTATGTCCAGGCCACGATTTTACTTCTTCGCGCGGTGTTACTACTCGTATCCGACACGCGTTTTTATCTGACACCAGGCGCGAAGGAGTGAGCCCCGTGGAAATGAAAAGAAAAAAAGCAGACGTCGCGAGGCTGGGGGCGGGGTAGGTGGGAGGGAGGATGGGTGGGTGGAGAGAGCGAAGGGGGTGAGCCGGGCTGAGCTACTCCATAAAACGTGGGTGGTGCGCGTAGCCTCGAGGGGCCGTAACGAATGAAGTGTGCGGCTGTAAAAATGCGATTTTATAGAAGCAACTTCACATAACGTCCGAGTAACCGAGATGCGGTGAACACGAGCGCGCGGAGAGCATAGGAGGCCGGCTGGAATATATACATGTAGGTTCGGGACGCCCGTAAAAGGAACATTACGCATCTGCAAAGCCCGCTGCTCGCTGCTGGCCTCGTCTTACTGCCTCTTAGCTCCTCGAGCGGTGTGGATCGGTTCACTCTCGGTTCGCTCTCGGCGCTCGCCTCTCGGTCGTGTCTCGCTCTTTCTCTCGTGGCCCTGGAATGAGCCCCAGCGCCTCCTCGACATCGTTCCGTAATATCTGTCTTTTTAAGTTTTCAAACGTGCGTGAGCAAGCGCTGGCTCACCATCCTCTCGTCTTTACAGCTACTGCTCTGCTCCCGCTGTTGCCGCTATACAGGGTGTATCAGAATCCCTGTACCGGAGGATCATGATTGGTCCCAGATGTGATAGTCCCCAAAACCCTGAATCTGCGATCGTTCTCAAATTCTCAGATAAGAAACGATTCGAATTCCACGTTACAGTTTTTGATACTCTGATGACGATGTTTCGACGAATAAATTTAGTTGAGACAAATGTAAGTCCAAGTTGGTTTACTTAATTTTGAATTAGAGCAACGTCTAACAATGTTAAGAACTAAAGATAAACTGACTCGAAAAAAATATGCTGACGGTTTCCTGATATGAAGACTTACATTTTATCCTACATGGACCGTTACAAGTTGATCAACGTGGAATCGCTGATCATTCGAAAACTATTGAGAATTCAACACTGCATCTAGGTGTGTATGATCTCCTGGTACGCAACCACAGGTAGGTTGCCTACCCACCAACGTAACATGCCTACCTATGATCGTACCTATGACCCTATGCCACAACCCTTCGGTACGAGGATATTCTGACGCACCCTGTATGGCATTGATGTGCATATAGATATATCCCCAACGTGTGAGATACTCCACGTGGAATCGCCGCAAGTCGTGAGAACCATGTGGACCCGGGATGCCTCCACCGAGCCATTTTGTCCTCCTAACCGCGTTCACGCCTTGAGAGCTTCGACGCGCGACGTCGCGTCTGGTGTGGACCTGTCGTAAACTCAGGCTGGAGGTACCGGCGACCGCATGCGCATGATCGGGCGCGCGCCGTACGCTTCGGCGATTATTCAAACGGCCCTGGATCACATGAGGATCGATTGCCAGCGCTGAATGACTGGGACATCGCGGATATAGCCGGCACCTGACTTTGCTTGCGCCTCTGACGATAATGTGAGATGGAGCTACCCATACACACAATGTGTCACCTCACCTCACCAAAACCTCACCTCACCAAAACCCCACCTCACCTCAAGCCACTTCGGAAAAATTCAACTACTTTTCGGTGGCCCACGTTTCGACTTACGAGCGATAAAAGGTAAATGATTTTCGCTCTCTTGTCACGTGCCTTCCCGCTCGTTCCACGTCTGGGTGAGACCTGAAGTCAGGTGACTGCTGTTTGGAAATCTTTTTCGTGGAAACATGATCCTACATCAGATCTATAATATGCAAAGTGTTGTCTTGAACAAATTCAACTTATACAGTCAAGAAAACAGCATTAAACCTACGAGATGCCTTCATGGCTTTCCCACTCATTCCGAAGAATTCCACGTCTGGGTGAGACCTGAAGTAACTTCTAAATGACTGCCATTTAGAAGTCTTCTTCGTGGAAACATGATCCTACATCAGGTCTACAATATGCAAAGTGTTGCCTTGAACAAATTTAACTTACAAACACATCAAGAAAAAAGCATTAGACCTACGAGATGCTAATTGATCTGCGGATAAATCGAGGGGGAAGAGGGGGGGGGGTAATAATTGAAGACATCCCGTTGGATTATCCACGCGACGTTTTAATGAAGTCACGAGGCTCTTCCTCCGGGATGACTGGATTGCGCGCGCATCCACTGACTGGCTATATGCACCAACCACCTGCATCGCGGTTGTCCGAGAGCTCGGCTGCTGTGATGCGCAGAGCCGGCACGCTAGACTGGATGTATACACGGCCCTTAAAAGCTTATAGCGTTATATCGTCGAAACGACCGCGAATCTACCTTCCCAGCCGTATAAGGAGAGTAACGAGTGCTCGTTGGATTTTGTTATGCGCCTATATACGTCAAGACGCCGAGGCTACCGCGCGCGCGCTATGAGATCAGCGGGTCTGCCGCCAATTTTTTTATCTTATTGCGCCGTAAGAACCTGCGCAGCGTCTCACTCTCGGGAAGCCAGGGAAGATCTAGGAGAAGGAGGAAAATGACGACGACGGCGACCAGCGGGCGGCTCGATCCGCGGCGGCCGACATCCGAATCGCCGTTCGACGGTCAAGTTAATATTAAAATATATACTCGTTAAAATCAGCGGGACGCGCGATTACCGTCCAACAGCGCCGTCTTGCCGGTCGGCTCGTAACGAGAACGCGAAACACGATCCTCCGCCAGACATCAACCGATACCCCACGGATTTTCAAGTTCGTAACGAGCTTCGCTGGACTGGAATTTGTTAGGGAAAAAATGTTCATCGCGGATCCAGGATTTTGATGGCTGGATAGATGATAGCCGTTGCAATTCGCAGAGGTCTTGTTGCAATTGTTTTATTTATTTTTTATTTATTTGTAATTTCAAGGTCCTCTCCCTTGAAATTACACAAAAAATGACATTGAAATATTGAAAGAGTGAAACATTACGTACTCATTAACGAAGTGCAAAAAACAATGTTGAAGCCAGTATTTTAGTCCACTATGAATTAATTTGCGGGCTATTTTCTTCATTAAAAAAATTCTAAAAAATGAAGGAGACGGCCTTAAGGGATCCGCGAATTTTTGACGCCACTCGACACCCGCGTTACCTTTGCTCCAGTTCGAGACAACGCCGAGGCCCCGATCGATTCTAATCGTATTATCGCCCGCGGCTGAAGCACCGTAAAAGTTTTATATCCCAGCGGGTCCGAGAAGTTGGGAACGACTGCGGCGCCGCGTTGCGGTCGGGCGAAAAGCACACTAGACCCTCTCGACCGACGCAACGAATTACGCGGCGCGGGCCGCGCAAAACTTTCGCCAAAGTCCGCGGAGACTCGCACTCTGCGCGACGTAGGTAGTACATACCTAACTATCTTCGTCGAGCACAGCTATAATTAAATTCCTCTTTTTTCCCCGTCTCCCTCCATCCGCCACTCCGGTTCTTCAAGGGCCCCGCACGGGCGATGTCATGACTCACTCGCTCGCTCGCTGCTGGCCAACGGCGCAGCGGAGATAATGCATTTTTACGAATGTGCTTTTAAGCAAGCGACGCTCGTAATTAATCAAATTAACCCCGGGACACATCCGGCGCGTTCAAACTTTATTAAATAGTTTGGTCGGAGAAGAGAGGAAAACACGTGGAAAGTCGTAATTGCCGAGTTTCCCCCCTTTTTCATCGACAAATGTACGGCTCTTTTTTCCGTCATTTTGCTGAGTTACGGAAATAATACGGTTTGATGACTTTTTATTACATCAGTAAACTCTCTTGCCGATGAATGCGGTGTGATTTTTTTACGATATAAAATCTGAGACTAGCGGTAATTTTTATCAAGCCGACACTTCAATTCATGCGAACAGATATTAGTGTTTTTATTTTTAAGAATTTTATTATCATATTTCATTATTATCATTATTATTATTAATTATTATTTTTATTTTAAAATCGTATCATAGAACATTTTCAAAATAACAACAAAAATTGTTAAAGAATTAATGCACTGCCAAACACTTTCAAGCAAAATTTCTTCCTTCACATTTTGCTGCGCCAGCACATTGCGCTTTTGAAGCAGTAGCTCATTGCGCAGCTGAGGGGACAGGACAGACTGGACCAGGGTGTGATCATGCAGGCGCGTCGTCTCGATCAATTGTGTATCGCGCCCGCGCCTATCGAAGGGCGGCCGGGGGATGCATTTGGCCGTGTGAGTTATTCGCACGAGGCTCGCAACGAGAAATAGTATCCACGACAAAGCCATCGGCATCGCTCGTAGTCGCTTTCGCCTCGTGCTTGGCGACTCGTCCATCGACTCCATTCGATTCGCTCGGTTCATAATTCGATTGCTCGTATGTCCGAAGCTCGGAAACACGATATTACTCTTGGGTGTACATCGGGGCGAGGCAGCTAGTGCCCGTTGTCCCGAGAACGCGCATCCAGCACAGGAGTATTATTCGCGGAGGGTCGTTGAAACCCGTTTGAGACTACCGCGCGCTCGATCGCGCTCGGTTGCGACGAGCCTTCGGACTCCCTCGCTCCACGGCAACTCTATCCTCGTCCCTCTCTGTCTCTCTTCTCTGCTTCATATCCCCTCTACTCGTCTCTTTATGCAACTCTCTCGCTCTCGTCTTACGCCGAGGACGACGAGAGGAGCTCTCCTCTCATCCTCGACTCGTTCGCCGACTGGACCGCCTGCATGCCATCCTAATAACGGGATCGAGTGAACCCACCACCATCGCAGCTAACGACACGTCCGGTGTGTGCGCACCCATCAACGACATCGTTTTAGCGCTCGATTTAGCTGCGGCTCAGGTCCAACACTCCAACAGTGCCAGCAGTACTCTTAGCTCACAGCGTCATGTCGACTTCGACTTGTGTGGAGATAAGAGCCTTTGGAATTGATAAGTAAATCATCTGGTTTAGAGATTTAAAAGAGAGCAGAAGATTTGAAATGTGCATTTTTTGGGTGGGGCTCAAAATAACGAATGACCGAAATAGCGAATGGCTAAAATAGCGAATTTCAAACTAACGAACGTCCAAATCTAGAATGATCCTCATTACGGATATCGCTATTTTAGCCATTCGTTATTTGATCATTCGGTATTTTGACTCCACATTTTATTAAAATGCAGTTAAAATCGCGAATAATCAAGATAACAAATGACTAAAATAGCAAATTTCGTAATGATGGTTATTCTAGATTCAGAGACCATCATTTTTAAATTCGTTATTTTGGCCATTCGTTTTTTAGTCATACGTTATTTTGAACCCCACCCCATTTTTTCTATATTTCATTGTGTGGAGATAAGAGACTTTCGAATGGATAAGTAAATTATCTACTTTAAAGATTGAAAAGAGACCAGAAGATTTGGAATGTGTAATTTTCTATATTTCAATGTGTTTGCTTAGAATTCGGAAAAGCAAAACTTTACGAATAATGTTTAAATTAGGTATTTAGTAAATTACAAATTTGCCCCATGAGACGGAACATACGCAAATGTCAGGAAATAAGCGGAGACGCGAGAAATCGCTGAAAGGTCAAGCGGTGGATTTCATCGCTCGCAATACTTGAGAGCTCCATTAGCTATGCAAGGAGCACGACGTTCATACTTTTCGCACTGTCGCGTAGCGAACGGTAAACGAGTTATCATCGAAGAGAAATTGCAGAGACGACAAGGAGTTTATACTCTTTACTGCATTCTTACTGCTACTACAATCTCTCGTTTCTCATTGGAGATGCGTCCATTATAGGAAATAAGACGACACTCCCATTCGATAAAATACAAGATTCTCGTTGCACTAAGCAAAATCTCTTCGGGTCGTTTTTTTCCCCTCTTCATCCTCGGGATCTTGAATGAATGTTCCTGATGCCAGCGGGAACCACTCGTTTAAAACGTTCCTTTTTGTGGTCGAGCAGCCATTCGAGTGGCATTGCGGTTTTCACGGTAACACACAACGGTCATAATTCTTCCTCAATTGATACGTGTTCTTGTGTACTTTCTCTCGGATCCGATGGCCGCAGTTGTCAGTTATACTGCCTTGATCGTCTGCAAAAAATTCGTTTGATAGAAATCATCGTATTTTCCAAAAATGTAAACGGTTTCTGTTGGAAAACTGGTTTGGTGCCATTTTGCAGGTTGGAACTCTGGCATTTGCTGCGTTGAAAGGACAAATTTGATGGACAGAATCAAATCAATAATAAATTTGTTGGATAAGACAACACGTTAATAGGTTTACCGAATAATTGGTTATCGTATACCAATTTAAACTGATGCAACTTGCAGTCACAAACCAGTTCAAAACGGTCCACATTTTGCACAGTTCTAGTTCGTCTAATCAAATTTGCTATTTTATTTTAACTTAATTTTTAAGTTGAGGGGTAAATTTTGTCAACCCCTACACAATAGATGTCTGATGCTCTGCCCAATAATTATTTCTTGATTCTGACCTTTGTCCAAAATCGTTGACGCGAGATGACGTTGAGGCAAGATGACGCATTAGTCCTTGGGCGCGACGGTACGCGAACTCTCGCAAACATTTGTCAGGGAGGGTCGGGTCTTGGACGAGTATTGGGACAAGTACGTGTTGGCGCCGTTGGAAAAGTTCGCGTCGGCGGCCATTGTGCGGGGGAGAAGACGCGCAGCTCCCGGTGGAGTATTAAATTGGTCGGCTGGACGATCCCAGCGTGAAATCCGAAAGTAATCGTTCGGAGATCCCTTTGTCCCGGCGTTTCCTCGATACCCCGGGCGATGGTTACGGCCGTCGCCGGACGCGTTTCCTGTGGGAATCACTTTTTCCCCCCACGATGCCGCTGCCGTCGACCGCCTCGGTCGCGCTCCCTCTCTCTCGCTCCCCGCAAAGAACCACTTTCTTCTTCCACGTGATTGCGGTCGCCGGCGCGTAATGGGGAACGACTATGGAGTCGCCGCCATTGCCTCGACCTGCAGCAGCGACGACGGCAGCTTCTTCCTCCTTTTCTTCATCTTCGCGACTCGGGGATCTCTTCTTGGTCCGACGAGCGCGCCGCCGCCTCCCAAGAGTCTCGAGTGTCCGTTGTTTATACACGCCACCGGCCATTCCGAACGGCCGGTATTAAAGTATAAGGCCCATGACGTCGTCCGTGATGGCTGCTAATCGCTTACCTGCTCATTTATGATCTCGCGTCTCTCATGGTCTGGTACGATTATTTTACCTTGGCGATTGACCGTGGCGACGATTAAGAGAACTGGTCGCGTCTCTCGACCACCATGCAACATTACAAAAAACCCTGCAACATGAAAATAAAGTCTCGTAAAACCCTATTAAAAATAGTAGTGAAAATAAAAGTTGAAGAACCGGAAGTAAACATTTTAATTTTTGTCAGGCATTAATAAGCGTTCCATGAATTAATGTGTCTCATGGCCACCACTGAAGCACCCGATGAGCCCGTCTGACGATTCAGAAAACTGTGAAAAGTGCCATAACAAAAAATGTCCCGAAAAGCCCCGGCCTGGGATACTGCAGAGCCATTGGAAATGTCTCTGTCTCTCTTTCTCGCTGGCTCGCTCCGCGCCAGGATAATCAAAGGCTTCTGTAATTAGAAGAAAATTGCACGGTTGCTCTTGAGGAGCATCCATGGCCATTCCACTGGAGCCTTTTTACCTCGAGTTACGCTGCCATAATTACAGCAAGAAGCGCCGACTATCGGGGTGCAAGTTAACCGTGGCAACAATGGTGTCTCAGCTGGTGGCAGCCAGAGAGAAAAAGATCTCGGAAGAGTCGAGGGTGGTGGTGTTCCCTCGTCTCCCTCGATTCGCCTTTCATTAAGCGAATTCCCCTCCATCACCGACTTCACGCCGAGGCGGCAATCGACTCTGGTTGCTCTGTCCACGGTGCGAGAGTAAAAAAAGCATTGAAAAGAGCATTGATATCGACTGGAACAGTTGTCAGTGGCTGCAACGTGGGACGCACACATCACGATTGTCACGTGGTTGGTCTCTGCGTGTTCTCCATACCCTCCGTCGACCTTTGGGACGTATTTATAAGGAATGATGCGATTTTATGGGAGACAGAAAAAGACAGACACTGGATACGAACTATGGTTACCACCTGCGCCGTCCAGCCGAGTGGAGAGTGAGCCAACTCCCTTTTACAACCGTCACGGAGGCTGCTGCTGCTGCTCCACAGTGACTGTACCCTCGTGGTCCCCACGCGATCTCGCCGCCGGGTGAAACGACCCGAGTGCCGCTGTATTGCGCCACCACTGCAGCAACCTCGTGTCTACACCCAGGCGCCTTGGTGTGAGGTGTTTTCCAAGTTCAACGCTCAGACCCGTTGGCTGGAAGTGACACGGCGCCTGTGCAGTAGTCAACACCCGTAGGTACAGTCATTGACCGCTCCGAAGTTGCCGCTGGAACTGCGAATGCTGTTTCTACGACTTGATTCTCTTGGATCGAAAATATGATCATATCCGCTTTTGAGATCATTGTTGAAATCATTTAAACATTTTTAAAACAGGACTTTTAATGACTATTTCAGGAAACAATAAATTCTATTCTCGTCCCATTTGCACATTTCTTCCGGTTTGGATTATGAAATTGTTGCTCTCCCTAAAATTCATCAACCCAAAACGAGATTTCACTTCTTTTCAACTTGATTCCCTTGCATCCTAAGTATGACCATAGCCCTTGAAATCACTTTTAAATGGATAACCATTCAACAATTTTGAACAGGACTTTCAATGACTGTTTCAGGAAACGAATTCTTCCTTCGTCCAATTTACACATTTTTTCTTTTGGAATATCAACATTTTGCAAGTCTCCCCAAAATTCATAAACCCAGAAAGAGATTTCCATTCTTTCGAACGAAACAATGCAACCCTGCGTTCCATTTATCCAGGTGGCCATTAACTGTATCCCCGCGTGCTTCAAGGGAAGGCTTTACATTCGACTGCATATATACATGGCGCGCACACACGCTGTATAACATGGCTGTTGGCGCTAGAAGAGGAGTTAGTCGCGAGGGGTAAGAGAGTAAAAGCAACAGAAGCTAGCAGCAGCAGCAGCAGCAGCAGAAGCAGCAGCATCACAGCATAGCCAGGCGTCGTCGTTTCGGCAGTCCCTCCCCCCACTCTATTATGTATAATAGGGATACTTCAGCTCCTCGCAGACGTTGTTTGCCGTCTACCTGTCTGCCGTTTCAGCCTCTGCGGAATGCCGACCCCGCGACGCACACAATCTTGGCTGCCGGCTTCCTACCACCACCAGCCGCGTCTGCAGCAGCGGTGCAACACGGTTGGCTCTTAGAACGAGGGAATCTACTGTGTATAGCTAGATACGAGAGGTTTCGTGAATGTATATTACACGCGAGAGTCGACCGAACGAGCGTTTTATCGTTGCACCGTTGCCGCCGCTGCTGCTGCTTTTGCCGCTGCTTTTCCTCGGGTGTATTGCGACCCTTGGAATAGCTCACCCTCGAACGAGCGACGGGGGGGTTCCGTGCGCTCGCTCGACTCGAGAGACCAGAGAGAAAACGCGATCGTGACGAATTTTCGGAGTTTTGCCCGATGCACACCGAGCCTCGATACATTCTTCGACGAATTACGGGGCAGCTCGGATGGAACCACCTAGTCGCACGGAAATGAAATTCGAACGGCGTGAATGAGTCCCTTGTACGCATGAAGAGGGGGACCAGAGGGAGGGGGGAGAGAGTGAGAGAGAGGGAGAAAGAAGAGGAGGGTGTACATGCGCGCGCGCCCCGAGACAACCTGGCTACGAGCAATTTTGCACGCTTGCACAGATCGATACGACACGCTCTTGTACGAGCGATTACCCCGTCACGCCTGCTGATGCGATTTTATCAAACAGCTGATTTTACAGAGTTCGGGCGTTGGGCCGGGCAACGATTATAAGGGTTATGCAGGGTGCGTGCGGTGGCGTTTAGTTTGATTTTTTTTTTACGGGTTGGTTTCGCCAGAGGTTTTGTAATAAAATTGGTTTGCAATAAAATTGGTTTTTCAGGGGCATGTCACGTCCACTGACAATAAAAATAAAATACTGCATCGGTGCGGTTTACCGGAAAGGTTTGGTTAAAATCAGTCTTATTTAATAGTCCTTCACCTGATTTTTAAGTCAGGTGAATATTTTAAAAACCTTTTTTTCAATATTAATTCTACTCTGATTTCAATAGGTTCGCAGCCATTGAACATGTTCAGTGAGACATTTGAATGTTCTTAACGAAAAGCTTAACAATGAGTTGCTTACTCGATCTGGCAGATCAGTTGTTTATTTAAGGTGATAAACAACTGATAAAATCATCAAATTGTTATCAGGCCGCAAAAAAGGCAATAATTTTATGAAGCAATACTTTTTAATCACATCGTCTAATTTCATCAGAACAAACTTGTTCCTCCAGTTCGCATAATAAAGGTAGGTTATTCCGCTTTAATTAGTGGGTCGACATTTTAAAGTGAAAATTAACCAATCAATTGACTCTCTCCCGAGTTCTTTCCGATAAGCCCATTCACAACAAGTTTCGTGCTCGACTCGATTGTCTTGTACATACCACGGTCGTTGCATCGCGCCATTGCTGCAGGACGTGTACACGTGGTGCCGCTGCTGTAGTATTGGACGTCGCCTGAAAGACCGTGGCTCGTGGGATCGTATACGGTGTGGTATATCTGTTTTTAGTCACCGGCGATTCGAGCCGCCGACGTGGCACAGGGTCTCGGTATACCAGTCGGCACCCTTCGTGCCACGAGACAGAGAGAAAGGGAGAGACAGAGCATCGGGGGTCGTAGCGCGAATGGTGTTGCAGCCCACCGAGCGGCAGAACCCTCCGCCCGAGCGAACCAGCGGTCCACGGAAATCAATAGCCACCGCCAAGTCTAAGTTCAAGGGAACGCTTCCCTTATAGTTGCGGAACGCGGGTCACCCGACCGTCTCACTCGAGTTATTTATCGATATCAAAGACAAAATTCCACTCGCCGACGCTTCCTAGTCCTGGCGACGATCCTGAAGCCGAAAAAATATGTATTTAAGGTCGGAAATGAGTGCGACCGCAGCTGAGTGGTTTCCACCGCCGCGGGAGATATATTCGTGCCACCTCACTGATTCTCCATTACACGGATAACGTGAATCACGCCTCGATGGGTATTACAGAGAGACTTGTATATCCGAGTCGTCGTCATAATGGATATGATTTTCGGGGATATTTCCTGATAATACCGGACATGTGTAGGTTTCATATGGAACGTTATTATAACGATCAATCGGTGTAATAACTTTTTATACCCGGTACGTCCTTTTGGGTTCATTAGAATAATGTGCTTTTTTATTTGCAGTTTCAGTTTTTTTATTTTTATTTTTTATTTCCGTTGCTTTTCAACGATGCAAATTTCAACATAATTTTTGATGACATTATAAGCGTGAAAATGGAAACCCAAGTAGGGGACACTAAATGCTCAGATATGGACCCTTTGGTGTGTTATCAATGACTGAATTATCTTGGGAATCTTTAATAAAATAACGTGGGCACTGATTTTTCGCTCTCAATTCCAACATTAAAGTCTCATAACCTACGAAATTAGATAATTCATTCACCACTAAAAAAAAATATCCCTCATTCTGAGTAGATAAATCATTCCAAGGAGTCATGAATGCTGCCTGATGTTTGCGACCAGTCTCGATCTGAAAATCACATTGGATCAATATAACTGATATCAAACAATTCGAGAATAGATACGACCAAAAAAATCCACATATCCTACCTATCGATATGTGGATGATTGACATGTGGGGAGACTAGGGGGGGGGGGGGGGGGCACACCCCACCCCCCACCCAACCATTGGTATCGGTTCTGAAATCCTCTATTGTCCGGGTAATGTGTTCACGGTTCGACGAGAGTTAAAGCGGCGTCATTCGAGGTAACGGAGAACGAGAGATATTCGAGACCATAAACCCAGGACCGGTGTGCGAGTCGACATATGCAATAAAAGTTAACGTTAACGCGCTTGTTTCGCGTATACGGACGGACGACCCACGCGCGCACCTCGTGTAACGGCTGGACCCGAACGCTATACTCTCATCGACGCCCGCGTCCTTTTTACGAACGTTTAATCCGGCGAGAGCGCGTGGGGCATGGGGGGCACCCCCTCCCCTCGTCCCACCTGGTCGCGCCAACGCGCAATAACAAATCGGGGGCGTGCGTGCTCATCTGCTCGATCCAACGATGCGTTCTCATTTCGTTCACCGCGTGTACACCCGACTGTTATCGCACGCTCGTGCAATCCGGGTTTCTTTATTTTTATTTTATTTTTTCGACCCGGCGGGGGGGGGGGGGGGGGTGGCTCGGCCACATGTAATGCGCTTGAAAATAATATCCGCGCGCTCTATTAATTTATCGAGAGGCGTTTGGGAACCATTTCGTTGCCAGAAATCATTTCGCATCACCGAATCGCCGCACAGATTTTTTTACCTACATTAGCACAATTATTATTATTATTATTTTTTTTTCGCGCATTGGTCTATATAAAAATAATATGCGTTTTCCTTCAACTTTCAAAGCGACAAAAGCAGCGAAACGAATGCGGAGTCGACGGTAACAGATGCTCAGTCGTCACCTGGTCGAAGGGACCTGCGTGGTGGGCTAAGTACGCGGTAGATACGCGCGAAGCCGAGCCCTTAGCCTCTCCGGTCGTCGTCGGGTCGTTGCCGGGTGCGGCGCGACTGCGACGGCGACCGAGAAGCAGCAGCCCCGAGGTATACACGAGTCTCGCCGATATACCTGTGTGTTTCTCAACGGCTCCTCGGACATCTGAATACAATGTCGCCGGTCCATAAATTTTTCACCATAAATTAAAAGCCAGGTAGGACGTCGCCAGTCTAGCGAGGAGGATGCTTATACGCGCCGAGAGAGCGGAGGAGCGAAAGTGAGGCGGGACGCGCCGTGTGCGTGGGCAAAAGTAAGCAATACGCGCACCGAAGAATCGTATACAGGCTGCACCAAAAACTGCTAATTATGGCGAAAGTCGTATAGAAGGAAATTGACCAAATACTGTTATTTATGTTAATGATTGAGAAATAAAATATGGAGCCGTGGGAACTGTAAAGAAAGATATTTTACACTCCATTACCGTCCATATCGGTCACCGTGATTGGCTATTTTAATTTCGACGTAAGTACCCGGGTTATAAAGAAATAACCGAAGTAATTGCATAATTTGGTAATTAATAATAAAAAATAAAAACTTCAAGATACGCAAATGTAAAAATCCCGAGCGTGAAATGCACCTGAAAAAGGAATGAAATAACTTCATGCAGCCGAGAGAGAACGTCGTTATGCGAAATGGGAGGGTACTTAAAGAGCACCCGAGAGCAGCGTTTCGTGCCTGCAGCTTCCTCAAAATTTTAATTATTTCATACTTTATTGGACGACCACTTAATATGTCGCCGGGAGTGTAAAAATACTTTTTATCAACTCCGCGGTACCATCGAATTTGTATCATAAATTCATATCACGTCACATATTCTCGACACATCGCGTTATTTTAAAACATTTTTAAATACAAAATCACGCGCGAAAAAATAAAAATAACTTGTATGACATTTTGCACACACATCAGTCACGTGGTAAATTATCTCCGAATTTGTTAAATAATAATTTTTTTACGTTTATTTTTTTATTTACTTATTTCAACGGGAAGATCCCTTTTACAAAAAGCGATGGAGGTATAAAAGTGTTTCAAATAACAACTTGATACATAATAATCTTACAATAAAACGTGTAATTACAAAAAAATAATTTTTCATAATCGCAGGGGTTTATGATTTTTGGTCGAACCTGTAGAGGTAGCAGGCACGCCACGTCGCCGAGGATCCTTGAGAAATAATTGTCATCCGAGAAGACTCTCCTTGCTCAGAAGTTGCGCGCGCGATGTACCTAGTACAAAAGCTCTCGCGGCTTTTCTGCCGCCGCCCTTGCCCCCCCCCCCCCCCCATGCCCCTTCCCCGACATCTCTCTTCGTCCGGACTGGCTCTCTGTCTTCCTCTTCGGGCGAGAGCGAAGGGCAACCAACTTGGCCACGTCCGCGACGTCCGCCTCTTCGTCCTATACGTCTTGGCCTCGTCTGCGCTCGTCCCGCGGCTGTACGCGATGCATCACACCGAGGTGTGACTAGACTTTAATTTATATCTCGCTCGTCCGTTGGCCCGCGCCTAATTAATTCCATAATAAAGCGCCGAGCGAACCATGTCGCTCTCCCGAACGGCCCACTCAAAGTAACGCCTACGCCCTCCAAACTCAACTATGCGAAAGCATATAGCACCCCCCACCCCTGACATTCCCTCTCTTTCACCCCCTCCACAAGTCCCCATCGTGCCCTCCAATCCTACCGAATTGCCTCTTTCCGCATGCGAATAGTATAAAATTCACCGAGTGGAAGAATCAGCTTCGAGGCCATTGTGTAAGGGTTGGAAAGCACGCGGGAACCTGAGGGAGAGAAAAAGGGAGAGAGAGACCGAGCTTTTCACAAGCCTTCAACTGTAGGTCGATACTCCGGGGCTCGTACATGAAAATTTTAACGGGGGGAATATTTCCCAGTGCTCTCTCGCCGGGAGAGAATCGACCCTATTTTCTCGTGCCGTTTCGGAGTACACTTTATAGATTCCGGGGAGATTGGGGCAAGTTGGAATGCCGGGGCAACTTGGAACAACGCTGCTGAGTTACAGAATAGCAGGTTTCACAGAATGTTTCCTGAGTATTCTCGGTGGAAGCTGTATTCTTGTGCAGCACACATATAATAATGCCTCTGGTATAAAATTCTCACGAAACCTTCGATGTGTAATTATTTTCGCACGTTCCAATCTGTGACTGAAGTGATCCCGAAGCGCCGCTAAATTTAACTGGCCCAGTTTCCTCTCAGGATAAGTTTAAAGTTCTGAGGTTGCAACCTAAAATTGCAATCAATCAATGGCTATCTAATAATAAAGACTTGCAACGTCACATCTCCAGTTCCGGTATTGCCCCTCATTTCTGGCCCTGGTCTGTCTTATAAAAGCAGCCATATACGTCGCCATATATACATACAACGTTACCTTGTACCACGAAAGAAAAACATGAGAGACGGAAAGAAAAGTTGGGTTTCGAGGAGGGTGAACCCGGCTATCGAATTGTAGAAGGTCCTACATATATGTAGGAGAGAAAAGATGAGTCTACCAAAGTGGCGCGAGGAGGAACGACACACAACCCGGGTCGGAGGTTCCTAGCCCGGGGTTGGGTGAACCCGGAGACCGAGAACTCCTCGCGCGTGCCACGCGTCGCTCCTCGCTCACGACCAAATAGACTTGGTGGAGCAACGAGCTGGTAGAATGAGCGAGAAAGGAGACAGGAGAAGGACGACACGATATCCTGGCAGAGGGGTGCGGCGACTACGTCACTTTGGGATTTCAATAACCATTCCATAAATAGCTAGGAGGCGAGTAGAGCACACAGCACGTAGAAGGGACCTGGTGGACCTGGGACAAGCGGTCTAGGAGCACGCAGCCTTCGTCTCCCTCTCCACCTAACCCCACCCTAGAACCCCATCTACCGTTAACATTCGTATACGCGTTCGCCACGAAACAGCCGACAGCATCCCACTGTACACCGCTGTTTTGGCAGGACGCCCATGTAAATGAAAACAAATATTTTCCCTCGTGCGTGCTCCCGGTACTCCGGCGAGAGAGAGCGTTATTGCTTCCTTGATGCATGCCTTTATAAGCGGAACGAATGGTTATTACCCCTCGGCAGCCTAAAACCTATACACTGTGAATATATGTACTCAGGCTTGGGCTATTATAACGTCGGGTTGCTTGCATACATTTTAGTCGCCGCAAGAAACGAGGATGGACAAATTAGCAGATCGCTCCTCCGAGTTGGGATCCTATCCTAGGTATTAGCGGTACAGGTCACATGCGAGGGTTTAGCCGATGGATTAATAGAATGTAGGTCAGTTAATTCAGTATTATGTTTCTGTTTTGTTAGCTTGGTTCTGAAGAAGGCATCTCTCCCTTGGATTCTGGACAAAATTGTCTTGGAGGAATGAGACTAACTTAGTATATTTTAAGCCGAAGTGAGAATTAGAGATGTGATGTAGGTTAGTTAATTCAGTATTATGTTTCTGTTTTGTTATTTTGCTTCTGAAGGAGGCTTCTCTCTTTTGGATGTTGAACAAAACTGTCTTGAACATTCTGAATAAGACTGTAACACAGTATATTTTATGCTGGAGTGAGAATTGAAAGAATTATTTTAAAGAATGGAATCTTAAAGTTCAAATTGTCAGATTATTCTTTACGCTACTCAGATGTATCTTATCTTGTCACGAATGGTTCGAGAGCTCCATGCGCTTAAAGAGTACAAACAGCTTTGGCATAGAGCGCATTTGCATCAGGCGAAGCGCGAATCCCGAGCATATTTAGTGCAATGTCCTATTTCACAAAGAGCCTGCGAGTCGTAATACAATGTTATACCGGGGGAATGGGCACGAGGGGTGTAGGAGGCGAAGTGTACGGTCGTGTGGTTCCTGGTAACGATGAGAGGAAGCAGCGATGCTTTGGCCCGGCCGGGGGGATCTTGCGCGCGGTTGTAACCAGCAACACAAGAGGGAGGAAGGCCATGGGAAGTTGCGGGGTATAAGTTACGATGGCGTACATTATCCACGGCGGTTTCGAAGCGACCTGGCATAACCGACGTTCACTGTGCTCTTCGTGCTCGCCGACCTGGACTCGCCGAATGCGCCTGTCCCGGTAAGGAATTGCGCCGTCTACATCTGCAAACCAACCCCTCCCCTTTGATCCGGGTTCCAACCCTCCCACCCACCCCCCGTTGGTGTAGCCCACGACTTCCCGCATATCATTCGAAATCGCGGGGAGTCTCGTACATCTCCTGGCTTTCCTGCCCCGCGGCCTCTGTCTCGTCACCGCCGCCGAGGCGCTTTATCAATATTAATAGCGACAGCCCCCGGCGAACACCCGGCAACCCAAACAATTTCATCTCAGAATTGAGAATTCACCGCCGGCATCGGCTGCTGGTCTCGTTTTTTTTTGGTAAGGTTACTATATAACCTTAGGAAAATTCACGAAAAGTTTTTGATTACAAAGTAAAAATTATTGGGTTTTTTTTTTATCAATGTTCTGCCGAATTAATTGCACATCCGAGCGACTGAACTTGTCGGGTCAACCAGACGCTGTAACGAAATCATTAGCATGAACACGAATTGGCCATGGTTGTGTTTTTGACGTTTCGACCTGGATAATATTTTTCGCCGCTAATTGCTAATCGACTCGAGCAAAATTATTGAAAAACAAAGAATTTTGTGATTTTTCCTGTTGATTCTATCAATGTAATCGCAATGCACAATCCCTTCCTCCCTCACCTCCCCACGTGCCCTTTCCAGGTGCAATGTGTTTGACGTGCATTTTGCACAGTTATTAAATTCCATATTTGCACATGACCCAGGCAAATATTGGCTAACAATTACGAAATTCAATTGAAACTTCCGCTCCCGCGGTCAACAGGCCGACTACGTCGTTCAGCAAATAAATTTGCCCAACCACAAATCAACGCCACGCAGAAAGTATAACACACAGTCCATGTAAACCAAATCGTTTTCTGGGGGCAAAGTGGAATAAGGATGGTTTTGCGTCACTCGGCGCGAATGCCGAAGCCGCGAGACGCTTATGATTATTCATATCAAAATGCAATCCTGGATGCATATGCACCTGACGTTTATGGCGTTGCGTTAATTCACCGGGATAGATACACACGACGTCGAGAGCTCAGATCGAAACGCGTTGGTGGAATCAGACTCAAGGGTAGACTCGAGGTACAACGACTGAGTCACCGTGAACCGAGTTTCGGTATAGGGTCCTCCTTCCAGGCAAGTACCGGGGTGCTCTTAGTCCTGTCGCCTGACGTTTTACGGGCGCACGAGCTCGCCGCCGCCGCGAGTATTATGCAATTAGCGGTAAATCTGGTAATACGGGCTCCGTCGTGGCCGCAGTTGCTCTGATTCTTGTTCCGCGAACCAATCGCATTAGTACCGTACGGATGTGCGGGGGCCTTGCCTGCCGCTGGCACCGCACCGGGATCGCACTCGAAGAGCTTTTACTCTCTCCTGTACCATCGTTCCCACACTCACCCACACGTTTATCCCGCAACCTACAGACAGACCCCATCTAACTCTGTCTCTGTGCGCCGCAGAAACTGGCACACGCCAACGATATTTAACTAGTTAACCCCCTGTTCCTTTCAACGTCAGCGCGGGAAATCCCTTGTGCTATTCTCGCCACCGACGAATGTAACTGGTACATGGTTAACGGTATATTCACTTCGCGTATTTCGCTACGGTGAACCATTTAATAAAGACACACTGGGATTTTCCTTGTTTTTGTTCAATTAATTTTTTTCTAGTGTAAGTGAGTTCTATGGAATTTACTTACACTTGGTATGCCGAGGGATGTGCTGTATTCAACCTGTCTTTGAAACAAGAAATGCATCCTGCATCGGGCTTTGTTGATGGTATTTCATATTCCAGCCAGAACAACAGATCGATCTGACTGCAGCGGTTGGACTAATTAAAGTCTGCAACAACAGGCAGACCAATTTGAATTTGTCTTTGTGTATTATTGACTTGCATCGTCGGTATGGCATAGCGAATCCAAACAGTGTCCAAACAGTCGTCAACATGTAGTGATTCCTGTACTTTTGCATGTTCACCTCAACAATCAATGCAACATGTGAGAGGAATATTACCTACAAAATTGCCTCAATGAGAAAGCAAAAAGTCAAATCACGTCACCCTCACATCACCCTCGTTAAATTTGACTGCCACCAGTCCAAAGGCAATATGAACCTCATAGGGTCTACCACAGCCCTGGACTCTATAAATAGAAAGCGTGTCGTCGTTATATACATCACGAGCCCGTTTAACAGGAGTCCGGGTTAAGCCAACAGATGTTATGCACCGCGATATTTATGTCTTTATTATCCCCCCGCTCCCCAATTAGCCGACTCCACATCCCCGTTTCTCCCTCTGATGCCTTTCGAATGCGAAGAGAGGAGGAGACCGAAAGATAGGGAGATAAAAGCGGACACGGGCGCGCGATGATCTCGGAGGCCACGATGACGACGTTGCCGCCCCTGGATCCGCGTCGCAGGCAGAACTCCCGCTGGGTATCCCAACTGCGAGCGGCTCTCAACGGGTGCAGACGTTTAAGTCCCTCGGATTAACCGCGAAATCCAGATTTAGGTGTCGCTCGCGCACGCTTTTCACCGGGATGAGTTATCGTTGGCTTTTTATCGCGCGGCCGACGACGACGTAGCGTACGCCATTCGCTATACAGTTGTATATATATGCATACATATGAATATATACATCCAGCCATGTGACATACTATTCACACTCACATGAGCCACATGATATAGCACTACAAACGCACGTCTTCCTTCCTAATAATAGAGGATGAGGCCTTTTTTTGGTTTGGCTCCAGATCTCATCCACCAGGCCTGAAACGTGGACCAAAACGTCCCGTGGCCATAAACCGGTCGTTCCATGTATGAGATACGCGACAACGAGCCGAAAATTTATGTATTCGTCGTCATCGAGCGCCGCGAGTGTCTCCCTCGTGTGAATATCTCTGTATATTCAGATCGGCCGATAGCGCGAGGGTGAAAACGGTCCCATACACCCTCGGGGTGTAGGCAAACGAACGGGAGACGCGAATATTTCTTTGATAATCAAAATGTCCAACCCGGACTCGATCAAATGAGATCGAGAGTGTTGGATGAGCCCTCGCTTCGTATTGATCCGATTATCGCGCGCGCATATTCGCCTAACGAGAAACTCGTACCGATTTACGCGTGAAAGTGTCGCTGCGATAAATCCGGGATGTCACGCGCTCTGTGTGGGATGTGTGCAGGACGCCAACGCCGGGGATACAGGTGACAACGCAGTTTTCACGTTTGGGGCAATAAAAGTACGGCATTGTAATGCCGTTTCGGTGGCGATTGGCGGCTAAACGTATTTTTCAATGACGCAGGTGGACGATGAAGCGTCATCTGCGAGCATTTTTATGGGCTACGTGGAGTTGGGGTGGAAAATGCAAAAAAGGCCAATGCATTTCAGGTTTTTTATGTCAAATATACTGTAGGTGACACAGTAACTATATGTGGTACATAGTTACCTAAAAGCATTGTGCTGGGATTCCTCCGTACCATCCCCAAACAAATCCAATTGGTATTCAGTGCTCTTCTCTGGTCCGACACACTATTCCACCCCCAAAGCTCAAGACGTACAAAGTATCGGGGTGACCGTCTCAAAGGTCACAGATTGTACCCGATCGATACGGGGTGTTCGACGAGGTCTCTCCGATTGTGATTCGCCCTGTCCCGGAGCTTCCCCAACCACATTCCGGCCTATCGGTGTGTATCGGGGTCAGCAGTGTCAACGTTATAGCACAAACGTAGGCCAAGTCCTAACATCCGAATCTCCAATCCCGATAAGAAAACTTGACGAAGGACTTCGGGGCTAAAAGCAGTTTACGCTTATCACTGGAAAATTGTCGCTACCTCCAAATCGACGGAGAGACAACCGACGCGACAATCTCGTTTAATTGCGTCAATCACGAGATATAATTCCTTCTTCGTCACCCGGGTTTTCCTGCATCAACCGTCTGTCCCTGTTCTCTCAATCACCAACCAGCGCGCCACCTTGAGAAAACGGTAACCCTGCGGCGTGTGCGACGTGAGATGTGAGCACGAGCGAGAAATAGGGGGACGAGAACTCCGGCAGCCAGCGAGAAAGCGATGGTAACGGTAAAGGGGTGAAGTAGGAGGAGGATGAGAAGAAGGAGGAGGTGATGGAGACTCCTAGTGGCGAACATTACGAGAAGGGTGCTGCCGCTCTCCGCGTACCATAAAACTATTCAAGACTCATTGCCACCGAGTCGCCTGTCTCCGAACTCCCCAACTCACCTCCTTCAACCGAACGACCCTACGAAGATGTTCGTGTTAGAACATTTCGCGAGTCCTTCCCCGACCGCTGCTCGACGATCACGACCCCCTCCCAGTCTTCAACCCGAACAACGCGGCGATCCTTCCTATTTTCCGCGACGCTACTCGTGTTACCAATGATGCAATTAAGGAGGTCATCTTGTTGCACTGTCGGGTACAACCCCCAGGTCATCGATCCTCGAAATCCCTACAAGTGGCGACAATTCTGGATATGTGGATAGTTTGAGCTCTTCGAACTGTTGAGGAACGTTACGATCACTGCAAAGTTATGTTGAGGCTTTTTTAACATGGTATATCAATGGTGACTTACACACGTCTTTTTGTAGTATTAACTGTGATGTTATATTTTTAATTTTGGAAATACGATGTCTTTTCATTCGCACAAATTAATAAATTTTTGCGAATGATGCTTCCGAAGAGCACCTCTCATTTAAATCTTATGTGGCTACAACACCCCTCCTTAATGCGACTAATAGTAGATTTTTCTTTATTGTTGCAGGTAAGCACCACGTGAATGGTATTTTACTCAGCGAATGGAATTGGTTGGCGGCCGGCTGGCGCGCTGGATTAGATGCTCAACCGGACGGACGGGGGGTTGAGAGGTATCGTGAAGCTTGCTATTCTCGTCGCTTCGCGTCCACCGGGAATAGGCAACCGTCGTCGTCGCCGTCGTCTGCGTTGTCGTCGTCGTCGTCGTAGTAGTAGGCGTTGTCGGGGTCGTCTTTTCGTCGCCATAGAAGCCGTCGGGCGAGGGTCGGTAAAGGGGTGAGGCGAGCTCGCACTGGCCGTGGCAGTTCCGATCGGCGGAGGTCTTTTCACGCCAGAGTCGTTGCCTCTTTCAAGCAGACCCAGCCTTTTCTGCTACGTGAGGCGTCGTCGCGAACGGAGGAGCCGAGAGGAGAGGAGAGACCCGGCGAGAGAGGATGAACGAACGAAAAGTGCGAATACCGGAGAAAACTCGAGACGACGTTCGATTACTCGATCGACGGAAGTGAGACACGCGGCGCTGCTGGTGCTTCGACGGACAAGGGCAACGAAGGAGGAGTACGAGGGATGCACGCGCTGTGAAGTGCAGGTGCGGGTTTCGTTACCATCGCATTTCTGCGGAGGTCGATCGGCCCGACGCGCCGCAACACTCGATGCAATTCATAAGCCCATCTGTACTTGAAGAGCAGCAGTTCTCCTGCTTTCTTTTTTACTCACTGCCATCGAGACAGTCTGTATAGGTATAGACGTCGCTTTCGGTTGAAACAACAATCGATTCAATGACGACATACGTCACAGATATTCCACAAATTTTCAAAGTAAATATTCAGGCTGCTTCTGATGAGCTATGCGTTGCTAATTTTCATCTGGCTATCGTTGATGTGCAGAAGAATGCAGAGAATACGAGTGGAGAACAATTTGTTTGTTCGAGTGGTATACAATTGTTTTCAAACGATGGAATGTTGGATTTGACAATTAAAATAGATTCTTCTCGTGCGCAGACGAGAGACCTTATTACTCGCATATTCATCGCTGTTACCATCCGATATTCGATTCACTGCCAATCACTGGGGCTGGGCGAGCGCCATTGGATTACTTCTCATCTCGACGTCCACGAACGGCCGAGGGTCGTCACTCCTTGCGGACAATCTCGTCGTTAGGCGTGGCGCAATTATCGAAATTATAAGCGAGTGAGTTATATACGGTAGGTGTCGGGGAGAGAGCGGAGTTGGAAGCGCCGCTAACGGCGTCACGATCCGGCGCACTAATTTGTAACGTCCAGTTAAGGGAGGATACGCACCCTTGGGATATATCCGCGCCAGTCGGAGGGGCATTGCGATTCGACGCTTCGAATTACACTGTGCCGGTCGTGGTATGGAGATCAGTCCGCAGTGACGCAGTGATCAGCAGCGGTCGGAGCGACGAGAGAGAAGTGCCACAGACGATATCGTTGGACACCGCGGTTCTGGGATGCCTTGTAGCTGTCTGCCACTCGCGATTGGTGGATGTTGTACAGAGGTATCAAATGCGTTGTCCGGACGATCGGGGTCATATGACGCAGTTTTCACATGTTGGCATCACCTAAAACCACACATTTTTCCTTGGGTCTTTTGCGAAAAAAAAAGTTCGATTTCGTAAAGTTTGAAAAGCTTATCCGATGGCAAATTTTCCGCTGATTCCAAAAACGCACCGCTGTTTAACAAAAAAAATTTAATTTTTTGGAGAAAAACAAAAAATGATTTTCCTTTTTTCAAATTTTGTAACTTTAGTAAAATCGATGTAATTTTCCTTTGGATGAATGGAATCTGGATTTTCTTTTTGCGTACGAAGGAAAACCCTTCAACGAAGAGAATGCCGCAAAGCGGGCCGCGATATCTCGATTTTTTTATTTTTCGCAGAATTTTAAAGTCGACTATCCAAAATCGCAAATTTTTTGAAGCCCTGGCGTAATTTTTTTTTTTTTTTTTTTTTTTTTTTCGATTTCGTAGAATCTGAAAACCATATTTGATGGCAAAATTACCGCTGATTCCGAAGAGCACCTCTTTTTGCTCGAAAAATAAAAAATTCGACGAGAAAAGCGCGGAAATTGTTTTTTTTTCTCTGCAAAAATACCAAAATTATTATTACAAAAATTCGAATTAATTGCGAGTGCGTCACTCAAGCTTCGCCTGTGGCATCCATTTATGCATACAGGATTCTCCCTCGCACATACACTACATGCACACACCGCCCGGTTTATTTCCCAGATGAATTGCACGGACGCGACGACTCTGAGATGCGCTCACCGCCAGATTTCGGTCGGTCCTGTCCGTCGAAGGAAGGACGTACAAAACGAGCGGCGGTTCCAGGGGTCGGACGACGTTTAGCGTTCTCGTCGCCGAAGCGTTCGGCTAGCAGCCGACTCACGTCGCGCACAGACGCGAATATCGCGCTTCGGGCGACGTGACAGGCTGAGGGCTCGGGACCAGGGTGCATAATGGCCGGACCCGGAGCTCCGGCGTCGAAGATCGAAGTAACAGGGCTTGCGGAGACCCTGCGGCCCATCCGAATTATTATCAGACGCGCATATAGCTCTCGGTATTGGCGGATAGCACTGCGAGCGCGTGCTACACGCGAGGGACCCATCGAAATTCCTCGCCCCTACCCGGCTTATCCTACTACGTACATATAGCTCACGCTAATAATTCCCAATCGATTATACGTCTCTTCGGCAGTGACGGCTAGGGATACGGCATGACCCTCGGGTCTCTTTCTCCCTATCAACAGCGATTTCCATCTTCGTCGACGTGAACCAGTATCGAATGGAGGTTCATGGTTCATGGTTCAGAGACACCTAAAAGTGTGATGAAAATTCAGCGAAGCTGAAGTTGCACAGAAAAAAAAAGTTTCATTGATTCAATGGAATAAGTGGATTGATTTTGTTTTTTCAGTGATTCCAATAAAATGCTTTCTTTGCATTTTTAAGATTTCATTGACTGCAAACAAACATTTCATTGATGGCCAAAATCAGGGAGACGTTTTCATTGATTGCAATCAAATGTTTCATATGTTGGGTTTTCAATGAAATTTCATTATATATATTTTTTTTAATTATTAGAATGCAATACATTGTTTCAACATTTCCTAGATATTGACGATGAGGCATGCGGAATAACCCTCGGGGCCGTTTCTCGCTATCAACACCGATTTCTATCTTCGTCCACGTAACCAGTGTCGAATCCGGGGGCTTCGTGCCTCGAAACTCTTTGGCACAGGCAGGAGCAGCGTCAGTTTCGTCATTGGAAACGTGGCGTCGATTGGAAGAGCTAATTTCGTTTCGTTGAGGCAAACCGCGTTAACTCTCTTTGGCACGTACGGACGGATACCGCGCTGCTGCTGCTGCTGCTGCTGCTGCTGCTGCAGCGCTTCGATTTCGCGTCCGTGGATACAGTCGGCATACGCGGCGCTCGACAAAAAGTAATTGGAGACAGGTGGCCCGGCGAATGAACAAACAAAAAGGACGAATAAAGGGAAAAGAAATTCGGCAAAGGTCCGCTGCGCGCGATGTCTCTTTGATTCTCAGCGGCGGGCAAACAAGTGCACAGATGAACGAGCGCCGGCAAATGTTCGAGCAACGAGATTGATAACGACGCTTGCTCTGAAAAATAAAAAAAATAAATAAAAAAAATCAAAACCGATGCAGCAAACGCACCTAACGATCAAGAAACACAGAATTCCGTAGTGCGAATCATTAACGTTTGCAATTGACTTCGCTCAAAAAGCTCGGCGTAAAAATATATATATAACTTTGGAAATTGACGCGCGATTAACTTTTCTGTGCGGAATTAATTACCGCGCGGCTGTCGAGCAGAGGAAGCGTTTCGACATAATTGTCCCAAATATATCCGCGGTGTGTGGGATAAGCGCCACTCGCGTGTATTTCGCACAGCGCGTGGCAAAAATTGTCCGTTCGACGAGAGAGAGCATCAGCGAGCGGACTCGCCCGGTGTACATCCGCGTCGACCGCGAGTTCGCCGAACACTTAAATTGAATGCAAATAGACACTGCTGACCAATATTTAAACGGCGCGTCGTGTCCGGTGTTCCGAGTGGCCGGATCACATTTTTTCTCCCCCCCCCGCCGCGCGTATATTTGCTCGTGTCGCTCGTCGCGCTTCGAGCCCAGCAGCAGCAGCAGCAGCGCGAACCCGCCAACCGCCGACGGCGCCGCTGGCCCACCGACCGAGATTGATCGAACGCGGAAAATCGCGGAGGCACGAAACCCGGTCCCGCCGCCGCCGCGCGCGCGCGTCCCCGGCCCGGGTTACCTTGCCGCGTGGCCGCGTTATACACGCGAATTTGAATCATTAACGCTCGCTCACCGTTCATTTTCGGTGCGGGGACCTCGCCTCGTTCAATTTTAATTAAAGTGCTGAAATTCAATTAAGAGCCGCTTTACCGGCCGCCTCCCCCTCCCCCCTGACCCCCCGCAGAGCGTTACAACTTCCGGCGTGCGCGCGGTAATTTTTTTCTAGAAATAGAGATTTTTATCTTCTGGGAAAGTTTCGCCCGGACGAACTGCCGCGATTCCGCTGAGCTTCCAGGTCGACTCCGTCACCTCGGAAAAAATTAAACAAGAGTTGGTGGAGATGAGAGAAAGTGGTTGCGAAAAGAAAGAGGGAAAAATAAAATAAAGCTTAAATAATTAAGTATTTTTATGCGCCGGGTTCGGAGATATCGGATTCAACTTTTTTTTTTTTTTTTTTTTTCAAACTTTGATGCGGCGAGAGAGTAAAAGTTAATTTGTATAGTTCGAGGGAGAGACACGAGCTCGCGAGGGCACTTTAATTACTTAATAAACTGGGCAGGCGGTTTATGGGACGGACGACATTGAGAGGCCGGTCCGGGGGGACCAGGACGATTTATGAGGTAACGACGGAGTCGACTTCCTCGCGTCTCTGTCTCTCTGTGTATTATGTGCGTACATGAGACTGTTAATTCAGTCACTTTTTTAGTTTATCACAAAGAGAGCTCTGTTTCCATGAACATTTTTTCTGTATTTCCACGACACGATGTTTGCAGGGCTTTGAAACTTGAACTCTCTGTAACTCAAGTACATCACTTATCTTGCTTTAATCCTGAGGGCTTGCATTTTTGTAAAGGGCGTTGTCGTTCTTTGCATAAATTTTTGTCTATTTTCACAAATAGTTTCTTATAAGCATATACCTTGATGTTACGAATCGTGCCAACGAATCGTAATTCAATTGTTTATTTTGGAATCATTGTTCGATTAAGGTAGTCCTTCGCTTGGTGTCGAATTTGCATACATTTTCGAAAAATGAGAGTAAATTGCTGACACTTCTTGATGATGTAAAAATCTAAAAAATCATGGGTATTAAAGGAATTAAAAAAATTAACTTTGCATTATAATAATTCCAAAATGTTATTTAACGTAAGAACAACCTTAAGAGTTGAAACTCATATTTAGAAACATCCCGCGAATATTTATTGTTGATTAAATGTTCGTATTTTATCACCAGTAAAAACACTAATTTAATTTTATATTAGAAAGGAAAAAAATGGCCAAAACGTAGCACTTGATAATGAATTTTCAGAGATAAAGCTGCTGATTTGACGTAGAACAGCCGATAGGTTCAGAGATATTCACTGTCTCTGTGGGTCAAGAGCACCTCTCCATTTCGTTGATGCAATCAACTCTCATTGTGTACCATTCTGGACGATGGAAGAAATTTTTTAATTCCGTAACTGTACTTGGCGAAGAGAACGAAAGAGTCGAGTCACACACAGATGGGTTTTGCCTCGTGGCATATCCTCTCGGAGTGTCGACATGCGGGTGGTACAAGTGGGATGCCCCGCCCGTACAGAGCCATTCTCACACCCCCCCCCCCCCCCCCCCCCCTGATACAACAGCTCGGGTACCCGTTTATCAGTCGCATCAAAGAGCGTGCACACAGAGAGGCGCGTACGTTCACCACGCACGTTGGTCGTGATACGACAACAGGCCATTAAATTCGTAATTCGTAGCCGCACACGCGGCCACGGAGACTCGGTGTTATTCCCGACGTCGTCGTTATTCCTCCCGGGTTTTACGGGGCCCTAACTTCTCGTCCTTAACTCGTTAATTAAGGTTGGCGGTAGGGACGTACGCGCGTTGCGTCGTCGAGCGAATGACGCGATCCTACCACCCCTCCTGGTACCACAGAACTCTCATTCTCTCGACTCGGCTTCAAGACGAGTTTTAATAACATTACCGTAATAATAGCCCCCCTCCTTCCCTCCCCTCCTCCCCCTTCAACCCCACTCGGTCCCTTTTCTCAACCGTCTCTAAAATATCAAAAGATTGTTCTTCCAAGCTCTCGCTTATACTTCTGCGGCTGTCTACCCACTGATAGCGAGAGTTTCCGGCTTTCATTCGACGCTAAATAAACAGAGTTTTCGCGGTTATGTTTTCCGGCGAATCGGGCGCCGAGTTGGTTGGACAATTGCGAAACTCTGGATCAATGTCAATGTCAGCACATCCTACCTTGAGGTATAAGGAAGCTGTTTTATGAGAGTCGTATGTTTTGCATACGTTTTGTCATACTTAAGACGGGCTCTGGTACTTGAAAGCATACCTGCATAAACTTTCTGGTTATTACGCAGTGTGTATAACAGAATAAAGTACCAAAAGGCATTTCGCAAGGCTCCACTTATCAACATATGCCCTAGCATTAACTGCGCCTTTATCGTCTAAATTAAATTTATCGACTGCCCATATCGACCGACATCGTTGAAATTTCTAGCCCAAACTCCTGTTGCAATGAAAAAAAGTCGTGAAAAAAAAAATCGTAACTCTTTACGACTGACCGACCTGTGTATATGCTGGCGCATAAAACAAGCACCATTGCGGGGGTGGGCTACAACATTTGGCAGAATTCTCCCCCGGCGTAACCGTGGTCCAATATGGCGAGGGGGCTGCGCTGCCCGGAATTGAATCGAAATTTTCGCCTGGCGGTATTTGCCAAGTAAACACTGTTTCACGGTGTAACGTGATGTCCGCCCCCGTAGCCCGGCAGCGGGGCAATCCGGCTACCCCGGGCCAGGCCGGGTGCTACCGGGGGTTGCGGAGAGGAAGGGAGAACGAGAGAGAGAGAGGGAGACAGAAAGCTGCTAGCAGTGGCCTGATGATTGCGCGCCCTATGCCACGGGCGTCTTTCCCTTCTCCTGCAACGTACATTCGAGCCTGAGTAATAAAGATAAACAGGAACATGGAAGAGGGGGAAACCTTCGCCAAGTGTTCAAGTACGTGTGCGAGCGCCGCTTACTGCTCGTCTGAATACTGAAGTACGCTGGGCTCGTGACTCCAAGACAGATGACTTCAAGGATCGTGACATTAGGGATGGGCGTTATCACTGCTCTCCAATAGAGGATAGACGGAGGCTGACGTCCGGAGATATTCGACTTTTCTTCGCAACTTGGGCGAAGATGTAAATGCAGTTAATACTTATGCAATTAATGCTTATGCAGTTAATGCTTATACAGTTGACGCTTATGCAGTTGAAGGAAGTCTAAGGTTCCATTTTGCCTTGGCAGTCTTTTCCACGTAATTTGGACATTTTTACTATATCCTTCTCTTCGTTACCCCCTGCACTTGAACATCGCGTAGAAGCGACGAACAAACTTGTTAGCCGCTCGAACAGCGACTAATTGCCGAATTATTAGAAACGAACACCGTATCGCCACTGACCCGGAAACATGGTCTAACAATTGCCGGAGGTTGCCGGCCATTCCGCGGTCGCCGCCTCTAACAAATGAATATCCTGCCGCGAACGACCACGTTCAAATGCTCTTTCTCTCATTCTCCTCGTTTTTCCTCACGACAAACGCGCCCCCCGATGCCGCATTTCCACTAGACCAAGCTTCGTTCGTTTTCCCCTGACCAATATTCGGCGTTGCCTAGCGGCTATTTATCGAGTATCAGTGCGCGATTGTGAAAGACTGCGGCCGAGCTGGAGGTTTATCTCTCGGCGATAAAATTGATTAACGCGTTGTTGAGACCCCGTTCAACGGGGCTCGTGCTGTATATCGGTGGCGGTCCTTCCGTGGCCATTATTTATGACGAATGGTACGCGCCGGCACGTACACTGGGTCCTCGAATAATAAATATCGGGTTTCTGAGTATTTTTCTGTTAATGCTCGAGGACGCTAAGATTATGCTTTCCTGTACATTTCTTTCTGCACATTGGATTTTCATCAACATATTTTATGCGGATCGACTTGCAGAAAACAGCTCAGCCAACTTATTACTCCTGATGCTTATGACGACGACTGATGTATATTTTGGGCTTTGGCACTTGAGTTCGACAGATTACTTCAAGGTCAAAGGTTAATTGAGCGCTAATAGAGGTCTCACTGTCGAACAAGTGTGGACAAATTTTCACGATCATTACATCTGGTTACGTCCGAAGCCGTCAATGAGTCGTGGTGAACACACGTGAAGTCACTGTTCGGTCAGAAGTTCAATCAATCGTAAAACCGGGACATAACCGTAATTATCAGCACTATGAACCCAATCACCGAACACATTGATTGATTGTCTGATTGACAAAGAATGTCGTATATTTTACGGTTGTTACTAGGCCCGTATGATAACGAGTGCTATCCGGGGAAACTTCAACGATATTCAGAAACGCTGGCTATCGAACAGTTCCAAGAGTGGAAGCGTTGATTATTTCACTGGAAAATTCGAGCGGTTTGGAAACTTTCGGGCACTGCATGTAGTCTGGCGCTCATACAAGTTGGCAAACCCAAATGATTCGGCACGTATTGCTCCGGGGAGGCTGAGGCTAACATACGTGACTATTCTGAGAGCTGATCTCGCTGCCTATATTGATCGTACGTACCGGCACTTGGTGTCGATTCAACGAGTCCGATAATGTCCATAATACGACCCACAGCCAGTTGTGCCACGACATCTGAATTTCCGGATTGGAAAGCCAATGGCAAAACTTACGACGTAAATATTAAACCTCGAGGTACAATTTTGCATCAAATCAGGATATTGTAACTTTTCGACGAACTTTTTAAGCTCGACGCGACGCTGAAGAGATATTACGAGCGATCAAGCTCGAGGGGGACGTCAACGAGACTAAAAAATTCATGCTAAAGAAGGTTCGTACAAAGTCGATCTATATTCGGCGGGCTGAGCGGTTTCCATATAACCGTGTGCGCCTGGGGCGTATAACGCTGAACGTGCGTGCCACGCTCGAGGCCAAAATCGTTGGCCGAAATTCCGCGTGGTCGGATTGTCGTGGTCGGGCTTGCGGCAAGGGAACGGCCTAACCCTGTGGCTACGTAAAGGTACGTGTCGGTTGTGCTGCGTTTCACCACTGATATGTATACCTATAACATCGAACTTTGAACGGTTCGCGCCGCCCACTCTCTACACCTACTCCCATCGTAAAATTGGCTGTGTGCACTGACGGGAAATGTAGGGGTAGTGGATCGTTGGCAATCGCTGGTGCAGTGCATTCGGATTTTTTTTCTTTTTTTTTCAATGGTCCAATGAAAGAGGACGATTTATTTATTCCGCAGACTTCCAATAACCATTTCAACATTTTTTTTTGTCAATTCTGAGAGAAAACCACGGTAAAAAATGGTGTATTTACCTATAAATGTTAATACCTTTGACTTGTATGCATATTAATGCCGTGCATTGCATCAAAAATGCGTCAGGATTTGCAGAGAGGATGTGAAACTGTCCACAGACATAATACCCAGCCTACTTCGCGCAATAGACGAATGTGTTTGCGTCGGACGACGCGTCTCCCTCTGTAATTTAGGCGTGCTTAACGCGTGACACGATGCCGAGTCCATACCTCGCATATAGACTCAGTGGGAGTCGCTGAGATTACCATAATAACCAAAATGGTAATTACTGCGAGACCCGTTGGCCTTCACCCTTTCAACATCGCCCATGTCTCGGCGGTCCCGTCTTCATTTATATGGTTGGTGTGTCTGCTTTCTTCGATCACTTCAACACCTTCCATAGCTGAAGGCTGATTTCTCGCACCTTCTTCTTGTATTAACAGCCGCAATCTCGGGTGCAAAATCGATTCTAGCAAAATCACCGACAAATCAGCGCGAGAGATACAGTGTAAGCTTTTCGCACGTACTTGAGTTGCGGATTGTGAAGGGGTGAGAGCCCCACGTCTCCTCGTCGACGTCTCTCGCAGCGAAGCCTCTTGTCATCTCTTTGAAGTTGTCCGCATCAGGAGCGTCGCCGTCTTCGTCGTCGGGGTAAAGTACGATAATGAAAATAAATCGTTGGCTGTCTCCGGCACCGGGAGGCCTCGTCGCGTCTCCCATTTGATCTTGGTTGAGTCGAGGAGACAAGGGATGCGGGAGTCCGGGCTGGGCAGACGGGGCCAAGACAACGGCACCAAGGCCAGCAGCCGCTCGTCGGTAGACTACGACGACGACGATGGGAGCGCGCGAGTGCTGCCGGGCGAATAAAGGACGAGCGAGTAGAACAAGCGAAGCCCCGAGGGGGCCTACGCGTAGCCCCTGAACCCCTATCTCGCGTGTATAACTCCCCGACTGAATCGAGGGGTGGCTTTGGAAGACAAGCGGGGTAGATAGTCAGTCGCGGCTGCGCGACGCCCCGGCCGAGAGGGGTTGACGCTGAAGGCGACTCGCCCTGGCGCGTCCTGACGGTGGTACACTCGAGCAACGAGCTGAGTCGGATTCTGGGCGTCTACTCAGGCCTACTGAGCCAGAGGCAAGGACATTGGGGAACCCCTTTCCCATCTGATGCCTGCGCCATGTTTCGTTGCAGGGTGTATTGTTAACTCGCAACAAGAAGCGTAGCGGACACTGTATGGGATAGTGCGATGATCTAAATTCCTAAAGGTAACGCAGTTACAGCATGAGCACACGACTTTGACAGCTAATACAGCAACCAAGTTGGTCTCTAGATGACACCCTTCAATGAGAAAGAGAAGAGTCGATATTCAAAACAGAAAATAACCTAAAGGAAACGCAGTTAAAGCATACGCACACGACTTTAGACGTTAATACAGCAACCAAGGTGGTCTCTAGACGACTCCTTCAATGAGAATGTGAAGAATCGACATTGAAAGATCGGGCAAAACAAAAACGAACCACCGAAGACAACGACATCAAGATGATTGTCAGGGAGAGTCTATGTTCCATGATAGAGACCACGGGAACTGAACACAACTCCCCCGAGCATGTAATCCCTCCAACAAGGACAATGACGGCCTTTGGACGATACGGCGGATGAGCCGAAAGGTGGTCTCTTTTTTCAATCCTTGCTCGGTACTCGCTCTCTGGTCTCCACGTTGACGTCGGACTTGGCGTTATGGAAAGTTAAACCAGCCGTACAGTTCCGTGGGGAATCCCCGTGGAAGTCACCGGAGCGCAACGACCCTTCATCGTGATGGTACGTCCCACGCACAGCGCTCGCTGCAGGGATCGCACCATCAGAGATTCTCCGAGTTGACCTCCCGGCAACAATTCTCCCGGGATCGCGTTCCGTTGACCTCACCTCGTGCTTCCAATGGCTTTGAGGGGGTTCTCTCTGTCGACTAATGCTGAACAGTGGAATCCTGCGCTAGTCGGAAACTAGGACCTCACGTCTTCGAGAGGCTAAGTTAATTCCGTCTTCCTGCTCTTCATGCCTGGTACTATGGTTCAGCTTCTGATACTAGCTCCATCCTGACGTTCCTGAATGAATGCGTCTTCGTGCAATGGAGCTTTCGGATGACAGGTCGAACGCCCTGAAAACAATTTCTAAAATATCCACTGACTTATCATACCCCATCTTCTCGACGATTCCTATGCCTATTAATTGTGTGACCCTGATAAATCAAGGGTCATCGACACATCCATAAGCAGTGCGTCACAAATGTATATCATTTGCCAAAGCGCTGCGAAACTAACGTACATCCCGACGTCACTGAATGGCACTGCAGGCAAGAGTATCGTTGGCGCCCTATTATTATTCGACATAGAGTTCCCAGGGTCCGCGAAACAGGGGGGTAGCCGGATGAGAGCTTGCGGCGCAGCGGGAGACGAGGCGAGGTTTCACTAATTGCGCCGGTAGTAGGAACAGCAAGGCAGAGCAGAGTAACGAAGTCAATTTGCGCTACCGAGACAAGGTGAGATCGGATTATCCTCCTCCGCTCCTGACGCTACCATTGCTCGGTTCGTCTCTCAGTCCTCTTTCAACCGCCCCACCCCTTTCTTTTCCTTTTATTCTTAACCCGGCGAGTCAGGGGCTCTGGCTGTACACTCTCGTTTCTCTCGTCTCGCATGCAGCACTACCGGCAGTACCAACAGCAGAACGAGCTGAACACCTGACAACCAAGAGGCCACCTGGCTACTGGCGAGAAAGACGAGCTATCGGACTAGTCCAGAGACGATCCCGTGCAATCTTTTTCTTTCGGACATTGATCGGACGTGCGAAATTGAGGAGCGAACGGGCTATTCCGTCCTCAGCGTTGCTATTCCCTTGTCCGCAGGCTACGGCAATACGTCTTCGACGGTGCTGGAGAAAAAGAAGAAGTGGACATTTCGTTCCATAGTCATGTTGTCTTTGTTCAACCCCTGAGCAGCTTCCAACGTTTGGAGAGCATAGGCAAGGGTCTTTCGTCATCTCCTGGATAAATAAACGTCGAAGAGGTCTATCCAAAGTCTATCACGTGGAAACGAACTACCAAAGTCGATATAGGATCCTTTCGATAAAAATTTGAAACCGAGATCATACGTGATTTATGGCCACGACGATTTGGCCTTAGTCTTCCACAATCCATGTACATACATATACCACTAATCGGAGAACGTGTGACGATATAACAGGTCGAAATAGTCTGTGGGACCTATAACCAGAGGGTGTTTGCAACTTGGCACCCTGGTATCGTGCGGTGGTGTGGCCGTGGCGCGCCGGTGCCGTGGCCTGGTCTGGTCCAGAGGAAGTAGCTAGCGTTAACCCAGCTAGATGTAGTGTATACTACGCGTGACGAAGAGAAACGAGCGGCCGGGCCGGACCATAAATCCACCGGCGGCGGATTAATCGCGGCGGGTGAGACTCGTTGGCGAACTAAACTAAACTAATCTAAACTCGTCGAGCGGAGAGCCTCGCGGAGCGCCTTGGTTGGCGCCACGTCGGCACACCGTGCGTCGACAGCAACGCCCCGGATACCGAAGCGCCCCGGTGCACCAGCCCAGCCACCTCAGGAAGGAAATTCCTCACATCCGAAAATTCAAAGAACCCACCCCTGAAGTCATCCGATACCGCTGACTGTGTCAAATATGTTCTGCGGTTGAAACCAGCTGCTTCAAATGGGAGACAATGTCCCGACCGTGACCTTGAATTATCCTTGAGAGTTTTACCCTCTCGAGCAGACAAAGAGGATCCTCGAAAAATGATATTCGATTTTTCGTGAATTATCGAACCTGCAATCCACGTCAAACAAGCAAGAAAAATTTTATATACCAGTAATTTTACTCGACGAAGATTTAAAAGTTGTATTCATCGAGACGAAAACTTTGTGAATGAAAAATTGAACGAAGCAAGTTCCAGACTCATCTCGCTTTCACTCTTCTCCGCGAACTTTTCAATCGAGCTCCGCCTCGTTGATTCGTAACGATAGCACTTATCCGTCCAATTGAGAATTTCTCTACGGCATAGCCGAGCGAAATTCTCGTGCGGACGGTACGAACGGGGAATGAGCGTGGAGGAGAGCCTCGACCGTGGCATCCGTCGTCCCTCTGACCTCTCTCCTCGAATTGTGCGCACGGTCGGAGCGCCCGACTCGAGGGGTATAAACGCGAGGGCCGCAGAGTCGATGAAAATAACCATGGACCATGGACGGAGATTCGCAGAAACCCGGTTAACTTTATTCGTAACACGTGAGATTAAGCCAATGGTGGAAGAGTCGGATATAACTAGCCGGGTCGATTCGCACTTAGGCCTTCCACGGAGCTTTCCCCTCATCCTTATCAATGCCCAAAGGGGTGTCGTTTGGATGTTCGGCTGGCGAGAACAATAGCCCGGCTTCGCAGACTTCGTATCAACGACAATGCGACGGAAAATGTGTCGGTTCTTTTTTCGCTCCAACGTCTCTTGGCTTCGCTTGATGGTCCAGGTCGTACGGTTTTCTTGCTGGTTAAACGCTGATGTGTTTTATCGATTCTTCCTCAACCTTACAAAGCGATGGTCTTTGTGCGTTTCGTTCTCAATTGTCTAGTCTCGTTTTTTCGTCATTAATGGATTTACCAGGACCTGCCTCAAATTGAACGCAGCTGTAGTCCTTCTCAATGCGTTGGTATCGATGCGGTAGGGTCACCCATGAAAATAACTACGCCCCAAGCGGAAGCAGAGGCTTCTACAACCCTTATTAACTTTATTCTCAACGCGTGAGATTGAGCCAATGGTGGAATCCGGATATGGCTGTCAGGTCGATTCGCACTTAGGCCTCCCCTCCAGCCTCGTCCCGCTCCGACCTTATCAATCCCCAAAGGGGTATCCTTTCGGGGATCGTTCGAGAAATTGCTCAGGGGGTTCGAACGCACCAAGCCGAATGCTTCCGGAGGAGCTTCGTTAACGCTCGGCATGGCGAATCATTCGGGCACCGCCGGCGCGTAATCACAATTACCGCTCGCAGCGGGCTGCTCCTAACTTCCTGCACTCCAGTCGGCGATCTGCCCCGTCGATCATTAAGAAGAGTGCGCGAATTACGTGCAAAGTTGCACAGATATTTTTACTCCTGACTGGAATATCTCTACCATTGGAAGGTGGGGTGAAAAGCTGCTGCTGCTGCTGCTGCTGCTGCTGCTGCTACCAACTGCGCCTGCCTATCCAATGCCACAGGGTTGAAATTCCACGTCCGTCTCGCTTTGGGGCTTCGATTTTTCTCTCTGTTCCCTCGAGCGGTTGGGTGGTCGCAGAAAGGCAGGAAGAGCGAGAGAGAGCTGCTGGCACTTTCCCAAACGAGAATATATATACAGTAGGAGAGAAGCGCATGGGATCCGCGAGTATGGTCCCGGTGCCAGCCGGTTCGTACCGATCATTTCCATTACGCTCTCGCCACGAGATAACGCAATTAAATGCCGAGCTCATTCCCCTTCTTCTCTTCCTCTTCCAACTCTCCTCCTTCTCGTTCTCTCGTTCTACCCCCTCCCCCCCTTTCCCTCGAAGACGTTGGCTGCTTCCTCTCCACTCGTACGTTCCTCTCGCGTCCTCTCCCTCATTCGGTGCACTTTGGATTTAAATAAAATCAATTTGCGTGAGCGTAGGCAAATGTTGACTCAAGGCATTTCAATGTGGCTGACTGCGCGCCCAGGGAGAAAGGGAGTCAGCGTGGTGGGACTGAGTAGCGAGGAGGCACGAGGGGGTGGGCGAACGACGCGGCGCGCACCAAAATCGAGGGAAATTGTAGGTAGGAACGAGCGAGGCCCACCAGACACGGCCGCGTTTCGAACCATTTGCAAACCAAATTGCCATTATTGATGGTAATAACCATACAGCCGACGAGAGGACCGCGCGGAGACTCGTCGTCGTCGTCCGATCCTCTCGTCGCCCGCCCAACCTCCCCGACTCGCCGGTCCCCCATTCACGATGGGGCCCCAACGTAACCAAAGCTCATTCGGTGTCCATTGGCTACGACCGGCGACTATTGCTCACTTGACTCTCGCGGCTGTGCCGGTTCGATATTTCGACGAACGATATTTCGTGCATTTATGCAACATAATCTGGTTTACAGTCTGACGTGCAATGGCAAGGAAAGTCCGTCTGAATATGTTCGATATCGAGTGACATCAAATATCGAATGTCAGTCATGGTGGATTTAGTGACTATAAGTATTATTTATTGGTTCTAGGTTATGGTAGGTGATGGTATACGAGGTTATGGAATACCTCAACACCTCGAAAATGAGTGTTACGACCCTGTCGATTAGAGCCGGACTGCCCCATATGTTATCAGCTTGATCCACTGAACCGAAGGCTGGAGAATGCAGAATTCAGAGGGATGACGTGGGACGAGATGAAAATAAAGTAAAAAGGCAGAAGAAAAGTGTTCGGTCGATGCGCCCAGGCTGGCTGATCCCAGGAGCGTCGGTGGCGGTCGTTCGGTAAATCCTGATTAATCGGGGGAATGCGTGGCTTCGTCGTCGTCGTCGTCGTCGTCGGCGGCGTCGTCGTCGTCGTCGTCGTCGTGCCGGGTTTCGCGCGAGGCGTCGTTGGAGACGAGAGACCGGGGGGACACAAGAAAGCCGAGCACTTTGTATCGAGAGTAACGTAGCCAAATAAATCACCGGTAAACTCTTGTGTTACACTGATACATACCGAGGGCTATAGGATTCGATTCGACGAGGCTAAGACCGTATTTTTCGTTCGCTTCTTCTTTTTTTTCGCCGGCTGCGTCGCCTTGCAGAACGAAATCGAAGCTCGGAAAAGCTAAGGATCGACGAGTGAGAGGAAGAGAAAAAAGAGGGGGGGAGGCATGTTGCTGTGGGCTATGTCCCTGGAATCGACTGTGCTTCGGGTTCACTCTCAGACTGTCCGTCCAACGCCAAATTGGACAATTATTTATATTCCACCAGCGGCAGCTGAACCGACTGTGTATATGTGTATATACCATGGGCCAAACGTGTCTCTCGCGTTGAGCCACCTTCGTGAAACTCCCATATACGTGCCAAGCCATAGTGGTTATACGACCAGCGGTGCACAAGAGTCTTGATAAATCGATAGAGGGGTCTCTCTAATAGGAACGATTTGCTGAAATGGCATAATAAAACGTATCTCATTGGAAATCGAACTCGTTTGGAACTCGTTCCGTGAACTTTGCCCCACTCCCGGTACCCGGGACCCTAACCCATTTCTTTTCTCTTTGCTCGCGCTATAACGCCTGCATCCATCAGACCAGCTCAGAACTTTTCTACTTCTCAAGCTTCCTCCCCCTCCCCTCCCTCAAAGGCCAGTATATCTGGCTCTCCTTATCACACCTCTTTCTGGATGTTACGTGGCCGCGATGGCGGCCGCTGACTGATAGATTTTATGTAAACTAGTTTTATACGGCATCCAGGAAAGTTTGAGATATCGACGTGATGAATGGAGTGAGAAGAATTGATGAACGAGTGAAGCGGCGCCCGGAGCTCAAGTTGGGGGGGCTTAGGACACGGAATCCCCGGAAGCTAAATTGGCAGAGATCGATTCGACCCCATGGCAACCGTATTGCTCGCTGGATTCTACCTAAGTGTAGGTTCGATGCCTTAATTGGTTCAAACGAACGTCCATTTCGTTCTGGAAATTCCCACGAATTTTCCATCCTGGTAAATAATAATATTTACTAGGATGGAATTAATATTAGAAAGATACTTTTGACAGAAATAAATTTGCAATCAAATCAAGTTTCACTTTGCCGTCCATAAAGATAGATGTGTTCGCTCGATAAAATATGAAACTAACGGAACAAACTCTGCGACCAAACCCAGTTTTCAAACGAAAAGTTCGAGGTATCGATGCGTCGAACGGTGCGAGAAAAACAGACGAACAAATCAATCGTCGTCGCCGCTGGCAGCGATGAAGTACAGGGAGACCACGAAATTCGCGCAAGCCAAATTGGCAGAGAGAGCGAGCGATTCGAAATCGGCCCACAGCGGACGTATCGCTCGTACGCGCATCTCCGAACCTACCTAAGCGCAATCTAAAGCCGGCATTCGAGAATTGCCGTTAAATCCTCCGGTATAATCAAAGGCTCCCGCGGCCAACGAGGTTGGAGCGAGAGCGGGACGACGTGATCGGTACTGCTTGCAGTAACGCCGGCGAGTTTGCTAAGCGAAGCAGTGACTCGAATCCCCCATGTGCAGTACCCGGAGCAATATACCGGGGCCGACAGAGTCCTGAACATGACCACTGTCCATCCTCAAGAGTGTTCGTGTCGAACGGACGTATACGCCGAGTCTAAGTGGCAGCACACCAAACGCGGAGATAGCAGACTGAACGATCATGCATTCGGACGCCGCCGCCACGCCGAAGCTTCGGCCTGCTCCCAAACGCCAGTTGGAAATCCCGCAGAGCCGGGGAGGAGAGTACGATCCGGAATGCCCGGGGCCCTTTCTGTAGGTACACATGCATCGCAGTCTCTCTCTCTCCCCGACTAGTGGTTTGATACTGCACTGGTCTCATCCTACCCCTCGACGTACACCCAGGAAACAGGTCCGATTGGGATTTAGTCGAATGTGTATACGACGCCGAGGCTAGCGCGTAGCACTGCATCGCGCACGGCTTCCTCGCAAGCCACCCGGAAAATACTCCACGAACGAATCCACCTGCTTGGCTTTGGACTGCGAACGCTTTGCTTTTCTACGACGACGACGACGATCACCCTGGATGCAATTTAACTCGGCGTCGCCCTGTACTCGGACATTTCTTTGGGAACAATAGTTCGGACGTTCTAACAACCGTCGATACGACGAAAAAATGTGTCCGTTCCGCTTTCTCGAGTGATGAGAGCACTTGGTCTTCATTGATGGACCTGGGATCTACGGTTTTGTTACTGGTTAGACGCTCTGGGGTAATTTACCGATTCGATTTTGACGCTATGACTGCGATTGTGTAGAACTATTGGATGGTTGACAAATATTTTCGCTACATGTGAACTAATTTATTACATCCTCAGTTTTGCCTTTTCTTAAGAGAATTTCTGAAGGAAGCTTCATAGAAGAATCGTCTTGTTCTTTCACCTTGACTGCTTATAAAAATGATCAAAAAAATAGGATTCATGCAGTTGAATCGCGATTCCTCGCCCTGTGTTTCTCCATACTCAGCGAGACGACTGAATGTGACCTGCGGTGCTGGAAGTTGGAGCGCCGAGAATATCGAGATTATTAGGGACGCACCGGGTATGTGCATGCGGCGAGACTGCGAGGAATTCTCGCCTGCGGCGCAGCAGGCGCGGATAGTAGCGAACGCAGAGAGATATATATACATAACGTCGAGACTTTCGACGGTTCGCCCCGCGCCAATTGTAGTTTAGGCGGCGGAGATAGGACCAGATAGGGGGGTAAGGTATAGTATATGGGGTGGGCAATCGTGCGGTGGGCCAGGATCCACCAATCGGTACGGTTAGCACATATACGTAACGCGGCGCTGCCAACAAATTGTCTCCCGGACTGCTCGAAGCAGCACAACACCGCGTACTCGCTTTCCTATACGTGTGTATACGTACGTACTTTATGTACATGACTGGAAATGCGCCGAGCGAGTTCCAAGAGGCGCCCCCTCCGCTTCGACGAGACTTTACGATGTTCGAGCACCGTCTCGTCGTTCCGCGTGGCCCCGGCAACCGGAGAAACAAGAAGAAATAGTGCGAGGAAAAGTGCAGTGTCGAGTAAAAGAAAAAAAAAAAAAAAAAAAAAAGAGACGAAAAAACAGGAAAGTAGAATATACGGGTGGAGGATGTTTGGCGCCGGGTGTGAATGTCCAATGGAGGAAAACATAAAATGCCTGGTGTCTTGTCCGTAGTTCCTAATCTCTCGACCACAGATTTTTCTGGATTTAAAAGTCAACCGTGTTCTTAGTGACTGGATTTTTTTTAATGATGTTGAAGTATGCTGGAATGCAACGAAAATGTTAAAAAATAATTGTTCTCTGACGATTGTAAAAAGTTGTTATGACGATTAATCGTCATAATAACATGGTATACCCAGTACGATCTTTTGGATTCATTAGAATAATTTTTTATTTTTTTATTTTCGTTCCATTCCAACGGTGGAAACTTTAACATCATTTTTTTAAAGAGAATCTACTGATCTGTTGTAAAAAAAATCACGTTTCACTTTGTTAATTACAGTAGAATCAATAGAATCATTAGAATAATTTTTTATTTTTTTATTTTCGTTCCATTCCAACGGTGGAAACTTTAACATCATTTTTTTAAAGAGAATCTACTGATCTGTTGTAAAAAAAAATTACGTTTCACTTTGTTAATTACAGTAGAATCAATAGAATCATTAACTACGTGCGCCGGTATTGACTCACTCTTGCCATTTGAAAACTTTAATTGTCAGCGTTTTATGTACGTGATATCCTTTGTATCTCGTTGCTCACGTTCGTCCATACTCGGAGCGTCGCGTCATCCGTCGCCGCGGTAAGCCAATACTTTCATACACCGCGAGATATGACGATGCACCCGGCAATGGCCGGGAATAGCAACTGGAACGAAAGAGCAGCAGGGGCTTGTTCTATCGTTTTCCTCTCACGTATCGAGTAGATAAACGGGATACCTAACGTCCTGTATCGATGAGGTAGGATGGAGAAATTGGCAGTGAAACGAAACACGCCGCTGGACGCCAGAGAGAAAAGAGTTGTTTCGCCATTGGACTACGAGGCCGATATGCCCGCTGTGTAAGGTGGATATATCCTCGAAACTATCTCTCGTGTTATCATCCTGGACACCGCACGCCGCGACCCTATTGCTTTTACTCCCTCTTTCTCCATTAGAAATAACTTTTTACTATACCCGAGACACGGGTGCACAGGTGACTTTTTTTTCGCAAAAATAGTAAGGGAAAAAATCATTTTTCGCGTTTTTCTCCGCGAATTTTCGATTCTTTGGGCAAACAGCCGTGATTTTTGGAATCAGCGGGAAATTTTACGTCGGATAGGATTTTTTAACTTTGCAAAATCGACCAAAAATTTTTTTTTTCAAAATCAACTAAAAAAGGGCTGTAACCAGTGTTTTCAGGGGTAGAATATGCGACTTGAGAACAATGGTATAGGTTAGAAGTCGATATTTTGAAAAAATAAATTTCGTGACCCCGATTTGGGCGGTTTTCGGCCCGGTGGCCAGATCTACGATTTCTGACAAACTGTTCGACCAAAAAATTTTTTTTTCAAAATCAACTAAAAGTGGGTTGTAACCAGTGTTTTCAGGGGTAGAATATGCGACTTGAGAACAATGGTATAGGTTAGAAGTCGATATTTTGAAAAAATAAATTTCGTGACCCCGATTTGGGCGGTTTTCGGCCCGGTGGCCAGATCTACGATTTCTGACAAACTGTTCGACCAAAAATTTTTTTTTTCAAAATCAACTAAAAAACGGTTGTAACCAGTGTTTTCAGGGGTAGAATATGCGACTTGAGAACGATGGTATAGGTTAGAAGTCGATATTTTGAAAAAATAAATTTCGTGACCCCGATTTGGGCGGTTTTCGGCCCGGTGGCCAGATCTACGATTTCTGACAAACTATTCGACCAAAAATTTTTTTTTTCAAAATCAACTAAAAAACGGTTGTAACCAGTGTTTTCAGGGGTAGAATATGCGACTTGAGAACGATGGTATAGGTTATAAGTCGATATTTTGAAAAAATAAATTTCGTGACCCCGATTTGGGCCGTTTTCGGCCCGGTGGCCAGATCTACGATTTCTGACAAACTGTTCGACCAAAAAATTTTTTTTTCAAAATCAACTAAAAGTGGGTTGTAACCAGTGTTTTCAGGGGTAGAATATGCGACTTGAGAACAATGGTATAGGTTAGAAGTCGATATTTTGAAAAAATAAATTTCGTGACCCCGATTTGGGCGGTTTTCGGCCCGGTGGCCAGATCTACGATTTCTGACAAACTGTTCGACCAAAAATTTTTTTTTTCAAAATCAACTAAAAAAGGGTTGTAACCAGTGTTTTCAGGGGTAGAATATGCGACTTGAGAACGATGGTATAGGTTATAAGTCGATATTTTGAAAAAATAAATTTCGTGACCCCGATTTGGGCCGTTTTCGGCCCGGTGACCAGATCTACGATTTCTGACAAACTGTTCGACCAAAAATTTTTTTTTTCAAAATCAACTAAAAAAGGGTTGTAACCAGTGTTTTCAGGGGTAGAATATGCGACTTGAAAACGATGGTATAGGTTAGAAGTCGATATTTTGAAAAAATAAATTTCGTGACCCCGGTTTGGGCGGTTTTCGGCCCGGTGACCAGATCTACGATTTCTGACAAGCAAAACGACAAATTTAACAAGCGCAAAGGTAACTCGGGCACGCGCGCCAGCGCGTGTGATTAGCCTAGTATGAAAGAAAATCACGAATCCGGAAGAGGTTTCCAGTCTAGCATCTAGTCGCATGTCGTTTTAAGTCCGGCGTGCGCACACACAGCTGGCGAATGCGGCTCGCTTGGCCGCCTAGCCAAACGTACATAGCCCAGGGCGAGCGTCTTGTATCTTTGCATGCCCGACGCGCGACGAGCCTGGGCTCCAGCACGTCGCGCGTTTGCACGCGAAAAATAAGTCGTGTCAAACGCCGACTCTATACATTTGTAAGAGTACAAACTCGTAGATATGCTCGCTCCATCTTCAACCAGGAAATGTTGAACTCTCGGGAGGTCAATGTCCGTAAACATCCGAGACTTTGCAGCTGTCACAAAAATAAAAATTCTTTTTACGGCGAAATGTCAAGACATCCGATTGTAAATTGTCTTTCAAGAACTTTTTTTTTAAACGCTTAAAATTAACGACAGTTCTGTCACTTCAGGGTTTAAATAGCTTTACTCTGTTTCACTATTTTTTTCGTTATTCACAACGAAACTTGCAATCGCTCTCGTAACCCGAAAAATTCTAGTCTGTGATGTGGACTGCTTTTCAGAATAAAAAAAGGAAGCGTCCCATGTGGTTTGAATTTACGACGACGAGCTCGCACGAAAAATACCTCAACTTCCACGCTCGTCGACGTGGTTGCACTTGTTTATTTTTCGTTATGGAACATCGACTATTTATAGTGACAACGAGGGAGGTCCTCACATGCCTCAGCCACAGTTTCCGCACCAGAGAAAATTCGCAACCTCTGAATTCTTCGCCTGTTTTATCGGCCTCCTCGCCACGAAACAGAAAGAACGAGGAGAACGAGGAAAAATCTCAGCAATTGTACGGGTCGCGAGATAGAAAAGAAATACAAGAGGATGTATAAACATAGCCGGTGTTTTCCTTGGGCAATAAGAAACGATGAGGTGGCTGATAGAACTTGTTAGAACTTGTGACTCGAAGTGGCAAATAGAGCGTCGAGTAGTGAGATTACGGATGGAAAAAGGATTCGGGGGTAAATCCTCGCGAGCTAAAAACCGGCCAATTGCGAACAGTGTGCGAGGATATAATCCTATGGTGCCGCAGTGCCGCTGAGTGTGCGGCGAGAAAGAGAGCTATGAGGCAAAGCGCCCTCTGCTATCACGGTAACGTGACTCCCGGCTCAGTCCTTCAATGAAACCATAACATTATCATACCCTCTTCATCGTCCTCGCTCGCTTCATCGTCCGCTCACCGTTTCCCGCGTCGCGTTATATGCGTGATATGCTCGCTTGGAAAAAGAGCTCGGTTGGATGTGGGTTGATGGGTTGAAAAATTGAAGGAGACTTGTAACGGTCTTGCTTCTGCCAAACATTTAATATCCCATGCACATGCGGCAGTTGACACAGCTACACATACGGCGAACCCACAGGATTTTTCAATCTTGCAACTAAAATGATTTCACCACGTTCCACAGCGTCGTTTTCCTTCAGTAACGAGGTGAAACGAATTTTTTTCGAAGCCAAATAATGTTAATACAGCTTTTGGCAAAAAATGCCAACCTGTTTAGGAAATAAAATTTAATGTAGCTGACGAATTTTATTGTAGTCAGTGGGAAAAAAGTTACTTCTGTGAGACTTTAGAATAGGGCATATTTTATGAATTTGCATGCTGCACTGATTTTTTATGGAAGGAGCATGGTGGGAGGCGAGAATTTCTGGGTCTAATCAAAATCTCATGCTGCAGTGGCAGTCGACGAAGGTTTATCCAGAAGAGGTGCTTTTGTCAAAAATTCTATATTCTTGGGGTTTTGATCATTTTTAATGAAATTCAAATAAAAATTCAATTTATAATAGGAAGTAACTTGATACAGAAGAACACAGAGAATATAGCAGAACTAGAAAAAATGAAAAAAGATGTCCGGAATGATATTCGCTTTATGACATTTACAATGTTCCATCCACGATTTCAATCCACTGAATTCCTAAAATTCAATCAAGTTCTCAACGCCAAATTTTCCAGAAAATTAATCCTCTATCGAATGACTCTTGATGAAGAAATTAAATATTACGTAGTTCTGACCAAACATCAATTCGAAAGTTCGTGTCTGCTGAATCCGGATGATACCAATCTCTTTCACCCTATAATGGCACTTCTAACCCATCTCGCCCGGATTTACCCTATACACACACAGCGGAGCTTCGGTTTAAAAAAAAAATGCGCGAGTGAAACAGGTGGGCCGGAAAAATGTTGGTACGCGCTCGTTCGCTTTGGGGAGAAAGTATGCACGAAGAATGGAGACCGGTGACCGAAAGCACGCGCGCTAAAAGTAATTTCCCTCAACAAACGCGCGCGGGAAAGCTTCGGGTTTGGGGCGGCGGCGCGCGTATGAAATAGGAAATACCGCGCGCCGGGCGGGAGGAGCGCAAATAGAGAGCCGCGGCGGCGGCAGGAGAGGCGTACTACAGGGAACAGTGATAGTGTGATAGTGTGCGCGCCGCGAGGCGATAATACATAGGTACGTTGTACCATAGGCGTGCCAGGCGGTAGCACAGGTAAAGCAGGGGGGGGGGGGGCATGTTAGCTGCGTGTATCCATTCACATTCGGAATTCTCCTTCAATTTATACACTTATTTCTCCAAATTTCAGATATATCACAGAATCAGTCAAAATTCATTATTACTTCAGAGTAATTTTTGTGAATTTTTTGTTTTCCTTTAAAATCGTGATTTGCATAATCGTGAACTTGTACGTTCAAACAATTTATAATTTATAACAATGTATTGTGGGTAAAAAATACAGCACAAAAACATTTTTTGTAACCTTTCAATAGTATCGAAACATTTGACCTTTTGCAAATATTCGCACAGTAATACAAAAATCCGATGCAAAATTCGTACTCGACCGAAATCGCATTCTCTCACTATTCAGGCATAATTCATCCCTTGGATAAAACATAGTTCAAATGCTCGCGTAATTTTTTTTAAATTACTGCATCAAATCCTAAACACGTTGGAAAAAAATCTGAAATGACAGAGAATGCCTGGTGCATAGTCGAAACATGCGGAGAGACATGCGATTGCCTCGTCGGCTCGCTTTCCGCTCTCCTCGTGTCGGAGTCTCCTCGGCTCGGCGGCGCGGATCCGGCTGGTGTGCAACTACATTCGATTTTCATTCTTGCCTCCCCGCTCTCGTTGGCCGCCTCGATATATCAGCCTTATCGGGAACGTCGGCGTATGTACAACTGTGTGCAGCACAATACACCCATATGACTCGTGTATACACATACACATGCACGCGGTGCATAAATGTGTGAGCGGATTTTACATACATAAGCTTCAACCGGACCTCCACGTACTCCTCGTCTAGCCCAGCTGGAATTTATCGTCGAGCGCCGGCGATATAGAGAGCGTTCGCGTCTTTCCAACTGTTGGTGAAGAGACGTTTAAGTGTGCGACCGAAAGATCTGTTTTCCAAGTGCCTCGTTCCAGCTACACGTATAATCCAGCCGTTACAGGAAGGGAGGAAGGGAGTGGGAAGAAGGAATGGGTGGAGGGGGGAAGAAGGAAAGGCAGGAGAGGGGGAAATGGGGGAGAGATAGAGGTGAACTGTGCCGGTGCGAGATGTGGTCCCCGGCGCCCCCCCCCCCCCCCCCCCCCCCCACCCCTCTCGATCTAGGCGCGCATGGCTCTCTCGCGCCACCGAGAAATATCTGGCAAACGTTCAAGACACTCATTCAAACCAGGAGCAGGGGAGGGGGGTGAACTCGCCGGAAGCCGTTTATTGGGAACGCGGGCCATTCGCCAGTGTAAACTCTCCATACAGTCGATATTCCAAAGGGTGTCGATACGAACAACATTTATGGCTGTGCCCCGCATATATCACGACGTGTATGGCGCGGTACCAGATCGATGCGCCTTCGCCGTTTCGTGCGAATATTACCGGATTGCATTTTGGCTGTGGACTTGGAGAAAAAAAAATGTCGTATTGCAGTGACTTCTATTTTTTTAAAGGAAAATTGTTACCCCAAGTATAAAAAGGTCAAAACAAAAATCTTTGCGAACAAAAAATTCCTTCCGAGAACAAATCATTTAAAAAATATTTATTTATTTATTTTTATTCATCCAAACCAAATTCAATATGTTATAGACAAGGAAAGCCTCCGCTTGGACAATTCGCCAGTGTAAACTCATCGTAGACTCAATAATCCAAAAGGTGTCGATTCGATTCGAACGACATTTATGGCTATAGAATATATTACAGATCGATGTCTCGCGTTTCGTACGAATATTACCAGACTGAATTCGCCGCTATGCCGGGTGTACTCTACGTGACTATATCGCACTGGAACTCCAGGGGTGGGGTCATAAAACAACAATTAACGACGATCGCTATCAGTTATCGGGACATTCGTAATAAGCGGAGCATCACCGGTCGTTTCGGACACACGAATTCGCGGGGGGCGGTGGGGAGGGGCCTGTGTTTGCGCGTGGGTGTGTCACAAACGGGAAATGTCCGGAAATTATTGTTGAGCTCCGGCGAAGTACCAGGTGCACGTGAGTTCTATCGTTTTGAATCGCCGAGTATAATGGTCCGGGGACATTGCTGGAGATCCTTTCGGAACGTGGCGAGCGTGCGCGAGCTATGGATTTGGAGGCTGTCGACGAGCGGCAACGAGCGAGAGAGAAAGCGAAAGAGAGGGAGAGCGGGAGAGAGGACGTTCATGTAGCTACGTGTGTCACGTCCGCTAACGAGAGGGACCTCGTGTATGCCACCCGAAGCGTCGCGTCGACAGCGCGATGGTTTGCATTTTACAGCATAATATGACGGGCAGCGACCCGCCACCGGCTTCACCTCTAATGCTATACCGAAGCTTCCTGAATTAATATTTTTTATTTCGTCAAAGTGGTCAGGATTAATATAGCTTTTTATCAATTTTATTAGAGTTGACGGGACCTTCCAATTTTGAAGCAGATTGACAGCTTATTTATTTATGTATTTTTTATTGTCCAGTGAACGGGGCAAGTCCCTTGACAAAAATAAGGCAATAATGGCAAGAGAGCAAATCAGCACGTAATGGACAGAAAAATTCCTTTCTTAAAAAAATGAGTGAAGTTCGTTTACCTCGTTTGGCATTAAGTTCGTTACGACTTAACGAGTTTAGCGCTGATAAGATAAAACAGTCGTGTTACTCGAATTTTGACGCAGCGTAATAATAACACAGATGAGCAGCTCCTCGGCCACAAAAGGTTTCGGACAATAACGCGATTTTTCGCGTTATAATGAACGAGCGGGACATTTACGGCGTGGAGAACTGTCAGAGGCAGAGAGCAGCAGCAGCAGCAACTCGGCGGCGCCGCAACTGTGTTGGGTTAGATACGTCCCAGTCGGACCGACAATGCGCGCAACTCGCTAAAAGAATAATTAACGCCGGAGCTTTTTGTCTCTCTCTTTGTCTCTCAATTACAGACTCTCGGTGGGTGTTCGCCAAAATGGATTATGCCCCCTCGAATGTGCCGGCTCACTGCGAGGACGGCGATAACAAAGCCTCCGGTATTGTCTTCCTCTCGTTTTCCGACATGTCCGTCTATCTGTACCGTTACACCCATAACCCAATAATTCCTTTTATTATAATTACCAGCTCGAGCGTCCATGCTACTCGTAAACTCGTTTACTTTCCGTCGAAGCTGAGATAATATTTTACTTTTTTCTTTGTGGAATGTTATTTTTTTTTTTGAGGAGACGTTCTGCACCGAGAAAAAAATTGCGACAAAAATTGATTTGAGTTAAGTGACCTAAAATTGGGTCATTTTTTTATCAATTATTTATTTATTTTTTCCTGGAAACCTGACATTTAGTGCTTCTCATCTGCATATAAAATATTTCTCCAGATAACGAGTACAGAGGTTTTTAGTTTATATGAGCAGCACAAATGGATTGTGCAACATTGCTCTCGATTACCTGAAGTGACATCAGGCTCGCATTTGCCAAACATGTCGCATGTATTCTCTGGACTCGGCAGCCTGGACTACAGGAGGAACGATATCGTTTTTACATGGCGTGCAGCGGCCCAGCGAAACGGAGAGCAAAGAACGCGGCACGATGCAAGGAAAGCAGAGACTCGCGAGTTGGAAAATAGAGCCAGGAAAGTCTCTGCGTGCTCGAGGGTCGTTAACGAGGCGACCCTGTCGCGAGCTTCTCGTCTCTCGCCTTTTGCAAGTTGCACCGAGGCCATCGACGGTACACGACACGCGAGCCATTGTCAAAATAAATAATAGATTTGCAATCAGAGGCAAAAAACACTCACATCGGATGGAAACTTCAAACAAACGATTCAACAAAAAAAAACAATGAAAAAATAAAATATGCGATTGACAAACAACTGATAATAGTTAGATACCAACAGATCCAGGTACGTCAATGTCACGTAAATTCAAACACCACGGATTTACTGATCACACAAATAATTCCCTGAATCATTGAGCGGCAGAGTTAGGAAGCAAATGAAGCTAATTTCAGCGGAATCACGAAACCCGTCGAAAGCCGTGTTTACGCTCGACGGGCTGTTGTGCCCGTCGAGCCTCGAATGTCCTGAATATTTCAACAGATACTTGGATTGAAATCGACACTCCAGGAGCAACTGAACTGACCGTTTATCACGGATTTTAACTCTGTTCTATCGCTTCGCATTAATGAGAATCATTTAATTCTGATTCACGATTGATCTTCTGACGTTTCACAGAAACCAAAATACCAAAATAATTGTCCTGACTAATAAACATAAATTTAAATTTGATTTTTGTTTAAATTATGCATTCTCTGCATGTGAAATAAAAAAATACCGTACCAACCAAAACCTTGCGTTTTGATTGGATCGGTATTTTTGGATCGGATCCTGAATTATAAATTTAAATTTGTTTTTTGGTTAAACGACAAATTCTCTGCATGCAAAATAAAAAGAATCCTAACCCAACCCAAAACTTCGTGCAAAGAAAATAATTGTACTAGAAAATTATTTCCAGCTTTTTGTGTACCAAAGTAAATGATCGAATGTATAGGTCACTGATCGAAAGGTCACGTGTCGACGGATGCCAATGTCACGCAAAATCGAACGGGGTCGCCGATCAAACAAATAATCCGCTGCATAATTAAATGATGGAGTTAGAGGAGCGAATGAAGCTAATTTCGGGTGAACCACGAGAACCGTCGGAGAGCCGTGTGCTATACGCTCGACGGGTTGTTGTGAATGCAAGCGTCGAGTGTAGAGGCGACATGTATACATCGACGAGGCCAGGTATACGCGTGACATACGTGGAACCCTCTGCCGCTGTAGGTAATCGTGGCTCATTAAGCCAGCTATTAGCTCATTGAGCAATAAACCTACCTAGTTGGCTAATTGGCGACGAGCCGTCTCCGTTCTCTTCCGGTTGGTTGAACCGCGCGCCCGTCGTGCAGCAGCAGTCGCCCCCCCCCCCCCCCCCCCCGCAATCGGACCCTACGCACCGGCAACACCGATCCGCATTTTGACCGAGGGACGAAGAAGTCCGCACTTTGCGAACCGGACGTCGTTCGCTGCAAACTGGAACGCCGGCCGATTCTCTCGAACAGTGTTCATTGGGCAGTGGACCAGTTTTTCGCTAACTTTTTATTCGGCTCCGATGAAATGTCTCAGGTTGCTGCCGCGTTCCCGTGGTTAGGTCGCTCATCCGAGCAAAATTGCTGCTTCCAAAATGTTCCAATGTCAAATGATACTCGACGTTCTTCCTTGATTGAGAGAATGTGATACTTCGCTCGAAATTTCATCGGCCATAAGTCTGTCTCTCTCGCTCCTAACCTCATTTTCTAATTTTTCGGTTCTCCCGAACAAACGGCTGCAAGTTTCGAGGAGCCGGAAGCTCAGCTTAATTCTGCCATCATTCCCTACTTGCGTTAAAAGCTCCGTTGCGATTCGATGTACCGTTTCGAAGAAAATAGCTTTCAAAATTTTGAGGCGGCGGTGCTTTCTAACCTCACTTTTCAGTTTTTCTAGAACTAGAAGCATAGCCCAATTCTGCCGTATTTCCGCACATCCTCTCAAAATTTGAGTCCTACTTGTCAAGCAGTTTAGGAGAAAATAGCTTTGAGAAATTCGACGTGGGAGGAGGGGAGTACCACTGCCTCTTAATGCAGAGAAATGATTCGCAGAAACGATTATTGCTATTTCATACCTGGAAGTATTGAGAAAATGCATGCAAATCGCATAATCGGATTTGATTGAAACATCCTTGGCCAACTTTGCCTACTTTGTAGTCGTTGTTACGGCAGACGAGCTCAGCAATTTTCTCGGTACCTTCATTCTCTCTTTCTTCCTATGTACACAACGTGACTCGGCGAAGAAACATTTTCCTGTCCAAGTTGCACAATAAAACGTCGAGGACCGACAAAAAGAATTGTCGAGCGAATGTATCGAGGCTGTCGAGTGCAAAAGCACTCGACTCGTTGACTCGACGACACGGAAACAAAATGTTGACATCTCGGGCAAAACGCTCTCGACCAATGGGAACACAGCTCGCAACTTTTGAGCTTCTCGCAGGTTTTCACACAGTTTCCGCTCGGAATCAAAGAGCACGGCCAGCGAATCGGATGGCAAGTGGTCCGTGAGTCTCCCGCGCGTCCATTCACCAAGTCGCAATTCCTTTAAGCAAATAATTGCTCGCGAAATGGAAGCATACTTACCTTCTCGGCGCGGCGCCAGTCGAAGCGAGATGAAAATTTTCCGCGAAATCGTTGGTCGCGATGAAAATCCCTTCGTCTCTTCTCGGGAAATCTCGGGGAAGGAGCTTACAAACCAAAACGATTTTCAATCTCCGACAATAGAAATTGGCTAAGCGGGGACGACGCCGCGCACGAGCTTTCACTCGCGTTTTCCCCTCCCATTCACCCGATATTTCTCAGAGTCCACAAAAGCCGCGGCGACTTCGGCAAGCTCGAAAGTTCGTTGACGATATTCCGCGAGGCTATTGTAATCTCGAATAGTGTCGTTTTGCCTCGGTTGAAAATGTTATTTTTCGCGTCGTTACATTGGTGATTTTTTTACTGGAACATCGGTAAGAAAATTGTTTCTTATTACATAAAAGAAAAAGCTTTAAATGCATCTTTTTTTATCTGAGGAAGCTCAGATTTTTTTTAGGTATTATTATAACATTTTCTATCAATATTTTTTATTTAAAAACGACATCTTCCGTATTTATCATAAATCGAACTGCGACACGGGAAAAAAAATTATTTCACTGTGTCCCGAATCCTCTTTCGTCGCTGCAGTCTCGTTATTTCGGAATCGCTCGTGAATTTTTTCGCAACAGGGTCCGCGACCGGCACCGTTCCATTGTCCGGCAACTCCCTCCGGTCCACCCCCCGACGGTTCCCCCGTAAGTTATTGGGTCATGCACCGGGCGCGCGGCGCGCGCGTAATACGCACAGTCATTGCCGCAGTGTGCAGCGCGCAAGGTATAAAAGTACGACGCACGAGCGCTCGGCCATAACCGGGGCTGCAGGTGCGGACTCTCCATCGCACTGCAGCTGTCTCCGCGCGCAAGCGTCTCGGATTATTTACTCCGCCTGCAATATGCCCCCCCCCCCCCCCCCCCATTCTCAATTTTCTGTCTTTACTTTTTTTATTTTCAAACATTTATTTATCCATTTTATTATATATTTTTGTATTTTATTTAATTTTATGTTATTCTATTCTATTTTTTATTTTACGTCTTGGATTATTTATTCTGCCTCGTCATCAATTTTCTTTCTTAATTTTTATTTTATTTTAGAAAATGTATTTATCGTTCTTTTTTTTCTCCATAACCATAAGTCGCGGTAGGTGGAACGTCTGGACAACGATATATCACCACATCCCTCGTACACCCGTCTCGCATATTGTCGGCATATACCAACGCCGCATGGTAATCTCACGTGTTCAGAGTTGAAATCTCATTGTCGCGCGAAAGAGAGGTCAGGCCGCTGTATGGCTGTACCGATTAATTCTCGCGCGAGTCTCGTGAGGCTCCGCGAGAGCCGGTGGAGCCTCGGCTATGGTCTGCGATGGTGATGCCGACTCCTGGCTGTGTTGATGCGCGACTGGAATGGTCGTATGACGAGGCGCGTTGACCAGCAGCGGCGGCAGCGCACCTAACGATAATGACAGCCGTAGAGGGAAGCTGCCCACTGGTCCCCTGACCCCCCCCCCCCGGTCCAACCGCTCCGATCCCTCCGGCAGCCTCGGCCGTTCAATTAACGAAGGTCTTCGCGAAATTGCCCAACGCCACGTTGATTAAACGGCCGACCGCCCCGACTCGGCCTTCGTGCGAGTCGCACCACCAGGAATTTTGATAAGCTGATTAGGAACTGCGCTGTCGCTTTTACTCTCCCGCCTTCTATGTATATAGGCATGACTACATACACAGAAATCTCCTTCGCACATGGGGAAGTCGGGTTCGCGATCGCGACCCTCTTTTTCTTGTGGGTCTTGAGCTATGCAATGCACCCCTCATACGAAATTAAGATATCTCGCCCAGTACCGGCGAATTGATATCAGATGGCGCGCCGTGGAAATTCCTTCGTCGTGTCTTTTCGCAAAGCTCCGCACGTGATACGAATCGTTTTAGTCAGAATTTTTCGACTGTGATGAGAGTATTGGATTGCATTGAACCGCATTGTCAGATATCAGGCCATCGCAATGGCGTGGAATGCTCGAGTGACGTTTTCGATGCTGGGTGTCTTCATATGTGACCTTCATTTTGGACCTTCATATGTGACCTTCATTTCAACTTCATTTTGGAGAACCGTCATCTCCCTGAAGGTTTAATAGTCTTACGTTGAATTTCCCTGGTAGAAAATTTACGGCGTCACACTCGGCGCTTGTCAGGCTCTGGTCCCTGATGTGTTATCCCTGTCCAGGCCTGACCAGTACCTGGCTTCGGCCGAATGTAACAGAATGCTACAAATTTCCCACCAGGGTTATCCCATATTAAATTGTGTAGCATTACGAATTATCACTGAAATAACGAAAAGGCCGAATAGCCTCCGGCTGAATGTGGATTCCAGCTGAATAACCAATCGGTACGATTTTCGACCGAGCAAAGTGAACTCGTCCCAATCGACAACATTTTTCCTTCCTCGGCTCGGCAAGACCCTTCCACGTACGTCAATGCGTCGTCCACGTTTTTCCCCGAAGTATTTCCCGCGAGAATATACAAATCGTAGTTTTACAACAGTTAATCCGAAGTCAGGACGACGTCGCGCGTTCGCCAGACGAAATCAAAACTTTCCTTGGATATCTCCTCCAGGCGGAAGGGTGAGATATGTCCTCGGCCCCCGGCGAAGCGACCGACCCGAGAGTGTATGCCACTGGAATAGTTTGTCGGCGAAGGGGGAGGGGGGGGGGGGGATGTGATCGTGCGACTCGAGGAAAAGGTGGGAGAGATGCACTTGAAAGAGAAGTCGGGACGCTCGTTTGCCAGCTACCAACTTTTTCCCTTCTGGCGAACAAACTTCCCTCAACCTCGAACATTTCCACCCTCTTACTCTCCGCAACTGCGCAAGAAACACTTTTTCACCCCATTTTTTTTTTTTTTCTTGCCAAGAGACGCGAATGACGTCGCGTTGCGTTCATTCGCATCGCGAAGTGAAAATTATTCCTGTAATATATTCATGATTATCATCAGTGTCGGCTGTACAAACCAAAACAGTGCAAACGAACGGCGACGAGTGCGCCGTCGATGAAGCATGGGTGGGTGGGGGGAGGGGAAAGGGGTAGCTCACGCGCAATGAGACTTTTCCGTCACGCCGGGGCATTTGACGCAAACATCACAATTTCCCGAAATCGTCATGAATATTCTGCAAATTCGTTTTACAATATACGAGCGAGAGCAAACGTTGATGCGTGCTCGTAAATTAATAGTCCAGGGTCCCTGGAAGCTTTCGAACAATAACAAGCGCAAATGCAGCTCCGGTGCGCGCGGCGCGTCTGGATATTAGGTTACCAAACTCGTTTCTATAATGTAATGCAAACTCCGGCCTCCAGAGTATAAAAATATTGTGGCAACAACAATGCGATATACGTATATGTATATATTTACTATGGAGATATATACATTACCCGATTTATCCTCGGTAAAAAGACTGCTAAATTCGGCGCAAGATAGGAACGTGTCGGGATGACGCGACCCTGACCAGGGCCTTGCTAGTGCCGAGTTTGACGCCGTAAATTTCCTAGGGTTTTTGCTTCCCAAACATTTTCGATAATTTCTTTTATTTTTTGGACATTACAGTGTTTTTGTTGTTTTTATAGAAAAGGAGTTGAATTTTGACAAGCAAACCGGTCGTTCTGTCGGGTTGCTTTAAAAAAAAAGTCTGCACTTTGACGTAAAAAAATACTCTTTTAACCCAGCGAAACCGTGATCCAATGACACCGGCTTACAAGGAATGTTCTGTTTTTATCCTGTCACTCGGTAATTAAAAACAATACATCCACATCGATCGAACTCCGAAAAAAAAAAAAAAAAAAAAAACGTGTAAAAAAGTCAGAACATTCGTGTTCAAACCTTCGGCATATTCTGTCGGTGTATACTGCCAACCGGTTATTTGTAAATTTGACGTGGCGCGAAATGCCTCATAAATATATATGTACACTCCGGGTATGCACGCTCATATATGACTCAGCGTAATGTCATTTGAGCGAAATCCGGTAATACCTCGTGTACGCGCGTGTGTATAGCTTTACAATGCCGCGTCGAGGAGGGAGGAATGCACTCTTTCGCGATTTTCATTCGTCGAGCATGGCGCCTTTCACCGCACATGCATCGTTCTCTCCGGCCCAATCCCGGGTTTTATCAGTTTTTTTGCGCGCCTGGCTGGCCGGACGTTCCACGGCGCCCGTTTGTACAGAAGCTTTACCAATAAACCGATCCTGTATCACCTGCTCCTGGCTCTCGCACCATCCCGTTTTCCGGCTTCCTCGAATTTTTTTTCACTCTCTCCCTTCTCTCCCTCTCGCCTCCCCCCCTCCCGCTCGGCACCTCCCCCCTTCCGAACTCATTCGATATACGATTTTCACGAGATACTAGGCCGCGTCTGCCTAAAGCGAACCTGCCGAGCAGATCTGCGCTACACCCACGTGTTGGGATTATTCGAAAAAAAAAAAAACGAAAAAAAAATAAGAGAGGGTAGAGGAGAACCTTTAGGAAAATTGAAAAAACCACCCGAGAGTCCCGGCTCGCGTCGAGTGCATCGGCCGCCCACCGGTGGCGGCCGTTTAAAGCCGCGCCAGGGGTATTTGGGTTAGTTGGATTCGATAGCCCAGCAAAGGCACAAGCGGGAGGGGGGAGGGGGTAGGAAAGGCACGCGGCGGTGCAAACGCCGTCTGATTTATCTACCGGGGCTTTTTGCGGGGGAATTCGAAACGGAGAAAGAATGTTGCTCGCTCGTTTGCCGGTTTACCTACCCGGGGAGGCCCGAGGCGCAACTACCGCGTATGCAAACGAACACTCGTCGGTCGCGCCGGCGCGAACGTCCCGACATGCGGATAGTCGCTGAAGCGTGAGGCAGAACGAGGTGGATTAATTGCTGGATGGAAGGGAGGAGGGAAAAATAAAATAAAATTGAACGCACGAAACACATGATGTGTATTACCATCGAGTAATTGTGTCAATATATCTGCTGGAGATAACAATATACTGTATCTTCCGTGTTGCATTATCGTGGAATTGGTTACAAATATGTAGCAAATCTATTTATAATAATAATAATAATAACAATATAAAGAATTTATTATATTTGATTATTATTAATATTAATTTAATAAATGTATTATTCTTTATTATCATTATCTTTATTTATCTTTATTTATTTAAAAAATATTAATCTTAGCCATTTTTTTCGCTTTTCTATTACTAATGATTACAAGAATTGAATATAACACTTGTCTATACTGAAACTAATTTCTGAATAACTCGTGTATTGAACTTCAGCCTAATACAGCAATGTTATCAGTGATAGACGAGATAATAATTACCCACGAGCTACGATAACGCAACGAGCGCTCGCTTACAGCATTCTCGCCGTTGATCAAATGTAAGCACAAAGCCACAGGTCAGGAATAATATCCGCATCCGTATTGATGATGCGCTCTGATACGTACGCTGAATTGTGGGAAATTTCGGGGTTCCGGCCAGTGGCTCGATTTCCGCGTGATATTTAGTTACCACTCTAAGTGCATACACGTTCTCGATCCTGGGTTATATTCGCAAAAGCAACCTACACCCTAAATTCAGGTACAACGTTTGGCCCTGCAAGTGATAATTGTATAACAGCCCAGACGCTGAATAGCAGAGGATTTCCATACGTCGAGGTACAGACATACAGAGAAAGGGATGAGGCGGGCAAACCAAAGTTCAGTAACCTTGGCGGAGTCGGAGTAACTCGTAGCCTCCTGTTAACTGTTAAATCGTAGTGTACGTTTATAGTTACGTGGGCTAATTAACCGTTTGCCACTTCATATTAGTCAGGAATACCCGAATTATATTCGAATTTGGTGCAACTCGATTTATTTAATACTTGATACTAGTTATTTAATTATTGGCTAGTAGTGTCGTTCTAATAGTGTTGCTAACAGTGTCCTGAATGTATAGAATTTTAAGTTAGAAGTTTCGTGACCCCGATTTGGGCGGTTTTCGGCCCGGCGACCAGATCTACGATTTCTGACAAGCAAAACGACAAATTTTTTTTTTTTTTTTTTTTTTTTTTTTTTTTTTTTTTTCAAAAGTAACTGAACAAGGGTTTTTCAGTTGCGATTTACCCTTTTAAAACTTTATAAGTGCGCAGCAGCGCAAAAGTATCTCGGGCACGCGCGCCAACGCCTGTGATTAGCCTAGTATTTACATTAACTGTTATTAAATTTTGTAACTGTTAACAAATATTTGAAGAAAACGCACAACTAAATATATTTCGTTATAATGAATAAACTCTCTTCTCAGTATAGTTACTGAACCCCATCAAATTTTCCTGGCTCTTACAATTCGATTTAAATGAGAAAAATAATGTTTCGCTTTAAAACAAACCTTTACCGATTTAAAATAAATCGCCTATTTAATTCAGATATAAATTCGTTACGCGGTTGGTTTACACGTGATTTTCTGGGTTGCGCAATTTCCAAACGGAAGGTGAGATCGCGTGAGTCTCATTTGCATTGTGGCTCGGTATCTATCATCTGAAATTAACACTGTCAGCCTTGCATGTGTGTTGCACGAGTTCCACGATCTACTGCGCATGCGCCGTCACGCGGTCCCTGCCGCCGCTTCCGTGTTCACGGCGCGATTAAGTCGCCACCGCCGCCGTGGCAAAAGGTGACGTAACGAGTCCGAAAGGTTGGGATTTCTCGGGCGGCGCAGAGTTCGCCCGATATTAACATCGGGCACGTAGCTTCGCCCGCGAGATTTGATTCCGCGAGGTAATAACCGGCGGTGAGCACGTTTCGCGTGGAAAATCTCTCGACTCCACGCGCCGCTCGCCGTGTTCTCCTCCCGGCGTTGGCGCGCACGTTCCGACGCCCATCACCTGCTCCCTCGGCCCCTCGCTCCGTCTTATCGCGCCGACGCGCCTGACAACGAGAAAGAGAGGCGCACCCCCGCCGACGCGAACAAGTTTCGCGCCGCTCCTTCACTTTGGCTCTGGCAGCGAGGGGTGTATTAATCGAAAGCATTGCAGCTCAGTTTCTCTCTGTATTCGCGTTCCGCGCAAAGAACCATTTCAAGCAGCGTCGCGCAACCCTTCGTCGGTTTGAGCGAGAAATTCATTAATGCTGATACGTAATTAGTAATCGTTAGTCGTAATTAAAATTTAATTCGATACATCATATTCCACTTAATGTGTTTTTTTTGCTGTTTTTTTTTTTGCAAATGGCTAAAGTAACGATAAATTATTATTATAGGAATCGAACTATATAGATGATCTTTAAATCATTTTTTATTCCTTCGCTAGATCTGCGATTTTTTTTGTGCAGCATAACTTTCTACACAAAGTGATTCTGCGTGAGCCAACATTTTTGCTACGTTCTGGTGATTTGAAACAATAAAATCTCGTGACTCAAAAAATAGTTAGCCATGTGGCAGGCTCAACGTTGGCCGCCCATCGCGTGGCTAGCGCTGCTCTCTCGATTAATTTCAGATCTATAGTCGCGCGGCTATCGCACCTCATCGACGGGTCGTGAAATAGGGCACGTGTCGCGTCTCGTATGTCGAAGGACGCTGGGAGCTCGCGCGAGAGTCACGCTTCTTCATCGGGTGATGACGTTGTTAGCGCTAACTAGAGTGCCCAGAGCCAATAGAACGTCGACCACTCTCGGAATAATAAGAGCGAGTCGTACGTGAACTGGTTAGTTCACCTACGATTGACTCTCGCTGTCCACCCTCTATATAGTCATCTGTTGACCGTTGATTCCGAGGTGAACCAATTTTTGTCACCATCCTGATCATCACTTTTTACTGACCCACTGGGTCAATTTAGATTGAACTGTTTTTATCTTCGTACGAGGAAAAAAAAACCTTCGCTCTCTGCCATCGACCCTCATCGACCTATATAATAATTCGATTTGGAAAAAAATTGACTAAGCCAAGTCAGCACTTTTCTCTCTTTCCATTAAATCCCTAAAAAAATAAATGTTGACAAACCATTTGTAAGAAAAAACTGTGATATCTCTACGCCCAGAAAGGACAAAGTGGGGCTTTTGCATACTCAGTCAGGTCTCCTCGTATAAAAACGCGTTCGCTTTTATTTCAATTTTTTATTCCGCTCGATTCGCTTTTATCGGAGGCGCCGGTGGGATTCTGCTGTACAGCTGGTGCAGCGCTTTTATGCATATGGGACGGGCGGGAGTGTAAGTCGATCTCGCGGGCGAAGGACAAGCGCGTAAAACCATGATGCGAAGCAAACCACGATGGATGATGCTGCGGTAAGATGATCGTTCTCCGGCGGCCGAGCCATCTCCGATGCTATTATTATTATCCCGTACATATTTATCGGCGAAATGGTTACGAGAGGCATGCGTATGGGTAACATACACTGAGAAAACAAAATTGTTGACTTGTTGAAAATTTCGTTGACTCAACAAAATCTGGCGGTCACGGGCTGTCAAGAAATTGTACAGTTCGAACAACAAAATATTTCAATTTCATTCAACAACCGATTTTTTTTGTTCAACTAAATAAATGCTTGAATTAACTAAAAAAATGCTCAAACTGACTGAAAAAATGCTTGAATTAACCGAATAAATGTTTAAATTTACTGAATAAACTAATACTCCCAATATACAAATAATTAATACAGCAGCCACTTTTACATTGTAGAAAATTATTTCTAGCCAAACGGTAACGATAACATTTTATAAAAAGTCGAAAAAAAAAATGTCTACTCTTTCATACCGCTCTCTGAGAGAAGTGACCGCTTGGGGATTCGAACCTGAGACCTATCGACCTATACCTACCTACCTAACTAAATACCTAAAGACGAGCGCGCTAACCACTAGACCAAACCGGCTATGCGAAATCCGAATACTTTGTTTCCATATTAACTGCATCGTGGAAAATATTGACATGATTATCAAACCGATGTACATGACGCTGTATCTTCGATGGGGAGGGAGACTGGGACCATGAGCTTTCACGCAACCGGAGAGACTTTTAATAACGACTAAATATTTAGTTGTGTCAGCTCAGCCAAAATGCTTCAAAGAATAAGAATATAGTCGAACCAAACAAATAGTTAGTTGAATTATAATAATCCAACTAAATATATTTGGTTGGTTCAAACAAATATATTTAGTCAAACCAAACAAATATATTTAGTTGGGTTATTAAAAGCCAACTAAATATATGGGTGGTTTGACTGTTTTCTTTTTTGTTCTTCTAAGCATGTTTTTTCAGTTGACGGAACTAAATATTTAGTTGCGGCAATGGAATGGCGTGTCCATTCAACTGAATGTTGTCAACTGTTTGAGTTAGTTGATCGAATCGTTTATATTGTTCACTTCAAAATATATTCCGTTGTTTTAACTCAATCTTTGTTGAGTCAATCAATTGCAAGTCAACTAAATTTATTTTGTTGGTTTGACTACTTTCTTTTCTCAGTGTACGTATAGCAGCAGCGACCAGCAGATGCAGCAGCAGGTTTGACGTTCGCCGCGTAACTGCTGGTCGGCCGGATAGCTCTATCTGTGCTATAAAACAGCCGGACGTGTGGCGCTCGGAGGGTGCAGGCCACGCAATCTCTCAGAAACTCGAGTCACGTACTACGCACAAACCGACGCTGCCCTATTGGGTCTCCTCTCCCCGGGTTGCTGCCGCGCACTCCATGTGCAACCGGAGCACTTTCTCCATTCGCGTGCAGTTTCCGTCTACGCAGAAAACTACGAAGCGCCGTACGTGCGCTCGTTTTCCCGGAATTACCGTCAGCCGATAAAGAGGCACAAGCACGCTGACTATATTTTAGGGTGTCCGCTCAATTTCGAGATCCGGAAAAACAAAGGTTTTCCGGATATCAACATTTTCTCGAAAGTATTATTATTTATTTTCTCGTTCAGCTATAACATTTACCCGGCTCGTCTATGTTTTTTTTTTCTCCGATGTGTGTTTTCAATCACCTTTCACACATCCCAGAAGCAATTTCGCGATAGCGAAAGGATGATCAGATGATAGATAGATTGATGGATACGCGTCGTCCGTTCTATGCCTGTCGCTCACCTGTCAGGCCGGCCCCCGAAACCTTTTGCCTGAAAATTCGCAGTTTGCAATTCTAGCGCGCGTTGAGGGTGGTCTGCAGGTTAAATATTTTCGGCTGGCTTTTAAAAAATATTTGGAAAATAACGAAAGTCCTGAAAATTCTTACACACATTCTCGTGTATAAAACAGTCAATAATTATTACGCAGAATTAAATTTTGATGTTATTATAATATTATTTTATAAAACTAAAAATTAATAGTCATTCTGTAAAAAAAAAGTACGAACTTTTCAATGGTCGACCCACTCCAAGTTCAAACGATGAAGCACGGCTTAAGGTTTACATATATGCATCCATTATTAATGCTCAAGAAGCGTGTAAGGGAAATCCAATGCGAGTGGAACGAGAGGGGTAATGCACGGGCGACGGAAGAATCACGCGCGGCGTTTTACACGTTTCTGCACTCCGAGTCGCGTGTCGTTTGACCAAGGCGAAGCGCGGCGCCGGCTGTGCGTGGCTTTTGCCCAGCCATACCCAAGGCTTTCGAATTTCACGCGAATTCTTCTGTTAGACCAAGACCGAGTCAATGTTCGCCACTCCAACTTTTAGCGCTTGAACTTCGTATCCTCGTCGATCTTGTCCGTTGAACGCACGCGCGACTCTCGTCAGCCTTTTTACTTTTATTCCCTCCATTCTTTCGTTTTATTCTCTTCGCCCTTTTACCCTTTTTTTACCTCACCTTCGACCTTTTGCATAAAGACAAATACTGACGAATTCTTTTCTTTTCTGCTTTCAGGTAAGTTGGAAGAAGGGTGGATTTTTTTACCAAAAATCGTTGAAGCTGGACTAAGATCAATGATGCAACGCACCGTCCAAAAGTGCAAAACCAGTTCAGGATAACCAGGGAAGATTCCGCCATTGGGTCGTGCGACCACGAAAGAGTCAACACGTGTCTGTATGAGCTCCGCTACTTTTCAGTCGCGATTACTGCTATCAAGTCGTCATCAACCCAAGAAAAGTGTCCGGGCTTCCTTACGTACAATACATTCCACTTTTCACACGTGATGATGAGCTAAGACAAAGAAACAGTGAGATTAATGTCTTCATACATCTATACACACACAGTATGATATACAATACAATACAATATATATACGCATAGATCCACATCACATATATATACACGAGTCTGGACTATCTGTCTCAAGCAGCCACTCCGCCTCTTTCTCCTTTTGAGGCGGCAACATCTCTTGAGGAAGGGCATTGTTTTATTCCGCGCGCGTACCAGACACTCCTCATCCTCTTTCTCCGTCTCTCTATTTCGCTCCTTCCTCCTCTGTCTCGCCTCCCTTTTTTTTTCCTTCTTGCTCACTTGCACCGAGGCCACAGCGGAGTTTCTCATCGTCTCTCGCTCCGCCACTCCTTTTACTCTCCCTCGCTGCCTACTCTCGACAATTTACCCCCTCGCACGTGGCTGCTTTACCACCGACACCAGCGACGTCGTCGTCGTCGTCGTCGTTGACGTCGTCTCCGTCGACGCTCCAACATCATCGACAGCGGCTGCTACTGCTGCTGCTCACTCGCACCTCGCCTGTCCCGTATTCACCCTCTCGCTCGGCCTGCACTGGAGGCAGTCAGCAGTGTCGAGACTGCCACCCCCTCCCCCCACCCCTTGCACCGCCTCGTGCCGATAGTGGCTGCAGCTTAATGACGCTGCCTCAATATCTCGTATCGCTCGCTGCACGGCTCGTTTTCCGCTACGGACGCTCTCGATGCACTTTTTTTTTCTTCCCTTGTTTTTTTGTAGATTTTTCTTTCGTTATTATTATTTTTTTCCCATTCGTTTCCTCGCGAAATATTTTGGGGTCCGAAGCGCCCCCCTGCGTGGTTTAATATGCGGAAAAGCTCGGTACCGGCTTATTGCCAGTTGTTATTTTCGGTCTGGAGGTGGATTGTCGAGGATCCGAGCCGAAGGGGTTGGAAAAAAAGGATAACGTTATTAGCGAGGCCTGGAATACGTACCCAGCCCGGGCCTCGTCGGTGTTCGGCGCCATATCGTTTCGCCATACGCTTTTAAAACGTACGAGCCTATCCCCCTCCCCTTTTCCCTCCCCCCCCCCCCCCCCTCCTCGCAGCCTTTTCATTTTTTTCCCTGAAACACCGATATATCGAGGGAGACGGCGAGTCTCACGCTCCAACGAACCATTTTTCCCCATTTGCTATGTGTATATGATATGGGAATATCAAGTCAATTGCTTTCGAGATTGACCGCGAAGATCGAAACCCTCCAACGTGGACAATGGGAGTCCTTATCTCTTCTCGCAAAAATCATTAGTTGGTAGATAATTACGGGAATGAAATCCCGGCGCTCAAACATTGAGATTGTTCTATATTAAAAAGTGCAGTAATGACCTGTTGCAGCTAATAAGAGAAATACGTAGAATTAGCAATCTTTCCGAGAAACTTTAACTCTTCGTACTTGTTACTAAGAGAATAAGTGGCATCTTACAAAGGAATTACCAGCATCATACTTAGGTATCACTTACCACGATGAGCAGCAATAAACAGTACCAACTTAATTGTTTAGCTACTGTCATTATTTAGAGTGGTTCGTTGTATTCAAGTTCTCTCTATTTTAACAAGGCACCTATTACCCATCAGTGCTATCACACAGCTTTGGTCCACTGTAAAGCAAACTGCAACTGCAACGGCAACCACCATCTTCTTTCCACATTTATCGACATTCGAATAAAGACCGAAATTGGTGTTGCAAAACATTCCAATTTAAATAGACGAGGAAACAGATGTTATTCAAAAATTGGCAAGTCTCCTAATAAAAGCTGACTACTTTTCGCGGCATCAAATTCATGATATTTAATAAACGATTCACTGTCCCAAAGTTGTCAACTTTCCGAACAAGCGTCGTGGTTAATACCGAGCAACTTCTGTACTTTCCTCGGAAGGACAAAAGTGGTTGCAGCCCTTCGTTGATCCTCTGCTACGCACACTTGAAATATGGACTAAATGGACAATACAACAGTGCTTTGATAAACTTACACCAGGCTTCGACCCCTAGGATAGCAAACCCCCTGACATCAGTTAGAACAAATCCGTCAGTGATTCTCACTATGCCCGGGGTATGCAAACGAGAGATAGAATAACGAGTGCGATGTGTTGTACACCTGCTACGCCTGGAATCGGGTGAAATTTGCATGTGAATTAAGTTACGCTCATACAGAGCGACCATCCTTGCGCACGCCAAGTACGAGTGTAGGGATACTTGACCGTCGGATAATCCACATCGGGCACGCCAGACGATACTATCTCCAAGATTGATAAGCGCCACGATTGTAATATCGTGTTTCACGCTAATCCTTGGCGCGAGGAATGCGCCTCTCTCGCTCTGCGATTGGACACAGACGTACCAACGGTCCGTAACGGCTATGAGGCTTGGCAACCAATTTATTCAGGACCCGAGTGGAACGTTAAAGTCCTATCCCTTCGGCCTGTCTTCCACCTCCCCTTCTTCCCTATTCCGCAGCGTGTAACATCAGTCGATATATGTACCGACCGATATATATGCGACTCGTACCCACTTCGGCGGCTCAGGTTCCTCAGAGGCCTTCAAAACCAGCCTGATTTATTTGGGTTTTGTTTTTTTCTTTTTTTTTTACGTCCCGCTAGATAGTGATTTTTTTGCCGTTACCCGTGGACTTTTATCGCGGGGGCATCGCCACCCCGGCAATATTTCACAATTACGTAGCTTTACGGCGTACCATAAAGATACGCGGCAGCAGTGCGTGTTGGTTGCATGATGGCCGCGACTTGCCCCTCACTGCTCCTCCCTCAATTTTATAGTCATAACGGCAATTCGCGCTCGCTTGACTTATCCAGAAAGCCTCCCCGACGGCGGGGACTACGTGCCGCGTGTACCATTCGTGTCTCCTCGCCCGCGTTTTTTGTTCGCATTTATGGGCCCGTGTTCCCGGTAGTCGTCATCGTCTTCGGATTACACAGTGTGTAGCGTTTGCGTAGTCATAGACGTTGAGGGCCACGCGGCTAAGCTGCACGTAGCGGGCGACCTGTCAAGCTTTTCGCCATACATTCATTGACGTTTCCATGTGTCACATATCTCGTCACTCTCGACGCAACAGTCGTGTGAAATCGCATCAGACGAAAATTCCCGAGAAATCCCCAATGTGTGCTGCCTGGAGTCCAAATTCTGTTGGAGACTTCGAAGGATGTCAGTGGAAACGTTGGAGGACGTCAAGTGGGGGAGAAAGTTGCAAGTGAAGACGGACAGATCGCCGTGGATTGTGGAAGGAAGACAAAGAGCCCGCTTTCTAGGGACACGAGCAGCGGGGTGACGAGTGGTGACTGTACGGATCGTGAACCGGGGTGAGGGGTAAGCGTTGAAGGAAGCTCCGATCCCGAGCACATACAGACCAGTACCTGGGAAGGAAGGAGGCCCCATAGACACGAATCCAAAGATGGCCACTCGTAAACCTAATAATCCGGCCACTCCTGACAAACGATCCCGTCAAAATGTAATTCCGACGCGGCGCGTTCTCGCACCACGATGCCGGAGCTCGAATTCCAAGTGGTTGCGGTGGTGGTGAGAGGCCAGAGACGGGTGCTGCGCCTGGTTGTTGGACCAAAAGTTCTCCATCGAAGCACACAGACCTCCCGGACCCAGACCACCTCGGGTTCTCCACGACACTCGCCTCCCCCTCCCCACCCCCCTCATCCTCTCTTCCTCTCTCGCCGCTGGCACACGAATCCGCTCAACCGAACCACCCCTCGGTGTACAACCGCGAGATTTGACAGCCGAACGTGACTCCACTCACCCGAGGAGAAAATCAATACCCTCACTGCTCGTTCGTCAGCTTTACCAACGACTGCCAGTGTACCGAGGGGGGTAGGGGATGGGGGACGAAGGGGTTTCCGGGGGCGGGGGGGAGGGTGGGAGGGATGAGCGGGTGGCACGTACCCGGCTCGCTCCACGTGTCCAAGAGTGTCGCATCCACCGCGACTAACCCTCTCTGTCCCTCACTCACCCTCTCTCTCCTTCTGCCGTAACAAACTGAAAATCCAAGGGGGTTGAACTAGACGCCGATGGTGTAGACGGTGGCGGTGCACAGGTAGCCCAGACTCTCGGTCGGTAGCGACCTGCATATACATATAAAACCCGTGTATACATGCATTTATGTATATGAATCTGCCGGGCCACCCTGCGCACAACGCCCACCCCCCTTGCAGGGGTCGGAGGGGGTCGACGGGGTTGGGGGTGGGGGAGTGCGAGACCCACCAAAATTATAATGATTCTCCGGCGCTTTTCCTCTGTTCCCGCGCGACAGACATGGGCCCGCAAGCCAGCTTACCCCCCCTGAATAATGCATAGAGACGGCCTCTTTATGAATTTTTATGCAACCCGTGAAACGGAATACATCCCCGGTTTGTCGCGAGGCAAGCGCGCGCCCTGGTATCTTTCGGGGGTGTCGTCGTCGAACAGGGCTGCATTCTCGTCGCACGACAGACGTACACCCCTTTTTACACTCACTATGCCACCTGCGTTTTTCACGTTCCTCCTTTTTCGTTTGACTTCTCAATGTTTTTCGTGATTTCTTTTTTTTTTCGCGTTTTATTCCAGACGCCTGACGGTGTCCTTAGGGCTATTGTGACAGACGGTGAAACACTGGGGTTCCTTTCGTGGGTCTTAAACCCACCTCCCCTTCCTCCTCCTCATCCCCCGATGTCGCTAACGAGCGACGCTCTTTTATTTAACAACGCGGCGCGCGGAAGACTCGTCGGCGAAAGCGTCCTCGATAAAGGGATCCTCACTCAGGTTTTGGCACGATTTTTTTTCTTTTTTCAATCCCCGAACAGCACACCGGATGGCGAAGCCCTTCGGGCTCAACGCCGGAGTTGAAGCACGTTGCACGAAGCGAGCTCCGTGTACAATGTCGTCACTCGACATTCCTCGGTTAATTACAAGGCCCCGCGATTCCCGGCCGTGTACAATTAACGCGGCATCTCGGAGACGCTCGTGAGACGGCTCCGGGGTCTCGTTCCGTGAAATTGCACGATCGGGCCGTTCTTGCATAAGGACCCGACGAGTACAGGGCATGGTCGTCAATTTTTTTACTGTTGGGTCTACATGCTATTTTGACAAGTACTTTCGCGTTTTTTCGTCGAATCGGATAAGGTTTTCAGATTTTATAAAATAGACAATTTTTTTCGCAAAAAATGCAAGATTCTTTGGAAAAACTTGCGATTTTTTAGGGTTCGACTTTGAAATTCGGTAAAAAATTGAAAAATCGAGATATCATGTTCAACTTTACGGCATTCTCTTCGTTATAGAGTTTTCATTCGAACGAAAAAAGAAAATACAGATTCCATTAAACCAAAAAAAAAAAAAAATACCTCGATTTCAGTAAATTGACAAAATTTTGAAAAAAAAATGAAAATTGTTTTGACGCGTTTTTCGCGTATTAAATTTATCTCGCGCCCATATTTCGATATCCGAACCAACGTCCAAACTACGTCGCCATGATCAATCGTTTTGTAACTTCGAATATGAAGTGGATCAACTTGTCTATTAATCCCATCTCTCTTCTTCACCAATGATAACCCGCCGATAGTTTTGTCAATTCATCATCTGCCGTTTTCCACCGCGAATGCTAACCTTGTCAGCCTCCATCCCTCAGAGATCCAGTTTTTCGAAAAACCTTTCGGCATACTATCCTCAAAACTGGTAGCAGACGAAGAGATCCAGGTTACAGCGCACCGTTGTATTCGCTACTCGACGCGAAGTGGAGTTTGGCCGTCGTGTTCGCGATGCAGAGAAAAGGCGACAACACACTCACACAGAGGTTGAGCCAATAAAGTCTAACTGCCCTCTTTACACGAAGTTGGCGATAGCGCGTTCGCCTCGCTGCTACCGCAGTTTCCAGTAGGGTGCCGAGGCGCTTGGCTCCGGTTCTTCTTATACCTACGACTGCGGCAGAAACCGTAGTTATATCAGAGTCTCCTTATCTCCCCCGGTCGCGACGTTCCTTCTCGCTCTTTTCCCCTTTTGCACCCCCGGCGATGTTCGCAGTTTTCTCACCGCGTTTCGCGACTATTGCGATAACCCGCGGACGTATTCGCCCGGTATAAGAAATCCCGAAAGGCATGCAGTCTGCCAACTTTGGAACACACAACAACAACCACCACCGGCCGCGTGCGAAGAGGCGGCGTTATGTAGATACGGCCCGATGGGGGAGTTGGATGGGGTGGATGGTACCACGAGTGCTAAACACGGAATTGCGTACGAGTGTTGACAACATTTTCCCGTTGACGCGGGTTGGCCCCCGTCTCTGTGTGTCAACGACGGAGATACAAATGCCACGAGAGCGTCTTCTATGATCCTCCCGACGCAAGGAATACTCACTTCTAGGAGCAAAGCGCATAGCCGAGAGTGAGTTCGAGTTGCGACGACGGCGGCGACGACGACGACGACGGCTACGACGACGGCTACGACGACGGCGACAACCACCTCGGCGAAATCCTCTTAGCCCGGTCCTTAACGAGGCCACTCAGCTCGTACCAACTCCGCACACAGCGCTAAAGCAGCACCACCAGCAGCAGCAGCAGCTATGGCAGAAGTGCAGCTTCCAGGATACCCGCACTACTCGCCACCGGGATTTTAAGCTAATTGAATCATTTCAGTTTTGTGAGCCGAACAGGAGTATGTTCGCGGTGTCGGGCTTCCGGGAATGTTTCACCCTACCCAACGAGATAGCGAATGTATAAGTCCCGAAAATGTGTGCCCGGCCGTATAGCCAAGGCAATGCGAATACATAAGGATCTACCGGGAGGACTAACTGTGCGCTCAAAGTCCCTGACTGCTGCGAGCGAGGAAACAAAATCCCGACCGGTTAACACGACGACCGAGCGTGGAACTGCCCGGGGCTTGTCCCTCCTAATACGCTCTCCGTTTCCTCCATAATTGGGCTGCGATTTTCCTGGTGCAAATGCAGTTGGCTTGTTGGATTTAGTGATATCGGTTGAAGTACGCCAAGCTGTCTCAATATTGTCGAAGTTCCGTGGATAACGGAAGGTCCCAGGTGACTATTGGAATACAGTAACGAAGTTTGAGTGTCCAATTAGCAATAGTTTTGGAATTGGATGAAGTTGGTTAAACGAAATTTTTGCTTGCAAAGCACTGAAGTCATAATTTCAGTCGTGATGGTCAAACCGGATAAAGGAAGGTATTATCTTCCCTGCCAGTGATAATTGTTCCGCCGCGTTAATAAGGTCATTGCAGCAGAACTGCATTCCACTTTAGGTGTACAAAAATATAATGCTAACTGTATATTCAAAGTCCCGGACTGTGCGGGGCTCAAGTAGGATACCGAAATCCGACTAGTTAACACTACCGAGTAACTGCCGAAGTATGCGAACTGCCGGCGGATCCACTTGCTTAATACGCTCTCTGTTTCCCTCCAGAACTGTGTTGCGATTTTCCTCCTGTGGAGCACATACAGTTACCCAGTTTGGATGCAGTGCTACTGGGTTGGAGTGCATACAGCCAAAGCTACCCCTTGCCTTGGATCTTGTGTATGGCTGCGGGTTGCAGCAACTTACGCGCGCTGCGAATCGTCGACCGAGCTTCTCCTCACACTCAGCCTAATCCTCATTTCTCCTCGAACCACCGGGAGATACTCACCTCCCGCTTCGCCTTCCGACAACTTTCCACCACTTCGCCTTGGCTCGGAATGTACAGAGTTGAATCCGCTCTTTCTCTCTTCCTGTCCTATATCAGGGATTACTCACCCTTCCTCTTCAACCGTGTCTCCGCATCTTGAAGACATGTGGGGGGTGTCCTACTTTGACGAGAATTACGGTCTGTAAGTGGTCTGCGCTATATCACAGTGACAACCATCGATGACATCGATGACAACCATCAAGAAAAAAAAAAATCTTTCATCCTAACCGACAAAATCGCAAAACCACGTGGCAAGAAATCATTCGCGTTACGTCACATTACATCAGGGATTACTCACCCTTCCTCTTCAACAATGTCTCCGCATCTTGAAGACATATGAGGGTGTCCTACTTTGACGAGAATTACGGTCTGTAAGTGGCCTGCGCTAAATCATAGTGAAAACCATCAACGGAAAACTTGATACATCATTGACGGTATCAAGAAAAAAAAATCACTCATCCCAGCCAACAAAATCGCAAACCCAATCAAGAAATCATTCTCGTTACGTCGAACGTAACCGTCAAGCCTCCCTGTATATCCACCACCTGGTTGAGGCATAAGTTTACGCAGTGAGGTAGGTCGGTGGCCGCCGGGGGCTGCGTGCAGCTGGACACGTCACACGTTCCACGTCACACGGTGCGAGGCGGTGCAAGGGCGTTAAAGGGGTATCGGTAATTAGCAGCGTGTTAGCAAACAACGTCGGGCAGGTTGGGTGGTACGGGGAATGTTCTGGCAGCAACAGCAGCAGCAGCAGCACCAGCAGCAGCAGCAGCAGCAGCAGCAGCAGCAGCAGGTTACCGTAATAGGTATGTATAGAAGCGGGCGTATGCGGTGGTTCACCTCCCGTCACCCAGTTGCTTATGCATCCCAGTGTCGGTGACTCAGCCAATGTCACTCTTACCTAACGCGTGCTTCCACTGCAAATCCTTCCCTCGCTTCTCGCTTCCTGTTCCTTTCAGTCTTCCATCATACAGACCTCAAACATTCATCGTGATTTTGCACTTGCCAAGTGCTTTTCCTCCCAGTATAAACAGCCGACGGTACGCCGGCACGTCGTTTCTATCCTCCCGCATCTTGAGGTATGTCCCCGGGGAAAACGTCTCGACGAATTGGTTCAGCGCTACAGGCTGAAGGCAGCAGCAGCACCGGCAGCAGCAGCGTTGGCGGCTGCAGTAGCAACTTCTCTTGCCTTATCCGACGGGGGTAAACTAAAGGGTACTTTTTATTCAAGGCCCGTAGCCATCCGACGACTGACGCATACCCGCTGGAATACGACTCGTAGTCCATTCTACCTCTGTTAAAGTATAAAGGGAAAATAATTGAGGGAGCTTCGTCGCTGGAGAGGAAACGCCGCGGAGGTAAAGCAATTTTATCGCAGAACGGGGCACCGTTGCTCCGCAGCCGCCGAACGACTGGTTTGCATAATTGATGGAATTAATTGTATACCCACGATGGTCGATCGTTGGCAGAAGTCGGATTCTTCGAGTCGGGGGATGGAAGACGATGATGAATAAACGAGGGAAGACAGTTCAAAGCCCGCAATTTTTGCTCGATGAGGAAACAAAGGTGTGGGAGAGAAAATAATAGTGATGAAGGCGGTCGACGATGCAGGGAACATAGGCAAATTGCCAGGGAGCCTAAACCACTGAAAGGAGGATGAGCAAATTTTTTAAAAAGGATTCCGCGCCGCACTGGGACATTTCACATCGTAATTCGCCTCGTCGAGTGGTTCACAACGAATGGAGACCAACCTCGCGATATGCTCATTGAATTTTTCCGCCAACCCTTTAGGGTCTTTGAAAACGTTTTGTATATTGCCTGAAAAATTGTGAATCGTCGTCCGCCGTCCGTCGAAGGAGAATCCAACGAACATATGCTGACTGACGTCTTCACCTTTTACCTTTCCTCCCTCGGGATCGAATCCTCGTATGTCGGACGTCTCCTTGGGCTGACAGAGGATTCATTCAGCAGACACGTTGCAGGAAAACGATTTCATTCATAATCCTCTTTCAATTTCTATCTGGCCGACGCTTCACGGATCAATATTCGACACTTAACAGCTTCGGCTTAAGCTGAGCTTCAACGGTACCAAAATATTATCGCCCAGCGTTAAAAGAGTATCAAACCCAAAAAAAAAAAAAAGAGAAATGCGGTTAACAGCTTAAAAAAAATGGTAAAACGATGGTTTAAACCCAAAAAAGAGAAACGCGGTTAAAAGCTTTAAAAAAGGTAAATCGATGGTGTAAACTAACGACGCGAAGGATAATCCGTTTGTCGGCGGCGTTGACGTCGTCTCGAGCTTCGTGATTAGCGGGCGCGCTCAATTGAGTATTAATTGCAATGGTGATCCCAACGCCAGTAGCTCAATATGGCAAAAAAAATATATAGACATATCGGCAATGGCGAAGAGCTGCTGAATATCCTGGCGAGTCCTACGGTTGCACAAACCCGTAAACTTTGTGCCGAAAAAAAAACTGCTGGCCGTGCGACTCTCTCGGCTTGCCAGGAAATCGTGCGAAATTCAACGCTTGCACGAATACCGAGAGGCAGAGGAGAGTCACTGCTGCTGCTGGGCCGGCGACTGCGGTCCCGGTGGCGCGTTAATGATGACTGCGCCCAGGGTCAAAGAGAATCCGGGGATAAATTCGAGCCTGGGTGTGGAAAACAAAAGAGCGTCGCGACGCGCCTCCGACTGCCGTTCTTGTCGCCCCCGTAGTGCCCTCTGGCGGCGTGGACTCCAAGCCTTCGTGGCCCCTGAGCCTCGCGCTGCTTCAACGCCCTAACGAGTAGACGATATAATTTTGACGCCTCGCGAATGCCGCCCTTACGGCTTCACCGACGCTTCAGATTCTCAGTCGTCAGTCGCAGTCGAGGGCAACAATGTTGAACTCCGGGCTTTGTCCTCTATGAAGGATGACCTCAACGCTTTTACATGTCATGAGCCTAACTAACTCGTCATTGCTAGTTCTGGTCAACAGTTGTCAACAGTTCTCCAGTATTTTTTATTTTCTTGGTGAATAACTGAGATCATTACACTGGTAGAAAATTTACAGCGCTAGTCAGGCCCTGGGCAAGGCCATGGCATCCCTTTCCGGGCCTGATCAGCTCCTGGCTTGGGTCGAATGTAACGCTACTCATTTTATACTAGGGATTATTTCTCGTATACTAAGCGATTTGTATTTGTGATGTTGAAGTTTGCATCCGTGGAATGCAACGAAAATAAAAACAGAAAATAAAAAATTATTCTAACGATTCTAAAAGGTTATTATAATGATAAATCGTTATAATAACTTTTTATACCCGGTACGATCTTTTGGTTTCATAAGAGTATTTTTTTCTTATTTTCGTTACATTCCAACAATGCAAATTCAACATCATTTGTATTTATCAATTACACACGCCAATGAATATGACAATGGGTTTAAAATAATCATTATCACCGGTTAACCGTTACCACAAATCGATCAAATGTCATTTCGATCGTTACGACGAATCCTGCACATTCATAAATCCTGCATAAACGTCACAAGCTCCTAAATGTCACTCTCCAATATTCGTGTGCAATATAATTCAACAACAATGACACGTTGTTCCCATAAATACTCGCATCACTATCAAAATACAGTTAATTTTATTTTGTCTAACTCTTCATTGAAATTTATGTTAATTACCCAAAACCCGACATTCCCGTATCTCATATACCGATGGATATCAATGCGTGGACATTGAATATATATATTCCCCCCCCCCCCCCCCTAAAACTAGCTTCAAACTACAACAAGCGTCGAACAACGAATGCGAAGCCCGCGAGCAAACAGCTGAACGTATTATCGTTTTCGGTGATACGACGCACGTTGGATACGAAAATGCGGACGTGGGATTTTGATATTTATCTAGCAGTAATGTCGCCTCATCTCGTACAATTCCCCAGTTGATTTCCCGGCCGCGGGCTACGAAATTTAATATTCGGCAGAGCCAGCTCGCTGCTCGCTGTTATAGCAGCACTCTCGCTGGCTGGATAATAATTCGTTTTTTCTTCTCTCTTTTTTCTGTTTTTTGTTTTCGTTTTAATTCCCCGGTGCACTCCCGGCCGAGCTGTTTAATCCACACGGCGATCGAACGAACGCAGAAATATCCGCGTGTAATGGGGTACGAGAGGTGCGACGACATTATCGTCGGTTCCGACCTCTCTTTGCGCTATCCCGGCATCCACATATACATAGGCTATACACACACCCCCATATATACAACATATATATACTTAGTAACGAGACCGCAGCGTAGCTCAACCATTCACGCGTTATCGATCGTCCGAGACTTCGCACAGCTTTCCACTGCTCTTTCTCTTTACCACCCCCACCCCCCCCCCTTTTCCCCCTCTCAAGAATTATTAACGAAAACTGATTTCGCGACTCGTAAATTTTTAACGAAGAACCTCGTCACGAGTTATCGTCACGAAACGCGAGGTTCGCGCGGGTATTAATAAAGCTGTCTGGCGTCAGGGGGTGGAGGGGAGAGGGGGGGTTATTCCGGCATGCGGGAGGGACAGTTGGGTGGGGGGAGGGAGTGCTGAAGGGGGGCGGGGGCAGAGGGAGCATATAATAAAGCGCGAGCGAGGCTTCTGTGCGCGGGGGATGCTACCACCCCCCCCCCCCCCCCTCCCGACACCCATTGCCACCGCTCGCTATCACCGCGCGCCCACTACTCGTGACGCGCCGAACACTCACACAGACACACACAGAGGGTGCGAGCTCTCGCGGTCGCTCGATAACGCATCAGAGAAAGGATCGTTAACGCCCGGCCAACCGGATACTTAATATTACCACTTTTGAACGAGCGCAGGGGAGCTGCAAGGGCGAGGAGGCGGTGGGAGGGGGAGGATGAGGAGGGGATGCAAACAGACACACGCGTATACATTGAAAACCACCCTCGTGTTATTAAGCCTTAAGCTTATTAACGAGGCATCGTCGTATATAACCACGGCTTGTAATACGCAGTCAGTCAAAGTTGATCGAGGGCGGTTCTGCGATTTCTGTTCTACGAGCAGCTTACAATCTATGAGCCTGCACATTTCGCTTCACGGTGATAAAATTCACTTTGATGGTAGCCGCGGAGTTAATTTACAGGATAATCCGGCGATGGCTTTTGAGAAGCTGGAATTGGAGCGGAAGGTAATCTTGGCTTGTGAATTTTATTTAACGCGAAAATAAATTATTAATCATTTTTCCGAACAAAATAATTCATCGCAGCTTGCAATCTAAAATCTGCGCGTTTCACACGACGATGAAAATCACTTTGATACGGGCGGAAGTTGGTTAGAGTTAATCTACGCGTATGGATAATCGGCGACAGCTTTTGAGATTAAAGCGGAGCCGAGGATTTCGCTCCACGAACTGGAAGCTTCGTTTTAACTGGAAAAAAAATCTCTGTGAGACAAATTCGTTTGTGGAAACAAAGGAATACGATAATAAAGGTCTATAAAAATGAATCCCTTGAGAAGAGCAAAAAAATTAGTCTTCATAAAAACCCTCCCTAAATACGTTTTTTAAATTAATGCACATGGAAAACTTGATCATATCTGCGTCAGACGATTAATCGGTCGAACTAATTTTTATATTTTTTATATTTTTTTAAAAGAAGCCCCGAGAATTGAGTAAATTTGAGGCTCCCGGGCAAACGAGCATAACTTACACGGAGTCGTCGCAGCGGACCCTCTTAACTTATTCACGAGCCGACGACCCGGCACCCGGGCCCGTAATTTTACGTTAAGGTAATTAAATGAATTAGTAGACGCACATAGAGCTGGCCCGGGCCAACGCTGTTTACATTGCGCGTGTCGTGAGTGCACGTACAATATATATATGAAGGATCCTGCGAATATGACCACGATGCACCCTTCTAGGGAGAGGGAACACGCGTACATGCGGAAATACACCAAGCGCTTACGCAGTCTCCCCTATAGAACAGAATATATATACAGGGTGATTCAGAATGGTTTTGTCAGTCGTTAAAGAACGATAGTTTACCACCTCGGGAATAAAATTACTTAGCCGTTTTTCGTAATTCGAATAAATAAGTAAATATTATAGTGTATTATAGTACAAACAGTATAAATAAATTATAGTATAATGAATAGTATTTTCTTATATTTATTTATTTATTTGTTCTTATTGTTCTATTTTTTTTTTCAAATTTTCAATGCTTATAAATAAACAAATATTGCGCATTACGAAAGGTGGGGACGAATCATTCCTCAATGACTGACAAAACCATTCTGAATCACCCTGTACATATGTATACATAATACGTATATCTATACTATATAGTTCAAAGTACACTCGTCGAGGTCTCCGACACTGTCGCCGGTGGTATTCCAGCAAAGCCCGTTCGTGCTGGCGCATTTGGCCTGGCCGGGAGAGCACTAAACTCCGTTTACGGTGAAATAGCGCTGCCGAAAGTTAACGCGACACACGCCGCGCGCCTCGCTACCCCTTGCCAGCCCAAAGCCACACTGGAGTAGAGTAGAGTAGAGTCGAGGACAGAGACAGCGAGGGGGGTGAGTATATACCTAAGCGCGCGGGGGTGGCGCTTCCCTCTCGATGCTGGATAATTTCGAGAGGGACCGAGCGACGTTGGAACCCGCCCTACAGCGCTTCCAGCTTCCAGCGAGGCCGAGAGACCGTAGCAGCTCCCTTCAGGAGCCCGGGATTACACTACCGGCAACGAATCCTCCCGTCCCTAATTCGTGATTAATTATATAGAACTTTTCGTCCAACGCGAATCCTAACCAGCCTTCGGGCCCAGAGCGCAGGAATATTGCAAAGAAATGGGGCGAGTCGAAAGTGAATTAGTTTGCTGATCCGCAAGCTGACAGCATTGACGACACTACTCTGCCTGCTGTGGGGATAGATGTAAAGACATGCGGACTTATTCAGACGGCTTGTTCAGGCCGTTTGACGGGTTTTATTAGGTTATTATAGGAACAATGACGCGCGTTCGAGGAGAAAAACGCGAAAAAAGATTTTTCACTTTTTTCGAATTTTGTCACTTCACTAAAATTGATGAAATTTTTGTTTGGATAAATGGAGTCTGGATTTTTTTTGCCTTCGAAAGAAAATCCTTCAACGCGACATCTCGATTTTTCGCAGAATTTTAAAGTCGACCCTCAACAATGGCAGATTCTGCCCTTGCGTTTTTTGCGAAAAAAAAAGTTCGATTTCGAAAAGTTTAAAAACCTTATTCGATGGCAATTTCACGCTGATTCCAAAAATCACGGGTGTTTGCCCGAAAAATAAAAAATTCGATTCGAGAAAAAGCAAAAATCAATTTTTTTTACTGACAAACAACAATGCTTTCTGTTTCTCATGGACTTTTTAAAAGAGGGATTGAGAAAGCATATCATGCACGTTGAAGCATTTTCTGATGCAGTTGTCATATTAATAGCGCTTGACTTCTCTGACGCGAGAGGACGCTCTAACGCATACACCCGCAATTTCTGAGGTGGTTATGCTAATGGCGGATCAGCTTTAGCCAGGAGACAGGAGATTGGCCAGTTGTCGATGAAGGTACATGGGAACATAGACGATGAGGATGAGCTTCTCGCATAGGCTGAACCTACGGGCAGAGCCTGGTATGCCAGCAATTCTCGTGGCAGCATCATGACCCTGACACCCTGCTGGTATTCCTCGTAACCTGCAGCATTTGTCGTAACGATCGTATAACACATCCACCATTAGTACAGAGCGCGATATCGTGCTCGAGGAAATTACTCGAGCCACTAATACACGTGCACCACACACAGGACTCGAGTTCGGGAATATGGCAGAGTACAGTCCGAGTCATGAACCCTGAGCCCTTTGGACGTGGAATAGCAACGCCAACCAGCAGCAGCAGCAGCAGCAGCAGCGTCGTCATTCCGGTCGAATCGACTGATGTACATATGGACCTGCTTTAGGGGTGGAGGCAGAAATCGCCCTTCGCTATATGGCGTCATACCCAACGCTGCGCAGTGTTTAAAGTAAATTCGTAATAACCCCGAGAGTCATGGAGTAATCAGGCTAACTGCCCTCGGGACCGAATACCAAGGGTAATAAGTCCTGCTTATACGTATATCCGCTGTAAAGCCAGGAGTCAGGGTTCCAACCAACATTGGTAGACATGGGATCACCACACCACACACCCCACACTTTGGCCTCATGCACCCTCAACTATTTACTGCCGGACTGCATGCTACATGCGGATTAGGGAGGTTCACACATTTTTTTGCATGTGTAAATATATGTTTAATTAAATTCGTTTGAAAGTGACGTACTCCTACAATGCGGTTGCAGTGAGCTTGACATAAAGTCAACTCATTTCTTTGTAAACTAATATTTTTTAACACTGCAAAAATTGAAAGAAAGCTGAGGACAAAGTCCACATCAACAATGAACGGCTCTGCTGCAGGGTTTTCATCGGTTTTCGGTTTTTTGCGACGTAACGAGACAATTTGCCAGCGCACAGAACAATGCACGAGAACTTGATGCACTTTCAAAAGAGTCTGGAAACATTGATGGCGGTGGCGATATATAGGTCATTCGAAGCTCCGGTGATTCTTGTCGATAGAACACACGACTGGTTATTTGATTCGGGGTTAGTCATCAACTGCGACGGAATTTTCTGGCATACCCCGTTTTAATTGACGCTATATGTGTCACTTCGATGAAAGGTGGGAATGATTGATTTTTTTTTTAGCCTCGACACTTTGATAGTCACAGGTGAATCGTATGGTCTAACAAGTATTTGAACTGGTTCATCGAGCTTTCGATGTTGGAATCGACTTTGTTGCCCAATAAACTTGTCCCAAACCGAAACTATTTATTATCGGGATTTTTTCATTTTGTTACCACTGTACTATGAGAATTGCAAAGCAAATAAAAAATAAATAAATAAAAATGACAGAAGAGTTTATCGATTTTTTTATATTGCCAGTGATTTGATACAGGAGTACACATAACTTTATTTGCATGAAATTCGGCCACCGTTGATATTCCAGACTCCGGTTTGCCGAGGACGCTTTAATGAATAATCCAGCGACGTGCTATATTCCTTCCTGTCGTTACCCTTCGTCGGTTGCTGACGGGTCTATTCGCTTTAGTCTATATCGGACGAGCTGTAAGCCCGGAGAGCTCCTGGCCACGAATCTCTGCTTAGATAATCCATTTTGCATATTTGCTCGGCAAATTTCGCGCTTGCTCGCTGCAGCGAGAAAAAATAATGCAGTTGAAATCAACTGAACTTAATTTATGTCAACTAAAAAGTTATATTTTAGTGTAAATAAAAAATGCTAACCATAAACACTACAAATCTTGTAATTAATTATTTAATTTTAAATAATTCAGATTATTTAAAATTCGTTAGTAATTTTTTTTTACAATATTCCTCGATTGGACTTTTTGAATTTCAACATTTCAAGTCAAAAGATCTGCGCGAAGTTCAATTTTACAGAAACCGACCGCACGCTTCGCGGGGTACGAAATTTGTTCGAAAAGGGGGAGCGAGTTCATCGCCGGTACCGACAAGACCTCGGGGCGAGTCTTTTGTCGAATGTCGAGTCCGAGTGAAAAACGTTCGGGAGGCGACTCCCGTTGGCGAGACGAGTGCTCTGATCACGAGGCCAAAGCCAAGACGCCGGGAGATGCTTTTCATCGTGCAGCTCAGAAGCGGTACTCGCGCATAGCTCTCCAACTACTTAGCAAGTAGCATCGACCTCAAAGGACGGATAAATTGCTCGGCTGGACAAGGGAAAATTTGCATCTTGATAGTGAATTAAAAAGTTTGCCCGGGGTACCGAAGAGCTCGGGCGCTCTAGCTCGGCTCTTTCGGTGGATACGGCTGGATGGGTCCTCGGATGGCTGGATAGCCAGCTAGCTGGAGAGCCCTCTTCGTCCTATTAAATGGCAGCGGAAGAGTAACAGAAACTTTGCCCTTCGTCGCCGTGTCACATTTATCAACCGGTATATACCGTCGTCGTCGTCGGCCCCAGGAATATCGTTGGCCCGGCGACGCCCCGGCGAGTTGGCGACTAAAGTTTCGCCGGTGTTCAACGAGAACCACCCTCCCCCCTACCCCCTCCCACCCCCCATGCAGTTTTCTTCACGGTTATCCCGCGAGATTTTCCTTTTGCGAATTTCCTTCTGAAATAGCAGTCGTCCGAGCAAACCGGGTTAACATTCTGACAGACTGATTCCGTTTTAGGGCCTCAAAATTCAACGACATGGTCTTCAATTCCGTCTATTCGTAGATCACCTATTCTATAATTAAAAAGAACGTTTAAAAAGGTTTCCGCTGAAAGTGCAAACATAATATCGGGAATTAATAAATCAATGAAATCCAGCTGCAATTAATAACATGAAATCCGCGAAAGAAACGATGTGTCACACGTCAAACAGGACTTGCCTCGTTTCCTGGTCCGGATTGATCGTGCGGCCAGTTTTTGTGATAAGAGATTTCTGATAAGGGTCGTATCGACAGCAGCTTTCATCGCCAGGTTGCCCGGATAATACAGGTCACACCCACACCCCTTCTTGTTCCTTTAATTCATTTTCGACTATTACGATCTGGGGCTACAAGGTGAAAATGTTGTTTGATTTCGTTGGGTGAAAGAACCGGGAAACCAAGCGACGCAAGTCGTGTTCCAGCGTCGCGGCAGGCCGTATACCCCCCTTCCCTTCACCCCTCCATATACGGATCAGACGATTAATGGTACCGAGAGGTCGTACCCCGCATACCGCACCGTGAACTCCGCCGTGCGGCTGGCGCTAGTGTAACGAGGTGGTTTACGAGCCATTATTCCCCGAGTACCTGAAAATATCATTGAAAAGGAGCCCGAGGCAAGAGAGCTACCAATGGCCTCTGGCCAATCCGAGGTTAACGGGAAATCGATGCGGGAGCTGGAACTTACGGCGCCCCCTTTGCACTCTCGTCTACACGCTTGTCTTGACCCCAACCTCCTGTATCTACTTCTTAGATCAATATGGCTTATGCCATGGCAAAAAAAATATGGTAAGACCAGTGGAAATGACGTTGGATGATGGACTAAAAATCCTACGAGCTTGTCTGATTAGGACATCAACATTTTTTTTTTTTCAAAATAAAAGTGTCTTTAACTGTATTATGGGGATATTTTTTTCTAACAAAAAAAAATAAACTGGTTTGGCAAAAAAATATGCGGTAAAACCAGTGGAAATGGCATTGGTTGGTAAACTAAAAATCCTACGAGCTTGTCGGATTAGGTCATCAAGTTTTTTTTAAGTGAAAGTCGTTTCAACTATATGATGGGGATATTTTTTTCGAAAATAATAAATAAATTACTTACGTTCGCGACAAAGTCAAGTACAATTCGAAGGACCCTCGGGGATCCAATTCGCGACGACTGGAAATTTTATTATTCACGAATCAGTGAATTTGACAGTTTTCCAGGGTTGCCCGGGTGGAAATCGGTGGTGCATTCTCGTTTCGATTCGCCAGGGAAATTCCGGTCGTCTGGTAGACGGGATAGAGACACACGTAAAGTTTTTCCAAGATGCCTGGCAATGCCCGTGGGGAATGCGCTATGTGAGGCGTTCGCCGTCGCTCGCTCGCTCTTCTCCAGCTACTCCAGCTCTTCCGGTAGCTCGCTCGCTGCTTTTTGCATGTCTGTGTCTACCGACCAATAAATTCACACGTGTTACGATAACGCCCGAGTCTACGGCAGCTACACGCTGCCATTTATCTTTATGCTGCTTTTTGCCTCCTCCCCCCTCCACCCCCTTTTTCTCCTCCTCTCTCTCTTTCTCCATCTCATCTTGGTAGTTATGCATACAGGGCACGTGATGAGGTGCAGCTTCATACAAGCAGCCGAGTTACGTCGACCACGACGAGCCCAGCGCACCGAGAGCTTATTTAGGCGGAGTCGGAATAGAAGTCGTCGACCGCCGCAGCGTCGTCTCGACTTGGACTTCTATCGTCCACGTCGAGGCACACGAGTCGCGATCTCTTCATCCCTCTCGGCGCCTAGCGGAAGGCACTTGGCCTCCATCTCTAAATACACAGCCTTCCAGCCACGTGCAAACCGGCTCGCGCGCTTTCGTACCTGGGGCTTCTGGAAGAGGGCGCTGCGCTTTGGAATTAACAAAGTCGCCGTTCGTAACGAGCAGGATTTTTTTTTTTTTAATTATAGTACATGAAGCTGCTACACAGTTTCATGGTATTGCTTTTTATCTCTCTGGTAGGTAAAAAAATAAAGAAATTAAAATTTTCAAATGATAATATCCATTGAAATCGAAATATTTATTTGTTTCATTCGAAATTCCAGTCTCGATGAGTCCCAGGAGGGATTGAAAGAGCTCGGCACGAGACACTCGATGGGCGATGTTAGATTCGACGCAGGGAATCTCCGAGAATTGGAAACTGCCTTAAACTATTCCCCGCACGTAACGGAACCGCTAGTATTTCGCCCCGGCTCCCGGTATATTCCTGTTCCACGAGCGCTGTTTCGAGCCCTGTGTGCCCTTTATATATCCGCGCAGGTTCAACCGTGCGTCGCCTTCGATACCAGCCAGGCATATTTCCATCTATTTCAACCCTCGGAGGAGAGAGGCGAAAAATTGGTTGAGATTCGAGGGCGGCAAGAAACGGCAGACGCACCCTGAGTTTTAGACATTTTTTTCCCAGACCCCCTCATCCATAGCCGAGGCTCGAAGACCTTTCACCGTGAGGCACGAGTTTCGAACGAAGAATTTCCCGATATCTTCAGACACGGCGAAGGAGCAGAGCGAAAAAAAAAGACGCAGCCTTGAAATTCCAGGGAGTCGCGAAGTTTCGCAGCTGAGAATTCGAGCGATCGGTGCGTGTACTCGGCAAAAATCGACCTTCGCTGAATATTGCGAAGGTAAAAAGCTGCGCCAGGTAATCACACTTTGGCGCTTTGGAAAAACTTGTCTCAAGGTGCCTCGATTGCTGCGTGAGGAAAACCCAACCCCCGACCGCCATTACCGTCTGAAATATACACACGAAATACAGCACCAAGCAAAGGGGTGAATTTTTCCGGTAGTTAGTTTTGTGACGCGCGGCCACCGCAGCGGCGTCCAACGAGCCGAGCGGGAAAAATTGCTCCGGACTCGCTAATTGCCGAGAACACTCGGGCTCCTAAATCTTTGAGTATCTTTTTTTTTTTCTTCTCTTTCTTTCTTTTTAATTTCTCCGCCGTGGGGGAAGCGAGGCGCGATCCTTTCGAGGAGAGAGCGGAGACTCGTTTTAGGGGCCATGAGAAACGAGGGACCAGAAGCAGCAGCGACTCCCGAAAAGGAGAAGAATAAAAAGGAAGGAGTTTATGAAGAAGGGCGCTTTTGCCGTCGCGCGGCGCAAGTCGGGAGTCGCCTCGGAGAAAGCGAGAAAGAAGGAACGACGAGAGAGAAGAAGAGTCGTCCGGCGTCTTAAGGCGAGCCACGCGAAAGCCATGAGCAAGTTGGCTCGGCGGCCGTTGGCGTTTTCGCGCGCGGCGCGAGTAAAGTTCGGCAAAAATTAGTGTCGCGTAATTAAGTCCGTGAAATAAATTCGCATTAGCGTGGAAGAAAAAAAACGAGAAAGAGAAGGAGGACGAGGTAAGACGAGGAGGAGAAAGAGAAGCGTGTTGGGGGTTTTCCAAGGCGCAAAAGGCACCGTGGAAAACGTTGGAAGCGCGGAGCATAAAATCGCTGCCGTAAAAATTAACCATTTAACCATCTCTCCAACCCCCGCGAGTCCTCCCGGTCGCTGCGGGGCTAACGAATGAACCTTCAGGCGCACTCGTTCCACGACTACCCACCTCAGCGTCACCCTTAAATTGCTAAGTCCGCTCTGCAATCCATAGACCAATATTTTTCTCCCGGCTCGGTTCGGCCTTCCACGTTCCTCTACCCGCGCAGTGAATTACGCAACCTTTCCTCCCTCGCTTCGCACGCTTCTTCCAACCCCTCACCACACGCGCCACCCCTCCCAGCTCTCCAGCCTCGTATGTTCACACGGCGCGCGGCCGCAGTGGCTACGAACCCTGGTACCACTCCGTCTTCACCATTCACAACCGCCCTATTCGACGTCAACCGCTCCCTCGCTTTGTCAACGCCTTTGCCTTTGTCAAACAAGCCTAACGCTGGCTGAAGGTCAAGGTTGGTCGGTCGTTTCGCGCAATTGGAATGCAGAAATTCCCCTGTTTTACCGACGGAGTTATTGAGTTAACTGCAACGTCCATATCTAACTCAACACGCAGGCTTTTTAACAGTGGACACACGTGCGGTTCTGTATGACGTACTCAACGACAAACCAATGCTCATGGGCCACAAAGATCGGCGTTACAGCTAATCACGTTGATATTTCCGTGTGCAGTGTCGCCAGGTGTGCGAAATCACTGTGGCTGGTATCGCTGGTTTATGTTTGTGGAATATCTACGATCTGAAGGACCTATGGTCCCTGTTGAATGGGTTGGCCAGGGCTGCACCTACGCAAAATTAGCTTGGCTTAATTCATACTACAGAAGTCATTAAACAAGCTTCGGAAGTAGGTTTGGAAGTGGCTTTGTCATTAAACAAGCCTGGCATTATTTCACTCAAAACCTTAAAATCCCAAATCCAAAGTCTCTGCATGCTTCCCAACGAAATCGTCCTGGATTTCATGTCTACGTTCAGTTGTATAAGTTTCCAATCTTCCCGATGCCTCGTCCGAAACCGCAGTCACAGTGGCCATACGAATCGGTGTCGGTTAGTTTTCGCGTACAATTGACGTGATGTCCAGTCGTGCGGTGTCTCCACCTACATCTTCTCTCCTGAACCCAGACGTCTCATGGACAGGGAGACAAACGCCTTCAGTACGGATAGAATTGTAGTGTCAATAAATTGGTCTCGCCATGATCGAATTGATGGTGAAGGTATGGAAGCCCTGGAAGGGTCTGGGTGGATGAAAACCCAGCCACAGGCCGGGAGTGGAACCACGAATGAAGGATGTGCGAGTCACGTCGGCGCCTTGTACCATCGCCGTCTCGGTCTCTACTCTGTACACCAGCTGAGGTGGCTGCTATACCTTACGGTACCACCATCCACTACTTCAGGCGTCTCGGCACGAACCCGCAGAGCAAGCCGCGCGGGCTCGCCGGGCTTTCTTGGAAAGTGCTGCCTCGAGCATAATGACATTAAGCGCACAATCAACAGGACCCCTGCTTCGGCCGACCACGAAAATCGAATAAGCCGGTAGACGCCAGACTGATACGTACGTATCGTGTCTCGTCACGAACGACGGAAAGCTCAACAGACAGCTTCGCACCTTCTTCGTTCAGTTGGTCCTCGTTGGTAACCCGCATTCCATGTGTACACAGCAAAGTACCGGTACTATGCAATACAGGAATGACAGCCACCCAAGACCTAATGAGACAACGAAGTGATGTCTCATTACCAGCAGCTTTCAACACCAGCCAACTACTTCACAAACCTCCACATTGATTCTTGTTTTTTGCTCTACTAATTAAAACCTCAAAGTCATGGCTGCAGGTGCGACGTCTCTAATGAGGGGCTGTCCGGATTGGATACAAGTTTCCCTCGTTACTCATAACCAACGCGAATCAACGTTAAATGACGTCATAACAAAAAGCAGGCTTCCGACTTCCAACTAGTATTTTCTACGTCACTTTAGACCGCCAATGAACTGTCAATTATTCCCAAGTGTCACTAGCAAAAATGACAAACTGCAGGTGCGACGTCTCTTTAATGTGAGGTCATCCGGATTGGATACAAGTTTCCCTCGTTACTCATGACGTCATGACCAACGCCAGTTAACGTTAAGTGACGTCATAACAAAAAGCAGCCTTCCTACTTCCAACTGGTATTTTCCAAATCACTTTAGACTGTCAATGAACCGTTAGTTGTTCCCAAGTCTGGGTAAGAAAAATGCCAAACTAGACACGTTGCTCTCGTATCGGATTAATCGCGCGAATGAATGAGCGAATATCCAGCTGAGATAAACTGCCAGCGTACATGGAATATCCCGGGCTACGTGCATTGTGCGTAACGTCCGCTTTGATGCTGCCGGTGGTGGCCCGGTTGTCCATTGTCCTGCCTATGGCTGACGGTCCCGGCGGACAATTGGTAGCACCGCCTATACTTACCATCGTCGTCAATTCTTGTTTTGTCCTATCCGAGCAACGAGCATTGTTTCATGCCTCCATACGACCGCCGCCGCCGCCGCCGCCGCTCTTGCCTCGCCTCGCATATTATTCCAGCGTGTCCTCCAAATGAACTACTGCGCTTGTCACCGAATCCGAATGCCTCGGCCATCCCACAAATCCAGGCGGCTCTCACGAACGGTTCGACGATTAACGCGACACTCGCCGCTCGTCTGCTCGACGAATGACCTGTGTTCGCGCGCGGGCTTAATAGTCCGATTGGGTCAACGAGATGGACGATCGATAGGACCAATCGGCAATTGAGCCCGTTCAAGCCCTGGCGTTCGTGTCAATTAAATAAATAACTACTTTCGCTGCGATTACTCAGTATCGATTTGTTGCCATTCTAATCCAACCGAACGGACGTAAAACCTTTGAAGTAAATTGCAACAACTTGTGTTGACGATAAAATGTATTAATAATTACTGATAAATTCCAACTCGAATTGGGAGAACAACATTTTGCCTCTTGTTTGATTCTGGCGTACCCGTTGAATTTCTCGATTTTGGTTTTCTATTCAACCGAACAGACATCAAATCTTGAAAGTAAAAGACAACAATTTGTGTTGCCAAAAAAATGTATTAACAATTATTTATAAATTCCAACCCAAAATCAGGAGGACAACATTTTGCCTCCTGTTTTATTCCGGCTTACCCGTTGAATTTCTGGATTTTTCACGTTACGACGAAAAGGTGCCAAAAAAACATGCCTGAAACTCAGAACAATCCGTGTATCGTGGCTTGGGTGCTCTGACCGGTGGCAGCAATCTCTTCGGGAGAGCGATCCGACGGCCGGCCGACGAGAGACAATGAAGCGGCACGCCGTGTGATCCTCCGCTTGGGATGGCAAAACTGGCATGCAGGCTGCTGGCTGGTTGCTTTTACTCAACATTAATTTCCGGATTGCCGGTGCCCGTGGGTGCCAAGCTGGATTTGCACGAGCGACGGGGTGGGGGCTGTATCACCCCCCACCCCCGGTCCCCCCAGTGCATTCGTGGGCATTAAACAATAGGCACGGCGAGTCGAAAGTCTTCTCCATAGTCGAGCGTCAGGCACCCGTTAAACTCGTCGTCGTCGCGGCAGCTTCCACTCTCTTTGCATGCGGACGCGTCGCGTATTCGCTCTCGCACATCTCTGTGTACAACTCACAAGAGGTGCACCGTATTCGAGCGTGCTAAACTGACAATAGTGCTTTTTCCGCGACGGTCCACGTGCGGCGCACAATGACGACGTCACCATCGTCCGGACACTTCCCCCTGCTCGCTGTTTCTTTAACCGTTGCCATCCCTCTCGTCGGGCGAGATTCTCGTGCCAGAATGTCCCTTGTCTCCGATCCCTGTAACGTCTCCCGGCGACGAACAATGCGTCAACCCATTTTCGTGATTAAAATTTAGCGGCTATCTCTTGTAACCGGTCGTCTAGCCGAATTTATTCACCTGGCGAGTAGTTGGATCCAATCCGGTAGGATAGGACGACATGATATTTTATTTTAGTGGTATTTTATTTATTTTTTAAATTTATTTCAATAGGAAGGTCCCTTTTACAAAAGTTTATCGAGGTATAAAAGTGTTTCAAATAATAACTTAATAGATAACAATCTTACAGTGAAAAAGTGTAAGTACAAAAAGAAAGAAAAAGCATAAGAAGCTTCGAAGAATAGTTGGAAAGTTTGCACTGTATCACACGTTGATGAGGCTTCCTATTTCATAATTTCATAATTTTTTACAAAATAAAAACAAAAAATAGATATTCTGTTTCAGCAATATTTTTTACAGCCGTTCTTATTCATTTTTTTGGCGTTGCGGACAAACTACTTTTTCTCACTGCCGTCAGAACAATGATAGTAATTATTTTTGCCCAGGTATATAAGAAGCGCCAGGCGAAGAACGTGCTTCAGGCAGCTGAAGTTTCGGACAAAGAGGGAGGTGTACGCGAGCTTTCGGGGGAGCTCATGAGTCTAAGGGAAAACAGGGGACGGTCTGTTGGGCAAGTAGAGATTAAGGCGACGCTCTTGAGCCTTCGCATAGAAATCCTATGGTGTGGGTTGCCGTAACGGGTTGCCGGAGCTCCGTAGCTGTAAAAGCTGGGTACAGTGCCTCATCGTGCGCGCGCGCGCGCCTCGTCCTCTCGTACCTCGGTCTGATGCACATTAATCCTTAACCCTTACCACTCGTAGTGCCGCGCTCCGAGCTTTCCCCGAGTCTTCCTTCGAGAGCTCCTCCGTTACGCCACCGTCATAATCTCTTCCTCGGCGCGACGAACAAACAGAGTCCCGAAAATGCATCGTCGTCGCCCATCGTCTTCTCGCACTTACATTAGACCGTGGCGTCGGTGCCAGTTCCTTCGTCACCGCAATTCCCGAAAAAACTGATGAGACCCCTTGTTCTCCCCGGCTTCTTGAAGGAGGAGACATTATTTAGAGTATGAAACCGTCCGCCAGGTTCTAAAGATCTTCGGCGTCAAAATTACATGCGTTAAAATAAAAATAAAAAAATTCATTAAAAAAGAGATTTTCGGTGAATTTTTTACAATTTTTTTGGATGATAAAGAGGAGACATTATTTAGACATAATTTTGAGGAGACATTATTTTTATTTTTTTTTTTTATTTTTTTAGCGTATGGAACCGTTATACTGACCGCTAGGTTCTAAACAATTTCAGTGAAAAAATTACATGCAGTAAAATAAAACAAAAATAATTAAAATAGACATTTTCAGTGGATTTTCCAGAATTTGTCTGCTTGACAAATTCAGTGAATACTCTCTCCTTTAGACATTGATTGTATGGGATGGGTTAATGATATTGCATGTAATATCTGATATTCCTGGAAATGATCGTTATGCGTAAAACGATATTTATTCATTATTGGGAATCGCTTACTAAACACGCAATGAATATTTGATATCATAGCAGCGTGTAATGATTATTGCGTGTATTTACAAACAACGTTGGTGCGAAAACGTTTTCGACTATTTCACTCGATTCACAACAGGACCGTGGCGCTTGTTGAGCACCTTTTTGGCATGTGAAGGTCTTGACCAAAGTGTTTCCACATCGCGAACAAACAAACACTTTTTGCGGACGTTGTCGACAATTCCAATTCACAAACAAAGGTAAAAGTCCGAATATACACAATAGATTGAAAATTCGAATGTCAAAAAAATAAACATTGCTTCCCATCCCCGATGACATAAAAATCATTGTCGTCCACAATAATTCGTTTGGCTCGAAGTGTAAACATTTTTTATTATTTTTTTAATGAAAGCAAACGTGAAGCGCGCATGACATAATGCAAGGAGGATCCCGGGTTCTCGAGAAAAATCAAGTACATGTAAATAATGAGGGGAGAAAAAGATGAATGCACGTCGGAGAAAGATGAATAAAGAGTTGACGGTGCGCTGGGCCGTTGCGGAGAGGGTTGAAGGGGCGCGGGTGTGCCACAACGCTAGCTTCTCTGTCTCGCTCTCCAGCGAAAGAGAGAGAGAGAGAAAGGGAGAGGGGCGATAGAGGCGTTGGCGAGGCGTTCGCTAATGGTGGGTGCAACGGCCGCTGAAGAGTCCCAGCCGAAAATAATTCGGTCGTAGCTAGCGGGCGCGAGAAAGTACGGACGACCAATTATCGCGAGACGCCCACTTGTTCGCACCCGGGCATGAACCCCCGTTCCTCCTCCTTCTAGGGCTGTACTCTAATACTATATACATAGTTGAGTGTAGGGCTCGAATCCACCTTTAGATGGTTCACGAGAGACCGGGGTCAGAATGTCAGAAAGTGAGCAGTAATAAATCAGTGGTTGCACGCAATATTTCTGAAAGTTTGCCACAAGTTGCAATTTTGTATGTAACAAGCAATTTTTTAATTTGGGCTAAAAATTATATTTATAGTCCATTTATAGGCAGCTGGAGGCAAGTCATAAATACCCCTATTAATTAGGATATTTTATAGCAGATTTTCCAGGACTAATTATTTCAGATTATTATTTTACAGTCGCTGTAATTATATTTTATAGTTTTATTTAAAACAGGTCGATCCAAGTACAAAATAATAATCGTTCAAATTATCAGACCTCGACACTGCCATTCTGATCCTGGGATACGGGTTGCGTTCCAACTGACCCCGTTCACCCCTCCAAGTAAGGAGAAGAGGCTCGAGCCCTTTTGCTTCAGGCTCGACCTGCCGGAGATCTTTCGCGTTACCTTCGTCGTCTCGTTTCCAACTCCGAGTCGTCGCCGAGACCCCCTCGAAATTTAAGCAGCAGGTCCACAGGCCGATAACGAAGCACGGATCCGGCGTTATCCACCCCGTTCCTCGAAACGCGACTCGGTTGGCCCGTCGACTCAACACTCCCGCAATCCGACCGACGAAAATTATATCTCGCCGGTGAATCCACGAGATTTTCCAGCGTGATAGTCGGTGCCAAGCGGTATGAAAAGCTCCGTGGCAGTCTGCTCCGGGCTTCAGGATCAACAGATATACACGAAGAAGAGCCCCAGCAGTCGGGTAGATGTACGAAAAGATAGACCGTTAGACTGTGGCGCCAAGACACAGCCCTTTGAACGGGCGCATCGACGAGGGTGAATGCTGCCGTGGTACCAACGGGACCGACCGGGATCTTTCCGGTGCTGCTGCCTTTTCTAGGGTATAAGGAAGACAAGAAGTATGCAAGGCGAAGGCGAAAAGGGAGTTCATTTCAGGATGCGGTTAAACTTGCAGAACGCGGACGGTGAGATGCGGAGGGTTGTAGGGGGTTGGTGGGGAGGCACCCGGGTGTATCAGGGTAGCTTGGCGCGTCTTGACTTTTCAATTTTCCTTTACCCTCGACCACCCTCCTTCTCCGCTTCCGCCAAGCGACGACGACCGCTCCCGCGGAGTCAATGGGAAACATTGAAGGAATAAAAGTACGAGTTATAGAAGGCAAGATACGAAGGCCACGGGGGGGGGGGGGGGGGGGGAGAAACACAACTTTAACTTTTCGCCGCGAGGAAAATAATTCACTGCGAACTTGTCCGACGACTCGTGTATCGAGACCCGGCGAGAAGTACTTCAATATCTTATTGGATTCGTTCGGCAAAATGCGTGAAGCGCCTCGCCAATGGACTGCGACTCGTCGACGATGCTCGGGGTCAAAGGAAAAACTCTGTGAAAGCATCTGGGGAGGGTTTCAAGGTGGTTCGACCTCTTTACATTTTGTTAGCTTTATGATGACCCAGCATTGCATATAAGATTTTTTTCAAGGATGACGTTGATGTACATACTGAAGTGTTATGAAGGAGACCAAAGAGATTCTAAAGGGGTGGGCGCACACCTCCGTTAGTTATGGCTTAAGCTCTAAGGCTTAAGCCACGAAGAAACTCCGAAAGTTGGAGACCCAAGCGAGGATATCGGCGTTTCGAGGGTTCATAATGAACCGAGTTCGGAGGTCGCTGTAAAGCAGCATCAAAACTAGCAACAGCAGCAGCAGCAGCAGCAGCAACGGTAACTGCTTCCTCCCCAACCTCCCGAATGATCCCATCGAATTTATCCTCCTCTGTCTCCAGACTCCACTCTACCATCGGGAAAGCCTCTTTCCCTTCGTGCGTTCCATTCTCAACTGAAACCGTTGGCCCCCCGGAGTTTGCCCGAAGTTTCGAAACGGACGAGTTAGGGAAGGACCAAGGCCCGGGGGCCTGTGAGAAAGCTCCGAAAAAAAATTTGTCGATGAAAAGAGGTGAACCGAGACTCTCTCGGTAAACAGATGTCCGTGCCAGGATTGTTAACAAACGGGGAAAGAGGACCCAAGCGATGGTGGCTGAGAGTTTGCTGCCAAGGGGCAGGATCGAGGGAACGGATTTCTCGTTTTACTCAATGTCAAACAAGAGAAGAACCAACTTTTCGGCTTAATTGCTCGCAGATTATCATTTGCGATTGAGTTGGAGTCGGCTTCTGCCAGACGGTTTGCACAATCAGTTTGCGATAAACCTTCCTGCATTCTGACCATATAAAGATGTGTCTATCAGCGTTTGGAGATGTGACGTTGCTGGTTTTGTTGTCCTTTTCAATGCTTATGTATGAACTTGATGGCACTTTCATGACGAGCCATCCGTTTGCTGATTGAATCCAATAAATGACTTCGCTTTCAACACTTTGATATGAATCAAGTAGACAACGTTTGATTATATGTTGGAAAAAAATTTCATTACATTGGGTTCTGTCACATTTGACTGTTTTGTTTGGCACGTCGTAAGCTGTACAGCATTAAAAAAAAAAAAGAAAAAAAACCTCAGAGATTCTAAGAGATTAATAAGATTAAAAAACGAAGGACTGGAAAAGCGAGGCTGGAATTCTCGCGCGATAATATCGACCCTTGTCTCGGAATCGTTCATTCAAGTCTGCGAGTCGCTTGGCCATCGTGAGAATTCACTTATTGACTCTATATAGTCTCGGAGATCTCTTTTTCTCTTCAATTTCAAAGCGTTGTCTCTGGCACGTGTCAAACGAATGATGGACGGCGATCGAGTCGATCCGCTCGACAGTAGGGTCGTCCCTATTTAATCGAAAGATTGGAATTTTAATTAATAGTCAGACGGATCATTCGGGGAGCGAGACGCGGGGAATCGTAGTTCCACTCGCCTTCCGCCACCCATTGGCTATGGGCGAGGCAAACCGACCTGTTCAAGGAATTCCTGCATCATTTGAAGCATCCACCGACTACCAATCGTAATGAAAATCTTGACGCGAGCTCTTGTACGGGGCGCCGGCTGACTTACCGTTAAGGGTGGGAGGCTGCTTGCATAGTTGATTATCCCAGGGGCTGTGAAATGGCAGATGGAATAGAGTGAAGAGGCTGCTTGATGTCATCAACGATGGACAATGCGATGAATTAAAAAAGAATCTAGCATTGTCGGTTTTATATTTTTATCGCATTTTCTAATGACGAAAAAAGAAAATCGGAAAATGATCTATACAGAAAAAAGTCCTTTTCTATAAAAAAAAAAAAAAAAAAAAAAAAAATCTTAGCTGGTACATCGTTTGCTGAGTAAGAATAAAATAAAATTTGTCGAAAATGACTCACGGCGAGGATTAACGATACGTTCAAAGGAAACGGATAGGACGGAAGATATTAAGAATTCAGAGAGATGCTCTAATTCGCAAATGGCTCACGGCAATGAATTATCCGAAAGCCCTTAACGCGTCGTCCCGGTGCAAAGAGCGAGCAGGAGGGTAAAACATGGGCGTTTTAAGAGCGCAGCAGGCCGTTACTATTCTCGTGGCGCCGGACGGGAGAGGAAAGCGCGGTTCAGTTCTGGCATAATTCGTGCGTAATTCACCTCCGTCCACCGGTGAATATTTACAAATGGGATTTAAATCCACCAACGCCGGGAGTTTGCTTTTCCGTGTGGCCGGAGACCTGGGCTGCTGTCTGCCGGCCACGTACGGAAACTGGGAAAAGCAGCAGCGGCGAGAAAGCCGCGGCGAGGTACTTGAAGTGTAAATAGGGCAGTGGACTCCGGGAACAGTCGCAGGGCTTTCAACGCTCACGCACGTCAGAGACAAAGCGGAAAGTCATAAAGGCGGAGAGAGACGCGGGTAACACCCGCCGATTCGAACACCGTCACTTGGCGGCACAAAAGTGCACGGCGGAAACCCGTTGAAATATTAATAATGTGCAAACTGTGTTCCACCCCCCAAATACACGCTTATCTCGCGCACCGAGTTTGCTCACTCGGCTGAACGTACATGAATCCCGCCGGGAAACATTCGCAGGTGAAATATATTTTGGATACAGTCGTTAAATCCGCGAAAAAAGTATAATTGAATTGTACACTACACAAATTATGAAAAATGTGTTTGAAGATTTTTCAGGAAGATACATGCATTTTTTGTACATTTTTGGTGTTCTCTCTTAAAAAAGAGACGGTACATCGACAGAGATAAAGAGATAAAGAGTGAGTAAAAGAGTAAAACGCGAAAGTCCACATTCACAGGTGAATTATATTTCGGACACTCGTTAAATACGCGAAAAAAGTATAATTGAATTGTACACTGCACAAATTTTGAAAAATGTGTTTGAAAATTTTTCAGGAATATGAATACATTTTTTTTTACATTTTTGGTGTCCCCTCTTAAAAAAGAGATGGCACGTCGAGAGAAAGAGAGAGAGAGAAAGAGTGAGTAAGAGTAAATATAAAAGAGTAAAAAGCAAAAGTCTGCGGAAAAGACATGCAAAGAGGGTTCGCGCGGCATCGTTTAACGTCTGGTCGACGATCTGTGTTTCAGGAGGGCGAGCAGGGGTACTTGGAGGGCCTGGCTTCGAGGTACGCAGACCTCTTCAGAACGCATTACGGCGATGTCCTGGAGCCGCTTGAGGAGCTACGACGCCGTGAAACAAATGCTTCGCCGAGAATGCCCAACACTCAGCTCACCACCAGTCACTCGCAACCCATTTACGTGCCAGGAAAATACTCGGTAAGCCACGACTTGTACATTCGATCGAAACACACCCCCCAACACAAAAACTCACAGTTCTTGTCCTCCTGACGTCTTCCGATGCGACTCTTACATACCTCAAGAGTCGAAGCCCTTTTCTGTACTTCCAAAGCACTTCGCCTTTTCGTATTCAGTATATTCGCTGGCGAATATATATTCCCTGCCATCGTGTAACTCAACTCGTCGTCTTCGACAGCCACTTTTGTAGGCGAGGGAATATTTCATAGCCCATCCGGAGACCAACGAATCATCTCTATCGCTGTGGGAAGTGGAGGGGGGAGCGCCACCCTCTCGCCTCCCACTTTTATTCTCTATTTTCTTCGGTTGCCAAGAGTCTCTCTCGTTTGATATCGGCGTCGCCTCAGTGAAATTTCCATTTGCAGTAAATTCCGATTCGTTCCCCCCAAGGGGCCAAAGCCCACGGCTGCGACTATCCCGTTGGCGCGCGATGGGACCGACAGAGAAAGATGAGAGAGAGAGAGAGAGACCAAGAGACACCTCGAGTTGCCGTCTCGCGCGACAACCGGCACAGCCGCAGAGTTCGCTTTCGCCCCCCGCGTTCGCAAAGTAGGAAACCGTCGGGGAAGGAGCGACGGGGGGTTAAGGCGATTAGCCGTGTCGACCTTATCGATCTCAGCTTAAGACGGTTATTGTTCGGCGCTCAAGCTCTTCCGGGGCTAATCGAGTTTTCAATCACGGCCAACCGGTTATCGATTAAGGTCGAAGGGAACCTGTGCTCTCTCACTCACTTCCCTCTTTCTCTTCGTGTGCTCCGCGATGCGCGCCACATCATAACCGTCACGATTCGTTGGAGCCCAACCTTCGAGATCGAACCCCGGAGAGGATCATATTTTTTTCCGGAGCATCCGGAGAGAAAAAATATGTGTTGGATGTTACATCCGGCGGATTGAAATCAAAACGTCAATGTTCCCAGTGTAGATGTTACAAATCAATTGGAAACGAGGATATCCCATGAATTTTCTTGCCAATACTACGTTAAGAAGATATGATATTTTGCTCGGATTTTCGTCGCCAATGTCAAACGCCCATAAGTTTGTCTCTCGCTCCTAACCTCACTGTTTAGCTTTTCGATTCTCTCGAACAAACGGCTGTAAATTTCGAGGAGCAAGAGGCTCAGCCCAATTCTGCCGTATTTCTGCACATTCTCCCAAAATTTGAGTCCTATCTGTCAAGTAGTTCAAGAGAAAATAGCTTTCCAAAATTCGAGGTGTGGTGAAGGGAGTATCACTGCCTTATAAGTGATCTTATCCCAAGATCGCAATAATTTATCGTTTACCATCAATCAATTTCCTTCCAGTTACCGACGTAAAATTAAAACCCTTCTTTGTTGTTTTCACAGCCATCGAGCTGCCTGAGTGACAAGGAGGAGGACGAGATCTACGGCTTCGGATACGGTGTCTTCGGTCGGCAGATGCTTCAGCAGCGACAACAAAAACTCGCCCTCGCGACGCAAAATACTCAGCTCGCAACACCGGCCGGGCTTCAGCAGCAACAGACGTATCAGAGGTAACGTCACCCCTTTTGCATTGCGCACACTGCAACCTGCAGTATTTATCGTCGGATAAATGGAGATAGCGCGGTAACGTAATACGAGCGAGGATATAAACGGCTGGCGTAGCCTTCGGAAGATCGTAAATGCGAGCCTGGAAATTCACGAATATCCGCGGAATATCTCGTTTTCATAAGTTCATTATCGCGCGGTAACACCTGGAGGAGCAAGCGCGCGGCGCGCCGGCCGTGCTCATATACCCGCCCTATGGGCTGCTTCGTGCCTGCAGAGCAGCAAAATCGACCCGAAGACGCGCACTCGAGTCACGGCTTTATTATCCTTAATTGCCCATTGCGCCCATAGCCATCCGAAACACCATCTGTGCCTCATGCCAGCTGTTTGATATTTAATGGCTAATTAACACTGGCTTGCGAAACCAACGCAGTGCGCGACAAATGCCGGGGGCCCAAACCCCCCGACTCGTCCACGCGGAAATGGGACACTCTCAGTCTGCCCCATGACCCAACCGGGGAAGAAAATTTAACCGCTTTAACCCTGTCGTCACCCGTTTCCGGAAAATATTGTCGCGTTCGCGGTTCGAGTCGATTTCAGGCGATGGATCCGGAGTTTCCTGGTCTTGAGGTTGGATTTTTGTTCAATCATCAGTTGGATAATTAGTGAATATCACTATCGCTCTGTTCGTCTGTTCATTAACTGCCTGGGAAACGGCTTCAAGCACAGAGTTTGTAGTTGCAAAGTGGAACTCAAGTTAGAGGTCAAGGTCAACTGAGGAACTCCTAATTAGGCAGGTCAGTTGGTCCTGAATGATGACATTGAAAACGATCGCAGGGTAAAAACAATGCCATGCGTTTGGAGATCCTTCAAAATTATCTTGGTTCTGAATGTTTTTTGAAAACCTGTCGAAAGGTCAATGAAAATCATAGCCCAACAGGCAGAATTGTTTGACGTCAGCAACGAGAATACATCGGTCAACAGGTCGATCGCAATCGGACCATGTATGGAAATAGTAAATTTTCAAACGTCAAGCTTGGTACACGAAGCGATGACGATGATCGATCGCCGTCGCTCGCGGGGAAACTTCCGTTTTGCCGGACGAGAGTCCTTTCGTTGCCTCGTCGATCCAACAGCCGAGCCATTTGACGTGCCACCGATGACGCGCAGTTAATAGAACCCAACAAGTAGAATACGGGAGGCAATCATCGCTGCACCCATTGAACATTCATTCGCGCAGTCTGTTTGAGAATGAACCGCGAGGTCCGGTCGTCTCTCGTTGTCCACGTGGAAAGAGGGAGGTGGGCTTTGTTGCTCGAGATGTTGGCTTTTCGTCAAAGGGGATTCCCGATTAGCATCCGCCAATTTGAGCTTCATCGGGCCGTATCGGGCTTTGGAGCCCAACTGGCAAGTCACTCCAGTATTGCTCACGCGGTTCTCTATGCACGTCGATACCTTAGTGGACCGTGAGGAATTCCTTTATGACGCCCGAAATTGCATGTCCTTGATTTAGCTTTCTTGCTAGATGAGAACAGGGTAGCTTAATAAGTACCTTGGATAGAGCCAGACTGATTTTTACATGTTATTTTTCATAATGAAGTTATCTGACGTCATCATAAAAATTTCGAAATCAAATAATTTAATTCTTGCTTCATGACACATGGAATTCCATGTCCTCCTGAATTAGCTTTATCGCTGATAGATGGGAAGATGTTAATTTGATAAGGACCTTAAATACAGCTAGACTGATTCTTACTTGGAGGCGTCGAATGTTACTTTTCACGATGAATTCACTTGACGTCATCATCAAATTTTCAAAATCAAATAATTTAATTCTTGCTTCGTGACATCTGAAATTACCTGTCTTCCCAATTTAGCTTTCTTACTTCAGGTGAGAATTGTGAAGTCTCTTGATATCGTCATCAAATTTCCAAAATCAAAGTATTCAAATCCCGAATTTAGTCAGGCTGAGCGAAAAATTGATTCGACTTGATGTGACAAACATTTGGCACCATTTCTGCTCACGAAATTCCGGAAACTCAATAACCCCAAAACGTCATCGGTTATACTTCGGTCCCGTGACATATAAGCCCGGCGGTTCTTAACGACTCTAATTAATCGATTAGTCGGGGGGGGGGGGGGGGGGGGGGAAGCTCGCGGTGCCGCCGGCGAAGAGCCGCGGCGGCCAGGAGGCCAGACGGGTTGCCGATAATACCAAACTGCGCGCGCTCGCGCGAGACCCGTTATCACTACGAGCCATCCGCTCGTAGCTAATGGTACTATTAAATGCGAGTGCAGTAACTCGGCCCCGGCTCCTCGCTCCCACCGTTCATCATTCACTCCGAATAACTTCATCGACTATGTATGAGACCGCCGCGTGGCTTTTACCCCGTTTACGACGTTCCTCTCGCGCTGCCGGCGACCCCCCGCGAACCCTCTCGCTGTTACTTCTAATAACGAGCGATCGCCGCCGCTGCTCCACTTCACCCGCCTTCCCGATACAAAATTCGACCGCGCGATTATATTATTCATGCGCCGGCCCCGCTCGCTCGATGAGCAACTTCCTGAGAGACAAGTCAATTTAAGCAACCCGCTTCGACATATATATAAATGAATTCAAAACTATTTTCTTTTTCCCGCAGTTGCCTGAGTCCGAGGTCCGCCTACTTTTACGAATTTCCACCGAACGGTAAGTCATTATCATAAAAACACAATTCTATTAATTTTACGTTTCTTCTGAATGCATTTGTACTTTAAGACCTTTTCATTTACTTATTTAAATATAATTTTATTTATTTTTAGTATTAAATAATTGTATAAAATTATTATATTTAATAATTTTATATATTAATACCTTAATAAATAAAATTATATAATAATTTTATTTTTTACTCAGCAGATTTTTTTTAAATTGTTTTATTTAATTTGCAGATTCTTGTTTTGGGAATATTAAAAAAAAAAACACTGCGGAATTAATTATCAAGAGTATTCGCGTGATTGGTCCCCGAACAGGCGAAAGATAAGACACAGCTGGAGAATTCGGCGCACATCAGAGGGAATAGGAACAGTTGCAGCAACAGTCGATGCGCCGGGAGATAGACTGAACAGCGTCGCTAATCACTTTAGGAGGTTCCGCGAGCGAAACGTCCGGGCGTTTAACAGTAATTCCGTGTAAGAGGCGAGGGGGCGCAAGCCGCCCCCGCCGGCTCCGAGTCCGGGCCCGGAGTGTGTTTGCTTGTCTAGAGTGCGGAATCCAACTAAGCTCGAGAGCGCATCTACTTATCCTCGGCTAGTTGCGCTTCGAATTCGAGTTCTCCTCAGACACAGAAGCGTTTGTATCCCCCCGGTGCATCCAAGCATCCGACACACAGAGGACTATCGCCCGGCACGCGGTGATTGGGCCTATCGAATCTACGTTCGCTGCAGGCATCGATTCGCATCGATACACACGAAAATCGATCGGCACCAAATAATTGTATCTCGGGTCTCTTTTCCTTCACACGAAGAAAAATCGATGGTCTGGTGAAACGCAGTTTGCTGTCGGACTGACCTTGTTTTTAGTAAAAAAAAAAAAAAAAAAAAAAAAAAAAAAAAAAAATACTGTCAACGAGAAAATGACTTCTCAAAATTGATAACAATTGAGTTTGTTTTTGGAAAAAAAATACAAATAAAAATAAAAGTTTACCACCGTAGCTCTACAATTTCGCTGCAGCTACAAACTGCGATAACAAAGTCGTGTTAAAAAATAGCAGTGACGTTTCGCGCAACACAAAAAAAACGCTACACATCGGATACAAAGAAAACTTAGAAAAGTGACACATAAGCGTGGAACGTGTATATCGAGATCGCGAGACGACACTCGAACGAGTCCGAAGTGTCTATCACCGTCGCCTTTATCCCGCGACGCGTCGCGCGCATGACGCACACTGCCCTATCGCGATATAAAGGGTGCAGCAGGTGCACGCACCGATGAACTTTGATGCGCGACTTTGTTGACGCCGCGTGCGAGCTGCAAAAAGGGGCGCAGTAGCGATCGAGAGGGGTCGGATATTGCACTCCCTTTCACACACTTTTTTTCGCGCGCGCAGCGGAGGGAAGTGATGACGAACACGAAAGAGAGGTACAGAAAGATACCGATACCCCATATACCTATAAATATAGAATTCTGAAAAATTGCGGTAGTCCCGGAACGTGGCCGTAAAGAGAGAACTATTAATAAAGATTTGAAAAAACCCAATTTTCGCGTTTTTTTCATCGAATTTTTTATTTTTCGGGCAAACACTAGTGATTTTTTAAATCAGCGGAAAATTTTCATTCGGATAGCATTTTTAGACTTTACGAAATCAAAAATTTTTTTTCGCAATATAAATGCAAGGGCTCGTAAAAAAATTTGCGATTTTTGAAGAACGACTTTAAAATTCTGCGAAAAATTGAAAAATCGAGATATCGCGTTCCGCCTTGTGATGTAATATCATTCTTCGCGTTTTTCTCCTCGAATTTTCTGGCAAACAGCGGTGCTTTTCGGAATCAACGAGAAATCTGTCATCGGATAAGGCTATCAAACTTTAGGAAATCGAACATTTATTTTTCGCAATAAAACGCAATCTTTCCAGTCCCAATTTTCCAGGCATCAGAAAAGCGACAAACACTTATTGCCTAATATCTCGACCCTATGCACGATAATCCTCGAAAATTCGCTCATATTCCCGAAACTAATAACATTATACGATCGGTGCGATACGGCTAATAATACAGGAAAGCCTTGGGAATGAAAATTCCAATGAGTCGAGTATGCGCGTCGTCGTCGCGCGACGCGAATGCCCGAAGATTCTGCGCCGAGGGGATTCCCCGTTCCGGATACCTCTGCAGAAGCAAGAAGCAAGCAGCAGCTGGCGCTCGAATCGCGCAGTCTGCTCGGCGCTCGGTGCGCCGAAGAAAATATCTCCTCCTCGCCTCTCCCTCTGTTTCTCGATAAAGTTCATAGCGCGAGAATTCACCGTCTTTAATAACGTCTTTGATAGCGCGCGGTGCGTCGCGGCGGCGGCGGCGGGTTCAATCGAGCGCGCCGCGAGGGCTCCTCGCTATATCTTATCGGTGGTGGGAGGGGGGTGAAGATCGTTTCGAGGCCATATCGGCTTTAACGGGCTCGGAGCCAAAGTTTTCCTCTCTCGATATTGGCGCCTATAGCGACTGCTGCCTCGCATTCAGTGACGCGTTTTCGCGACGTTTTCGCGCCTCGTACAATAATGCGCGATGCAATCGCGACTTCCGCTTCGATAAATAAATATCGCCAAAATATTTAACCCCTTAAGCGGCAGACGCAATAGTGCGCACATTTTTAATCTGCCATATAGGGCCCGCCATTTTTTATTTCTGAATTTTGAGTTCGATTTCGTAATCAGCGACCCCTGATCGCGCTTTTGAAAAGTTCATGAGTATCGGAAAGCATTGTTAGCAAACTATTCGAGCTGTGATTGGCTGGGACTCTCAGACCGAGTCCAGGTTCATTTGTCCTTGATAACTTTGACAGTTCTGTCAAATATCGTATTTTTTTTCAAAATCAACTAAAAAAGGGTTGATGGCAGTGTTTTCAGGGGTAGAATATGCGACTTGAGAACGATGGTATAGGCTAAAAGTATAGGCTGACCCCGATTTGACAAACTGTTCGGCCAACATTTTTTTTCTTTCAAAATCAACTAAAAAACCAAAACTCACCTTCATCCTACCAGATGCACCAACGAACGATACACCTCACCTCGTGCGCATGCGCTAATGAAATGCGGCGGAGAAGCTCATCCCGAGACAAATCTTAATGAACCCCACGCAGAACCAACACGGAAAAGCTTTTTCCCCCCGGTTCGCGCGTCATCGTGTCGCGCAGACATTTTCCGGCCTCCGGAAGCTGTTCTCCCGTGTAACAAGTATCTACCGCAAAAAAAAACACAGAGGTAGCTTGAAATTGGATAATTTTTCGCATTCGTGGCTGCCGCGCGCCGAGACGGCGGAAGCGCGACGCGGGGGGTCGGAAAAACAAGAAGGGCGGAGCGGTCGGCCGCTGCAACCGCTACCTGGACGGAGACCGGGGTCAGTTGGCACGCGGGACGATCTAACTGACCCGGAAATGTCGTCGTGTGCTATTCGGCCCCGGGCTGCTCCTACTCGGATAGAGCGAGCACCCCCTTTCCCCCTTCCTACCCACGGTCGGGGTGAGCAAAGATACGGAGATAGCGTCGCGAGAAAGTCGCCCCCCTCCCCCTACAACCCCCTCCACCACCCCTCCACCCCTCCGGACGATGCAGTTGCGGTGGAAACGCAAGCGTCGCGCGATATTTGTCTCGAGCGTCATTCTCCCCGTAGCGCCCAACGCAGCGTGGAGCGCACGTCCCCCACCCCCCTCCCCCTCCACCCCTGCCCTCTCCCCTACCCCCTCCCCCAACCAACAACCGCGCGCGCGACGGGAGAGACAGGACTTTGTCGCGTTCTTGCCGCTTGTATGCGGTTTGTTGCGCTGTTTATATATATATATAGATATATATTGTATATACATATACATATCGTATATATATGATACGTAACGTGCATGCAGCGCTATTCCCTGGCGATGCCGCCGTGCCGAGGCGGCGGCGGCGGCCGACGCGTCGGAGACGACACTCTCCGACTGAGCAAAAACAGCGCCGGGATATGGGCGGTTTTGCCTCTCGCTCTCGAGAGAGCGAGAGCGCGCGGCGAGAGAGCGAGAGTGCACGACGCGTGCGGCAAGATACACTGGCGACTGGCGCGCGCGTTCAGCTCCCCTCAATTTCTCTCGCGGTCCGTTCGCACACACGACGTGTGTGCTCGGGCTACACTTGCGGGCAGCACCGCACGCTGAGTATATATAGTGCCCTCCGCCTCCGCGACGACGACGACGACGATTCTGTACACCGAGCGAGCGCGACTCTCATCGGCGTGAAATAGTAGCTGGTCTCGCCCTGCGAGTATATTCGTGCGATCGAGATGTCGAGTAATACGAGCGGCGACGAAAAAAAAAATCGACTGTTCGGGGAGGAATATTTCTATCGGATATGGAGAACGCTTTACGCGGGAAATATTGCAGAAATATGAGATTAAAGCGGGGTAATACGGTTGTACGTTTGGTAGTGTTTTTCTTTTTTTGGAAATTTTTTAATATTTTTCGGAATAGTTAAAATTTATTAAATATATTTCGGAAAATTTGAAATTTATTTAATATTTTTCGGAAAATTTCCAATTAACATTTTTTTTTTTTTTTTTTTTTTTTTTTTTTTTTTTTTTTTTTTTTTTTTTTTCGAAAAACATTCAAATGTAAAAAAAGCTTGTCCCCGCCCTTGTTTACCGGCCGTCGGTACAGCAGAGTAGAGCAACGTCCCCCAAAAACTCTCATCTCGTGTACCTAATACCACGGCGCCGGGGACTCGACTGCTTTCCAAGCGAGCTTTTGCCTCCTCGTGGTTTCTTATCGCCGCGGCGTTCGCTCGGCTTGCCTCGTCGTTGCCGTCGTCGTCGCTGAGCAAGCGGAAAAGGGCTCGCGCGCGTTTCGTCCGCGAATCGCCGACCCCCAAACTGCCCCACACCCCCTCCCGCGCTCATCCACCTTCCCTTCTCTCTTACGTATATCACACACGAGAGTTGGCTGTCTCATGATGCATGCGACGTCGGAACATTTGTTCGAACCCCTCGCCGGAATACCTATCTCTTATTCCCTTGCCCCCCCCGCGGCTCTGTCCCCCCAATTTCATCTCGCCGTCAGATTCTCTCTCTTTCTGTTTTCCTCCTTCCGTCCTCCTCTTCCTTCCTCTCCTTTCTCCACCTTCTCTTTCCCTCCCTTTGTCCCCCTTTCCCTCTCCTCCTTCTTTCAACCCCCTTTTTTCACATGCTCCAATATATACCACACTACGTGCCTATATAGTAACTACTTTATTCGCCTTCCTTGCTTTCTTCCCATCCTCATCCCTGTTTTTCTCTTTTTTTTTTTTTCTTTCTTTTTTTTTTGCTCCTTTCTTCCGATCCTTTCGCTCGGTGACTTTACGGCAAAAGCATCCACAGTTTCTGCTGGTCGCAGTGGAATACCGAGAGCGCGCGGGCAAGCTGAACGGGCCGCCGCGTCACCCATTTCCATCCGTGCCAAGCGCCCCCCGCGCCGCACAGGCGACTTTACTTCTATTCGGTACGATTCGTTCGATTGAACATGACTTGTGGTTACAACTGGCAATATATTTCCGATATTACGACGGGACGACATTCCAGTCGGGACGCACTGCCCGAGGATCCCCTCGTATCTTTTCCGTATGCAGCGGCGCATATACGACGTGGTCTTTGCTGCCGAGCGGCTGACGTTTCGCTCCACGTGCGACACCGGACCCACTGAAGCTGCTATTCGTCGCGACGTTGCTGCTGTAAAATGCATGTGGACTGCACTGAATTACGCCTCGATAATTCGGAGTCAGTTGACCGCATAGTTTTTTTTTTCGCTGAGAATAACCAGACCTGGACACATTTGAATGAAGTGATAACGATCAACTCAACATCTGCATCCATTTTTAGATAAAGATTAAAAATAATGTTTTTTTTGTTTTTCTTCGATTAAAGATGCAATATTTGTCAAAATTATTCAAAATTATCGCTTCCAGCATCGAATATTTTGCGCATCTAAATTGATTATTGTCTACGATCTTTCAATAGATCCACATTCAAAAGTCAGTAAATACTACCGACGGTGTTTTACAGCGGAATTAGTATACCCATCTCACCTGCAATCGGCCGGTGATACCAGAACATCCGCGTGTCGTGCATATCGCAAAATCGTTCCGTTAGACAAACTCTCGTGTGTACGACGAGCAATGAAGGCTGATTGGATCGCAATCGGATGGCAATCAACCGCAAATACGATGTGAACCAGCAAGCGGTCCCTGAAATGGCCCTGGAACGGCCGTCCCGGTGAAAATCTCCGATAAGAAGGGCCGCGATACGAGGATAAATTACGGCCGTAAAACAAAATACATTTCGCTTCATAATCGTTAAAAGTCGGCGGCGGCGGTAAAGTGTCGGTTGTATGTCCCGGAAATGCGTGTCGAAAATCGCGAGATTGGGAGTGGCGGTCGGAATATCGCGAGGGACTTTCCGCTCGGTGCGCAACGCGCATTCGTTAGGGTCGCAACAATGTTCAATAACGAGGCATTTTCGTCGATGAAAATCGTTATACGGATAGTTATTAATTATCGCTTTACGCCGGTCGCCTTGATTAGCATATGAAAGTGGAGATTATCACCGGGGAGAACGAACGACGCGGCCCGATACAGCAGACGCGACATGTGCCCGTGAACTCGGCGTGGTTGTACACGACCCCTCCCCCCCCCCCCCCCCCCCCCTAACCCTACGTCGAACTACGTATTATACGGCCGATATTGCATTATGCCCCGCGATGTCGATGCATATTGCTACATGTACGTACTAATATACCGCCTGTCCCATCAATATCCATCCCGTGTCGTTAACCCTTTTTGCTTCACTGGTCAGCTACCGATGACCACAGGTATCGATTTTATTAAAAATAAATGTAACGTTATTTCGTGAAAATGTTGTAACAATTTTTTTTATTCTTGAGTAATTAAATTTCCTTGATTACACTTGAAAAAAATCTCGAATTTTTAGCCCGGAGACCAGATCCAGGATTGTCGAAAAATTTAACTCACAAACATTATCATTGAATTGTCCTGATTGGAGTATCGATTTTATAACAAATAAACGTAACGTTATTTCGTGACAAATTTTTTACTTTTTTTTTATTCTCGATTAATTAAATTTCCTTGATTACACTTGAAGAAAATTTCGAATTTTTAGTCCGGAGACCAGATGCCGGATTGTCGAAAAATTCGGCTTCCAAACGTCATCATTGAATGGTCCAGATTCCCACTCGCCAAAATCAGCATAATCCCAAGTCAAACTTATATCATTAAAGGAGCATATGCCTCAACGTACACGGCGCAACTTTAGTTACCCCTCAATAATGCTTCATATCGTACCGCGCAGCAGCAACAGCGGCGGCAGCACCCGAGCGTACCATTATTCATCCGCTGATTAGAAACGGCCATACATTCCCCGCATCGTTGCAATAATTCGTCGTCGTTGGAAATCGCGCAGCCGGCTAATCAGTGCTAGCGTTATTGTCGCTGCTAATAAACGGATGTGTGGACACGCTCTAATAGAATACACGCCCGCTGTGAGTGCCCAGCATCGACAGCGGTCGGATAGGCGAAGGGGGGGGGGATGTGCAGAAGGATGAAGGAAGGGGTGGGGGAGGTGCTGACAGGGGGGAGAGGGGAGTGGTGAGAGTTACGTAACGACCTTCCTCGCACGTATTATCCATTAATGGATAGCGATGTCGTGGCTAACCCCCAATTCATTCGATTATTTGCGAGATTGGTACTATCGACGGGACGATGACCCAATGGATCCTGAAGGACGCGCGCCGGCCGCCGCCGCGCAGCAATGATGCAGTGTCGCTTTATCGAAAATAAAATTCGATTACAGGGAAATGGCATTTGGGCCGTCGCTCCGGCGACGCGTGTTGAGCGCAACGCGTTCCATATCCGGACGCTGCGCGATCAACATCTCATTCATCGGTCGATGGACTAATTCAATGTTGCCCCCCCCCCCCCCCCCTCCATTCCCCCCTGTGTGTGAACCGCCAATTTTACAACCGATCGAAATTCCCGTGAAAGCTCACAACTCTGCGAATGTTTCGGCGCACCGCGAATAAAGCTGTCATTTTTCGGGATAATTTTTTTTATTTTGTTTCCGATACTCGGGTTTCCATGTATTTTATTTCATTTATTTGATTTTATTTTATATACAAAATTGTAAACAAAAACTATTGGAACAACCCTAAAAAAAATTTTTAAAAATTCGAGTGATTTTTGCTTTGTATTACAATTTTTTTTTCCTGCACGTCCACAATCGTTTCGCGACCAAAGTCGAATAATTTTCGTCGTGACGTTTGATGTTACAGAGCAGGGGCAAAATACGAGTAAGAAGAAGACGACGTTTTCGCGGTTGCTGCGAGGCCTGAAGACCCACAGGAAGGAGAAGCAGCAGGGCCAGACGCAGGGATCGCCGAGGCACGGACGAGCGAGAATGGGTGTACCGCAGAGGGTGAGTTTTGTCAGGTGTTCGTTCGAAAATGCGCGGAAGATTCGCCGACGTGTAGCAGCAGCGCCTCGTCACGCCGACGTCGTCGTCCTCGTCGCGGCATAAACCTTTCCGTGGTTTTACGATCGACCTCGTGGTAACGAGCGTGAAACCGGAAGTCGGTGCCGAGTCTATCGCGAGCGGCGATAAAAATAATACGGCAATTCACGAGCTTGCGCCGCTTCGTGACACTGAAATTTACGCATAATATTTTCTCGTCGTTTCGTCCGCGACAATAAAAAAAAGAGTGATGTAACTAAACGAGCGATTCAGAAGATTCAGAATTCATTAAAAAAAATCCTCCCTATAATAAAAAAAACTGCTGCATAAAACACGACTGTCAAAATCGTTATTTTTAAAAAACAAGCGATACGGAAGATTCAGAATTCATGAGAAAAAAATCCTCCCCATAATCAATGTGGAAGTATCAGAGAAATAATCAAAATTCGTAAAAAGAAAATCGTCCCTATAATCAAAGAAACTGCTGCATAAAACACAACTGTCAAAATCGTTCTTTTTTTCCTCTCAACGCGCTCAAAGCAAAAGCGGCAAATGCATCGCGATCAAGACGCAAAAGTCTTGCCCGGTGATACAGTGGAAAATTAAATTACGCCATCGCCGTAGCCGCTGGGCGCGCAGAGTGGAAATAGCCAGAGAGCGAGAGAGTGGGAGGGAGGAGGAGAGCCGAACGAGTTTCCGCGATGAGGTCCGTGGGCACTCAGCTGGAAGCTGACCGAATGCGCGGTGTACGTATCTATATACAGGCGGCGCGGTTGAGCAGGTGGCGAGCGAGAAAGAGCGCGTCAGAAGGGCCGGAGAGAGGACGCCGGTGGTTGGATCATCTGAGTCGGTCAGTTCGTAGCGTTGCATCGGAGGGAGAGCCGAGAGCCTCTCTACGTTTGACATGCAGACGGGCTTTGATCATCTCCGTAGTTGCTGGTGCTGCTGCTGCTGGTGCTGTTGCGTCGCGAATCCCTGGCTCTCCTCTCTCTCTCTCTCTCACACTCTGCATCTATCCATTTCTCTGTCTCTCTTAATCGACGTTGTATCTATCCGGTTCTCCGTCTCCCTCTTCCTCGACGTTGTATCTATCCGGTCCTCCGTCACCCTCTTCCTCGACGTTGCATCTATTCGTTTCTCTGTCTCCTTGTTTCTCAACATTGTATCTATCCGTCTCTCTTCCTCGACGTTGTATTTATCCGTTTCTCTGTCTCTCTCTTTCTCAACATTGTATCTATCGGTATCTCTTCCTCAATGTTGTATCTATTCATTTCTCCGTCTCTCTTTTCCTCAACATTGTATCTATCCGTCTCTCTTCCTCGACGTTGTATCTATGAGAACTCCGCACGAAACTATCGTCATCCACGACCGAAACGTACACGGAAAAAAAAAAGTTATTGTTTCAATAACACTGATGTAATTGACACAAATATAATTGTTTCAGTAGTACTGATAACGGCACGACGGCATATCAGGTTTGTTTAAAAAACCGTGTTATTGCCTTCGATAACGCCGTGTACTTGAAAAATTTTATTGTAGTAATCGCATAAACAATCGATTAGACTACAAATAGGTTTGTTTGAAAGTCACAAGACTTTTAAAAAAATGTATTTCTGTTATTGGATATTCGTTGTTATTTCAAACACAAATCCAATCAGATCTAACACATACATAATCGATTATCGACGATGTTTCGAATAACATTTTTGCTATTGATCCATATACAAATTTCATCAAACCAGGTAATTATGTTTTCGGCTTAATATACAATTTGTTCAAAATTTAAATAATACTATGTTTGAATGAAGGCAATTTGTTTTTCGTCGTAAAATATTATACAATTAAATATTCATTTGCGCCAGTGAAATATGGTTTCATTGAATTAAAAATACTATTGATCGGTACGGGTGGTGAGATGGATCACAAAATATTTTAATTCAATGTCCATGTACATAAGTGCTCAAAAAATTGTTTCAATGTTTCAATGAGATTGTTTCAATGAGAAAATGGTTCATTCAATTACGTGGGTCATCAGAACTCAATCTTTTCTGCTATCGCGATCTACCAATAACAATAATGTATTGTATTGGAACGTCCGTCTTTGTTTTCATTTTGATATATACTCGCTTCGTGTCGATGGCCTGTGTCATCACAACAAGAGGCTCGCGGCTTCTTGTTGTGGTGACACAGGGCCAATCAGATTCGAGAGCGCGACGGTTACTTCGCCCGCCGGCTTGCGATATTTACGCCGGTGAAAAGTAGTTCCAGCGGAAGAGGAGAGGTTCGTGAGCGCGTCGGTTGCTTCGCCCGTCGCTTTGCGATATTGTCGCTAGTGAAAAGTAGTCCCGGCGGAGGAGGAGAGGTGCGCTGCGCGTTAGAACGCGTTTCCGAGCATTGAGTGGAGACAAAGCAAAGTGAGTGTGCGACGACACGTCGATCGCCTGTTCGATCGCTCGCCTGTTTGTTCGACCGACAAGACGTTTTTTCGGGTAGGCCTCGGGCTGGATCATCGAGTGCAACGCGGTTCGTGCGTCCGCGCGGTCTCCGGGGGACGAATATACGTTAACCGTCGCCGCTGCTGTTTGGCCGTGAAAAGTGTCCCGGCGAAGGAGGAGAGGTGCGCTGCGCGTTACAACGCGTTTCCGAGTGTCGAGCGAACAAAGGAAAGTGAGTGTGCGACGACACGTCGATCGCCTGTTCGTTCGCTCGGTCGCTTTGAGCGATATATGGTAAAATATTTTTTACCATATCCGACCGACAAGACGATTTTTCGGGCAGACCTCGGGCCACAATATCGAGCGCAACGCGGTTCGTGCGTCCGCGCGGTCTTCGGGGGTGAACATACTTTTCCTGTCGCCGCTGCTGCTTCGCCGTCTCTCTCTCTTTCTCGTTTTTCTCTCGAGCGGCCTTTTTCGTGCTTTCGTGTTTCGTGTGCGGCGTTTTTCGGAAACAGTGACGAAAAAGCGGCTGGTGACAATGGCTGATGAGGAGACGAAGAAATTCTTGGAATCGTGGGGAGTGCAACAAAATGTCGTCGAACGCTTCGAAGGTAAAACGTGTTACTGTAACGAAGATTTTTATGACATTATTTTTTTGTCAATTATTGTGGAAGACACTTCCATCATAATCAACAAATGCGGAATACCAATAAAAATATATCAATGGATAATTGAATCAGCGGCGACACTGCCAGAAGTAATGACGTAATTTATTTTTAATAACAGATTTTCATGAACGAAACACGGATGTTATTGAATCAAAAACCCCGTGGTTGTGTCCATAACATAAATAATTGAATTATAAAAAAATGTAATCAACTTAATAGTTAATCGCATCAGTTGTCGATAACATAAATAATTAAATTATAAAAAATATAATCAACTATTAAGTTAATTACATTTTTTTATAATTTAATTATTTATGTTATCGACACAGCCATGGGGTTTTCGATTCAATAACGTCGGTGTTTCGTTAGCACATAAAGGCTACGATACCGTTAGCTGTAAAAATGTTGCGCATAGCATGTAGTTGCGCATAATTTCGCACATTAATTCGTTTTGTATTCTGTGTACAGCAAACGGGATGACAAAAAATTTAATAAAAGACCTAACGCCGGACTTGATAAAAGAGCTTATTCCCGAGATAGGACCGAGGATGGTCTTCATGACAAAATGGAAGGCGTCGTTCCAGGCTGATAAAAGAAAACGCGTAATTTATTTATTTTTATTTTTTTCATTTTTGCACGTTGTGATTATTGGTTGCGGATTAATTGTTTTTTTTTGCTTCAACTCTATTTCTAATTTGTAGAATTATGAGTATAGAGTTCAAGTAACATCGCTTTTTTTTGTTTAATTTATGGCAGACTGAAGACGACTCGGACACCGACAGCGTATCGGACCGCCACTCAGCTTCGGAGACTGATGAGAATCTTGAGCCGAGCTCATCAGAAACCGACCGACTAACCAGGCAAACGTGTTTCGTCGGCAAACAGATATATAAACGACTCCAGCGACCTGACGTGCATCAAATATTAAACAACAGCGAACAAGGCCGAAAGATTGTCAAAGGCTACAGAGACCTGCCCCTATCGAAAGAAGCCCGAGATGACGTGGTCGAAATTATCGTCAGCAACGTGATGAACACTGTGAAAGGGTATTTAACATTTTTTACATTCAATAATTATTATGATTTTTTTAATAACGGCAATTTGTTTTTTTTTTTTACAGGAACCTCGACAAGGGCGACTTTTACGACATAGCGAAGGGCATCGTCAAAGTTTTCCCGAAGGAGGATCTCGAGGTGTACTACCTCGCACCTGTCTCGAAAAAAAATTCGCGAACCAACAAGTCGATTTCGGTGCGAGGCAAAGTCGCAGTAGCGTACCACAATAGACGACAGCGCACGAATCGCGCGCTTCAGGCCTGCTACAAGAACAAAGAAAACGCTTCGAAGGAAAAAGAAAACGAAGCTACAAAATGTGTGTATAATATCCATAAATTCTTAAGAATTAATTGTTAAATATTAATAGCATGAATTTTCCGTAGCTCCCTCGGAAGAAACGAAGCAGAGCATTTCTTGGTTGGAGACTAATCACGATCCGTGGGATATGGTTCAAGCACACTGGGGCGTAACTGCTCAGCTTAGACTGTACGACATACAGAAGAGCGGATCTGCAAAAATCGACGACACCGTTAAGAAATGGCCGATACTTCGTCATCCCAAGGGCTATTGCCTAATCCATCAGGACTTTGAGCGCATGCAACTGTCGACGATCGAAGGAGCTATTAAGCACTGGCCGGCGTTTTTCGAGCGCATCCAAAAAGTTTGCCCCAATAAGCACAGGAAGCTGCCCCGCGTGCAGACTTTGTTTAGCGCCCTTAACGAAATCAACGATGATATGCATTGTGGTACGTTTTTTTATCATATTATAAAAATCATTTATAAAATCATTTATAAAAAATTATTTAAAAATCATATTATAAAAAATCATTTATAAAATCACATATTATAAAAATCAATTTTTCGTTCACATTTATCGTTTTTTCCGCATCCAGGAGCCAAAGTGATTGCTCAACTCGCTCTGCTGCCGTACTTGATTCCACCGAAGGGTCGAGTTCGCACGAAGAGCAGTCACTGGAAACCATCCATGGTTGAAAGCGAGGAAAGTCTCGTCGTTCACACAGCGGTAAGATTATTCTAATTCCTCGTTAAATTAATTAATATACGAGTAATAGAACGATAGTTTTTTATTAGTTTTTTTTTACAGACTGCTAACGATATCTACCGCATACGGGAAGAACGCATTAGGTCGATGCAGCAGCTAGGCCTGACGGTTCAACCGTACATAGTCGTAGTTGGGCCCACTCTGACTACCATCAACAGCTACTTTGTCTCGATGGATAGCATCCTTTACAGTGTGACCTCGGCTTTCGAAGCGATCGACACGTGCTTCAAAATCTTCCACGTTCTCCATGCTGAGTATCCACCGGCGAGTGAACACATATGGTACCTCATCCAACGTGAGTTGTATCGATTCACAACCGCATACGATAAGAAAGCGCCGTACATCCTCGAAGTCATCACCGCGTTGAACGCGCTGAACGACAGCGAAAGCGAGAATTGAAGATAACGTCAAAAAGTAAAGATCCCGATAAAATGCGACAATTGTATGCGTTGTCTATGCGGGACGACTTTACCCGGTGATCTTACGCGCTGACGTTCCGCGACGACTTTTCACTGCGATTCACGCAAAAAAGATCGGCGACACGACTTTACGCGGCGAATTTGCACGGTCATTTTACGGGGACTTACCGAGACCATTTATTTTTTTACTCGCGAATTTTTTTTATTCATGATGTACACCTGCCCATTCTGCGATAAATCCAGTGATACTGTGCAACTTTTGAAAGTACACTGCAAACGGGAACACTACGCGAAAATACAATCCTCATGTAGTTGTAGACAAACATTATGCTCTCGAAAGTTTAGCGATGTTCACTCTCTCTATAAACATTTGAATCGCAATCATTCGGAAGAAATTGTCCCTGTTGCATCGTCCGAAGAGCAGAGACCCGAAACATCTTGGGCGCGGACGCACTCTTTTCCTGACCCACCACCGCCGAAATCGCCTCCGAAATCAAAAATTGCTCGTATTATCGCGGCAAAAGAAGATAATACCGATATTACACCTGAATTATTCTTAAGAAACATGGCTACGGCTACGGCTTCTTTCGCTGCAGACTTATACGCGCGACCTTCGGTACCTCGTAATTTTGCCCAAGAGATGATCACATCGGTTCAAGGTTTCCTCGAATTTGTAACTGTTCTCGAAACGAAATATCGATCCGTATCGCCAATTATTGATCCAGAACTTAATGATATGTTTGAGATAGCGAAGAATGCATTTGCGAATTACAGAACCGAGTACGCATCAATACAGTTTTTTAAGAGTACAGATTGTTTGATAGAACCGGTCGAAGTTTGCGTTGGTGCATCTCTTGAGTCAAGGCGTACGGGCGACGGCCAACGAATGGTCGTGACGGACAAGAAAATTTACACGATACCGATGTCGAACGTATTTAAAAACTTTCTAGAACTTCCGGGCGTATTCGACTCAATTGTAGAGTATATTCGAGATAATAAGCGAAGTGCTGAGTTTACGAATTTTTTACAGGGAAGCTTGTGGTGTTCAATCGAGCAGCAATTCGACGATATTGTGTTGCCACTTATTATTTATTGCGATGATTTAGAAATCAACAACCCATTAGGTACGCATCGCGGCGTTCATAAACTTGGTGCAGTCTACTGTACTATCGGCGGAATCCCGGAAAAATACGCGAGTGGGCTCGAAAATATTTTTTTAGTGCAACTTCATAACAGCATGGACTACGCAGAGTTAGGCAATAAGCAAATTTTCTCAGACCTTTTACGTCAGGTGACCAAACTTCAGACCGACGGCGTAATTATCACAATTAGAAACGAGACGAAAAAAGTTCACTTCGCTTTGCTCTATATTCTCGGGGACAACTTAGGCCTTAACTCCATGTTCGGCTTCGCTACTAGCTTCAATTCTCGGTACTCGTGTCGGCGATGCGTAGTCGAAAAAAGCGTTCAACAAGTTCAAACCGTTGAAGATCCTAGCTTGTTGCGTACGATTGATAATTACGCGAAGGACGTACTAGATCAGGCGAGAGGTATTAAGGAAGAGTGTATTTTTAATACAATACCAAATTTCCATATTGTCCACAATATAAGTTTTGATCCGATGCACGATATCTTTGAAGGTGTCGCTCGTTACGACTTGGGGAAAATGTTGCAAGTCCTAATAAAAAAAGAGAAACTTTTTTCGCTGGAAACCTTGAATAACCGAATTAAATTCTTTGATTACGGAACCAATGATTCGAAAAATGTGCCGACTCCTGTAAGTGCAGATGCTGTAAAAAACGGCCACATAATCAACTCCGCGTCCGAGATGGCATGTTTTTTGAGATATCTTGGCTTATTAATTGGAGACTTAATCCCGGAACAGAATCAAACGTGGAAAATATACGTCCTTTTGCGGAAGATTATGGCAATTATACTAGCGCCGGAAGTAACTGACGAAATGAACGATACATTGCAAACACTACTTACCGAACATCACGAATTGTACCAAAAGATTTTTAACGATACGCTGAAGCCCAAACATCACCTGCTATTACATTACCCTCGCACGATGAAACAGACCGGTCCTATGAATCAGATGTCCTGTATGAGATTCGAAGCCAAACATCAAGAATTGAAAAACACAGCAAAAGCAATTACCTCGCGAAAAAACCCAGCTTACTCCTTAGCGCTAAAACAACAATTGCAATTAAATTACCGATTCATCTCCCGTAAAGGATTTGATATTCGCGTGGAGACAGGAGTTGTGATGTACGAAAGCGTTACGCATTTAGCTGAATATGTTAATTTCGAACCAGTTTTGCCTCGAGAGTTTAACACGGAATGCAGGTGTACATCATGGGTAAAAGTTTACGGGACCTTGTATAAGCCCGAAATGATAATTCAGATTCGTAACGGCGACGATAAATTTGGCAAAATCTGTTATATTCTGGTCGACGATATATGTAATGTGTACTTCCTTTATAAGAGATTAAAGACGGTGACATTCTCGGAACATTACTTTGCCTACGATGTAGCGAATACGGATACTTGGGGCTTCGTAAATCAAGACGAACTCGTTACACACATACCATGTAATGTCCACATGTCACCTCGTGGCATCAGTTATGTGCCAGCGATGCCTTAACGATTGCAGTCATTTTTATAGTTCTTAAGCATTCAATTTCTTTTCGTTATTGACCCTCAACGTCTTACTTAATTAATAAGAAAAAAGAATAGCGTGCCGAATTCGAAGTTCGTGCCATTTAACGCTGTACCAAATATATCTTTAAATTTTGTTGCCACTTGTGCTTTACCAAAGTTTGAAATTAATGTAGATTGTAAGTTCTGTTAAAGCCAAATGCAGTATTCCGTTAAGACGCATGCGATCAACGACTACGACGTGTGTTAAAAACGCCGGCACGCCGGAACGAAGAACGGAGCGTGCTCCTTTGTTTTATATATATATATATGTATATATATATATATATGCAATATCTATATATTATATGCTGTACCTACATGTTCTGATTTAAAAAAAGTTATAAATAAATGTTTTTCGGTTCACTACTACATGTCGGTTTAATTATTTCATTTCAATTTTACAAGCGAGTAGTTAAACGTAAATATTTTTCGAAACAACTGCACGCAATATTGATATACAAATGTTGCAACGATCAGTAGAATACAACCGTAATTCTTTTTGTCGATTTGAAATTTATATAAACTTATTCATGCGATCGAGAAATAAGATGATTATTTCTTGTAACATGAATAAGTTTATATAAATTGCGAATCGACAAAAAGAGCTACAGTTGTATTCTACTGACCATTGCAATATTTGTATCAATATTGCGTGCAGTTGTTTCGAAAAATATTGAGTTTGAACTACTCGCTTGTAAAATTCTATCAAATACGTGATCTATTGGCCTAATTACAGATTTACATTCGTTGTAAGCATATACTATTAAAACATGATTCCATTTTAATGAATCAATTACAATTGCCGATGAAGCTTGCATTTGCAACGTTTATCTGAATGCAATGTATATGGAGCAATAGAAAGAAAAGATTGAAACAACTAAATTCTTATTGTGCAGATAATAAATTGTATTGAGTGAAAGAAACGTATGACCCTATCATCTACATAAGTGTTCAGTACAATAATAATATTTTTTATTGAATACCTTTTAAGCTTGATTCAGCGTCATTTTTGATCGCTTTAATGACGGACATGCTCCAACTATATTCGTAACTAATTCAACCGAATAAACTCCTAATCCATTCGTATACGCACGTGGCACTTTGAACAAATGCCTTTTTCTTTCAATGATTTTTACGATGCAGTCAAAATGAATTGTAATTGCTACGTTTACATTTGCACATGAACGTGCAATCAATAATGAATCATCCGTTCAAAATCAGTGAACAAACGATTAATACAAATCGACCTAAAATTGGTTCGTAGATATAACGTCTTGCAACAATGACACAAATCATTTGTACCATAATATATGCGATCGCTTCAATTTTGACACAAGTCAAAGCGATTGTTTATATATTTGATGTATGAATTAAACTTTTGCATTGTACATGCTATCTGAGAAATACAAAAACGTACGTCATTGATTCAATAACAATCGATACTGATTCAATAACAATGATACTGTTCTGGTCAACTTAAAAAAAATGCATTCTATTACAGATGAAGTTAAAGTAATTACAGATGTTGTTGGCAGCCCGTGATTCGGACGTTTTATTGAATCAATGTCGATTTTTATTGAAATAATGACATTTTTTTTTCCGTGTATGTACGTTTGTACGTACATATCTGCGGCTGGACAGAACCGCCGCAGCAGCAGCTACGATCGACGGTTCCACCTACTCAAAAGCCTATGTCACAGGCAGGCCGCCATATTGCCCCGTTGTCCAAGCACATTTGCAAACCTATAAACAACATACCGATGCTCAATCGTCCGAACGGCCTCGAAACATCTATCGACGCGGTATGTCCTCCCCGCAACCGACGTCAACGTCGTCGTTCGACGACGACGACCTGTCGTTCGTTATACGGACCGGCAGATCCCACGACCGATCGCGGAATGCGAATTGGACGAATCCGGACCAGCGGGTATCTACACCAAACGACGAATGGCCATTGTCGTCAGAATGGGAAGTTTGGTCTCTTTGAAGCGCAATTTGTGGTCGCGACAACTTTTTTTTATTTATTTATTTTTTTTTTCTGAGCAACAGTCGAGGATTTTTGCGGTGGGGCAAGTCGCCCCGGTCTTTGAAGTGACGATCCGATTCCGACGATTCTGCGAAAATTATGGATTTATTTCTGATTGTCTTCCGGATGAATTGAAGGATTTAGAATTATGAGAATTTTGTAGAGAATTTACTTTATTTATTTTTACTTAAATAACACAATTCGTTGCATGACAAAAATGAAATAAAACCTCGCGAGTCGCACATTTACGCACACGCGAATTTTCATGGCGTCGCGAACTGTGACCCATTAAAAAAAAATCAGAGGTTCAGGTTGTGGGGTTCGAATGTAAAAAATGCAAAGCACACGTGTTTTTTTTAACTTTAATTAACAAACTACTTTTTTTCGTCCACCTTTATTTTATGTTTGTTCAATGTTACCCGGTTGCGGTGACGATGTCGCTGCTAACTTTTATGGCCTCGGAAATGACGAGGTGCGGACGAAAAGCCACGCGTTGAGATAATTATTCACAAGATAGAAAAAAAACACAGGCGTATATAATGCACGGGGCAAAGAAACATTTCTTAACGCAAACAAGACGGAGGGCTCGCTTTATATGCTAATGTCACTGAGCCGCCGTCGTGACTGTGCACGGGGCACAGCGCGAAGGGTGCCAGGGGCGTGAAATACACTCAGCTATTAACCCCGTGACCCGGGCCATAACACCGCGCGCGCGCGCGCCTCCGTATCCGCCACTCGCATTCGCTTCTCCTGCATCGCGGTTGCCATATCTGCATCCACTTTTTATTTCTTTTTTCCCGATGTCGTTCGGCCGCGATCTCAGGTCACATCGTTTCGCTGGAAATTCGCGAATTTGCTCGACGTTATTTTCACGAAAATTCGCCTCGAGAAACGTGAAATTAGTAACTTGTTTTTAGCGTCTGTCAATAAATTCCAACGACCGGAAGAACTGGTAATTTTTTCCCACGATTCTTCGTTCCTCTCGACAAAAATATCGACAACCGAAACTTGCACGTTGCTTCGTTTCGCCTTTTTACCCAAAGAATTCAATCCGTTCATCTATGTGAATTTAATTGTGGATTTACCTCCGTCAAAATTTAATAAAATATTTAATTCTTTACATCTTAATCAATTAAATCAGAAATTAAAAATACCGCTCCAATTTTATATCTCTGATTCCATATAAAAAATTCCACAAATTAATGTTAAGCGTTTGGGAAAACATTTTCCAAATTTATTAAATTTATGTAGCGATTATTCGGCGATTATAGTCGAGTTGATGAGAAACTGCAGCATCGAGGAGCCCATTAATAACGCTTCATCAGTATTCATCGGCAAATCCGTCGACATCCGCAATTCAGCTGCCGCAAATCCTTCGTCTTAATCTCCGAATCGCTTATTAGCTAATTTCCAAGCCGCGCGGGGTGAGGGGGGAAGGAAAGTGAATCTCAGGCTCGCCGAGTGCTCGGCGTCGCGCTCGGCGCCTTGCGACCGAGAGACCATTACAACCGGGTGGGAGCGTCGTAAAAGGACAAAGCGGAGCACAAGGGGAGGGCGCGAGTGCGTAAATGCGAGCGGCGCTCGGTAAAGAGCTGATGCAGACTTTCCGTGACAAGATGTATGGAGCTCGGCGACCGTGGAGAGGGGGTGTGGGGGGAGGGGGGGGGGGTGGATATGGTTTTGCCTGGGCTTAGTCGTGCGTGAGCGTCGAGTCTCGCGGTCTTTCTCCCCCCAAGCAGAGTCATCCCCCCGGCATCCCCCAGTTTTTCTCGCAAAACACTCACCGTCTGCGTAACACATATTCATCTCCTCGTGCTTTATGTATATACGTATATACAGTCGTGTACAGGATGATTCAGAATGATTTACAGACATTTCGGTGGGCGATGAGTCGGTCGAGTGAAGTTGCTCAGTGATTGGAAATTCGTCACAGTTATATCCAATCAGGTCTTAGTGTTGCAAATTTGCACTAAGGGACCAATTGGAGTAATTCACGCCAGGGGTGAGACTCACGATTCAAGTGACACGTAAATTGACGAATTAAGTATCTCCTTCTGGTACACTTTTCTACAAATATTTTCCATCCCCTAAAGAAATTGTTAAAATAATTGTATCAACGAATCAGCTGCACGTAAACAAGGACTAAAAATGTCCACATCTGCAGTCACCAATCCTCGTCGGCTGCTGACTTCACAAATCATTCTGAACCGCCCTGTAACCCACTCGTCGTACCCGCAGACGACTCTCGCTCGGGCGTCGGAGACGAGCGCGTGTCACACCGGGAGAAAAGAAAAGGGGGCGACAGACGTGCAGCAGCAGCACCACGCGAGCGAGGGCGAAGCGACCAACCAACGTAGCAGCAGCAGCAGCAGCCGAGTTACACAGGTGCGATCGATGTCTCGCGTACACACTCATCAACATGCGCGTCGTGCCTTCCACCCTCGGTTTCTCGTTCACGTTCTCGTTTGCCTTCCTCGCGATCGAGTTATATAGCTTCCACTATATATATACACATCCACATCCATATATAACACACACAACATATATACACACGCACGTCGAGGGTCTCGTGGCACTCAGCTCGTCGCGTGCGCCACTCACACACGACGCATCACTTATTGTCGTGTGTACACAACACATATATACAAATATATACGTATATATGTCTGGCAGCCTCAGAATTGCGGTTCAATGTCACGGCCTCTGAAATTTCCTTGTCTCCGTTCGCCCTGGCGAACAAGAGCTCGCAGAAACCGTCACCCCGGGGGGCAGCCCCCGCCCCTCCCTGGGGGGAAGGGAGGAGGTCCGCCACACCGGAGCTTTTCATACAGGCTTTCTAATTAGTAAATGTGCGAGCTCTCTTTTCCGGGTGTGTGTTTTGCGATGGAAAAAAAAGGACAGGCGTCTCGTCGTCGTCGTCGTCGTCCTAGGAGAAAGGAGAAAGCTTCTGCTTTGTTTCGCATTCGCCTCCTCCTCTTTGTATTTTTTTTCTATATGTATAAGTATATATAGTTGAAGCATACGTCGCCTCTCCTTCTTCTTCTTCTTCTTCTTCTTCTTCTACTTCTTCCGTTTACCCGATGAAATTAGAATATTTATGGCTTTTTAACGTACCAACGGTGGTTGCTGTCAGTGTGTTGGTAATATATGTGTATAAGGACTATGTATATATGTATTCATGTATAGTTTGTATATCAGAAGAAGCCGGTGGAGATAGAGCAGACTCCGCGACACCAGCTGCAAGGAAAGCAATACCGCGACACCGGCGCAGCTGCAGGTGCGCCTGTACTTCCTGGAGTATCGAAAACCTTTCGCATATGCATCGAGAATCCACTTCACTGCGCTCGAGAGGCGAGGGGGAAGGGGGGGGGGGCGCAACCTCCGTGCAACGGACAGCGTGCAATGGGGGTTTGCGGGCAACGTACAACGGGGGTGCCCTCCCTCCCCCTCCCCTCCGACCGCGCAACTATTCTTGCGACACGTTTTCTGACCGGCGTCTCGCGAGACTCGTGAACGACGCCGCCGGCGACGCTTGATGACGAACCCGCGTGGCGCTGATGAACCAATTAAGAACGAATCTCGGCGAAACTTTCCACAAACTCTGGATTTTTTCTTTTTTTTTGTGGCGAGGTTAGTCGCCAGTTCAAACGCGAAACTTTTACGTGCGGGAAGTCAGACTTTCCGCACTCTGAAAGTTCGTTCTGTAAATATATTCAGGTTTCTTTTGTGTATACAGAATTTTTGTTTATAATTGGGAGAACCAACGGAATAGAAACGTGAAAATCCGAGTTATATTCCGGTGAATTAATTTCTACCGTCAGCAACATTTTTCGTAATTTTTCGTACAAAAACTCGTGTGTACAGCCAAAACTACTTTCTCAATTGTGCTGAAGTTAAAAAAAAAGGAAAAAAAATTTGTTTTTTTTTTTTTCGTGCTCTCTTCTCTCGGCTTCGGGGCTAAAACAATAGGCACTACACGGGCCCGAAGGTCTTCAACCTCGTCTTGGTACGTGTTCACTTATGCATCTCGGTTTCGACGATGGAGCCTCGCTCGACAAACACCAAATGAAAACTCGAAAAAAAAATTAGAAAAAAATTTTTCGGCAGGGTATTTCATTGAGTGTGCCCGGTGGATCGTTAGCTCGCGCCGTCACCGTCGACGCCGTCACCGCCGTCGACATCGTCGTCGTCGTCGTCGTCGTCGTCGTCAGGGACAGAGAGTCGGGTTTTCTATAGGTAGACGCGGGGCCTTTGTTTTCTCACGTTAAGAGGGAAGAAGAGGCCAAAGGCAAAAGCGACGCGAGAGCTGAAGGGGTGGAAGGTGGGAGGGAGGGGGTGGGTTTGAAAAAGGGGGGAGGGGTTGAGGAAAGAAAAAGTCAATACTTGGCCGACAAACAGGAAGCGACGTTGATTCTGCGAGGCAAAAGCTCCGAGAGTCTCTGTATACACCGTCTCCGGAATTATTTGAGCTCAGGGAATTTCGGGTGACGCTGCAACGTCAGCTCTTCCGGTTCTTCAAACGTTTTCACTCGATACACGAGAAACGTGGAGGCAGTTGACGACGTCATCAGCGTCATCGTTCGCTTTGGCCTCGCGTCGAAATGCGAAAAGGTCTCTCGTATCGTGTGAGATTCGCCTGCTTCGACGTTTCCGGTTTCCGGGCGCATCCCAAACAAACGTTTTAATCCGTTTAACATAAATACCCCCGGAGACGTTTAATTAAATGGCTGGGTGTGGCAGCCGCAATCGGCTTTCCGACGTTTTGCCGAATCGGAGACAAAGACTCCGTCGACGATCGGGACTGAGTCCTCGGATGTGGATTTTGGCTCCCTGTGCGTTTTCACTCGGAGGGATTCTTCGCGACGAAAGCCAACTGTGGATGAAATCCGCGACTGCGGTTCTCGTTTTTATCTCATCTCGACGTCAGAAGATTTGCTTCCCATTGTCTCCGGCTTCCGTCGTGTGTATCATTTTTTTTTCTCCGCTCGACTGTCATCGCTTTACGCGCGAAGAGTCGATACGTGAAGAACCGAATATTTGGAAAAAAAAAGAAAAATATCGAAAATTCCCCAGAGTTTGATTTTTTCCATCAAAAGTCGATGCTCGAACCGCGGATCCCGGAAATACTCAAATGTCCAATAAACAGGAAGCGATGTGTAAATTCACCGAAGGCTTCGAGAGCAAAAAAGCTTCCTCGGAATTATTCGGCTTTACGCAGAATATTCCGTGCGGGCTGCGTCGTCAGCTCTCGATATTGTCAGGGTCTTTTTTTTAATTCAGGGATGCATCAACCATTTCCCAAAAAAAAAAAAAAAAAAAAAAAAAAAAAAAAAAAAAACATCGCAGAACAATCGCTGATAATCCGTTCAACGTAAACACTGCGACGTCCGAACAAGCGACAAAGCGGGCAACGAGGCCGCAAACCGGCTTCGACTTTCGCTCGAAGTCAAACGTCCCGAGACTTTCGATCGGCGCGAGACGTCGGGACATCCCGTGAGTGGCTGTTGGCCCCCGTGGCACTCCGTTTCCGCGCGGCGGCGTCTTCAAGTTTGCTCCGCTCGCGCGGCAGTGTCACAGTGGATACAATCCTGGAGCTTCCTCTCCGTGTCTCTCTCTTACTGTATTTCTTTCCCTCGGTTTTTATCTCGACTGCTGCGCGCTCCGCGTGCCCGAGACGCCCGCACTTGTTTCCGCCCTCTCTGCGTATATCCGAAGCATGAATTTCCTGCGACCCCCCCCTTCCCCTTCCCCAACCCCCTCGCCAATCTCTCGCCTCCCCCCTCCAACCCCCCCGCCCATCCCTCCTTCCCCTCCAACCCCCTCGCCAATCCTGTCCTCCCCCTCCTCACCCTCCTCCAACCCCAGAGGCTGCTGTATCGCTTCAAGCGGTTTCTCGAGTGTCGTAAAATTGAATGAAATGTCGCGGGTATCGAGGAGGCGAAGAGCGTAAGCTAGAAGAATCCGAGGAGAAAGAGGGACTTTTCTCACTCTTTTTCCACTGTCTCTTTTTTTTTTGTTTGCATCTCTCTCTCTCTCTATGTATCTTTCTCTATCTCTTTCTATCTTCCTCTCTCTCTCTGTTTCGCTCGCAAGAAGCAAAGCCGAGAGTTTGAATTAAGCTTTCCCAACGGAAGCATTTCAGTAATGTGCCTTTCGCCGTGGGCCCCGCAAGCTCTTCGTTCTTCGTCTCCGCTGCTTTTGCCGCGCGCACGCACGGCTCGACGCGCTCGCGACTCCAGTTTTGTCGTCGCGACCAAAGCATCGGCGAAGATTCCACTCGCGACTCCTGTGTACAGTGTGTACAGCTCACTGGAAGTCTTGCACTTTCTCCGTCACTCCTGTCTTCTCTGTCTCCTGTTTCGAGAACCCAGCGAACGAGCTTTTGCTCGGTAATTTTGTGGAAGCCCAACTCTCGGAGCAGCAGCAGCCCCCCTTTGTAAATACTTCGGAAGCTTTGTCTGAAGTTACGCGGAAACTACTCAACTCGCCGTCTTAATTATTCAGCTAACGGCACCGAGAGCGAGTGCTCTCCGTGTCCCGCAGCCGCCGGCTGCCGCGATTACTGTCTTGGGAAACACGTGTTTCTCCCCACTCGATGCTCCGGCAGCACCGCGAGATCCGTCTTCCGAGGGGGGACGCCGAAACCGCCGGCCTGTCCGACGCTCGTGAAAAAAATATTACTCGTTGGCGGTTATTAGCGCTGAAAGTTGATAATGGGAAAAGTCAGATTGGGTTAGGTGCAATTTATTCGCTGGTACGTTTTTCGGGGATGAGAGACGCGGTGATGTTACGATTTTTGAGGGGTCGGCTTCGAAAATCTGTGAAAAATTGAGAAATCGAGATACAACGTTCTGCCTTGTGGCATTCTCTACGTTGAAAGGTTTTCTTTCCAACACAAAAAGAAAATTTAGATTCCATTAATCGAAAGAAAAATTACATCGATTTTAGTGAAGGGAGAACATTTCGGAAAAAGTGGAACATTATTTTTTCCGTTTTTCACCTCGAATTTTCAATTTTTCGGGCAAACAGCGGTGCTTTTCGAAATCAGCGGAAAATTCGCTGTATTTCGAAAAATGTTCACGAAAAAAAATTACAAGGTGTACCTTTCAACAAATTGGTGATTTTTGAGAGTCGACTTTAAAAGTCTGCGAAAAATTGAAGAAACGAGATATCGCGTTCCGCCTTGCGGCATTCTCTTCATCGTTGAAGGGTTTTCTTTCGAACGCAAAAAGTAAATCCAAACTCCATTAACCCAAGAAAAATCACATAAATTTTAGTAAAGTGACAACTAAAATTTACCCAAAATTAAAAATCATGTTTCGCGTTTTTTCCTCGAATTTTCTATTTCTCCGGAAAACAGCGGTGCTTCTCAGAATCAGCGGGAAATTTGACAGGGCTTTCAAACTTAACGAAACCGAAAAAAAAAACAGGTAATAAAAAAGTAATAAAAAAAACTATTAAAATGATTGCAGGTCGATACGCCGGACAGCGTGTTGCAGAGCGGCCTGGGAATGGGTCCGGATATGGGCCACACAATCTTGCGTTCCATGGTCGATCCACGCGACTACGACAGACTGAGATACCTGCAGATGAACGGCGGTCAGCCCAACAGCTTTGAAGAAACCATACACAGGGTGAGTGTTAGGACGTCCCCTCGCCCTCTCCCAACCCTCGCTGCTTTTTCCGTCTCGGACGTGGCACAAGCACGTGTGATGCGTCGCTATACGACGTTATAGTTGGCCGAGTTGCTCGTTCGTAGTGGTAATAGTAGCTTGTAGGAGCGACTCGGCCGAATCGCTTCGGGGCTGGCGCGTTTTTTTTCGGGCTCCCGACCTCGTCCTCCCTTTATCGCGCCACATTATGCCACACTTTTTACGATTACCATAAATTCTCCTTTTAGTCGCCGGTGGCTCTTTCCCACCCTCGATCCTCCCCTCCCCTCCTCTTCCTCCTTCTATCTCCGTCTCTCTCGCTCTCCTTTCCCATCGCCGTGTATACATCTCGCCTCGCACGCTCTTTCTTTCCTTCCGTTCGCCATCCTCTCCCTTTGGAACACGTTCTTGCTGCCTTCACGATAAGCGACGCTAACAAATTCAATTTATTCGCTTTTCTCTGTCGCGGCCCGCGCGCATCCCTTCGTTCCGTACGCGCTCGTCGTTGCGTTTTCTCGTTGCAAAATACATTAGGCTCTCACGCGCGCCGCACGCGCTGCTGGCGGCACAGACTGCTCGTCGATTTTTGCACGTGTGTTTGCCAAAGAAGAAAAAGGAGATTCGCGATGACGATTTTTTTTCTGGATTAAATCGGTGGCTTTTTAACGGCTTTATAAACAGTTGTAAACACTAGACTGTTTTTTAATAATATGTAAAAAACATAAATATATGTATTTTTTAAACAAAATTCTTCAGTTTTTTTTCTAATATTAGTGGAAATACCACAATTTAAAAACGTCATTGATGGGATAAACTTTTCGCGCCACAATCCATGAGTTCCTCGGTGTTGGCGAAACTTTTTTATAACCGGACTTTCGAAACTCTTTCTGTCGACGTATAAATAAGTTAATTGCACTCTGAACACTCGCTTTAATGCATTTTCATCTTGTTTCAGCTCAAAGTGCAAGATGCACTCAGGAAGAAAGAGCGATTTCACAAAGAGCACGAGGAGGTAAGAGCCACTTCGTTCGTGGAATAATATATATTTGTTTAATTAATTTATCTCAATGACGCGAATAAAATACGTTTTATTCGAATTATCTCGGAAATATAAAATTACACGTGACAATTGACTTGACAAAAAATAAGCCTATAAATAAATTTTCCTCGACGAAATTTTTCACCGCAATTATTGCTTTTGCCCGGTGCGTCTCAGGATTAAAATTAAAAGAAAAATTAAAAGGAACGAGATAACAGAATTATCTCGCGAGTCGATCGGTATACAACGTGCGTCACGCTTTCGCGGATAATGCGAACCGAGCGCCGAGACGTTCCGCCCCGAAATGTAATTCTTTGATAAGCGAGCCGCGATTTGCATGAGAACTGTAGCGAGGGAAACTGCAGCAGCAGCAGCAGCGTCGCATCTCGACTGAGCTCTCGACTCATTCTTGCACGTCTCGAAGCTGACACGAAGCTATGCCACTTATTATGTAAAGTGGCGAGATCGACGACGATATCATCGCGCAAAGGCGAACGCTTCACCGTGACGACGCTTCCTGAATTCGTTATGCGTGACGCACTCACCGAGATTATCGGGAGTACGTAATTTTCTTCGGCGTCGATCGTCGCGTGATTCTCTTATTTCTCGAAAACGAACGCGAAACCCACATCGACCGACCAGCAAAGTTGCCCATGATGCGTTTTTTCCTCTTAGTTTTTTTTTCTTTTCTTTTTCTTTTTTTCACCCGCCCTCGCATTTCAGCTGGCGGAACGCCGGAGGCTCCTGCGAAATACCCGGCTACCCACGGTCAACGTACCCGGCTACTTTTATACAGCAGCGATTATTCCTTTATTTCAACTTGTGGCCCTTCAAAGCCAGATTTTCACCTAATGCAACTCGTTATTTCGACATTATTTGTCCTCTACTGAATAAAATTTTATTTTTTCGTCAATTTAACTGTACATGTATTCTTATAAATTATTCCTTTATACCAGCTTTTGGCCCTTCAAAGCCAGATTTTCACCTAATGCAACTCGTTATTTCGATATTATTTTTCCTCTATTGAATTTCATTTTTTTTTTTATTCGTAAATTTAACAACATTTTCTCTTGTTTTTTTCGACCTGTCTGTAAAATAAAGGCAATCAAAAAACAGTGAAAATGAATACATAACATATCTGACTAATAATCGTCGATAAATGTATCCTCCTCATTTATCGGTCCCGGCAACAACTGCTGGACTCGATAAACTTTTTCACTCCAATCTCCGAGACGCAAAGTTTTTCCTTTCAATTTTCCCGTGCCATTTATTCGATCCATCTCCCCGGGTTCTCGGTCGTCGTCGACGTCCCCTATGTGTTTCCATTTCGCGCGAGACAGTCGCCGCCGTCGGGTGCCGCCGATGTTCCGACACGCCGCTGCAATCGTGGGAGACGAAGTTTCTTGGGCGCAGCGAGATCTGTCAGGTAGCTCGGCAGGTTGCATCGTTCCTCGTATAAGGAGTTCGGTGGGGGTGGCGTTAGGGGGGAGGGTGCCCCCTACCTCCCCCCTCGCTCCTCCCGGCAGGTTGCATCGTTCCTCGTATAAAGCGATCGTTGGGGGTGGCGGGAGGGAGGAGGTACCCCCACCCCCTCCCTCCTCCCAGCAGGTTGCATCGTTCCTCGTATAAGGCGGACGGTGGGGGTGGGAGGCAGGGGGAAAGGTGCGCCCTCCTCCCTCCCCCCCAGGAGGCAGCGCGTTGGCGACTGGGGAGAAAGGACATGTGGGAAAGAGAGGGAGTCGGATGATCCGGGATTATCCGACGAAGACTCCGGGGGCCGCCGAGAGAGATTGCAAAGTTTGCTCGGTTCGAGAACGCGACCGTACGGAGAATTCCCGAACACGCCGGGATTTCCACCATTGAAAGTGAGAGTGAGACGGAGAGCAAGTTTCCCTTTCTCGCTCCTCATCGCCCCTTCATCCGTCTCCTCGTTTTCCGCGACGATTTGCGAGTTCGCCCCGGCGCGCGTCGATTTAATAAATTAGCAGCGGCACTTTCGGTCGTTCTCTCGGCGCGAAACCCGAGGACGCGACGTGTTGACGAAAACTTTCCTCGTTTCGACGAATTAGCGACGTAATGAAAATTCGAAGGATTTTTAATCATGCGAACTTCCCGATATATAATAAATGTGTAATAAAATAATCAAATATTTCGAAAAACATTTATCACGCGTTCCAATCACACGAGAAATGCAGATAAGCAATAAAAAAAAAGTAGTCCACCCCCCAATTTCAAATATCGTCTTCACGCTATAATCGCGATTGAGAAAAAGACAAAGGCCGCCAGCGTTAGCAAAGTGCGGCGGCTCGAGAGAAAAAAGTGCCGAGTCGACCTTTTCGGCAGCTTCCAAAGAGCAGAGGGTGCTGCCCTCCTCCCCCACTCCTCTTGTTCATCGCGGGGGTAGCGAGCTACATATCCGCGCGATGAAATTAGCCGAAACTACTGGCCGCAAAGAGGAGTAAAAAAAGATGAAAAAAAAAAAAAAAACGTAAAAAAAAAGAAAGAAGGTAGAAGTTAACTTTGAGGCTGCGAGCAATATGGAAATAAAGCTTGCTGCCCCGCTATTCCCGTAAAAGTTTTAGTGTCACCTCCGCCGCAGGTTTACGATTCCCTCGAGAACCTCTTCTTTTCTCCGCAACTCCACCCTTTCTTCCTCTTTCTCCTCGTCTTTTACCTTCTCCTTTTTTTTTTGGTCGTCCTCCGCTTCTTCCGCTACGCGAAGAGCTTCGGCGTCTCTTTGCCCCACGGCCGGCAAACGCCGTTCGTTTCCTTCCCCCCCTTGGTTCCCTGAGTCGTCCCCTTCAGGTTCACCGAACCCTCTCGGCGATACTTCACCGCCATTTCTCTTCGCTCTTTCGCCCCTTCGGCCCCCTCCCCCTTCCCGCCTCCCCACGTCGAACGCGTGGAACACCCCGGGCCATCGAGTCGACTTCGATAATTACTTCTGCCTTGCTCCAAAATACTTTATTCTCAGCCTCAGGCCTTCCACTCTTTCCCCTTCTTCCCTCGCTCCTTCGTCCCCTCCCCTCCCTCCCCCTTTAACCTATCTCCCCTTCCTCCCTTCCCCTTCAACCTATCTTCCCCGCCCTCCTGGGTGTGCTACGTCGATCAGGAAATCTGCTAAGAGAGAAAAGGGAGCAACTTGTTTTTAACATACATTCGGGAAACATTCGACTTCCGGGTGAATCTTGTATTTATCCTCCCCCTCCTTCCCTCTCCCCCTCCCCCTCCAATCTGCCCTATCCTTCCTTCCCCTCCACCCCTCCCTCCCCCTTTAACCTACCCTCCCCTCCCCCCTGGGTGTGCTACGTCGATCAGGAAATCTGCCAAGAGAGAAAAGGGAGAAACTTGTTTTTAACATACACTCGGGAAACATTCGACTTCCGGGTGAATCTTGTATTTATCGTTGATCCCTAACTTCCTCCATGTACCTCAGAGTGTAATCTGTAATAATACTGATTCTCGCGAATCGCGCCGGAAGCAGAAAGTTTGAAAAAAAAACCCCTGATGAAACGATGTATTAATCTGAGATTCCTGTATTGTTCCAGATACTGAGGGACATCCGGCAGGGCTTAATGCAGCTGGGACGGGACGGCCGAGGTCAGCTCCCAGGAGGTCAGTATGGGCCGCGGCATCATAAGTAGATAATGACAGCTAAGTGAGTGCTGCTCCGACGGTGCAGACACCGTAGACACTGGCAGAGCGAAAAAAACTTTGTTCCGGAATTTATTAGCACCTTTTTTTTCTTATCGTTCCTTCTACGAAGGAATTTTATAAAGTCGATAGACGTTTCGTTGTCTCGCAATGCAAATAGTAGAACGAAATAGTTCGTCGAAAGATGCGAATTTTATGCAACAAAACATTTTTTTAATGTGATTATGTAGAAGTCAAATATTCTATTTATTCTTTTAATTCAATATAAACCGAGAACTATTTGCGAATTTCAATTTATCAAGCTTCAAAATCCAGCCGAGGAGAGAAGCTATCCTATATGGGAAGCCCTGTCGGTGCCTCGATGTCTCGGGACTTAATCTCATTAGCACCTTCGCCAGTAGAACATATAGCATTGTGGTGTCTGTCGTTTCGACGACGTTCAGCCCCTGCGACCCGGGCGCTCGGCCCCGGGTCAGGCGTTACACGCGGTACAATTTAACAAACCGTTCGCTCAATTTGTTCATCTTTGCTGCTTGCAGACGACACTTACATGTACGACGAGGACGCGCGATGCGGAGGCGTAGCAGGTGGCGCGATGCTGACCGCGGGACCAGGACCTCAGCATTGGTACGACGAGCCGCCTTACGAGTCCGACCCGGAGGACTTTCTCATGGGAGCGAGCGGCGCGCCGGTGCCGACGGCGACAATACAGAACGGTCGCGTGTGCTTCACGCTGAATCTGCGACAGGAGAATCGCGGCGAGGGCGTGATATCGCTGCGCACCGCCGGCGACATAAGTCTGCCGCGCGATCGATCCCGCAAAGCCGGCATGTCGACGATGAGAGGTCTCATCGTGCCCCAGGGTCACAACAACCCTCCGACCATCATACCCCTCACGCACTCGAGGGCTTCGCGCGAGAGCGGCGATTACGCCAGCAGCGACGTCCAGGTCCGTACGACAGCGACAGAGGATCGTCGATAACGCGTTTTTTATTTTTATTTTTCATTATCGTGGGGCTGATTCAGCGGGAAACTGAGCGTTTACTAGAAATTGAACGATGGAGATTGGACTCTCTATTTATTTATTTATTCGTCTATTGAAATGATTTTTTTTTAAATTTTAATTAAAAGAAAATTAAAAAAAAAAAAACAAATTTTAGATTATAAATTATTTTAAGTCAATTGTTTTAGTATTTGTGGCTAAATTTACATTAGATTTAAATTTATGGTAAACTGCTCGTTCGCTGGTGACTTGGCCCCACTTAAACTCGGAGAAATCGTGGTTGTTCTGGCAGTTTGAAATCACGACTTTAATTTCCGGGCCCCAAGCGACTGTTTTGAACTGTTTTCGACTGCGAAAGTCACCAGATTTTTCTCTCGGTGTACGATCTTACCGACCGATCATCCAGCCACTGTCAATCACCCGCCACTAACCCAACACCCACTACGTTTATCGCCTGTACATATTTTTTTTCTCTCTCGAATTGCCCCGTTACGTTGTACGATGCGCCCTGTTATGTATAATATTACGATCGCGTTTGCGATCAGCCGGCAGCACCCAAGTTGCCGCGCGCGGCAGTCGAGAGTCGGCCGCGATTCCCACGGACACTTTGCCGCCCGATGCGCCGCGAGATCGAACCATTCCAGACGAATAAAACCTATTCATCGACGTGGAAACTTGCCAATTTTCTGCATCGAGGAATAAACGACTCCATAAATGCCACCGATCGTTGCGGCCACCATAGACTCCCGCGGCAAACTCGTCGATGCAAATTTTTCCGCGTTTTCCCCCGAAAGGCAGAGCGCTTTTGTTATTCTGTCGAGATTCATATTCACCACTTTTTTTACAACGTATAACAATTCTTTGTCTTTGCCTTCGAACCCCTACAATTTTTTTTTCAACGATTGCGATTAAATTATTTCAATCTCCCATTAAAAAAAAATAATAATAATACCTTTTCACAAAAAAAACACCCAAAAATTCACAGTAAAAAAAATAATATCTTCTCACTGCAATAAAAGAAAAGCACGACACTGCACCGCATGCGTAAGCGCTCGTGTCTCATCCCCCGTGAAAGTTCCGAGCCTGAGCCTCGAGACAGTCGACTGTGTCGGTGGATGATGAGACAATTAGGATCGAGCGTCGTGTGTCGCTAGAAACACGTCGTCATTGTCGTCATCGTCGCGAGAGAACGACCGGTATTCGCACGATCCGCAACATCGTAACCAACACCATCACCATCCCCCGTACGACATCAACACACATACACACATCCACCGTGACCCAATCAACGCTCGAGACCCTTCGACAATCATCGCAGCCTGCATCACCGCCACTTCCACCGTCATCGCCACCTTCGCGCTCGGGGTTCGTCCTCGGGACGAACCCCTAGGATGGCTAGTAGTAACGGCGATGCCGTCACGGCCTGGCAATTGCAATCCGTTCCGGGACGACCGACTCCAGGCCCCGAATTCGTATTTACTCAGATATGTAGACACACATTGTCCTACCAGTCTCCCTCTCTCTCTCACTCTGGCATTCTGGTCCCACCCCTAAACTTCAATCCCTTATCTGTCGACGTAACTAGCTTCCTCCATCTCTGTCTCTCTCGCTTCCTTGGTCCCTTGCTCTCTCTGTCTCTTGGAAACCGCAGATCCATACTAACCCACTTACACGCCAGAAACCCAGAACAAATATCAACATCTTCGCCCGCAGGAAGTGAGAGAGATTGCTACGGATTACGTGCATACAGGAACGGTTTGTCGAGAGAGTCGTCATATACTAACGTCGCCCCCGACGTTTCCTCCGTCATCATGTGAATATCGCAACCTTATTTGGACAACGTCCATGAATATGGATTCGTCCCAGGCGCAAAAGTCTCGCTGGAAACCAGATTGAGAAGACGGTCTTACTCTGCGCTCTGGTTGCAGCAAACATTCACTGCCCACGTCCATTATCCCGAATTCGTCCCAGCTGCATATTCGCCTACTGTGCAGTTTCAAATATTGGTCGAAAAAATTAAATTGCTCAGATTATATTATTGCTCATTCGTGTTACCACGAGTCACCTAATTTTGAGGACATGCTCACGGATTTTCGGGGCAAAAGTCTCAACGAGGAAATTAAGACAAGTCGTTTACTGTGCAGTTTCAAATATTTTGGTTGAAAACATTAAATTGTTCAGATTACATTATTGCTCATTCGCCTTATTCGGAGGACATGTTCACGGATTTTCCGGGCAAAAGTCTCAGTGGCAAAATTGAGAGAAGTCGGTTATTGTGTAGTTTCAAATATTTTGGTTGAACAAATTAAATTGCTCATATTATATTATTGCCCATTCGTGCATCGTGCATCTGATTTGGTGGACGTGACCACGGATTTTCCGGGCAAAAGTCTCAGGGACAAAATTGAGAGAAGTCTGGTTACTGTCTTTGCTGGTCCCGGTTGCAGCCAACATAACGACCAACCACTATTATCCATTATTCCTCCCTGAGCACCCGCAGCTGCACATTGAATTTCGAGGGATAATCTTCGAGCCTCTGCCCCAGTTCCAGAGCCCTTCGGACGATGCACACGATTCTCTTCCGATACGACGATTCTCCAGTCATACACATACATACATGATATGTGATAACACGCACCGTACACAGCAACACACGTGCACGCATCACATGGTACACATTCCAATATCACAAGATAATCCTGCTAACCCACCAGCTGATACTGGACCCGCCCTGTACCTCGATCGCTACTGTATGTTTAATCTGCAATATCACCCCCACTAAGCCCTTTAACGATTATACTATCTTCTGGTTACATTCTCTTCATAAGCCACATTCTCTCGCCTATACGTTATGCCTAATACTAGCAGATCCCCAGGTAATTTTCGTATCTAATGTACTGCACGTTACTGCGATTTCACCCTTATCCACATTCTCGTCCCTTTTATTTTTTTTTTTACATTTATTCTGTTTATGCGTTTCTCGATATCCCGGATTCCGTTCGGTAGGAAACTGTTTTAGTGTCTTGCGGAGCAATATGGAGATTTTTTTTTTGTATCAAGACAACAGGGTGTTAAGGTATTCCCAGTTTTTAAATTAAACGAGTTCTCAATTGGCTGCGAAATTTCTGCTAAAAATTTCGAAGCTCGATTCGTGTTCGATGAGTTGGATACAAAAAAGGCGAGGGATCCGGAAATTGTTTGGCTTCTTAGACACAAAGGATGAAATATTCGACCCTTTTTTACCGTAGAAATTACTCGTAGAATTACAATTTTAACCCCAGCTCGATCGAATATTATTCATAGCTCTTCCGTTTTATCAGTTCGATTTTTAAGCCCCTAGTCATTAGCCTGCTACAACCACTTTTTCCCTACAAAAAAAAAAGAAAATTCAGTTCGTTTGATACTTAGTTCCGCTTTTGACTCTGATATAACTCAATCATCAAAGACCAAGACTCTTTAGTCAGCTATTCGTGTCACGGCAATCGACATCACTAGAAACAGAGATTGTGATCGATTTTAGAGCCGGAGCAGCGGCGAGGAAGGTCTGTCGCCGAGCCAGAGCAGCGACTACGAGGATCAAGAAGAGTTAGAGAACCAACACACGCCAGCGATTCACACAGTATGTCAGCAGCTCTCATCCTCCTACATACATACAGCTTATCTTCGTTTGCACCTTTAGAAAAAAGCTCCTTCAATCGTTTAGTCGACTGTTTTTTTTATCTCTATACTTTCCTAGCACGAATTTCCTCCTCGAGGCGTCGAAGCATGCGAGCCTCGTTCGAGTCGCTCCTTCTAACGGCCGAATACATTTTAGTCGTCCGCTTTATATTTTATTAACGCCGATCAAATCCACGCAGCTCCTTAAAGCCACATACATGTCATATAATTCACAGTGAAAAATGCTGTACATAATACGACACATGCGGAATTACCGTGCAAATTAATAACAAAAATATATATCTAAATATACATAAATTTCTATAATTAAATATGAATAATATCCACCGACAAGTCGACCTTCGCGAGAATCAATGCATGCAACATAAAATAATGAAGCGAGAGAGAGAGAGAGAAAGTGAAAATGAACCGGCGTCCAGATTCGGCGATTTTATTAATTATAATTGCATTAATTATTAATTGGTTGGTATATATATGTGCAGTGCGGAGCGCGAGATGAAAAAGAATGCGGCGGGATTTTTAATGAGAGAAATATTTCAGTCGGAAGCTAGCGCGCTATTGGAGAGCGGCGACGGGAGGGTAGGAATCGCTGGTCGAGCGAGGAACCTTAGGCACGACGTGCAGAGAAAAATAACGAGGCTGAGAGAGGACCGGGCATCGTCCGAGGCATTCCCGTGCAGCGCAAGCAGCGTCGAGAGCCTCCCGAGCGGAAGCGGCTCGAGCACTCAGGCCCTCGTGCGAGCCGGCAGCAATCACAGCTCGATATCCTGCGAGGAGCGAGATCCCGTCAGCCCGACCGCGATTGGTCCGGTCCTCTGCCGAGCCAAAGCACTCGACGACTGCACGCCCAGCCCGTACGACAAGGACGCCCTCAAATTCAAGGTCGGTACACTTTTATCCTGATGGGAATAATAAAGGGAACGAAAAAGCCGCATGATAAATAAATGATGAGTACCGATTCCACCGGAATCGCCGGAATTCACTTTCCCGGAGACCGACGAGATTTTCTGGTGGGTTTTATCGATATTTTTTACGGGCGTTTTTTATCGCTGGATGAATTATCAGGCACAGAAGGGTTTGGCGTAGCTTCGTTGGTTTATTTTTGGAAATGTTTAACGTGCGTTTGACTGACGTAACTTGGCATCAGTTACGATTTTTTGTGGAATTTTGTGATGGACATTTTTATTATTTTTTTCTTATATTTCCCTTTCTTAAATTCTTGAAATATGTTTGGCCAATAATTTCGATCTCATCGAATAAAAAAATGATTCCCTTTCATTCTTGTGATGGAAATTTGTATTATTTTTTTTATTTTTCTCTTTTTTAAATTTTGAAAAATGTTCGCACCTTTCATCGAGGGATGAAAGGCGAAAATGTATCGCTCGATGGAAATAAATCAATGTCTTCGTTTCTCGGTTTGCAGAAGGGTGACATAATCGACGTGGTGCAGATGAACCGGAGTGGACTGTGGAAAGGCGTGGTGCACAATAGAATAGGCCACTTCAAGTTCATAAACGTCGAGATACTGAACGAGCGAGTGCCGAGACGGGGCGAGCCCGAGCGAACAAAGTGGGGACAGAGATACAGACAGAAGCCGGGATCGGTTCAAGAGCTCTTGCAGAGAATGAATCTCCAGGTGAGAGAAAAATCCCGAGAAACGATATCTCGCCGACGGACCTCAAACTCCGAGAGTTTCGCCATCATCCTGAAACCTGCGCCCCGTGAGCAACCATTTCCATCCCCCGTCACTCGAGATGTAAATTAGGATTTGCCACTTCCGCGCACTTTTTTCCGCTTCCTCTCCTTCCCGACTTCCCGCGTCGACCTCTTCTTCGCCACTCTACTCGATCCTCATTGTACTCACCACCCGTTGGATCCTCTGAGTCATATGCATTTTTATTCATCCTTCACGAAGTCCATCCAACTCTGCAGAGCGAACAAATCCAACGCAGCTTTTCGTAATTTTATTGTGTATTATTATGACTTATTCGATTTTTAATCAATTAAGAAGTTGGAGAACTAAATAAAAAATTGCTTAATAACGTAATTTGTTTATGTTTTGTTATGACTCATTCAATTTTTAATCAATTAAGAAGTTGAAAAACCTAATAAAAATGGTTTAATCACGTAATTTTATTGTGTATTATTATGAATTATTACATTTTTAATCAGTTAAGAAGTTCAAGAAATTAATTAAATATTGTTTTATTAAAACCATGGCTAACGTTTTATTCTAGGAACACATCCCGGTGTTCGTGCTAAACGGCTACGAGGATCTGGAGCTGTTCAGGGAGCTCGAGCCGGCGGACCTCGACTTTCTTCGCATTCATCAGCCGGAGCATCGAGCAAAAATCCTCACGGCTGTGCAGCTTCTTCACGAGTTGCAGTGTGAGTACCAGTTCATAAGTCCCTCTCCAAATACCGCAGCCCTCACAAAGCTTCGCATTTTATTTTATTAATTAACAACAGACGACGAAAAGAAAATAATAATAATCAGCGTAATAAACTTTAATTTTCGCATTGCCAAAACAGCCGGAAGCGAGGGCGACTTGGCCTCGAGTTCGGAGGGCGACGAGATCAGCCGATTGGCGCTGACGTCCGGTCAGACGTCCGGCCACTGTTCGCCGTTCAGCCGACGACAATTTCCACGAGACTCGGGCTGCTACGACGCCCACAAAAATCCAACGAGACGAACCCTGAGTCCGGAGCACGCGGCGAAATTGTTGCGCGAGAACAATCTCGACGCGACGATGCCGGCTAAGTGTGCGCCGAGCGTCGAGGGCGCGACGCTCGGCGAGCTCAAGGACGACTTTCATCGGAACATCCCGATATCCGGGATCGGCCAGAACTCGTCGCAGCAGCTGCGAGGAGGCGGCGCGCCGGGCAACGTCAGGTTCATCGCGAAGCGCGGAAACTTCGGCGAAACCGTCGTCATCGGGGAAGAAGCCGCGGGCCACAAACTTCCACCGATGGGAACATCAAAATACGGACTCGGCGGTTGCGCCGACCTCGGAATCGGCTGTGAAAGCGCCGGGGTCACGACTCCGGCCGGGCTCGGTCAGCGCGGTTGTCTCAGCGAAAAATCCAGCGACTCCGGGGTGAGCTCGTCGAGTCTGAGCTCGGCTCCTCCGCCGCGCGACAAAGGCCTCACCGGTCCGACGACTCACGTCGCCCCGGCCACCGCCTCGGCGTCGAACGTCACATCCGCGGCCGCCGATTCGCCGACGAAAAACTTTGGCAATTATCCGCGAGGTTCGCCCACCGCGCAAGCGTCGGCGAGCAAAAACAGCAGCGAGACCAGCGCCTATCAGTAATTTTTTCGGTCGAGCATTTTGTGCCGAAGTTGAAAAAATATTTTTACTATTTTTTATTATTATTTAAACGTTAGAAAGTCACCTGACTTATCTTTTATGATTTTTGTCATCATCATTTTTTATTAATTTTATTATTGCGATTATTATTATTATTGTATTCAGTACCTTATAGTGCAACCGGAGGAGAAAAGCCAAGTTTACCTAATAGCCGACGAGCGCGACTCGCTACTAGTCCCGGCGGGCACGAGAGAGCGGCGACGCTCTCGAAACTCGCGAGAATACAACGTAGAATAGGTAAGAGACATGTGATACGGCAGACGAGCTACGTCGGGCGAGTGTAGTGAAAGGAACGAGCTCGAAAGGTGAGCGATGATCTACGAGTTTTAGTATAGGGAACAGGGTTCAATTCGGGCGAGTGGATTGCCCGCAAAACGGTGTCGGGAGATTTCAATCATTTAAATTCTGTTAATTCCAGCTTTAAAGAAAAAAAAAACGATTTTGAGTAAAATAGTTTTTTACAGCTGTCCCGTAGTTCCGAACATTTTATACGTTGCCGATTTTGATAGTTTATTCGAACTATAATTGTTGAAAAATATGTTGAATTATAATAATTATCGTTTAAGATAAATTATTTATGTTAAACTGTAATTATTATATTGAACTGCGGAATCTTCCTACGAGGACTTTCGTGCTCAAAAATTGGGGTTGCGAAAAAAGCTTCGGTCGAGAAAAAATTGAAGGGGAAATTAAAAGCCAGAACCCGGTGGGCGAACGCGGTGACCCGCCCGCCAATCGATTTCCACAATTTTTTGTCCTCGAAAATATCATTGAAAAAACTGCCAAAGCCAAACGAGATCTCAAACTCGAATTTTTTATTACACCTACACGAGGAATGCATCACTGAATTTTCCCCAAAATTGACATATCTACCACAGCTCAGGGTATAACGAACCGGACCCGAGTGGAAAATGCAAAATCACGTTTTTCGCAGAGACCGACGCGTTGAATAACAGTTAAAAAGCATTTTTAATTATCTTCGCAATATCTGTTCTATTATCGGGGAACTCGTAAAAAAAATTCATTGCCAGGGTGGTCAACGATTTTTTAACGTAATTTAACGTGCCAATCTCTGGTTTTTCGAGGCAACGAGTCGAGCCACTGATCACACCGGGCTGACGACTCGGGAAATGTGGCGAGAGAGGTCGTACGAAAATTATCAGGGAAATTCGGCGGATGAATCATATCACACGTGCTAAGTGAATAAATCTTTTTTGACGCTTTACCACAATTAAAAAGACTGCAAAAAAAATCGCATTCATTTTTCGATCTCACAAATTCGACGTATATCAACGTTTGCACAATTTTCGTCAATTTTCGCGCACACTTCGAGGATTTAATTGGCCGAACGTCCCTGATAAGTAGGTATATTATTCATAGAATACGATGTAATTGTGTATTATAAGTGGATAAGTAATGCCTGGCGGCCGACGAAATGATAGCTATGTCCCACCGCGGACGTTCGACAATCTCTGGCATCGTTGCTACGTGTGTTCAAGCGAAAAATCTCGCTCGCGTTCGTCGCTCGATGGCCTAATGTAAATGTGTAAATTAATAATCGCGTAATGAGAACAAAACAAAACGTTGAAAGTTACAATTAAAGAAGCGCGCGGAGCGACTGTAAATACGTAAATGGCCCCAGAGGTCGAAAAAAATGTTTTCTATCGGACCTAACTTTGCCAAAACTGAAGACTACCACACACTACGCTACGTAGATACATATGAATAAAATGGAGAAAAATAAATAAAAGTGCGGGAGTAAAAAAAAAAGGGTCGGTTAAAATGACGAATACGATGGATTCTACCCACGTAGCCATCGACGGGAGTGTATGAATAAGTACAAGAATGTTGGATCTTGTGTACATCTCTGTATAGGTAGAGCAATAAAAAAGTAGATATCGATAGCGAAAGCGACCTCGACGCACGAACAAAAAAAGCGAACGATATTCGTCACACGAATACTCGTCGCGGCGCACTTTCGCTCGTGTACATACGCGAGGGCGACACGAAATCAATGAAGGTCGTGTCCTCGTCTCATTCTCAAGAAAAAAAATGAATAAATAAAATTAAATAAATTAAAATATATTTCCATTAATTAACGTTGCATGTTCACGGTTTTCCATCATTATCTACGTACGTAGAACGAGAGAGAGTAGCGCGAAACATGCTTTTGACGATATTCCGTCTCCCGGGCGCAGATTATACGAGCCCAGATTCGAAAAAAGAAAAAAAAATAAATAAGAATCCCGATTTGGCGTCGATAAAAATGGACGGCGAGACGGCGAAGAAAAAACGAGAAATAACTCTGTGAAAAAAAATGTACCAGAAAATTACAGTACCGATCTGAAAGTTCTTATTCGTAAACTCGTGTATTCAATAAAAATATATGATTGGATAATTTGGAAATTAAGGAAAAATTTGACAAAAAAATACTCTCAGTTTACACAATACTTTTACGTACAAGTTTGGGAATCAAGATTTTCAGTATCGATGCGTTAAATTTCGAAACATTTTTTTACAGCGAACATTCGCCATTGCTACGACATAGATTATCCGTTCCATCGACATTAAGATTAAGTGTTTAGCGATCAAGGTAACATGTTAATTAGTTACGAGTTTATGGGGGAATACATAAAAAAAAGAATAGACACGATAGTGATTTTATTAGCTCGGAACGGTACGATTGCGCATTCGATGTAAAATTAATTTTATTGCTACGTAGACCCGAGCGAGAGCCATAACCGTCGTTAGGTCGTTTTATCGCGTTCGACGAAGACGAGGAAAGCGAAAAAAAAAACGTGTTTTAGTCGAGAATGTTTTTTAATACGAAACTCAACGATTCACCGAACGGCCCGAGAGGCCGCGGCGAGGTACAACGAGTCTCTCGACGAATTCTCGATTGAAGTCGAGAGTAGACGGGAGAAACGACGACGTTTAAACGAAGCTCACGACGTGCGTGCTGCGAACGTTCAAATTCGGCGAACAATTACAGCGGTCTAGTCCATTATCATCGCGCGATTCACGAGATTATTGTAAATAAAAGAAAAATAAAAAAACACACACACAAACACACACATATACACACAATTTTTAGCGACTCTCCTTCTGCGCCCAAAAACGCTGAAACGCTGAAACATTTGATAAAAATCATTTTTGTATTTATTGATTCATTGCGGGGCTAATGGTCACAATAATCATAATTTCTTATTTTTTTGTATTGTTTCGACGATAAATGTTAATTTATTGACTGTGGATCGATAGAAATAAAAGACGAAAGAATCAAAGAATTACGCTGAGTGTAACGAGTACTTTCTTTTAACCCAAATTCCATTTATTTTACGATCATTCGTTGCAATTTAATTTTCTTTTTAATACATAAAATTGTGCGTCCGAAAAGCTGTATTAAACGTCAAACTCCGGCACTCGCGGCGTCAGGTGGCCGTCCCGTTAATGTCACTTGACTTTAAACGGCCGGCAGCGAGAACTTTCCTAATTGAAAGTTTCAATTTAACAGCAATAAAGGCGCATAGCACGACGACCTTAGAGATTCAGCATAGTAAGTATGTACACACATTACGTTTTGTTTTTACGACTGAAAAACTTTTATATTAGGCGAACATTAACATTAACGTTCACCCAGTACCAAAACTTGTGCATTAATATGGACAACATGCGTAATTAAGAAAAAATGTATTGGCAATAAAACTTTATTAAAACAAATTTGTTGTTCGTGATAAAAAAGCACACCCAACGTTGTCAGTGTAAATAATGTAGGTGCGATTATTGGTCGACAGCGTATTTACTGATATTCGTTTGCTCGTTGAACATTAATAAGAAAAGTTTCGGCCAGGCTCGTCGCGCGGTTACCGGATGAGGACAGGCAAATTCAATGTTCTCTTCACGTAGCTATAATAGTTTAGAAATTCGACGTTAATTTCGGACCGGAACCCGGTGGCGGAGTCAAACTCGGGGACACAGGGTAACTCGGCCCCCGCTGCCTTACCCTCATTCTCGGATGGCAACTAAGTGGTCGCTCTCAAAGGCGCGCAGAATTCGCAACTTCGGTAACTAACCGCGGCGGCTGCTCTTGTTTAACAACGATTGTTCTGCCCAGTTTCCGCGGCAACAAGCTCGTTACCAATAATTAATCGAGTTAAGAGAAATATTGCCGATGCATCGGGGCGCACCCTCGCTTATTCGGCCCTTATCACCCTCTTATCATTATCATTCATTATCGTCGCCTTTTTTCATACAAGTTCCCTGACCAGAGCCTTCAGATAAAAAGATGTCGACGTGACAAAAGAATGTTGGTCGTATTGCTCTGCAGATTCGAATAATGATTTGCTGGAACACCTTGGGTGGAATTTAATTAATAATTAGTAAACTGAAAGTCGTATTTGCCTATGGGAGGAAGCTGGTCCATATCACCCCCTTATCATTATCATTCATTTCATTATATTCGCCTTTTTTCACGCAAGTTCCCTGACCAGAGCCTTCAGATAAAAAGTTGTCGACGTGACAAAAAATGTTGGTCGTATTGCTTTGCAGGTTCGAATAATGATTTGCTGAAACGCCTTGGGTGAAATTTAATTAATAATTAGCGAACTGAGAGTCGTATTTACGTATGGGACGAAGGCGAGGAGGTTCCTCTCCTCGTTAACGTTAGAAACAACATTTCCCATTAATATTGCCATAGAGAAAGAGGAAGAGAGGAATAGAGAGAGGGAAGGAGAATCATGGTTAGTGCTCCGTCTGTGTGTTCAGAGTAATAGCACGTCAAGGAGCATGCAGGTCGCGTTATTCAGTGATCCATGCAGCATGCAGGCATCGTTCCTGCACCAGCAAGAATACAGCATCGCGTTAACTCAGCCCCAGTACTGTTTTAGTTTTCCGTTTGTTTAGTCGCTCCGCGGGATCCCCTCGACCTTCCCAGCACCCACCGTATACCGGCTTCTCCCTATAACACCGCTCGCGCATCCAAATTTACGAGCACTCTCCTATTATTACCCAAATCTCATTAATAAATTGATATACGCCTACGGTTAACTCCGGGGGATGAGCGAAAATTCGATATTCCGATTAAATTTCTCGGTAAATTAATTCCAGGTCTTCCATTAAAATCTCTAAAAATTCGTCTTAGCATTTTTATTTAATTGTTTTCAAAGTTAAAATCAAGTAAACAATCATCAGTCTAAAAAAAAGGCGTAAAAATAAAAAAAGTGCTTCTTTTATTTTCAAAGTTCAAATTAAACAAAAATTCACGAATCTCAACTAAAAAAATTGGTAAAAATATTAAAATGCTTCAATTTTACCGGAACTCGGGAAAAAGAATCAGCTCCACTATTGTCGCAATTTCCACGTCCGAGCTTCGATCCGAGAGACCCGAAACAGCTGTGATCTCGGATGATAAATCTGAAAATTCTTTGATGCGAATCCGCATCGAAGAATTTGATGTCGCGACTGCGGCGGCGCGTGCGGTAGGTGCGAGGTGATTTATCGTCGGGTGCTGGTGCGGTGGTGTCTGGTGGTGCGCGCGGCTTCGACGTACGTGACTACTCAGGAGTGAAACTCACGGGGCACTGAATCTCCGGTCCATGGCCTCTTGGCGCGAGCGAGAATGGTCTCTCGACTGTGGGAAAAAAAAATTATAAAAAAGCAAAAACAAAAAGAAATAGAGAAACTCATCTCGAGCACTTTTTCCGACACGCGCTTATATCGATATCACGTAATACCGGTATAAATGTTGCACGCCTGTAAGGTGGAATGAGCGGCGAGGAGCGCGGATGTTCGAGACGGTTTCCGCGCTGCTCGCGGGGCTATCAAGCTCGCTCGGCGGCCGTTAATCACGCCGGAAGAGCCACGAGCTACGAGGGCAAGAATCCGGGGGGCGGGGGAAGGGGTCCGGAGGGGATGCGCCCCCATAAATTCGAGTGCCCACCGTGCGATTCATACGGCGGGCAGCATCCTCGAAATCTAATTTATTTTGCCGCAACGGTGAGCGCGGAATCCGAATCGGCCGAGCAGAGCAGATATCAGCGTGTAAGTGGCGATATGGTCAACACTCGTCAGCCATGTATTTTTATATGTGTTTGTATATTGTATATATAGCGATAAATGCGTAGAGGACTGAAATTAGTAATGAGCTATATGACGATTTATTTTTATTTTATAGAAATTTATATAATAAAATTTATTAATTTATTTACGTGACCCAGAATTTATTCCTTCTGTTTAATTCGTTTTTTTGTGTGTGTGTGTGTTTATTGTATATACTAATAGCAATAAATGCGTAGAGGAATGAAATTTGTGATGAGCTATATGATGATTTATTTTTATTTCTCGATTTTATTGACATTTAAGTAATAAAATGTATACATTTATTTACGTGACCCAGGATTTATTCCTACTATTTCATTCTTTTTTTTTATTTAAGCACCCTGATGACGACACCCAAAATTGTATTCGTCGCGAAACTAAACTGAGAAACCAAAAAAAAAATATATTATATATATAAAAATAAAAAGAAAACGAATGTTCGGACTCGAGAAGAGTGAGATAGCACTGAGCGACTCCCTTGGAGCTCCTGCGACGCGAACTAATCTTCGCTGGCTGCTGCTGCTGCTGCTGCTGCTGCAGGAGAGGAAGGAAAAGGTGCGCGAATCCGCGCTTCACTCTGGAAAAATAATCCGGCGAGACTTGGACGAAACGACGGCAATTTTTCCAGCTTCCGCGCGGACCCGCGCGCGCCCGGTGCTTCTTCACCCCCCGTGATTCCGTTGGACCGTGAGATAAGCTCGACTGCTCCTTCGTTGCTCGCGAAGAAGACTCTCTCCGTTTCTCCAAAGCTCAAAATCTTGGCCTCTTCGTCTCGACTCGTTATAACCCCCGCTGGTCCCCCTTCGCCCCCTTGTCGGAGGCGGGGGGGGGGGGGGGGGCAGGGGAGGAGCACAGCACCCAAGCTCCGCGTGTCCATCTATCGTTGTTCTTTGAGAAATCGCGGAAAGTGTTAAAGTTGCCTCGTTCGCGTGTACATTCTTCGCGACGTTCCTCGAGACCCGACGTTTGTAACGTTTTATCTGTACAGCGCCAGCCGCGTTGGGTATATCACGCGCTTTGCTCCTTTTATCGCTTCATTCCGCGACGCTGAGAATTGATACCCGAAGGATCGTCAGGCGTTTCGATAAGAAATCAATTGGCGAACCTCGAAGTGACAGAAAAAAATCTCAGTTACAGCATTTTTTTCAATCCTGAAGAATTAACGAAAAGTTTCTCTGGACGTTGAGTTGAAAAGTGATTTAATCAAATTTTGGGCTTCTTTTCTGGCTGAATTTTTGAAGATTTATTTATCCTCAGATAGACTAAATTTATTTATTTTTAAAACTGTAATTTATTTTTTTTAAGTGCCCAACGATTTTGAATACAATTTTTTGCTTTTTGCTTCATTTTTTTTAAATGTGTGACACATCCACAATTTTTAAGCCACCGTTAATTCTGCTGCAACAAAAGTCTCTTAAAATGCAAAAATAATGCGAAATAAAAGCTAGAACGGTGCTTCATTTTTTTGGCTCGCGGTGCACAAAGCTGGAATCCTGAATTGTGACAACGTGTTTTGTCTGCCGAAAAAAAGAGTGTAGTCAATGCACCCAGGTTTTGTTGCTTAACTTTTTGCCTCCCATTTTCCATCGTTAGCGACGCCGGCGACGTTTCGTCGCATATATTATTATTGCAGCTGCGTGGTTTACCGGCTCCACGAGGCCGCGCGCGTCTCGAGTAGTCGGATCGACGGGCGAAGAAGCGCGGACGCGATAACCAGGCAGCAGCAGCAGCCGACGAGCCCAGCGTCACATCCGAGAGACGCGAAATTGTCGGGCGGAACTCGCTCGATGACTCTAATTAAAACGCGCCTCGCGGCGTGAAATTCAAACTTGAAATTCAAGAGCTCCGTCGCCGTAGCCCTTTCCGTCCCCGACCTCCACCGACCAACCCTCGTCTCATCACTTTCTCTGTATCTCGTTTTCCCACACTCGAGCCATGACAATTTTTTTTATTTTCATATAATTTTTTTTTTTTTTTTTCGTCGGAGACGAGTGGAGTCGACTCCCATCCCCAACCCTCACTCCATCACCTTCTCTGTGTCTCGTTTTCCCACACTGAAGCAATGACAATTTTTTTTTTATTTTCATATAATCTTTTTTCATTTTTTTTTTTTTTCATTTTTTTTTTTTTTTTTTTTTTTTTTTTTCGTCGGAGACTAGTGGAGTTGACCCCAACTCCAACCCTCGTCCCATCACTTTCTATATGTCTCGTTTTCCTACACTGAAGCTATGACATTTTTTTTCTTATTTTCATGTAATTTTTTTTCATATATTTTTTTTTCTGAAGACAAAGTGGAGTTGACCCCCACCCCCCAACCCTCGTCTCATCACTTTCCCTGTATCTCGTTTTCTCAAACTCGAGCCATGACAATTTTTTTTTGGTTTCGTATCATTTTTTCTTTTTTTTTTTTTTTCATTATTTTTTTTCCGTCGGAGACGAGTGGAGTCGACACCGGTGGAAATGTGGAATCGCAACGAGACGTCGTCTCACGAATTTCCGCGAGACGCGAGTGCATAAACGTAATTATCGCGAAAAAGGTGGAATAGCCACCTGAGCGTGAACGACCCCTGAGATGAATAAAAGGGCAGCTGATTCGCGTCGTCGTTACCGCGTATATCTTGTATTATTTTTGTCAAGTGTTTTTTTTTTTCAGTTTTTCTTGTTCCAGAAGACGACGAGACTTCCCTCGAGGCGACGGCGAAATTTCTTCCGAGCAACTGCGGAGCGACGAAGATAAAAATTCACGTCGGAAACTCACCGCGCGTCGCGATAGCCGAGGGACGCGAAATTTCTTGGCGAATACCTTCGAGTCCTCCATATTCAATACCAGATGCATTTGAATACTCGGAGGATTCCGTCAAGCGCGTCTCGCTTCTTCATCGATTGAGTCCCACGGTTCCACGATGTTTTGACGTTGAGGTTGATGAAAAGTGGAAAATAAAAAAATTGAAAAAAAAATGAAAAATTAATTTCATACGTATCTTCGCAAATTACCTTTCGGTCGAATTCTCAATGCCGTGAAACTGACTTCACCGTCAACGATATTTTCCGCATGAAGCGCTTTGGTCCTTTTGTTTTGTTCGGCTGAAACGCGACCGCGTCGCGTCTGGCTATGAAAGTCAATTTGCCTTGACACACGACTGTTTCCCCTGATGGTTCGCTCGTTAACTCGTCCGGGTAATGAGCCGAGGGAACATTTGCCGGTGGCCGACCGAACGGACGTTCCGTTACCAACCGACCAGACACGTGTGACATTTTTTATTAACGTGACGACGATTGCTATAAAAAAATAAGATAACGTGGAAATCTTTATAACATTTATTATCATCTCTATAATATATTCGGAGAAAAAAAATTAATTATCGCGTTTTTCTTGTCGAACATGTTTTTTTTCGCAAAAAAACACACGGCCAACCCTTGGAAAAATTTTCGATTTTCGAGGATTCGACTTTAATGTTCCGTAAAAAATTGACAAATCGAGATAAGGCATTCCGCCTTGCGCCATTCGCTTCGTTATCTAGTTCTCTTTTGGCCGAAGAAAGATAATCCAGATTTCAATCATCCAACAAAAAATAATCTCGATTTTAGTGATGTGAAAAAAATCGAAAAAAGCGAAAAATCATTTTTTGTCTTTCTCTCCTCAAAGCTTCGATTTTTCTAATGAGCGCTGCAGTCATTGTTCTTAGTCACAATAAAAAAAAGTATCACGTTGGAGCAATTAATAATTGCCACTCTTTCGGTTTCCGACGACAACGGCGACGTTTTCTCGTCGCCTGGCGATTTCATAAATATCAACGATTTGCAGGCGCAGTTTATCGAAGTTCCTGGTCCTCCTCCCCCTTCGCCCCCCCCCCCCCCCCCCAACCCCACCCCACCCTGTGAAACCCTCGAACGGGCTCCGAAAATCCGAAACTCAGCGGCACTTCTGCTCGATGAAACGCTCCGGCGTTTTTTTTCGCCCGGGCACGTGAAGCGTGTATCAAGCGATTGCCATTATGGTACCAAACGAGAGCGCGTGGTTATACGCGAAGCTCGGAGCTCGCCGGCGAGGAGAGACGAACGAAGCGTGTACATTATACGCGGCTGCATATTTCCATCCTCGAACGTTAATTTTTTTTTTCAACTCCCCCTTCCACCTCGATGTACCGGAGCCTCGACTCCCGGTGCATTGGGGGTGGTCGTCCCCCTCAGCTGCGTCGACGAGCCACCAATTCCGCTTTCCCTGCACCCACGTAACCCATAAGGGGGGAGGGAGGCAACGGGGCAAAAGGGGGTGAAGGGGGTGGATTGGGAGCTCTCCCCCCTTTACCTATGCACGTGCACTTTCAAACCGTCAACGAGATTTCGCTGATGCTGGGGGTGGGAAACGCATGAATTATGCACCCGGCAGACATCCACTCGTAACTCTCACTTTCCAAATAACAAAAAAAAATAGAAAAAAAAATAAACAACTGATGCTAATTAAGGGAACCGATTTTTTTTTCTTTTTTTTTTTCAGGCGATGTACGAACTCAAACGCCGAAACGGATTTATTCCCTGTTTTTTTTTCTTTTTATTTTGTTTTTTTTTGTCGTTGGCCCTGCGGCTGTGTTTTCATCGTTTCCACCGGGTTTTCTGTGCTTTCGCGTTTTGTGCGAATACAGCGAACGCGCAGAGCGAGAGACGGAGGTGGCGCTGGGACGACGACGACGAGTCGACGGGGGAAACGCAGCAGTCGCTGCGGCGTCTCGGACTGCAAGCGCTTGCAGCATCATCACCCCCCCCCCCCCCCCCCCGTCGCCGCTCTCCGCGCCGCTCTGCGCTCCGGGTACCGACGGGCGAGAGTCACCTCCCCCTCCCCCATGCGTTGAGTACTCAGCCAGCGTCGACAGCGCCGGCTATTCCCTGCTCTATGTATATATGTATTTATGTACGTATATATGTTGCCGGCTCCGGGAACAGAAGCGCGCCGGCACTTCATACATGCACATCCGCTACATGCATAATAGGTATAAGGATTGCGGCCGACAGATCCGCACAGTCGTTGGCCGCGTCGAAGCCGCGTGAGCTTCAAAGTATATATTTTTGCATTGAGGGTTAATAATAATGCTGCGCACTTTTGATGCCGAATTTTCGGTGTAGGAGGCAAAAAATGAGGTAGTGTTAATAATAATAATAATAATTTATTTTCCAGTATTTGTGTGTAATAACAATAATAATAACAATAATTAATTTTCTGTTATTATCGACATGCGTAACAATTTTTGATTTGACACGTCGAAACGTTGCTGATCTCAGAATACAAATTAAAAGCAAGAATGACGATTGCATAAAAAATAATATTTTATTTCGCAATGGCTGGTAGACTGGAAATAAGAAAAAAGAAGTTGCATTTGGTGCTGTGACGTTGAAACAATCGTATTCAAACGCGATAAAGCGAATTCTCCGACGAACCAGATCCACTGCAGGCGACGCCTGTAGCTGTTGCCCGGCCAACGACTGACAGCCGTCGGTTGCGCGCGCACGTGATGCCTCGGCGCGCCTTCACTCTCGCTCTCCCGACACTCCGGCCACTTTGAGACACCTCGGAATTAAAGCGGCAATCTCGAGTACTCCCCGAGTATTCTTAAAGCTTAGCTGTGTCTCGAGCTCCCGGAGACGCCGCTCGCTTCAGACTCTGTGCATCGCTGTGTCTGTGTGTATATATGTGTCTATATGGGTCTATATATGTAGACGAAGCGTCTGCTATCTGCTGGGAAGCCGTACAATAGCTCGGAAAAAAAGACAATTGCAGCTCACGAGACAGAAAGAAAAAGAGCGAGAGGGTGGAAGAGAAGGGAGGGGAAGAGCGGGGAAGGGAGAGGAAGAGCTCGAGAGTTTCACACTCACGGCGACTCGTCGACATGCTTTATCCACGTTACACCTCACTTTCGGGTTGAATAATAGCTGCGATAGTTTTCACCTATGCTGCTGAAAAAGCGAGTGGTGCGCGAGCTGAGATTGCTCTGACTCAGCCGGGTCACCCGCGAGACTCTCAAGACTTTTCTTTATTGCATATGGATCTGTCTCTTTCTCTCTCTTTCTCTTTTCCGTCCCTCTGCAGCCACTTGCAGTCCAATAGCAATGAACTCCGAGTGGTATCAGTGGGGGAAGAAATTATTCTTCAATCGTTCCAGACGGAAATACGTAATTTTTTATATCAGTGTAACTTATTCATTTATTAAGAGAGGAAATACATAAAAAAACGACGACAAATTTCGGGATTTTTTTCCAACGAAACTACTCGACCAATCGTATTAACATTTTTGAGGTATTTTATTGCACATTAGAAGGTATGAAACGGTACCAGAGACTTTAATTTTTCTCAAAACTACATTTTCGAAGTTGGCGGGCGCGACAAAACGAAAAATATTCATACGATTTGGGCGGTTTTCGGCCCGGCGGCCAGATCTACGATTTCTGACAAACTGTTCGGCCAAACATTTTTTTTTTCAAAATCAACTAAAAAAGGGTTGTAACCAGTGTTTTCAGGGGTAGAATATGCGACTTGAGAACGATGGTATAGGTTAGAAGTCGATATTTTGAAAAAATAAATTTCGTGACCCCGATTTGGGCGGTTTTCGGCCCGGTGGCCAGATCTACGATTTCTGACAAACTGTTTGACCAAAATTTTTTTTTTCAAAATCAACTAAAAAAGGGTTGTAACCAGCGTTTTCAGGGGTAGAATATGCGACTTGAGAACGATGGTATAGGTTAGAAGTCGATATTTTGAAAAAATAAATTTCGTGACCCCGATTTGGGCGGTTTTCGGCCCGGTGGCCAGATCTACGATTTCTGACAAACTGTTTGACCAAAATTTTTTTTTTCAAAATCAACTAAAAAAGGGTTGTAACCAGTGTTTTCAGGGGTAGAATATGCGACTTGAGAACGATGGTATAGGTTAGAAGTCGATATTTTGAAAAAATAAATTTCGTGACCCCGATTTGGGCGGTTTTCGGCCCGGCGGCCAGACAACATTTTTTTTTAATCAACTAAAGTTACATAAACAAGAGTTTTTAGTTGCGATTTACCCTTTTAAAACTTTATAAGAGCGCAGTAGCGCAAAGATATCTCGGGCACGCGCGCAAGCGCGTGTGATTAGCCTAGTTAAGAATAAAAAATGGATGTATCATCGTCGAAAAAACTGATAAAAATACTCGGCGCTAGTCACGCCCTGCTCAGGGCTGTGTCGTCCCTGTGTGGGCCTTATCCAGTGCCTGGTTTGGGCCGGATGTAACAGAATGCCACAAATTTTCTACTAGAGAATTTATCGTCTCGACAACAAGTGTTTCACCCGCGAATCCATCGACGAAGCGATCGCTTCTTTTTTATCTTCACCCGCTTGACTCAAGCTCGAACAAATATATAGCCCCGGTTGCGCTGAGTGCGCATCTGTTTATGCCGAACATTTTTGCGCAAATTCCGCTCGGGAAAATGTGTAACAAGGCGCGTTTTTTTTTTTTGGTACTTCGCGTCGGTAAAGAATGACCGTAAAAAGTCGAGCGAGTCTCTCTCGTTCCGTCCAACCCGATGTATGTACATGCATAATACAAGCGCGTGTGGCGAAACGCTCGGTTCGCCTGCGTCTGGCACGAGGAGCCTATACCGCCACTTCCACCCTGTAGTTATATATAACATCTCTTCCCCCCCCCCCCCCCCCTGCCGGCAACTTGTCGTAAAAGAGAGTGCGACTTGGAATGCCGAAGAGACTCTTGTCCTGAAAATTCTTATTCGGGCTTTCCGAGTCCGCGGCAACCGACGTAATGCGAATTCTATGTCCGTCATATAATTTCCGCGTTGTTAGCGTCGTAAAATTATGGCAACTATAAATCCTGGTTATTTCGGGCTTTAACGTGACATTTTTTTTCCAGGTGATTTTGCATTCGCAAAAAATGTATCTATCGTCTGTTCCATGCAATGTTTCCAAGATTTTTGTTTTTGGTTTTTTAAATTACTAGGCTAACCACATCACGCATCGGCGCGCGTGTCCGAGATACCTTTGCGCTGCTGCGCTCTTACAAAGCTTGAAAAGGGTAAATCGCAACTAAAAGACCCTTGTTTAGTTGATTTAAAAAAATAAAAATAAATTTGTCGTTTTGCTTGTCAGAAATCCTAGATCTGGCTGCCAGGTCAAAAGCCGCCCGAATCGGGGTCACCGTAGGTTAAACAGTGCTGCAGCGCTCATTACGACAAACAGTCAAATCTCGCACTGTTAAAAAACGAACGCCGATCTTGACGGTCCACGAGCAATCAGAGGCCGAGTTATATTGACAACAATGGTTGCTTATGCACTTTTTAATAGAGGATTATTATTCGGAAGTATTTTTCGAGGTCGCGATAATTTCGGGCCTTGTCGATCGGAAAATAGATCTCCTTTAATATTCCGGCTTTAACGCGACATTTTTTTTCGGGTGATTTTGCATCCGCAAAAAAAATGTATGTTTCATCTTTTCCATGCAATGGACATTTTTTTAATTATTACTATTTGAAAGTATTTTTCGTGGTCGCGATAATTTTGGAACTTGTCGACCGGAAGTTGAATCTCCATTAATTCCAAAATCGAAAATATCGGAAAGCGATCGTTCCGATAATCAAAGTGCACTTAACAATATTGCATGCATCAATGTCGACTATATATCGACACGTCGATGACGTGTTTCAGGTCTAAAACGTCCGTATAAATAGAAGAAGCTCTCAGTGTATCCGGGAAGCAGCTATCGATCCCGCGTTATTCTCAAGAACCGGGGTCACCATTCATTATTCCCGCGGAAGCCGCACGCGCGCGCGCCGCGAGCGTCATCGAGGTTTTTGCAAGTGGCGCGACGTCGCCTCCGCTGCGACGCTCTCGGCCCGCCGAGACCCACCGAGGTCCGAGGGAAAATTACGAGGACAAAGTTTTACAACGCTCGAGTTGCGGGTCACCCCCCTCCCCCCCCCCTGGCTCTCGGGGAGAGGTGGAGGAGGCGACCCCGAGTTCGCCGGGGGAGCACGTATCGGGGTAAACACCGATTGGAAAGTTAGTTGCAGCTGAAACGGAGAGCCGCGTCCGTAAAAGCTGATGGCTGGCAAACAAACTCGCTCGCGGCTTCCGCGCGCCTCGTTCGACTCGCGGCAGCATCGGCAGCGCATCGTCGGTCGGTCGCAGCACATCGGCAGTGCGTCGTCGGTCGCAGCAGCAGCAGCAGCAGCGGCAGCAGCCTCGCTGCTCCGGTCGGGCGCGGGGGCGCCCGCTTGTGGTTCGAAAGCCACGATGTTTCGAAGTGGGTCAATTTGAAGTGCAACGTCGAAGCACGCGGGACTCGAGTCACGAGGCAACGAGCAACGAGCGCCGGCCCAACACCAGGCACCCTTCTCGTACTTCTCATCCTACGAGGTGGAAGGGGAGAGTGGGGGAAGGGGTTAGGTGGAGGGGATATCTCTCTTTCTGTCTTTTTTTCTCGGTCACCTTTCTCGTTCTTCTCATTCTACGAGGTGGAAGGGGAACGGTAGGGGAAGGGGAGGGGGATATCTCTCTTTCTCTCTTTTTCTTCCGGTCACCTTCCTCGTTCTTCTCATTTCACGCCGAGCGAAAAATACGGGAACAATCTCTATACTCATTTGGCAATTGAGAAACATTCCGGAATTCTGGCGATTTTTTCCATATACTTGTATAGGAATATGCGGTAGAAAATTTATTGTATATGTCCACGAGTACTTATGTGAAAAATCGCCAAAATTTCGGAATGTTTCTCAATTGTCACACAAGTATAGTGATTTTTCCCATATTTTTCTCTGCGTGTATGAGGTGGAAGGGGAAGGGTAGGGGAAGGGGGACGGGATGGGGACATCTCGCTTCCGATCTTTTTGTCTCGGTCACATTTCTCGCTCTTCTCATCCGACGAGGTTGAAGGGATGGGGCGGTAAGGGGAAGGGGAAGGGGGAGGGGGATATCTATTTTTCTCTTTCGGTCGCCCCAATACTACATCGACCAATACTACACTCCAAGTAATTTGCCATTTGGCCAAGTCAATAGCATCCACCTCCGCAGAAATTCCGCTTTGAAGCGATTGCATTATTTTCGAGAGGCGAGGCAAACCATTTTGCCAAATGCCGCGGCCGCCGCGCTCTTCCTCGTCCTCATCCCTCCACCGGGTTATCCAATATCAACTGTTTGCCAATATTGACCGGTCACTCCGCGATTCAAGCGCTGCTCCTCCCTCGTCCACCCTCGGACCACCCCCTCCGACCCCCTGAGCCACTGCTCACCTCTCTGTGTACTCTCTAATAATCCACACACGGGGGAAAAAATTTCATTTTCATCAAATATCCGCGAGAAATGTTTAACAAAAATATATAACGCTATGGTCGGGACGGTAGTATTTTTTTCTGTTTGTTTCATACTTTTTATTGGCGCTCGGATATTGTGGTTTCTCGCCAGATGAAATAAATCTTTTAGATTTTTCTTCAAGGTTTTCTTGATTTTGAAATTTGTCGGATTAGGTGGAGAAAAAAAAACTTGTTTTACATATTTGATAATATTTTTATGTCTTAAATCTTTATAGAATCAGGTAATTAATTTGATAAACAAAAAAAAAAAAATAGGAATCGTTGACGTTTTTCATGAAAAGCCACGTCGACGAATACATTTCGATTTCATCGATCCCGACTCGTAGAAACGAGGAAGAATCCGCGAAAGCTAATTTAGACCTGCGACATAATAGGGATTCGGTGGTGGTGTGAGTGGCGCGGGACTCTCGCGTCCCTGGGGCTCGCCGGGCAATCCCGTTCGGTCCGAGGAGCCGACAAAGCCTCGCGCTTCTCGCGCGGAGGGAATCAGCGATCCGGCTGGCGACACCTTCGTCGCTTCGTCCCTGTATTCCATCGGCTCGCCTCCTACGTTTCTTTGGCGACCGCGCAGACCGGAGACTCTCTGCAGTATAGATAACGTCCCCCGGGGGACGTCCCACGCTTAGGAATACTTACTCAGCTCTGGGCTCCAACCCGCGAATCTTCCGAGAGCTTGGCCCGCACTTTCTTTCTTATACACACGTGGAATCGGCTTTTCAAACCTTTTCTCCGCCCCTCCCCCTACCCCCTGCCCCTCCCCAGCGACCTTTCCGACATTCACTGTGCATTATTCAGGAAATTATCGGCAATAATAAAATTTGAATTTTACAACGTTGAAGTAAGATTTTTATGGATTTTACGAATTCGCAAAATTCATTAAAAATGTGCTTTTTTTTCATAGAAAGCTGTGGTTTTTCTTAGGTTTGTCTTTATAATAAAACGCTTTTTATTATCGAATCATGCAAAGTAAATTCCTCTCATTAAATTTTTTTTTTATCTTTTATCATAGCAATTTGGTTAAATTAGGCGTTAAACTCTTTATCATCCCTCGAAGCTTCGAGGCAACCTGAAGTTTGCACAGTGTAAGAAAAAAAAGCGAATAACCCGCGTGCCGAGGGTTAATCGCTGCGATCAATCGCTCGTCATTAAGTCATGAAATTCAATTTCGCCAGGTGTCGCGAACTTTCCACTCTCGACTCCGATAGCGAGCAAGCTCGATGTTCACTCGATGTTCACATGGGTGTTTCTCGCCCGCGTAGAGACGGCGAGAGAATTTCGTTGGCCAACAAAATGCCAGTAGCATACCTCGATAATAATCGAGAGCCGGTGGCACACCAAGTTTCGCCAATTCACCGGTGGTTAATGGCTCGGGAAATCTTGATTAAACTTAACGCCCACAGCAAGTATCCCCCCTCCTCCTCGTGGGAGGAGGGTGGGGGGGGGGGAATAACGCGAGCCAGGCAGGGGAGGGGGAGAACACGAGCACTTGCGCAAGTCTCTGCGGCAGCGAAACCACCGCCATAAATAATCCACGCCGTCCAGTGTTTGGCCACCCAACACGCAATCCGGCACAGTCATTGGCATACCCATTCCCCGCGTTTCTCGCTCCGCCCAACGCGATTCCACGTCGAATAATCGTGAGGTGGCCAATGACTGTACCAATGTCTCCGCAAAATCTACCGCATACTGCGCCTAACTTGGAAACACTGCCATTCCAAGCTCCACTTTCGGTCTCGCGTTATAGCGTTTTCGTGGCTCGCGAAGAAGGAGAAAAGACAGAGAGAAAAAAAAATTCCCGGCAAGGAACAGAGTCGACTATTCGCTAACCGGGACATCGATAACTATTGTAATCCGGTGGATAATAGCGAAGAGAATAAAAAAGGCAAAAAGTAAGTTCGATTTGCCGATGTTTAATAAAGCTCGAATTAAAATGGAAATTTTTCACCTCCCGGAACGATTCGATATTTCATTCTGCATATTGGGGTAAATGTAAATAAAAAAGATGGGGGAAGGTGGAGATCTCTTCCCCCCTCCCCTCCTCTCCACCTTTGGCCTCTCTCTCCCCCCCCCCCACTCCCCCTTCGCCATCACCCCTCCTCTCCCCCCTCAGCCCCGCCAGGATTCCACGTACGGCATATGTCGCACAATCTAACCTGGTTTCCGAGCTTTTTTCCTCGGACGGTCTCCCCCAATTTGCATTGTAGATTTAACTGCAGAAAGCTCCGCTGGTTGGTCTTTAGAGGGGATTTTTACGGTGTGTAATGCAACCGGCCAGCACGAACGTTCGCTTACTACGCGGCTATAGTGGGTGGAGTGAAGGGGGGGGGGGGGGGGGGTGAGCAGCGGGAGCGACTCCCTCCCCCCCCCCTCCGCCACTGTTCTGTCCTCGCCGACAAAAACCGACCTCCTCCCATCCCGACGCAACAAAGTCCTTTATACTGGCTTAATGCCCCCGTCTCCCGGTGCTATTTACGAGGCATTTTCTTCAACGCGAATGCAGCAGAAATAGAAGCGTTTGAATCAATTAACTCTGATTATTACCTGGGCTGCTGCTGACTCGTCGTTGTTATTGTTGCTCGAAGGGAATCCACGGCTGAATTATTAGTGGCATCTTGCTAACGATGCTTCGATTTTTCTGGGATATTTTTATGTTTATTTTGGATTTTTTAGACAATTTTATTTTTAGGTATTTTTTATATTCTTTATATTCAACGATTTGGATTGATAACACGATTTTCAGTGATAACATTGAAATTGTACCAAAAAAAAACGACCTACTTTTATGTTGCGAAAAAAATGTGCTCCTGTTTTGGTCCTCATTAAAATATGACTCAAATTCACCGATAAAAAATAGTCGAAGCTATAATCTATATTTTCCCCGCACCTGCAATTTGACGCTAATAATAGTGCAACATTTGCAATACGCGTTGGCTACGCAAAATCTGACAATTTATCGTCGGCGCTGTCCCTGTTAGTCGCGTTCTAATTAATAATGCCGTAATGCTCGACGCCCGGGCGCTTGGCGGAAGTAATACCTAATTGGCGAAAACTGCGCTCGGTGCGCGCGTCCTAATATAACAACGCGTCGGAGCGCGCGGTCGAGTGCCGGCGTGTTATTCAATTTCAGGATTTGTATATGATTCTGAACAAACGTTGGGCTCTCTCTCGCCTATCGCGCGCCCCTTTGGCCCGGTGTGGATCAACTACGCGCTTCGCCGGATCCGTTCGCTGACTGATTATGAAATAATTGCGCTGGCAGACATTTACAATTGCGGTGGAATCGAGCGAAGCGTTGCAAACCCGCATATTGCCCAGGGGGGGGGGGGGGGGAAGCCTCGCGCCTCTCGTGGCTCGCGAAAATGGTCGCGTTATCAGCGAGCACATATGTTGTTTGACGTTAATTCCGCTACATGGGAAAGACACTTATGGGATCATCCCATAAGCAACCGCGTTGACCGAGGGCGAGCTAATAATGTTGTGATAAACTTGGGCGAAGCTTTTCCAACTTATCGAATAGGATTTTTTTAATCATTTTTCGGCAGTTTTTCTGTGACCTTGACACGTCAACCTTGTGATAAGCGGATAATGTTGTGATAAACTTGTGCGAAACTTTTGTAACTCATCAAATTGGATATATATTTTAAAAAATAATGTTTCGGCAGTTTTTCTGTGACCTTGACGCGTCGACCTTGTGATAAGCTAAATAAGGAGGAGGAAAAATTCCAGCAATAAAATGGGGTCAATCAGGTCTTAATAAAGGTCAAATGTCAAAAGTCTTTTTAAACCGGTGGCCCATTTTTTTAGCAAAATCTGTGCAACCTACAACATGGTTATCAACCATGAAGTGACCAGAGATTAAGGGATAAATAAAAAATGCTTAAAGAGATCACAGCCATTTGCCCAAATTCCATAGATCACAGCCGACAAGTGAAAATGCCGAAAAGCCATAAATCTTTTCCATCCACCCAAATCAGGTCACGAATCAAGACACGTGCCGTCGCAGTTGCACTGATACCGCGCGACGCGAAAGGCATGCAGATCACCGACATTCGCGAACGTGTATCCAGCGGCGTCGCCTAGCCTCACAAGCTCCTCGCCGTCGTTCACGTTGAGAAACAGAAGGTTCGCGTTTCCGGTGGCGAGAACACGATCCGGCAGTATCGACTCGTGAATCCTACGTCTCTCATCCTGAACCAGGTCAGGGGATTCTTTGTTCTCCACTGAAACCACCTCTGGTCCATCAGGCACCACCTTCGGATCAACCGATGACCTTGAGATCTCGGGAAAATCGTCCTTGAATTGTCTGTAGACGTCAACACCAAGATTGCCATATCCAAACGCTCCGGAAAACTCGGTGTTGCCATCGCGACCTGAGCTCGAGCAGCCGACGAACCAGACGACGTATTCCTTCAGGATTGGATACTGCCGAGTCCTCAAGTACCAATAGAGCGAAAAGTACAGACCCATGTCTTGATTCCTCCCAGTCCTCCCATTGGCTCCTCCAGATTGAAGTTCGTCGACATTTGGGTTCCCAGTTTTTTCAAACATCGCTGGTGGTGGTCCTATCAGGACGTAGAGACCACGAGCCCATTTTTCCTTGGACGGAAATATTTCCAGGACCTTTTTTTCCGACATGTCGAATATCCTGCTGCCCTTCATCGCCTCGTACATTTCGAGTTTCGTGACTTTTCCTTCAGTCGCGAGGATCAGGAGGGAAATGACCTTCACGTACTCTTTGACGACCTTCCTAACGTTAGGGGCATCGATGATGGTACCAACCGAGGGCGATGAGGTCAACTTGATGGACGAGTAGCCCAACCGAAAGGCGGCGATCGCCATGGCGTCTATGGCTTCCTTGGAACTGGTTACAACGCAGTCGCTGACGAACTTGAAACGTCCGGACTCGTCGACCATCTTAGAATCGTCTGGGCTCGTAGTGGGAACCTGTTGGGGGCTTAGGACTTCTTGGATTGGTTGGGAAAAATTTTGCAAGTCCAGATTGTATTTTTCTAAGATCCTTTGGGCTGCTGATGTGGCTGATGACAGGTCCAGGTTGACAGTTGGACCACCAGCTATTTGAGTGAGGTGAAGGTCATCCGGACCCAAGTTGGACATCACTAGGCTTATGACCTTGGCCGGGTAGGCTGACCTAGCCAATCCACCACCTAAGATAGGTCAAGTTCTTACCAAATTAAGCAAGGTCAAGACTTTTAGATAAATGTAAATAAATGTTTATGTCCATGAAATCCAGGCTTGAATTATTTCTGTTATCTGTTAAAAAAAAGATTGAAGGACAATCAATCCGACTTAAACAGGTCTTTCCCTTATTACCTCTGACAGCCGACAGACACGTCCGAACGATCCCAATTTCACGAGTCGTGGCACCAGCCAAACGAAGTTCCGCCAACAGTTTCATTTTTTCTCGCGGGTTAATCGTTCCCCTGGGCAAACACATGAGATTCTCGGCGCTGGTCGACAGCAGGACCATCAAGATATCCTTCTTCTTCAGTTTCCTGCAGTATTCGATGATGTTCCTCGTGGCTCGGACGCAAACCTCGTCAGGAGTATTTTCGCTCCCTGCCTCCGAGTATGTAATGTGGGTGTCCAGTCGCGGGAACCACTCAGGATATATCGACATCCTGCTGATCGTTCGGCGAGGAACGACCAGCCAACCTTTTTTCAAATTATCGCCGATTGTCTTCTCAAAAGCCGAACCCATCATGAGAGCCTCGAGACCCCAACCGACCATGTGGACGTTTTTCTTTATTTTGTACTTTTTCCCACAAATAGTCATGGTTCCTGATTTTCGGTCGAACTTAACTTTGTCCTCGATGACCTTGGCTGAGTGAACAATTTCCACACCGGCTGACACAACTTTCCGCATTTCCTCGCGAATCTAAAGCGTCGCACATTCGCTTAAAAAAATTATTTTTGACAATATTAAAGTTTGCGTAAATATATTATTTTTATTATTTTTACTTCTGTCATTTTTCGCTCATTCAACGATTTTCTATCATCTCTCAATTTTTTAAGGTGCTCCTGGTCATCCTTTAGTATGTTTGCTCTGGTAACAGCGAATCGCTCGTTGAATTTGTCGTCCAGACGGAGCTTCACCATCGCTATCGTCTCCTCTCGCTTCGCTTTTATAGCCTCGAGCCTCTCGAGTTTCTCAGTCGACGCGTTTGCTTCCCGGCGCTTTTTGTGCTTTCTTTCGCGCTTCTTCCGCATTTTTCTATGCACTCAGCCAGATTGCGTATTTTTTGTTATTTTTTATTTTTACTTGTTTGTTTTTCCGAAGTTTACAAGAATTTTTAGGTGATGGAGAATTGCCAAATGGGTGGACGTGTCATTGAATCATCGTCGTGAAGTTGTCAATTTCTGTCAGTCGGTGAGCAGAGAAATTAATTTTTTTTCGACGAGAAAATGGGTCAGCAGTCAAACAATAATAATTCATATTACGCTGACTTAGTCACTCGGAGTAAAATGATAATAAAAATAACCCAAGAAAAAGCCGAGGGAGTAAATCGCAGCAAGACCAAAAATCTTCGTCAATTAATTTATTAATCACACGCTCATGGAGAATATTTACACGTTACGGCGGTGGGACAAAAACACTTGCAGTACACGCGTCGATTCTCCGCGCCGGATTCCGTTAATGACGTGAACCGTCGGAACGTCGCGTATAGTTGCAATAACGATTATTTTGTGCATGCTCGTTAGACGCTGCAATTCGTTATATTCCGGTCAATAAATTCGAGACTGCAGCAGTCCGTTTTTCGAGGGAATACAGGCCAACAGGGGAATATCGGTTGAATACACAGTATGCAAAAAAAAAAACATAACACACAGCACGGAATGAATTACATCGCTCAGAGATCCAGATACATGATTTGTGTCGCAGCACCTGCGCCGCACGCGGCCAATGTACTTGCGACGAACACCACTGCAGTCGTCGTGCCGGAGAGGCTGACTATCGTGCCCAAACAGCAAGAGAGCAAAAACTGTGCCAAAAAGACCATCGACGACACGATCGCCACGTCCGTGCCCAATCCTCGAAGAGTGCCACTCTGTATCGCCTCGCCATCTGCTGTTACCTCGAACTGTTGACAATTTTGTTTTTTTTTTTTTTTTTTTTTTTTTTTTTTTTTTTTTCATTCTTTATTGCATTGTACGTTATATTGGATTGTATGTCGACGTGCAATGTGAATGATCCGGAATTGTGCAAAAAATTTAATTTGTTTTGGTGGATGGAATTATTATGGAGACTCAAAAAATAAAATATATTAAAAAATTATTAAAAAATTTGCCTCAGAAAAGATTTAAAGAAAATTAATTCTAGATTTAAAAAATGGAAAGTCTACCCAAAAATGATAAAATGCATTTAAGCTTATCGCAATATAACGATTCGTTATAAATTACCGTAGATGATGCGTGATAGTGCGCTATCAGTAAGTACGGCATGGTGAACAGCGTCGAGTACATGACACCGGCGGTCCACGAGAATATTATGACTCCTACGGGATGTTTCGTCAAGGCCATCATCATCATTCCCGTGCTGTAGAACAGGAGGCCGCATATGTAGACCTTCCGTGCTCTGAAATTACATTTTCGTTAGTATAACCGTTAGTATCATCGCCCTAATTCGATGATATCCAAAGTAGCAACTTGTATCTCTCGATCAGCTTCTCGATAACGAGGGAGTAACAGGCGCACGATAACGAGTACATGGACATTCCCCAACATCCGAAACGCACGCCCGACTCGTAGAGTTCGCGCTTTGCCGATCCTTCCGGAGCCTGAAAAAGTTTTTCAATTTTTCAAGTGCACCATTAAATTATTCGAATTTTAAAAAGCTAATTTTTAATCGTTTTACAAGAGACATAAAATATTATATTTTTTCTTTTTACTTTTAAAGGAATTAAAAAATAAATAAAAAACGTAACTTCTCAAAAATATGTGGAATGATTTTTTTTAATTTGACTGAATTTTGAGAAAAGTCGACAGTCGAACATAATAATTCAGATCAACTTAGAAGACCCTCAGGATTAATTGGCAACCCCCACGAAATTTCGTACCTTCGGATCGCCGCCGTAAACGGCCTCGCCGACGAAATCCGTGAAGTAAAGAGAATAACAGACGTGCGCCATCCAGCAGAAAAGATTGGTGAGGCAAACCATGCGCATGCTGTGCGGCATGTACACGATCGACATGAGATACTCGTTGAGGGTGGCGCGCGGATCGACTTCCGGATTATCGCCGGTCGGTAAATATTGATTATCCGCGCCGGGTAAGCTAATCCCGACGTCCGGCAGCATTGGCACTGCGCCGTGTCGCTTGCCCGGCTCTTCAACCGGAATCGGCTTCAGTACGAATTCCTGCAACGAGAACGACACAACCTCAGCTCCACTCGCGTCCGATAAAGCCACATTAAGCGCCTACCCTATCGCTCCCTTTCTCATCACTTCGCGCTGGACCCAACGGTTCACCACGAGTGCATCCTCGCTGTGCGCAGTCAATTAAATCTAACCCACCTCGGGTTTGTCGACATTGCCCTCGGATTCTCCTCCCACCGAACCGTAAGAACCACATTCCTCGCCGCTCGCGATTTTTTCGTACTCGTTGTCCGTCCGTTCCTCGGGTAATTTCTGCAAATTTTTTTACACGATTTTTTGTGTGTGTGTGTTTTTTTTTAAATTTAACGAAACTTAATAACATTCAATAAAATGCAATAAAATTTGATAGTATTTAATAAAATTCAATAAAATTTAATAGTATTTAATAAAATTCAATAAAATTTAATAGTATTTAATAAAATTCAATAAAACGTAGTAAAAGTTAATAAAATTTAATAAAATAAACGATGCAAACCTTTCCATCTTGGATATTTTGATACTCGTCCCTTTCCAGCAGATAAAGCGGTATCTCTTTAAAGCTGGTGATGGTGTACGACACGCAGATTATGAAAATGATGGTTATGAGAGTGAAGGTCGCGTGAAGATGACCACCGAGCGCAATGCCCAGACTCGTCGCGTCCCAGTTGATGCCGCCCAGGGCGTAGCCCATGAAACCGCCGAGTCCTGCCATTATCGTGAAGGTACTCAACCCTCTTGCATGATCCTCTGTGAATTTTTTATTTTTATTTTTTATTATTATCGTATAATTAAGAATTGATAGTTGCCATTTATTCGTTAATACTGATATTATATTTTATAATATCGGGAAGCAAAACTTGCCTGGTATCGTGACGTCGAGCAGATAAGCACGCGCCGGGCTTTGACAAGCGTCGGCGTCAAAGTCGAGAAGCACCGTGCCCAGGATCGTGAAGAATATTCCCCAGGAGTGCGACGTGGGTACCGGCGCCGTCGCGTCAACGGTGTGGTTGGATTGACTCGCCGTTGTACGATGCCCACTGGGTGCGAATGTCCGATTCGACATTGGCAGCGGATCGCCGAACGCGTATCCCATTCCCTCGCCGTTCGGCACTAATAACAGTCCTACCACAGAACGCAATATATATATATATATTTTTTTTTATAATCTCATCATGTGTTCAGAAATAATAAAAAATATAAATTGCATTTAATTAAATTTATTCATTCGCATTCAATTAATTTTTTTATTGTTACTGAATTTACCGATTTTATAAAAAAAAAAAATAAATGACCACATTCGGTCCACCCAGTGAAATAATAAAAATAGGAAATAGTCCCAAACTGTTCCTATTTCACTACGATTTAATGGTACAAGAAAAATTACCCATGAATACACCAATCGCCAGCAGAAGAATGAAAGGTCTTCTCCGACCGTATTTAGATCTGCATCGATCGCTCACGCTGCCCAGTATCGGCGTGACGAAGAACCCAACGAGCGGGCTGAGCGCCCAGACCAGAGTCATGTGCTGATGATCGACGCCGATTTTCAGCAGAGTCGGCGACACGAACGCCGTCTCGGCCGCGTACGAAAATTCGATGCCCATCACGGCAGCCGACACGCGGACCAGTTCGCCCCGTGTCTTTTGCCTTGAAGACGGGACACAAGATACTTGTAAAATGCAATCAAAGATTTTCTTTGTATTAGAAATAACATTTTTTTTTATTTATTTTATTTTTTTTATAAAAAAAAATCTTTAATTAAGATTCATTTTGTATTTGAACAAAGTTGCATTTAAAATAAAATTGGAAATAGACACCGCATTAAAAAAAAATACCTTCTCTCGGATTATTTTACCTGTACACGTGCGAATAATCCTCCAACGTTCGCTCCAACTTCGGTGGCCCGCGCAGGTGATTCAGGAGACCGGCGACACCCTGATCGGTCGGTATCTCGCTTTTCCATTCCTTCCATCCTTCCCACTTCTCTCTCACTTTGTCGCGTATCCCGTGAACACGACCTGTCAAACCTTGGTACTCGTGCAGCTTATCCACCATTTCTGCTTTATTTATGTATCATCCAACAATTAACGACCCCAAATTCACTCTTTGTGCGCGCACTTAATTTTTTTTTTATCTATATAGAATTCATCTTGTTTTATGTAAATCTCACTGTTCTCTTTCTTTTATTATTCTTTTTTTTTATTTTTCTTTCACCGTCCACTTTCGATCGTGACAAAACATTTTTTGGTTTCTTGATTTTAGAGTCGAGAGACTGTGGGTCAGATAGAATTATCAGCTGAAATTGTCAGATGTAATTTTTAGATGGAATCGTCAGATGGAATTGTCAGATGGACTTGTGAAGCTGGAATTGTCAGATAGAATTGTCAGATGGAATTGTCAGATGGAATTGCCAGATGGATTCGTCTGATGGAATCGTCAGACGAAATTGTTAGATAGAATTGTCAGATGATATCGTCAGATGAAATGATCAGACGGAATTGTCAGATGGAATTGTCAGGTGGAATTGTCAGATGGGATTGAAACTTGTGCTACCAAAACGAGAGACGCGCGGAGGAGCCCGAGTAGTTGGAGCTCGAGGAACGTCCGGTGATCGACTAACGGCCAGCGGCAAACAGCCACCAACCACCTTGCGCCACCCCTGCGTGCGCGTGGCACGCCGAAGGTGCACGAGGCAACGCGGGGGAAGCATCGGAAGATGCTACCGCGAGCTCGATGCGCCGTGACGTCGTCGACGGGGGCGAAACACTGTCCTAACTCGATCGCGAATTTCGTAGCTAATCCACCGAAATCCACGCCCAGGGAAATGCTCTCTGTTTTGCATGTCAATGAAAGTCGGTAAACAAAAAAAAAATCAAACGTCAAACAGGTTATTAAAAAAAATGTACTGATTTGATGTAATTTTTTATAAGTCACAGTCACTTCGTCGTAAAAAAAAAATCGAAACGAAAATGCTGCTCTCTTTATTCTAAAATTTGACGACACAGAGTCATCATAAAATAGATCCAAATTTTCAAATGACGCTGCAACCGAATTTTTTCCACAAGAATTTTTTCGCTCCATTTAAAAAAATTTTTATTTTTGTAAAAATAGCATTTTGCATCCACCCAGCAGATTGCGTCTGTGACATTGCGCTGTCCTTCCCGAAGGCTAATAATTTTTCGTGCCGCGCGCGCGGGAAAATATTGAATTCCAATGAGGACAGGCATCGTCGATGCCTGTCCGTCGTCGTGACAGAAGTAATTTCCGGCTGCCGTTTTAAATATCATCAGGCTTAAGCTCCGTCGGTCCGCGAGCCCATTCCCGTCATTCTTAACCCCCGTCGTGCGCGTCCAGCGGTGGGTGAATGAAACGGAGACGTTTTGCACGGTCGCGCGAAATCGATGGATTTTTTTTCAACCCCTCCGCTCGGTTCGGGAGTCTCGGCGCAGCAGCTAACAGATTGAATAACGCTTTGGTGCTTCGGAGGCGGCTTGGAAGTCGTATAAAGTAGATACACGCCTAGCCAGCGGTGCTAAAATGGCCTTGAGATGGGTTTACCTTGCGGGTCATATGCAACGTGGGTTGTTCGCCGCGATAAACGGACAAAGTGAACCATTGCGATGACCTAGAAAAAAAAATAACGCGTAGTCCGGAACATTTTTCAATTAACAACACGAGCAACATTCATCGAGTGGCAATTATAGCCAGACACTAATTGATCCATTATTTTGTCATTTTATCAAACACTTTCGGACGTCCGGATGCTCCGTTCGGAGCTGATTGAAAAATATTAATCAATAAATTATTAGCGAGTATCCTGAGCAATTTTTCGTTTTTTTGCGCGTCTGCTTCGTTGCCGGTGAAGTCGAGGACGTAAGACGCGGTACAAAGTACAAGGACGGAAAAACACAGAGTCCAATCCGATTACCTTGCTCACAGCCAATCTGCCCGCTGTATCACAATTACGAGAGCGGAGCTTTTGGAAAAAAGCTGCGCGCTGCCACCGCAACGGTTAATATCGATGCACCATCATTCGTGACTTGTTGGAAAAATTGTGGACCACTTGCATGGAGATAAATATAGCATTAGAAAAATATTTTTGTGGCGAAACAGGCCCCGAAAGACGTCAAAACACTCAGTGAAAAATGATGTATTATTTAAAAAAAAAAAAAAAAAAAAAAACCCTCAAAACGTGAAATCTAGAAAATGTTCAGCTTTCCACAAACATTGACATCTCGATCCGTGTGGGTGTCCACCCTAGTAGAAAATATACGGGGCTAGGCAGGCCCTGATCGGGGCCTCGTAATCTCTGTTTGGGTCTGATCAGTGCCTCGCTTGAGCCGAATGTAACGCCGCAAATTTTCCACCAGGGACAAATGCGATCCATCACTTACATTGTAACGTTACATTGTAAGTTACGTAATACGTCGACGCGCATTATGCAATATCGTAAAACTGTCTGCAACGTTTTCATTATCAGAGAAGACTAATGTGTCCAGGACGTTATCTCAAGGCACAGCGACAATAGTGAAAGTCACGACCTCTGACGTAAGTCAATGGTTCGATCATCCTATTCAACTTGTTTTACTGTGAAGAATAGGTGAAAAATCAATCGTTGCATTCGAATGCCTTCCAACAAAAGTTCGAAATCCGATTCTCTTTTCCCCAAGCTTGGTGGTTGCTTTTCGGATTTCCGTCTCGCATCCATTAAGCCCCGGCGAGTTTTATTAGCCCTTAACCAGTAAAAGTTGTCCTGGACCAAAACAAATTGACCTTGCAACGCCTGTAACAAGCCCAGTTTTTTCACGACACGTTTTCATTATCAAAGAAGACTCATGTGTCCAGGACGGAATCTCAAGGCACAGCGACAACAGTGAAAGTCACGACCTCCGACGTAAGTCAATGGCTCAATTATCCCATTTAACTTGTTTTACAGTGAAGGACAGGTGAAGAATCAATCGTTGCATTCGGATGCCTTTCAACAAAAGTTCCAAATCCAATTCCCTTTTCCCTAAGCTTGCTAGTAGCTTTTCGGATTTCCGTCTCGCATCCATTCACCGTTAGCCCTTAACCAGTAAGAGTTGTCCTGGACCAAATCAATTTGATCTTGCAACGCCTGCAACAAGCCCAGTTTTTTTTACGACATCCACAGAGCTCTAACACTGATCTCGGCGTCGCATCTGAAAGCTCTCGGTGTGTCGAAGTCGTCTATTCGGCCCTGCGAGTATCAGCCAAGTCGATTGTCTCGCCGGATGACACTCGGAGGTGAGAACAATCGCTCGGATCCGGTGGAGTCGACGGGACGACGACGACGACGACGACGACGAAGGAAGCCGAGGGAAACCGAGGGTCGACGGAAGTCGTTCCACGTTGAACTTTATTTCACCGTATAGCAGCGAAGGAAAACCAATAGAGCTTACGGTTCTATCAAAGCCCCGGCGAGTTTTATTAGCCGTACCGACTAGAAATTCAGTATCCACCCCGCCAACCCCCTGGACCGTCTTATTATTGCCCAGAGGCTATGAAGGCGTTTCGCTAAATTGGACTGTTATTTTTTATTAACAATGGCGCGCCTTACACTCGGCTACACTACGTTGAAGGCCTAGAAGGCGTCTTTTTTTTTCCTACGGGAGGAAGATGAGCGCGACGGGTAACATGTAAATAGACGCATGGACGATCAGCATAATTTATCCAAGCAAAAGTCTCTTACTAATCGAAGTCAATGAGCGTCAATGCGCAAGATCTGGGGTTACGTGCATGTGCGATCATTATCGATTCTGCTTATCCCTCTAATGGTCGAAGCTGCGAGCGGCCGATAGTTCAGGAAAGATAGATAATTATTATTGACTATCTATCTTGGGACGCTTTTCCTCGTTTCATCTCTGTTGCGCGTTGCGCAAACATTTTCCGCTTTTAGACACCGTAGATGGCAATTGCATGTATTTGTTTTGCAGTTCATTTTGAAGGTCCCAATGAGTCCGTCTTTGAATTCAATTCGATCTAATTCAATTCAATTGGTCTATTTATTGTGGTTGAATTTTTATTTTTGGTGTTTTTTTTCTACGTGTTTTAGACGATTTCTTCGCAGACAATAATAACAAAAGAGTGTACAAATTGTCTACGGTTGAAGGTTGACTGATAAAAAAAAATACGTTAATTCCAGGTATCTCCATATATGATGTCGGTAAGCCAACTTTGATGTTCCTCATGTGGGAGTATAATTACCATTCGAACAATTACCCGCGGAAGGTGAAGATTCATGTAACACTGTTGCGGTTTGTCGATGGACACAGCTGTGACTACAGCCAAAGATACACCTGCCAAGAGTTCATTTAATTCATCAAAACAACGTCTTAATCTTTTTTAAATTCAATTTTTATATATATATATATATATATGCAATTTTTTATTTCTTTTGTTTTTTTCGTTCAATGAATGAACATACCGACGCATCCTGCTTCCATTAAGATAAAAAGTGAAAAACTTCCACCATTTATTTGTCAAGAGGTTATCGTCACGGCTACTGATAAAGTTCATAATATCATTTTGAAAAACCGGTTTGGCTTTTGGCTTCTACGTCTACTACGTCACCAGGTACTGCTGGTGTTTTGCAGTGTCTACGATCCGGGAGTTATTCCCACCATTCCTACCTACAAATATGGTGGGAATACCCATTCCCTCGTTTTCTACCTGCCAAGCATAATCGAAGAAAATAGTATCGACCGAATGAACGTCTCGATCAGATGTTCGAAGGTTGGAGAATCGATTCAGAGACCAAGTGACATTCGGCGAAATTCCTAAAAATGCTCGTCAGATACCGCGATAATAATATCAGCCTTGGGTATGGCGTCGGCGTGGAAGCGGCGAATCCAACGAAAGAAGGTACACATCAGAATCCATGTTTATAAAGATACCCGCACGACAGATATAAGACTCACATTTCATTTGGGGAATCCGGTCCTTGAAGCTTGGGAACAATAAAAAATTATCCTAAAAGCAATAAACGGGGATTAGTCTTTGATTTCAGAGGTGACTTTTTCTTGATTTGAGGTTTTAAGGTCACCTCAATGATTATCTTAAAATAAAGATAACCAAAGATTTTCTTTTTTTTCAAGTCAGCGATCATGACATTTGACATAGTTATCAATTAGGTTAAACCTCACGTATCACGTATTACATATTACATATTACATATTTCCTTGGTACATAATGACTTTTGATAAATAAATAAATAAATATAACTTGAATTAAATTTGAATTTGAATTACTAAATAAATAAGTATGACTTGAATTACATTTTATTTCAATAAATAATGTCTTCGTTCGACGATGCTATTTCGTTCAAATGCCAACCACGACTCTTCCGCTGAGCTTGACACAATTCTCGCTGAAACGAACCCGGTCGACGGGTAAGGTTATTCGCGATGAGGAACTTTGCCAGATTGTCTCTTCACTCGCCTTTCGGTCTGCCGTCCAAGCGTCGCCTCGACTCGCTAGTCAGTTTCGCGCCTCCGATAATCGCGCTCAGCTCGTTCATCAATCGGTTTGACGATGAATTGCAACAATGTCATGTCAACGGTCCGGCGACCCGTGATTAAAAAAAATATCGCTAAAACCAATGCAACGTATATACGGCATAAAACATATTTCTGTCGTCATCACAAAAAAATGAGCAAATTAATTTTAGTTCCAACCGTGTATATAAAAAAAAAAAAAAAAAATTGCGGTAGTCAATAGTGCGTTATTGATTCGTCAATGACATTCATCTAGCGTACAGTCTGCTGCATTCAACAAGTTCAGATAAGACGCGCGTGCGTACCAGACAATCTAATCTTCGCGCTCGCGAGCTGAGAAGAATAAAAAAAATTATAGTCGCGGTGTCTGCGTCCTTCTGTCTGAAATTGGATCGCATAAACCGCCAGTCGTTCGGGCAACGCTCGTTCTGTCTCCTTCTCCGTCTGCTCTGTGCGATTCGCAGTCGCGATAATTTTCGTCCAAATGCGAATATGGATTATTCCGATGACCCGAATTATCAAAACAGTGTCGTTCTGCCGTTGACCGAGGTCTTATCGAAGGGTAAATTGTGCAACGACGGCGGCAAAGTGAATTCCGAGAATTTTAAACTGTGCGCTGGTGTTTGCTTGCAGATGAAGTGCACAGGAGGACGGAATTGGACACTCAGAGCGCCCTCGATGAAACAGGTAGGTTGCTCAACCTCACCTTCCACTCCCTCCCCTCCTCCACTTCACCCCACCCTGAGGGTGACCCTTCCTCCCTCCACTTATTTTGAACCACGTGCTCGAGAGCTTTAAATATAATGAGCTCTGTCGATATTGCAGGTTTCGGAAAATTCAATTACAAGGTCGTGGTCGTTACCGGCCTAATATGCATGAACGTCGCCTTCAGCTTGACCACCGTGGGCTTCATTCTGCCATCCGCGGCGTGCGACTTCGACATGAACACCATCGACAAGGGACACCTCAGCACTTCACCTATATTCGGTAAAATTATATTTTCTCGTTGTCAATGTATTTTCAAAAACGATGGCAAATTTTCTGCTGATTCCGAAAAGCGGTGTTTGCCCGAAAAATAAAAAATTCGGGCAAAAAATGATTTTTCACTTTTTTTAAATTTTGTCACTTCACTAAAATCGATATAATTTTAATTTGGATTAATGAAATCTAGATTTTCTTTTTGCGTTCGAAAGAAAACCCTTTAACGAAGAGAATGCCGCAGACGGAACGCAATATCTCGATTTTTCGCAGAATTTTAAAGTCGAGCTTCAAAAGTCGTAATTTTTTTTAAGTAACCCCCGAAATTCGAGGAGAAAAAAGCAAAAACCGATTCTTTTTGGTGAAAAATTTCCAAATTTTGCGATATTAAATTACAACGAACTGCCGGTTTCCCAACGACCAATCAGAGATTTTCTCTGCTGGCAACGAATAGTCATCAATATGACCTAATTGTCATTCGTTGGCTTAAATTGTAGGAATGCTGTGCGGCGCCTGTATATGGGGTTGTATCGCCGATACCAAGGGACGTCGTATGGCACTATTGAACTGCCTGTTTCTCCAGGCATTGGCCGAGTTCGCGGCAGCCATTGTTTCGAATTACTGGGGTTTCCTAGTTCTCAAATTCACCAGCGGCCTTGCGTAAGTTGACCCTCAGTGGCCATAGATATACGATGACAATTACGCTCATACTCATTTCTATCACCGGATCATGGCCAAAGCTCATCGTAGTATTCGTAAAAATCATCATTGGTATTTTTTCATATATTTCATTTACGTGTAGGCTGTATGGCAAAAGTTTACGGATGCTGAAAAACCTTTTAGACTGAGCGGACAGATGGCAATACTCTACACTTACCTCGGTGAATTTCAACCAACGAAGTACCGCGAAAAAACTCTGTCCCTGATGGAGATCCCATGGGTATTAGGGGTCATATCGACGCCACGTGAGTAAATGAAAACCTTACAAAAATCGTTACAATTTTTTTAAATAATAAAAAAAAATAAAAATTAAAAATGTAAAAAAAATTTAAAGTCGTATGACTTTTGCAAAAATGATTTAATTTCAAAACCAATGAATTAATTTGCAGTTCTCGCGTGGCTCATAATTCCACTGGACATCGAATTCACAAGTTCCTCCTTTTCGTTCAAATCCTGGAATCTCTTCGTGGTGGTTGGCGCCCTACCGGCTCTTCTCGTCGGCTGCGGCCTCTCAAGGTTGCCCGAGACTCCCAAGTATCTCGCGGCGAGCGGACGTCACGCTGACCTGCGCAAAGTTCTCGCGGCGATGTACCATGAAAACACCGGTAACGCAACCGCAGAATATGTCGTGAGTAGATCGAAGAGACCCCCAAGAAAATTTGAATGACCTTCATGATCTGATGAAAAAATAGGCAAATTCACAAATGCATTTTGAGGCAAAAATTAATTAATTAAATATAACGCTATCACACTTGAAATTTATTAACAAAGATTTTGTATAGACCCATTTATGATATATTTTTTATTATATTTGTTTACACCTCCTTTTCCAACAACTTTTACTTGCATATGTAACAAAACAAAAAAATAAAAAAAATCCTAGGCCAAATTGGACACGATGGGAATTCTGTTTTTCGCCGGTGCGGACAGTCCACCTACTGACGGAGCCAACGAAACCTCCGACCACCGAATCTCCACCATAATGAGTTTTCGCAAATTTTTCGAAACCCTCTACGAACAAACGGGGTTGCTCCTGAGGCCGCCTTACTTGAGCCGCACGTTGATAACCAGCCTCGACTCATTCTGCATACTCTCGTCGCTCTACACTCTGATGCTGTGGTTCCCCGAACTTTTTCAAAGATTCGCGGATTACGAGGACAAGTATCCCGGTGTAGGTGCGAGCATCTGCATAGTCTCGCACATGGACCCTAAATCGACGATCAACGAGACCATCACAAATTCATCGTTACTGGAGGTAGCTTTTAACTTTCATTTTTCATGCCTGAAAGCAAAAAACTATGAAGTAACTCCTTTTAGTCATTTTAGTAACTAATTTATCATTTTTTATTCCAATTTTTTTACAGATGGGAGACTTCAACATTTCGCCAGTAACAGAATGTAACAGTACGATTGAGAGCCAAGTTTATATGCACTCGTTGATGTTGGGATTGGCTTGTGTTCCAGTAGCCATAATATTCCCACTTTGCATCGATCGCCTGGGTTTTCGTTTTTACTTGGGTAAATTTACTAACTCAAATTTTTGTGGTATTAATTACAATTTTTATTTTTATTTTTTGTGAATCCTATCCGAATTAATCTATCTTTTAATCTGAATTTTTTTTTAAACAGTATTCAGCACATTTTCGTGCTGCGCCGTAACAATCGGCATGATCTTCGTGACTACGTCAATGCAGAACTTGATCCTGTCATGCATCTTCGAAGCTTTGATATCAATATGCGCGACTGTTGTGTTCTGTCTAGTAGTAGAACTGTTTCCCACGCATTTGAGGTATTGTCAATGAAAATGAAGCGATGACAACGCGTCGCGTCGATTTATTGTACCTGGCGATGATGACGCTGATAAGCATGTCTTTCTTCAGGGTGACAGCGTCAGTTCTGTCGGCATTGTTCAGCAGAGCAGGTGCTCTTATTGGCAACACAATGTTTGGCTACCTGATCGACGATCATTGTTATCTCTTGATATCCATCATAACAGCAGAACTTTTTGGTAAGAATTTTTCGCATTTGCATTGCATCTTAAAGATAAGATATGATAAACATCCCAAATACGATGTTTGATTGATTTAATAATTTCAGTCGCTGGAATGCTGGGACTTCTCATACCCAAAAACTGTCAAATCGAGGCGAAAAGTAAGCAACAGAGCACACAGGAAATTGCGGAAACGAGTCACACCGACAAATCCGGCCGTGAATTTCCATCGTAGATCCTCATTGATACTAGTCATTTATCATCCTATTTCATATGTCATATCATATGTATATTTTTGTAATTGAATACTCGAATAGTTAAAGTGAAATAAAAGACGCGATAAATAACGACTTACTATCTTTTAAAAAAATTTTTTTGTCTGTTCGGCAAAAAAATATATAAACACGAGGCAGCCTTTTTTCTGCTTGTTTAAGTGAAAGGGGAAACCTGTTGATACTAATAAACGACTCGTCGTGCGGCGTCAGGCGAACTGTCGCTCGAGATACACTTGAGACATCTTTTCAACTGATTGCTCCAACGAGCATCCAATGTAATCTCGGTCCTTTAATTTTCCGGGGGGTTCGAGGGAGAAAACAGCCGATCTCAGTCGTAGTCAGTTAGTGTCGCTACTAGCTTGACGTCACGTCGCACGTTTTAAATGGTCTGTAACTGAAATGTGTTCAAGTGTGTCGAGCATCGTATCTTCGACAAATAGAGCCAACGACGAATTATTAACCGAGGCGCCTTTATCGAGTCCCTCACGACAATCCAGTGAATCGCGCCGCTCCACGACAGCTGCGCCTGTCGTTCGTCGTCTATCAGACGTTTTATCAACTAATTAGAGGAAACAAACGACTTTACCACTCATGACCGAGGAGCAAAGTACGTAGCAAATACCCACAGTGAAGCATAATTTTTTTTACCGATATCTGATTTTCTTACATTTCATTTTTATTTATTTTTTATTAAAATAGTGAAATAAAAAATAAGTTGAATTAAATAAATTATAAGTATCACATTGTCAGGGTGAAGATCGAATGTCAATACATTTTTAGAAAGTCCTGGTGTCCCAGAAGATGTCGCCCAACGTGCAGTCAACGAAACAGGTATCGTAATCAATGGCTTAAACTGTGACCCTATCGCATTGAACTTATTACCTTTTTAACTGACCCCAAGGATTCGGGAGGTTTAATCTGAAAATCATGGCAGTCTGTGCCCTGATTTACATGAACATGGGATTCGGCTACGGGAGCCTCGGTCTCGTTATTCCGGCGGCGGCGTGCGACTTCGAGATGACAAGTATCGACAAGGGTCGACTCAGCGTGTCATCATCTCTCGGTAAATTCCCATCCAATTTGTAAAATTTTGTTTACAATTTGCATTTAATTGCCGAAAATATTTAAAAAATAGTCATGTCACTTTGTAAATGACCCGACCTAAATTTGGCATTTAATTGCCAAAAATATTTAAAAAAATAGTCATATATTAATTTCGAAATGGTCAGACCTATCACGATTTTTCCAAGTGTATCCTCACTGAAATATTTCATATTTTTAATCGTTTCTTTGACTTTACTTAGGAATGGTCTGTGGCGCCTACGTCTGGGGCTGTTTGGCCGACGTGAAAGGACGTAAATACGCGCTAATCGTCGCAGTACTTCTTCACGGCGTGTTCGACTGTATTTCCGCTGTGACGCTCAATTACTGGCTGTTCACGTCAACGAAATTTTTCAGTGGCCTCGGGTGAGTTCGTCAATTCACTCAAGCAGCACATTTTTTTATATCGCATTAAAAAAAAAAAAAATTTCACTCAGCTTGAGCGGCGAGTTGGCGTTGATATTCGCGTATCTGGGAGAATTTCAACCAACGAATGTACGCGATCGGATTCTGTCCTGGATGGAAATGGCCTGGGTGGTGGGTTACACAGCTGTTCCCAGTGAGTCTGGCAAAAATTGTCACACACTCAATGACGTCACGAATGTCCGGTGTATTTTTTTTTAATTCCACTACTCCCCATTTAACCAATTATTCGCAGTTATAGGATGGATGGTCATACCCCTGGAATTCCAGTATCCAATGTGGTACTTTTCCTTTCGCTCGTGGAATTTGTTCCTGCTCATCTGCTCATTTCCCTCAATCATGATTGCCATCTGGCTGACGTTTCTCCCGGAGACACCGAAATATCTCGCCGAGAGCGAACAGTACACCGAACTTCTAAAGGTTCTCGAGACGATGTATGCGGACAACAATCAAAAGCAGCGCGTGGAGTACACGGTAATAAATAATTGCGGATAAATTAATCAGAACTGATGGTCCTAAAAAAACATCAAATTTAATAATTTAATTTACTTTAATATTTCATGTGCAGGAGAAAATATCAAAACTTGGTGACAGCACCCTCAACGAGTTGATAAGATTGGCTGGAACCACAGGTGGAGCCAGCAAAAGAACTCGAACCAGCAAAGAAATATTTTCAAGTTTCTTCACCCAAACCCTGATGCTCGTCAAGCCTCCGTATCTCAGCAGGACACTGATCGTCGTCACGGTTACAACTTGTCTGATGGGAACGTACTTTCCACTGATCATGTGGCTCCCCGAGGTGTTCAACAGATTCGCCGCATTCGAGGCTCTTTATCCCGACGAGTACGCGAGTGTCTGCACCGTTTCTGTGGCTTTGCATCACAATACTACCGACGATCTGACACCAGTTACTGTATAGTACTAAAATGTATACCTTAACATAGATGCATCAGATTTACCATTTTTGTTTATCCCAAGTTTATTTATCAGGAGAATTACAATTTATATAATAATATTATTAACGTTTAGAAAGAAAAAATAGAAGTTGAACCAGAAAACTGATGCACCTAAGCCGATTTTATCGACGCAGCGTTCCAAACTTCGTTTCATTACTGACAAAAAAAAATTGCAGTTCCAGTCGACCAGTTCACCGATCTGCGATGCAGGCGTGAACGAGGACGTTTATCTGCACACAATAATCCTGGGATTGGCGTGTTTGCCAACGGCTCTTTGGTTGCCTCTGTTCGTCGAACGTCTGGGATACGTTTTTCACCTGGGTACAAATCAAAACTTATTCGCATGGATTTGCCACGTGAAATTTGGTGTTTTATTCGACGCGTTGAAATGTCGCCTATATTCTGACTTCGCAGTGATCGGATCATTCGTATGCGGCGCGGTGATCGTCGGCCTGTTCTTCACCACGTCGTCAGTGGAGAATCTCGTGCTTTCGTGTGTATTCGAATCCGTCGCCTCGATCGCCATAACGTCCATGCTGTGCATGTTGGTCGAATTGTATCCCACGAATCTCAGGTACGCACATAAAAAAATGTAGTAACTTAGTTATTAGTAATTTCGGCTAATTTGCAATTTTCATCTTCTCGGTCGTAGCAAGCGCAACAAATTGAATATCTATATAGCTACGGGTGATAATACGTAATAAAAATAATAATTTTGGTTACTTTGCAATTTTTATGTTCTCGGTCGTAGCATGCACAACAAATTGAATATCTATATAGCTACAGGTGATAATTGGTGCACGACGATTAAATCACGACTGACTCTATTTTTGGCGAACGCAATCGCGGCTTATCGGATCCAACCGGATTGGCGATCGACGTCGTGACCGATTAAAGATCGGCGAACCGCGTGGCTCTTATTAATTCGGGAATATCCGCTACGCCGACGCCGGTGGCTCGCGCGCCGCCAAAGTCAGCGCTTATCAATCATCCTTTCCATCCTCGACGCTTGTATAACGACAGTCACGTGCTTTTCTCGGCGTGCAAACACCGCGCGCTCGTTTTTCCCTTTCCCCCCGCCGCGCGCGACGATCGGCGTATCGCGCATCGCGATAGTCATAAATTATCGTCAACTATCGCGTCATTCGCGTCGATCGTCGGCGTTGCGGATAAAAATAAATTCCTCCGCCAGGCGGGAATCTTATCTCGTTATCGATAAGGCGTGTTCCCATCACGACTTTCGGTGAGAATAAAAGATTTTGACGACAGAGCGTAAGCACATCTTTCACACGTTTACGACGTAACGAGCGTAAACACACGTTTGTGTGTGCCTATAGTGTGGCTGATTTTTTTTTTCTGTGGACAACGAAGAGACACTGACGACGCAATTTAACACGATTTTCAGAGTCATGGCTGCGGCTTTTACGACCTTTATCGGAAGACTCGGCTCCTTCCTCGGCAACGCCATGTTTGGATACCTCATCGATGACTACTGTGTCCCGCTGATTTCTTTCATCGCCGCGCAACTCTTTCGTTAGTATTTCTCAACTCAAAGCCAGTGTCCGTAAATGGGTCCTCGGATGGAGACCACATTTACTCGCTGTCGATAAAATAGTCATGCTGAAAATTTCGAATTTTATAATCACGCAAATAAGTCTTCAGGTTCGAAGAAAAATTGTAGATCTTGCCTTCAGCAACATTTTCATAAAAAAAAAATTAAGAACAAAATGCAATACCTACAATTTTTAATTATCGAATCTGCGTATTTTTTATTTTTTATTTTTATTAAGTATCAATACTAATGACCATATTTTGTGTTTTTTTGCTAATGTTTTACAGTCTCCAATTTTTATTTTCTTTTTTTTTTTTTCAGTGGGCGGATTACTCAGCCTGCTTATCCCTCGAAATTCTAAGCAACCGCAGCAACAGTAGCCAATAACTCACCGCGTCGGTAGATACGATATCACGACATGCGCTTGAGGCTAAGAGAATCTCGTGCGCGCGACTCGACGTGCGCTCGGTGCGGCTCCTCCGTGCCCTTGACATTTTCTCTCCGACGCTCCGGTACCGGTAATTCCACGCGGCAGAAGCGAGAAAACAAGTAGGAAGCGTATCGAACCACAGCATCGAAGTTCGGCGACTATTCTTTTTTTTTCACGCGTTAAACAAATTTAGACAAATTTTTGCCGAGCCGATCTCTTCCCAATCGCTGCAACGACCAAAAATGTTATTTATCATTATTATTATTATAAACGTTGATTAAGATTATCGATACTATCGAAAAAAAAAAAAAACAATTCGATGCAGACTGCAGATGACGATATCATAAAGTGACCATTTTTATTATTTTACGACGATCGTTTTATTGTCCCTGTGAATCCCCGTTTCGCCGACTTGTAATCCCCGTGTTTTGGTCAATTTTTAATTGTTGAAAATTCTGGTAGACGGTTTTTTGTCATCGCCTGCAATAAACTTTCTTTTTTTATTGCCGTAGATAAAAACGGGGAGACGTTTGCGAGGTCATAAATTACGCCCAGCACTTCGTCGTAATACCCGCGTCGCGCTCTCGAGGAAGTCTAATTTTGTCTTTCCTTTTGCTTTGCATCGCGGAAGAATTGCAATTTACTTGGAAAGAAATGCGAGACTGAGGGGGTTAAGAAGTTTATCGGTCATCGCGACTCTCGGCAAATAAAATAATCTGTGTTTAGGGATCTGGGAACATTTTTCATTCACGGAACCACCATATAAGTGTAAAACAGAAATCTCAATGTTCACCTCGTAGGCCAATTGTCCTAACGATCGGACGTGTCCTATAACAGTCGGATGTGTCCTATAGCAGTCCAGACAGGTCCCATAATCGTCGGAAATGTCCCATAACGATCGGAACAGGTCCCAAAACGGCCTAGACAGGTCCCATAACCGTCGGGACAGGTCCCATAAAAATCGGGCATGTCCCATAACGATCGGACAAGTGGACCATAACGGTCCGGACAAGTCCTAAAACGGTCGGGCATGTCCCAGAATGGTCAGACAGGTCCCATAACGGTCGGGACATGTCCCATAACGGTCGAACCTCCCTCGGCGCTTCATTATATCCCGGCGCTTCATAGCCAGTGCGGCACTTGAACTTGAAAGCATCGACGATACAATTGATTGCAGCAACATCGAAACTTTCACCACTCTCGTTGCCACGCACCGGTCGAACGACCGCGAGCAGCGGCGAACGTGAATTGCTTCCCGAGGCGTCGAAGGAAGATGAATAAAGCGCGATGAATTGGCGCGAGCTTCGCGAGTGGCTATGTATAGCATTATGTCCGCCGATGCATTTATGTACCTAGATGTGGGACGGCGAAGCTCGGGCGTCGGTAGACGCGAGGAGAGTTGGCGACCCTCGTGTCAGAAGTTGGACCAATAATAGTTCTTCTTACCCTTGGTGTCGCCGTCTAATTAAGGCACACCTAGTGGGCCTCGGGCGCAGCAGCCTTATTTCCTGTCATTGTCCCATATTCGCGATGGGCTATACCAGATGATTAGCGCCGGATAAGCTGCGCGCAGTTCGCGACCCGGTAATAAACAATTTCCGCACGAGTGTCAATCGATTGGAGTAAAACTTTCATTCAAAAAATAAAATAAAATAAAATTCGCAGTAATAATAATAATGGCAATGGCAATGAAAATAGACGTCGAGCTATCGAAATCGCGAGTTTGGTGATTGCGTGTGTTTGCATTCGTCGTGCTGGTTCCTGCAAAATTGCATCGTCGGATCGACATCGAAGAGTTCATAAATAACCTTCATGCGTACTCACAGTACGTACTAATTTTCTTATTTTATTTTATTTAGAAGAATTAATTTTGTGAATTTTGTCAAATTAAGGAACAGGTCATTCTACTGCAGAGATGAGAGTTTTTTCGAATGAAAAACTATTTTCAATGCCTTTTGGCTACACCTTTTTAATCGATTAATTTAAAAATCCAGGACTGCCACGATTTCTCTGAGTTAAAATTATTTGTTGCTCCCAAATCGACAAATAATTCATTTTTTTAATGTTGAAATGCTTCTTCGTTCGAGTAGTATCATCCCTGTTCCGGTCAGACGTCGCTGCATTTTCATTTTGAGAAGGAAAACTTTAACGAACGATAAGCAAAAAAAGCCGCATCCATATTCGTAGTTCACTGGACAGGACAATGTTAATTATATTGGCCGCTTCGTGATACCGGTGATACCAAATAGACAAGTCGAGTGGTGACGTGAGAATGTATTGGGTGTTCAACAGGTAGTCGAGTGTTTCAGGTTTGCAGGGAAGTTTAGAGCCGGGTTTCTGTGAACAATACAAATGTAACGCGCACGTAATTATACTTGTTAAAACAATTTACCTAATTACGGATTCAAATGAGGTGACTGCGCTTCACTTCTTCGATTCGAATTCCGTCGACGAGGCTTCAGTCGACTCCACCGAGAGTCTTGCGTGTCCGGAAAGTCGACTTTTTGTCTTAATGCTACGCTCAAAGAATTCATGGTAATCCTGGCGACGATAAAGTGACTATTAAGTGTTAATCCATGCACCTGTTTTAATTATAATCACATTGTGTTACATTGTTACCGTCTACTTCATTCAATCGTGATCACTGCTGCATTAACGGTGCATACTAAATTAGTTTTTTGAATTAAGTATAAAAATAAACAATGCAATAGTCAATTTCATGTTAAAATAATCGCATGGACTAACAATTAACAGTTGTCACTTTATGATTAAAAAAGCTACCCCTAGTTAAATGTAGAATCAAGTAATTTTTGTACATCTGACAACATTTATCATCTCATAATCTTCAGTTGCAGTTGCATCAACTTTATTGCCGTTGAAAGATTTTTTCGTTCTACAAGTAGAAAATTTGTTGGGTGGACCAGGAAACCGTTTTTTTATTATCAATTTTTTTTGAGTGACTCCTTAATCTCTTTGTGTCTATATCTCCGGTGTGACAATTATTCAGTGTGGGATCTAAGTGTTTCGTGGACCCGTCGTGACTACCTTACGGACATCGCGGGATAGTTGGAGCCTTTTTTCGACGTCCGATAAGCCCTCGGAAGTTTCCAGAGAAATTACGAAATATCAATCCGGTTACGTCCAGTTAATTCCACCTGCGTCGTACGTCAAGCGACAAACAACCCGTCGGGCTGTCTGCCGCGCAGTCCGATCTCTCGAAACGATTTGGGTCTTGAGCATCTGCCAACAGTGGCCCAACGCGCCCGTATATCGTTCGACACGTGCTCGACGTTTTTTTTCCTTCTTATTTTTCCTCCAAGTATAATGAAATTTTGGCGCGTGAAGTTACAAATAGAAACACAAAGGTCATTGAGTATGGCACAATCTTGGTCGATCGAGACGGTGAAATAAAAAATGTATAATGATTTACGGGCTTATCGCAAAAGCGGGCCGTCAACTCGAGATCCCATCGCCTTGGCCGATAAAGTCTAAAGTGTATCGTCGAAATACCGATTTATGACAGTGGCAACGGAATCGATCACTATCGGGCGTCAATTCAGTCGGCTGAATCCACTTCCCGCGAATTCGGCCAATATTTGTGTCGGTCGTCGACCAACCCCCGACATTGTTGCTTCATTGATGATTCACGACGACGTTAGACAACTTTGAATTCTCATTTCCGCGGGGGGAAAGTGATAAACAAGACCCGGCGGTTACGTAGTACGTGGCGCCGGCGTCTGAACGTCAATATCTCGTTAAACACAAATGCTGTTGCGATCTTAATGGACTCCGAGTTGCGAATTAGCAGTGATTGTGGCATCATCGCGATTTTAACGCCAGGAGAATTGGGCAATCAAGAAAAGTAATGAGTATGTATGACGTCTTTTATGGGATTCTAAAATGACAGCTCATTGACGACGTCAGGATAGAATAATAGATCCAAATTCCAGAACAGTCTAGGTAAAACCGGTCAACCCAATAACACGTACAGTTTTATTCCACGGACCGGGTTTATTTTTTTCATCGTCTGTTTGTCCCAGGTTCGATGCTATCAGTGCATTACTTAGTAGGAAAAAAATCTCGATGATGGCTCGATAAGCCATGTGCGTTTGACCAAAGCGAAAGCACCTGGTACTGCAGACCTGGTACCAGGTCCACTTCCAGGCGTTTCGGTTGGTAAACACACCATTTAGGGGACTGAAGAATATTTGTTCGGCCAAACCAGTCAAATCCTGGAAATCAAGCTGTTCGGAACAGTCATTCAGATGATAGATCCAACTACCTTGATCGCCTGTAGCCAGTTTGACATCATTTGACTACGCCTAGAACGTAGTAGAATTTTCTCTAAACCTCCTCTTACAATAAAGAGACGCATCTCAACGTTACTGATCTTCCTCCAAGTTTTCAAATACGAATGACCAACTAATTAGCTTTGGAAGGAGTTTATTAAGCGCCCTATTACGCAATCACTGAGTGATCATCCGCTGACTACGTTGACGTATCTTCTACATATCCCACCACACCTTTCGCGTCAGCACAATCAGCACATACAACCATTTCACGCAATGTTGTTTGTTGCGTGATACTGTTTCGATACGTTGAGCAACATGTGTATGAACCATCATCGTAATACACACCTCGTGGTGAAGCGTCGTCATCGTTTGGGATTTGTACACATCTGACGTTGCTCTTGCCATGGTCGCGGACAATATCATCGCTGGCAGCGAGATTGATAGGCGGAAGACTGGTCGATAAGGACATTAGAGATGCTCGTACGATTGCGGAGATAGCAGCGAGTCGACGGCAGATGCGTTTGATATTGTATATGGCGTCGGCTGTTTATGGGCAACACGTCAGGTAGCCGAGATAACGCCAGGATTACCGGCGCGTCATCGACTATGGTATACATTAATTACCGGAGATTCGTCGTGATTTATATTTTCCCCACTTGAGATTTAAGGCGCGACCGTGTTGTTTTCACTCTTCGTCGCGGAAATCCGTGAAAAACAACGTCTGAATTACGCGAAATCGCAGAACGACCGCTGCAATCAGTGACAAATGAAAATTACTCTGTACTTTTTACTAATTTTTATTTTTTGTTTGGGAAGATTGGGCTGTCTTATTTTAGGGCCTCATTGTGACATATTGGGTGGTCATAGGACACACCATCTATTATTAGGCTTTGACAATCAGTTTAGGTTACCATCTTGAATAAACATAATCACAGTGATCATTTTTCTGAAAAGAAAAAAATAACACACTCCATATCCAAGTGGACTGACTCCATATCCACCTCCATCTAGGACTGTCAAAAATATTTGCGCGCAACGATGTGCAAAACAATTTCAGCTGTTTACAAAAATCAGTTGCAAGCAACTAATCGAGATCCACTCGTCGCTGATTTTATTTACACCTGTCGTGTTTTTTTCTCGAGGAGAAATTCGATTACGGGGATGAGACAATGCGGCAGACAAAAGATGCGATAGACCAGGAGGACGTGAATGGCCAAATTTGGTATTTATCTTATCGCATCGAGAGCCCGGACGACGTCGGTTATCAGGGTATAAGAGGACCGGTCGCTGGTCGCACCTCCGAATAACTTATAACTTGAGATTAAGTGAGAGGACGTCGAGTGAAGATCCGAATCGAGCTGCCGTATCAAAAGGCAATTAATTCATATATCAGTGTAGTTTGTGCAACGACGTCGAGAGAGCTCGCTCGACGTAGGGAAATGTCTGTAAGGGATCGCGCGAGTAACACACTTCGTCGTCGCGGCGCGATAAAGGCAAAGGGGATCACGAGATCTGATAGCCGAGTCACTCGCAAATGAGGCGAGAGCGGGATTAATATTTTTCCCGTCGCGAAAACAAAAGTCACGAACGCAATCACGAAACCGGCATTGTTCTATCGCAGCCAGAAGAAACTCGTTGCAGCGTGAACTGCCGTTAATTTTTTCGCCGAAGTCGCATCGACGAACGTCCACGACGCTTCAGCATCATTTTGACGACACCGATTATTCATCTATCACGGAGCAATACGGAAAATCATCGCACGGTCATGGGTACGATCGTTGTTCGATTTTTATTATTATTATTATTGCCACTATTATGGTTAAAATTACACTCAGAGAAATCGTGGGTCTAGCAACTATTGAGGGATGACTATTTATTATTTTTGGATATTTTGCCATCAACATTAAAAAAAAATTATCTTATCGGATAGTCACATCGGGTTTTAGTCGATTAATAGTTGCCACTTTAGCTGCCGAGCATGATTTCTTTGAGTATTATTATTATATATTTTTTTATATCAGTGAAACTAAATTTCTTTTTTTCGTAAAATTTCAGGGCTCGACTTCCTCGCAGACGGAAGTGCCGACTTCGAGCATGCCATCACCGTTACAGGTAAGGATAACCGGACTCTACACTCTGGGATTTATTTGGTTGAGGACTCCTTCAATTTTCAAGTATCGTGCGCGTTTTCGACTGGCGATTAAGAGTCTATGAAATTTTGTGCAGGAAAACGTGAAAGTGCAAAAGTGAAAAACCTACGTTATCCAATTAGTTGTGCTAATCAACGAAACTGTTTTAAACGACACTACTAATTAAGTGAATCAGTCTGCCAATTCTATTTCTATTCGAGTAGTGCTGTGAACTCCAACCTGTGTTCTACAAAGCATTGAGCAATTTTTGTCTATACGATTATTGACTATATTAGCTATTTACAAATTACTGACCATTTAAAATACAGACCATTCTCGATCATTCCACGCAGTGATAAGTGACTTGGCGAAAGATGCATTGTACCTTGATTTGTCAAAACTGATAAAACATCCATGCCATTCGACGTCTGGCAAAAACATTGGATTATTTTTAGCTTAAAAAATTCCGATGCCTAAATGAGTCATCTTGAATTGGACTTCGAGAGTTCGTTTTCCATGCAGATCGCCTGTGACTCATAAGCACAAACGATAACAATTTCAACAGTTTTTCCTCCACAACGCGCTGCAGTTAAACATGACTGACGATAGGGTTGCAATAATTACAGGCTGTAATTACAGTGTTTACATAAAATACTGAAAGATACTATTTTTCGACTAAAATGTTGATGATCAGAAAATACTAAATTAATTTTATTTCCGGCACAACTATCGGGAAATTACATAACTGACCTCCAATGTAAAAAAATCACAGTTCCCATGTACTTACCTCGTGCTGATTCCACAGGTTTCGGCAAATTCCACTACATGCTCCTCGCGGTATGTGGACTTATCTACATGGACACCGCGATCGGCGTTACGATAATATCGTTCGTCTTGCCGGCGGCCGCTTGCGATTTGGAAATGGATTCGACCTCAAAAGGGTGGTTGACGGCGTCACCTATGCTGGGTAAGCTCATCGGCGTTTAATAAGGAAATTTCAGTACCTAGCCCAAGACTTCGTTGATACACTCGAAAAAATCGTGGTAGTCTTTGTAACTATAATACAACGACTGTTAATTTTCTGGTCCATGTGACTATTACTGTTGCGATAAAATATAGATAACACGTTATAATGTCAGATATTTTCTTCTGTGTGCCAGGACTAATTCGGGTATCACAAAAAACGTAGTTGGGTAATAATAAAAGCGTAAACAAGTGGTGAGGTAATCGTGTTAGAGTAAACAATCATCCACGTGTGATGGATGCTCACCAATAAATTGTTATTGGCCGCACGGTGCGAGGGTAAAATACAGCTGTATCCGGTCGTAATCTCCGTGACCCAGAGCGAGCGAATGGATATCGATTGTAGCAGGTAGAGTCACAATTACGGCGTTGGGAAGCGGGGGGCAGCCATACAACACTTGCTATTACAGAATTCAAAGCAGTTTGGCTTCCTTTGGCCGAGAACTTTTGCACCGTCTATAATGCAACGGGCTGATAAATCGTCAGTAAACAACGAAAGTCTCCCTTCCATACCTTGCGTTTTTTGCGGATTTTTTTTTTTAATTCGAGGAGAAAAACGCGAAAAATGATTTTTAACTTATTTTGAAATGTTGTGGCTTCACAAAAATCGATTCAATTTTTCTTTGGATACATGGAATCTGAATTTTCTTTTCGCATTAGAAAGAAAACCCCTCAACGTAGAGAATTCATACATTTTTTTAAGTGGAACCTTCAAAAATCGCACATTTTTCCAAGCAATATCGTTGGATATTTTCAGGAATGGTCATCGGATCTTACATCTGGGGTTGCCTGGCTGATACCAAAGGCCGCAAGGTCGTTCTCATAGCGACACTCCTGATGGATGGACTTGTGGGCATCGCCTCCTCTTTTGTCCAGTACTTTTGGATCTTTTTGATCTTCCGATTCTTCAACGGCTTCGCGTAAGTTGACAACATATGTATATTCCCATTGGAGACACTACGTTAGATCCATTTGTTAACCCTTTGAAGATCAAGAAAAATTTATCAATTAAAACTGTTGATATTAACAACAAAAAAAACTATTCTGTTGACCTGCGACAGTGTTACGGGCGCAATGGGCATCTGCTTTCCCTATCTGGGCGAATTTCAGCCAACCAAGTATCGCGAGAAAATTTTGTGCTGGATGGAGATGTTCTGGACCATCGGCGTAATTGTTCTTCCTCGTAAGTTTCAATGTTTTAATTTTTTATTTTATTTTTATTTTTCACTAATGAACGACCTTCAATATAAACCACATTTCAATCTACAGTCATTGCCTGGCTGATCGTTCCACTCGACTTCATCTACCAATCCGAGACGTTTTACTTCAAATCGTGGAATCTCTTCGTCGCCCTTTGCGCTCTGCCGTCTCTGATGTTGTCACTCTGGCTCTTCGCCTTTCCCGAGAGTCCGAAATTTCTCCTCGAGTGCGGCGAGACAGACGAGGCGCTCGAGGTGTTCAAGTGGATCTACGCCCAGAACACGGGCAAAGATCCCGAAACATATCCGGTATGTTTAATTATTATTTTCAAATCTTTTATACAAAAGTCCAATATTCTTGCTTGTTGTCGAATCCATGTCCAGATCGCGTGCTGATTTCCAAATGCTTTACAGGTGAAGTCACTGCAGGAGAAGCCTAATCCCAAGGACAAGAGCACGAGGTCCCTAAAGCTTCACAAGAGAAAGGATCTGAAAGTTTTGTGCACCGAAGTTTGGGATCTCACTAGAGCTCTGTGCAGGCCTCCTTACCTTCGCAATACTCTCCTCGCGTGCGCCATTCAGTTCGGCCTGACGAGCAGTTACTACACCCTCATGGTTTGGTTTCCAGAGCTCTTCACCAGGTACATAGCAGTTTTTTACAACAACGCATTTTTTTTTAAATAAATATATCTATTAGTTTGCACTTACAATTCGTAATAAATCCTAACACGGATGTTGGTTTTTTAACCAGGTTTGAGGATTTTGAGATTGAGCATCCAGGCGAAAGTACCTCAGTCTGCATCGTCTCGGCTCTGTCCGAAAATACAACGAGTCTGGAAAACGCGACCGCTTGCGTTACCAACATAGCGGAATCGGTCTATCTACACACAGTCTACATCGGTTTGGCTTGTATTCCAGGCTCCATCATCCTTCCACTCTTCATTCACAAAGTCGGCGCCAAAGTCTTCCTAAGTAAGTTAGCTGTGCGACTCTTTAATTTATTACTGACTTCCGGTCTTGGCTTGACTAAATTAATTAATTGAATTTTCGCCTCGCAGTTGTCTCCCTGGTGATCGCCGGTGCCGTTACCGTGGGCTTCTATTTTGTGATAAACGCCACCCAAAATCTAGTTTTGTCTTGCATCTTCGAGGCACTCACGTCCCTCGGCATCTCCCTGGTTTACTGCGTCATCGTGGACATGTTCCCCACGAATTTAAGGTACTGCATAATTCGTAGAAAAAAAAAGAAATAAATAACTGAGATTTTTTTATTTTTAAATAAAATGTAATTCTCGAAATCCTAGGAAAAACTTATTTTAACTTATTATGTATTTATGGTTTTACAGAGTCATGGCTGCGGCGCTATCGCTCACAATGGGCCGTCTGGGCGCTCTGGTTGGCAATCTCGTCTTCGGCTACCTCATTGACCTCGCATGTGTGGTGCCGGTTATCTTGTTCGCAGCTTTTCTCTTTGGTGAGCTTTTCCCTCGACGTTAATTACAATATTTACGACGAGCCTGATTGGCTCAACCGTTTTCGACAAATACACTCAACTGTTGATCCCCTTAACGACGTGACACGTTGATAAGCCATACGAGTCATTTTTCACACCTGAGTTCGCTCCACGTGAGGAATCAATGTCAAAAGTCGCGTAAAAATCACGTTTTCGTTTTCAAATAAATTCAAAGCAAACATTTCGGTATGCTCAACTGTGGTTGATACCATTAGAAATATTTCTAGAACCTCATTTGCAAATATTTATTGTCAAAAAACACCCGAGGCTATTCGTAGTAAATTACACATTGAAACATTGGCGTAGTTATATTTTTGTTATAAAAATTTGTGTTCTGTGTTTCAGCGTGCGGGCTACTCTCGTTCTTCCTCCCACAAACAGGAAAGGAGACACTGGATTGAAAAATTGAAAATTAAAGATTGACTCACGTACGATCGTCCGATGAATTATCGCTGACTAATGTGTAGATCTCATGAGTACCTGCAGGCAAGAAGGTCTCGAGGATGATGTCCCTCGTCGATGGTGTTTTTATCTTCCTAAAAAAAAACCCGCGAACGTTCGTCGGCTCAGCTTATTAAATTTTACACTAGACATACGATCGACTAATATGCGACAAGTAAGCACTTGTATGTAAATATGTATTTATTCGCTATGACTATAATTTTCTACGAATTATGGACACGCGTGTCTGAATATTTATCGTTATTTTATTTTGTTTTTAATTTTAACGTCTATGATAATTAGTTATTTATCTTTCATAAACGTCTCGCGATCCCTCTGTCTATCTCTCTCTATCTCTCTATCTCAACTTTACACGAGTATTACCTTTCTATTGTACGTAGACTCAATTTAGCGCGTAGGACAAGAACTATTTTGTAAAAATAGGATTATTATTTTACGGATATATTTTAGATAGGATGTTGTATACGAAACTCGGAAGGAACCAATGTAAATACATATCATTGGGTAATACAGTAATTTATCCACAACTCATTCGAATTTATTTATTTCCTAGATTCGGGGGGTTCACAGCTATTCTGCTATTCTGGCTACGAGTGTAACATTAGCGATATCTGTGACACTTGCGCACACCCGGCGAGATGTTCACTGGACTGGAAATTATATCTAGCCTTGTTCCTCTTATGGTTCCTCAATTCACGAATAGTAACACTCACCACAGTCTTTTATCTACAAGTGACCAAAGATTTAGTATAAAAAGGTGGATCAATGCTTTTTCAGCTTAGTTAATTTGCGATAGTAACCCGCAACGTTCGTCTGCATCGCAGTTAGTTGCACGAACTTTACAAACTTAACTGAATAGTGTGAGTGAAGACAAGACTTAGCAAACATTAATATCTGCATGCTAAGATCTGCCAGTGTTATGTGATTTTTTCTCGACCCAACATCGTTTCAAAAGTTCATCGGCAGTTCAACGACGGGGTTTCCGTCCCCGTGGTAAAAGGCTAACGCCTTGATCACGAATCAAAACTAATTTTTCTTCGGTTGGTTAAGACGTAACAACAGTCTATGAAAAAAAATATACCTTAGCTTTGAATTCACCCACACAACAAAAATCCAAAATTCCTACTAAAATATACGTCGTTTTTCCAAAAGTTTTCGACGGTAAAATCCTCACTGTCTTAAATTAAGGTGTCATCGACAAGTTTACATCAATAATGACGCATAGGAATACCGAGAACTCTTTTAAGAGGCATTTTACATATTCACCATATGGATAAAATCAACTCGATGCCTCGACAATTGAAGAGGCCACCGGGCCAACGAGGAAAATCAATCTAACCAGCTTACAATAGATCAAACAGGCTACACAGAATGCATGACGAATCCCAAAGGCAGTATGCAAAATTATCAACGAGACGCGCGTTGGACGTTGCAACCGGTAAACACTATAACCACATAATTGGACAGAGGATGTCTGCAAGTGTGGACGATAGGAGGGAGACCATCAGGGGCCGATTGGATCAGGAATACCGGCAACTGTTATCCTAACATTATTCGCAGTACCGTTGCGGACTTGTCTGAGACAAGCCTCTTTCTTGAAAAACTTTTCGTCGCGCAATTATTGCTGCGCAGTAAACTAATAATTTTACACAAGTGAATCGCGTTACAATGGGTGAGTTGAAGGAAATAAAGAAAATATAGTTACAAAAGGATATTTCATTTCATTGAGATGTGTTTCCTTGTTTCATTTATTAATGGACATCAGTTGCCACAATTGAGGATGTTCGAACGACGGACGAAAGCGACGTCGAAAACGCTGTCAAAGAAACGGGTATGTTTTTAATTACATTAAACTAGTCCACGTTTGATGCAATGGCAAAATGACATTGGAGGGATTTTCGGTTGAATCTAGGATTTGGAAAGTTCAATATAAAAGTGGCAATTCTCTGCGGTCTCATCTACATGAACACGGGTCTCAGCATCAGTAGCGTAAGTTTTATACTTCCGTCCGCAGCCTGTGATCTTCAGTTGAGCACCATAGACAAAGGACGAATCAGCTCGACTGTTCTGCTGGGTTAGTTGAAGTACTCTTCCTACATTTTATATCAAGTAATCACTCTACAATCCAGGGATTGTATTTTTAACGTCACCCCCATTCCCCAACACCTTTTTGCAAATAATTGAATTTCATTGATAAAAAAAACTTGACAACTTGAATTGATCCAGGTATGGTCCTTGGCTCATACTTCTGGGGCTGCTTAGCGGAGGTTCAGGGCCGCAAAGCAGGTCTATTACTGGCGCTTTTTTCCTACGCCCTGCTGGAAATAATTTCCTCGTTCGTGTCAATTTATTGGCTGTTTCTGTTGCTCAAGTTTTTCAGCGGATGGACGTGAGTACAGATATTAACACGTTGATAACATGTTGATTCACAGAATCGCTAAACACCACCATTCGTAGTCCACGTCGCCATCTAATGAACACGTATTTTGCATCAATTATAACCCGCAGAATCAACGGACAGAGCGTAATAGTCTTCACGTATCTGGGGGAATTCCAATCCAACGAGTTTCGCGATAGGATTTTGTCCTGGATGGAAATGGCCTGGACGATAGGACTGATTGTCCTGCCACGTGAGACATTTATTTTTTAATTAATTGATATCATTCCTGATCTGGACCGTTTATTGATTCAACATTTGTTCAGCGCATAAATAATTTGTTCAGCTTATAAATAATGATTCCAGTCGTTGCTTGGGGCCTGATCCCCATCGAAGTCGGCTACGTGTCGGATTACTTTGTCTTTCGATCCTGGAATCTCTTCATAGTCGTGTGCGCCATTCCGTCTCTGCTCCTCGGACTATGGCTTCTCTTCTTTCCCGAGACGCCAAAGCATCTGGCCGAGAGCAAACAACACTATAAACTCGCTCAAGTACTCGAGGTCATGCACTCTGAGAATACCGGGGGAACGTTCGACGAGTATCTCGTGAGTCCACGATAGTAATAAAGCCGTGTTTATGGACTTTAAATCATCGGAAGTCTGGCATCTATGGCAGATTCGTATGAAAATTAATTTTCGATGGTTTTTGCAGTCGCAAATCACGCATACTAATTTTATATCCACTCTATTACAACCATAAAAGCACTACCAACTTTTTTCCGGCAATTAAAAAAAAATCGGCGTGTCTGATGTCAGAGTTCTTAAAACAATTGAAACAGCTTCTTGTGGATTCCAGGACAAACTGAGCAAAAATGGTCATGACCGATTGCGGCTGACGCTGACCTTAGCGAGAGGTCAGCTCGATGGAAAAGTCGTAGACGTTGAGAGAGAAATGCTTCCTGCTGTACCGACCCTGTCGAAGAGCCAGTTGGTATGGAAGATCTTGCGCTCGATCTGCACGCAAACGATAAGACTGTGGAAGCCACCGTATCTTCGGACCACCTTTCTCTCCTGTGGCCTCTTGTATTGCCTCTGCTCGTCCTACTACGCTCTGGTCCTGTGGTTTCCCGAGGTTTTCCAGAGATTTGCAGCTTTCGAGAAGAGTATGCCCGATGAGACGACGAGCGTGTGCAAAGTGTCGTCGTTCAACCGGACGGTTCGATTTTTTTATCAATTCTAGCTTACTAGTCATTCCATTGGCGAAACTACGTTTCCTTTCTTTTACCAAAATAATTTATTTTGCAATAAATATTTTTGCAGGCGATCGATGCCAATGAGCTAATGCTCGATTGTCCGAGCAAAATCGAAAACGACGTCTTCATACAGGCCATCATTCTCGGCTTGGCTTGTCTGCCGGTTGGCGTCATTTTGCCGCTGTTCGTCGACAAGTTGGGATACAAATTTTTTCTAGGTAAGCAACAATTTTCAGTCAATCGATCACAACTTTCGAAACCCTAATATTTATTGTTTATTTTTTTTTCGCAGTGTTCTCCACCGCAGCAGCTTCAGGCGTCACCATTGGCTTGTTCTTCGTTCAGTCGGCTACGCAGAATCTCATACTTTCCTGCATCTTCGAGGCTTTTTCATCCGTCTGCTTGAGCGCCATACTGAGTGTCATGGTGGACCTGTTCCCGACGGAACTACGGTACATTTTTTATTTCTTCTGAGATCTTGCAACGATACCTAAGGGTTTGCAAATGTCATCAATGATCATCCTTTGTATCCTAGGGTCATGGCTGCATCTGTGAGCATCGTATGCGGCAGACTCGGTGCCCTCATAGGCAACACCCTCTTTGGCTATCTTATCGACAACTATTGCATTTCCCTTATCGCTATCATTGCTGCTCAACTTTGTCGTAAGTACATTAACCTTCTACAATGGCCTGCATAAAAAACAAGTCTGCGTTTTACTGTTTATATTGATAGACTATACAACGGATTCCTTTTTTTGCAGTGGCGACAGTGATGAGCCTCCTGATCCCCGCAAAATCCAGCGCACATGGAAGCTGATTGCACCCGCAAAGAATTGTAATAACAATAAAATTCTTTTTACCAAAACTGAAATTAGTCAACGCTGTTTTTTTCGTGATCAGCCAAAGGCAGATCCTAATGAACTGAATGGTTTGCATGCCGTTTGGTATAACGTAGTCTCCTATAATCTTGACAGGATCAGTTTATCTTCTGAGTTGGCCGATTATGAGTGATAATTACTTTTAATTTATCCTCGGTCCTTATTTTTTCCTATGTAAACCTTCATCTTAATGATGTACATAGGAAAAATTGCTCACATAGGAAAAGTTCACAGAGTGCTCACTTTACGATGATGACCAATAATTATTACGCAAACAGCATCACTTCCGGTGCAGAACTGAATTATCAGTTGTTTTATTTTTAATTTTTATTTTAGATCCTACAACCAAAGACAAGGTCAAGCACTGATACTGTTTTCACTAGTGCATCATTATCAGAAAAAGGTGTGCGGTCTCAACATAAATAAGAAAAACGAGCCTGTTTTAGTCGTAAATCTAGTAATGGCTGAGCCTCTGACATAGTTGTTATTGTGTCCAAGACATTACGCATTGCGTATAAGTATGCGCACTAAAATATTTCGCTCGGAATGTAGTCCAAGTTGGCGACTCGAGCGTTGAAATCACCTGCGATGACAACCGTGGCATCTGAATCATGTGCTGCTGCACCGTCCAGATCAACCGAACGGAATAAGTGAAAAATAAGAAATAAATTCACAAGCGATTAAAATTGAAAGAACTAGGCTTTCCTCTACTAGTGTGAGTCTGCATACTATTTATATTTGAATAGCTAAAGGGTTGTCTTTCAAAGGACGAAAAATGAAAAAGGGTTACACGATGTTCGATGACAGCTTTTGATGTCATCGAAGGAACGCGCTGGTCATTATCACGCTTTCAAGGGTGTTCTTTCGATTCATCAAATGCGCTGCAAATGCATTAATTGACTACATTGTGAACGTGTAAAAATGCGTCATCTGCTGGTGCGTAAATATGCGACATATAACCACAATCGCAACCGGGAATCACAATTATCATAATTCAACGGCGGATCTCTTCGAGAGGGGATGATCCATAGCAGTGGGATCTAGAGTCGTCTGGATCACAAGAATTGGCAGTATTGTCGCAGACTTTTGTACGAGGGGGTTCAAGTCTCTCTTGATGTTATCAGTTACAGAAATATTGCCATATTCTAATAAACTGTTAATCACGGTTGCATGATGGGTAAGTCAAATGCTATGAATATAATACAGTTCCCAGAAAAATTTATAATATTCGCAATAAATATATTTTTAATAAATAAGAATAGTAGTTTTTGGTCACCATCCATTGATTCCTTCATTAGGGATGTTTTTTTGTTTATTTTTTATTGAAGACATTTTTTTGACACTATGCAGTAATTCTTACGACTGAGGACGTCCGATCAACGGACGAGAGCGACGTCGAAAATGCAGTCAAGCAAACGGGTACGTCAAATTTTGTCGAACTAGTCACGCGATACGCGACGTTGAAATAATTTGAAACTTTTTTGTGAATTTAGGATTTGGAAAGTTTAATATAAAGGTAACAATTCTCTGCGGTCTTATTTACCTGAACACTGGCCTTAGCATCGGTAGCGTGAGCTTCATACTCCCGTCTGCCGCTTGTGATCTTCAACTTAGCACTATAGACAAAGGACGAATCAGCTCCACTGCTCTGCTGGGTTTGTTGGAGTTTTTTTTAGAAAAGTGGTGATTTTTATGATAATTGTAAAAACTATCGCTCGCAATATTCGTAATGTGAAAAAAATAAATAAAACAAGAACATTATTTTTTATTATATTTATTAAAAAAATGAAATTTTTAACAACTCAACTTATTCTCAAGGTATGGTCCTTGGCTCGTACTTCTGGGGCTGCCTCGCGGAGGTTCAGGGTCGAAGAATCGGCCTCCTACTGGCGCTTTTCACTTACGCTCTTATGGAAATAATTTCGTCATTCGTGTCGACTTTCTGGATATTCCTGCTATTCAAGTTTTTCAGCGGATGGGCGTGAGTAGAACACTAATAACATTTATTCTTCGTGGAATCGCTTGACGCCAATTCGCATTCAGGATCGTCCGTAACGAAGATAATGTATTTTATTCGCATCGATCATAAACACGTAGAATCAACGGACAGAGCGTGATAGTCTTCACGTACCTCGGTGAATTCCAGCCCAACGAGTTCCGCGACCGAGTCCTGTCCTGGATGGAAATGGCCTGGACTTCGGGCCTGATCCTTCTGCCACGTATGACACATTTTTATTTATTGACATTTAATTATCTGGGCTGTTTTAAGGTAATCAGTTGGGGATCCATTTCTGTTTTTCACAGAAACCGAAAAATAAAAATAAAAAAATGACCGACCTTAAAGTACAATGTACGAAGTGTCTTGACTTTCCTTTTTTTTCAGTCATCGCTTGGGGCCTGATACCCATAGAAATCGCCTACGTTTCGAATTACTTCGTATTTCGATCTTGGAATCTCTTCATCATCGTGTGCGCCATTCCATCCCTTCTCCTTGGTATCTGGCTGCTCTTCTTTCCGGAGACTCCTAAGCATCTGGCGGAGAGCAAGCAATACTACGAACTGTCCCGAGTGCTGGAAATTATGCACACTCAGAACTCCGGCGGATCTTTCGACGAATATCTCGTGAGTATCACGATAACAACGAAACGCTTGTGGATTAACCCACGCAAAAATTAGGCAAATCCAAAGTTTTCTTTTATCTTCCAAATAAAATTATAATAAAATAAAATGATGTAAAACATTTGGAAAATTATTTTCAGTATATTCGAATATTTTTTATTGCGAATTTCAGGACAAATTGATAAAAAATGGCCACGACCGATTGCGACTGAAGCTGACGACGGCGAGAGCGATAAACGACGGCAAAATTCCGGAAAATGGTCACGACGTTCTTCCCGATGGGTCGTCTTCGTCTATGTCAAAGGGTCAACTGGTATGGAAAATCCTGCGCTCGATTTGCACTCAAACCGTCAGCCTGTGGAAACCGCCGTATCTTCGAAGCACCATCATCACTTGTGGACTCTTTTATTGCATCGGCTCGTCTTACTACGCTCTGATGCTCTGGTTTCCTGAGCTTTTCCAGCGTTTCGCAGCGTTCGAGAAGATCCAGCCCAACGAGACTGCGAGTGTTTGCACTGTGTCGTCCCTCAACCAGACGGTTCGTCCTTATCAACTAATACCTTCTTATTTATTTCCCAAAATTCGATCAATCAAACCCACTCAAATCAAACAAATGAATCGTTCAACAGGCAAACAAATTTACTAGCATTTATTTTATTTTTTTGCAGTTTATCGATTTGGTTGATCAGACCATCGAATGTCCGAGTTCAGTTGAAAGGAACGTTTTCATCCAAGCCCTGATTCTGGGTTTGGCTTGTCTTCCGGTTGGGATCATTTTGCCGCTGTTGGTCAACAAGTTGGGATACAAATTTTTTCTGGGTGCGTTGCGAGCGACCTCTGACCTCAGTATAATAATAATACCAATATTATCTCATCTCAAAGTATTAAAATATCGGTGTCTTTTGCATTGCCAGTTTTTTCCACCGCTGCAGCTTCGAGTGTCACGATCGGTTTGTTCTTCGTTCACTCGGCAACCCAGAATCTCATCCTGTCTTGCATCTTCGAAGCTTTTTCCTCCGTCTGTCTGAGCGCCACGCTCAGCGTCATGGTGGACCTTTTTCCCACGGAAATGCGGCAAGTTTATTATCTTTTTTTGACCATCGGCAACGAATCTTGCAAAGCGATAAACAACGATCTTTCTCTCGACTCGCAGGGTGATGGCCGCAGCCGTCAGTGCTTTTTGCGGCAGACTCGGTGCCCTCATAGGCAACACCCTGTTCGGTTATCTCATCGACAACTACTGTGTATGTCTTATCGTTATCATAGCCGCGCAACTTTGCCGTAAGTACATCCGATCGCTCGAGTCGAAAAAGCAACGCCGATTATCAATTCAAATTTCAAATTGAATTTTCAAACTTCAGTTTACGACACTCTTATCATTTTTTTCTCGCGCAGTAGCGACAGTGCTGAGCCTCCTGATACCTGGAAAGTCGAGTACACACGGATCCTAATTAAAACGTCAAAAAAGTGTATTAAAAAAATGAATAAAAATTACAGATTCACAAACAATCGTAGGCATAGTAATAACGTAAACTTGACATACGTTTATTATCATCGATTATATCACGCATGGTGGAACACGACGATCGACAGCCAAGTGTGAACGACACAGTCGATCGAGCCTCCTCTTGGTACAAACGACTTTTTTATTCAAACGCGCTGATGTCAATTAGCATTCGTGCCTCGATTCGTGCGGACGATTAGAAGACACGCGCGCCGCCAACTGGAACTTCGAGTTCCCACTCGACCCGCCCTCACTCTTATCTCGCAGACTATGTTACAGAGCCTAATTATACATATCTATCGTACTACACGGATTAAAATTAATTCCTCGCGCCAACTAAATATTCATCGCTCGTAAACGCGAGTTATCAATTCATTTAGTCTAATCAACCTGGCGAACAATCTTCGAAATAATAATCATTCAATAATCAACGACCAAAAATCAATTGAAAACAAAAGTGTATTCTTCCCAATTATTTTTTGGTACTTTCTCAATTATTTATCATGTTCACAAACATAATACATTTTTTCGTCTCTATCATAATTACAACCAAATGAGTTGAGATAACAAGATTCCAGCTAGGCGATAGAATCTGCTCTTCTCCGTGTCCGAACGATCGAAGATTCCGGCTGCGAGTCCGAAGGCGAACGAGCTGAGCGCCTAACAATCGATGCGAGTACAATGCAAAATTAATGTATACGCGTCTCAACACCGGTTATTATACATTGTTCGTGATTTCGATTAATCCACGTGTTTCACCGGTCCGCAGTTTAACTCGCAGTCGTCGATTTATCAGACGCATATTCAATCGTCGAGAAATAATAAATCGGCGGACGCCGATTGCCGATGCTGAGAGGGGGGAGGGACGAATGTAATCCCGATGCAAACACACACAGATCATCGTCGATTGTCCGTAGTTTTTTCCGACGATCCGCAGAATCCGCTTTTTCACTCGTAGTCGGCGGCATATTTAATCGTCGAAAAATAAATCCGCCGTCGCCAACCGTGGTAAAAAATTTGTAGCATTCTGTTACATCTGTCCCAAGCCAGGCACTGATCAGGCCGGGACAGGGATGACACGGCCCTGGCCAGGGCCTGACTAGCGCGGAGTGTAACGCAGTACATTTTCTACTCAAGGTCGCCGTGGTCACGACTCAAGGTCACGGTGGATTTTTTTTACTTTTTCCGACACACAAATGCGACAAGTTCCCATTTTCAACAGTTTCACTCGTAGTCGTTGGCGTATTTGACGGCCGACAGCGAAACGTGTCGATGTCGATTGCTGTTCGCCGACAGAGGACGAAGACTTGGAGCGTTCAGCGGCGACGACGACGAGTCCTCGGAGCCGGCGCCGAAAAACGCCGCGAAGGACTCGGGACTTGCGCTCGCCGCGCCGACTGTTGTCTCGGTGGCGGCGGCGGCGGGACCGATGATCGGCGGCGAGGGTGACGACGCGGCCGACGCGGCGACCGCGGCGGCCGCAGCTGCGTAGTACGGAAGCAGCGCAGGATACTGGCCGGGATTGAGATACGTCGGCGCGGCGAAGAGACCCTGACGCTGGGCGATCTTGAGCCGCGACGTCAGCTGCTTCTTCCACTTGGTACGACGATTCTGGAACCACGTTTTTATCTGTACCTCCGTGAGGCTCAGGCTCTTCGACAGCTCCATCCGCTTGCTCACGCTCAGGTACTTGTCGATCTTGAATTCCGCCTCGAGACGCTCGAGCTGCTTCGCGCTGTAAGCCTGACGAGGTTTACGATCAATTCCCGGCTTTCTGGATCTGCGACCGCTGGGTTTTGGAGCTGAAATCAAAAGAAACATTATTATTATGTTTACGATCATTATCATTATTTTTTATTTTTGTTTTTATTTATTTATTTTCTTGTTTTTCGTGGCAGATGTTAACCCCGATTTGGACGGTTTCCGGGCTGGCGGCCAGATCTACGATTTTTGACAAACTGTTCGTCCAATTTTTTTTTTTTTTTTTTTTTTTTTTTTTTTCAAAATCACCTAAAAAAGGGTTAGAGCCCAAGTATTGGGCTCTACTTGGGCTCTAATACTAGAGCAATAGTAGAGTCCAACTATTAGACTCTACTATTGCTCTAAGAGTTCGGCTCTACTATTGGTCTAACACTAGCATTCAAAAACGAATCATAAAAAACGAATCAAGAACGACATCATAAGCTTAGAAATGGACGGTCAGGAGTAGAGCGATAATTTCTTACTAATGGGCCCTTTTGTGTTGTCTGGAAAAAGACTGGAGACTCTGTCTGCATAAATTAGTGAATAACGAATAAAATATTCTCAACATCTGAGACTGAAATTGAAAATCTTTTATTCCTTGGAAAATCGGCAGCGAACGTCATTTTTTACGCAGTGTAAAAATGCACAAAGTGCATCAAGGAGCGACGCGCGCGTTAATAAAAGACCCAACATTGTAATCGCTCGTTAGCGGTAGCCGCGGGTCCTCGCGGTGTTGTCGAGGCGAACCAATGGGATACGGTGTTTTACGAGGAGATTTGTACCTGCGAGTTCTCGCTGCACAACCGCAGGTGACAAGACGCCAATAATCTAGGCAAACAGTTTACGGTAATAAACCAGCGCTGCGAGGTTTTCGAGAGACGAGCGCGCGCGCGCGTCTCTCCCACGTGTTACATTATATATTTTCTCCCCTCCTCCTGAGGTGCCGATGGGTGCGAAGAAACCTCGCTGTGTGTGCCGTTCCTTCCTGTTCGTAATCACGTGTCAATATATAATTAATAATTGTATGCCCAGCATCACACGGAGCAAACGGGGAAACGCGTCACTCGCGACTCGCGTTCTGTGTGTCTTCGCTGTTAGCGTTTTAATAGATTTTCCGTGAAACGACGGATCCACCGAGGGCCAAAGCTTTCTCGGCTCCGTTTGGCTGCTTGTCCACCAAATTAGCCGGACCGTCCTTACCGCGCGCGTCAACAGGACGGATGTCGCGTGTTTGGCCAAGACCTTAGGGATTTTTATGAGCCTCTTTCGGGCGTCCACCTCGCGGGATCCAGGAAAAACTGCGGCTGTCACGCCTTTTTGCGTCGAGCGGAGGAATTATTTAATTTATCAATTTGTTTTAGTATTAACTAGGCTAATCACACGCGCTGGCGCGCGTGCCCGACATACTTTTGCGCTGCTGCGCTCTCATAAAGCTTTAAAAGGGTAAATTGCAACGAAAAAACCCTTTTTCAGTTACTTTTGAAAAAAAAAAAACAAATTAATTTGTCGTTTTGCTTGTGAGGAGGTCACGAAATTTTTTTCGTCGAAACATCGACTTTTAACCTATAGCATCGTTCTCAAGTCGCATATTCCTACCCCTTAAAAAACTGTTATCAACCTTTTTTTAATGGATTGAAAAAAAATACGATATTTGACAGAATTGAAAAAGTTATCAAGGACAAATAAACTTGGACTCGGTCTGAGAGTCCTAGCCAATCACAGCTCGAATAATTTGCTAACAATGCTTTCCGTCACTCATAAACTTTTTAAAAGAGGTATCGGTGGAAATAGTGACTGCCGAAGTTTCGAAGAGAGAAAAGATTTTTTTGTCATCACCGGGATTCGAACCTGGGACGTTCGCATCATTAAGTCAGCGCGCTAACCACTGCGCCAACGTCACCTAAACATTTTCCTCATTCCAATCATCTTCTTATATGCAACGCAGGATCATCGCAAGACCAAAGAACGATACAAATATCGGTTACCGACAATTCCGACAATTGTTCGCGGTCGCAAGACCCGAGACACCTCGACAACTGGAAATCGGGTGCAGGATGGACGGTGAAAAGTTCTCGGAAACGTAAATTCTCGCGGTTGAATTCTTCGAAAAGTGGGGAAAAATGTACGTGCGCAACGCGCGGGAGACGGGCGAGGTAGAGGTGAGATGAAAAAGATTTACGAGTGTGCGGAGACATTTAGCACCTCTCCGAAAGATGGTTAGAGCGACGACGCTGATAAATGGGCCTCTAACAGGATGGCGGATTCCGTCGGAGAGGGGCGCGCGAACCGCGATGGCCGCGAAATCCGCGAACGCACACACAATCCCCACCCCTCAAATATCGCGCGCCAGTGCGAATGTCCGACGGACAGAGCTCAGACATTTTAACGCACAAAAGTGAAACGCACTTCATTTGCTTCTACGTGAAATTATGCAAATTTTCGTACTACATTTAAATATAAAAATTCGCAATAAAATTGCTCAAAATATTAAATTTATTATACATATTTTGTTGTGTTTTTTTAATATCAGATAAGCTTGTCAAAAGCAAATATAAAATAATTAATTTTTATTCATTTTTTCATTCACTTTTTTTAAATCTTAATTATACTTTTTTTTTACCAAACCATTTTTTTTTAAATAAAATGGTTGCCCGATAATAACAATTAAGTTCCCACGATAAATATTTATGAAATTTGATTTGGCGAGTTTGCGACTCCGGGAAGAATTCATCCCCCGCAGACAAAGCGATCGTCCAATAAATATTGGGTACACCGAGTGTTTAGCCGCGAATGCTCTGTCTTAGAATCCAGTTTGAGATGCGAAACCCCGGAGTGGCCACGGAGAGAGCGAGATAGTCATGGGGCGGGGGTGGGGGGATGATAAACCGACGGGTTTTGATGCCGGGTTCGCGTGTTACGGTACCGTTAAGTGCGTCTCCGTAATATCCAATATTCGCGTTCTCGCCTCGCTCGGCCACCCCCAACACGAGCCTCCATTGTCCGGGCTAAATGGGAACAACCTATTCGCCACCTGGTCGTACGTGTGTCTTATTATTTATTAACGAGCTCTCACGCCAGTCGAATCTCGCCTCGCAGTTTCCTTTACTCGCCGATGATTTATCATTCGGCATCCTCCCCTTTCTTTCATATCCACAACGATTAGCAGAGGGGGGAGGGGTGGGTGGTCAAAGAGCTGATCGAAGTGATAACGAAATGTTTAATTCGATGAAAACGAAAAAAAAAAAGTTGTAATGTGGGAAAATACACACCGTGTAATCCGAACAGTTGATTAGGTTTCGACTGAGGGAACCAGCAGGCAGCTCCATAGAGCAGCGACGCCGACGCGAGTGACACGGCAGCTGCCGAGTAGCCCGACGGATCTGTGGGATCGCTCGATCCCGGCAAAACTGCGCTACCTTCGCCGGAGTAAATTACAGGAGTCGTCGCACTGACTCCATATGCGACGGACTCGTCCGCATCGCCGTCTGTGATGAAATAAAATAATTCGTGAAATAAAAATTTATTGGCAGGAGTAAGAAAATTATTAGATTTTTTTGCCTGGATTAATATAATTAAAAAAACCACTGAAAACTACGTCACTGATAATAGGAAGATATCAAGATAGACTAATATAAATAAATTTTAGTAAATTGAAAATCTTTATATTGATGAAATTATATTAATTCATATTTCTTGAATTTACTAAATTAAATTAAATTAATTGAAGAGTAAGATAATTATTGGAAAAATCTCAATTTTTCCTGGATTAATAAAATAAAATAAAATAAAACGTACATTGCTGATTGTAGGAAGTCATCGCACCACCCAGCGGATGATTCTGCCCCGGCGACGGCGCGATCGCCGTCGGCCGAAACAACGGCAAGGGCGAAGGTCGTCTCGTCGTTTCATCTTCGCAAAACGCCGGCGTCTTCTCGTCGCGAGCCAAAATATTGTCGATGGAAAAAGGAGTCGGCAGCATCGACGTCGTCGAGCCGGTCTTAACGGGCCCCGCGGTTCCCCGGCGAACGTTGCACTCGTTGCCCTCGCTGGCCGCGCTACTCGAGTCCGAAATGCAGTCCGTCGGCTCGCGTCGAGCCGAATTCGTCCACTCGACGCTGTCGCGATCTCGGCGATATTCTCCTCTCGATCGCGCTCGCCCGACGTCCTCGATGATCTCGCACGCGGTATCCATAGTCATCAGAGTCATTTGAATGTCACCGAATGTCACCGCGCAATTTTTCACGTTTAAACTTACGAAAAAGCGACAGCAAATTATATTGTCACTGAAGCACAAAAAAATTCCACTCGACGAAACATTATTTCTTCTTTTAGCAAAAATGTTTAATATAAAAAAAAATGATTTCAAGTTATTTCTCTTGAAAAACAGAAATGTTTCTAAGTCACGAATTTCACAGTGGTTAATAAATCATCTCTTGTGGATTAAAAATTATTAATATGAAAAAAAATAATAATCCAATATTATTTTTCTTAAAAAATAAAAATGTTTTAAAACCACAAATTTCACAGTGATAAAAAAAATATTCTCTTGCGGATTAAAAAAAAATAACTGCACCGATCGAGTCGACTGTCAAGAGATTCGAGGAGCAGAAGAGCAGAATAACAGGACTGCGGCTAATCCTTAACTAATCCTCGGTTCGAGGGAGTGTGAAAAGTTCTCGTTGAATATCTCGCGTGTATGACAGGTGGGGCACGTGTCCGTCGGTCGTGGACCACCGGAAGGGCCACCCCGCGGCATATCCCCTCCACTTTCCTCCGGGAGAACGTTGAACGCAGTTCGGAGCTGCTGCTGATGCTGCTGGTCTCCTACCCCCTGCACAATCTCGCGCTCTGGGGGATAAGGCGCATCACGAATCTCGCACCTACCGCCACTCGCGTCGACCGCATCGTGGGCGTTTTTATTTTTCGATACCTCCCGGAGAAGGGATCCTGAGTGCCCGTGGACCCCACCACATCGCTGGCTCTCGACAACTCATCGTCATACGCACATTCATCTATCGCCGTGGTTCATATTTTTTTTTTACAACTATTTGATAACTTCGTGAAAATATTTTTAATATTCTTAATATCTTCATTTTTTTAAATATTTTCACGATTTTATGAAATATTTTTATTGGTTACCAATTTGTTTACTTTTTACCAATCTTCGTAGTTGAATGTCCGATAACTGAATAAATTTGACTTTGTTGGCTTTGACAATTTGTAAAAAATGACAGAATCGAGATATTGAATTCTGTCTCGCAGCATTTTATTCGCACTCGATTTTTCTTTCCAACAGAAAAACAAGATCCAAGATCTGAAAAAGAAGTAATTATAATTTTAGTAAACTGATTTTTTTTTTTATACAAACGAAATCAATGGAAAATATGTGTTGAAAATGGGAACATGAATGCTCTTTAAAGACAGAAAGATATGAATTTTGTTCAGCCGAAATGTCCAGCGAAGAAATTGGAAAACTGCCAAAGTGTAACAGGAACGAGTCTGCCCGGTACAACCAAAACTCGAAGATTTCTCATTGGTTCCCAAGGGCGCATGCTTTTTCCCCGGTAACCGCCCTCTTTTTCGCGTGTATATAGTATATCCATGTGGCGCGAGCGGTTCGTGCACTATATCAGAGCACGACGGGTGTGCGGGGACGTTCCCGGCGCGTTCAACCAGCCGCAAGTACCCGGTTGCTTCCCTCTTATCGCCTCCGTCTCTCCCCGTAAACGGCTCCGGGCAATCTATAACATTGTAAAAGCCCTGATCGTTTCGAAAGCCCCGTTCACCAAGGTGAAGCGGCGCGCCTCGACGGCTCAGGTGAGAAAATTGCCCGACGTTCCCGGCAGCTCGCAACACTTCGCGCTTCCCGATGAAAAATGCTCAATCGGAATTATATATGAAACCTGCTGCAAAACATTTTTCACAATATTTTTAATACTCAACATTATTATTAAAAATATTATATCAGTTAATCTTTAAAAATATTAACTATTTTACATCGGTAAAAATTTACAACACGTAATGCAATGTGCGCAAACATTTTTCGTCGATTTTCCAAATATTTGGAAATTTCTAGGGTTTCAAAACTATTTTTATTCCAAATAATGGTGACTATTCAGCGATTTTCAATTTTCATCATTTACTGTGTCAAATACGAATATTCGATATGTAACTCAAAAAAATAACAATAATAGGGGACCCTAGTAGAAAATGTACAGCGTTACACTTGGCGCTAGTCAGGCCCTGGTCAGGGCAGTGATACCCCTGTCCCGGCCTGATCAGTGCCTGGCTTGGGCCGAATGTCAGTCTACAGATTTTTTACTAGAGGAAACGCGTGCCGGAAACCACGGGAAAAGCCACCCGTGCGCCGTGTGGCGTCGTGGAGGGGGTGGAAGGGGAGGGAGGAGGGTGGAGAGAGTGAATCCCTAACTGCTGGACCCCATATTGAACGTGTTGGTAGCGCGTCACGCTCACCGTCTCTCTTCATCTCTCTTCCTGTCTCACTCTGTCTCTCTCCCTCTCTCACTCTGCCAGGACCAGCGGAGAACGAATATAACCACTCTCACCCGAGATATTAGACAGGTGAGCGAGTTCCCAAGGGAACAAAGGTCCCATTACCACCCCGTCTTGGCACCCTCCGTCCTCGCGACCCTCTCGGCTCCCCCCTTATACACACCTAAAACATTCATAAGAGTGGCTGTAAGTGGTTTTTAATAAACGTATTTAATCATAGCTCTCACGTTTCCCCACGCGCGCGGTAATTCGATTAACCCGGGGGACCACTGTCACCCGACGATAGGGGACGATGATCCCTTCTCGAAGGCTCCGAGGGCGAACTATCAATTCCCTGATTTACATCTCATTCGTTTCGGTGAGCTTCGAGCACTGATAACGTCTGCTAATGTAGACGTTGGTTACAGATTTGTCAATTGAACCCATTTTTTTATTATTATTAGCATTGACATTGTTTTTTGTTGTCTACTAAAAAAAAACTAATACTAATACAAAATAATGAAAAATAATAAACATATATTAATTTTGTTATTAGTATTTAAGAATCTTTTATAAAACACCTTTCAATTGACCGTGGAATTAATATTAATTAGCCGAATAATCAAATAGGAGAGCAGTTCTAAATCTTCAAACGCACTGGATGTAACGGTAAATAAAACATCACACGCAGCGGGATCCTCGAGCATGGTTACAGTTAATGCAATTATTTCGGCCACTGCGGACGGTTGTACTTATTATAATGTTCAGCCGCGTGTGTCACTCGCACCTAACGCCCGAGACGCTCCTTGTCCTGCGTTGACATCTTAGTCGCCAGTTCCTGCAGTCTTTTCGAATAAACCAGACTTGCCTTTTATTCCCAACGTAAAATGTTCGTTGCCTCGTTGTTTCTCGTAATTCTGGGAGTCGGCGGCTCGCGAGCCCAACGCGAGTGCTACTACGACGGCAACGATTTTTGCATAAATCAGGAAGACATCCTGTCGGCTGACTTGCTACCCGGCTCGTTCTTACTGATGGATCCGACGATCCAGGCGAAGAACCGGATGGAAAAAATCGACAACGTCACGATCGACGGAAGCATCGACCGGGCTCTGGGCGAAATGGATTTTCACAGGTAGAACTGATATTAAAAAAGCGCTCGTTTCGACAGACTGTCAAATATCCCTAAAAAAAATCGCATATTTTGCAATACCGATAATTGCGAAAAATCGCGAAAAATTATTTTTCACTTTTTTTTTCAATTTTGTCACTTCAGTAAAATCGATGTAATTTTTCTTTGGATGAATGGAATGTGGAATCTGGATTTTCTTTTTCAACCAAGAGAATTTCAATTTTTCACAGAATTTTAAAGTCGACCCACAAAAACAACAAATTTTTAGAATGGCCTTTGCGTTTTTTGCAAAAAAAAAAGACATTGGTTTGGTTTGGCTAATGTCCCGTTGATTCTGAAAATCACCTGTTTGCCCGAAAAATAGAAAAATCGACGTGAAAAACGCGAAAATCAATTTTTTTTGAGCGAAGCTAATTTGTCGACTCAGAAAACGAATGAACGAGTATCTGTGTCACGGCTTCATGGCCGAGGAAATATTCCGTGAGATGAAAACGATCCGTGTGAAGCGACGTCCGGACGAGCGGGCGACTCTCATGAATTCGCTGCCGGACTTTTTGGGCGATTCGGCACAGTACGAGAATGACAACAAGATCGACGCTGAGAACGGGGTCGACAACGTCACCGTCCACGACAAACTCCTCGCGGACGAGGGTAGCGCCAAGTACAAAGACTGGCTGCAACGGTGAGTAGTCACTTCCTATGGAAAAAAAAAAAAAAAAAAAAAAAAAAAAAAATCGATCGACAAAAATCTGGTCAAACCGCGAATTTACAATGTCCGAATGACTTGACCAACAGGACGACGACCCTCGACGACATTTATCGTCACTACGCGCCCCACAAGATGAAAAAAAAAATAAGCATTCGTCATCCTCCGCGTTCGTCGCACGTCATTCACGATCACGGAATCGAAGAGTTCGACGGCGAGGTCACCGGTTACGCGATGCCCGCCCACTTGCCCCCCGAAAAGGTCGGACCTTACTACGACGAAGGTACGAATCAACCTTTACAAACGTCCCTCTCACCTCTAAGAAGTTCTACTCTTTTGAGAAAAAAAAAAATTCTTACAATTTTTTTTTTATTCGTGGACAGAACATATGATCACTTCGGAAACGGGTCACAGCTACCATCACCACGGAGGTGGACAGGAGCATTACTCTCATCCGCACGAGGTGATACCCATAATTCACGAGGAGCATTATTACGGCCACCCGAGTCACCACGAGGAGGAAGAGTACTATCACAGACCCTCGCATTACAAGGGAAAAGGCCACGAGTTGACTATCAAAGATTTCTTTGAGATCGCCCTCACCGCACTGGCTTTTCTCGCCTTTGGCCTCTTCATTATTCAGTTGCTCATGAATATAACGGTACTATATGAAGTGTTAAATTAAATTATGGTATTACGTACACACCTAATTTTTTTTTGCAATTTTCTGCTATTTTTGGGAGACTTATTATTAATTTATTGCATTAATGTTTAGAATCCGATGACAACGACGACGACGACAACGTCTGACGCTCTGTTCTCCAATATCGATGCCACAAGGTTCAGAAGAGGCGCTTATTCCTCGGGAAGACCGGTGTATCACTCCAGCGTCGAGGAATTCAACGTCCTATCGCACCGAGTGCTGCGTTCCATCGAGGCTGCGATGGTCGCCGAACAAGACTCAGGTCGATGTCTTCGCTGGTCGCTCTGCACCGACAACAGCCACTCGAGGAGCATGAGCGGACCTCAGAGAATTTGGCTTCCCATCTGGAGGTATTGAATCCAATTCTCATTTGTAGAAAGTTCTATGTGGTTTTTTTATTCGCTGTGATCATATTTAAATGATAAATTTGAATATTTCTGAATTAAAATTGCTATAAAAATATGTTTTCTCTATTTTTTTTTAGTTTGGGTATGAGTTGGGTTTCCGGAAGAATGTTGAACAGAAGAGCGTGGCCGGCGATGTTGGAGTCGGTGAAAGCCTCGATTTTGGGCCTCGGCGGTGTCGACTGCTCTTCGATTTATCCCGACTGCGATCTGTCGCGCGAGCGCGTCAAGCGACGTCGGCGCCGAAGGAAATGAGAGCTCGTTCTTCAAAGTCCACTTATCCGGATGTGCTGATTTCGTCTTCGTCTTCCGCAAAAGCCTCGCAGCACTCGGTCGTGTTCGTTGAATTTATTTGTGGATCGTCCCACGGAATTGGCATGAGACTCGCGTGCATCGAACCCGACGGATTCACGTGATACACACTTCGATTTCCGATCTCCTGCAAGGCTCGAGGCTTTCGGGCAAGCGGCTCGTAATTCTTATCCTTCAAATTTCGAAACTCTGCCACCTGAAAAAATACAGTCTTAATAAGTATTAGTATAAAAATGCAAATTCTTTATTTAAAAAAAATCCGAACCTGTTCCATAGAAATCCCTATGGGTTGTCGACTTATCAACCACAAAACTTTGTGAACGTAATCGCCCGACAATATCGAGCCCCGGTATAAAAAATAGTCGTTTTCGAAAGGTCTGAGAAAATTCGTCATGACCCATGGAACCATCCTCGTCGACGAGTGCGCTTGCTGTATGGATCGCAGCGTTTTTACTATCCCATTCATCTTCGGATTATCCACGGACTGTAACTTTTTTTGTTAATTACTGTTAAGCAATAATTATTTAATTTATTATGGATAACTCACTTTAAAAAAATAAACGACGACAGATATTCCGTCGGGTTTGCGCATCGCCGCTTCTTGATTGAGATAATCGCTCTTGAAGTGAACTGCATGGAGTTCCATTGATAATCTGTAAGAAAAAAAGGTTCAAAAATGTTTAAAAATTATTTAAACATTATTTTCGAGAGATTCTTTTTTTTTGAAATTCGCAGACCTTCCTCCGTCGACCGAGTGCTCACTGCCGTCCATGTCATTGGGACCCCAATGAAAATGAACTTGGGAAAATATGTATCGCGATGACAACGGTCCGCCGACGAGAAACGCAGTCATCTCATTCCACTGGGCACTCAACAAGACTGTTAAAAAAATTACATAATCACAATAAAAGAAATGATTGATCTCCGTTAATCGATAAAGATCACCCGTTTTTCCGGTGTTAGTCAGCTTCAATTTTTTCGGCAGTACTTGATAATTGCACCAAATTAGTGGCTTTAAATTCTTCACCGTCATAACAGCGATATTTAAATCGATGGGCGAGCCCAAATCGTCAGAAACGCTATCGGTGGTTAATTCTCTTATCCATTTCGCATCAGCATCGTCCTGCTCATTATCGGCCTCATTTCCCTCCTCCGCCGACATCTCCGATCTGTCGGCTGCCGCAAAGGAAAAACTGTCTCGTAAATACACAAAACAAAACGACGCAGCTTCTTCTCTACAGATTTATTCATTTATTTCTGCTCGCGTGCTTATACGATATCACTTCTTTCGCAGTCACGACGATTGACAGTGGTTTGTACGTTCAAACTTTACTTCAGTAACATCACAGAGAGCATAAACGCTAAATATTCTAAATACAGAGAGTGACCAGACGGAAATCTGCATCGACATCGTCGAGAATTCCTGTTTGCGCCGTGAAATAAAGTAATGAAAATGTTAAAAATTGACAAACTAGTGTGAATCGATTTCGAAAATACAAAACTGTTTCTCCTCAGTTCGCGACATCTATTTCCATCGTACAACAAAGTAATGATCATATATTAAAAATTAACAAAGTAGTGTAAATCGCTTTTTGTATCGACATTCGACCAGCTGAATGACGCAATTCTTAAACGCACGTTTGTCATTAATACTGAATCTTGAGGGAATTACATTAAGTAACGAGTATTTAAAAAATAAGTAAAAGGCACTGGAGTGGAACCGGTCCAGGCATCAGCCCGATTCATCTGTTTCTTGAATTTAATCCTCGGCTCTGCTGCCATCTTCTTCCTTCTCAGAATCATCTTCTTCCTCCACCGATTTTTTCTCTTTAGGTTTTGCTTCGTCCTTCGCTTCAATTTTGATCTCATTTCCGCTATTATTTTCTTTGTTTTCCGAGTCTTCCTTCTCTTCAGGATCAACTTTCTTTGTCTCTTTATCATCCTTGATTTCTTCGGACTCATCTGTCTCTTGTTTTTCCACCTTTTTCTTCTGTGTTTTAGCTGCCTCTGCTTCCTTTTTCTTTGTCTCTTTATCATCCTTGATTTCTTCAGACTCATCCGTCTCTTGTTTTTCCACCTTTTTCTCCTGTGTTTCAGCTGCCTCTGCTTCCTCTGCTTCCTCCACTTCCATTTCGCTGTGAGTCTTCAAACTCTTCTGCATAAACAAATAATTAATTTATTAAATCGCTATTAAATTAAATGAAATTTGCACAATTCAATACAATTTACCTTGTTTGGTGATTCTGCTGCAATCCCCGGAACACCTTGATCTTCCTCGTCCTCCTTCTCCACCACTTTTTCCTCAGAATCATCATGTCCATTTTCATCCTTCTTTGCTTTTTCCTTTTCTAGTTTCTTAACTTTCTCTGGCTTCTCTTTTTTTATCCTCTTTTTTTCAACCACGTCTACGACCTCAACTTCCATATCGCTGTGACTCTCCAGAGTTTTCTAAACAATTATTAATGAAATGAAAAAAAAAAAATGACAACATAAATACTTTGTGTATATTCAATTTACCTTCTTGGCTGATTTTGCCTTTTCAGGGCTTCTTGTCTTTCCTTCTTCAGAATCATCCTTGGAACCTTCGGCTCCTTGTTTCATGAAGAATGTGATGGGTTTCTGCCACCCGGGAGTTTCTCTGGGATGATAAGGGTTCCCTCCGCCGGAGCTGCTTTTGCCCTTGGAGGAATTCCCGGAGAGAATAGCAGTTATGGCCACTTTTTGTGGAGCTTTTGCCCCAACAGCTGCAAATCACAAAACAATCTACAGTAATGAATTTGTTTTTCCAATAAACATTATATCAAGTACAAATAAAACACGTTCTTACCTTTGGTGGAGACACTGCCAGCCTTAGTCCTCACCATTGCGATTGTTTTGTACTATTCTTCGGTTCTCCAATCAATTAGCGTAATAAACACTCGATACTATTTCAATAACAATTAATACAAGTTAAACGAGTAACAAAATAAATACAACTTTACAACGACGCAGTTATTTACATCGAGGATCCTGGCGCCAGAACGATGCCGATCGCTGTCTTCGTCTGGACGACAAACGGTCAAGTGCGGTAAACAAAGCGAACAAAGAACCGGCAAAAGCCGCTTTCTCCGCTGTGCTGATTGGTCCGAATTCGACTGGCCGCGACCAGCGACCAATGGCAGCATTCTACGCGCTCTTAGTTCCACAAAAGGATGAATATTTTTTTAATCGACGGTCGCTAAGGTAGAATTGTCTCCGCTCTGCTCAACTCAGGTTATGTAGTGATCTACCTAACCTCAAAACCTTATTTACATTCCCGGCACAACAAACCCGCAGTTTTGTGTTGATTACACCCGAAATACGATGTTTATAGTCACTAAGCAGATCGACAGCGAGAATATAAGCAAATTGTGCCGAACTTGCTTGCGCGAAGACGGCGAGAAAATGGTTTGTCTCTTCGTGGGACCCGCGGGCTCGTCTCTCGCCGCGAAATTGCGAACTCTCTCTTGTCTTGAGGTAGGTTATTATCGCAGCGACGAAAAAAACATTTTTTTAAATTATATATTTAATCATTTTTCACCCATATTTGGTTGCTCTTATTTGTTTTTCATTTGACTCTTTTATCGATTCCTCGCAACCAGGTTTGGCAGGGCGACGGTTTGCCAGAAAAACTGTGCGATCGTTGCGTCACAAGAGCGGAATCAGCGCTGTTGTACAGGGAACAATGCAGGGCGGCTGACAGAGCTCTGAGACAAGCGGCGTCTAAGGTGAAAAGAAATTTGTATGACCAAAGTTATTTTTATTCAATCTTATCATCACGGGATAAATCATCTTTTTTTCTGGCCCAGGTTTCGAGAGAAGCACTCGATTCCACGGTTTCCACATCCAAGGGTTATCATCAGCACAAGCAAGACTTTTCTTCCCTCCAGCAGACCCAAAAGTCGCCGAAATGCACCGAATGTGGTGCTATTTTTGCGACCTACCAAGAGCTCTGCACTCACAGCCAGGCGCACATGCCCTTCGTCCAGGAAAATCGTCCAGTGCAGCACATGAACATAGTCGAGTCGCAGAATATTCCGAGCTATATGGGAGCCGATACGCAGTTGGAAAAAGCTCCCAGGGTGATGTCCAACGCGTACTCGGCGCCGGGAATAATCGAGACTGTCTCACCGACGAAAAACGACCGAGCCGCGTGCGCTTTGCACTGCTCCCTGTGCAATCACACGTTCACTAACCGAATTCAATTGATAAATCATCACAGCCTGACGCACGAAGACATCGAATCGTCGTCCTGCGACGATAATCTTACGATGAGCGAAAAAATTCACGATCTCCGAGATTCGGGCTTTCAGCCGACGATCGGCCAATCCGTGCACCCGGGAATTCCGAATTCCGTGCCCTACGGTCCCGACGTCGAGGCCGTCAATTATTCCGCTCACATGAATCTCGATTCTCGCACCATGGTCGGTGAGAATCAAATTCCGCGACAAGACATTCACTCCGAGGACAGCGAAATTTCGAGCGACACTTGTTCCGATCAGATTCTGCGATTTCCCACTTTCGCCGATGTCGAGATGCAGCACGAATCGGCGAATCTGCAGCAGCGACAGGTGTCTCATTGCCTCGCGACGAACGAGGTTTGTAAGAGTTACTGAAATTACTTTTCACAATAATATAAATGCCTTTATGCATTTTTTTCACTTACAGATATACAAAGATTCGCTAAGTGCCGAAGTCAGTGGTCAAAAGAAAATGCACAGATGCAGCGTCTGCGAAAAATCCTTTAGCCAGAGGTCGAAGCTCGTCGCTCACAATTTGCGTCACACCGGCGAAAAGCCCTTCGAGTGCCTTCACTGCGACAAAGCTTACACGTCCAAGAGCAAGCTCAATGCTCACACGAGACTTCACACGCAGATCGACGTTCATCGCTGCAACGTTTGCGACAAAATCTTTCCGTATCCTTCGTACCTGGCGGAGCACGCGAAGGTCCACGAGGTCGAGAAGACAAATCCACTGACGCGCGGAGCGAAAGAATACGAATGTTCGACGTGCAAGAAACAATTCCGACTGTTGAAAAATTTGAAAGTACACCTGAGACTTCACACGGGGAAAGGGCTGGTGAGATGCGAGATCTGCCACAAAACATTCGGGCAGAAATACAATCTGAAGGTTCATCTGCGAACGCACAATAACGCGAGCAAATTCTTCAAGTGCAATTATTGCGGGAAGAGCTTCGGAGCACGCGGCAATTTCGTCGAGCACCTGAGGATTCATACGAAGGTGAAGCCGTTCAAATGCCGAATGTGCGCGAAGAGTTTCTCGCAGTCGAGTCATCTAAAGACGCACGAAGCTTCCCACAACTCTTTGCGACCGCATCAGTGCGGTTTGTGCGGAAAGCAGTACAAGCTCGCGGCTCATCTGAGACGACACGCGAGTATTCACACCGCGACAAAGGCTTACAAGTGCGACCAGTGCGAGCAAATGTTTTCGCACGAGTTCAGCCTCAAAAGACACCTGAAGAGGCACAACGAAGCTCAGAGTTGATCTTCGTTCGTAATCGGTACCTCGATACGGACGGTGGGATGAAATACGGAGGACGAAATGTCTGAGCATTTCGTTTAGACTCCAACAGTTATCATCCGAGGACAATAATCATTTGAAGTACGGAATACAAATACGTTGATTTATTTCGTTTCTTAGATTACAGTCGTGCTTGAGTTAAAAATCTCAATAATTTCGCAGAGTTTTGGTAATAATATCGAGACCCTCCCGCAATTGTTCCTCGTTGATAGTGAGCGGCGGCGATATTCGGAGAATCTGTCCATGCGCTGGTCTGCTCAACAATCCAGCGTCTCGTAGCCTCAGACATATATCCCAGCCTTGTGCGAATTCTGTCGAAATTGTTTCATTTTATTATTTTCCTTCTAATTTTGTGAATACGTCACGAAAATTCGTTTAAAAAAATCGTTAAATTACCTTTGTTGATGACGAGACCCGCGAGTAAGCCTCGACCTCTGAATTGGCTGGCAATGTCCTTCGGCACTTTTTCTAATTCTTCCTTGACGATTTTACCGAGTCTCATTGAATTCTCCGCGAGTTTCTCTTCCTCCAATATCTTTATAGCTTCTAAAGCGACTCTGCAGGCGATCGGACTGCCGCCGAACGTACTTCCATGCGTACCAGTCTCGAGACACTTTATCACCTTATCGTCACCCAACACCCCGGAAACTGGATACATTCCACCGGAAAGAGCTTTGCCCAAAATCACCAGATCGGGTCTCTGCTTCTCGTAGTCGACTGCAAGTCTGTAGCCGGTTCTTCCAAGGCCAGTCTGCACTTCGTCGGACACCCACAGGACATTGTACTTTGTGCACAAATCCCTGACGCCTTTTAGGTAGCCATCCTGGTTAAAATTGACAATAATCATAGGATTAAAAAAATTGAAACATAGAAATGAATTCATTCGAGCCGAGGAATAAATGTTACCTCTGGAATAACAACACCAGCCTCGCCCTGGATCGGTTCGACCATGAACGCGCAGATGTTGGGATTTTCTTTGAATTTTTCCTCCAGAGCTTGAAGGTCGTTGTAAGGAATCTTCTCGAAGTTCGCCACGTAAGGACCGTAATCTGTATAACTCATTGGCTCGGTTGACGCGGAAATAGCGGCGATCGAGCGACCCCAGAAGTTGCCCTTGGCGAAGATGATGGTCGCTTGATTGCTCGGTATCTTCTTTACCCTGTAACCCCATCTTCGCGCTATCTTCAGTGCAGTGTCACCGCCTTCCACTCCTGTACACAGATTTTTACTATACTTTTCATTTCCAATTTTTCAATCTTTTCAGACTAATTCTTAGCTTCTATTTTTTACCATGAAAGTTTATGAAAAAAATGTTTCTAATAATCTGACCTGTGTTCATAGGCACGAATCTGTCGTATCCGAAGAGCTTCGTCAGATATTCCGCCAGCTCGCCGTGGACATCGGTGAAAAAGGCCCTCGACGTGTGGCACAGCTTTCCAGCCTGGTCCCTCATAGCTTCGACGAGCCGAGGATGGCAGTGACCCTGGTTGACGGTCGCGAAACCCGCGAGGAAATCGAGATACCGCTTTCCGTCCATGTCCCAGAGATAGACGCCCTCGCCCTTCGTCAGAACCACTGGCAGCGGCTTGAAGTGGATTCCTCCGAACTTTTCGTCGCGCGCGATCACTTCCTGAGTGCTGAGGAACCTCTTGAGCTTTCCATCGCGCGAGGCTATTGCGATTGTTCTCTTCATTGACTGCATTTTTCTCTCTATCTAATTCCTATTCACTGTTTGTTATACAACTCAACCTCAGCTATGAAAAAATAACAAAAAATCTTTGGCTACAAATTACTTTTTGGAAAAGAGCAGAACTGAATCGCGAGGAAGAACGAATTATCCGGTGAACGCTTCACACGACTTTTATCTCGTGTCTGCCGTCATTTGCAGCAGTTTACTTTTATTTATAAGGAAAACTCGTGGGTGGGGATTCTCCGGGGTTGATGCATTGTTTGCACGAATTGTTTTTGTACACAAGACACGTCGACCTTTTGTCGCCGCGAGGGAAGCGAAGGGGGACGGGTCGGATTGTTGGATAAATTCCGAGTTTCGTGATAATAAAGATCCGCGCTCGGGTTGTCTGAAAAAGCGGCGCGACAGGCGCCGGTAGACAAATACAAACAACAAATAGCAAACAGTAAACGATAGCGGGCTTCGTATTCCTGGCTATCTTGATGCTCCCTACGACTCTGCGCGCGCGTTATCGCAAAAACGTGAAAGGGAAATGTATACATATCAGGAGCGAAGATCGTCCCCTCCTGTCGAAGCTTTATCGTCAGATTATTGTTCCGATCGACGAAGAGCTTACGGCTCAATAGTCACGTTTCTCAGAAGTTAACAATAACGTTGAAATGTTGTTGTATAATTTATTGAGCGACTCGACACAGGCGCGTCGATGAAGATCTGCGATCGAATCGAGATGACCACACCGATAACGTTTCATGATATCTGCGATAATCAACGGTTTTTAATTTCATTAAATGATGGTCTTAATATTCATATAAAGTTTATTTAAAGTAACCGAAATCGCCTAACTCTCAACTTAATCCCAGGTACATTTTTAAGCCAGAATAACGAGCATGTATATTGCCAGTATCTTGGCGAGTCGAATCCACTTTAGATAAGAAAATATTGTGATCCTCGTTTTAAGTAAACACCTGGTATCTCGAAACACACTACGCGCAGATAATTCTACCTCAAAAACTTTCTCCATTGTGGCTATTACTGTATTCCAAAAGTTCTACGCCTCACGGTCAAAGTTCAAGTTCAATTGGAAAAGATATAAAGAGCATTGAGTTTCAGTTCTAAAAATACAATTGGAGCAGATCCAATTGCAATCGTTGCGCTAACTGATGATATTTTTCAGACACTGTTAAATTGAAGCTAATAGAAAATATTGCGATATCGCGTCACGATTCAGTGTCAACAGTCCCCATCGATTTCACGCTGTTTGTAGACTTTCCAGCAAATCAGACCGATTTCTCGCGGCCTTATCTGAGCTAATAATAGATTTTAATATACAATAGCGAGATATTCGCCTTCGACGAGTTCCGTTCCCCATTGACAAACACGCAAACAGCAGAAATCATCTTTCGTCATCACAAATACATGTATATACATTCAATGAGCATTTATTCACTTTCCATGATTGAGTATAACGCGAGAAATGATTTCAGCGCATTCGCGGATCTGCGGCTCGGTGATGACGAGAGGAGGAGCGAGTCTGATGATGTGGCCGTGAGTGGGTTTCGCCAGGAGTCCGTGGTCCCTCAATTCCAGACAGATCTTCATCGCGTCGATCTTCTCGTTGATGACTATCGCGTTGAGGAGACCTTTGCCGCGAACGAGGGTCACCACTTCCTTCGGCAACTTTCGCAGCTCTTCGCGAAGCACCTGACCCATCTTTGCGGCGTTCTCGGCGAGTTTTTCCTCCTCGAGAACGCGAAGAGCCTCAAGGGCCACGCGACAACCCAGCGGATTTCCGCCGTAGGTTGAGCCGTGCTCGCCGGGCTTGATGCTCAGCATGACCGGGTCGTTCGCCAGGATTCCGGACACAGGATAGAAGCCACCGGACAGAGCTTTTCCCAGGATGAGAATGTCGGGCTTGACGTTCTCGTGATCGACCGCCAAACGCTTTCCCGTTCTCGCCAAACCGGTCTGCACCTCGTCCGCGATCCACAGGACGTTTCTCTCCGTGCAAAGATCCCTCACGCCTTTCAGGTAGCCGTCCTACAAATTGAAAAAATTACAAATGTATATGAGAACCTTTGAATTTTTCTAAGTTGATATATATTCGTATTGAAGAATAATGTTCTCCATATTTCACAGGCTCAATTGTTCAGACGATAACATTTCGCCTACGTTTGTTTATCAGCCGAAAAATCGTCAAGTGTTGCGATTGTCGTCGAGTGTCGTCAGTATTTGCGACACGAGCAGCGCATAAACCTGAGATAACGTTTTATCGTTCATCGCGGGCGCTTATCAGTGCCTAATATTTCTTCAATTTTTTCCCGTATAAACGTATAAAAATGCCGAGACATTTGCGCATAACGAGCATTTGTACCTTGGGCACGACGACGCCGGCTTCGCCCTGAATCGGCTCGACCATAAAAGCGCAGACGTTCGGATCGGCGAGCGATTTCTTCAGGGCCTCGAGATCGTCGTACGGGATGATTTCGAAACCCGGCATGAAGGGCCCGAATCCTGCGTAGCTGCTGGGATCCGTGCTCGACGAAACTGCGCTCATCGTTCTTCCCCAGAAATTACCCTCGGCGAACACTATCTTCGCTTGATTATCCGGAATTCCTTTCTTCGAGTAGCCCCACTTTCGTGCCAATTTGCAAGCCGTCTCTCCACCCTCGACGCCGGTGTTCATGGGTAGCCATTTGTCATATCTGAATGATAACAAACAACAATAACAATAATAATTTTTAAACAGTGTCCTATCTTTTTTAATTAATTTATTTCGAATTTCAATGATTCTACTCTTGCACCTTTTTTAATTTATTTATTTAGAATTTAAATGATTCTATTCTTGCATTAATTTAATCGAAACTTACCCAAAAAGTTTTGTGACGAATTCCTCAAATTCCCCGAGAACGTCGGAATAAAATGCTCGCGACGTTAGCGTCAGAACCTTCGCCTGTTCGACCAGCGTCTTATAGATCCTTGGATGGCAGTGACCCTGATTTACCGCCGAGTAAGCGCTGAGGAAATCGTAGTACCGCTTTCCCTCGACGTCCCACATGAAGACACCCTCGGCGCGATTAATCGCCACCGGCAAAGGGTGATAATTGTGCGCTCCGTATTTGTCCTCTCGGCTGAAGACTTCCTGAGAGCTGAGCTCCCTCCTGCTGAGGATCTGCACGCCCGGACGATTCAATGATCCGATGCGACTCCCCATCGACTTCAGCGCGACTCTCGCCATGGGTTCCATATTTTTCTTGACGTCGAAACAGGCTGCAAATTCCAAAGATGTTTTTTTTTTACGAAATCCAAACACCAGATTTTTATAAATGACACTGCAACAAATTTGGAACCAATGGACTTTGCGGTGAAATTGGAATCGTCTTTACGCTGAATAAAAAAACCGTGTAAATTTATTCGCATAAAGTGCACGTGCACTTTCCAGTCGCGCGTCTGAAGTGAAAGTGGCTGGGTTTGATCCAGACGCCGTGTCCCGGACCATCTTACCCTTTCCACTATAGCGTGTTATTGAAACGAATGATCTCAAATAAACTCAAGGACACTTTTATAATAGCACTCGTTGGAGCTTGACGAATACTTACAGGCGAAACTGAGAGAGAAAAAAAAAGTGTAATACTGTCTGAAGAAAGTAATAGCTTCAAAGTGAACGCTTTGCACCGGTGGCCAAAGAAATACTGTTAGTGGAACTCCTCGAGTTTAGAGCTTTATTGGTTCTCCCCCGGTGAGACCTATTGGACCAAACGCCGCGATATCGCACTATCGACTGACTAATGACACGTCGTTTACTTATTTCATATCGTAGAAGAATTGATAAGAGTCCGCGTGGGGGAAAATGAGAAGGGACGCGGAAGCCGTCGGCTTTCCTTGCCCGCTGCTCTCTTCTGTCCTCTTCGACCTATAATCTAAGTTGTACGAACAACAAAAGCAACAGCTCACTCTATAGTTGTATTTACTGCATGTAGATTCAACTATGTCACGACTACAATTCACTCGCCGGTTACGACGAATCATTCCTCCGCTATCGCTCCTCAAATCCTATCTTTGCTGATTAAATCGTGCGGGATAAAGTGACGACGGTCTCGAATCGCTCGGAGATAACGAAAATAGAACCCCCGTTCGTCTGATAAGCATTTCGACTGGAATGCAGTCGACAGGATGTTACAGCATCGCACACGTCGAATTTTTTGCGTTGTAATTTCGTGTTATTTCGCTTATCGCGAATGACTTTGGAACATTCACAACAATTAACGACTGACGCTATTTCAGGAATGTAATATATACATATATTTATATTTACAGTTTAAAAGACGTGCGTTCAACTTGTTTTATCGGCGGCGCATTTCAATGCGACGATTGCGTAGCATCGCGGAGAGATTAGCGGATCGAAGAGTTGCATCAACGTCACTTTTGAGCATAAATTGCTGTTTTGCAAATGTGTTACTCGATCCAGCACTATCGCCGCTTCGACGACGCAGCCCGCGTAAACTCTGATTGATTGAAATATGTTGAATTTCCATCGGAAACGTAAGTGAGCTTCGTACAATCGAGTTAGAGATTCGGTCGATGGTATCTGTAACAAACACCAATGATTAATTTAATCATTTGAACTTTATATAGTTGTCGTGTTCGAAGTGTGATTACTTACTTTTGCAGAATCTACACCAATTTTTTTAAATGCCCATTGAACATACGAAGGAAAGTCTTCAGTAGGAGCGCCTCTTCCAATTCTCGTTTCGGGAATACCTTAATAATCCATTTAAAATCACCAAATTTTAATCTGTTATTGTCAGAAAGATGTTATAACAGATAATAAAAAAATACCTAGTGACTGAAGAATAATTTGCAATACGGCGCGATAAAAAAGTGAGGGTGGATGAGGTTCCGTTTCTCTCAGCGCTGTTCTCTCGGCAGACTGTTGAGCCAACATTCTCGCATTCTTCGATAATTCGAATTCGCCCGTAAGAGTTTCTTCAGTAAGATGATAGCAGCAGGGCACGACGCATAGTTTATCGATACAATCCGCGGTCAGGAAACTTCGTATCATGGAATGAACGAGTTGACCGCACGTGTGGAGGCCCGTGAGAACGCATTTGCCTTCCGTACTCCAATCAGGATAATGCGATTTAATCAAATGCATGTAGTCCGTTTTCTCGTCTATGTGCTGTACTGAATATTCGATCTGAAACAGGTCACGTGGAAACAGCTATTTAATTACTGAAAGCTTTGGAATCCAATTCATCAATTAAAATCTTTATATAATCAATTCTTTTTCACTCGTACCAATGTTCGTTTCTGGTGCTTCTTTTTCTGTATAATTTGTTGCCGACGAACGGCGCTTTTCTGGTGCGATTTTGAGTTGTCCACAGCCAATACTGGAACACGGTACCGTTCCGACAAACACGTCGACAAGTAGCCCTTCCCAGCTCCAGCATCAATCACCAAATTACCATCACCCATCAGAGCCAAATTTCCAACGACTTGGGCCAGTTTCTCCACCTCGTACTGTTTTTTATTGCTCATGAAATTCATCGACTTTTCAATCATTTTCTCGATACTCTCGGAATCGGTTTCAGCTGCGTTTCTCGCGTCCAACTTCGTCATTATCTGACTGTTTTTCAAAAACAATGATTCAGCTCGCCTCATCAGACCACCCAAATCCGAGCCAGCTGCTGTTGATCTCTGAAAATGCTCCAGGCTCCCCCGTTCGCAATTCTCGTATTCCGCAACTTCCAGCTCTTTTCTCAAAGATTCCGGCAAACATTTTTCCCACAAATTTTCCGTGATAAAGTCCACCAAGTGACAATCTATCAGGCTCTGATATTCAGCTATGAACGAACGGACATTCTCCAAATGTTCAGCAAATGAGGCCATTTTTTCCAATCAAAATAATTGATAATCAAAAATCGATCTTCTCTGCTTCAGGATACCGCGAATCAATCTTGGCCAGCGAACAGAGTTTGGTGAATTTGAATTTTATGTCCTCCACGGATTGCAATATGTCTATGGTCATATCGTTGTGCCTTGGAAAATTGATAAGAATTTCTCGCAGCTTGATCGCCTGCTGAATGACTTTTTCTCCAAAGAGACTATTGTTCAGGCAGTATTCGACGACGCCGTAGTAGTAGCCCAGCCGAGCGGCTAAGACGCTCGCCCTGTGGTATCCGAGATGGTATCCTCGGATGATCTGATTCTTTCCAGCCTCGTAGCCCTGAGTATAACCGGCCTCTTCTGCTATTTCTTCCGCAAACAAGAGTTTCTCAAAAGCAGCATTTACGTCCACATCTTCCTGCGACATTTTTCTTCCGACTGAACACTAGGAAAAAATAAAAAATAAAAATTAAATAACGAGGAAAATTTTTTTAGCATAAAAATGAAAATAGAAAATCAACATAAGATCATCCTTGTTTTGACTGAGCATTAGGAAACAATTAAAAAATACAAATCAAATAACAAGGACATTTTTTTTTACAAAAAAATGAAAATTTAGTCAACATAAGATTTAGGTTAGAACACGTGTATCATGGAAACAGAAATTAATACTGATTATATCGCTAATAATAATTGTTAATTCGCATATAAAAATGCGTGAAAATTGTAAATTGCAACATTTTATTACATTGTTATTACTTGTGCGATTTTTCGCGGACAAATCACAGTGCGAGGCAGCGATACGAGCACGTAGGTTATGTGACGGGTCATATGACCGTTCAGCCTCGTTGACCGAAAATAACCACAGTGAAGTGGCGGCTACTTTTCAAAGGTTTTTAGGTTTTCAGAATCAAAATCGCGAGATCTTGTAAAAAGATAAGACTTTATTTCTTCTCGCAATATATGTAAACTATATGTACAGTTCTAAAAAAATATCGTCTCGATAATCAGGTAAATGCGGAGCAGAAGAGAAGATAGTCGATTAAATGATGTAGGCTGCATTTTTCTGCGCTATCGGTGTCCGGCAAACGGGACATTCGGTGTGTATGTTGTCCGAGCAATCCTCGCACAGGCAGACGTGTCCGCAGGGAAGCAAGATCAGTTCCCGCGGATTTTCACGGCAAACAATGCAGAGCTGATCCTCCCGCAGGTCGGTGTCGCGCATTCGTCGTCTGCGGGATCTTCGCGTGGTCGCGTTCTCCTGGGACGTTCTCGCTGCATCCGCCAACCTTCGTTCCTCTCGGTCCTTCCACTCGCGCACGAACATCCGGCCAATCAGAAGGCCGATGGACATCACGAGTAGAATCAGGAATCTAAATATACAATTTTACTGATTATTTACAAATAAATTTGTGTTACCGACGGAACAGCCAATGGTACAAAATACTCTAGATTTTTTTCATACCGTAAAATATATGCAGTCGGCAATGCCATTATTTTTCATTTTATTGTGTCCTATTGCATTGCCTTATCACTGATCCTCGCAGAAATGCCTGAGTGATACGCCAAGTCATCCTATGTAAATAAAATAAACAAAATGATTGCCATGATATCCTTTTTACCGACACTGTATACCTCGTGAAATTGTTGTTGTGATTTTTATCTAACCTAAGCGGCTCCTTCTATATCAAATAAAATTGTACAATACCATAATATTGATTGTCGAGGCTCAGTGAGACTCGACGAAAGTGCAGCACGTTTCGGTCGTTAGGTGGTCAGTTCACCATCGTTGGGCAGCAAATGTTGCTAACGTCGACGACGTTTGAACAGCTGATCGTCATGCGACTGCAGATTCTGGCGAAGCGTTGCCGTCAGCTGTGTCATCGGTCGGAATAACATGTAGCGACGTTCGTGACGTCACGATTTGAAAATGGGGGAGGAAAGAGGATGAAGAGGAGGAGAATTAATGATATCGGAGAATTATGATCTATCACGATCAAGCTCGATGTTTTTTTTATTATTTTATTTCAATTAAATCTGATGACTAGAATAAACAATTAAAAACGTGATGCTTTATCTTAGTATCAATAACGCACGACCCATCGTCATTATATATCCGTGTCTGCCCTAAAAGTTTACAGTATTACATAGATATATATTGCGACGAATAAGCTATCGAATATTTCGCCGAAATTACAAAGATTACGCGTATAAATGCCTCAAATATAATAACACAGGCATGGCCACAGGTTTTTTTTCTTGTCATAGCCTCGTTGATATCTCTTAGACCAGTTAAAGTAAAAAAGGATCACGGTGTCTCGAAGAAACCTTCGAGTTCAATCGCGTAAACGCTAGTATCTTACAAATTTGAGCGTCGAGTTGTCACGGGTCTCGCGAATACATTCTAATACTATCGACGATCTTGGTGAAAAGAATTTGTTTTTTTAAGTTGAAGTGCTTCACGCTAGTCAATTCGGTGCTGAATGTTTTTTTTTTTTTTTTTTTTTTTTCAACGTTTTTACAAAGTTCGTGGCAATCTGAAGAACAGAACGGAAAGGAAAAACACTATTCGCCCTGTTACGATCCGATTTTCACGCTGGCGCATCGGCCAGCTTCATGCAATTCGCGAGACTCATTTATACTGTTTCGGACGATCCACGGTTTTTCGATCAATTATTCTAAACGTCGATGATGCTGTTTCGCTTCTTGTCGAGCTCGGTGGAGTCGAGATCGTTGCCGAGACTTCCGACTCTCCCTCGGAGACCGATTCCACCGCCGCCGCCGCCGCCCTGTCCGGTGGCCTTCAATTTCTCCTGCATTTGTGCGAGTATGTCTTGCATCCTGCGGATCTGTAAGAACACGTAATTTTCGTCAATACAAAGATGGAATTGTTTTCTCGTAAACGCGCGATCCACTGACCTCCTCGTCCTTCTGCAACAAAAGCCTGTCCGTGTCGGATATACTGTTCTCAAAGTGAGGACCCGAGTCCCGTTTCAATTTACTGAAAACAAGAACCAAGTTCGCCAATTGTAGAGAACAGTCGATTAATGTTACTTAAGAAATAAATCATAAAGCTGCGTTGGCGCGGATCGCTGGGGATTTGAGAAATACTTGTCGAGCTGATTAATACCGAATTTGGTTGAGATCTGAGGCAAATCTAAGCGATTTTCTTTCCATGTAATCGAATACTAAAAGAAAAACGTGTAAAAAACAATTCCCAGCAGAACTACCTCAAGCATTTTTGCAATTTTCCCCAGACGAGGAAACTAACTCATTGACCGAATATCTCTCTCTATTTCCCTAAAATCTAATTAATGTCTAAGAAAAAGTACGAAGTATTATTATTTACATGCGTAAATACCTCCTTTCCCGGATGGCTTGCTGCGATATCTGCGAGATGCATTGCGCCCGGAAATTCTCGTAGTGAACGTCCTGCGTCACGTCCTTGAGATCCTGCATGTGCGTCGATATGAGCATCGTGCGGAGTTTCACGAAGTCGCTGTGTTTTGGATTTTCGACTGTCGAATACACGTTCGAATGAGTCACTGATACTCGGCTGAATTATTCGCTAATTCACGGTGCAACGATGGGCAAACTTACCTTCGACAACTCCCCACGGATATTGGCGACCCCGAACTTTTCTTCCGGCGACTTCGAGAACCGTGGAGCTCCCGACTACCGCAAAAGGCACGGTAGCCTTCAGCTCTTTGTCCTGCTGCTTAAAATCCTCGTCCTCGTCGCTATCACAATCGGGAAACTGGTAAATCTGCAAAAAATATAAAAATCAAATCGTCAGATACAGAACTAATTTTCATTTCTGTCTATAAAGTTCATAATAAGGAAAATAAAACGTCTCACCTGAATCTCGTGCTCGTCGATATCAGCGAGAATGCGTTCTTTGAGCTTCTTAACTTCGTGTGTGGTGAGCGTATCAGCTTTCGCTATCACAGGCACGACGTTCACTTTTCGATGTAATCGCCTCAGTACTTCCAGGTCGAGTTGTCTGAGTCTGTGCAAAGTATTAGATACAAATTTAATCGGTTGTCGTAAAATCGCGAAAATGTTTAAATCCACAAAAGTCAATTACCCGTGTCCGTAAGGAGGTATAAAGTACAGGCAGCAATGCACCCTGTTGTCTTGTATATTCTTCCTGTTGAGTCCGCTCTCGTCGGTGAAGTATTGACGAAATTGCTCGTCGATATAAGCGGAGCATGCTTTCCACGTGTCCTCGCAATTCACCGCGTCTCCGAAGCCTTCGGATGACAAACGAACGACAAAAATCAGACCGACAAAAATAAATGGCTCAAACGACCAAATGACGTATTTTCGTTTTGTCACCATTGGCAATTTACTCACCGGGTGTGTCGACGATGGTCAAACGTAGCCGCACTCCCCGTTCCTCAATGTCCATCGTCTTTTTCTCAATCGTAGTCGTCTTCTCAACTCGTTCTTCAATCGCAAAACAAATCCGACAAACCCAAACAAATTAATCAAGGAAAATTTAAACAAAAAAATGTTGATTCTCAAAACACACATTCGACTCACCCTGAGCATCGGGAATCCTTCGTTCCTTGTAGAGATCACCGAGGAAAAGACTGTTTATGAGGGTCGATTTTCCAAGTCCAGTTTCACCCAAAACCATGAGAGTAAATTCGAATCCTCGTTTCACCGATTTTCTGTGCACTTGTTCCGGCAGTGTCGCGAATCCAATATAGTCCCTGTCTTGCTAAACAGAGTTTCAATGATGTCAGTAACGTCGTTCAAGTCGCGCAACTCGAGAGCTTTTCCTTTTGGTATCTCAGGTCTCGCTCCATTAGTAAACAATTTGATTTTATTATCGGTAAATTGCTTTTTGATTTGTTATTAATCTACAGGAGATGGAGCAGCCGTACTCACCGCCTGACATGTTAACGGCAACAACAACACTAGCCGGTAATTCCGGGCCCGCGTCGGGGTGAGTTAGGGTGCTCGCTGGCTCAGGCCACCCTCCCTTTGGGTCTGTCGGTTGCGCTGGCGCACCCTCGCTCGCTCAGTGGCGATCAATAACGGCGCAGCATTCTCTCTCTCACTGGACGCCCGAGGCCAAAGCCCTCCCCCGACTCCGCACCCTCTTCTGCCCGTCTCAACAGCTTTTCCGTGCAGCCCCCTTCGACTTTTCCGCGCTCGGCATTTCCCTCTGTTGCTACCCCCGATCGCCTCGCCACGCTGGTCGAAACCGCCGGCTAACTCGATAAATAAAATTCTCGCAGATACAATAACGTTCCACTTTATTGTATTTCTTTCAACGCCGATTAACTTATCCGATAAGCGCCTTTTCGCGTTTTTGCTTTTCTTACGTATAATATTCGTCTCGTGGACAGCACTTTTCCGGGGCGGGATACAAACGTCGCTATCGACGAGTCTTTAACTTCCTCGTTTGTTTAATTTTCGAGGATTTGTTTTGTGCAGGCGATTTAGCTACGTGCGTGAGAATCAGGGAAGGTCGAGGCCCGAAAGCTCGAAATGAAAATTACGATTGTTATTGGCGAATTGGAGAATAATCAAAATGTGAGCTCATTGGACCTCGGCCGTCTCTGGCGAAGACAAAATTGCACTTTCCGACGTTGCACTCGAATCGCATCGTTATAATAAATATACAAACGAATGATTATCATTGCCGATGGTCTGTCCGATTTTTTGTTTTCAACAATATTCTTAACGAACAATTGCTTAAATTAATCTTAGGTAATTACAACAAACGGAAACGATTGACGAATCGTAGAAGACGAAGTTTCGATCGGTACGGAGAGATCACAGCTCGAAAGTAGAGTGACAGCGAGGCGAAACGACGCCCACGTCGAATTAACGATTAAGCGAGTGATTCATCGATTCCATCGAGCCTCTTATCGTGCTCGGGTCGTATCTTTTTCTTTTTTTTTTGTTTGCTCTCAATCGATAAACGGTGCGCGGGTTTTTTATAATAATACAACATAGAATATTTACATTTACGCTTGGTTATCGAATTTTACTTTTACGCGCGCTTTCATCGATTTCCGTTCCCTGTTATTTTTAGAGTCCCCGTTTTCTTTTTTAGAGTCTATTTACTGCGCTCGACGTGAGATTGGCGATGGGCGGCGGTTATGACCATGAGAACCACGAGCGATTGGACGCCGAGGTCGGCGATGTTGCCGTCGGCGACGCGGGTAGCGAAGTCTTCGGCGAACTCGGCACCGATGACTGTTCCTGCTGCTGGTCCGGACTCGTTTGCGTCTCGGTTCGATTTACTTGCATCTTCTCGTTCGTCGCTGCGTGCATTTTCGACTCGTAGTTTCGAACGTCCTCCAGTGTCATGTCGTGCCAATCGTCGATCCAGGCGAAGGCCTGACGATGACCCAGCAGAAGGACTTCCCGAACGCACTGCGTTAATAAAATTATATTCACGTAGAATTTTAAAACATATGTAAAATAAAGCGGGTAAAATTCACGCTGCGTCGCGCACCTTATGAATAAAATCTTCGACGCGCGTTTGCATGCCCCAAACTTCGAAGGAAGCGTCGACCAGCTTGTAGGAACACATTATAGGCTGCGTCGTCTCCCGCCAGCCTTCGACCAAAGGCCCGCGACCTGTTATCTTCGATTGAAAGAATTTTGGATCTTCCTCTTCCTTGTAATGCTTCGCGGATATCTCGTCGTAAGCAATGTCGACGTAGTCCACCTCGCGGTGAATCAGTTCTATGGGGGTCAGTCCTAAGCACTACAATAAGTCCAAAACCCGATTAAACAGTTGAAACGAGATTGGTAAACAAAACCATAATGTAATTCCTACATTTTCCGTGGAGCCGTTGTTATCCTCGAATCGCGTTTTAATCGATATCTGGAACTTTGGAATGAAGGAACACTGAAAAAAAAAAAAATTGGTTTCCCATTTGCTTAGAGGAAAAATGATGCAGCTTGTGCTAAAATTAGAGGCTGCCTCATCGCTGCTATACTTACAGTGTACTCTGCAGATGAGCATGAAACCAAAAAACAAAAATCATTAGTAGATCCCACAAATGTAAAATTATTATTTTCTGTAATTAGCTCCAGTTTTTACCGGTTATAGTGTACGGATAGTAATTCCAGGCCTTCTCAGTGACATAAAATATTCTCGGCAGTACTGACTGAATCCAATAGGGAAGTTTGCTGTACGAAACAGAGAAAATTTACAAAATTAATTGCTATATAGATAAGTAAAAGAAATTTGACCGACGTAGACGAACCTGGAGAGATGAATTCTCTTTTCGGTAAATTGTCCTTTTCCATGAACGGGATCTTCGCATTCAGTGTTTTCCACGACTTCCACGCCATCCGAGGAGTCAGACTGTTCGTGACTGTGCCTGGCAATCATGTAGAGCTGCCCTATGCGATACTGGGAGACAAAAAGCATTTTTGACGGTAAGAAAAATGACAATTTGTTTAACCGGGAAAAATTATGTAAATAACAATAATTACCTCGTCGACGGTGAGCGGCATGCATATCCGGTATTCCTTGGTCAAAACCATCTCGACAGCTCACGGCGAAGTTGTTGACGTTCCTTCGTTATCGTCGGCAGATCGTGATTACGCGTGCCGACTTGAAAGACGATTTATTCGGGTGAAAAACGCTAATTTTCGAATTCGCAAAAAGCCGACGACAAAACACAAGCCGAGACGGTGTGAAGTTGGTCGCGAGAGTGTCCGGCTGGTCGATCGATGGCAGTGCTGCCAACGTGATTTTTCGGGAGCGCGAATTTCAAGTGTTTGTCGACCAATCGATATCAATTACCGACAGCCTTTTCCACGAATTCTCGAGGGACACTTGTGCCCGAAATTGACGTCCAGGTGTCCGCAAAGTCATCTTCCGTTACGTCGACGGAGATTCGAGGAGACCTCTGTGAAGTTAGCCGTGTAATTTTAACTAATTACATTTTTTCTTTTTCTAATTATTTCTAATCAGTTGGTGGTCGCTTGGTGGTCATTGGTGGCCTAACTAAATCCTTTGGTGGTTAATTAAATCGTTTGGTGATCAAGCGTTTTTTTTTGTTTTCACAAAATCAGTGCTGCCTGCGACACGATCTGTGCCTGTGTTCACGTCATAACGAAATTATGACTTTTGGATCACCTACGCTCTCCCCGCATCTGATTGGTCGCCGCGGCAGTGTCGCCGCGCCGTCGTCGCTGGGGATTCGCGACGACGTTCATGCGCTACGTGGGCACAATCGCTGTGGATGTGGATTGTCGCTGGTGGCTGCAGCAGCTACAAACCGCACGACCCGCACGTCCCCCGCGCTCGCTCAGTGCAACGTCGAGTGACCGAGAGATCGGAGAAAAAAACGTCGAACGGGCGAAGCGGATTCGGCAGTGATGTGGACGTCAACGTTGCGAATTAGATAACGCGCTCGTTCCCGGCATGCGTGTCACCTGAATCCGCGAGATTGTCCGGACGAGGTCAAGATCGTCGCTCACGGCGCTGATCGTCCTCGCGTACTCGCGTCTGGATTGTTTTTACGTTCCGCATTTTTTTTTTCCTTTTTTTTTTGTTTCTCGCCTTTTGATTTTTATTTCTCACGCGCGCAATTGGCGACAATAACAACAAGGAAGGAAACAAAAGAAAAAAACAACAAATGGCTTATCGACCGTTGAGGCAGGAATACCTGCAGATGCCCGTTGTGACACGGGCCTATACGACCGCCTGTGTCATCACGACTATCGCCGTGGTTCGTAAATGCTAATTGAAAGATTTTTAATAATACAACTGATAATTTAAAAAAATTAATTAATTTTTTATTATTAAATAAATGTAAAATAAGAATGCGATAATACTGGTTGGATTAAGAGTGATTGATAAATTTAATTGTCTTTCTTATCTTGTTCTAGCAATTAGATCTCGTCTCACCATTTCAACTCTACTTCAATCCAATTTTGATAATAAAACAATATCAGGTGAGTTTTTGTTTGCAATTCGCGGAAGTCACTGGTGCGGTCTTGGGGGTTTGATGATTTTTTTATGTTGGGTCTGTTTTTTCAGCTATGGCGACTCATCACGACTTTCCTCTACTTTGGGACGGTGGGATTCAATTTCTTCTTCAATATGATATTCACGTACAGATACTGTCGGATGCTGGAGGAGGGACCCTTCAGAGGAAGAACTGCTGACTTTGTCATGATGTTTTTGTTTGGAGGAGCCTGCATGATTGTATCCTTTATCATTGCTATGAAAATTGCTGTAGAAAGGGACTTGCCAAATGTGTAATCCGTAATTTCCTTAAGAACCTGTAGGTAATGGCTTTCTTCGTTAATCTGTTGTTCCTGGGACACGCGTTCACACTTATGTTGGTCTACGTGTGGTCCAGACGAACACCCTTCGTCCGGATGAACTTTTTCGGACTCCTCAACTTCCATGTGAGTTTTGGCGCAATCAAAGACTCGGAATTTTTGTAAATCAATCACGATAAACGCGTGTTTATTGGATTATCGATATTTTCGCAGGCTCCTTTGCTGCCCTGGGTACTCTTGGGCTTTTCCGTTCTTCTCGGCAACGCGATATGGGTCGATCTGATAGGCATGGCAGTAGGACACATGTATTACTTTGTCGAGGATGTGTTTCCTCACCAAAGAGGAGGCGTCCGACTTCTTAGGACACCGCAAATACTGTGAGTTTTCCGAGAAAAAAAATCACCCAGTACAGGATCAATTTCTACTCAGATAAAATAAGCGGCAACCGTAATGCTATCAAATTTGTATGTTCAACAGTAAAACATTATTTGACGAGCATCCGGAGGACACGGACTACATGCCGTTGCCCGAAGACAGACCAGGCCGTTTCATGTTCGGTCGGAACGCGGATCTTCAGTGAGAAAGAAGCAACGAAAGCTTTACTTTCACCGATTTCAAACCGTCGAAGAAAAAAAAAATACGACTAAACAAAACGAGAATCGGGTAATTCGACGACCGAATCGCCCGCCCAAGACAATTCTTCTCCCTTTTTTACGTACGTTCGTGTGCATTTACGGATGCTTTTCCTTGTCCCCCCCGCGAGCAGCGTAATGGGCGCGAATTTTTCTCTTTTTTTTCTACGTCGCGCACTTGCCCTCCCCCTCCGCGCTATCCAAAGAATATTAAAAGATCTAAATCACGTATATGTTAATTCGCAATCCTCGATCAGTCGACTCGTTCGTCAGCCGCATCGAGATTTCGTGTCGGGCGGATAGATAATTGATCTTTTTACCGATCTAAGTTGTTGTGTTTTTTGCCGTTTTCTAGCGAAACTAAGCGAGAAAGAAAGAGTGAGTCGGGACGAAAATAAATGGAACGCAACGGGAGAAAGTCGAGCGAGTGGGGAATTGCCGGCTTTCAGGTTGAAGTGCCGGCTAGAAGAGAAAAAAAAACACGAATTTTTTCGGGTCCCGTCAAAATACAAAACGCGCGAAATGCCACACGGCGTGTTCGCTCTGACTTCCACAATTCGATTGCGATTTGATGGGCTCGCGCGAAGTGTCGCATCGTACTCGCTCGAAACTGTACAAATAATATATAACATATTATAATTATTACTGTTGTTATCTATTGTATGGTTATTTTTTTTCTTTGATTTGTATTATAGATTTAAAAAGAAAAGAAAATGTGAAAAGTATCGTAGAGGTGAACGGCCGGGGCCGTTACGAGACTGTACAAACTAATCATAAACACGGAATAAATGATGACTCGTGAAATGCGCCTGGCTCTTTGTAACTTTTTTTCACGCGCAGACATCGGTTTTTTTTTCTTTTTTTTTTCTTTTAATAATAAATGATTATTGTGTCGTGGGATACAGTGAATCGTAACTAGATACATATATGCAATGGAACATGGACTATAATACAATGACTGGGTGGATGGGAGGGGGAATCTATTTTACACAATCCTCATCTTCAGCTTCTTATCCTTCGGCTTAATGATTCATTTATTATATTGCCACTGTCGCTAAGAGCACCGTTATGTCGTCCGGCTTGCCACCTGAAATTTTTTCCCATTAACCGTCTTCTCTCTAAGCTTTCAAAAAATTTAAAACACTTCGAGTCAATCCCAAATAAGATCGTTGATTTACCTATTGCGTCGATTCCATTTTCCCTCGCGCTCTGAGCGAAAGGCGACATGAAAGCTCCGTCGAAGGCAAGGCTCCTCGCCATCCAGGCTATCGAATTAGCTACACCTTGGATCTTCGTGGGATCCCTTTCGCCCTCGATCTTTCGCATCTCCGTGACTAGCAGCTGATCAGGCACGTTGTCGAAGACTCCGTCCGTCGCGAGAAGGATCACGTCCCCGTCCTCGACCCCGAAACTCGATGTGTCCGCCGAGTCTGGACTGCGAATAAAATAAACCGTCGAGCAATTAAAGACAATTTTGTTTGAGAAATCCTCGAGGAAAAAAACCAATCCTCGCCCTGAAAAACCATTCTTGGACGTACCTATCACTAAGTACCAGTCCAGAGTGACCCGGAGGCGGCAGGGACAATTGAAACGGCGTGTTGAAGTAGTGTTGCTGCTCGGACGAGCGATGCACGACTTCGCCCTTTCGGACCACGACGAAACCGCTGTCGCCGATATTAGCCGCGTAAATGCTGCTCGTTTCCTTGTTCAGAACGATAACGCAAGCGGTACTGCTGCCTGTAGCAAAAAAAAATATCAAAAATATCTATTCGATGAGCAAACTTTCTTTATGTACAATTAAAAAATTATAATAATTACCTAATATCGGTTGTTTATTCTCTAATAGTTCGTAGTAACTTCGGGCCAAAAGGCCAGCCGGTTCAGAGGGTGTGAACCTGCCCATTGAGACTAGTCTTTCGCAAGTTCTCATGAGAAAGCTAGAGAACTCGCCAGGATCGATGCCATAATGTCGCCAGCCACCGACACCGTCCGCCACTCCTGTAAAATAAAAGAAAAGAATTGCGTTAATACATTTTCGAAATCTCGAAAGCTTCACGCTCCGTTCTATTCTCAGGAGTAAATCCGTTCACTCGTGATGCGTGACGTCGGGAGGGCCAAAAGTCGGCGGAACGCAGTTTTACGAACGTTATCTAAAAATAAGCGGTACGAGCGCGCGGCGATGCGAACCCGTGTTCGGTTTTGGCAATTTGCCTTTATTTACACAATTTCAGTCTAACTTCCATTATGTCACGTGCTTCGCGGCAGAAATATTGCCGGCCGCTTTGAGTTAAACAAGAAAATTGTGTGTTTTTCTTCAAACCGATAAATGCATTTGTTTGCTGTTCTTAAATAAGATTCTCCAATGAGATGATTCAATATGTTTCTGTTATGCGCAATAAGTCACTAATACTGTTTACTATTAGACTCGCGTGAGCCAAAGTTTATCTATCGTGAACAAGAAAAAAATTGCAACAGGCAGCTGACTAGTTTATCGTTGATTTCAGTGATATTTTTACGAATTTTTGCAGAGTGTATATTTTTAATTTCTCATTCGTGCTTTGAAACTAAATGGATACACTTTTTCAAAAATAATTATTGAAAAAAAAAAACATCTATTTTAAGACAACTTAGCAGTTTCTAAACTTTGGTCAATTTTGCCAATAACAAAAGCTGGCACAGCGGATCTGAAAAAGTTATCAAAGAATTAGATTGAAATACTATGTAGCCAAATTGCCCAGTGTTATATTCAAACTTTGGCACCAATCCAACAATGACTCTTCCTTTTTCCCTTTTTCCACAATGTTAAGAGACTCTGGCAATCTAAACGATTCACCAAATATACCGCAAATTGGTTACTAAGTACGAGCAATTGCAGTCAATTGTTGCACCAGCCAAAACTGGTCAGCAGTGGCCAGAGCTCGTTGCACCCGGCTATGGGGCCACAATGAGCTCCCGCCACTCTGTAACACCAATAAAAATCTGCAATGTTTAAACAAAGCCTCGAATATTCTAAACGTTTCGTACCTATTTCATGTCAATAAAATATATCAAAAACAATATATTTTATTCAATAAAATATATCAATAACAATATATTTTATCAACATATATGATAGACATATAGTTTGCATCTCCCCTCCCCTCTCGGATCGCCAACAATTTTCAGACTTTAGAATGCAGCATCAACAAAATTAATGTTTACTACCATGTTTTTTTTATCTCAATCAGACTAAACAAAAATCGACGATGAATTTCGTAAGCTACATTTCCTCTTCCCCTTTCATCACCCACTAACTCCGGCGACTCTGGCGCACACACAAATTTTCCCAGCAAAAAAAAACGCCTGCCCTCGCAAAAAAACTCCAAACTTTCCACATCATTCAATTGCTTCCACAACGAGACGCGTGACAAACATATTGACGATCGAATTCGTAAGTTGCGCGGCCCCCGCGTCGGGCCCCTCGATCCCCCGCGCGGCCTGCGCTGCAGGGTACGAAGTGCGCGAACCTCGTGTCCCCGTTTTCCACGCTCCGCCAAACGGAAAGCGCACACAATAACTGAACGGTACAAAGATCCAAGTCGCGCACGCGATCAGCTGTTCGCGATACTGCGGCGTGTTCTCCTCGGACGGCGCAGAAATTCGCGTCGTTTTCCGTCGATCTCCCAGAACACCACAAAGAAGAAAAAAAATTAAATAAATAGTAAAAATACAAGAGCAACGAATCATAAATAAAAAAAAAGCTCACCGATAACCTCGACAGCCTTGAATCTGGCGGTGAACCAGGCGTCGTCGCCGAACTGTCCCTTCCGGATGCGTCCGCGATTAAAGTCCTTAGGGAAGCCGCAGACGGCCGAGACGAACGAGGCCTCGCAGCGTTTGCTGCTCGGTCCGGCGTCGGCGCACGCGGTTGTCGTGTACGACGAGGACAGTCCGTTCCATAGCGCCCGCGACAGTAGCCTGCCAGTCCAGTAAATTGATTGCATCGTACGCCGAGGCCCTCGTGATCAACCTCAACACTTCGTCGGGCCCATCCTCACGTTTTTATTCCTATCTCTTCTATCTCTCCCTCTCTTCGTCTGTCCTGTCGCTCTGTCGCACTCGATCTCGTTGTATAAAACTCGAAGCACCCGCCTTCCCCACGTTTCCCCTCGATTACTGTTGTCGTTATTATTATTATTGTTGTCGTTGCGCACGAGGATGCGGTGATGTCGTTGGATGGAATCCTGGGACTGGACCTGAGATTTCACGAACCGTCGTCGTCCGCCCGCTCGAGACTCGGGGAACACACAGACCGAGGACAGCGCACCAAACGACTTTCAATCGCGACGAAAATACAACACGAAAAAACGACACACATCACTCGGAGCCTCTCGGCCACTCGCACACACCCAATCCAACCAGTCCCAGGCCCAGCCACACACGATACGCGCTCGACTCGCACTGACGACCGATTTTCCCTCTCGGCTGGTTTTTGTTAATCGACGGGTTTTTCGTACGAGCGTCGATTAAGTTTTTTATAGATTTTTCTCGCCAGATTTTTCGGCGGAACTCCGTCGTCGCGCCATCCGGCGGCTTGAATAGAGGAGCTGGTCGCCTCGGGGATTCGTTTGCGCGGGCTTTTCAAATCTCTGGGCTTTTGATCGGCGAAACGAAAGTTTGCTTCGCGCATGTCTGGTTTATTTTTTGTTTTCCGAGGAAGGATTTGAGACTTTAATAGTTGAAAAAAATGAATGCTGTTTCTAATGCTATTTATTGTATCTGGAAAGCTGTATAGAAATAGTAGGAATATAAATTTTACAACTTTGGATAGAACTGAATAGATGATAATTTAACGTACACAGATGATCACGATTTGACGAAAGAATAATCATTTTGTTTTGATTAGTACTGTGATTTTTATCCAATTATAGTGACAACTTTGAAGAGAAATAAGAAAGGTTTTTTTCATGTTAGGTAGATCATCCTTGGCCGATGCTTTCGTCTGTGACAACTTATTTCTGAAAAAGAGGAAAAGGAAACAAAATCATTAGTTACGTATGAACAATCATGCTGACAACGTTAGAGACAAGTATTATCACTTTTGTGCGTTTGACCGCCTTTTTCTTCATTTTCGGGGCTTTTTTCTTCGCCTCCTCGGCTGGCGCAACGTCAGCCGGTGCCTCCTCGGGCGACAATTCCGACGATTCTTTCGCGCTTTCGGGCTGGGATTCGGCCTGCTCGTCATCCGGTTCCTCCGGGAGTTCAGCTTGTGCGGCATCTCGCTTAGCGGACTGCTTCAATGACTCGATCTACGAGAGACAAATCAATGGACTCAGCGTGGCCATTTTGTTGCAACTTACCCGAGCAAATTACGCATCATCGTCGCCGGTCGAATTGACCGCACAAAACCGTAAAACTGAACAGCCCGTGTAGAATGAAAATATTTCGATTTTACGAGTTACGATGATTTCGCGACGATTCTCACCGTCTTTATGGATACTCGACGGCCCTTCTTGGTGAGCGTGAAGCCCAACTCGCGTTCCATCGCCTCGATCCTCGATCTGTATTGCTTGTACAGCACCATCCGGCCGTTCACTGTTTTTCCGTCGACTATGTAGCCTTTGCCGGAACGCATGACGCCCGAAACGGACGGCGTGTTTTTCGATGTCGACATCGTTCGATCGTTCGCGAATGACGATTTTTACCGGAATTTTTACTTGTCGTGTCTCGACGCCGATTGTCACGCGACTCTCCCGCTCGAACGTGTTCCGCTTTGTTCCAAAAGGCTCGCACGCGCCTGCGCAGGGCGCTGCGCGCGCGACGAAGCCGGAATCGCCGGAACCAACGTTGACAAAACATTTCCAAACGAATTTACGCGAATATCGACGATCTAAATGATACAAGCAGAGATTTTGTTGACTTCTGAATAATCGACAGCGTGGCTCGTGTTTTCGGCGCAATTTAGTCGCTCTGCGTGCGACTAAATAGCGCCCAGAATTTCTTCCCGCCTTCCGCAAGACGCCGGAAATTCGGATTGCAGGTCGCGCCTTTACCGACCGAGCGGTCGCGTTCCTCGCCGCGTCTTCCTGATCGCCCGCCGCGAGAGGCCGCGCGTCACTTCCGCCAGCGTGAAGTTGACGCCAGGAGAAAAAATCGATAGAGCGCAGGTAGCCCGGTATGGAAGCCAGTCACAAACATTTTATTTATCTCCGCAATAATCAATCGCCGCAAACTTTTGCGACATCCAGAAAAAGCTTCTGGGTAGGAAAGTGAGTGATGGAAAAATGGTTATTCGCGCATTTCGCGTCGATTCGTGGCTCTCGGCGAGACTGTCATCGCGATCGCGAACTCCGATTCGCTAGCGCGTTTGTTGACGAATTTATTGTCGCTCGAAAAAACTAACCTCTCGAGTGTCTTGATCTTCGCAGTTGACTGCGATTTATCACCGCGAAATTGAGAAAATAAAAAGCTGAAGCACGATTCTTTGCTCGTTGAATTAATTCGTGGTAATTTGGCGTCGCAGTTAATTTATAGTACGATTTATAGTCACAGATGATCAATGTTGGAAGGATGGTATTGTCGGTCCATCGCAAACAACAACGCGGATGCGGAGGATGACGACGAGGACAGTCCGGAGGAGGAGGTGCCCAATTACAAGGATCAGTACAGAAATCTGAAGAGAAAGTTAAAATTTCTCATCTACGAGAATGAGTGCTTTCAAGAGGCACTGCGATCGACGCAGCGAAAGCTCCTCAAAGTCAACAGGGACAAGAGCTTTCTGCTCGATAGACTGTTGCAGTACGAGAAGGTCGACGCGTCTTTCAGCGAGAGTGACGAGACGGAATCGTCGGATGACGAAATGGCCAGACTCGATACTTCTAAGAGGTGAGGCTTGTTCGAATGTTCAATGAGTTTGAGAAAAATAACGATTATATTGTGTATTGCAGAAAAAAGGTTGAGATCAGTGTGAACAATCACACGCCGCATCATCCTGTGGCGGCTGTGAAGCCAGTGAACACGAGCAAAAAGAAAAAAGCCACACCGAAGATACCAAAGGCCCATAATCCACCATCAGTGAGTATCGATTCATTGGAATTTTATTTTGATCCTCAGGGTCAAATTGTAGTGAACCAGTTAAACGTTTTTCCATTGAATTATTTCAGGTGCAATCGTCGAACAATTTGGTGTCGATGTCACTGATGTCAGACGGCCACATGACGCCCGAGGAGGTGGAGCGACATTTGGAGTCGCGTCAGACGTACCTGGAACTCGTGCCGGAAAAGGCGCCGCCTACAGTCCCCACCGAGATGTTTAGTAACGACCCATCGCTCGACAGGTAATTTTCGCAAATTCCTTGTTACAAAATGTTAAAAGTAGTCTAAGACCAATTGTTTCAATTATTCACAGCGAATCCAACGAGGTCGGAGAACTCGAGACATCACCGAGCAACATGGGCGAGGATTGCTTGAGCGTCGACATGATGCACGAATAGATCGCCACCACGACGATCTAAAAACGAGAGAAAAAAAATTCCGCTCAGTTTTACCGTTAATGAATTATACGATAATATTGCACATAACGCGTTAAGAGTCCCCCTTCGATTTACTATTGGTGTAACCGTCGTAATTTAATCGTATTCATGATAATATAATAGGCATTTTTATATTCAGCGCATTATTTACTCCTCCCCAACGCTGTTTATAGAATATGCGTTGAACTTCTAAAAACAAAAAAAAAATCATTGAAAAGTGCCACCTTATGAAGTAACCTATGACTTTTGTCAATCGCCACTTGACGTTAAACTGACAGATCCGAAAATCCTCATGGATCCGAAAATTGAAGTATGGACATGAGCGAATGGACCGTTTTTCACGAGAAATCACGAAGAGTCAGCAAGGAAACGCTTCCCCGTAGACGATGACCCGCGAGAGTGCGTCTGTCGAGAGCACGTTGAATCGTCTGATCGAAAAAGTCGTGATCGAATGCGAATCGTCATCATCAATCAACGACAGAACCTTGATTCCCGGAGCTAGTGAGGAAAACACCGCCGTTGAAGCTGCCGCGGCTCCGGCGTTGGGTCCGGTTCTCATGAGGAGCACGGAAAGCGGCAACTCGGAAGTCACATGCCGAATCTGTTACGACGCGAATCCACGATTTCCTATATTATTCCCATGCAGATGCAAGGTTTCTTAACTATTTTTCTTACACGTATCTTACACATAATAATAAAAATAAGAAAGTTTCCGTTGCAAGTAAAAATATTTCTTTGTTTAATTATAGTACAGTTAATTCGTAATTAATCAATCAATCAATTATCATGAGATAGAGATTCGGGGTCTCTACCCGTGCGACCGATTCGCGAACGTGAACGAACAAACGATTTTGTTCCAGGGTACGATGGGCGCGATACACTTGGCATGTCTGGAGCGTTGGCTCGAGGAGAGCAACAGGAAGAATTGCGAACTCTGCGGTTACGAGTTCGAGGTCGAGCGAACGCTGCGGTACCAGGCGCTTCGCTCGATAGCGATCTGGCTCTGCCTGAATCGTCAGCAGCATCAGCTGTACGTGAGAAGTCTGCGGGTCGACGTGATACGCTGCGTAATCGTCACCCCGGTGACGATTATTTGCTCGTACGTTTGCGTCGTCGCCGCCGATTTTTACGCCTCCGACAGTTACAACAGTTTTCCGCCCGCCCGATGGACGACTTACTCGCTTCTCACGATGATGACGATCCTCATATTCTTGTACTTCATGTGGATGTACATGGCTATACAATATCACCAGAGAGTCTGGTTCTACTGGTGGCAAAAGACCAGCATCGTCAGAGTCAAATTGCCACCGACGACGAGAACCCACTGGCAGCTCGAAACTTCGGTCTGACGAGATTTTCGGTTTTACACGTTTGCTCGTTTTTTCTACCGGATCTTTGTCGTCGAGGAGTCTTCTAAGAGGCTCTGCGCTTTATCGACATCTTTCCTCGGCTCAACTGCGACGTGTATATCTTTACTTTGCTGCCGTCCGACAGTTTTTTCACCCAGATCTAAGTGGAGGAAGGAAAACGAACAATTTCATTAGTACATCGAGCGTGCGTGGTTGTAACATTTTGGCGGAAGCTTCGGTGTAAGACAATAAAAGCGCGAATGACTCACCACCTCGGTTCCTATCGCTGATATGTTTGCGGCGAACCGCGACAAGTCCTTTCCCTCTACGTACACCGGTTGCCCCCGGTGGAACCTGAAATAAACATCACGAATCATGACTAAATGGTTCATTTTACTCGGTGATAAATGAAATTCGAGACTTTTCCATATGCATAGAGTAGTAAAGACAGGGGATTCTTGCCACGCGAAAAAAGCTTCTAAAGAAAAAAATATATCGACTATATCGACTAAAAAGCAAATTTCTCGTTTAATGCGACACACAAGCTTTAAACAATAAAAGGTAAGTAAAAAAAAATAATAAAAAATAGACAACAAATTGAAAGAAAGCGAAAGTGAGATAGACAGATAGACGTACCATCTTCTTTCGTACAGAAGTTTGCCGTCTTCTATTCTAGTCTCGACTAAAGGAGTATCGGGAGTCGAAGGTATATGCTGAGTTGGGAGACTGACTGTATTGTAATGTGGCATTACTACTGTAAATAGAAAATCCTCAATTATTTTTTACCATTCTTTCGTTTTTACGTTTTTTCATTTTCTTTTTCGTTCGCTGTAATCGCTACCTTAGTAATTTGCGCAGTAGTACCTGGTTTTCGTACGGTCGTGAGTACTTTACCACGGCTTATCGCTTTGAGGTCGCTCTCGATCTCCTTCTCGTCGAGCAGATAATTCAATTGTGCCGGCGGCGGTTTTCTCCGCTTCTCCACCTTTTCCGGCACCGGATCGTTCGGCCTCCGACGCAATTTTCTTGTCATCACTGGCTTGACCTGTGATTTGCAGAAAAAAAAAAAGAATGGAAAACATCAAACTCGCTCTGTTCTCTCTGAGGGATGGTAAGAGTAATATGGATTCAAGGATTACCCGCACCTCCATAGAGTCGCCGGTAAGCTCCATTGTGTGGCGATCGGACTCTATCATTTTCCTCTTTTCCTCCATGTCCGTCAGTAGATTCTCCTTCAAGTCGATTTTCTTCTCCTCGAATTCTTTCACCGCCGCTTTCTTCTCCAGTATGTAGTCCCTCTCCACCCATTCGGTGAGATAATCTCGATAAATTATATTGAGTCGCAATCTGAGAATGTCGCAATAGAACATTATTTCAGTTAATTTATATCTCTGGTACAGTACAATTTTTATCATAGCAGAGTCTTTACCGCTCTTTGTACTGTGCCTCCAGCCTCTTAAGTTTTCTGTTGTACTCCGGATGACTTCCATCTTTGAGCTGTTGCAACTGTTTTTTTAAGCTCGCCAGCTTGTCTTGATAAACTCTGAACGCAATTTCACAGATTCATGAATTATGTTAGATAAGATTGTACAAAAAAATTACATCTCCCATATTGTCGCTGAGACTTACTGTTCCCTGAGTTCTGTGTATTCCTCCGATTTGCCCATATCCGTTTCACTGGCCTCTTCCGTATCTGAATTAACGCAAACATTGAAATACATGCATTATGATCTTTCTGTAGCGGCAAGACGCAAAGTGCTCCAAAAGTGGCCTAAAATAATTTCGTTACCCTCGTCGCTCTCATCCTGATCCTCGGCGTCGCGTTCCTCGTCCAAATATTCCTCGTTGTCCTCGTCCATCTCGTAATCGTCGGGACCGTGAACGGCCGAGAAAGGCGATCCCTGATAACTCATTTTCGAGCGTTCGTTTACCGAAGCGATAAATTCTTGTCGCGCAGAAGCTCCCGAAACGTTAACTCCCGATGGACCCAACCATTTTCGCTCTGTGCAACGCGCACAATTTTTCCATCAAACTCACGGAAGCATCGGTGACCCGCAAATCAGTTTCATAACCTCGGCACTGCGGATATTTCTCGGAACACTCGGGAAGACCAGTGGATTCACGGTTTTCCAGATCGGATTTACAGCTGTCGCCGAACACAAACAACTTTTCGCAATTAGCATCGACGCCAATTTGAGGTTACGTTGACCCTCCCCCCCATCCAGCCACCAAGGCCGCCGCGACGCCAGCGCCACAAGCGCGACGCCATCTTGAAACCGCGCGGGAAATTTGAATTGTCATTTCGCGACCAATCAGAAACGTTCTTCGAGGTTCGGCGACTCACCGCTGATGGCGCGGCGGACGCCGAAAAAGTGGATTCAACAAAATCGTCCCATTGGCAATCCTCCCTCCTCGAAACAACCACTTTACCCGTCGTGCATCATTTCAAAAGCGTATTTTTTTCCGTTGTGGCTGCGAGCGGTTTGCGCGATGATCGGCGTGCGTGCGAGGAGAGCAAGACGCGCAACATGAATAACTTCCAACAGAGTTACAAAAAGAAGCCTCTGGGCTTCACGAATGCGACCGACGGTCGATTGGTACGAGCGGTGAAGCACGAGGAGCAACGAAAACTTCGACGAGCCGCGAATTTCTCGAGACATCGCGACGTTCCCGAAGCTCCGGAAATCGAGGGTACGTGTTTTCGATAATATAGCATCATTGCGATGATTATTATGTTTTTACTAAAAAGTCTATTGCTTTCTCAATCGGAGTAAACACCACCAAAACCTGAAGTTTATTTTGGCTTGCTTCCATTTTCATTTTTATAACCCTGCAGGGTTGCGATACAAATTCAAATGTAGGAGATCTAGGTTTCTAAGCAAATTAACCCCTTTGGCGGCAGACGCAGTAGTGCACACATTTTTTATCTGCCTTATTGGGTCTGCAATTTTTAATATCTGAATTTTGAGTTCAGATTTGTAATCAGCAATCCCAGAAACTCCTGAATACCTGAATTCCACAAAAATCAATCAAGCCGATCGGAAAATAATCGCAAAAAATCTGATGCCATACGGTGTCAATGCCGCCGAAGGGGTTAAATTTGACTCTTTTTGTGACCTTTCGATTATCTAATAGAAAAAAAGATCGGTTTTATTTTTAGAAATTGTAATAAATATAACATAAACATTATTTTGCAGAACCAAGTCCGAGGCCCTCGGAAACAGCCACGAAACTTCGTAGATGGAAGGCTGAGCGTGACATAAAAAAAAAGATAGAAGCGCTGAAGAAGAGGCCAGCGTTCAAGGTCGGCGCTGTTCACCACAAATTTTATTCACCACCTGCAAGCAGCAAAACTGTTGTGAAAGAAGCGCCGTGCCACACGAGAGGCGCGTACAAGGTGAAACATCAGCCGACCCCAGAGAAGAGAATAACGCGAGCAACACAGAAGAGGCTAGACGCAAAATTAGCGGGTGCCGCTGCGTCGCCCGCTAAGGCGCCCAACGTCCGACAAAGAGCGAAACGCGCGAAACCGAAACCGACGAGAAAGAAATCGCGATCGATGACGAAGGCGAAGTTTTCGTTCGCTCCCGAAAACTATGAGTTCAAGGCGCCCGCGGGTCTCACCGAAATTCCTCTCTTCGGTCGATTTGTCATACCCAAAGACACGGACGTCGGTCTATCGTGGAACGACAAGTTTTCTCGGGACGACAAGGAGAAGCCAATGCAAACAATGGAAAAAATGTTAAGTCTAGTGTCGCTAGATGCGCCCAGTCGCGATAACACGTCGAACGAATCGGTCACTCGGAAATTATCATCCGAGGACGCGAATCCCGAGGCGAGAAATTTCACGATGCCGGTAGACGCGGAGAAGGAGCTCGATTTTCCGGATGGCGAGATACAAGACGTCGTGAAATTCGCGAAAAGCGATACGACGACTCCACCGCGATCCGGTTCACCGGTGCCGGCTTCCTTCTCACCGTACATCGTCTCGAGTCGGGGAAAAGGAAGCGCGCGCAAAGAGCAAAAGATGAAATTGGGCATCCGTCAGTCTTCCCCCGAAGAAATCCCGACGAAAGAGACGGTGATGCAAAATCTCAATATCTCCGTCGAGGAGGAGGAGAGGACCGCGCAGTACTTCAAGTTCATTCTGGAACGGGAGGTCGAGAGACTCACGGAAATCTGCGAAAAGTGGGAGGCTACGATGAACGAACCCGACTTAACGGAGGACGCTCGGTATCAGATAAACCAAGCGGTGGGCCAGACGAGGCTGCTGATACGAAAGAAATTCGAGAGATTCCGCCGTCTCGTGTTGGACTGCGAGACCGGCAAGGGCGAGATGCTCGTTCAGTGCCGCGACCTTCAGGGCTTCTGGGACATGATGTACATGGAGGTGAAGGACTGCGAGTCGCGATTTCTAAAACTCGACTTTCTGCGCTCGAAAGGTTGGATCGAGGAGCCGCAAATCGCTGTGGCGAGCAAGAGAGCAACGAAGACAAAGAAAGGAATCGCGGCGAAGCCGAAAATCGGCGCGAAGAGCTCGGCGCGCTCGTGGATCATCGCCGCGCGTAAGAATAAAATTTCCCTCGAGGACGACGATGCTGTACATTTCCGGATTGCCGACCAAAATGTGGAAACGGAAGTTGCAAAGAGCGAAACTGCGCTGCCGAGTTCGCCCGGAAAGAACTCTCGTCAGAGCAGGAGAAAAACACCGCCGACGCCTACAGAGCAAAATCGACGACGAACAACACCGAATTCATTGCTGAAGCAAGTTCAGGTCTCGGAGGCGGCGAAGATCGTGAAAACGCCGGAAGTCGAGCTAGACAACAGTATCACCTACGTGAATTCCGATCAGACGCCCAGCAAGGGGATCCTGAAGAAATCGGACGATTCGGCGGGTCATAAATCGAGCTCGCCGAAATCGGGTCGAAAGGTCGATTTTAATCACGTTTACTTGGACGAATTTCCGGTCGAGGACAACGGGGAACTCGAGGCGCTACAAAATAGCATCGATCTCGGCCGGGCGCTCGCGAGAATCGACGCCCTCTACGACGACAACGACGATGTCGCCGACGAAGGTTCGGACGAGGATGCGGATAACGCGGCGCTTCAAAATAGCATAGATCTCGGTCGAGCGCTCGCGCGTATCGATAACTACGACCCGGACGATCCCGAAGATGCGACCAGCGATCTTATGGAACCTGTCGCGACCAGAGTGGAGAAACGACTCAACTTCGAGGACGATTCGTTCGACGAATCGGAAGTAAACGAAATCGCTGAAACCGTAATCACGGTGAATTCTCGTGTCTCGAAGAAAAGAGGCGGATATGTTGTCTCAGAGACTTCCTCGACTTCTTCGTCGCAAACGATCAAAAGGTCGACGAGATCGGACAGAAGATCTTCGAGGTTCGCGAGTAAACTTGTCGAAGTTTCCTTTGAGGAAAGTAAAACAGACGAGACTCTCGTCGGTGGTAGAATTTTGAGGAATCGAACAGTCGCGACGGAAGCGCGGAGCACAAGCAGTCGGAAAAGCGTGAAGTCATCGGCGTTCGACGAACAGTATTTTTCGGTCAATTCGAGCGTGAAGGAAAACAAAGATCCACGACGAGGATGGAAGGAGGCCAGTGGGAGACCAACTTCGGAGACCAGCGAGGAACCGGCAAAGAGGCGAAGATCTACCAGAAGAATGAGCGTTAAATTAAACGGTGGGTCTTACCTGTTATTTGAGCTTCGAATTGTAAAGCATGCAGCAGCTTGAAATATGTATTTGCGAGATACTTCTTTTGTAAGATTCGTAGAAACAAAACATTAATTTACTTTTTTCCCCTGCAGATGACGGCGCACCCAACAAGTTCTCAAATACGAGTTACTCGCGGCAAAGCCGGAAAATTAGCCTCCTCGGAACGAATTCACGAGAATCGATTCATCCACCGATCAACGGAGATTTGATGTCCTTCGATACGCCGGAATAATAATGTTTAAGCAGCAAACGATGGTTCAAACCTATCGTTTCCTGCGCCAATGTGCAGATTCGTCGCTCAAGTAAATTTAAGTATACTTTTATAATTTTACAAGTAAATTTACGATAATATATACTTAAAACGAGAATAATAAGTCTATACATATTAAAGTTAATGCTTAAGTCCCAAGACAGTTTTTTGTATCCAATAATTTTAACTTTGTTGTTCGGTATTTCTATTAAGGATGTAGAATTAAGAGTGTAATACCAAAAAGAACCGGGAACGACTGAATCTTTCGATACGCACAAATTCCCCCGAAAAAAAAAAGATTCCAGCGATGAGAATATCATTTTAATAAGTATTTGTAAGATACATTTATGAAGTTTGTAATCGTATTTAGATTTGGTAATATCGCAAGGTAAATAATAGAGACTATTGAATGAGCTCAAAAATTATAAAATAAAGTGCCAAAACAACATGATTCGCGTGTGCATTTATTTATTTATCAATTCATTTATCCGTACATCAATGAAACCCATTCCCGTGGATATGATCCACATTCTTCCATTTGAATCTCGCGGTCATTTCGTTCCAGCCAATCGGCGTCCGCCTTCCTCAAGGTTACGACAAAAATAGCGTTCGCTGCATTTTCTGTCATATTGCGTCAAGTGACGTCACTGACCGGTGAAAAAGGACGATTTTCCATCGGTTGGATTCAATCGGGACATAATTTCGATAATCAATATATCAATCGGTGGACACGAACGATTGAACGACATTTTTATCGTCGTGATACGCAGAACAACCGACTTTCGCCGTTTCGACAACCGTTGACGTCCACGAATTGGTCGATTTCATGGCGATTGTTTACAGTAAACAAACGAAGTTCCATCCGAGTTCTGTATTGGTATTGTTCACGATGCGAAAAGCAGTTGATTGAGAAGCTCGTCGAACGTGCTGGCAACGTTGAAATCTTATATCGGTACGTAACTCGATGAAAGCAAAAAAATCGATTACGAGGAGTACGTGCGAATTTTATTTTTCAGGCTACAATCGCAGTTGCAAATTTCTTAGTAACGCGATGGAATCGCCGCTGGAAAAGGTCGAGCTCGCCGCCGATGTTTACATGGCTTGTTTGCAACATGCATTTTCCACTGAAAAATTTGAAGTCATGGGCCTCCTCATAGGAAGCGTAAGATCCATCTTAATTCCACCTCCGTTGCTGTGATTTTTCCTGCGAAAGCTAATGTCGAGCTATTCGTTGATTTTCAGCTCGAGTCCGAAGTCGCCAGAATATCGGCGTTGATAAATCTGCGCAGGCTTGACAAAAAGAAAGACAGGGTTGAAATATCGCCGGAACAGCTGCTGAAGGCAACTGCGGAGGCAGAACGATTGACAGCTGTGCTCAATCGGCCTATGCAAGTTCTGGGCTGGTATCACTCGCATCCTCATATCACTGTTAATCCCTCTCATGTCGGTGAGCATAGATACATTTCTGTCTGAATTTTAGAACCTTCATAAATAATTGAGCTTGACCGTGGCAATATTATTACATTGTTAAAGATTTGAGAACTCAGGAAAATTATCAACTGCTCGACAGGCGCTTTGTTGGTCTGATATTCTCAGTATTCACAGAAGTCACGGATACAAAGGTACGCGCGATGAATTACTCTTTCGAATGCACAGATAATTTTTCTGAAATATACAGATACTGAAATATCATTTGTGGACATTTTTGCAGGAGCAAGAGGTGCAGTTGACCTGCTTCCAGTCGAATGGTGGCTCACCTGTTGACATTCCATTGGAAATCGTCTACACTCCGGGAATATCTGATAGATGCTTGAGGGCAAGTACCAAATATATGAAACATAAATTTGCAATTTTTGTTAAAGAAAAAAAAATGCCCTGATTGTTTTGATGGTTTCATAATCTCAATGCAATATCAATCGATATTTATAGACGATGATCGACGTACCCAAGATTCTCATTCAGGAGGAAGAAGACGCGGCGGAAACTTGCAAAAATCATCCGAATATTCTCGCGTCGATCCACAACGACGCAGGTAGGAAATTCGCGTAACTACCGACGCGACAAAGTCGAGGACACACGTTCATTTTGTTCTTTCCATTGTTTTCAGTGAGGACTCAGGCGCTGATCCACATAACCGACATAATAACGAAGCCTCTGATACAGACGATCGAAAGTAGAATCGAGTTGAATAAGATTCGCGCGGCGGTTCTTCGCAGTCATCTTCAGACCCTGCAGATAGTCGCGAGCGACATTGAAATGTGAGATTTCGCGGTGACATTGAGACGCACTTCGTGTGATGAAGAGTAGAGGAGAAAAGGAGACTTACGATAAATCCACAAACTTGTCTATTTCATATTATATCGTTTTTATTAACACCAATACAAGGTAACGCCGAATCTAGTGTTCGAAATTGGTACATTAATAAAGACAGATTTACATTAATCCGCATGAATTTTCTCGCTTCGTTATTAAGAATTATCCATAAGATTTCCTTCTGGCGTTCTTCGAGATATATTTTTTTTATCATTTAGATGTTTTTTTTTGCAATGTCGATCGATCCTAGTTGAACCGTTTTTTTTCGGGCTGAGACGTGAATTGCAATCTAGTTACTTACAAAGAATAAATTTGTGACTTTTCGAGTCGAGTGTGATTATTTCCAATAAATATTATTTTTCATGCGTTTTTTTTGTTTCTTGATTCTTTGCCACATCGACGAGTCGTCGAAGCGCCCGGATACGATCGTCGCTGGAATAGACGCGACGCTCGGCGCCGGGAGGCTTCGGTCATTGACTTGCATACTTTGCTGTATAATCGTTCCTTAAATAATGTACAATAGTGTGTTATTACTATGAGATCGTTAAGCGGTTCGTCTGTCATTGTCACTCCCGGATCTCGAGACACAAATCGTCCTTCACATGAAATTTATACAATTAACAATATTTTTTTTATTTTATTTCGAGAGCCATCGATATTGTTTGATCACTGAATAAATCGCGCTCGCGCTCTCGGATTCCAAACCGCCGATTCGTGCGTCTCTTTCAGAGTTAAGAATGACTAGTGCACCACGTCGATATCCTCGTTCACTTGGGGAGACCGTCGCGTTTCGTTGCTTGCAAATATTTCGCTCATTTGTCCCGCAATCTGTCAGGTGACGAATGGGCGAAAATTCCGCAAGCCGCAACGAACGGCCGTGTGCGGTTGAAAACCGCTCGGGGCTTGCGATATAATTAGTAATACAATTGAAAGTAACAGGACCGCGATTATCAATTACATTTACAATTGTAATAATTAAAAACTATTAGTTTATGGAGGGAGGGGGACGATAGCTTAATATATATATCTTGCAAAAAATTGTTTTTCTCCCCTTTATTATTTTTTTTTACGTATCGTCGTTCTAGAACGACGTTTTTAAAAATTATTTTTGTTTTAATACTCTCGATCAATACTTTTCGTGGGTAGCGTCGTACACGTGGGCGACGAGTGGCGGTCAACGTCGCCTTGCACACCGGTTCTCCCGAGTTCCGTGTATCTTTCGCTAGCCCGCGGCTGGCCAGCGATTCTCGCCACGATCGCCAATAGCATTCGCTTGATATCTCCTCGCGAACATTCGTAACGTCGCGCTATCGTCGTCTCTCTATAATTGTATTAGAAAAATTATTTTTTCACGCTTGTGCGAAGTATCAGGCAGTGGCGAATTTCGTCGACAGTCATCGACAGAGGTGCGGCACCTCCCGCCAAAAACGCGTGACCACTCGTAAGTACGTAAATATTGGCGTGAAACAAGTTGAAAAGTTCGAAGAAAAACAAAAGCACGGAATGAATGTAAAACGCACGGAGGTCGAGCTGCTGGAGATGATAATCGGCACCGGAGATCGGGCTCTGGTTGCCAAGAAACACCAAGCCAAAGGCCGCCTGAGCTGTCGTTGTCAATCGCAATTAGGGTAAAAGTCAAAGAATTATCAGCGACGAAGACACTCGAGACAACAGTGACTCTGATGGCTAATGTTAGCACGAAATTGAAAGTCTGTAAGGTCACTCGTATTTATTTGTACTTTCCCTTTTCATTGTTTGTTTTTTTTTTTTTTTTTTTTTTTTTTTCTTTCATTAGTTACCACGCGTTCCCGGTCTTTCAGACTTGTGTCGTTAGTTTTCAGAGTTAACGACTGGAGTTAACGCGCGTCGATCGAATGAGGATTTTAATCTCCGAATGTTTAACGTGTACTTTGCGGAGGGACCCGTAGCAGTAGCTCGAGCAATTGCCAAAAATAGATAAACTTGAAAAAATGTCTTCGCGTTTCAAATCTTTGATTGACAACGACGGCGTTTAACGCGTTCGACGCCATCCGCACTAGTCAACGAATTCTGTCGTTCCTTCTCGCGTTACACCGACAATTACCGGTTAATTAATTAGGATAGCGATATTGAGGACATTATTGGTTCGATATTTACAATTTATACACGACAGACACGACGAACTCGGAGATATCGATTAGATAGGAATTCCGTTTAAAAATTGTCAACCTCGCGCGAGCAGGACGTTGTCGCTGGGCTCTTTGTCCCCATATTCCCCATTTTCTTTATCTCTCTTTCTCTCTCTCACTTTTCGTCGTATTTACAAATCACGACAGTACCGTAACGTCGGTTTGCTTATTCGTTATAATCCTCGTGCTTCTAGAAAACCGACTCGGCCGAACGCGACAGGTGTATGGGGTGAGAGGGACTACGCGCTAATCTTTTGCGAGGCAGCTTCTCAAGCGTCGTCAGTAGCTTGGCGAAATCGGGACGATTTTCGGGCCGGTAGGACCAGCAGAGCATTAAAATATCCTGAAAATATCGATTTGATTAATTGCATACCTTGAAGTTCTTGTTTTTTTTTTTATCTCTTTGAAGGATCTTTACCTTGACGTCGCGGGAGGCTTCGAGATTGGCCAGCGTCTGCTTCATTCCCTTGCCTACTTGCCAGATTATCGCCTCGGGCGGCTGTCCCTTGAAAGGCCACTCGCCGCACAGTAACTCGTACCATACGGTCCTGTTGGTCACAATTCGATCGTCCATCGATGCGCAATTATTGAATATGGCCCATTTAATCAAACATGCAACAATGAAACACGAAAGTCCGACACTCACCCGAAAGCGTAGACGTCGGAGGACTCTGAAAATGGCAATTCTTCCTGATCGCGATTTTGCTGCGGCCGCAGGCGTCGAACTATCTCCGGTGCCAAGTAACACAGCCATCCTGGCGGTATGCTCAAACCGTTTCCCTTTCTGATAAAAAAACGAGAGGATTCTTTATTATAAAATTTAAAAAATCCATAAAGAACTAAATTGTGAAGGCAAAAAAATTACTCGCCTGTTTCCGTAGCACAACTTCGTAACGCTGAACAGACCAAAATCCGTGATGACGACTTTGCCGTTCTCGAGAAAGATATTTTTGCTCTTGAGATCTTTGTGAATAATTCCACGCGCGTGGAGATATCCCATTCCCTGTGACAGACGGAAGATATAAAAATGAAAATCATTGAAAACCTCGAGACGAAGATGCTGCGTTTGAGTGAATAACTTCGTCGTTGATTACCTGAGAGATCTGTTGGGCGATAATAGTCGTTTTGTTCATATAAAATTTGTCTTTGAGCAGATGAATGTGAGTATACAGGGTCATGCCTTTGCTCATACTAGTGACTATCGCCAAACGTGGAGGCTTCATGCACGCTCCCATAAATAAAACTAGATTCTCGTGTCTTGTCTTTCGGAATGTTGCCACCTGCGAGAAAATTACAGAGTTGACGGTAAACGAATCTTTGAACCAAGTGAGAGTAATCGGAATATTAGAAAAATCGGTTTACCTCAAGCTTGAATGCCTCGAGCGTCTTGTCGTCGTCGAGATAATAATCCATGTTGAGTACTTTGATCGCTACGTCGCCGTGCCAGTTGCCTCGGTAAACTGTGCCGAATCTGCCAGTACCAATGGGCTCGCCGATTTTCAATTCGTCGTATGGAATGTCCCACTCCCTCATAGACAGCTGTTTAACGAAAAAAAGCCATATTTTGTTTATTTATTTATTTCTCTGTAAAATATGTCAGCGTTAAACTTGTCGCTTTTTTCGATTTCGAACTTACGCTGTTCTGACGAGGCCACCGACTGTCTCCGGGTTCGCCGTCCGACACCTGCGAGTCCTGTGAATCGACTCGAACCGGTGTACGCTCGGAATCCGTGCTCACGCTTCCTGAGCCGGAAACACTCACGGTTCTGTCGCTGTCGCTCGACATAGTCGTGCCTTCCAGCTGGTGAGGCTCCAGCATAATGCATTTATCGTTGAGCGTCACGTCTGCGAAGAGCAAAACATTTTGTTTTTAAACCGATGACGAAACGCATTTTCGAGACAAAGTGGAAGGAGGATCGCTGATTACGCTTTAATCCGGACGGTGGAATTTCGATGGGGCAGAGTTGCGACATTTACCTGGAAAATGGAATTGTTGTTTGGGTGGCGCCTGATGCGTTTGGCTTACGTTGCCGGGCAGCAACGCTGGACTAGAAGGCGTTGAGCTGTTGCAGCTCGAGGTATTTGAACTAGAGTCGGCACCCTGAAATAGTCGCAAAAAACAACGTATTTTTTAAACCCCGAATCGCACGTTACGCTTCTATTTATTTTCTGCAATTGGAATCGCGATTGAATTACCTGAAACGGAACGTTGATCGCGGAGTGCGGGTGAGAACGTTTGCGATCTCGTCTGTTCAACGTGCTCAGCAGGCTCGAGTTGTGATGATTCGGTGACGTTATGCCGGGCTTGCTGAGAATCGGCGATACATTCACCATGCCTAAACAAATAATGAAAAACCAATATAAAATAGATGTACGAAGCCTGCATTGATCGAACGGATTAGATGTAGGAAGAACGAAATAAAAGTGCTCACCGTCGGCCTGGAGAGTGCGCTTGAACTCGTCGAAGAGTTCCTGAGGTAGCCCGCACGACGGTGGAACTTTAGACTCGCAGTCCCTGTGACACTTGTACTTGCACTCGGTGCACTTGAGCCCCGTGCCGATGAACATCTGTTTGTCGCAGTAGTCGCAGGTCGTCATCATCTTGAATGTCTTGGTGAAACGATGGGCTATTATATGGCCCATGCCCCGTGTCACCGTCGGCGTACGCGGTGACTTTGGCACTTGAAGACTGCTGCTCACTGGCGATTGAACAACGAAAAAAGTATCAGTCTACCGGCTACTCCGACCGCAACTAATATCGGGATCCAACGATTTTCTTGTTCGACCGATATGTTTTTCTGAATTCGTGACAACCAACTGCACCTGTTCCCTTGTAGCTGTTGTCGTCGCTTTCGGCGCTCGAGTAAGGCGGCGATTTCACGGGACTGTTGGTGTTGGCCAACAAGCTCTCGCCCGTGATGTCGGCGTTGCTGCTGCAGGATCCAGGCTCCGTCGGCAGTCGGCTGCGTCTGCGAGTTTGCAGATGTTCGTTTGGACAACTGAAAATTAAAAAAGGGTAGACGTTGAAAAAAATGTTGCTCGTAAAGTCGTCGGGTCGAAGGCATTGTTTCTCTCTCAATCTCACCTCGCGGCCGGGTCACCGTTCTCCAGACGATTCGCCAGCTGCGACTCGTGGGACTTTGATTTTGTCAGAGGGAATACTTCGGGCTGCGAGGCGGTCGTCTGGAGTCCAGTCTGGTGTCTCTTGCTCGGCGGCGGAGTCGTCGGAAACTTTACGCCCGCAGCTGCGAATTGTTTTTGTCATCGATTAGTTTTCGACGTTAGCTCGTCGTTTCGTTTTTAGCGTCGAGATTCTCACCGCGTCCCTGTCTTATGAGCACCGGCGTCGACGGTGGACTCGAGGAGAGACAGATTATCGACGAAGCCTGGCCGAGGCCCTCGCTGTTTAAATTGTTATTGTTGTTCTGATAGGGAATGCTGTCCTCCGAGGGCACCGAGCCGCGTGTGACGCGCGATCTCACCGGACGAGGTGACGGGCCGCTGCGCAAGTGGTGACGGTCCCAAGAATCCCAGTAGAGATTCATGTCGCTGTTCTCCATATCGCCGCGCAGCAAAACATCTTTGTTTTGAAGTGAAAATAACAAGCATCGATTAATTGGTATTATATTAACAATGATAAATGTTATTACCAATACTAACAATAGTAGTACTTTTTGTTTTGTTTAGCATTGCGCCAAGTGTCATCCGCTCACCTATGTATCTTCGAAGATTGTGCAAAGCTCTGCACAGCCTTCGGAGCTCCTCGGCGTGACGCTCGTTGTTTTCGCCCAGCATGCCGCTCAGCTCGTGCTCCGACTTCTCCTTCAGAGCCTCCAGCGAATTTGTCCTGGTGCACACCAGCTGAATGGACTCGGGCGTCAGCCCCACGACTCTGAGCCATTGCTGTATAGACGGGTACTGTCGCATCTCAGGGGGCAGCGACTCGACGGGTAGCTTCGCCTTTGTCACCAGTTGCTTCGAGTACAACTTGATTAGCTTTCCCTGCGCAATCGAAACGTCATTGCAAAATTAATAAAAATTACTCCAAGTTCGAGGTGCTCCAAAATCTCGTATTTTCGAAACACGACTTAGAGTACAAGAGGCGAGTGAGTGAGACAGAGAGACAGCAATATTTATTTTGCGTTCCAGCCAAACGCAAACGGCCCCGAATTTCGCACAATTTCCCAATCTCTCGATAATCGCGAATCGATAAAATTGCACCCGCATCCCGCGACGAAAACGAGACATGGGAAAATGTAGCAGGAAACAAATACGAGAGAGCGAGTGAGATAAGGTGTAAGAGAGAGAGAGAGAGAGAGAGAGGGAGAGGGAGAAAGAGAGAGACAGCGAGAGAGAAAGGTGCGCGAGGTGCGTGTTCGATAGTGCGGCACTCACCTCGAGGGTGCGAATCTCCTGTTGCGTAAGTACCGCGCTCGTCGAGCACTGGGTCCTGAGGCCCTCGAGACGATCGGCCGATATGTCGATCATCGACTGGACGACGTACAGGGCCCGTCGTATCTCGTCCTCGGCATCCTCGCCGTCCGCCATGCCGTCTCGCCGTTTCTCCTGCCACCCGAGAAGCACTTGTTCTCCCCGCGACGAGAGCAGCAGCAGCAGCAGCAGCAGCAGCACCGCGACCACCGCCGCCGCCGCCACCCCCTCCCCACGTCCCTCGCGACCCCCGCCGCGACGTTCGCCGATTTCGCACGTCTCTCCGTGTGCGTCTCGGGGGGATCGGGAGCAGCAGCAGCAACAGCGAGCGAGAGAGAGAGAGAGAGAGAGAAGAGAGAGAGAGAGGACCGCGCGCCGCGCGCTTCGCCCTCGCAGCAGCGGCCGCTAATAATTGGCCGCCGTCATGTTTTCCCCGCCCGCGTTAACGCGCGCGCCTTTCTCGCGCGGCGCGAACGACAGTCGCGAACGAGATGTAGAGCAGCAGCCGCCGCGAAAATCCGATCGTGACGACGCAGCGTGTTGGCGATCACCGACGCGCGCGTTATCGCTGCTGATTTCCCGAGTAACCAAAACACTTATCAACATTGACAACCATCTTGGCCGCCTAATCAGTGACGTCAAGTGGCGAATGTTCCCCCACCCGGTCGCCCCGCGCCGCGCCCCCTCCCGGCGCTACGGCGCGGGGCGCGTGGTGGGGGTGACAAGGACGCGCGCTGCGATTGGTCGACCGCCGCGATTCGCCTGTTTTCGAACGACACACGAAACGTCTTCTGCTCTGACGTTTGACGTTGACATTACTTTTTTTCTCGCGGATTTTGGGTAGCGATTTCTTTGCGGGTTTGAGGAGCGGATTTCGTTAGCGCGACGATGATTGTGAGAGGCTGACGTGCATTTTTTGAGCGCAGGCTGTGGTTCTTGGTTTTTCTGAAAGCGACACGAGGAGGTCAAAGGCGCGCGGGTCTCGCGTCTGGCGTTTGGATGGTCCCGAAGTGCGCGCGCAGCACCGTTTCCTTAGCAACCGATGACGCTCGCGCCTCGCAGTTTCTTCGAGTCGACACGCGAGAAACCGCTAGCACGATTTTTTTGGATCCGAAACTGCAACCGAATGCCTTTTACTTCGATGTTTACTATTTTTAAAAACTCTAGATCGAGGCGTAGGTAATGTTATTATTCTTTTGAATCTTTTAAAATATACGTTGCTCAGTTAAAAAGCCCAGCTCAATACTAATTTTTTTGTTGCTAAAAATTGATGCATAATTTTTTTTAAGTCGCGATTAGTCAGTTTGTTTGGATAATTTTGAGAGCGTTTTACGGCGCTCGAGTTAACTGCGGCTAATTATTCACGGCGACGCCGTTTCCTTGGCAACTGCACGACGCTGGTTGCGTTCGCTATCTTTAACTCGACTTTTAAAGCGTCGACGTCGAGTACTCGGTGCGCACTGAGAATAGACTCGGCTCTTCTCTGGTTTTTTCTTTGTCGTTCCTCTCTCGCGATGATAAATATCGCGCATCCGCCGGTGTCGTCGAAGCCGCCGTTGAGCCGATTCGCGGGTAGCCGAGCGACGGGAAAAAAATCGTCGCAGGTCGACGAGACGAGAAATGAGTTGTCGAAGACGCTGGAGAAAAATCGTCCGCTGGAATTCGCGGCGTCGACGTGTCCGACGGACCCGGCGGATCCCGACGATGTCGCCCTTGGAGTCGACGCGACGATTCGCGTCCTGGAGAAAGACGTGAAGCGACTGAATTCCAGCAGCGATTGCAATCAGAATGTCATACAGCCAGATTCCTCGTCCTTTCGACAATTGTGCAACATGATCAGCGACCTGGAACAAAATATGACCAGCTCGGAGAGTGGAATTCTCTACAGCCAAATAGAACCACCAAAGTCTTGTCTGGAATTTGGCGAAAGTTGCCCTAACGATTTTTTACCGAAATATTTTAGCCAGGTGAGTGAATAAAAAAAAAATAGTAATATTTTAAGTGCTTTTGGGTTGACAATTTAATTACCATGATTTTTTATTTATTCCGCAGGATCAACCGGAGAAAGACAACTCTGGGAATATTTGTATCTCGAACGGATCGACTTATGAAGACATCATGAGCTTTCTTGGGACTCTGGAGCAGGACGCTGGAATTCCTGATTTTTGTGTTACGAAAGATCGTTGCGGAAAGTGAGAGAGAATTTTTTTTTAATTAATACACGATTAATTTTTAAAAATCTTTTAATTGTATATTATTTAAATGTTGCAAGGCCGGAAACGAAAAATTTGTCCCAACATCCTGAAGCTCTGAGGGAAGAGTTGTCAACTGCTCTGCTCCAGTTGGAGGATCGGGAAGCGACGATAAAGGTGCTGAAGGACGAGTTGAAGTCGGAGCGAAAAATCGCGTGCGAGAAGCTGGACAAATTGCGGAAGGACAATTCGGCGGAGCTTCAGGCGCAAAAGACGAAGTATCAGGGAGTGGTGAGGAGGCATCAGAAATTCATCGAGCAGCTGATAGCGGAGAAAAAGGATCTGACGGAGAAGTGCAACGCTCTGGCGAACAGGATCAAAGAATCGGAGGCGAAGCAGCAGCGAGAATTGAAATGCGCCATCGACAGACACGCGGTGGAATTGCAGAGAGCGAGGGAGCTCTGCGCGGCATCGGAGAAAATTCGAAGGGAACGATGGTTAGAAGCAAAAACATCTAAGATTAAGGTGTAACTGGCAACGCTTTTTTTTCCTCTATCTTCGATTATTTTTCTCGATTTCGATGAACGGTAAAACGAGAGAAGTAAGTATCGAATGTATTACGTGTGAATTTCTAGGAAATGACTGTGAAAGGATTGGAGCCGGAATTGCGGAGTATGGTCGAGCAGCATCAGCAAGAGATCCAGAATATTCGGAGTACGCACATGAAGGAACTCCAGGACGTCGAATTGCGAACTATCAGGAGGTCGAACCAGCAGCTGGAACAGTTGCGGCTCGAACTCACCGCTAGTAACGATAAAATTGTAGCGAACGAGCGTGAAGCTTTGCGCGTGAGGCAAGTGCTTTTTTCGTTCCTTTTTTGTTTGTACAAGAGAGTACTAATTATTTTTTTCTTTTGGATTAGATTTCAGGAAAAGTTCGACGAACAAGAAGCAGTTATTCAGGCTCAACAACGGAAGTTTTTCGAGGAATTGCAATTGGAAAAAAAAAGATTTGCGGAAGAACAAGCGAGAAGGGACGCGGAGCGCGATTTGGCTATCAAGCAGACGTCTTCGCAATTTCACGTAGCGAATGAATTTTTTCCGTTATTTAAGTGTACATCTCAACTCAGTCGATGATATTTATTTGATTATTGTATTTACAGGAGAAGACGGAAATGCTCATCAGGCAGCACCAGATCGAGAAGCGAACGCTCGAGGAGTCTTTGCAGGCGGAGCGCGAGGTTTGGATGGAGAACTACCGACGGCAGCAGAACAGCAAATTCGAAATGGCACAAGCGAGAATAATGGACGAGTGCAATCGCGAGAGGGACAGGCAAATCGAGCTGGCGATCGAGAGACTCGAGAAGGAGACGCGAGACATGAAGACGAATTTGCAAAAGAGCTGGGAAAACAAATTACGGTCCGTACTCGATTCTGCTTTTCGTTCACCGTCAGTGTGAGATTACATTTTAACGGATGTCACGAGAATTCATTGATCCTCGCGATTACAGATGCACCAAAGAAAAATACGACGCTGAGCTTCAAGCAGCGAGCGAACAAATCGAATTGCTCAGAGGCAAATTAGCAGCTGCGCAACAAAAGTTGGAGGGACACGAGAAACATGTGGCGCAGGTCGAAGATAGATTGGGTCACTGTACAGCTGAGTTGAACGAAACTAGACAGGTAAAATCGTCGAGTTGTTCTTGTGCTTTGAATTTCGAAAGCTTAATTTTTTTCTCTGCTATTTGGCGACTATTGACGAGCAGACCGTTGAGAGACTGACGCTGGAGAGGGACCAAGCGAAAAGGATAGTTCGTCAGGAGATCGAGTCGGAGAAACGAGAACTCGAGGACAAAATCGCCTCCTTGTATCGCGAACTCACGCAAAACAACGCCAATCGAGATTCATTGATGGCCCAATTGTACAGCAGGTGCATATTTCGTTAATTCAAACCTTATTCCGTCCTCAAAAAATTACGGATTTTACTGGAAAATAATTGTTTTTATTAATTGTTCCCTTGTTCTCGTGCAGAATAAAGCTGATTGTAACGCAGAAGGATTTGACGATAAAGAACGTGACGAGAGAGGTGCACGAAATGAGAGATAAGTGCGAGCATCTCGAACAGTTGTTAGACCAACAGCGCAAGGAATACGTTCTAAAGTCTGTCTAATCAGTGGTGAGCAGTTTCATTCGTTTGTATTTTTTTCTTCTTTTTCTTATCATTATTTTAAAACCACGTTTCAAATAATTCGACTGTAACACAGAATGCGATCGTTGCAAAAGCATAAATCGACCTCTCTTCTCTTTCTATCCATGTTTTCTTCGCAATTTTATAAGTCTGTAGTTATTATATTTATAATAGTTATATAAAAAAGGAAAATGAAAACAATCACACTTTCTTCACAACTTGTACAACATCCTCGTCGCAGAGCACGTGATCCTTGCCGACCTTTTGCGGCTGATGCTTCACCGACGATCCCCAAACCAGCGCGCTGTGGACAGTAATGAAAAAATTAGAGAATGAGGAAATTTAAAAATAATAAAAATAGATAAATTTCACTGACTATTTGAATTCCTTGGCGATCGATCGGTGAAGTTTGTTGCAGAAATCTTCGACGGTTCGCCTGTCGGTGTTCAGTACGACGGGGGAATTGTAATCCGGTAACTGGCCCTTCGGCTTCGTGTAACTGAAACGTAAATTAAATGTGTTACCTAACGTTGATAGTACAACCCAATACATTCAGACCAAAGTCAAACTTACATTCTAACGAGTTTCAAGTAGTCCCACATCTTCTCGAGTAGATCGTCGAAGTTCCACTTGTGATGCGCCGAGATGGGTACGCAATGTGGTATTTTATAAATAACATCCAACTCCTCGATACTGATTTGATCTGTTGAAAGTAAATAAGAAGCCAAAAATAAATAAAAAAAATTATTAGCATGTTTCCGAGATTTTTTAAATGGCTTTTTAAAATCAAGCTGTATAGCGGAATCGTGTACCTATTTTGTTGAGCAGATAAATGCAGGGTACGTAGACGCGATTGCCTTCGATAACGTCGATAAGATCGTCGGAGGTTGCGTCGTAGCGCAGAGTGATGTCGGCATTGTGTATTTTGTATTCGGAAAGAATGGATTTTACCGTGTCTAGATCGAGTTCTGATTGCGCACACTGGACAAAAACACGATTGGGTCATCAATATACAAATTAAAAACACTAAAAAAAATTCTTTATCATTTTTCTATTCAATCAAAAAGTATCTGTCAGGTCTCACCATCGTTTGTAGATTGATACCGCCCTTGTCTTTCTTACGGAAATTAATATTGGGCGGTTGCTTGTTGAGCCTAAGGCCAAATCCCTCCAGTTCGTGCTCTATCAGCCGTTTGTGGCCCAGCGGCTTCAGCACGTCCAGAACTATGAAAATTAAGCTGCACGTTCTTGCCACAGCTATTACTTGCCTTCCTCTACCTTTTCCGTCCTTAGCACCCTCAATGATACCAGGCAAATCCAGGAGCTGTGGGAAAAAAGAAAAAAAAAACATTATTGATGAACTCTCGGCAGTGCTTATCGATCAGTGCTGACTTACTTGAATCTTGGCACCCTTGTACTTGATACATCCAGGAACAGTCGTTAGGGTGGTAAATTCGTATGCCGCGACTTCGGAATACACACCCGCTAGTGTACTAAGCAATGTGGACTTCCCCACCGATGGAAATCCTGCAAATACAAATAAATGAACTTAGAAAATGCTTAAAGAAGAGGAAACATAAATATCCGGCAATTCTTACCAACGAAACCTATTCGAGCATCTCCAGTCTTGGCAACTTCGAAACCAGCCTCTCCGCCACCGCCTCCACCCTTCGGGGTGATGAGCTCACGTCTGAGCTTGGCGAGCTTTGCCTTGAGCATCGCCAAGTGGCCGGACGTTGCCTTGTTCTTCTGTGTCCGGCCCATCTGTTGACAAAAAGCCATTTTTTTTATGCATGTTCACAAAATGCACTATCGAATCACCGGCAGACGAAAAAAAAAAATTCTTTGTATGCGAAGAGCGTCTGCGTAGCCAGAAGCCGGCGATGCTCCTCGAAATTTTCCGTGAGATCAATCGGGGACCGATGTGTCCTTAAACGGCGATAAGCAGGCAAAAGTGTACGACGTCGGCGTATAGGTTACCTCGGACTCGATGGCCGCAATTTTCTCCAAAATCGTACTCATCTTGACGCTCGCTGATACTTTGCTGTCTCGAAGAACGTAAACTTAAACTACACGATAGTTTTGCGACACTTAGAGTCACTTGAACATCAACATAATCACGTTTAATTCACGCGAATTCAGCACGTGCACACATATGTCACGGGCGCTTGAAGTTGGCGGCGATTCGTGTGCAGCTTCGGGTATCGCGTGAAATTGGCTGCGCGCCGATCGCGATGGCCGCGCGAAAAATTTGGCACTGCAGTTACCGACTGTTACCGACCGAGCGGGGGTGTAAAATTATGCATTCTGAGCGCCAAATGCAGCAGCCAAATATTCTTGCTCTGCGATTGGCTCGTGGATTTGAAACGGCCAATCGGAACAGTCATCGTATTCGCCGATCGGCGCGAAACTTCGGCTATATTCGTACAGCCAATCACGGTGCCGAGCGTATCCGCCTCGCAGCCAATGGGAACACGCTATTTGAATTTGAACTATGAATCTCGGGGTTCCCCTGAATTTTTACTTGAAAAGAGATTTTACTGCTATTTGCAAATGTGAGATTTTTCGGCACCTTTGGTAGTACAATTTCTTCAACATTATGATCAAGAACATAAGGAGAATAGGAAGGGCAGCAGGTATTTTGAAATAACATACATCATGATATGAACAAATTCGTTTTACTAATGTTTATTAATAAACATTTCTTATATATATATGTGTAATGTATATATATATGTATATATATATATATATATATAGATTAATTTTAATTTTAATATAATTTTAATACCTGTTGTGTGTGTTGCAATTATAGTTTATCGTTATTTACACTATTCAGTATAAAATGCGAGTTCGAGATTAAATCACACCACTATATAATAATATATATAATAATAATGTTGTTGTTCTCATCCAGCTTTCAATTCATGTTGTTTTCTGGTTCGTTCGTCTCTCTCTTCCGACACTATCTGTCATCGATTAATAATTATCAATGCTTGTACTCAGGAAAATGCGAAGGGGGCAGTAGGGCAGTATTTTCGTTATCACTAGTGTTGTTGCTCGTATTATTTTTACTTAAATCATCGTCGTCGTAAACCTCGTCGTCGCACTTGTTCGTCGTCGTGGCAATCGTCGACGAATTTTTACCACCGTTATTCATTATTATTTTACATTCTAGACTATATTTATCGTCTAGAGGGCGTTTGTTAATATTAGGCAAGTGATTCACATCGATTTCACGTATCGTCATCGTCTTATCCTCCGCGCTCTCGGGGTTTCTCAACAAACTCTTTATCCTCTTTCTCGCATTCCTTTTATCATTATTATTTAATATCTTTATATCTTGATGGGATTGAGCATTAACGGCCTCGTGAATTTTTTCATCGTAGTCTAAGTTGTCGTTATCGTCGTCGTCGTCGTCGTTGTCGTTGTCGTCGCGGTCATCGTCGTCGCCGTAGGTACCGTAGTTATCGTCGTTATCATCGTCGTCATCGTCGTCGAGGCCGTTGTCAGTGTGGGGCGGGGATGGATAATAGCCGCGTTCTTTTATTGGCAGTTGTTCCGCCGGCAGTTTTCGCTGTTGCTGTTTTTGCTGCTGCTGCCGCTGCCGCAGCTGCAGCTGATGAATAACCTGATGTCCCATTGTCGCGAGGACAGTGGCTGCAGCTGCCGCTGCCGATGAGGCGGATGGCGCTGCGGCTCCTCCTGATGTCGGGAGTTGCAAGGGCGGGGGTGGCGGCTGCTGGGGTGGACGATGTTGAACACCCCCTCCGATGCTCGTGCTTGAACCTCCTCCTAGTCCTCCTCCCCCTCCACCCGCCTCACTCGTCCACCGGGCTATTTGATGTTGAGCTTGAATAAATGCATCACTAGAAAATAACAAGATTATACGAGCCCGTTGGATCTTTACTAGTCCTCCCGCTACGCACGCCTCTCTTCCTCCATCCATTCCCTTCGCTCCGATATACATCATTCAATTTAATCCGACTAAATATTTTTTTTCAGATGTTCGCCCCGCTCGACTGTGGCCAAACCACAGGAGGATCCGATCTGTTCAGCGAGGAATAAATACGAACATGGAGACGGAATTGCGTGCGCCGCGTGTGGATCATAGAAACAAACGCTAATGCCGCATGCGAGAGAATTTCGAGAGGACAAGACAGCTCGACGGAATAATATCGAATAGAGATAGATAGATAGAGAGAGACAGAGAGGTCGATCGACAAATATATATGAATATATTCATATAAATATATATATGACAGTAGAAAAAATGGATAAAGTGCGAGATTGTCAATGCCAGCGAACCGCGCTATAAATTTCAGCAAATAATATACAAATCAACGATAATAATAATGACAAGAACAATGAGAGTAACCGAAGAGCAAAATGAAACAACTGGTGGCGGTGTGGCAACTCGCGTTTAAAATCGGCCCTCATTTTTTTTTCTTTTTTTTTCTTTCAATATTTTTACAGTTAACTCTTCGTCGGTATTTAATGCTGACGCCCGTGATTTGTCGTCTCGTTATTTGGCACTTTGACGAGATTCGAAAATTCGTCGCTCGCAGACTTTTTATTTTTTTTTTGTCCGGGGAATCAAGTGACGTCTGTGATTGTTTTTGCGGTAATTTCTCTTTTCCCTCGAATCATTGGCTCGTGTGAGTTTGGGATAAACACAGAAGGGTTGACAGAGGGGTTGAAGATTAGACAAATAGAAAGATTTTTTTTTTTCATTGTTGGTTTAATTTTAAGAAAAGTAGAAAATTCGAAAATGAGAGAGAGAGAGAGAAAGAGAGTGATTGAGAAAGAGTGTTCGCGGATTTTTGTTTTTTGGGTTGTTTGTAATACTCGCCGATACCTTTCGCTATCGGGCGTTTCGCCCCTAGTGTTTGAGCCTCTGTCAGGATCGGCAGTTTCATAGATTCCCTCCTCCTCGTGCATTTGGTGGGAATGCTGGTGGGTATGCTGATGCGTGCCATACGGGCTTCGAGCCGACGGCTGCCTATATCGACCGTAGACGAATCGATCATCGTCGCGACCGCATCTCCTGCTTCTACAGTGTATATTCAATTCATTAGCAATTTTTTTTTGTCGTTTGTTTTTCTTCCGTTCCTCTTTTCTCTCTTCTTTTCTCGATTGTTTTTTTTTTATATTTTTTTATTATTTATCTTTCGCTTTTCCTTTCGACGATTAATTTCATCGATTCCCATTCCCATTTTGTATCAATTTTGCTATCCGACAGCAAATTTTCCGCTGATTCCGATAAGCACCGTTGTTTGCCCGAAAAATAGAGAATTCGAGGAGAAAAACGCGAAAAAATGAATTTTCACTTTTTTCGAAATGTTGTCACTTCACTAAAGCGAGATTTTTTTTTATGATTGAAATCTGGATTTTCCTTTTTCGTTCGAAAGAAAACTCTATAACGAAGTGAATGCCGCAAGGCGGAACGCGGTATCTCGATTTTTCAATTTTTCACGGAATTTCAAAGTAGCACCCTCAAAAAACGCCCTTGCGTTTTTTGCGAAAAAAAAATGTTTCGATTCCGCAAAGTTTGAAAACCCTATCCGATGGCAAATATCGCGACACTAAAAGACTGCCAGTTCCCCAACGACCTATCAGAGGTCGAATAAATCGACGGCAATGGTTGCCCACAAACTTTCTAACAGAGGATTCGAGAACACAATCTTACATTTTTGGAAAAAATTTTGTGAACGAGTGATGCGAATGAAATAAATCGTGACAGCCGCGTGTGAGTTTACCGAGCTAAAGCGTTTAAAACGATGACGATGATCAGAGGCTGTCGAGGCTTTTTAAATCAATGATCTTCCGCGACGAAAATAGCGACTCGCGTTTTTATTCCAGTTCGTGTGTATGTTCGTAGGTATCTTCGGTCAAAAAAATCCTCGCCAGCCTCTGCAAATAGATTTCAATCAACTCTACGAATAAGCATCGAAGACAAAAAAGAAACAACGAAGAAAACGGGTATCCCAAAGCCGCGATACGATGTAGTACGATGGAACTATATATATATAAAGTGAAAAGTAATGAGAGTGACGAGAGCGACAGATATAGAAAAATAGAATAGAAGCCAGGCCGAGGCGTTATATGTTATATCGAGCGTCTTCCATGACGCTTTGAATACACAGTTCAATATATCATCGATATAGTTATCAAAAAACAAACAGATTAATCAAGGATAGGGCTAGGAAATTTAGTTCAACATTTAATCAATCGTCACTAAGGATATGTGATACCTAGATGATGTTTCTACTTTCTCGTGTTCTGCATTTTCCTTGCAAATCCATTTGATGGACTTTTTGCAACAATTAACTTAATGACTTTTTTACATGTGGGCTATTTAATCTAGTTTTCACTAATTGGGAGTTGTGAGACTATTCACAGACCTTAAGAAAATGTTCAAGCTGTTGGTATTCAGTATCATGAATGGCAAACCTCACATAGAAAAAGGCCTGGTTAGGACTACCAAAAACTTGGTTAAAATATAAACAAGAAAAATTGGTAGGGACAACTGAGTTATTGGTTAACATAGCAAGGATTTGCTAAGACAACGAAGTACTTAGTACGCCTGGTTAATAAATGAATTGCCCCTGCCAAGTTTTTCTTGGTAGCATCTTCAACCTAGATCTTTGCAGGCCCAACCAGCCCTAGTACTCAGTGATTATTCGTCTGTATCTTATCGTTGTTTTTCGTGTAAAAAAAAAGTGTCTTGAAATCCTGGTACTTCCGTTGTCAAAACTCATTCCCTAAACTTGCAATCCACTTGTACGTCTTATTTCAACAATCGATTCATCAGTTCCAGGTACCATATATCCTCAAGGGTTGTCACAGCTCGTTCGACGCTGCAACGCCTTCGACCCTCGAGCAACGATGCAAGATTCTAGGCGAAGTTTCGTGAAAAAAGAGGTTGTCTAAGGGTCCGACTGGGTTGACGGGAAATTTCGTGTCTTACCCTTGGGACGATTCGCTACAGACCGAGGAGTCTATTCTGTAGTGACGATCGCCCTCGCCCTCGGAGATTCTCATGTCCTCGGAGCCGCTGGGGCTCATGTGACGCGTCGAGTGGTGCTCGAGCTGTCTTATGATGTCCTCGAGGGTCCTAATGCGTATCGGGCCGCACGACGGCGGCAGGTCGTCCTCGTTCTCGTCGTCCTGATTGTCGATGTTGTCCTGATCGTCCTGCTGCTGCTGCTGCTGTTGGGCCTGTTGCTGCTGCTGCTGGACCTTCCGGTAGGCGTCGGCGTAGCCGCAGTCGGCCAGTGACTTTCGCAGCGCCTCGTCGTCGAGCAGAGTCCTGGACCCTGAAGGGGTGCTCGCCATGCCCCGAAGACTCGCAGCATTTCTCAGCGCTTCGACGACGTCGCCGTGATAACCGTTCACCGCGTTCAGGCTGCTTAGCGTTCGCTCCATCATCGTGCCGTCGACTATTCCTACACTCGGCACCGCAGAAGCCAAGGAGGGAAATAGCGAGAGAGAGAGAGAGAGAGAGAATGGACGGACGGACGGAAGCAAAGGGAGAAAAACAAAAGAGAACACACAAGGTCAGAACACAATTTTTGGCATCCGGTGACTTATTTCATAAATGGTCTCTATTGGAAGATATCAGACGTGAGATGAGATGCAGTATTCGATAAAGAACGCGATGCAAAAATATTAAGGGTTTATATATAAATATATATACGCTGAATATATATGCTAAGAATTCATCGTGGGGTCAGTGAGATGTCTGGTGGGCAGGAGATAAGAGACTCGATTGGTAAATTTGCGTCAAAATTACTGTGCTATGAAAAAACGTTGTGAAGGCATAACGATCGATCGATCGATTGGTCATAACTCATTGATTAAATTAATTAATTAATAATTGACTAAATAACGAAATGGAAAAATACGACTACGACTATTCAGGCATTACAATACCGTAACCACCGTGTTTCTTTAAAATTCCCTTCTCAGGCAACTTTGCGAGACTGTTTGGTGGGAGATCAATGAAAGAGACAACCTCCTCGGCCCCCGTACCTCCATCCTCGTCATCCACTCCGAGTCTCTTCATCGGCGGCTTATGATCCCTAGAAAAATTCAACGTTTATTAGCCAAATTAGACAAATATTGTATTAGCTGTCTTTGTTGATAACCATTTTCGAGCCTGATAACCATTTTCGGATCTGACACAGCTAAAGATGTCCAGTAATAATAATAATAATAAAGATAAACGAATGAGAAAAACGTACTTGTGTCGTGCTCCGTCCACATTGCTGACGTTATTCTGGGTTTGATACACCACGCGCTGGCTATCGCCGCAGCTGAAAAATGCATCGCCAAATTTAATGCATTCCGAGTGCAATTTATCGTTTTATCCGCTTACACGAGAATCGAACAATTTTCTTAAGAAGAATTAAAAAATATATATAACTCGTAGTAATTTTTGTTATCGCGGCTGGAGTTGGTTATTTTATAAATCTGGCGGATAAGGATATTCCATTGATTTTTTTATTTCAATTCGTTGATTTCTATAATTATAGGTTGTACCTGTACGTGGGCATGCTGCCGAAAGTGAGAATTTTATTGACGTTGTCGAGTGCAGCGACCTCGGGATGATGATTGCCCGAAGTGCTGCTGTACGGCTTCGGCGTAGGTTTCTTCGAGTACGGCGGATCGTACTTCTGGACAGTGCTCTTCCGTCTGCGAGATATCGTTTGAAAAACGTTAAGGGGACTCGATTCGTCGTGTCCGACGGGATCGAGCCGCTCGTCGTCTTGTTTTTTTTCAACAGTTAATTGTACACTTATTATGTATGTAGTATATCGAAAACGGGGACGACAAAGCGCATGCACGCTAAAGGTTTTTTTTCTTTCTTTTCCGTTCGCTCTCACTCTCTCTTTTTCGCGTTATTTATAATTTTTTTTTATATTTCGTTCAATCGCAAAACTCGCGTTAATCTCGGGCAAGGTGCATCGGTGGACTTCTCAATCTCCCTTTTTTTAATCATCGATCAGACTGCCACTACTAGATCCACGATTATTCGATCGGCAACCCTAAGAATAATTGCAGCACAATTTTGTCGTATTTGCAATTATTATTTACACAGAACAAAAACGAGGAATGCAATTATAATTATCTGTCTCTCTAACGTTGTTTTTTGCTGTATAAGTATTTTTACAGTCGAACGGGCTAGTCTCATTGTATTTATATTATGTACACGTGAAATATTTACATGAATTTACTATATTTTATTTCTTTTTTTTTTTGAGTATGCAACTCGGACTATATGATTTGTGAATTGGTTTTTCTTAATGCACAATGCGCGGGCTTTTTTTCTCGAGGGCTCTTTAGCTATCGGGGCTACCATCTAGGGGCATTGCATGCTGGTTGTTTTTTGTTTTTATCTTTTCCTTTTTTCTCATTCTCATTGACATTGATCCGTCAGCGTTTGCACGTTTTCGCTCGTATATTTTCTTGTTATTATCATCTCTCAATGCCACCGCTCCACGGTTCTGTTATCGGTTCTTTAAGTTCTCCGAGCCCTCCGGACGCGCCATTTACCCTTGAAAAGTCAAAAACTAGAAGATGAAAGGCAATTTCGAGTTTTTTAATTCTCAATTAGAAGCCGCAAAAAGTTCGATCGAAGAGGGTCAACAATTTCCGGTACGGCATTCAATTTCCTTGTATCGATAAATACGAATTAAAAAAATTGTGGATAATTTTGCGAATTTATTTATTTTATTTTATCGAATTTATCCCCCTTGGATCGATTTATCGTTCGCCGGATCGTTGATTTTAGTCGCCCGGAATTAATCGTCTCGCGGCCGGAAAAAAATGAAAAATAACAGTCGCACTCGCGAGCAAATGATAGAACGTTCAGTGCACAGATGTTTTCGTCAAAAGCCAATTCAATCGATCGGTTCACGCTCCTCGTGTGCATGCTCTCTCGTTCACCAACCGTTTATAGAATATAATACGTTTAATATTCACGACAACGATACCAAATAGTAGCAGTAAAAGAGTGTATACGATATTCGCAAAGAGACGTCCAAGACACAAGAGCACAGAGAAAAAAAAACAACGAAAAAAACAAAAGAAATCGTTAAAACAGAAATAAAGAAACTCTCTCTCGCGTTTCTCGACTCGAGTGATTCTCGCGGCTAATTAAGATCGATAATTAACGAGAAAATATTCATTTAATTTCCGCCTTTCGCGAGACTTCGTTTCAATTATTATTATTATTATTTTCTTTATTTTCGCGATTGTTATTACGTCTGGAAAAGCGTGCGTCACGGTCTCTCATCGATTTTCCTTGGCTTACTTTTTTTTTGCACTTATTTTTGCGGCTTCTCATGGCTCGATATGCGCTTGCGCGCTGTCGCCAACGGGACGCAACAATTTGTGTCCTCTCGTTCGTTCCTTTTTCTTTTTTTTTCTTTTTTTTTTTTCACGGTGGAAAAAGTTTTTGCTGTTTAGCACGTTCGCCGGTAGCCGAGATCGCATGTTTTTGAATTACATTTTCTTGCCTCTTGCCCCCAACGTCTCTCGCACATTTCACGCTTTTATCTTTATCTTTTCTTTCTGTCTTTCTTTACTCGCTTTTCTTCTTTCTCTACTTCGCGTTTAATACGACTATCGCGGCTATACGGGCATACAAAAAAAAAAAATGTCCCCGCCGCTCGCCCCTCCAGCGTTTCGTCGCGCAATTTCCCGTCTCCCGAGTGTCGTTCCATCAATGAAATTGCGAGACGACTCACGGCTCGGCGCGAACGACGCTCTTAATTTGCTTCTTTCTCTCTTCCGCTGTATCTCCGCATCCCTTTTTATTATTATTATTCAGAGGAGACTTCACAGTGTAAAAAAAAAAACGAAGGATAAATCGTTAACTCGGTCGGACGCAAATTTCGTGTTTTGCACGTTTCGCCCCCTCGACCGAAATAATTAAATATTTCGGCTGAGTTATCGCTCGACGAGCAAAAAAAAAAATACGCCCACTACCCCAATTAAAACCCGCTATTTAATGGAGCGCGCGATGAAAAATGGGCTCGACAATTTTCGGAGCTGAAAAAATGTTTGCTAATCTTCGGCGCTTCTTCCATTACCCAAAACTCCTCTGACATTACCAGGGCATCCTCTGAAATTGTCAATTTACGTGCTAAGGTGCCGACTCATGTGGTGCAAGCGGTTGAAGCCTCCAAAAGCGCACGCACGCGTAAGCGAATATTGAGCAATCAGAAGCTCGGTTGCAGTCGCCAATCAATAATAGTCTCGCTCGTTGCGAAAACAAACGGCAAAAAAAAATCATTAAAATAAACAAAAACAAATTTAATAAAATAAAATCCAGAACAAACGATGTCGAATATCGGTCGGACGTCGTGCCCGGGTTTTTTTTTGTTCTCGGCGCATCGCCCGGATATAATTCAACGGCGCACAATATAAAAAACGTCCGTCGTAAGTGCTGGCGTAATTTTAGGCTGGCGCAAATGTGCTGGCGTAATTTTAGGCTGGCGCAAATTCGAGCGATTCAACCTTCCGACGATCGCACCGCCTTCTCTCACGATTCTTCGTCGTCACTCTTTCCTTTTCTTCCTTTTTTTTCGTGAATCATCATTATGCAATTGCAAAGTAAGGCTAACGGTATACGTAAAAGGAGAATAACTATAAAGAGTCAAACGAAAAAAAAAAAATCTGGACGAAATGCCCACCTCGAGGCCCCGTGACACGTCTCTCCAAAAATTGCACTTTTTTATTTTTTTTTACTGCAACAATCCGCAGACCCTGGTAGAGAATCCGTAGCGTCACATTCGGCCCAAGTCAGACACTGATCAGGCCCGGACAGGGATGCCCCGGCCCAGACCAGGGCCTGACTAGCGCCGAGTGTAATGCTGTAAATTTTCTACCAGAGGAGCGAACGCGATACACGGCGACCGACGAGACGGTGGAAACGCAAAATAAAAAATTCGGCAATCAATGATAAACAACGAAAAACATAAGAGTTTATACATGTATATGGTATAGATAATATACAAAACTCGTTTCGTATATTAAATATATCGTCGTATATACACGCACTGAGATAAATAGACAAAAACGTAAGGACATACAAAGAACTTCTACGTGTATGTATCTGCACACTAACCTGAGACAGAGGGAGAAGTTTTTATGTACTACGACTGACCTGTAGCAGAGAGCCATCAGAGCAAATACTACGAAAACACCCCCTACCACCGACATGAGCATACCAACTAAAAATACAGTGTTAGAGCCGTGGTAGTTCTCTATATCATTCAATTTTTTTTTTTTTTTTTTTTTTTTTACAAAGGTGATGCGAATGGGTGAGGGGGTGGTTTTTTTTAACAATATGTGATGATCGTAGATAGATGGCCGTCGGTGGGCCGAGAGTCAATCGAAGGTCGGCCGACGCCAAGCCATGAACAAGAGTCCCCAATTAATTATCGTTATATAAGGTGTGTTCATAATAAAAATAGCAGTAGTAGTAAAATTTATAGTTGTAACAGTGGTAGTCGTACGTTGGTAGCGCCAATAGTTGGTAGTAATGTCAAGTAGCGGTCGTGGTGGTAGTAGTGATATTTGTGATTGTGGTAGTGTTAGTGATCGGTGCCATAGTTAAGCAGCGAGGAGAAAAATAAATAGTAGTAGTAGTAGTAGTAGTAGTAGTAGTAGTAGTAGTGGTAATAGTAGTAATAGCAGTGGTAGTAGTAGTCGTAAGAGTAGTAAGAGTAGTAGGAGTAGTAGAAATAGTGGTAGTAGTAGTAAAAGTGTTAATAGTAGTAGTAGTTGTAGTAGCAGTAGCAGTAGCAGTAGCAGTAGTATAGTAGTAGTATAGTAGTAGTAGTAGTAGTAGTAGTTATGTTGGTACAGACACGAGACGCACCGCAACGTAGGGGGATGTCACGCGCAGCCCCGTCGAACCGATCCGGAAGTGATCGGGTAGCCGTTACCAAGTGGTTGCAATACGTACGCGTTTATACGTATTCGTTTTGTTTTGTTTGGCGCAGGATGGTTGGTTTTTTTGTGGTTTGATTTATCCGAGCGTCCCACAGCATGCAGACAGACAGAGATGGCAGTGACAGACAGAAAACAGACAAGAAACAGAGAAGCCAATATCAGCAACATTTATCACGATACACACCATCGAGAATTTTTTTCGAGTAGTAATATCATTTTTCTAATATTTTAACAATCGACATTTTAGGTTGTTTCTTTGTTCTTTCTTGACTTTTTTTTTTCTTTTTTCGGTTGTTCGTTAATTCTTTTGGTTTTTCTCTCAAAGCAACGTAACTGCATTTTGCATTTATCCTGTCTGTGGTCAAGCCCCTTTATGTCTGTCGAGATTTATTGTTGAACAATGTGATGGTCTGTCGTGGCCTCTGATGGTCACTTTTATCGTTAAATTGTGATTACCGATACAGATCAATATTACCATCTCATTTTTTCTCTCGATTTTCGTGTTCATTGTAGTGATTCTTTTAATTACATTAATGATAATAATAATAATGATAATGATAACAATAATAATGATAATAATAATAAGAATAATAATCACGGGCAAGGGCATATACAAGCAGCTGGCACATAGTATGCTTCAGATACATCACGATCATGTCATACGTACTACATATATAATATATATATATATTCAGTTATAATTGTTTACGATATTCAAAAGATGTAACCATTTGTTTCACGACATAGCAATTATTTTCGAAACACGTTCAAATCTACTGCTCTCGACGTCTTCGTCGTCGTCTCGACTTTCTGAGTTTTGTTTTTCTTTGGATAATAATTTAATTGGCCATCAATTGGCCATTGGCGAAGAGAACGACGGCGAGGACGAGCGTGTGCCAGAGATGAGCAAGTTTATCTACTTTAAAGACACTTTTTTGTCCATTTATTTGCTTGAAAATTCAAAAGATTATTGGTAGCTTTAATTACTCGCGTTTAATATGATCGTATAATTTGTAATCAGTTCTTTCGTATAAATAAAGGAAAAAAAAGTATCTCGTAGTAGCAAAAGAAGCGAATTTCTAGCGTGTCCGTGAGGGTGTGTCCGTGAATCGATGTTCCTAGTACGAAATGAAAAAGGGACGCACCGAGCACTGGCAATATAACTCAGTGATTCCCTTTCGCACGTTTATTATTAAGGAAGTTTGATAACTGCCTCGATCACAGTGAATTTTTGATGAAATTAAAACACTACGAATGATCATCGAAGAAAAAAAATCGAGAAAGTTGAGTCGACAGAGATGAAGAAATAAAAAAAGTTACTTTATTAAAAAAAGTAAGAATTGCAAGAGGTTTAGTATCATCCCTCCTTAATATTTGCATCGACAGAAGCTCGTAGCTTCGTTATTTATTCATTTATTTTTTTTCACGTCTTTTCGTTCAAGGCATTCACTGGCAATATTTATTTGACATTAATCAAACGAGCGTTATCAGTCGAGCTTGCAGTAATCACAAATTATTCAGCTTATCTAGCTGTTAGTGCGTGTTAATTTTTTTGTTTTTTTTAGGTTTTATTGACGCCACTGTACCTGTAGCAAAGAGCCATTAGTGTAAAAGAAATGAAGACCCCCTTCACCACAATGATCAGGATAAATACCAAAACGCGAGTGCTAAAAGTCGTTCTTTCGGGATCTGGAAAATCATCAATCTGTATCTATTGCATTCCCATGTGCCTGCTGTCGTATTTTATTATCATAATTATATTCTCGTCATGCTCGGATTATTACTTTTTGTGTATAAGTTTTTTTTTTATCATTAGTCTCATTGAAACAAAATTTTGAGTGTTGATTTGTTTTTTGTTTGTCTGTTGCAGTTGCTGTCAAATCCGCTTGGCTGTCCGCATTATTTCCTACAAAGAAAACGTCAACTTACGCTAAACTTATGAGCTATGTACGCCTTGTAATTCGGAATTTTATGTGCACAGCTGATGGTATGAGCCCCGCAAATAAAAATCGAAAATTTTGTTCTCAGTCCCTAGCGGATCTGAGTGACCGTCGATTAACGATTGCATTAGCTGTATTTGCTGACAACCGTTAAGTTCGACTGCGTTTCCGGATGTTTCACCGTCGCGCAACCGCAACGAGTCCACAGAACTACGGTTGCAGTAAAGTCAAAAGGGACCAGGAAATAACCATGATGCAGGTTTATATTGTAGGATGTGTCCTGCTTCTAAGTCATTTTTAGATCATTTTTGTTTCACGACAACCGGTCGTTTTGTAGCTATGCGGCGGTTTCTCGGGTCCGCTCGAGACATGCGAAACGATATACAGCACGAGGTACAAAAATCTTCTCTCCTCCGTCAGGGATCGTCATTTTTCTTATCATCTCCGGTCTGTCACATCTCTCTCTCTTTTCTCTCTCGTCACTGAAAATTCCTCGAGCAAAAGGAGCGCCTCTTGGACACGTTTTCCTTTTATCATACGCCTTTCCCTGTATATGTATATATATATTTTTTTTTTCGTTGAGTTATGCTATTTTGTTGGTTGCATCCTCTGTTCTTCGGCTTCTTTACGACCTAGATGTTTACTGTGTTGTTACGGAATGGCTGGAATGAGCGAAGACGCTACGAGAATATGAGGAAATTGCTGTTCTCTTCGGCTGCCTTTTACCGTCTCTTCTCTGACGACACCGGCGCTGGTTTTTGCTAGACGAAATCATGACTGGTATCATTATATCTCAGTGCAGCGCACAGAAGGATTCCGGTCGACCTTTCCAATAATTATCCTTTGGATTTCCAACTCAATTCTGTCCACTTTTAATCATCCCCAAAACGAAACAAATCCAAAAATCGATATCTTGAAATTTTTTAAATCGCACCTTATTAGAATTATTCACTGCAGTTAATAATTTTTTCTTATAGCTTTGAGAATATTGATTCACACGACTCATCCGACCGCCCGAAGAAAAACTGCTGTATTAACATTTTTCTTTCAACTTCTCAGCCGAGAAGCCCGCTTCCACATCCCAGGAAGGACGCCGCCACGACGAGAAGTGGACGTGGAGGAAGTCATCGACGAGAGATTGTTGAACGTTAAATGTGAAAGCATCGTCCCTGAATCGTTCTGTGCTGGCGCAGAGGCGAAGAAACAATCGATGTTCGAGATATAAACGTTCGAGACGCGGTCGTAGGAGGCGGCGGAGTGGGTGGCAGCAGGCGGCCCTAAGAGCGAAGGGCTGGGGGAGTGAGTCCCTTCGCGGATAAGGCTTCGATTATGTGCTCTGCTCTTCACTTTTATATACACCCCGAAGAATCGCGCTCGGCACATGGGAGAACGTATACAGAGTGTCTCAAAAGTTATGATGTTCCGGCTGCTTAACCCCGTTCCCTTAAATTTATATATGAACAGGGTTAAGCAGCCGGAACTTCATAACTTTTGGCGCTGTTAACCCTGTTCGCTTAAGATAGTCCTTGCGCATTAAGCTGAGTTCGCATAAGTTTTCGAAAAATGGGAGAGAATTGCAAACACTTCTTACCAATATAAAAATCTCAAAAAATCATGCATACTACAGGCGTTGACGGGATTAATATTGCATAATAATAATTCCAAAATGTAATTAACTTGATAAAAAATAAAATTGTTCAACAAATCAACACCCCACCGATAACCCAATTTTTTGTTTCGATGGAAATGATTCCTTATAGATTTTTATATTATCGAGAAGTGTCTGCAATTTTTTCTCATTTTTCGAAAACTTATGCGAACTCGACACCAGGCGCAGGGACTACCTTAACCCTGTATATGAACAGGGTTAAGCGAACAGAGTTAAGCAGCCGGAATTTGACAACTTTTAGGACATCCTGTATATCCCCACGTGGTACACGACGTGGGCACTGAGGGGTGCAGAGGCGGAATGGAAAGACCGCCACACAGCGATGAAGGGCTGTGTGTGGCTTCCTCCCCGGGTCCTTTATGCGACGACGGTTGTTCTTCCTTCTTCGCATTTTTTCATTTCCTCGTTGCATTCCAGGTCCCGGGGAGAGATATGAGTCGCATGAAACAAAATCACTGCCTCGACGTCCTCGACGAGAGAGAGCACCCCTCCTTTATGCCAGCTTCTCTGTATCCACGGATCTCTTCCTTTCCCCCGACCCTTTCCCTCTCTCTCTCTCTCTCTCTCTCTCTCTCTCTCTCACTCGAACTGCCAATTCCGGAGCGATGCAAGCTCGGAATTCATGCCTTTTCCCCGGGTGAAGCCCGGAAAATCAATTTTACGTGACGACCCGCGCGGCCCGATCACGCTTCGAGATATCGAGCCATCGACGAGTTTCACACTCTCGCATTTATATATGTATATATAAATGTATGTATATATACACGCGTGTGTATGTCTACATATATATGTGCGGATGGCTGTTATGGTAAAACTGTTGACTCAACAGTGTCGAGCTATGGATACTTTGGGTGCGGATCCGAGCAAACCTTTCCTTCGCCTCTACTACTTTTCTCCCATCTCTTCCCATCTCCGTGATTCTCCCTCCCGGCGCGATCGGTATTCATCGGAAAATGCCGGACGTCCGGCCCTGGCTCTGGATAAAGCACCGCCCCCCACCTCCCCTCGAATATTACCGCGATTTCACGAAATTTTCACAATTTCCTCCCCCCGCTCTTTATTGTCACGACTCGGTTCGCACTATTTTTCTATTCTTATCAATAATACGACTCGATCCGCCGAAGAGCTTTTTGTCGCCTGCGAAAGAAGTTTCGATAAATTGGTCAAATCGACGGAAGCTGTATTTGTCACCGATGACGCAAGGCGAGTCGATTTTCCCCGGTGATAATTCGAAGAATCCTCGGAGCTTCCGGAACGAGACGGGAGACGACTCCGTGGGGGTGGAAGACAAATATTTTCCCTCGAGTTTACGCTCCCCACCCCCGGCCGCTTCGCTTCTTCTTCTTCGGTATCTCTGTTAGTTTAGCACCGGATATTTATCTCTCCGCGCGCTCCTGCGTTTTATCTCGAACGTTTAGATCTTCCCTCTTGGAGCGAAATATCGTTGGACGTCGGGTAGACGACGTCCGTTATCGCGTGAAATAGTCGTTGATTGGTTATTAGTTTGTCATTCTCAGGGTTGAATATCGGTTTGAACTGTCAGTGGTTGAAAAGCTCGTCTTACCGTAGGGGGTCTCTTTCTTCTGGAGTTTGGTCTCTGTGGTAGATTTACCAGGCTTTTCGGTGGTGGAGGTAGTTGGTTTTAGAGTCGGTATGTCCTGCTCTATCGAGCAGTCCGGACCGCTCCAGCCAGGATAGCAGTAACATTTATTCATGTTGGTGCACACCTGCAACGCAAAATTGGCTCGTGTGATTATACAAAGTCGTCCGATTACACAGATAAATATTGAAAACAGATGCGATTTAGCTTCGGATCCAAAATGTCGTTCTTTTGAAAATCTTTTTTTTTTTATGAATAAAAAAAAGTATCAGTGCCGTTGGGAACAGAGTAGCAAAACGACGGTACTTTTTATTCACTATCTTATATATTGGATTTGTAACAACGTCGTTGTTTTTCCACTCACTCCATGACCCGAGCACTCTTTGTTGTTGAGATTGCTCGGACATTTCCCAGGATCTATGTGGGGAAACAGACTTGTGCATGTCTGATTGTAGCACACCTGAAATAGGCGCAAGAGGACAAATTTATTATGAGAAAGAGGTAATCAAGTGTCAAGTGTTTAGTTAAAAATTATAGTAAGCAGTAACAGATGGAATAAATTACCAAATTGTCACCGCAAGATGTGCCGTCGCGTACGAGCCCCATCCCCGGCATCTCGGAGCCCTCGACCTTGCCCGTTGTGGACCTGAGCGACCCAAAGTATTTTTTGTTACAGTGAATTGACCGACGCGCGCGACTTACCCCCTGGAATTCGCGATTCACAACTCACTTGCACTCGTATTCCTTTCCCTTGATAAATATAAAGGTTCTTAAATATGGCTGGTCCATGCGACCTATCACCGGTTGCTTCTTGCCCGACTGACATTGCAGAGAACCGCATCGGACGTTCCTTTAAATAAATAAATTTGATAAATTAATGTTAAATTAATTGAGTTTGCTGTGTTAAAACCTGGCATAGCAATTTTTTTTTTAATTAATCATTTGTTTTATGGCTAGGTTAAAGGACAGCTACTCACTCGGCCTCGCACTTGACGTAATGACCCGAATTGTCGGTGCCACAGTGTCCGTTGATGGATCCCTTGGGATTGAATTGCTCGAAGCACTGTTTGTCGGCAGCGATTCCGCCCTCGCCCCACACCTGCTCGCACTGAAGATCCAACGATGGACAAACACCGTTGAAGCAATAGCTCGCGTCTTTCGAGCATGGTGTCCCGTTCTTCTTGTACACGTCGGCCGGACACTGTCCGGTCTCGCCGGAGCAGACCTCCGGCAAGTCGCACTCGTTCGATGACTGGCGGCAAACGTAGCCACGTTCTCGCAACTGCAGTAAAAATTTTAAAAAATAAAATAAAAACGATTAAAAATGTTGCACGATTGGTAAGTCACATCATAAGTGAGTCTTCGTAGAGTCTCAGTTAAAAAGGCTTTAATATTCTTGCAATTTTGCATAAATTGCAAAATTGCTCGTTATGCCAAAATATTAACCTGAATTTTTTTTAAATTATTTCAGGGTTGAAAAGACTTAGAAGAGGATCCGAGCGGAAAAACCAGAACGTGGTGCGACTGGAACTCCGTCGCTTCTTCTCGTCTTCAGCCCTTACCTCGTGATTAATAGTCGAAACAGTGGATGACCAAAGCATCAGACAGATTCGCTTCGTGAGCCACGAACGTGGCTGAATTCAATTTGGTCGTAAGTCGTGTCCGATGCAACTACCGATCGGGTCTTAACTACCGAACCGCCCGGCCATTACTCGGTGGTACCGGCTCTATCAATTATCTTATTGAATGGAACTCCCGGTCGCGCGCGCGCTCGCGGGGATTATTCGCCACCCTGTCTGAGTCTTGGTCAATCACTGTTTCCACCTCTGCCGATAATGCAAATGCCAACGGTCACACGGCGGAACAGCAGACTCTGCGCACGTCGCCCGCCGTTGAGGCGTATATTATGTCGGTAGGTGTGATGCAAGGGCACGTACCTTACAGTTGGTGCAACACGGCCCGGAAGCACACTCGGATTCGGACTTGAGCTTGCACGTGATTGGATCACAGCAAGGGTCCAAATCCGGACACTCGTCGATGGTGCCGCAATCACATTGCTCACCATCGTCAATTACCCTGTTTCCGCACGATCTGAGCTTCAACTGGAATTCCCACGTTGATTCGTACGTGACGAAATTTCCGGAAAGAGAAAGAAAATTCACATATTAGAAGATAAATTTATTTTAGAAAAATCGAATCATAATTTGTATTCATTTTTGCATTTGTTTTTATTCCATTTTTCCCAAACGCAGCTTGAATCATAAATTTATGCGTTTTTTTCTTCAGGTCCCGGGTCAACCGTCGGATCTGCAGCGAGGTCAAGAATTATTATCCGGTCAGTTCCGGGGGAGGAAAAGTTTTGCGCGCGTCGTAAATACGTGGGACACCTGCGAGTGGGAAGCAGCTCTCGATACTCGCGTCCCTCGCAAATTGTGGCGGGCAAAATGATAGCCAGGAAAATTTCTGGTGGGCGTTAACGGGTCGGAAAAACTTGTGCGAAAAGTTTTGTAACGAGTTACTCGACTGTGACCCCCGGGTGGAAAAGAGATATATAGAAAAGCCGCGTCTGCAACTTCACGGACGATTATAGAACAGAAATACGTCTTTCGACTGATAACAAAAATTCGTGTCACGATGCACGTGCCGAGATCGGTTGTTTTATTTGTTCTATGATCGTCCGAGAGTCCGGGACCACTGGGGATAACTTCGCGCGATGAAAACGCTTTGGTAATTTATTTTTAGATTTTTTTTTCTGCTTCCGATCCTAACTGTCTGGTTAAAATGAAATGTGCATTGCCAGTGGCTTGCAGAGTTTCATTGATATCCATTTGAGTCTCGATTGATGACCGCACAATAATTTTTTACTCGATGTACCCTTATCAATGCGAAGATTTTGGGCATCGCTCGTGCACACACAGATATTTTTTTTGTTTATTCCGCGAAGGGGGATAAAAAGTCACGACGGTTTTTGCTGGCACGTTCTTCCTCCGATTGTGAAATGCGCGAGCGAACGACTGTGGCCACGATTTTGTAGATGGATGATGTCCCAGGGAGAACAGCGGTACAGCTGGTATGTACATTTGCAAGGGAGAAGGGGAGAGGGAGAGGGGGTAGGAGGATGCAAAGGAAAGTAGAGTCAGAGCCAGGGTTATTCTCACCTCGTTCGGTTTGTTGAACAGACAGATACCCTTGCCTGCTTTCAAAGCGCCCTCGTAATCCGTTTTGCTGCATTCGGAGAATTTGTAGGGTTGGACGTTCTCCAAACCGACGATGGACTTGGCCATGATGCAGCCGTGCCAATCATGACAGAAACAACCCTGCCCTGAAAGAAAAACGGCACACAGAAAATGTAAAAAAAAAAACACAGTAAAAAGAAGACAGCAAAAAAGAAAAGCGATGGAATTGAGTTGGGTTTTTACACGCCATTTAAAGTTTCGTACAGTGAATTGGATTGACTTCACTTTTAGTGTGACCACGTTTCTTTTTTCACAGATATTTACAGTGCGTTCCACACGTTTTGGACTGGTAACAGATCAATTTGATCGAATGGAAACGGATCACCTACGCTTCGGTAACGACTTTGGGGGTTTTACAGCGTGACAACGGGGCGACTAAAAATTTATTATACGCACTTCCGTCGTCATGACCCATTCCGATATTGTGGCCGATCATGTGGGCCATCGTGCCGGCCAGTAAATGCGGCTCGTAGGTGTTGAGATCGACGCTCACGCCGACGGACGCGGTTGTGCAGACCGTCTCCTCGGTCGCGATACCCGACTCCCCGTCTTTGAACGTTTCGCCTCTGAAAACGAGAAAAAACGTGACACGTTGGTCAATTTGTCGAATTTCAACGAACGAGTTCGAATGAACTTTGTCAATGATTGATAGGCGAAAAAAACGTCGAGGACAGTTCGTTCGGATAATCATAGACTCACGTGAGCAACTGCGTCGTGTCCGCCGTGACTTGATACATGACTCGCTTGGTGTAGTCGTTGAAATCGAGAAGCGCTCGTTTGATGTCCATGTTGGGATCGAGCTTGGCCTGATTACCACCGAGCCAGGTCTCCACATAGACGACAGAGACCCTCGTGTTGAGCGTGCGGAAATACTGCAGGAATTAACAAGCATTTATTTTATTATCAATTAGCCTTGGAATAATGACGGATTGAAAAATTAATTAGTCTTTGTTTCGCCACTCAAACTCACCAGATCAGCTATATTTGCGACTTGGATGGCATCGTGAACGACTTCGGCTCGTGTGCTGCCATTCCTCTTGTCGAACTGCAAACGCACCGTGGGTTCGATTACAGGGAATTATGGATGTGGCTCGAGGGTGTTTGTCGAAGGATCCGAGGGCGAATCGACGATGAGGGGGATGCGAGAAGGGAGATTGCGAAATTGATTACATCGACAGACGTAACAACAGCAACAGCAACAACAACATCAGCGACATTGTAACATCACGTTGTCCATATTGATCGTACAATTGACTCAACAGTCTTTGCCGTGCAAAATTTACAAGTTCAGTTTTTCGTGACAGTATTATTTTTTAATAAAATTTCACGAAAATTCTATTGAATGAAAAAATGATTGGCAGATATACTCGTCACATTAGAAAATGAATAGGACCTGCTTCATTTTTTTCAGTAGTTCAAAATGATGAAAAGATAGTGTTGCTATGTATTCGTTGCTTGTTTTGTTTCAGGCAATGATGATTTACAACTCTGAGCAGCAGCAGCAGCGGCAGCAGCAGCAGCAGCAGCAGCTGCAGCAGCATCTCGATGGTACTATGTTTATTGATGATATGACAATACGAACCATAGCTTTGTCGATGACGATGGCAGTTTCGATGTATTTGGTGGCCTCGCGTACGTCGCGCTTGTAACGCTCGGCGGTGCTCTCGGACAACCCGAGGACATGCTTCTGGCGTCGATTCTTCACCATTCGATGCTCGGTTGAACCGGAATTCGCGCAGCCCTTGTCAGCTTTGGTTCGTGCTTCAAATATAACGTGAGGATGTCTCTGCTAAAAGAGAGCGCTCTGCATATAGTTCCTCCTCGTCGTGAATTACAAAATAAGTTGTAAAATCGAGCGACAACAAAAGTGCTCGGTCGTTAAAACAGAAACAAGCGGGAAGACGTTTATTACTGACCGACAAATCACCCCCGTAGAAGGGCTGAATAACGAACGTCTCGTTTCCCAGATGTATCACGCCGCTTACACCGTTACACGTGTGAAATGCAGCCGTCGCACCCGGATAATCTCTCACCGTGCCGTGATAATAACAATGCTCGATCTCCTAAAACAAAGCATTCGTGAAAACATTTCGTTCGAACGACAAAAATTACTCAACAAAAACAATCTTGAGAGTGAATCCATTTCATTTTCAGCTGTTATTGCGACTGCAGCGAAACAAAAAATCAATATCAAAATTCGATACTCACCTGTTTCGTGACTTGCTCAGCATCCTTCGCCAAATAATCCTTTTGATTGAGATTCGGTGCTAAGAGTTGCCTGCGAATCACGAAATTCAAACGCGAAACCATCAGTGATCCATCTGGGCGGTGGGAAGGGGTGGCGGGGTGGGTCGTCAGAGCCGCGCCCTCGGCACAAACAGCGCCGTATAAATTCTCAACGGGGCCGACGAGTGGCGCTCGCGGATAGAGGAGCAATTATGTTCGCGCAGTGAAATGGCTTATTTAACGGGCCGGCTCCATCCGGCTGAGATAATAATCGTCGAGCGAATAATCGACTCGTCAAAGTCAAAGTCGTTCTCCGTCCGAGTGCGAGATATAAGCGCGGGGGGCGGGGTAGAGTGTGGAAGGGGTTGAAGATAAAATCAAGACATTCATTTAGTTTTAGCCCGCGTTTTCCCCCGTTGCGCCTCCTCTATCTTTCTCGGTCTCTAATTACGAATTTAGAGCAAGGAGCAACCCGACCCCGGGTTAAAGGGAAGAACGGAAAATCGTTTATTACAGCACGGACCGGGGCGCGAGGCACATCCGAGAAATTAGTGTCTTATCAGTACGGTGAAAACTGGGTTTCGAGGGTTAAATTCGTCTCGCCGTGGAAATTCCGTCCCCAGGCTCGATCCTGTTATTTTCAACTCCATCCCCCACCCACTGCCGGTCAACTCCCACCCCTTCGCAGCCCCCCCCCCCAACCCCAACGACGCCTAACCCAACCCTCGGTCACCCTGTTCCACTTGGTTTCCGCGACCCGCCACTTCTCGTTAATAAGCGTAACGCTTGGGGTGCGAATGAATATATAACGAATATAAATCGTTCGCTGCTGAGATCTCGAAGGGGTGGGAAAAAATATTTTTAAGATGTAAAAAAGAAGCAAAGTATTTTATGGTATATCAAGTCAACGGGCTCTTTCCTCCCCACCATTTTCCCCCCTGTTTTTCCGCATACCCACGCAGCCCTCCCCCCACCCCGTCTCTCCGCCATTCCGCAACCCTTTCCCTCCCCTCCCCTCCCTCCGTCTCGTAATTAAAATGCTTCTCTCACGCTAATTAGGCTGAGTTTCAACGGATTTCGATTAAGCGCGTGCCCGAGAAAGCGGGGCGCATCCCCCGCGGGGGTTGAGAATATTAAAGCCCCCGTCCCGTGGTAACGCGGCGAACATAGACGCGCGCCGACGCTCACCAACCATCCCATTCGGCAATTTCTTTTCCCGCGTCTGTCCTAACCGTTCGCCACCTCGCGGAACGAAAAAAAAAGAATAAAAAAACAACAGAGAAAAGTGCGAGTGGAAAATCTAGACGAGGTGTGGGGCGAAATTGCTCCGCGTATTTCGAAGAGACAGCGGAAAAATATAAAGTGTCAGATTCGTCAGCTCCAAATTAAAAACGAATACAAAATTATTTCACTACTTGATTCAACAATTACAAATTAGAGTGCGAAGCTAAATCTAAAGTAGAAAAAAAATAAAACGATTCGCTAAATAGAAATTTTACGCGAAATAAGCAAATACAAAACAAACAGACCTCGACGAGCAAGCAAATGGAAAATATTACCAAGTGCCAAACAAAAAAAAAAATTAACATCGTACATCAACGTAGCGATAATTCAATAAGTTTGTCTTTCGCAGCGGAAGATATTGACGGAAAAACGAATAGACTCGGGGGAGGGGTCGAGGAGGGATGGGGGGGGGGGAAGTGGGGGTTGGTATAGTAATGAAGGGGTGGCAAAACGTTGGTGTGAGCTTTGGTGGTCTGCTTGCATTGTGTAGCCGGCTGGCAATTTCTACTGATTTACGGCCTGAGTCAGCACGGACTTCCGTGTTCGGTTGGCCGGGCGACGGGCCTCCCCCTTTGCCCCTCTGTTAACGGTAGATCGTCTGACCACTTCGCGATGTAACTACTCTGTGGCGTGCGGCAACAGAGCAGACGACCGGCTCGCTCTCGCCTGCGCCGACCGTATAAACCCACACGCCCCCCCCCCCCCCCCTCCACCCCTCTCCCCGACGATCGCCCTTCACCCTTCACCCTTCATCCCCCCCTCGTTGCCCCCTGGCGTCCGCTCGCCCGTCTCTCTGCCATAACGCCTAATGCCTGACCCCACCGTTTGCTCGCACCACTTACGCCTGTCTGACCGCACACTGTCTTTGACCACTGTCGCACGAGTCGTCCCTCCCGGCAGCCGAGACTGCAGGAAGGAGCCGTTCGATGTGTACACGGCCGCTGCTGCGACTGACCAAATCCTATAGGTTCTACCCCCTGCCCTCCACCCCCACCCCTCTCGCCCTAGACCAATATATCGCGTTACTACCCGACACGCTCAGTAGCTGCATTACAACTCTCTCCCTACTGGTTTGATAATTATTAACCGTTTACGGGCGCCTCGATATTGCCTTAACCCTTTACAACCCCCTTACAACCCCCTTAACGAACCACAATGAAGCTGTTAACGCGGAATATCACGTATTCAATTTAGATCTAGGCGAAATTTGTGATTGAACATATTCTAGAAATATCTTTCTGCGAAATTCTAAATGAGGGGAAGGGGAGGAATCTCTCTCCCTTTCCTTCACCCCCCTTTCCTCCTGCTTACCCCTAGACCAATAATATATCGCGTTACTAGCCCGCACACTCAGTAGCTGCATTACAACTCTCTCCACTGGGTTGATAATTATTAACCGTTTACGGGCGCCTCGATATTGCCTTACCCCCTTACAACCCACCCTTACAATTTAATTATACAACCACAACGAGACTGTTAACGTGGAAACTCACGTATTTAATTCTAAATCTAGGCGAAATTTGTGATTGAAGGCCTTGATCAAGAGGGACGTCCGGTGGAAGTGTTTCCCCGCCTGGATAACAGACAAAAGGAAAGCATTTTTATCGTCAGTTCGATCGTCGAGGCGATGGTTAATTTGTCTATTTTTTTTGCAGGAAAGAAGTTGGACTTACTCTCGATCTTCCTCGTGCGTTCTGATATCCTCCGTCGCCGTAGCCGCTTCTCTGGGGATACTAGGAGGATTAACGTTTACGTTTATATAACGAAGGAGAGATATTTCGTTCGGGTGATTTTATTTTTCTATTTCAATGAGCGAGATTGAATTTGAAGTTTGTCGATGAATGTCCTCTATTCGACTTTGCAGTCGCAGCTCCGTTATTATACTGCAAAATTCTCTTACTTTAACTTTTGTAAAATAGTATTCAATAGAATAAAAATGAATTTCCAAAATATTAAATGCAGGACGCGACGGTATTTGATACTTCAACGTTTAATACGATCTCAGTAAGACGATTTGCGCTGAAGTTTCATCGATTTCGACTTTACAGTATCGAAGCTGCGGCGCATAAAAAAAAACAAAGTCGAGGACACGTCGGAGGCGCGAGAGAGTTTTTGCTAAAACGAGATTTTAAAGAGCAAATATTTATCCGCGTATCCTTTGGAAAATTGAAGGATTTGGGGTGGGCGTCGAAATGATTGTTTGATGGAGAAGCCGATTTTGTATTTTGTCCGGTTTTGCTCGTACAACGAGTGGAATCTATTCCAGGGTGGAATCTTTATGGATCGCGTGTCCCTAGCCCGCAAATCCCCGTGAGCTAGAGTAATACCCGAGCGAGGGTTTCGAGGGGTGGGAAGAGAAAGAGGCAAAATGTGTGTGTGTGTGTGTGTGTGTGTGACTGCCGGTTGAGAGGGTGATCGATTTACCTTAGGGAAGCCGGCCTCTCTCGTGGATATCCCCATTTTCTCGTGATGCCGCAACTGCACCGGATATATTATCTGGTAGTAATGACTACCGATGTTTCGTACTAGCTCCTGGTTCTGTCGATACTCTCGAAGCAGTCTCTCGACCTCACCTGCGAAAATAAATTTTTCAAGTGATTTATATTGCAACGTAACACTTTCGCATTTCAACGTAACGGCGAACGTCAATAGTCTTATCGCCAAGTCTCGATGCAGTTTGCGGAAATTCGAGGACTTGGTATTCGCAAAAATGTTAGATATTTAAGATCGACTCGAATAGCCAATAAAACAAGCCTGAGACGAAATGGGACTCAGTTCCCAATGAACTGAGCAATATAAAATGATTTATATTGCGGCGTAACACTTTCGCATTTCAACGTAACGACGAACGTCAATAGTGTTTCCAAGTCTCGATGCATTTTGCGAAAATTCGAGGACTTGGTATTCGCAGAAATGTTAAATATTTAGCATCTACTCGACTAGCCAATGAAAAAAAAACCTGATACAAATCGGGACTCAGTTCCATCCATCAAAACTCGTTTGCACTGAAAAAAAAAGTTTGGATCAGCGTCCCAAAAAAATTGGCATTTGCATAAACCAAACTACCCTGACTTCAATCGTCCCGAAAATTTGCTCCAATTAATTTGATATTAGTGGCTCGTAGCTCGTCTTAGTGATGTGCGAGCCGAAAATAAACTCGTCTGTATTTAATTCCGCCTAGGTATTCATGGACATTGAGGAATCGTCTGGCCCGGGGAGAGGAGGAAGCGCAAGAAGACAGAGGGAGACGGGGTTGACAGTAATCGATTCTCGATTGGACAGCGCCGGGGTCTGGTGAGTTTGCTCGCCGAGAGCGAGAAGAACCCGCAGGAGCATCGACTGGGCACATATTAGGCAAGACTCTCCGTTCTTCCCAAGACGGCGACGGCCTCTCTCGGTGGAAGGAGGAGAATCACCACCGTGCCAAAAGTCCGGAGTTTGGATATCATCGAGCTGCCACATTAATCACCTCGAAGGTCCCTCGTCTCTCGGTGTTTGCTCGACGTCACACCGAGAGGGTTGGAAAGTATTAATGTAGACACCGCGAGAGAAAACCGCGGCAAAGTCGGATCTCGCCAAGGACAAGACACCGGATCCGGTCTGAGCCAGCATGCAAAACAGTGCAAAAGAAGTGGAAGAATAAAGGAAGAAAAAAGAAAAGAAAAGAAAAAGAAAAACGTACTAAGATAAAAAGGAAAGAATGGAAATAAATGTACATCACACCCGCATCCTCTCATCGTTGGAGGATTCGAACCGCGAGAGAGAGAAGAGTCGCACAGAGGGAGAAGAGGAGGAGAAAGAAGTGTTGAGAGGCGCCCAGTGGGTTACGGACACGAGGCGAGGCCTCTGAGAAAATTCCGAGGGAAGGAAAATAGAGCGACGATGAAGGGAACGACGAAGACGACGCCTCTGCCGACAACGAGGACCGTTCGACTGGCTGCGCTCTTCTTCTTCTTCTTCTTCTACTTCTTCTTCTTCTTCTTCTTCTTCTTCTTTCGACTCCTTTCCCTCAGCCTCCGGGAGCCTCGGCTCCGCTGGGCGATAAAACAAAGGCCGGATGTTTTCCTCGAGGGCGTATCGGGAGCACTCGAGGGGAGCTGTGAGGAGGAGGAGGAGGGATGGAGGAGGGTACGAGAAAGGAAAGAGTGAGAGAGCAGCAGGGCAAAAGCAGGAAGACCCCCGGAGCAGTAAGAATTTATATGGAGGCTCGCCAGACGCTTGGAATACGAATTCGCGCTGGGATAGAGTTGGACGTGGCGCGAACAGGCGAACTAGCCTTGGATATATATATTTATATATATATATATATAGATGAGGAGGCGGGGGAGGAACGTGGACGCGAATAAAGGTGAAAAAGAGATACATAGGAAGACGATCATGAGAATACCAAACGAGCTGCTGCGCATAACGCATACGACTCCTCCTCCTTCCATATCTCGAGGTATATAAATATAAAAACACGAATATGTGTGTTACACCGCAGCCACCCTAAGGACTGCAAAATGGATGAGGGGCGAGAGCCCAAAACCGCTGAGTATACGTGGGGTAGCGGATCAGCTGTGAGGAGGGATGCGACGCTTGCAGAATGGTGATAACAAAATTGCAGTACAAGAAATTGCCGTTTTTTTCATTTTTAATCTTCAAAGTCCAGCGAGAAACGCAGTTGAAGCCAAGAAGGTGGTCGATGAAAATGAAGTTCGACGAGGGAAGGAAAAACGATGATGAGCAGTGAGGCAAAAAATCCACCTGATCTATCCAACAGAAGATCAGCTGAGGAGGGAAGCGACCCAGACCGCGAAGATGGTAAGGAAGAAATCTTCCTACTGCAAATATCTTCATTTTCAAAGTCCATCCGAAGAAGAGAGTCAGGAGGAGATGGAAGTGACGTTCGAGAGGGAGAGTGGAAGGCGGAGGAGCCGGGGATAGGGAGGGGGGAGGGGGGGGGGGGAGAAAAGGGAAAGGGAAAACAATGGCGCGAGGGTGGTTTATGCCTCCGAGTTATACAATCTTTGAATGCCAATAGAGAGAGCTCCCGGCGTCTTCTTCTTTGTTGCCCGTCGCCACGCGGTTCTCTCCGCGCTTTAGGAGGCAGTTACGAAACGACCTACTTATCCCGCGCTTTCTCTATCGGTGTGTAAGGTGGCCCGAGGGGGACGCGAGTCGAGCCGAGCGCTCGCGCTGGATTTCCGGCGGGGACGAGCGGGGAGGGGAGGGTAGGAGGGCATAGGATTTATGTACAGCGAGGTTTCGCACGTAAATAGCCGCGAGTCGAGCGAGGGGGGTGTTCCCTG